>CM028694.1:9102722-11502722 GCA_016771965.1 Brassica carinata
TTGGCCAATGAACGATGAGTCCGCGAAGTAGACGTTCTCAGTGGGTATGAAATCATCGATAGGAATGTCATCGTCTACTCGTATCCGAGAAAGATGGTCTGCGACACAATTGTCTACTCCTCTTTTGTCTTTGATTTCCATATGAAACTCTTGGAGTAAAAGTATCCATCGGATTAGTCGTGGTTTCGCGTCTTTCTTTTGCATAAGATACTTAATTGCCGCGTGATTGGTGTGAACGATGACTTTTAAGCCAACTAGATAATTGCAAAAAATTTTGAATGCGTAGACAACAGTAAGCAATTCTTTCTCCTTCGTTCCATAATTTCTCTGAGCTTCATCCAGAGTTCGGCTAGCGTAATAAATAGCATGGAGCTTTTTGTCTTTACGCTGCCCTAGAACCGCACCAACAGCAAAATCACTCGCATCGCACATTATCTCGAAAGGGAGAGTCCAGTCGGGCGCTTGTACGATGGGGGCAGATACCAGTGCTTTCTTTATTTTTTCAAAAAATTAATGACATTCTGTCATGAAATCGAGTTTAACATCTTTACAAAGGAGGGTCGTTAGGGGTCTGGCAATTTTGCTGAAATCTTCTATAAATCTCCTATAAAATCCGGCATGTCCGAGAAAACTCCTCATATCTTTTATGTTTGTTGGTGGTGGCAAGCCAGTCATCACCTCAATTTTGGCTCTGTATACTTCAATCCCAGCAGCAGAACGTTGTGCCCAAGAACTATTCCATCGTTAATCATAAAATGGCATTTTTCCCAATTCAGAACGAGATTCTTCTCTTCGCACCTGGCTAAAACTTTGCAGAGGTTGTCGAGACAATCCTTAAAACTAGATCCATATACTGAGAAATCATCCATGAATACTTCCATGAAATTCTCTATCATATCAGTGAAGATTGGCATCATGCAACGTTGGAATGTAGCAGGAGGGTTGCACAGGCCGAATGGCATTCTGCGAGATGCAAATGTTCCATAAGGACATGTGAAAGTTGTCTTTTTTTGATCATCTGGGTGTATAGGGATTTGAAAGAATCCGGTATATACATCAAGAAAGCAATAATATTGGTGATTTGCTAATCTTTCCACAATCTGGTCAATGAATGGCAGAGGAAAATGATCCTTCCTAGTTGCGGAGTTAAGTTTCCTATAGTCAATACACATACAGTGTCCAGTCACGGTTCTCATGGGGATGAGTTCGTCTTTATTATTCTTAACCACTGTAATGCCTCCCTTTTTAGGCACTACATGGACTAGACTTACCCAATTGCTGTCCGAAATTGGATAAATGACACCGACATCAAGAAGGTTAATAATTTCCTTTTTAACTACTTCTTTTAAGGTTGGTGTTCAGCCGCCTTTGTTGTTCTATTGATGATTTAGATTCATTTTCCAGATGAATTCGATGCATGCATAGGTCGGGAGAGATACCCGGGATATCCTCAAGAGAGTATCCGAGCGATTTCCCGTGCATGCGCGATTTATTCAATAACAAAGCGAGTTCCCCATTCGTAAGATTGGTGTTGACGATTACGGGATAGGAATTGTCAAAAAGGAAAGCATATTTGAGCCCAGCATGTAGTGGTTTCATCTCGACCTTGGGTGCCTTTTCTTTTCTCAGATTGCCCAAAGAAGATGGTTGTCGATCAACGGCGTTCTGTAAGTACTGATCGATATTTATTTCCGACTCGTCATCTTCTTCGTTTTCAATGTTTGCCACTTCCATGCTTGCGTCCATCAGGTGTGCATATTCATCAATTCTGTTGTCTATGTTGAATATTTCTTTCTGAGTAAGGATAAGTGCATTCTCTAGAAGGTCTTCTGAGCATTAATCTTCAAAAGATTCTTGAGTCAGCTCATCGATTTTATCCACATAGGAGGATCGTCTATCTATATCACGTTTTCCATATCAAACATCATCGGAATGTTTCCTATGTTTAGGCAGATACGACCTTCCTTGACGTCGATGATTGCGTTTGCGGTAGCTAGGAATGGTCTTCCCAAGATGATTGGATCTCTTGGTTCATTCTTGTAGTGAGGTACAACAAAATCTGTTGACACAAGAGAGCCTTTGATTGTTACAGGCACATCCTCAAGTACTCCTTCCGGAACTCTAACTGATCTATCAGCGAGAACTATTGGATATTAGCTGGTGTAAATTCAGTGTATCCGAGGGATAGCGCAACAGTGTGCGGCATTAGATTTACGCTGGAGCCTAGATCACAGAGAGCTCTAGGAAATTGTTTGTCTTGGATGGTGCAACTAAGTACAAAGCTACCAGGATCAGGTCTTTTTATTGGAGTTTCGCCTTGTATTATAGCGCTAACTTCCTCAGAAAACATTATGATGCTCAGTTCTCCGGTTGGAAAACCTTTGGACACCATCTCTTTGACGTATTTCCTTATGGTTGGCGAAACTTTAATGGCATCACTTAGTGGCATTTCCACTCTGATCCTTTCGATTGCCTTCTTACATATTTCTCTGTCTATTTCACGCTTAGTGTTAGATTTTCTGGGAGGGTAGGGAGGTAGAGTTTTATACACCCTTTCTATGGTTGGTTCAGCTGGTGCTGTCTGTTTTTCCATATTTGAAACGGAATGTCGATCGATATTAGTTTCCTCATGTCGATCGATATCTATCTCTCCTTCCGACTCTTCGTCTACTTTATCAAGTTCGATTACTACCTTATCAGTTCCTTGAGTGTTCTCGGTTTTTTCTATGTCCTGAGAAGATTCCGGTCTTGTATCATGGATCAGCACAGGGTTAGGAAGAGGTTTGTTTATAGCTCGAGTTTCAGCTTTCCCATCTGAAGAAGTGTTTTCTTTAGTGTTCGGAGTGAGTTGCTTTCCGTTTCTCAAGAGTTCAGCACTAACGTGACGTCTCGGGTTGGTATCAGTTCTTCCCGGAAGTCGTCCTGCTTCCCTCTTAATAGCCATTGCGTTTGCAGCAACTTGACCTTCTACTTTTTTAACGTATTCACTTAAAGCATCTAATTTCTCAAACAGCTCGCTGTGAATGATGTTTATTTTGGTGTTGAGGTCATTTTCTATTCTCCGATTTCCAGTGAAAGCTTGCTTTAGTTTACATATAGCCCTTCCTTGGCGTGATTCGACTAAAGAGGCATAGTTTCGGGTAAAGCTATCTTCGTAAATATTGTGATTTCGTGAACCGCCCCTCTCAATGGAATATGTCTGTCTTTCAGAATGAATATCTTCGGTTGATGGGGTTGTCTCAAATCTCTTTTCCATCATGAAAGAGTGAAGCGAATCCAGAGATTGTTTAATTTCAGCTAACTGATGTTCGTTTCTGAACTCAGCTTCTTTTTCTCTATCACTAATTTCGTAAGATCTACCGTAGCTATGTTTTTGATTAAACGCCTTGTTTCTTCGGGGTTCCTAGTGCTAAAATTTCCTTGACTGGCCGTATCAAGCGTAATTTGGAAACGTAGGTTAACGCCTCCGTAAAAGAAGTTAAGAAGCTGTTCTGAATAACCATGATGGATGCAGTCGAGTTGATAATTCTCGAATCTAATCCAAGCTTTCTTAAATGACTCTCGTGGATCTTGAAGGAAAGTAGAAAGTTTCTGTCTTACGTCCCAATAGCGAACTTTATCGAAAAAGTGACTAATAAATGCATTCCGAACTTCTTTCCAGCAGGTTAGAGAGCCTGCTGGTATTTGATCCAACCATTTTCTGGCTTTCCCTTCTAAAGAGAAAGAGAAAAGTTTGCAGCAATTATATTAATCCGACACTAGATCTTCTATGTATTCGATTTGCTCGTGGGGGTGCTCTGAGGCAGATTCACAGAAATGATTATTTCGTACCTGAAGGATAAAATCAAGACAGATTTTAGATTTTCTTGTGTCATCTTCTGGTAACTTGATGGCTGACCTATTGGAATAGGTCTTACTGGGGTCTAAATAGTCTTGCAAAAACAATTCTGGTTCTTCATCTTCAGAAGAAGATGAGTAAATTTCAACAGGGATTCCAGTCCCCTGTTCAGTTGTGAATTGAGTAATTGTATTGCTTAGTTGACTTTTTGGTTTTCCTAGGACTACTTCCTCATTAGCAAGATCAGGACTTACCTGCTTCCGGCTGGGTTGCGTCGATCGATGTTCGTGGTGATGTGTCGATCGATTTCGAGTTCGACCTGTCGCTCGATGTTCTTGTCAGTGCGTCGATCGATGCTCGGACAAAATCCGTCTCTTCCATCTTAAGTTCCTGTAGGAGCAGGATAAGAGGAATAGATTTTAGTAAATACAAAAATAAAGTCTAGACTATATTCTAAACTTAACCTATTGGTAATAAGAAAGAGTCCCCGGCAGCGGCGCCAAATTTGATATCACTCAAATTACCCTAACAAGTGACTTTACTCTCTCAAATAAGAGGTTCAGTTGTAGTACTTAGGGATCGAATCCACAGAGACTCTAGGATTACACAATAGATTATTTAGTCTTCGAAATAAAGCTAGACAAGCAGGTTTAAACAGTAAATTAAATGTTGAGCAAGCTATTGCTCGATTGATTGTTTTGAGGTTGTAAAGAGGAAGAAAGGTAGCTAGATTCAGGCATTATCTCAGGTGTGACAAGTATGCAAGTTTAGTTAGGGTTTTTACTATTCATAGTTCTGAACTCAAACTTTAGGTTGAATCAAGTTGATTACCTTCAACTGGATCTCGGATCATCAACTCTCGTTCTATGATCGTGAGAAAGTGTCGATCGATTATCCTATAAGAATATCGATCAATACACCTTTTGAAATATCAGTCGACAAGAAGATTGTCCCGTCGATCGATATTGCTTCCAGCGAGCTTTAAGATCGAGTTTGATTTGGTCCTCTAAGCTGACTAAGGACAACTTTCGTGTACTCTTAGTGAGATTAGAACATGCCAGTCTCGTTTTCAGGGATTTGCTAAGTTCTCACTTATTCAAATTAATCCTAAGATCTAGGTCAAGGGTGATGAATCCTAAACGTAGCATTAAGAACAAATAGATGAAGAACTATATTTTAAACACCCTAACAATTGTTTATTTGCAATACATAAGTCAACCTTTGTGAGAAACCTAAATCTAACAAAGAGACTACTCAAACATATTCATGGGAGACAAAGTCATGATGGTTTGAATAATACTTAAAATAAAATAATAAGAGAAACAATAAAAAGAGTAAAGAAAATAAGGGAGTTCAAGATCTTCTCTGTATGCAGTTGATGGTAGGAGTTTTCAAGGCTCCTAATCAAATGATGTAGTATAAGAGATTGTCGAACCAATCCTAGGTGATTCTGAAGCAAAGGGAAGGCAAGTCTATGCTTAAACTAAGTGCAATCAATAGAGTGGAGTGAAATGAACTAAAACTAAACTAAAATGCAATAATGTAATGATCTCTCTTTCAATATGAAGAAATAGGACTCATGGGGCAAGGGAATTGAACTTGGGTGATCAAGTTACAATCTAAAGATGGTAGCAACAATCAATCTATCAACTTTAAGCCTAGACACAATTTTAAGCAAGCTCTAGGTCTAGATGAATGCTCATTCACTAACATATCTCAAGCATCAAATGTCTTTGGTTGAATAATATGAAAGCAATCATTAAGAACAAGTCTAAAAGCTATTTTAGCACCTTTAACAACTAATCCCTTAGGTAAAGGATGTTAAAAGCATCGAAGAGTTAGTTCAGGCATTTCATCATACACCTTGTGGGCAGGAAATGCCTATAGCTCTATCATGAAGAGGCCAACTCCAAAATAGCAATAAGAACACTCTACAAGCAAGGATCAAGAAGGATCTACATTAATACACTCTAGATCTAGTTTAATCACCCTTAGTCTCCCAAGCCCATGAACCTAAGATGATCTACTCTCTAATAGACATGATTTCCCTTAAACCCATGATGGATTCAAGTTTAATCATGATTAGAGAGCAACAATTTCTCAAGAACACAAGAATAAAAGAAGAAAAAGATTCAATATCCAAACTTTATTCAAGATCGAAATGTGTTTTTGAGAGAAAAAGAGACAAGTCCCACATTGGGAGATACAAGAGTATTTATATGAGGCTTGAAAGCCCTTAAAAACATAAGAGAAAAGACCAAAAGGGCTCTGGAACACTTCATGGTCGACCAAAGGACCAGAAAAACGCTCAGGGTAGATCCTAGACCAGTACCTGCGCACTTCTACCCCGTGTGGAACTCTTCCTCGCCCAGCTCTCGCCCGCGCGGGTAGGCTTACCCGCGCACTTCTACCCGGGTTGATATGCTTTTAGTAAATCGATCGTAACTCCTCCAATACAGCTCCAGATGACTTGAAACCACTTCCATTGGAAAGCTAACTCAACTTTCAATGTCGTCCCAGAATTTTAGCAACAGAAGATATATTTAAGGCCTCCTTCTATGTTCATCTTTCACCCCCTTTTGGATCACAATTCTCCCAAACACCTCCAATCACTCCATGGCACACTCCAACACCTAATAAGGACAATGCATGCAATATGGACTCTAAAGATGCCTAATTCCTAATCTACATGATCAAAATGTACAAGAATGTATGGCTAAAAACATGTAAATATGCATGATATCAACTACCCCACATTAGTCCTTTACTTGTCCTCAAGTAAACTTTTCAAAAACATAAGGTGGAGTGATATAAAGATGGGAGCTTAGCCAAAAGAAACACTCATAGCACTCAACTTGACATCCTAAAGAAACATAGCAAATAGCATGAACAAACTCTCTTATTAAACTCTAGCTTCTCAAGGCCTATCAATACTCTCATGTCTCTAAACAAGATGCAATGCTTATCAACAACCATGCTCTCTTAACCAGCCCTCACATTGATTCACACACACACACACTAGGTGAATTCTCACAAATGGGCACATGATCTCAATCATTTGGCTAGGTGATCAAATGGTCTAATATGGATGAAAAGGAGGGTTAAATGCATCTTTTTAAGGTGGCAATCACTCAAGAATCAAGGAGCTTGATCATTATACAAAATTTATCTAAGACTAGGAGCAATTCATGCATACATGGATCCATCCTCATCATTCTACCCATTCCTAAGTGATTACAAGTTCTAAACCCTTTTTATTCATCCCATAACCCAAAATGAAAAATACTCACATCACTCACCCAATGAACAACTTTCTTTCTTCAAGATTCAACCACTAAGGACCCTTTTATTCACAATTCACTCTTCTAAGCTCTAACACTTTTTGTTTTCCCTTCCCGACTATCTTATTGAATCTTTTCTATATATATATATATATATATATATATTTAGGGGGAAGGTCTCAAACATCAATCAAGAGCTTCTTATCTTTCTATTCTAGGTCCCTAGGGCTTTTCTTTCACAATACACTTTTTTGTTCATCAGTCTCAACTTTATCACTTCCCAAATCCAAGATATAAATCTTTAAGGAACAAAGACCCCACTCACCATCCTAGGAGCTAGATCAAATGATGACCCTATGCTAGCAAGAGATGAGAACAAATCCATGTCGCTCCCAATACTCTCAAGACTTTGCACATGACAAGCTATCAAAAGAGACCCCACTCATGCAAATCAATGTAGGCTTCAAAGAATGGCTAGGGTTCAAGGGTATGGAAGAGCCATTTGGGTTAAAAAAGGTGGTACAATGGGGAAAGATAACCCAAATGTGTATGAGATCCATGATCAAGTATGCAAATGCCCATATGCAAGAGAAATTAAGTTCATTCAAGAGTATGTTCAGGTTGGAACTGGTTTCAAGAACAATGCCAATATCAAGCAAGCAAGCAAGTTTCAAGAAGAGTTTTCAAGGCTCAAAGCATGCAAGCCTTTCAAAAGATGCTTAAGCTACTTGATATGTTTAACTAGGGTGCAAAATTCAGTGCAAACAAGTGTTCTATAATAGGCAATGCTCCATATGCAAGTGAATGCAACCAATATGCTCTAGACTCAGTCTTAAAGATGCAAGTGCAACTACATGATTCAAAAATTTCAATTTTTTTAATGAAAATATGAATGTACCATGCAATGCATGAGACTCACAATCACAAAGCAAACATGATCAAATACCTGGTACCACCCCCACACTTAAATCACTCAGTCTCTGTGAGTAAGAGAGAAGGAGATACTCCAACAAGACAAAAGCAAATGTATATACAAGAAGGGTTGGAGTGATACCTCATAAGGAGAGTTAGAAGATTCAGTTGGTGCCTAGGGGAGCAATGTCTGGTCGCCTGCCTCGTCAGCCCAAGGGTCTTTAAGAAAAAAATCCTAGTGAAACATGTACAAAGGATAACTATGGTACTTCCTCCCAAGTGAGCTTGTTTTGAGTCACTTGCTTGACTTTCCTTCCTCTGGCTAGTGAAGGCTGGATGCGTCTAGGCTCTTTACCCATGTAGTGAAAGACTTCTTACCAAACCGGATCACCAGGATCATACTCATCATAGAACCAACCCCTAAACTCATTCATCCTGATCTCTTCAAAGGGTACATTCCTTGGATCATCAACAATGAGTTCCTGGGTAGAGAGTATACCAAAATGGTAGGCAAAAGGCTTGTCCATAAGAGAGTCTTCTTGGTGCATGTATTTGGGAGATTCTTCAATGTGAATAACTTGATTCTCCCTAGACTCGTCACCCCTTGTTCCTTCCTTGGAAGTAAACTTCACATGTGTTTCCTCCTTGGTTGAGAACTCATCCATAACCAATGAGATTTCTCTTATCTCCTCTACGCATTCAACAACCAAACTATCATCACAAAACTCTTCAAAGACTCTTCCAACCAAGCTTACTTCTTCATCCTTACTTCTTGTTGAATAACTCTTGAATGTTGTTGGTTCAACTTGCTCTTCATATCTTTGCCCAAGATTTTCATCTACCATGCATCCAAGGAGTAATTCAAGCTCATGCATAGAATTTTCAGCTTCTTGTTGAAATCCATCCTTGATATGCACATCCTTCTCAACATCAATTTCCATATCCATGGAACATTCTTCACAAGTGTTGGTGTTGTAAAGGGGAGTGATGCTTTCTTCTTGATCTTCGATGATGTGAGACAGTTTGTTGTTGATAGACTTCACATGTGTTATAGTTTCATCCATCCTTGAGCTAAGAGCCTTGCCATGAGCATCTACCTTGGTGGAAAGAGAACTCATTTGCCTTTGTATCTCAAGCCTTCCTCTTTCTTGATTCTCCACCAACTTCTCAAACATGTTGGTGATGTTTTCTTCATTGGAGGCTTGAGTGAATTTGACTTCATGTTCTTCATACTCTAAATCCCAAGTTTGGTATCTCTCACCATATCCATATTGGCTTTCTTAACCAAGGTTTCCATGTGGTTGGTACTCCAATTGGGTGGTTGGCCCATAAGCTCTTTCACAAGAAGTGGAGCTTCTGGATATCATCCTTTCTTGACTCTCTAAAATAGCCTTGAACATTGATTCCAAGTCAAGAGACATGATCTTCCTCTCTTGTGAATGTACCTTGCAAATGAACAACCACTTGAAAGGGTATTAATAACTAGATAAAGGTAACAAGACTTAATCTCAAGCAAGTGACTAAATCCCAATGTCAAAATCAAACTAGGACTTGGCAACAGCGCCAATTTGATGAAGGGCTTTTCAAGGGTCCTATCAAATGTTGTAATATAAAAGATGTCAAACCAGTTCTAAGTGATCACAAAGCAAAGGGAATGCAAGTCTATGCTTAATCTAAATGCAATCAATAGAGTGGAGTGAAATGAACTAAAACTAAACTAAAATGCAATAAAGTAATGATCTCTCTTTCAATATGAAGCAATAGGACTCATGGGGGAAGAGAATTGACCTTTGGTGATCAAGTTTCAATCTAAAGGTGGCAGCAACAATCAATCTATCAACCTTAAGCCTAGACACAATCTCAAGAAAGCTCTAGGTCTAGATGAATGCTCATTCACTAACATATCTCAAGCATCAAATGTCTTTGGTTGAATAATATGAAAGCAATCATTAAGAACAAGCATACTAGCTATCTTAGCACCTTTAACAACTAATCCCTTAGGTAAAGGATGTTAAAAGCATTGAAGAGTTGGTTCAGGCATTTCATCATACACCTTGTGGGCAGGAAATGCCTATAGCTCTATCATGAAGAGGCCAACTCCAAAATAGTAATAAGAACACTCTACAAGCAAGGATCAAGAAGGATGTACATTAATACACTCTAGATCTAAGCTTAATCACCCTTAGTCTCCCAAGCCCATGAACCCTAAGATGATCTACTCTCTAATAGACATGATTTCCCTTAAACCCATGATGGATTCAAGTTTAATCATGATTAGAGAGCAACAATTGCTCAAGAACACAAGAATAAAAGAAGAAAAAGATTCAATATCCAAACTTTATTCAAGATCGAAATGTGTTTTTGAGAGAAAAAAAGACAAGTCCCAAATTGGGAGATACAAGAGTATTTATATGAGGCTTGAAAGCCCTTAAAAACATAAGAGAAAAGACCAAAAGGGCCTTGGAACACTTCATGGTCAAACAAAGGACCAGAAAAACGCTCAGGGTAGATCCTAGACCAGTACCCGCGCACTTCTACCCCGTGTGGAACTCTTCCTTGCCCAGCTCTCGCCCACGCGGGTAGGCTTACCCGCGCACTTCTACCCGGGTTGATATGCTTCTAGTAAATCGATCGTAACTCCTCCAATACAGATCCAAATGACTTGAAACCACTTCCATTGGAAAGCTAACTCAATTTCCTATGTCTTCCCAGAATTTTAGAAACAGAAGATATTTTAAGGCCTTCTTCCATGTTCATCTTTCACCGCCTTTTGGATCACAATGCTCCCAAACACCTCCAATCACTCCATGGCACACTCCAAAACCTAATAAGGACATGCAATATGGACTCTAAAGATGCCTAATTCCTAATTTACATGATCAAAATTTACAAGAATGTATGGCGAAAAACATGTAAATATGCATGATATCAGCAGTTCAGATCTCTCTCTCCTATCCTAAGCTCTCTCTCTCTAAGGTAGCAAGATGCTCCTCTTCAATTAGGTCTAAAAAGGCCTCTAGGAAAGTCTGCCTCTAAAGTAATACAAAACCCTACTAATATAGCCTAACAAGCGGCCAGGGACTCAAAATGTAAATATGAAACTTTGTGGAATCAATTAAATCTTCTAATTTGTAATTAACTCTCGGTAGGCTTCTATATCGATCGATGACAAGTAGTACATATCGATCTATTATAATGGCAGCTTATCGGTTGATGGTTCTTGCTGAACATCGGTCGATATCTTCAACATCGGTTTACTCTTCATCTCAGCAAAACCTCCATATTGGCTCCAAAATAGCCATTTTACACCAAAGCGTACCTGAACCTATAAAAGCTCTAAGAAGATACCAAAAGCATCCTTTTGTTTCCAAAATCATTTATAAATCATGGTTGAAAGTGGGTAAAATCCATGGTTTATCAAACTACCTTGCACACATAGGATTATTTACATTGCTTTAAACCATAAAAACCACAATTCACCTAGAATTGATTCTCTGATTCGATCCCTAATTATTACAACTGATTAGATTTAATTGGTTCCCTAACTCTTTGGATTCGATCCCTAAGTATTACAACTGAACCTCCTATTTGAGAGAGTAATTCACTCCTTAGGGTAATTTGAGTGAGATCAAATTTGGTGCCGTTGCCAGGGAGCTTTGATCGCCATTAGATTTAATTTGATTGATTCTAGGTTTTCTTTTTCTTTACCCCCTTTCTGATACAAATTTTTCTTGTCTTTTCAGGTGCATGCCCAGCAGTACCAGAAGCAACAAGGACAAACAACTGCTATTCTCAGAAGATCCTGCTCACTTGGAACGCTCGATCCGCAAAGACTTACGTTCCACATCGATCGACACAACAGCTTTCGCGTCGACCGATTCTCGCATCGAACAGTGTACCGACACTCAACTGTCGACCGACTTGCATCGCTCGACATCGAACGACACTACACCTTGTTCATCGGTCGATACTCAGTCGCGAAGCATGGTTGTGATTGTTATTCTCAGATAGGATGAGAATGGAAACCTGTATGACCAGGATGGTCATCTGCGTAATGCAACAGGTCAGAAACTAGATGCGCAGGGGAATGTAATCCCTGAGCCCGATACTGATGCTACAGGAGCTGTCGACCTGTAGATCAGGCTGCTCGAACAAGATCACTTGCTGACTACAACCGTCCAGACGAGTACTATGCCAACAGATCAGCCATTCGCCTTCCAGAGATTCAGAAGCCAAATTTCGAGCTGAAGCCACAGTACTACACACTCGTGTCGCAGATACCCTACTCTAGGTTACCACACGAGCATCCTATGGACCATCTTGAGAGGTTCGAGGATCTTATTGCTGTTATCCGCATGGATGGAGTCCCTAACGACTACCTACTCTGCAAGCTCTTCAAATACTCTCTGATTGGAGTAGCTTCGCATTGGTCTAAGCAGCTACCCACAGGATCTCTTACATCCTGGACTGCCATCAAGAACGCTTTCTTGCGTAACTTCTTTGATGAGGCACACGCTGAAGACTTGAGGAGCAAAATTGCTACATTTGCGCAGAAGACTGAAGAGTCTTTCAAGGACGCATGGATCAGATTCAAGTTCTTACAGCGAGACTGTCCACACCACGAATGCAATGAAGTGCAACTGCTTAGCATTTTCTTCAGAGGTATCGCCTTGAGGTATCAGATGGCTCTTAATACAGCTAGCGAGGGGAACTTCAACACCAGGAATCCAGAAGAGGCTGTGAGACTTATAGAGAATCTAGCTAACAGTAGCAGCACCAAGAACACTGACTTTGAGAGAAAGAAATCTGTTGCATCCCTTGAGAAGGATCAGATGGAAGAAGTTAGAGCAAAGTTGGATGTTGTTCATGAGCTTCTCAGGAAGCAGGTCTGCTCAACTGAAGAAGAAGAAGCTGTATACGCAGAAGGAGAAGAAGATGTGAACTACATTGGAGGTACTTGATTTCAGATGTCTGGAAACCCGAGTGGAAACAGGAACTTCTATGGCAATGGTCAGAGGAGTAACTACAACCAGAGTTCACAATTTCAGAAACCTTACAGCAACAATAGCAGAACCCATGGGAATTCAGCTTACCAGAATCCACCACCACAGACTCAGGAGAGCAAGATTGAGACTATGCCTGATCAAGTTCTTGAAGGACAGCAGAAGCTAACAGTGGATTTCAATGGAAAGATTGATTCTGTCTACACCGATCTGAACACAAGGATTGAAAATCTAGGCACTCAGGTTAGGAAGCTTGAGATGCAGGTTGTTCAGACTGGAGAAGCTGTTACGAGGCAGGAAGCCTTGACTAGAGAGGCAGGAGATGAAAGCATGAAGCACCACGTCAATGCCATTATAGATGATGATTTCTGGCAGGTGGTGAAGCATGAGAAGCTTGAAGAAGGAGACTTCGAGATAGAGAGTTCCATGAGTTTCGGCGGATCACACTGGTGTTGACCGATATCGGCGGATCACACATCGATCGACACACTACGACACGGATCGATCGACAGACCTCTATCAACATTGATCGATGTCACCTGCCAAGTCGACTGCGAATTGCAGTGCAGTACGAATTATGACTCGTGAAGAGTTCGCAAAGCGACATCCACACCCACCCTCCCCTTTCTACGTCAACATCGATCGACAGCAAGAGCCAGCCAATGATCGACAGAGAGAGCCCAACATCGATTGACAGAGAGACTACAACATCAATCGACGAGCACCTCTCACATACCGAGTGCAGCTACCACACATTGATATATCCCGAATCAATGCACTCAGACCACCACCTAAACCATTAGCTAACCCGCCAGAGACTACAAGCAAACCTTCAGACATTACACCAGAGGCTATGCAAGTTGATAAGGCCACTCAAGGGAGAAAGTTGAGGAAAAGGAAGGAGAAGATTCCTAAAAAACTGAAGAGGGAAGCTAATGAGAAGGAGATGGATGGTTTCACTAAGAGAGTCCTCATAATCCCACTGGAGCACCTTTTGAGGAGGTTTATTTCACACACAGATTATGGATATTTTTCTGAGAGACAAAGGATACTGAGGAGGACATTAGGAGAATGTTTCATCATGTCAGAGAAAAAATGAAACAAAGGATCACAATGAAGAAGAAGAGTGATCCTGGGAAATTTGCAATACCATGTCTAGTGAAGGGTATTGAATTTCTCCATGCACTTTGTGACACAGGAGCATCAGTCAGCATCCTACCTAAGGTTATGGCAGAGCAGCTGGGTCTGAAAGTAGAGCCTTCTTCAGAATCTTTCACCTTTGTGGACTGTTCTCAGAGGAACTCAGGAGGTATCATCAGAGACCTTGAGGTGCAGATTGGTAACGCCCTTGTCTCAGTAGATTTTCATGTCCTGGATATCAAGCTAAACTGGAACTCTTCCCTTCTGCTTGGAAGAGCATTCTTGGCTACAGTAGGAGCTGTATGTGACATGAACACCAACAGATTATGCCTGACACTGATAGATCCAGACATCCACTATGACCCAGTCAGAGGTGTCAAACAACAGGTCAACCACTTGGAGATTGGAGGTGATCTTGGCTATATTGCAGCATGCCATTGTGGAGCAGAGTATGAGACAGAGTACTCGACATCGATCAACACCATCTCTGTGTCATCGATCGATTAATGTGAGTAAACACCGACCGATAATCATCATTCCACGTCGACTGACATGGAGCATCCGGTTGACCATTATGCTTTGCCAGATCATTGCTATCCAGATTTTGCTTTTCAACCAAATAGCAGACAAGATGACTATTCAATAGGCAATTGGACAGACAGTGGATTTCATGAGAGTTTCGCAGTGGATACTGCAATACTTTCAACCAATGGGGATACTAAAGAGGAGTATGATGAGGACTATTGGAAGGAACGAGCTACAAAGATTTCCCTTGAAGTAGATAGATTTCTAAGCCATACCTTCATGTTAACACATTCGCCATCGATCGACAGAGGCCACTCAACATCGATCGATTCCCACCTTCATCCAGCAAAACAATCACATGCATAGATCTATACCAACACTAGTACATCGATCGATTTTGAGGCAACCGACCTTGAGAAGGAAAAAGAAAATTTTCCAATTCATAGGGCATCTGATTGCTATAAAAGGAGTTTTGCACCCAAGAAGTTTTCTCAAACCACATAAGCAGGCAAGATGCAAGCACACGCACACCCAAACCAGAGCATTGAAGGAACCTGCAAGAGAAGCAATCAATTCAACAAACCCTAGTTCAGCAGACAGACGTCAACCGTCGATCGATTTGTCATCAACACCATCGATTGATTTTCAACCTTTACCTCAATCTCAATTTTACACTAAGAAACGTATCGAGTATGGATATCTAATGCCTGATGAATTTGGTATTTTCAGGGATCCAGATGGCCATGCAAGAGCTATGGATGGAAGGATTCTACACATCTCCAAAGATGACCTAGCAGACATCCTTCAAGTGGCCAATGGACCAGAAAACATGTTTATGCAGCAACGCCATAATCCAGACAACATACCTGAGGATCCAGATGAACATCCTACAGCTAATGCAGCAGATACTGGCTTCCACCAATCCTACCGACCGGTTACTCAACCATCGATCGACGTCGATGTTCCAACGTCGCTCGAAAGGGAAACACCTACATCGCTCGACGGGGCACATCCAGTGTCGACCGATAGACGCCTTGAGTTTGGACTACGAGCTTATGATCAGTATGGAGCCAGAAAATTCAGAGGGGAACAGAAGGATGAGTTTGGAGTCTACAGAGATGAGTTTGGATATGCAAGAGGAGTAGCTGGTGAGATTATCCCTAACACCAAAGCATACATGAGAAAAATTTTGGAGAGAGCATCTATGTTAGTTCAGAGATACATATGTCTTCCAGAACATGCCGCTTCATTCATAGAGACCAGGCTAGCACCAGAGATCTACACCAAAGATGAGATTAATGAATTGGCAACTGGTATTTGTGGAGCTCAAGAGAAGTTAAAAGAAGAACATCAGACACTGGTGGATGATACCTATCAACCTTTGGACAGAGGCTACAATGAGCTTTACAGAAGCATGGAAGAGATGAGGAATGAGATTGATAGTATTAAGAAACAACTTGAGCAGGAGGCTACGCCATCAACATCGATCGATCAACAAAGCAACATCGATCGATGTCCAGCCGTGAACATCCAACAATCCCTCACAAGCAGAGAATTCAGTAAAAAAGGAGGATGAATGGGAGATAGCATACATCAACACGAAGATTAATGACGTCTACAGCCCTCTCAACAACAACATCGACTGGTTAAACAAAAGAATTGATCTCCTACAGCAAGATTTGGAAGAATTTTGCCACAAAGATCAGTGTCAACATCAGCAAGCAACATCGATCGATATCTGAACCACCACATCGAACGACAGCAAGTTCGCATCAGTAGAAGATAGGTTGCAATCCTATGAAGATATGCACGATCGTCTCACTTCACCTATCATGCGATACTTGGACAGCTTCTCTAAGCTGATGATCAAAGTACAGATGGATGTTGGCACAATTCAAGATCAACTTGGCTCTCAAGAAGAAGGATCAACATCGATCGATAGGTCTCGAGCTGCATTGTTCGACCCCAAGAAACCACCAGCACAGATTCCTTATACAGCAGCAGAGGTTGATCAGATCACATCCAAGCTCTACACAGCTATGGGTACCATGGAAGACAAACTTGACAAGAGGTGTGATGACATCTACTTTCCATTTGACAACAAGATCAGTGGATTGGATTTCCAGGCAGAGTGGCTACAGAAAGAAGTCAAGGCCATTCAAAAGCAACTCGCATGTCGTCATGAAAAATCAGCATCGATCGACAGGATGACCACAAAATCAATCGACAGGCCTACACCAGCAACGATCGATTTACCATCTGTGGCATCGATCGATATCGCGTCTACATCAGACCAAGACAATCTTATACATGACAAGTTAGAGTCAATGCAAGAGGAACTGAAGGAGCTATCAGCATACGCCTATGATAAGATAGGATGTCATCAATGCAGCATTGAAGCTCTTCAACAGAGTCTAGGAAACATCACAAATGCAACACTAAAGATGGATCAAAGATGGACCATAAGTGCTGAGGCCATAAGAAGTTTCATTGCAGCTTGGTTCAGAATGAGCAGAGATAATGTGGATGCTTGTTTTCCAACAAGTAGCTGTTTTTCCTTCAACTAGCTCAAACACTTCCAAAGTCAAGCTAAATGACTATAACAAAGCGCTGAGTGGGAGACAACCCACTATAAGGTATTTCAATTTAGTCTTCTTAATTACTAGCATTTATTTTCGTATTCATTTTGCAGATTTTATAAGATCCAAGTAGAATGATGACCAATACATCGACCGATGAGGAGTAGTCAAAATCGATCGACATACCATCACCTGCGATGATCGATGGAAAGTTATGTACATCAATCGATATTCACTCCGGTCAGGTTTATCTTTCTTACTTGTTAAATTGAGTACTTCTGATTTATTTTCCACCATAACTCCGACTGTTTTACACTGGGACAGTGTAATTTAAGTCTGGGGGGGGGAGATTTACTGATATTTATCTATTCTGATTCTTATTAAAATTACTTTTCAAAAGTTTTTATTGAGTTCTAAGAAGGGGGCAATGAACTTATTGATTTATACTTGATGATCTAACCACTCTTTAGCACCATTCTAGGCTTACTGATTGCAGATAGTACTAAAGATGCTAAAGTGGATCAACCTGTCAACGATTCACACTTGCTTAGACTGTTTGAAGGAACTAAAGCTGACCTCCAACACTAAACTTGACACAAACTGCTTGTCTTGGGGCGTGGTATACATGGGATCAGATTCTTCAGACAAGTCTGGAAGGTAAAGCCTTGTGTAGATTTATCTATCACCTTTTCTCTCTCTATTTTCGACCCTCGAAAGTTTAGGTAGAAAGTTTTCTTTAAACAAAAAAAAAAGAATTCTATAGATATATTAATATCACTCAAATTACCCTAAGGAGTGAATTACTCTCTCAAATAAGAGGTTCAGTTGTAGTACTTAGGGATCGAATACACAGGGAGCTAGGGAACACAAAAGATGTAATCCTTAGTGACTATGCTAGGATGAATGGGTTTAAAAGTAAATGGCAGGTTTTTGAGCAAGGTAGTTGCTCGATTGAATTGGTTTGGGTTTTAAGACAATTAAGAGAAATAGCTAGACTTAGGGTTTGCTATTTAGATTTGCAGGATTATAATGCTACAGATGCCTAACAAGTTGTATGCATCATATTAAAGAGCTCAACAACATATGAATGAATCAATCAGCTCTCACATATTTAGATTCATCTATTGATTAGATGCTAAATGATGTTTGCGGTCAGTAGGACACCGAAAGTATCGATTGATGATTCGATAGGAATATCGACCGATACACCTTTAGCTACGTTGATCGATTACTCTATAGGAGTATCAATCGATACGGCTCTAGCCAGGCTTTAAGCGCGAGTTGATATGAGTGCTCACCAAGACCTTAGATCAGCTCTCGCCTTTCTCTAGAGGGTCTTAGCTTGAATAGGACGTGATCAGGATGATGATTAAGTAATTAAACAATCCTAGTTCATGGTTCAAGTTAGCTATTCAAGAAACAAGTGTTAATGGACATCCTAACAATGAATATCACAACTTAGCAATCTATAGTTGGGGCTAATCCCACATAATCTATTTAAACCCTAAATCTAACAAGATAAACAACTCAGACATAGCTGGGTAATTCATAACAGCAAGGTAATTATAGAAACTCATATATATGAAGTTAGAGGAATGAACACTTAAGTGTCAATCACAAATCTCTTTGGATCTTTTCTCTAGATCTAGAATTTCTATAACCTTTGCAAGTAAACAATGGAAAATAAGACTTTGAATTATGAAAGAACAAAGAACAAAGTATGAAACATGAAGTATGAAAAAGC
This sequence comes from Brassica carinata, assembly GCA_016771965.1. NCBI lineage: Eukaryota > Viridiplantae > Streptophyta > Magnoliopsida > Brassicales > Brassicaceae > Brassica > Brassica carinata. The sequence goes on from CM028694.1 coordinate 9,121,745, forward strand.
TCTCTTTGCCAAAACACTTAGGCAAAACAATAAATATTGAGTTCATTAGGTTAAAAACTCGTCATGGGAAATCTTGTAATTAGGTGAGATCTTGGGCTTCAAGTCGGCTGAGTCTAGCTTAACTTCTGCGTGGCTTCGATATCGATCGATGGAACTGGGTGTGCATCGATCAATGACTATCTTGTCACGTCGACCTCTCTTGATGTGATATCGATCGATAAGACAAGGTGTGTATCGATCGACGTTTAACTCTGAATATCGACCTTTTGGTCTGGTTTGATGGTTAGCTCGGGTGCACTCTCCTTTAAGCTCTAAAAGGCACCTAAAACATCACTTTACTCCAAAATGCTCTTGAGCCTGAAAACATACCTAATAGACTCCAAAAAATATATATATATAATAAAAACACCTTTATACCATGGGTCAAAACGGGTCAAATCCATGGTATATCATATCCTAACTTAGAAACCATATTCATCTAGCCAACAACTTAGCAATTCCTGAATGACTCACCCCTCTACTGATTTCATTTATGTGCATAAAATAAAAGTGCAGGCTTTACCTTGGGAGTATCGATCAAAGGACTTTGGATTCTTACTCAAGCAATTTTGATGTCTGGCCACATAGGCAATCTCCTCTTATCCCTTTCTTCTCCCTTTTTCTCTCTTCTGTGAATCCTCATTAGTTTCAGTTCCAATGAACATTGATGCTGATGCAGGCCATTCCCGTTCACCTTCACTGACTTTTCTACTTTTTGTAGCTCTTTATTTGGCAAAGTGTAGGCGAATAGTGGGGTCATAGGTAATGTACCTACCCCTCGCTTCCACAATGTGTGATCGTCCCTTCGAATTAGAATAGTGGGGTCATAGGTAATGTACCTACCCCTCTGCATCTTAGGAAGTCATCTCATCTTTTATACTTCTTTTGACTGGATGCCGAAGAGAGAGAGAGAAGAGAATTAGAGTCATACATATTTGAACTCACAGACTTGCAAAAGGAGTCTGTCCGATGAATACCAAGCCCCAAGACAAGCAAAAGATGTCAGGTTAGGTTGGAAATCAGATTTGATTCCTTCAAACATTCATAGCAAGTGTGGTCATAGTTGACAGGTGATCCACTTTAGCATCTATAGTACATTCTGCTGTCAACAAATCTAAGAATGGTGCTAAAGAGTGGTTAGATAACAAGTAAAAAATTTCAAAATATCCTTGTCCCCTTCTTGACTCAATAAAAACTAATTTGAAAACATTTAATGGAATCAAAAGGTAAAGTAGCGTCGGTAATCTCCCCCAGACATAAATTATACACTGTCCTTAGTGTACAACCAGTCAGAGTTAAGGGCATAACATTAAATAATAAGTACTGATATCGAAAAGTTAGAACGATATACCTGACCGATGTTCGTATCGATCGATGGTGAGTCTCCATCGCCGATCGTCATGATGTCGTACGTGTCGATCGATATCGACAGAGTCATATCGGTCGATGGTTATGGTAATCGTCTAATCGGTATTTTGCAAATAAAAACAAGTACGAAAATAAATACCTATTAAGAATAAAACTAAGAAAAAGTACCTAACAGTGGGTTGCCTCCCACTCAGCGCTTTGTTATAGTCATTTAGCTTGACTTTGGAGGTATGTTGGGCTAGTGAGGTGAAAAGCAGCTACTTGTTGGGAAACAAGTATCCACATTGTCTTTTTGTACTCTGAACCATGTAGCAATGAAGCTTCTTGTGGCGTCATCTCCTCTGGTCCATCTCTCATTCATCTTTGCTGTTGCATTGCTGATGATTTGTAGCCTCTCTCAAATATTCTCAATGCTGAACTGATGTTGTCCAAGCTTGTCATGAGTGTAATCTGATAAGTCACTCAGCTCTGCTTGCATTGAATCAATTTGATGCAGCTTCGTGTGGACTGGTGGTGAATTGGCGTCGGTCGATGGTGGTGTAGATGTGTCGAATGTCGCCTTATGCCTCCTATCGATCGATGTCAGATAGCCTCTGTTTATCGATGTGGATGGTGAAGATCTGCTCGCAAGCTGCCTCTGAATGGCTTTGATTTTCTTCTACATCCCTTCTGTTCTGAATTCTTGTCCACCAATGTTGTTGTTGATTGACCTCCTGTTTAGTGTAGGTAGTCGATGGTGATGACTTCATATCGATCGATGTGGAAGTCTCTCTGTCGATCGATATCGATGTCTTCTGTCGAGATTCACTCTCCTTGCGAAAGGTATCCAGCTCTTTCTGAATGGTATCCACTTTCTTGTGTAGTAACTCATCTGTCTTGACCATCCAGTTGATCTCGTTCTGAAGCGGGATGATAGCTTCTTCCAGCTTCTTTTCCATGGCTGCCTTCTCCCAGTTCTGATTTCCAATCATACCAGTTATCATCTCGTTGACCTCATCCTTCGTGTAGATCTCATGCACCAAGTCTCTTCGTGTTAATGAACTAGCATGTTCTGGAAGACAAATACAAGAGCGCTCATCCATCAAGGCTCTTTTTAGCAGCTTTCTGATGTCTTCTTTGGAAACGTTGACGACGTCCCCATCTTTTCCTCTTGCAAACCCATACTCATATATGTAGACTCCATACTCGTCCTTCTGTTCCCAAAAGAACTTTTGTATTCCATAACGGAAAGCACGCTTCCCAAACTCAGGACGCCTATCGATCAATGCAGGGTACTTCCAATCGATCGATGCTCTATTAAATTCTTGATCATCCGAGTTGATATGATCGTCTACTGCACCATCTGTCTTGACTGGTGTATCTGCGATGTTTTGCTGATGGTGTTCTGGTTTGCTGCGTTGTTGCACAAAGAGGTTATCTGATCCGTTGGCCACCTGAAGTATGTCTGCAATGTCCTCTCTGGATACTTGAAGAATTTTTCCATTCATTGCTCGTGCATGGCCATCTAGATCCCTGAAAATACGAATCTCATCCGGTGTTAGATACCCATAATTTATATCGTTATTATTCTTTACCTCGGATTGTTTGTTGTTGGTCTCGATTGATGGGACGGCTGTGGTGTCGGTAGATGGGTTGTGAAACCTGTCGATCGTCTGAGGTGGTGCCGTGTCGATCGGTGAGACTGCATTGGGTTGGGTGGTACAGGTTGGTGTTGCAGCTTCAACTGCAAAGCTCTCATGATGGTAATCTTCTGCCCAACTGCCAATTAAGTAGTCTCGGTCTCTTGCATCATCGAGCTTAGTGTCGATCGATGCTGATAAGGTAGTATCGATCGATGGTGAGAAGGTCCTGTTGATCGATGTCTTGATTCTGAGGTTGTGGTGGAGAAGTCCATCTTCGTCTTCTCGAAGATGATGGTATTCTACTGCTCACTCCTCCTCATAATCCTCATCAAACTCCTCCTCTCTATGAGTAGTATATATAGCATAAGCTGGGAGATAATAGTCGTTCTCCCAACTGTCAACTGAGAAGTCTCCGTCTGGGAACTCCTCTCTCAAGCGTTTAGACTGCGTATCGATCGATGACCAGGTTGGTGCATCGGTCATTGTGGAGCCATGTGTATCGATCGATGGAAGAGTATTTTTGTCGATAGATTCATCGTATTCTGTCTCGTACTCGGCTTGTGAAACATACTCAACTCCACAATAGCATGCTGCTACGAGTTCTGGGTCATCTTTGATCTGCTTTGGAAGCTTGATGACTCTAACTTGATCGTAGAAGACCGTTGGATCTATCAGGGTAAGGAATAGCTTGTTGGTTTGCAGGTTGCAAACAGCTCCTACAGTAGCCAAGAAGGCTCTTCCAAGCAGCAGAGGAGTGTTGAAGTTCAGCCTGACGTCCAAGACATGGAAGTCAACAGGAATTAGGGATTCTCCAATCTGCACCTCAAGGTTTCGAACAATTCCTCCAGAGTTCTGCTGAAAACAATCCACAAAGATGAACGATTCTTTAGAAGGCTTTATCTTTATACCTAGATGGTCTGCCATTACCTTGGGTAGGATGCTGACTCCAGATCATGTATCGCAGAGAGCATGAGGAAACTCAATTCCTTGGACTCTACAGGGTACTGTGAACTTCCCTGGATCACTCTTCTTCTCCAATGTGATCCTCTTTGTCATCTTTTCTCTGACATGGTTGAACATCCTCCTGATGTCTTCTTCTGTTTCTTTGGTTTCCCTGAAGAACATCCACAATCTGTGTGTAGAGTAGGCTTCTTCAAACGTTTTCTCTCTAGGTATCCTTAGAACTCTTTTAGTAAAGCTTTCCATCTCCTTCTCATTAACTCCCATTTTAAGGTGTTTAGGAACCTTCTCTTTCCTTTTTCTGAGAATTCTGCCTTCAGTTACCTTTTCTATTCATAGGCTCTACTGTATCCGTGGGCTTCTTCATAATGGCGTCTGGTGGGCTTATGGAAGGCTTGGATTTCTCCTGGAGTGCATTAAGTCGTGTGGTGTCTATCCTTGGTAACTGCACTCGGCGTGTGAGAAGGGTGTATCGATCGATGGGAACTGGAGTGTGTTGATCGATGTCCTCTTCACTATGTCGATCGATGGGATATTTATCTTGTCGATTGACTTCAAAAGGGCGGGCTGGATGTGGGTGTCTTGCTGCGAACTCCTCGTGAGTCATAATCCTCACGGCATTGCACGAACGGGTAGATTCCTAGGAGTCCATCGATCGATGCTCATCGGAGCCTGTCGATCAACTCGGTTTGGAGTACATCGATCGATAGTCACGTGTTGACATCGTTCGTTACCAATGTGATCCGCCGATACTCATTGAACTCTCAATCTCGAAATCTCCTTCTTGTAGCTTCTCATTCTTCACCACTTGCCAAAAATCATCTTCCAGGATGGCATTCACGTGGTGTCCTGTTGCTTCTTCACCAATCCCCCTTGTCAAAGCTTCTTGCTTCCTAACAGTTTCTCCTGTCTGAACCACCTGAGTCTCCAACTTCTTCACATGGGTACTCAAAGCGTCAAGCTAGTATTCAGGTTGGTGTAGAACTGATCTGGACTGTTGTAATCAGCCAGCGTCCTTGTTCGAGCAGCCTATTCTACAGGTTGAACAGCTCCTGTAGGTGCAGCTTCTGGCTCATGGATAACTTCCCTTTGGCGTTTAGTTTCTGACCTGCTGCATTACGCGGGTGACCATCCTGGTCACACAAGTCTCCATGCTCATTGGCAGTAAGAATAACTAGTGTTACCATGTCTCGCGGTTGAGTATCGATCGATGTCGAATGAAGAGTATCGATCGATGTCGAATGAAGAGTATCGATCGATGGGAACTGGAGTGTGTTGATCGATGTCCTCTTCACTATGTCGATCGATGGGAACTGGAGTGTGTTGATCGATGTCCTCTTCACTATGTCGATCGATGGGAACTGGAGTGTGTTGATCGATGTCCTCTTCACTATGTCGATCGATGGGAACTGGAGTGTGTTGATCGATGTCCTCTTCACTATGTCGATCGATGGGAACTGGAGTGTGTTGATCGATGTCCTCTTCACTATGTCGATCGATGGGAACTGGAGTGTGTTGATCGATGTCCTCTTCACTATGTCGATCGATGGGAACTGGAGTGTGTTGATCGATGTCCTCTTCACTATGTCGATCGATGGGAACTGGAGTGTGTTGATCGATGTCCTCTTCACTATGTCGATCGATGGGAACTGGAGTGTGTTGATCGATGTCCTCTTCACTATGTCGATCGATGGGAACTGGAGTGTGTTGATCGATGTCCTCTTCACTATGTCGATCGATGGGAACTGGAGTGTGTTGATCGATGTCCTCTTCACTATGTCGATCGATGGGAACTGGAGTGTGTTGATCGATGTCCTCTTCACTATGTCGATCGATGGGAACTGGAGTGTGTTGATCGATGTCCTCTTCACTATGTCGATCGATGGGAACTGGAGTGTGTTGATCGATGTCCTCTTCACTATGTCGATCGATGGGAACTGGAGTGTGTTGATCGATGTCCTCTTCACTATGTCGATCGATGGGAACTGGAGTGTGTTGATCGATGTCCTCTTCACTATGTCGATCGATGGGAACTGGAGTGTGTTGATCGATGTCCTCTTCACTATGTCGATCGATGGGAACTGGAGTGTGTTGATCGATGTCCTCTTCACTATGTCGATCGATGGGAACTGGAGTGTGTTGATCGATGTCCTCTTCACTATGTCGATCGATGCAGAGCGTTGATCTTTTGAATCAAGCGTTCCAAGCTAGCGGTCTTATGAGAACAAAGTGTATAGCAGTTGCACCTTGTTTAATCCATGGTGTGGACAATCTCGCTGGTACGACTTGAATCTGATCCAGGTATCCTTGAATGACTCTCAAGGTTTCTGGGTGAATGTAGCGATTCTCCTCCTCAAATCTTCAGCGCGTGCGTCATCAAAGAAGTTATGCAGGAATGCATTTTTGATGTCGCTCCAGGATGTAAGAGAACCTGGTGGTAACTTCTTAAGCCACTGCAAAGCTTCTCCAGATAGAGAGTACTTGAAAAGCTTGCAGAGAAGGTAGTCCTCAGGGACTCCATTGGCTTTTATAGCAGATATAAGATCCTCGAACCTCTCCAAATGGTCCATAGGATGCTCATTGAACAGCCCACAAAAGGGTGTCTGTCCACAAGTGTGTAGTACTGCGGTTTAAGCTCAAAATCGCCTCTCTGAATAGCAGGAGGGCGAATAGCTGAACGGTTGGTGTAGAACTGATCTGGACTGTTGTAATCAGCCAACGTCCTTGTTCGAGCAGCCTATTCTACAGGTTGAACAGCTCCTGTAGGTGCAGCTTCTGGCTCATGGATAACTTCCCTTTGAGCGTTTAGTTTCTGACCTGCTGCATTACGCAGGTGACCATCCTGGTCACACAAGTCTCCATGCTCATTGGCAGTAAGAATAACTAGTGTTACCATGTCTCACGGTTGAGTATCGATCGATGTCGAATGAAGAGTATCGATCGATGTCGGATGAGCTGTGTTGGTCGACGGTGAAGTAGTGTCGGTCGACGGTGAAGTAGTGTCGGTCGGCGGTGAAGTAGTGTCGGTCGGCGGTGAAGTAGTGTCGGTCGACGGTGAAGTAGTGTCGGTCGACGGTGAAGTAGTGTCGGTCGACGGTGAAGTAGTGTCGGTCGACGGTGAAGTAGTGTCGATCGATGCAGAACGTTGATCTTTTTGAATCAAACGTTCCAAGCTAGCAGGGTCTTATGAGAACAAAAGTTGAGCTTCCTTGTTGCTTCTAGTACTGCTGGGCATGTACCTGAAAAAGACAAGAAAAAATTTTGTGTCAGAAAACTGATTAAAAGAAAAAAAAAAGTAACCTAGACCTAATCAGATTAAATCTAGTGGCGATCAAAGCTCCACGGCCACGGCGCCAAATTTGATATCACTCAAATTACCCTAAGGAGTGAATTACTCTCTCAAATAAGAGGTTCAGTTGTAGTACTTAGGGATCGAATTCAAAGGGAGCTAGGGAACACAAAAGATGTAATCCTTAGTGACTATGCTAGGTTGAATAGGTTTAAAAGTAAATAGAAGGTTTTTGAGCAAGGTAGTTGCTCGATTGAATTGGTTTGGGTTTAAGACAATTAAGAGAAATAGCTAGACTTAGGGTTTGCTATTCAGATTTGCAGGATTATAATGCTACATATGCTTAACAAGTTGTATGCATGATTTTAAAGAGCTCAACAACGTATGAATGAATCGATCAGCTCTCGCATATTTAGATTTATCGATTGATTAGATGTTAAATGATGTTTGCGGTCAGTAGGACACCAACAGTATCGATCGATGATTTGATAGGAATATCGACTGATACACCTTTAGCTACGTCGATCGATTACTCTATATATAGGAGTGTCGATCGATAGGGCTCTAGCCAGGCTTTAGGCGCGAGTTGATATGAGTACTCACCAGGACCTTAGATCAGCTCTCACCTTTCTCTAGAGGGACTTAGCTTGAATAGGATGTGATCAGGATGATGATTAAGTAATTAAACAATCCTAGTTCATGGTTCAAGTTAGCTATTCAAGAAACAAGCATTAATGGACATCCTAACAATGAATATCACAACTTAGCAATCTATAGTTGGGGCTAATCCCACATAATCTATTTGAACCCTAAATCTAACAAGATAAACAACTCAGACATAGCTGGGTAATTCATAACAGCAAGGTAATAATAGAAACTTGTAGATATGAAGTTAGAGGAATGAACACTTAAGTTCCAATCACAAATCTCTTTGGATCTTTCCTCTAGATCTAGAATTTCTATAACCTTTGCAAGTCAACCATGGAATAAAATAAGACTCTGAATTATGAAAGAACAAAGAACAAAGTATGAAACATGAAGTCTGAAAAAGCTCTCTTTACCAAAACACTTAGGCAAAACTATAAATATTGAGTTCATTAGGTTAAAAACTCGTCAGGGGCAATCTTGTAATTTTGTGAGATCTTGGGCTTCAAGTCGGCTGATTCCAGCTTAACTTCTGTGTGGCTTCAATATCGATCGATGGCACTGGGTGTGCATCGATCAATGACTATCTTGTCACGTCGACCCCTCTTGATGTGATATCGATCGATAACACAAGGTGTGTATCGATTGACGTTTAACTCTGAATATCGACCTCTTGGTCTGGTTTGATGGTTAGCTCGGGTGCACTCTCCTTTAAGCTCTAAAAGGCACCTAAAACATCACTTTACTCCAAAATGCTCCTGAGACTGAAAACATACCTAATAGACTCCAAAACATATATATATATATATAATAAAAACACATTTATACCATGGGTAAAACGGGTCAAATCCATGGTATATCATATATATATCAAAAAAGATAAGAAAAATAGGATTTTATGGTTTAGCTAGGTGGAATCTGAACAGGACTTGGTAGCTACCACCATTAAGGCTTGCTTTATAAAGATTCCAACAAAAAGAATTCGAACGGGGCTTTGAGACGGCAATCTTCAATGTTCGCTTCATAAAGAATTCTTGGATATAGGGCTTGGTGGCAACCACCATTAAGTCTTGATTCATGGAAGCCTGTCCAATCTTGGTCAATGGTCCTGCAAATGAAGCAGACTTTGACTAAAGAGAGAAATTAGTAGAGAGAAAAGATAAGAACTAGCTTTTACCTGCAGCTCCAGATACTTGTCTGAAAGTCTTTGCATTCTATGATCGATACCCCCAAGGTAAAGCCTTCACTTTTATTTTTATGCTAAGAAATGAGGTTAGTAGAGGGAAATGACAGATAGTACTTGCTTAGTTGTTGGATGAATGAATTTGGTTGCTAAGCTAGAATAATCCATAATGTGCTTTTGTGATTAGGACTTTTTAGATGTGGATTGCAATATTGTAGAGGTGATGATTTTAATGTTTTAAATATGTGAGTCCCTGCTGTTTTCAAACCTCTTTCAGAGAGACTGCCTGTTTGTTTCGCTTGAGGACAAGCAAAAGGGTAAGTCTGGGGGAGTTGATATACCATGGATTTGACCCACTTTCACCTATGGTATATTGGTGTTTTACTATATAATTATTATGTTTTCTAGCCTATTAGGTACGTTTTCAAGTTCAGGAGTGTTTTGGAGTAAAGTGAAGATTTTGGAGCATTTTAGAGTACAAAAGAGATTTCATCCGAGCTGACCATCAAACCAGACCAGAGATCGACATTCGGAGACAATAATCGATCGATGCACATCTGTGCTGTCGATCGATACAGAAGAGAAGACCCGACAAATGAAGATTATAGTCGATCGATGGACATCCTGTGCGATCGATCGATATCGAGGCGCGGAAAGCCTGATTTGGTTCCAACCGACTTATAGTCCAAGACTTCACCAAATTACAAGATTACCCTTGACGAGTTTTTAACCTAATAGATAAATACTTGCCTAGGTGTTAGGAGGCAAGAGAGCTTTTATTGTATTCTTATTTTCACAGCAAAAGTTTAGAGAGATTCTGAGAGCTGGTGAGAAGATCCAGAGAGATTTGTGATTGGAACTCCATTACTATTATTATCTATACTATGCAGTTTTCTTACCTTGCTTGTGTTATGAATTGCTTAGCCATGTCTGAGTAGTTACATTGTTAGATTTAGGGTTTAAATAGGTTAAAGGGATTAGCCCCAACTATAGATTGCTAATTTGTGGTATTCATCAATAGGTTGTTCTTAATGCTTGTTCTAGAATTACGAACTAGAATATTGAACCCTAGGAATTTGTATGTTTGAGCACTCTTGAATAATACTGTCCTGACCTATCTATTGAGCTAAGATTGCTAGAGTAAGGTGATTTGCCGATCTAGGAAGCTTAGTGAGCATCATTCAACCCGTGCGTAAAGCTTAACTGGAAGCTCGTCGATCGATATCCCTACTGGACAATCGATTGACAGCTTGAAAGGTGTATCAATCGATATCTCTCTAAGATCATCGATCGACACTGCTGGTGATCGAACATTCTTGTTCTGGTCATTAGATCTAGTTAATAGACTCGTCCAAAAATTGCGAGAGCTGATTGACTTGTTTTTAAATAAAGTATTTGAGCACTAATATATCATGCATGCAACAGTTAGGCATCTACAGGATTATAATCTCTGAATACCTGAATAGAAACCCTAAATCTAGCGCTTTCCAATTATAGTTTCAACCCAATCATCTTGTTAGTCGAGCAAGTACCTTGCTCACATAGGATTATTTACATTGCTTTAAACAATAAAAACCACAATTCACCTAGAATTGATTCTTTGATTAGATTTAATTGGTTCCCTAGATCTTTGGATTCGATCCCTAAGTATTACAACTGAACCTCTTATTTGAGAGAGTAATTCACTCCAATGAGATTACCAAGTTTATCTCTTCCCGGAAATATTCCATTTATATTCCATTTTCCCCAATCTTCGTAATTATCCTTGGAAACTTGACAGTTATCTTCTCCTGTGAGTAAAAGATAAACTGTCATAGTAGTCTTAGGCTCATTCTCGTCTAAAATCGTGAATGGGGTTTTAGCCGCGTTTTAGAACCTTTTTGGGCTGTTTTGCGACTTTAAGCGTTTTTAAGATTTCTTTGAAAAATCGCCTTCAATGCGACGCCGGCTTTATAAAAGAGTTTAAATTAATCGTATCGTTTGGGAAGCTGTGGTGTTTTAAGTCAACAAGTTCCATTTTATACGATCAATTCGAACTTATACGAGAAAACAAGTCTTCGCGGTTTTTATCGTAGAGTTTCAACGGTAACGCCAATCGAGATAAAACAAGAGACAGTTCAGTCGAGACCCAAAGGAGGAGACCGTACTGCGAGCCGGAGATGGGTTGTCCAACTCGCCATATGGCGAGCTTGAGAGAGGCAGCTGAACTCGCAATATGGCGAGCTGGGTAGGTATAGACCTGCTCGCCATATGGCGAGCTGGGCTCGGGCTGACCTGCTCGCCATATGGCGAGCTGGGTAGGTATAGACCTGCTCGCCATATGGCGAGCTGGGCTCGGGCTGACCTGCTCGCCATATGGCGAGCTGGGTAGGTATAGACCTGCTCGCCATATGGCGAGCTGGGCTCGGGCTGACCTGCTCGCCATTTAGAGGGTTGGATAAGGGCGAAGCCTTTTTGATAATCTAAGATTTCTACTCCAGTCCATTTCCGAAATTATTTAGAAGAAATTCCATAAGAGCAGCAATTTTAGACATTGATGTCGAGATTACTGTTTTTGACCCCAACAATAATGGAGATCGGCATCTGACGTGGAATCACCATCAGAGGCTGAATCACAAGCACTGGAGCTCCGTGAGTTTTGTGTGTGAAGAAACCATCGTCAAAGTTCTTCTGAGTTGTCGGTGAAGCTCCTCTTCTCCAAAATAAAGGCGAAGGGATAACCAAAAAAAAGCATTAGAACTCGACTCACTATCACCGGAGTTCCTTAAGTTTTGTCGCCTTCTCGGTGAATATTGCCTTTTGACTCTCTCAAAATGAAGATTGATGCGGTTCCTCATTGTACCGCAGGAAAAATGTGGCCCATCCCGCACAAGCCAATTCCCCCGAGGCGTGCTAAAAAATGGGTATGGATTTTACCTGCACAAACGCACCAAGTTCTTTTGGGCCAGAATCACTAAAAATGGGTATAGATGGACTGCTCAAGCATGCTGAAACACATCATTACACGCATACTTGATACTTGACTTCATACCAGAAAGGGACACATCTTGTTGGATGCTATCCAAACGATAGAATCAATCCTTAAAACTTCCTTCCCCAATTGTATTGCATGACTTGGTATCCTGAAACCACACATCATCAGAACTAAACATCATAAGCATTCTAGATCTTTTGTTTCCTTTTGAACTGATGGAAGACTAGAGGTGAGTTTTGGCATATAAAGGGCTTCAGAGTTCTTATACAATAGCTCTATCTTTCCAATTCCTCTGACTGAAATGTCTTGTCTATTGGCTATAAAAACGTTGTGTCTAACATCACTCAACAATTCCAGATTACTAATCATGTGGTGTGAGGCTTCTGAGACTATAACAACTGGTTTATGAAGTTTATATGATGAGAAGCTCTTACCAGATTCATTTAACTCTGTGATATTCTTGATAAGAGTCTCAAGGTATGACTTTTTCACAGCATCATCACCACCAACCGCATCATTGTTTCTTGGTGCATACCCCATATTCTTATGTCACGAATGAGGTTTGAGTTGCCTTCATTTCTCTTTAGTGTGTCCTTATTTCTTGCTATGATCATACCAGTTGTTGTTCATATATCAGGTCGTGGAAGGGTACTTACCCTACTTACATAAGCGGTCTAATGATATCTTGCATATTTACATGTTTTTAGCAATCATATTTTGTGCATTTTGATCATGTAGATTAGGAATTAGGCATCTTTAGGGTCCATATTGCATTCATGAGTCTTTATCAGATGTTGGAGTGTACTATAGAGTTATTTGAGGTGTTTGGGAGCTTTGTGATCCAAAAGGGGGTGAAAGATGAACATGGACGGAGGCCTTAGAAAAGTCTTCTGTTGATAAGATTTTGTGGAGACACAGCAAATTGAGTTAGCTTGAGTCCTCTTGCTTCATATTGAAAGAAAGTTCATTCATTTATTGCATTTTAGCTTAGTTCTAGTTCCTCATCACTTCACTACATTGATTGCACTTAGTTTAAGCATGAACTTGCACTCCATTTGCATTAGAATCACTTAGGATTGGTTCGACAACCTTTCCATACTACATCATTTGGTTAAGAACCCTTGAAAAGTCCTAACATCAAATTGGCGCCGATGGTTTTGCCTTTGGGATTTGGTTTTTGCTTTTGACTAAGTCTTATTTTCTTTTTGCAAGTTACTGATTCTCTTTCTTCATATCCCTTTGCATTTCAGGTGTATGAACTTGAGGAGCAGAGGTTCATCAAGCCTAGTTCCAAGAGTTGAAAACATAGCTGCACTTGAGAGAGAGATAGCAAGAAAGAGAAGAGAAGAAGAGCAACAGGCTCACTTGCAGAGATTGGGGATTGAGATGGAGAAAAACCAGCATCAACCTCAAGATGGAGTTTCCCTAGAGGGAAATGGTCAAGGAGCTGACAACCTTAGACCAGAGAGAGCTCCTCAACAACAACATCCACAGCGCCAAGCCAGAGCTATTCGGACCTATGACCAGCCTCACATACATGGTCATAGGTTAGTAATCAGAGCACCAGCTGTGGAGAACAACAACTTTTAGGTCAAGGCTGGGCTGCTCAGCGTGATTGAGAACAACAAGTTTCATGGTCTTGCCTTGGAGGATCCATTTGATCACTTGTACAACTTTAACAAGTACTGCTCTTTGTCAAAGACAAATGGAGTCTCTGAAGATGCCTTCAAGCTTAGTCTGTTTCCCTTCTCTTTAGGAGACAATGCGCATATCCGGGAGAAGAACCTCCCAAGAAACTCCATCACAACTTGGGATGAGTGCAAGACAGCCTTCCTCAACAAGTTCTTCTCAAACTCAAGGACTGCAAGGCTTAGGAATGAGATCTCTGGGTTCCAGCAGAAGAATCTGGAATGTTTTGCTGAAGCATGGGAGAGATTCAAAGGCTATTGGTCACAATGCCCACACCATGGCTTCACCAAGGAGAATCTACTCAGCACCTTCTACAGAGGTGTTCTGCCCAAGTATAGAAGCCAGCTTGATACTGCTAGGAATAGGTTTTTCTTGGGAAGATCAGAACAAGATGCAGAGGAACTTGTGGACAACGTGGCTCAGAGTGACTCAGTCTACAGTGAGAAGCAGGATAGAGGCAACAGAGGTGATGATCAGTGCACAAAGAAATAGCTGAAGTCTCTACAAGAGAAGGTGGATAAGATCTTGCATATGCTTCTTTCAGAAAAGGCTAAGCAGGAGCAGGTGAATTCTGTTAGTAACCAGAAACATGATGAGCCATTTGTGGTGAATAAGGTTGATGGTCTGGAAGGTTAAGAGGAGTTGTGCTTTGTCAATGCTAATGGCACATGGTACAAGAAGGAGCCTGACTTTCAGTACAACAACTACCAGCAAAGGCCCTTCTACAACAACCAACAAGGTGGTTACCAAGCTGAGCAACAACAATACCCTCCTGGTTTCACCAACAAGGGTCAGAAGTCTAACCAAGCCCAAGGAAGCTCTTCTCAGGTTCAGGCTCCAGATTCAAGTATGGAGTCCATGTTCAAGCAAATCTTAGAAGCTCGGGCCAGAACAGAGAAGAACCTTGAGTTTGGGCTGAAAAATCTACATGCTAAAGTTGATGGGAACTACACTGACCTCAACAACAAGCTCCTACAACTTGCCTCTCACCTCAAAGCCTTGGAGACTCAGTTTGCATATATGCCTTCAACCTCTAAGAGCCCAGTGGGATCTCTACCAAGGAAACCAGAGAAGAATCCCAACGAGTCTTGCAACGTTATTCTCTCAACTACTTCTTCAGAGACTGAGTCAAGTGATTATGTGCAAGAGGAGGATCAGATTGAAAGACTGGTGTTTGGAACTGAGCTTGGGGAAGTTAAGAGATTTGTTGTGGCCATAGCTGAAGCAAAGATTCTGAAGGACGCTGCCAAGAAGGTTGAAGTAAAGAGTTTACAGAAAGCTGAGCCCAGGGGGCAGAAACAAGTTGAGAAGAAAGCTGACAACAAACTGAAGGAGGTTAAGCTGGAGGATACCACTGAGGTTGAGCTGTCACCATATGACAATCTCCCTTTTCCACAAAGGGTCCTCACCAAAGCTCAGAAGAAGGTGATCTCCAAATTCAGAAAAGACCTGAGTGATATTGGAGTCAGGCTTCCAGAGATCTACAATATGCAAGCTGCTCATCAAGGACATTCTCGATCACCAAGCTGAAGTAGCAGAGCTCCTCGAAATCTCAATTTGGAAACTTGATCCACCAGTCAGTCCGAAGTCCCTCCATACGCTAGAGCCCCAAGGGAAGTTCACCTTGTGTGGCTCCCTTGGTAAGATAACTATGGATGATGCTCTTGTTTATAGTGGTGCAAGTGTCAATGTGATCTCAATGGAAATGGTGAGGAGTCTTGGTATTGAGAGCATGGAGCAAAACACATCTTCTCTCACGTTTGGGGATTCATCTTTTACAACCCCCATTGGCTTCATCAAGGACTTCCCTTTGAAGATTGGAGCATGCACCATTCCTATTGACCTCACTGTCCTGAAGATGGCAACTGATAAGAGAGTTCGTTTGATCCTTGGCACTCCATTTTCCACAATAGTTGGGGCATGCATCGATTTTCCAAACAAGAAGGTCACACTCCTCAATGTGAACAAGGCTGTCTCTTACCCATTTCAGTCTCCAATTGATGTTGGATATTGTGGGACAATCACTTGTGGAGAACAATCTGTTGATAAGACTCAAGCTGAAGTGGTTGTTTGTGAGGAAGAAGGTCTTGCTGGAGAGTCTTCTCAAGAGCATTGTGGTGAGCACTTGGAAAGTGCTAAAAAGAAGGGGGTGAGTGGAGCCACAAAGGCCACTCATGACATGAAGGAAATGCTGAAAGACCCTCACCCTCCACCCTTTGGTCTTCTCCCACACACTTTCACTCTCCATCCAATGAAGCTCAAGGATGGTGCCATTGAGTATAAGATCAAGTGCAAGTAAAGGTCCAAGCCATTCTCAAGTGCAAGGGCCATCATCACTCCTCAGCTCCAAGATGACCCCATCAAACTTCAAGAGCTCCTCTCTCAGGTCCTTACCATCACTCTTGAAGGTGGGAAGGATCCTCCTTCTCACTAGTCCAAGGGAAAAGGTAGTCAAGCTAGTGAATCAAAACAAGCTCACTTGGGAGGTAGTCCCATGGTTATCCTTGTACATAATCTTGTTATTTCTTTCTTTAAGTTTTTAATAAGTATGGTTGAGGTTTCCAGGTTGAGCCTAGCACTAGAGGAGAGAAGAAAGGTGGTGAAACACCTGAGCTTTATGTTAGACACCCTGTAGCAGCCTCATCTAGTCGCTATGAATCAGGCCACTCTTAGCACCAGCCCCAGACGCCAAACACCACACCCTAGTCTCCTCTTGAGGTATCACTCCAACTCTTCTTTGTTTTTGTCATGTGTTTGGTATCTCCTTCTCTCTTACTCATACAGAGACTGTGTGATTTAAGTTTGGGGGAGGTACCAAGTATTTGATCATGTTTGCTTTGTTGATTATGAGTATCATGTGTTGCATTGTTCATACATATGTGCATAGAAAAATTAAAAAAAAAAAAAAATTGAAAATTTTAAAAAATGCAAAAATATCATGTAGTTGCATCACTTGCATTCTTAAGATTGAGTTTAGAGCATATAGGTTGCATTCAATTGCATATGGAGCAGCTGTTGAAATTGTTGAAATAGCCTTGTAAAGAATACTTGTTTGCACTGAAATTGGCACCCTAGCTAAACATATCTAGTAGCTTAGGCATCTCTTGAAAGACATGCATGCTTTGAGCCTTGAAAACTCTTCTTGAAACTCATTGATTGCTGAAACTCACTCTTTAAAGCCAACTACAATCTTATTTGAACTAAATGAACTTAATGCTTCTTTCTTATGGTCCTTTGTGTGCTGAATCATGGCTATACACACTTGAGTTCTCTCATCTATTTTGCCTATCTTTTTGACAAACTCAAGTGGTAGACCACTCCCTAAAACCCTCTCCTCCTTTCAAGCCTTCATTGATTGTTGAGAGTATTGGGAACGACAATGCTTAGTCTCCGTTATTTGCTAGCTTTGGGACTCATTTTGTCTAGCTTATAGGATGGGATGGGAGAGTGTTATAAAGTTTGATCTTGGGAGTGTGAAAAAGAGGGGAAAGAAAAGGTAGACTCATAGAACTCAAATGTGATTAAGTCTTTAGGGATAAGAAAATGATAAGTCTAGCTCAAGTTTGTAATGAAAGTCTTGGCCCCCCATATAAAAAAAGAAAATAATAAAGAAAAGGGGGCTAGCAATGTTTTGTAAGGGCTAATAAGTGTGTAAAAGTATAAAAATCCCTTGTAGACTTCAAAAAGAAAGAGTTCTAAGTGAGAAAGTGGCCTTGAGTGTTTTGGGAAACCTTTGGATGAGTAAAGAGAGTGGGGCTTGGCATTGGGAATAAGGTGTAACTTGTATATTTGGAAAAAGGGTAGAACAATGGAGATTAATCATTGTATGCATGAGTTGATCCCTTTCTTAGATATATTAGGTGCAATGTCTTGGCTACTTTGTTTTGAGAGTAAACCACCTTGAAAGATCATCTTTAACCTCTTGATTCACTTTTCACTAAAGCCTATTCTTACCAAACCAAATGATTTGGACCATTTGACCATTTGCAAGAATTCACTTATAATTTTGCTTAAAGAATGTGGGAGTTGGCTGATTTGTTGTTTGTGGATTCATGATGATGAGTGTAAAGTTTAAAGGAGTTAAGATAGGCTTACAGAAGCTAGAGTATAATAAGAGAGTTTGCTCATGCCATTTGTTATGTTTCTTTAGGATGTCAAGTTGAGTGCTATGAGTGTTTCTTTTGGCCATAAGCTCCCATTTTTATATCTCTCCTCCTTGTGTTTTTGAAAAGTTTACTTGAGGACAAGTAAAGGACTAGTGTTGAGGAGTTGATATTTTGCATATTTACATGTTTTTAGCAATCATATTTTGTGCATTTTGATCATGTAGATTAGGAATTAGGTATGTTTAGGGTCCATATTGCATTCATGAATCTTTATCAGGTGTTGGAGTTTACTATGGAGTTATTTGAGGTTTTTGGGAGCTTTGTGATCAAAAAGGGGTGAAGAATGGAGTTTGGCCAAGTCTGGACAAGCCAAACCATAGACCAGGAAGAGCCTGACCCGGGGTGCACCACTCTGGATGGAGTACCCGCGCAGCCAGACATGTTGGGCGAGAGGAAAGGCTGGCCGCGGGTTGGACGCCTCCGGATCATACACCCGCGCAGCCAAGACTTGAAGACGGACGGATGGACAGCCGGGGGTTGATGAACCCGGCTTACCTGACCCGCGCAGCTGGACGTGCTGGACGGATGAAGACTTCACGCAGGTAGACAGTGTTGACATGAAGTAATAAAGAGATGGAAGCTTGAAGCAATGAAGGAGAGAAGGAGAAGAAGCTACACGGATAGGTTAGAGATCAAGTGATCCGTACAGACTTGGGATGCAAGTCTGTCCGTACAGCCTTGGGTTCTAAGCAACCTATCCGACCAAGTCTTTACTATAAGGCAAAAAAGAATATATGGGAACTTAGAAGAAGTGAGTTTGATTGCTCAGTAGACCGTTGGAAGAGTCAAAGAGAAGGTGAAGCAAGTGGCCATTAAAATACAATATAAGTCACATGACCTCCTTACCGTTGGGAGAGGTCACACTCGCCAACCAGAGCTGTCCCTATCTCGGTCCAGGCCATGAGAAGTCCAACCATTCTTTATTATAATTCCCTTTGTCTTGTTTCTCCTTATTTGCCTATTTAACAATGCTGTATGTGAACCAAATTAATCAAGCAAACATGTTTCCAATCTATCTCTCTCTCTCTCTCTCTCTCTCTCTCTCTCTCTCTCTTGCAATGTTCTTCATCCAGAAACCACTAAATCTCATATTCTTTCATGGTATCAGAGCAACAAGCTCTTGAGACCTAATTCTCTTACTCTTTCTCTTTCAAATCCGCTGAATTACTCTGATTCTCTTTCAAAATTTTCTTTTCCTTCTCTGTTTTCTCTGTTCTTGAGCTGTTCTTGCTGTTCTTGAACTGTTCTTGACTTGTTCTTGATGGAAATGGCAGAAAACTCAAAAATGGTGGTCATTCCAGTCACTCTCAAAGCAAACTATCTGCACAGGGCAAGGCTTGCTAAAACAGCTCTTGGAGGCAGAGGACTCTGGGAGATTGTTGAAGAAGGGAGGCCACAAGAAAAGACCATTCTAGGAGAGGATGGCAAAGAAGTAGTTGTTGCTGATGCTGGCCAAGAAGAAAGGTCAGGAGGATCTGCTGGTGTTGTCCATCCTTCAGCACAGCCTTGACCCCTCACTCCAAGAAGGTTACTCTTACTGTGAAACTTCCAAGGAGCTGTGGGATACACTTCAGAAGGTGTATGGAAACAAATCCAACCTTAGTAGGGTCTTTGAAGTCAAGAGGGCTATCAACACTCTTAGTCAAGAGGACACTGATTTTGACAAGCATTTTGGAAAGTTCAGGTCTTTGTGGTGAACTTGAGATGCTCAGCCAGCAACAACCAATCGGATGTGCTTAACCAAAGAAGAGAGCAAGATAAGGTCTTTGCTTTACTGCTCACTCTCCATCCAAGTTATGGTGATCTCATCAAGCACATTCTGAGAAATAAGGAGCTACCTTCCCTTGATAAGGTATGCTCTGAAATTCAAAAGGAACAAGGCTCAGTGGGTCTCTTTGGAGGAGGAAAGAAAGACCTAGTACTGCCAACCAGGCTGATGGAACAGCAAACAAGAGTTCTTACAAACCAGAAGACAAGAAGGTGTGGGTCTGTGATCATTGCAAAAGAAGGGCCATGGCAAAGACAAGTGCTGGATACTTCATCCCCACCTCAAGCCACGAAGTTCAAGACAGGATACAATGATGGAAAAGCAAACTTCTCTGGTGATATTGGTGAGCCATCTACACACAGCACCATGCGCCAGACTAGTGAGACTTATGAGGGCAAGGGAGGGGCTTCCAGCAGTGGTTCAGCCTTAAGGAACAATCAAGATGAGACCATAAGGCGATCTGACATTGAGGCCCTCATCAAACTCCTCAAAGATAACTCTGGTAACTCATTTGGTACCTCTTTACATGCTATGGCTAGTGGTACTTCCTTGAATGCTATAACTAATTTTATGATGACAAAACCATTAGTAATTGATTCAGGAGCTAGTCACCACATGATAAGTGATTTAAAATTGATTAAAAACATTGTTCCTGCCTTTGGAAATGTTACAATAGCTAATGGTGAAAGAGTACCAATTAAAGGAGTAGGTGATCTTAGGCTGTTTAATAAGGACTCTAAAGCTTTTTATATGCCTAGTTTCACCTCAAACCTGTTATCAGTTAAAAGAGCCACTCATGACTTGAATTGCAGTGTTACCTTCACTCCTAATGATGTCTACTTTCAGGATATTGAAACTAGTAGGTTGCTTGGCAAAGGTGTCACCAAGGGCGACTTATACTTGCTTGAAGACACCAAGCTTGCGGCTGATTTATCTCATGCTTTAAATTATGTTTCTGATTTTCCTAAAGATGTATTGTGGCATGCTAGATTAGGACATCCTCATTCTAGAGCTTTAAACATCATGTTTCCTAGTATTTCCTTTAAAAGTGATTGTGAGGCTTGTATCTTAGGAAAACAATGCAAATCTGTCTTCTCTAGATCAAGTACTATTTATGAAAATTGCTTTGACCTGATTCATTCTGATGTATGGACTGCCCCATGCTTATCTAGAGAGCATCATAAGTATTTTGTGACGTTTATTGATGAAAAATCAAAATACACTTGGATCACTTTGATGCAATCTAAGGATAGGGTCTTAGAAGCTTTCATAAACTTTCAAAATTATGTATCTAACCATTTCAATGCCAAGATAAAAATTTTGAGATCAGATAATGGAGGAGAATACACCAGCAATGCTTTTAAACAACACTTGGCCAAATATGGGATGATCCATCAAACAAGCTGTCCATACACTCCACAACAAAATGGTGTGGCTGAGAGGAAGAATAGACATCTCATGGAGGTGGCCAGGAGCATGATGTTCCATACCAGTATGCCCAAAAGATATTGGGGAGATGCAGTTCTTACAGCTTGTTACCGATCAATAGAATACCTACCAGGATCCTTCAAGATCAATCACCTTATCAGGTACTGAACAAAACTAAACCATCCATAGATCATACTCGAGTGTTTGGGTGTCTTTGTTTTGTGTTAATACCAGAAGGTCAAAAAGACAAGCTGGCGCATAGAAGTACAAGAGCAGTATTCATTGGCTACTCTCCTCATCAAAAGGGCTACAAATGTTTTGTACCAGAGACTAGGAGAGTCTTGATTTCAAGGGATGTGAGATTTGTAGAATCAAAAGGCTACTATGATGGAAAGAGTTGGGATGAGCTCAAAGATCTTTCTCAATCAGCCTCGAGATAGAGCAGACAACCTAAGGAGAGTAATGGAGAGCACGGGAGTCAGTATACCTTCTCTACCAAGGGTGGATTCTGTTCCAGAAAGTGCACCATCTCCTGGTGCTAATAATCCTGAAGTCCCCATCCTGATCATGAGGGGGCAGTGAAAGTGGTGTTGAGCAGCCTGCGCAAGCTCAAGAAAACTCAATGGCTCATGATCAAGATGAGAGACACTCAGAACCAGCTGCTGATACTCAAGAGGAGGCGCCAAGCACTGGAAATGAGCCTGAACCTGAGCAGCCTGCAGTACCCTTGAGAAGAAGTACAAGGAACAGGAAGCCAGCATCAAACTGGATCAATACAAGAGTCTACTTCAATGCTGAAGCAGTAGCTCATCCAATTAGTGCAACCTGTTCTCTTGCACAATATCGAGAAGAGCATCAAGTCCTTATGAGTGAGCTAGATGAGGAATATATCCCAAAACATATGAAGAAGCTATGCAACATAAGGAGTGGAAAGCATCAGTAGGTGATGAGATAGGCGCCATGGAAAGGAATGGTACATGGTTTGAAACTGAGCTCCCTAAAGGCAAGAAAGCAGTGACAAGCAGGCTCATCTTCATAATAAAATACCTGGCTAATGGAAAACCAGAAAGGAGAAAGACAAGACTAGTTGCAAGAGGATACACTCAAGTGTATGGTGAAGATTATCTAGACACATTTGCACCAGTGGCCAAGCTTCATACTATAAGGATCATCTTGTCTCTTGCTGTCAACCTTGAGTGGGATTTATGGCAGATGGATGTGAAGAATGCCTTCCTCCAAGGAGAATTAGAAGATGAAGTCTACATGAGGCCACCCCCTGGTCTTGAGAACATGGTGAAACCTGGAAATGTTCTTAGATTAAAGAAGGCAATCTATGGTTTGAAGCAATCTCCAAGGGCCTGGTATCATAAGCTGAGCACCACACTAAATGGGAGAGGATTTGTCAAATCAGAAGCTGATCACATTCTCTTCACTCTAACCAGCAAGCAAGGTATTGTGGTGATCCTAGTCTATGTGGATGACATTATTATCACTGGTAGCAACAAGGAAGGTATTCTCTCAACTAAAACCTTTCTTAAAAATGCTTTTGATATCAAAGACTTGGGGGAGTTGAAGTACTTCCTTGGGATTGAAATCTGCCGCTCTAAAGAGGGCTATTTTTATCTCAAAGGAAGTACACACTTGATATTTTAAATGAGGCAGGAAACCTTGGAAGTAGACAGGCCAAGACTCCATTGGAAGAAGGTTACAAGGTGCTGCGAGAGGGGGAGTATGAATCTACTCCATTTGATGATGTCAAGAAGTATAGAAGAATGGTGGGCAAGCTGATCTATGTAACAATCACCAGACCTGATGTGTGCTTTGCTGTGAACCAAGTAAGCCAACACATGGGAGCTCCTAAGGTGCATCATTGGAACATGGTGGAGAGGATTTTAAGGTATCTAAGAGAGGCGCCTGGTCAAGGCATATGGATGGCATGCAACAAGAACACTGAAGTTGTTGGATATTGTGATGCTGATTGGGCTGGAGACAGAATTGATAGGAGATCAACCACTGGCTATTGTACATTTAGTGGAGGGAATCTGGTCACATGGAAAAGTAAGAAGCAGAAGGTGGTGTCTTGTTCAAGTGCTGAAGCAGAATATAGATCAATGAGGAAGCTCACAAGTGAGCTTATATGGATCAAGGGGCTGCTAAAAGATTTGGGGATAGAGATCACCACACCAATGACCATGCACTGTGATAATCAGGCAGCAATACACATTGCCTCCAATTCAGTATTCCATGAGAGGACAAAGCATATAGAAGTAGATTGCCACAAGGTGAGACAAGCAGTAGAGCAGCAAGTGATACTTCCATGCTACACTAAAAGTGAAGATCAACTAGCTGACATCTTCACCAAGGCCGCCAGCAACAAAGTTTGTGAGTTCATTCATCCTAAGCTTGGACTCCTAAACCTCACTTGTCACTGATCCTCTTGCCATGAAGTGTTCTACTCTTTTTCCTTTGCTTGGTTTTTATCCCAAGTGGTTTTTCCAAGTAAAGGTTTTAATGAGGGAATGCTTCATGGTTTCCAAGCTTGACCAGTCCCTATGGTCAAGCTTGAGGGGGAGTGTTGACATGAAGTAATAAAGAGATGGAAGCTTGAAGCAATGAAGGAGAGAAGGAGAAGAAGCTACACGGATAGGTTAGAGATCAAGTGATCCGTACAGACTTGGGATGCAAGTCTGTCCATTACAACAGGTTCTAAGCAACCTATCCGACCAAGTCTTTACTATAAGGCAAGAAGAATATATGGGAACTTAGAAGAAGTGAGTTTGATTGCTCAGTAGACCGTTGGAAGAGTCAAAGAGAAGGTGAAGCAAGTGGCCATTAAAATACAATATAAGTCACATGACCTCCTTACCGTTGGGAGAGGTCATACTCGCCAACCAGAGCTGTCCCTATCTCGGTCCAGGCCATGAAAAGTCCAACCATTCTTTATTATAATTCCCTTTGTCTTGTTTCTCCTTATTTTCCTATTTAACAATGCTGTATGTGAACCAAATTAATCAAGCAAACATGTTTCCAATCTATCTCTCTCTCTCTCAATCTCACAACTCTCTCTCTCTCTCTTGCAATGTTCTTCATCCAGAACCCACTAAATCTCATATTCTTTCAGACAGGATGCGGCTTACCTGACCCGCGCGGCCGAGATGGGAAGCAGGACGATGCTGTCACGCGGGTATGCACACGCGGGTTGGACGAGGGAGCACCTACCCGGGTCACGTTGTTTTGCTGGTCGAGTTTTAACTTGCCCAAGGGCTTTTCAGTCATTTCTTTTAGTGTCTTTAGGTTTTCTAAGGGTTGCTATACATACTTTTGTAACTCTCAACTTTAGATCTAACTCTTTTTGTCTCAAAAACACATTTGGATCTTGAAGAAAGTTAGGATCTTGAATCTTTTTTCATCTTATTTTCTTTGTGTTTTTTGGATTATCTTGATCACTAATCATGTTTAACGTTGAATCATTCATGGGTTTTGGGTTATTCATGTCTATTAGTGATTAGATCTATCTAGGATTCATGGGTTAGGAAGATTAAGGATGATTAAGTGTAAATCTATGGTATTTAATTGTAGATCCATCTTGTTCCTTGCTTGTAGAGTTATCTCTATGCTATTTGGTTTCAACCATACCAAGATAGAGCTTTAGGCATTTCCCACCCACAAGGTGTTTGATGAAATGCATGAACCAACTCTTCAATGCTTTTAACATTCTTTACCAAAGAAATTTGTTGTTAAAGGTGTTAAGATAGCTAATAGACTTGATATCAAGGATTGCTTTAATAATATTCAACCAAAGAGATTTGATGCTTGAGTTATTTTAGCAAATGAGCTTTCATCTTGAGAAAGAGTTTGTTTAGGATAGTGTTTAGGCTTAAGCTTGATAGATTGATTGAAAAGCTGCCACCTTAAGATTGAAACTTGATCACCCAAGGTCAATTCCCTAATCCCATGAGTCCGCTTGCTTCATATTGAAAGAAAGTTCATTCCTTTATTGCATTTTAGCTTAGTTCTAGTTCCTCATCACTTCACTATATTGATTGCACTTAGTTTAAGCATGAACTTGCATTCCCTTTGCATTAGAATCACTTAGGATTGGTTTGACAACCTTTCTATACTACATCATTTGTTTAAGGACCCTTGAAAAGTTCTAACATCATCTAACTAGCTCCATGGAATAGCCCTTTTGAACCTTCTTCCTTATGAACCATCATGCACACCTCAATGATATTTGGTAAGATATCAAACCTCATAATGTGATGGATTTTCCCTTTGAGTGAAAGCAGCAAGCCAAACACTTGATCTTGCTATTTCTTTTCATTCAGAACTTTCACATTATAGTGGGTATTCTAAGCAAGTCCATATCTGCCCACAAACCCTAGACCTCTCCAAAGAAGTCTTCGAACAGTCGCCTTGTTGAAAGTCGTTCAAATCTTTTTTAACCTCAAAGATTTTGTTGAGCTTTGAATTGTTTCTACAAACACTTAAAATAGTATCCCAAAACACATTTGTTGTCTCACAATAGGATTAAGCAGCAAGTATAAGTGGCTCTAATGAGCTCTGTAGAGCCGCTAACCCCAGCTGGTCCTATTGTGTCCACTTAAACTCATCTTGGATGGAATCGGTTTTGAGAGGGGACTCCACAGCTCCTTCCTCTCCTTCAGCAGCCTTCTTTCCTTTGTATACAACCATTTATTGAGTGCTTTCATCATTATCCTACAGATTTTGGCTTAACAAAGCAGTTTTAGTTATTTTTGACCATAAGAGATAGTTATAAGAAGCTTCCAATTATCCATATAAGAAAACAGAGCTGAAGAACAAAGTAACGAGTGTTTAGAGATATTGATTGTAATGGAATATATCATCTTCAAGACCTAGTCGGCTATGATATGTAAAATTTTGTGAGAATTGAGTATAAGTATGAGAAGGAAATGAGGATTTCCAAGAAGAGAATTTTTAGATAATACTCTCATTAATTATTTATGAATTTACATAAATTTTTATTCCAGACGCAAGCAACTTAATTAACAAATATGTGGTTAAAATATTAAGCACACTAGAATTAAGTCCACTCTACAAGTGGGTGAGCAAATAAAAACAACAAAATAATATTTGAGATTTAATATATATTTTTGGAAAAGTTAATTTACTCCGATTGAAATTAATATTAATCTTCAGTGTTTATTTTTGTTGTTTTTGTAAGAAATCACATGCTTATGTTTTTTTTATTTTTAATTAGTGTTATTATCTTATGTTTTTATTTTTTTGTTCTATTTTATTATAAAATTAAGTAAACAAAAAATGTTCGGAACTACCATTTAAATTCAATACATAAATAATTGGTTATTTCTCCATCTTATTTATTTGGTTTTGAATATGTTAGTACTTTGTCTCAAGTATTTGGTCCGCAGTTTGCACAGAAATTTATTTCTTTTAGATATTTTGTTTAACACTTGTTTCTACTTTGTAATGTTTTGTTATATATTATGTGTGAGTAATTCTTTTTAGTCATTTTTAGTTTTCACTATTTTCTATAAAATGGTTTATTGTTATGATATTCGCTCTTAATCTAGTTGTGTAAACTAAATTTCATAACAAGATTTTTGACACAATTTTAAATAATGGGACTATTTTGATTGTGGAGGTGTAGATCTTTTTGTATGTTTATCTTATATTAGATCATATAGTTTGATTTCTATGTTTATTGTCTTTATCGATTATTTTATATTGCGTTTCTTTTGTTAGATTACACAAATCCACTTTTATTTCTCTTATCAATATTAAATTTGTGCTTGGAGATTTATTGGAATTCGTGACAAGATTTTTTCACATTTATTTAGATAAAGTAATCTTTGATCTCTTGTTTATATCATTATAATATTTATTTTATCATTCTTTGGTTTGCTGTTTTATTTGTTATATTTTTGGTTTTTCAACAATTGTTCTTGAAAGTGTATCTAGATAAATTTTAATTTATTAGATTTTCCTTTATAAGTACAGTTATAAGAAATATGATATTGTGGTATATGCTTAAAATATCGAGATTTCAAGCAATTTGTTAAAGATATTTTGTGATTATTAGTTTTTTTTAACAACTAACTTGTATTAACTAAATCGTGAAAGTTTCATACAAATACATAATCAAATAAGAAGGAGGAACATAATGAACAACAGAAAATTAACTTCCTCTTTAGCCTTCTTAGCCAGGATATCAGCTGCTTAATTTCTTTCACGATTTACCTGATCAAGAGATAACTCAGGTATAAGGCCATCCAATATCTAATATCTGAAAAAAAGTCTTCCTATCTCCGAATCCCATCCAGAAGAATTTATAATCTTTGTTTAAGCCATACTGTCCCCTTCAAACCAAACGTGGCTCCATCCTTTTATCCAAATATTCTGTAATGCATACAGAAACGCGTGAGCTTCACCATCTAGACTTTATCTCAGTCCCCTGACTTTTGCCGATCCAGCAGTTATGAAACACCCTTTGTCATCACGAACTATACAACCAATCCCTGCAAATTCATCATCCCTTGAAAAACTGCAATCAAAATTGCATTTCAACCAGCCTGCAGGAGGGGGTATCCAACAACTTGATTTAACACTTCTCCCTAAACTCCTTGCTGTAGGAGGTGGATTCGACCATCCTCTCAAGCCTCCAAAAGATAGATGTCCAGGCCCGTTTCCACGAATAGGCAGTTCGGCTCAACGGCTCGAGATGCCGAAGTCTCGGCGCGGTTCCAGAGTGATTTTTGTTGCTCCTCAGCGACTGAATGAAGCCGGCTCAACGGATGCTCGATGCAGTGCGTGTACTTCGGCCCAACGAACCAAAAGCCCATTAACACGACGCGAATTAGGTCACGGAAGAACGAAGGACGGCTATAAAAGGAGGAGAAAGGACGATGTAAGGGGGATCCGAAAAAGAGGACACACGCAGGACGGCTAGAATTAGGGTTTTCATCTTTACTTGTTCTCACTGTTTTGTACATTTTCCGACCAAAGCTCTCCGCGCCCCGGTCTTCTTTTTAGTCGCTCTTTACCCTGTAACCGTTTGAACGTTCTTCCGACCATCAATAAGACGTCTTTGTTAAACCCACATCTCGTTTCTTTTTAGTGCCGTTTCCCGATCAAACAGTTGGCGCCCACCGTGGGGCATCTAACAAAGTAACGCCGATAAGATGGCGACGAGAGATGACGGTTCCTCCTCCTCGGGGGAAGAACGCGAAACTCGCGAACCAATTCCTACCCCGTTAACGGCGACTCCAGCGCCGCTACCACCAGCATCGATTGACACCATTATGGCATGTCTCGCGCAGCAAGACGCGGCCCAAAAGGCAGCCCTAGCTAAAATCCTCGGACCTCTGGCCGCAAACGTTGAAGCATCAACGGTCCAGATCCGACGACAGTTGTTCAACACTGACCGAACAACTGGTGCCACCCCGCCACCGCCTGGCGCTCAAGACGTTAACGACGGCAATGCCGCGCAAACCCAGGCGGCCTCGACGCGCTGACCTTGAACGAGCTCGCCGCGTTGAAGCAATCGGTCATCGACATCAACTCGAGGATGCATCATGTAACGACATCAGCACCACAGATCAAATGTGTCCTCGCCGAATCCCTCCGGAAACCGTTCACGCAGAAAATAAATGGGGTCCGACTCTAGAAGATGGAAAAGTTGCGCCTTCCGACCTTCGACGGTGGCTCCGATCCCTCCGTTCACGTCACATCCTTTAAAATAGCGATGCGACGCGCAAACTTCTCCGACGAGGAAAAAGACGCCGGCTTTTGCCAACTGTTCGTCGAAACCCTCGAAGGCCCGGCTCTCAGCTGGTTTACCAGCCTCCAGGAGAACTCCATCGGCTGCTTCCACGACCTTTCCACTGAGTTCCTCAAGAAATATATCATGTTCACCCGTCAGGAGACAACCGCCTCGGATCTTTGGAACCTCACCCACGCCAACGGCCAAAGTCTTCGTGATTTAATGGAAAAGTTCAAGCCGTTCTCTCGAAGGTCGACGTTCCCGACCACATAGCGGTGGAGTCACTAAAAAGCACCCTCCATCTCAAGTAACGTTTCCGAGACGACCTCTACCGTAACCCGACGAGATCCATATCGGATGCTATTGCACGGTCCCACAATTTCATCCACATGGAGGAGGACACCAAGGCAAAAGCAGCAAAAGAGGCTGCGGGCAAACAAGCATCCACCCGAGCGAACGATACACGACCGGAGCCTCGACAACATTCTTCCGGTGGAAAGCCAGCACTAAGAAAGGATACGTGAGCGCCATCAACGAAAACGAGACTGCAGGCTGTGCGGCTGTTACGCAAGAAAAAGGATGGAACCACTAGGATCGAGACTCCGCTCAGAAACCATCGGGTGATTCAGAACCGACGAGGTCAAACGCCGCCGAGCCCGACAAATATTGTTCGTACCACAAAGTCAAGTTGCACGATAGAAAGACTGCAAAGTTCTCTTCGGACGGTTCCTCGAGTCAATCAACAAAGGCGAAATCGAGATAGAACCTCCCCCTCAGAAACCAAAGAATAGTAAAAGCGAATTACATGACATTTTAACCCGTAATAATATATTTTTTATTTTTTTATTTTAAATAAAAATAATTAAAATTGTTTATGTATTAATAATATGAAAGTATTTACATCAAAGTTGAAGTAGCCTAGTGATAATGTGTGCGTTACTATGCCTTTCCAATCCAGATTTGACTATCAGTGAATACAATTCTCTATTTTTTAAACGCATAATTTGGTTTAAATAGTTACCCAGTCGGTTCTAGATAAAATCCAAAACCAAACCGTTACTCATGAATAATCATATCCCATCGGTTAAATAGATTAGGACTAGGGGTGGGCACAAGGCAATTACTTGCCAATTCTCGGTTACTTGCTACTTGACTTGACTTGTCCGAGTAATCTGTTTTTCGACTTGATACTTGACTTGCTTCAAACAAGTACTTGCTTTATCAAGTACTTGGAAAAAAAATTGATACTTGCAAGTAATTTTCCTTGCCTTGTTACTTGATAAACTAAGTAATTGGCTCTTGATTACATACAAAAAAAAATCATATTCTAAAATTTTAACATCCAATAGTTAAATGAATTTAGAAAGAAGTAGAGACAAAAATAAAAATAAGCATTCAAAATATTGAAAAACTATATGAAACTCATTGTTCTTCCATTTTATTTCGGTGTTCCAAAAATGATTTTTGTCTACTTCTTGATCATGTTTTGCTCCTGCAAAATCAAAACACAGAAAAGAAGGCCCAGAAAGAACAAAGAAAAGAAGGCCCAGAAATCCCAAGGCAGGGCCTCTCCGAAGGAAAGACAGGCGAGTCCCGAATGAGCCCCCGTAAACAACATAGACCTCGACGGCGACTCCACTGACAAGGAGCAGCCAAGGAACAGGCGACGAGTTGACGTTATCCTTTCTCACCCTAGCGACTCATCCGACGATGAAATCTTGCCCATGGTCCCCGAACCGAGTGATAAGATAAAAGACGGCAAGGAGCATCCCATCGCGCCACCAGTTAATTCAGAAGATCTCCGTTCGTTGCTGAAGCGAAAACCTGACACGATCACCGACGACTCTGCGAGCGAGACAGACCTGCGGACGATTATCAACAAATCCAGAGCACGCAAGATCCACCGAGGAACTCCAAGATCGAACCCTAACTATCAGGAAGTTGACCTCCACAACGAGCTCAACTCAAAATCGGATGACCTCCGGATCAAACTCAACCACTCCAAGGACTCCGATCTACGGCGGCATCTCGAAGCTATAAAGCAGCGACCTGTCGCACTCCCACGGATTGCAGCCGATACACAAGACCTACGAGCGAAGCTGGACTCCATGCGCGTCAAGCATTCTTCACATCTAAACGTCATAATGGGAGGACCGCTCCCCTGTGGAGACTCGGTCCGGGCAGTCAAGGACTACTGACGACAAGCAACCACCTCGCAAAAATGGCCCTCGCCACCAACAGACGATCACAAGATTGCTTTCTCGGCTACTGACGCACACGGAATCCATATGCCGTACAACGACCCGCTCCTTATCGACATTGGGATCGGGGAGTGCCAAGTCACTACCATTCTCATCGACACTGGCAGTTTGGTCGACCTCATCTTCCGGGATACCCTCGATAAGATGGGAATCGATTTACGAGACATGAAGCCCTCGTCGCACACTCTGACTGGTTTCAATGGGGCCTCAGAACAGATGATCGGCACAATACGCCTTCCAGTCTACGCCGGAGACATAGTTCGGAATGTAAAGTTCTCCGTCATCCGCGCCAAAGCTCCTTACATTCTATGAAGGCCGTCCCGTCGACCTACCATCAGTGCATCAAATTTCCAGGGAAGGACGGATCGATTAAAACAATTCGCAGAGACCAAAGAGCAACGAGAGAACTGTTAATCGCCACGACCAAGCAGCAACAATCAACTTCTCTCATCAATTCCGTAGCAAAGCCAATCCACAATCCCGAGAGGGAAGAAATATGCGAGGTTCCCCTTGATGAATCCGACCCGTCGAAAATTGTGCGCGTGGGAGCTTCTCTCTCGGACGAATTGTGGTCGAGGGTCATCTCCTTCCTTAAGAAGAACACCTCAAACTTCGCCTGGATGACCTCTGACATGAAAGGAATCGACCCCGCGGTCACATCCCACGAGTTAAATGTCGACCCAACGTACAAGCCAATCCGCCAAAAGAGGCGGAAGCTGGGCCCAGAGAGATCCAAAGCAGTGAACGACGAGGTCGATCGACTGCTCGAGGCGGGCTTCATAACCGAAGTACGGTATCCCGAATGGCTTGCCAATCCAGTCGTAGTAAAGAAAAAGAACGGAAAGTGGCGCATTTGCGTCGACTTCACCGACCATAACAAAGCCTGCCCCAAGGACAGTTACCCCCTACCTCACATCGACCACCTAGTGAAATCCACAGCGGGAAACGAGCTCCTGACCTTCATGGACGCCTTCTCGGGGTACAACCAAAACCTGATGCACCCTGACGATCGAGAGAAGACAGCCTTCATCACGGACAAAGGAACATACTTATACAAATGAATGCCCTTCAGCTTAAAAAACGCGGGGGCAACCTACCAACGTCTCGTCAACCGGATGTTCGCTGACAAACTCGGCAGCACTATGGAATTGTACATCGACGACATGCTGGTAAAATCTCTCCATGCCAAGGATCACCTTAATCACCTACGAGACTGCTTCGCGACACTCAATAAGTATGGAATGAAGCTCAACCCGGCAAAATGCACTTGTGGCGTTACCTCGGGGGAATTCTTAGGCTACATCGTCACCCAACGAGGTATCGAAGAAAACCCAAGCAGATCATGGCAATCCTTGACCTCCCAAGCCCGAAGAATAGTCGCGAAGTCCAGCGCCTCACCGGTCGAATCGCAGCCCTAAACAGATTTATCTCGCGATCAACCGACAAATGCCTTCTATTCTACGAGCTCCTGCGAGGGAATAAACGTTTCGTTTGGGACGAGAGATGCGAAGAAGCATTCAACCAGTTGAAACATTACCTGACGACACCCCCAGTGCTGTCAAAACTCGAATCCGGCGACACCCTGTCCCTTTATATCGCGGTCACATCTGCCGCAGTTAGCAGCGTCCTCATCCGGGAAGATCGAGGCGAGCAAAAACCAATTTTTTACATCAGCAAACGAATGACCGAGCCAGAGACACGGTACCCGACATTCGAGAAAATGGCCCTAGTCGTCGTTACCTCGGCGAGAAAACTCCGACCTTATTTTCAGTCACACACAATCGAAGTACTCTCCAACCAACCACTACGAACAGTCATGCAGAACACCAATCAGTCGGGAAGATTAATGATGTGGGCAATGGAGCTCAGCGAGCATGACATCATCTACAAGAATCGCACAGCCGCCAAGTCGCAGGTCCTCGCCTACTTTCTGATCGAACTGACACCAGAGCTCGAACAAGATTTGATCCTGCCAAGTCAAAACTGGATACTACATGTGGACGGTTCCTCTACAAACAAAGGCTCGGGCGCCGGGGTGCAGCTGCAGTCCCCCACTGGAGAACTCATTCGCCAGTCATTCAGTTTTGGCTTCGCCGCGTCCAATAATGAAGCCGAGTATGAATCGCTAATTGCGAGGCTTCGCCTCACCAAAGCAGTTAAAGCCAAACGATGCAGCGCCTATTGCGACTCCCAACTCGTAGTAAGCCAATACCTCGGCGACTACGACGTAAGGAACAAGCGAATGGATGCAGACCTCAGGCTCGTCCAAGACCTCACCCGAGATTTCGAATTTTTCGAACTCACCAAGGTACCCCGCGGGGAGAATGTTTGCGCCAATGCCCTTGCCGCCCTCGGAAGCAAACTACAAGATTAAGTAGAGCGCACAATCCCAATTCACAAGATAGACATGCCGAGTATCGATCTTCCTACCAACCAAATGACACTCGCTGCATCCGTAACAGACTCAATGGATATGGATGAAAACGGAATCTCGCGCCACAGAAAACCAACCTGTAGATTGGAGACAGGAGTTCATTGATTATTTAGCAGACGGCAAACTACCCCCCGAGAAGTGGGAAGCACAGCGACTCAAACGACGCAGCGCACATTATGTTGTCATGGAAGGAGATCTCCACCAATGGACCACGACGAAGGTACTTCTCAAATGCATCTCCGGGGACGACACAAGACTCGTCATGGCCGAAACACACGAGGGCGCGGCAGGGAACCACTCCGGTGGGAGTGCTCTCGCGTTAAAAATCAAAAACCTCGGTTTTTACTGGCCAACAATGAATACCGACGGCGAGTCTTACGTCCGGAAGTGCGAAAAATGCCAGAGACACGCCTCGACCATCCATAGTCCGACCGAGCTACTCCATACTCTGACTGCACCATACCCATTTATGCGATGGGGAATGGATATTATAGGACCAATGCCGAGCTCCCGACAGAAGAAGTATATTTTGGTCTTAACCGATTACTTCACCAAATGGGTGGAAGCGGAGGCCTACGCCTCGATAACAAACAAAGAAGTGCAGCAGTTCGTCTGGAAGAACATTACCTGTCGGCACGGACTCCCTTACGAGATCATCACCGACAACGGCTCTCAGTTCATCTCGCACAACTTCAAAGGATTCTACGAGCGATGGAGAATCCGCCTCAATATGTCGACGCCGAGAAACCCGCAAAGCAAAGGTCAAGCCGAGTCTACAAATAAAACTATCATCGACAACTTAAAGAAAAGACTCGACCTCAAGAAGGGTTGCTGGGCCGACGAGTTGGACGGCGTCTTGTGGTCCCACAGAACGACCCCTCGTGTCGCAACAAAAGCCACCCCTTTTTCAATGGCCTACGGAATCGAAGCAATGGCACCCGCCGAAGTAAATGTCACCAGCCTACGACGCTCCAAAATGCCACTTAACGCTGAGCTCAATCGCGATATGCTTCTCGAAGCTCTGGATAACATCGAAGAGAAGCGCGACCAAGCGTTGCTCCGCATTCAAAACTATCAACACCAGATCGAGAGTTACTACAACAAGCGAGTCAAATCCCGACCTCTCAAACTTGGCGACCTCGTCCTTCGGAAGGTGTTCGAAAACACCAAGGAATGGATGGCCGGGAAACTCGGGGCTAACTGGGAGGGACCGTACAAGATCACCGAAGTGGTGAAACCCGGAGTCTATCGCCTCCAGACATCAACTGGTTATGCAGTGCCGCGAGCTTGGAACGCCAAGCACATTCGACTCTTCTTCTCCTAAGTAAATATACCACCGCGTTACATTCACTCGCCAAAAAAAAAATTAAAAAAAAAAATAAAAAACCGAGTAGATGCACTTCACAGTCACTTCTACTCTAACCGAGTAAATGCGCTACCTCAGCCACAGCCACTTTTAATTGGGCCCACAAGAACTACGGATGGCTTGATCCTCCCTCGAGGTACGTAGGCAACCCTTACGGGTGCAGCCGTAACAACCGAGTAAATGCGCCTTCCTAGCCACTTTTACTCGGCCCCCCCCCCAGAACTACGAATGGCTTGATCCTCTACCGAGGTACCTAGGCAGCCTTTATTGGTGCAGCTATAACCAAAACCAACCGAAAACCCTTCGAGATAATGGACTCGAGAACGAGTGAGTAGTCGCGTCTCACCACTACAGTGACTACACTCGAAGGCTCCGGTCTCTCGATTCAATGCATCGGCATTCGAACCCCAGTATCGATTATGTCCTGATCAGACCTATGCTCATGGGAATCAGGTCACACCACGACCTTAGTCGAAACGACTGAAATGATGATTCCATCTCATCTCCAAACTCACGAAGTAAGGACTGGCCGACCAAATGCTTCGGAATACGCTGAGATTCGACGAGGAACCGTTGTCATTTCCATTTAAAAAAAAAAAATCTAAATAATCTTAAGTTAAACACTTCAAGATTTGACAGTTTAAGTTGAACACTTCCAGATTTGTTTGTTCGAAAGTTCAAATAGCGAGTGATCGTGAACCTTGTTTCCACAAACAACAGAACCTCTATAAGTCTAATAAGAAATAATCTACGCGATGACCCGAATCGTAATCGAAACGACGGTCGGTCTGCGACCCAATTCAATCTAAGAATACTCTCGTCAATCGTAACAAATGCAACTTAATTAAAAATTTCCTAGTTCCGTAAAAAAGTCATTCATGCCATTGCAAAACAAAGTACGACTGCTTAAGTACAAAAGGAAAGTTTGGCGGCTTCCTGACAAGAAGCAAAACAGATACAAGGATACAAACCGATTCAAGAGTTCAAAAAAAAAATAATACAAAATACGAGAATACGGCCGCTCCTCAGACGTCAGCCCGAACTTCATCCGCGTTCCCATGTGCCTCGCCGGTTCGCGCAACCCGATCAGTCGACAAGCCCGTCTCGCCAACAGTCGCATCTGGGGGATCATCTCCCGGAGCCTTCGACGGTGCGTTGCTAGCATCTTGCCGTGGAGGCTCATCACTCTTCGCTCCCGACTCCTCGACTGTACCTCCGTCATCACTATCATCGACGGGCTTATCGTCCTGCCGGCTCGAGGATGAATCTGACGATAACAAGACATTCAACTCCTCGCCAGTCAGAACGGATTCCGCGGTCTTCTCGATCATCGGCTCCTCAGAAATCAAATTCTCTGGGACGGGATCTCATACGCCCGACTCCGGAGGAAGATCCTTGCTAGCAGAAGGTTCATCGTCATCTTCAGCGAAAGACGCCTCGCGGGAAGCATTCGGCGTGCAGAGGACCGCGACAGCATTAGCATCAATCAGATCAGCATTTGATCCGAACTCGTCAAGTCCCGCCATGAGTCGCTCGTCAACAAACTGAGAAGCAAGAACCAGAGGAGACAAGGTCAGATCCATCTCGGGAATCTCACCGACGTCCAGCTTTAAAGCCTCCTCTTCGAGCTGCTTCTCCTTCGCAGCAAACACGTCAATCGTCCCTTGCGGGATGTCGCTTCCACCGGCCTTCAAAGCTTCCAGACATTTCCTCGTCCCAAACGCCTGACTCAGAAGCAATCGGGCGTGTCGAATGGATCGCGGCGGGTCTGGTAATCGCGGATATTGTCGAAGTGACGGTTACATATGGCGGTCATCGCCGTCTCGACTCTCACCCGCTCCTTCGTAACTTTCAGAACCCGCGACTTTCGCAGACGGTTAAGTTCCCTTTTTTGCTCGTCGGCCCTGACCTTCGCGGCTTTCCTCAGCTTAGCCATCTCCCGCTCCATGGCCGCGATCTTCGAGCAAGCTGCCGCAAGATCGGCTTCCGCTGTGTCGGCCCGTTTCTGATGAAACCTTCTCCGAGCAGTGGCCCGCTTCTTTCTGTCAGATTCCCCGGCGAGAGCACTCCCCCATTCCGCTTCTTTTCGTCGAAGATGTCTGCTCTTTGCGATCGCTCTCTTCCGAAACTTCTCCGACTCGGCAAGTGACGCCTTCAGCGCAGTGTCGTACCTCTCGATGACAGCATTCATATCTCCATCGCCCTGCAAGAAACGGATACGAAACACTTAGCAGCTGCTATCCGAAGTCGTTGATAGCAAGAACGATCTCGATAAAATACTCACCAGGAGCCTTGTCCGCGCAGCATTGGCATACTCCTCCCTGAAAATCAGGTCAGGTGGGAAGGGGAGAGACCTCGGCCCGCTTCTTATCTGACTGATCAGCTCCGCGCATTTCAGCGGAGCATAGATGAGAGGGGCTGGACCGTCGTGTGAAAACCAGACATGGTTTGGCAAGATAGGTCTCTTGACCTTCGACATAACCGGGACGTCGTCTTTTGCCGCATCCGGAGCCTCAGAGGCATTCTGAATCTCGGGAGGAGGAACTTCATCGCAAGCCTCCGTCCCCTTCTTCTTCTTCTTCTTCTTCTTCTTCTTCTTCTTCTTCTTCTTCTTCTTCTTCTTCTTCTTCTTTTCGGTTGAGAGCGAACCGGAGAAAGCGCCGAATTCGGATCGTCTTTCGAACAGGACTGGACATCGGCACAACTTTCGGGTTGCCATCGTCCATGTCGCCTTCTTTTCCAGGTTCGATAGGATCATTCCCTTCCGCCTCGAGGGAGCAGGGCTCATCAGTCTTCTTCTTCTTTGCCTCTCTAGACGGCTCGGCCTCATCCAAGAGATTGACAACGTCGGTTTCTTCGGGGACCACCTCGCGCGTCTCGTCGACCCCAGAATCATCTCGGGGCCTCTTCCTGCTTTTCTTCTACGGCAAAGGAGCGACCGTCTCCGCAACCGGTGAAGGAACCGGAAGCTCCGTAGTTTCGTCTTTTGTCTCGACAGTCCTCGTCTTGCTGGGAGGATCCATCGATTCAGGCCTCGAGATGTCGAGCTGAGAAGCAACCAACACGCTCAAGTCAGGAAGGCCCTTCATCTTGAACCTCTCAATGATCTTCTTCTGCTCCTCTTTACCGAAAAGAGATATTCGCCTCTTCGTCGTATTCTCCGACGGAAGATAACTTGAATTCCAATCTCCTGTAGAAACCAAAAGGGTAAGGAAAAAGAGAAAGAAACCGAGCAAACGACAGAACGCGAGAAACTTACTCCTGGATATAAGATCGATGCAGCGGCGTATCCTTCCCCTCGAGATATTACCCCAATTCCCGGTATCGAGTCTCGCGACTGCTCGAGCGTTCTTTAGGAACTCCTCCGGATACTCGCGTGAAGTCGGATGCTCGCCTGCAGAAGTAAAAAAAAAAAAGCAAAAAGTCATCAGCATAAACAAGACCCAGCGCGAGTAAGTGAAAATATTCTACCAAGAATAGCGTTCCAAAGCACGCGATAGTCATCGCCAGGAGGGTCTTCAAAAGCAAACTCGTCCGACTTAATGAAGAAGTAGTCCCTCTGCCAATCTGTCATCTTATTCGGGCTCCCGCCCAATACGTTGTAGTTGGGTCGCATCTTCATCACCCAAAGACCCTCGGCTTGCGGGTTGATAGACGTCAACTCCTCGAGGGCACGAACGGAGAAGGTAACATCGTTTTCGGCCGCCATCACCATTAAGGCAACCGCGATACACCACGAACCGTTCAACATCTGGCTTATAGCCCCGTCTCGACGTCTCGCATATGCAGTAACCATGCGAGGAATTGGGAACCAGAGCTTCGTGTCGTCTTGAAAATAAGACTCATAGACGAAATGATAACCAGCGGGCGGCGACCACGGTCTCTGCTCCGGCGTGGGGATAAGAAAAGTTACCCTGACTCCTTGATACTTCCTAAGGAGATTCTTCACGCTGCCTACGGTCGACAGCGTCGGGTTGACGTTCCCCCAAGTCTGACCCCTCACGTTCGGAGAACAAAAAGAGTCGGAAGCTAGGGCTGGGAGGTCCTCGAAAATCCCTCCCGGGTAATAGCATATCGGCACAAAGTCGGCAGGGATACCGTCCCTCGCGCCTCCCTGTCCATCTCTCGGACAACCTGTGCTCTTGCAGCTGCCTCCTCGCGATAAAGGCGCGCTGAGTCGGAAACCAGAATCCGCTGAGGGAGATTCAGGCTGACAGTATCCATCATCGCATCGCGATGGATCAAATCGAAATCCTCGATAGGAGTCCCGTCGGGATCCCTCGCAGGACTAGACGACGATACAGCCGCTTTCCCTTTCTACTGGCGAGACAACCTTCAGCTTGACGACATAACGCTATATAATTCTACAAACAAAACCTAGCGAGAGAAGCGGAGAAGGAGAGAGAGAGTACCTGAGTATGCGAAGAAGAATGGGGAAAGTGAAGAATGGCGGACTATTTATAGGGGGAAGGAGCGTGCTTCTCTCGAGGCGTCATTATTACCCCTAAGTGGGCCTACTTGGGCCTCAAAATCTCACCAAGGAAACCGCGAAACCTACACACCGCTTTAACTTTCCTCGATAACCAGTCGAATCAATGCGACGCTTCAGCTTCCCCTCGACAGCCAATTAAACCAGAACGCTGCATCGATTCTACTCACAACCCGACCAAATCTGACCAGAACTCGACAACAAAAACCGGATCGATCGCCCAAGCTACGGAACTCCCTCTCGCAGGAGACCAGTTACCGATCATCTATCTTTCCAAGCCCATAATCTGAAAATTCATCGAACCCGACACAACGTCACTCTTCGATAAACTGGGGGGGGACATACTGTAGGGGGTGGATTCGACCATCCTCTCAAGGCCCCAAAAGATAGATACCCAGGCCCGTTTCCACGAATAGGCAGCTCGGCTCAGCGGCTCAAGACACTGAAGTCTCAGCACGGCTCCAGAGTGCTTTTAGTCGCTCCTCAGCGACTGAATGAAGCCGGCTCAATGGATGCTCGATGCAGTGCGTGTACTTCGGCCCAACGAACCAAAAGCCCATTAACACGACGCGAATTAGGTCATGGAAGAACGAAGGACGGCTATAAAAGGAGGAGAAAGGACGACTTAAGGGGGATCCGAAAAAGAGGACACACGCAGGAAGGCTAGAATTAAGGTTTTCATCTTTACTTGTTTTCACCGTTTTGTACCTTTTCCGACCAAAGCTCTCCGAGCCCCGGTCTTCCATTTATTCGCTCTTTACCCTATAACCGTTTGAACGTTCTTCCGACCATAAATAAGACGTCTTTGTTAAACCCACATCTCGTTTCTTTTTAGTACCGTTTCCCGATCAAACACTTGCCGTCTGGAAAGTAACATTTTGATGCCATTCTTCATGAATCCTAAGCCCTTCTTAAATCTTCAATGGGTTGCTGATTACGTTTATTAAATAGAAATTCATTCCTTGACTTCCACACAAACCAAATAATCCCAAACGGCAAGAGACCAATCCTCGTACCTTCCTTATTATCTTCCATAAAACGCACGAGTGTATGAAAAGTTTCCTCCAAATCCAGTGTAAACATACTTACTATAGGAAGGTTTTGAACATCTCCATGTAGCGAAGGCATGAGGACACTGAAAAAGCACATGATTGATAGTCTCAAAATTATATAGACTATGTGAGGGGTTGGTTCTAAAAAAATTGGGAGGTTGAACCAATTTTGTCATTCACATCCATGAAAGACTGTGACACCCGTCACCTCCTATCTGGAGAACAGCATGCCACTAACAATATTTCATAATAAAATAGTCCATATACACAACTCAACTCACCATAAGCCCAAACAAAAATCCAAATAAAAAACCCAATAGCACCAATCCGTCCAAATATCATATACTCGTATATCTCACCTGCAATTGGTAGGAAAGAGGGTGAGTAACAGGGGAGTCACTACGTGAGGTATGGGATGCTAATCCGCAAACCACAGACATGAGTAAATAGAACTCCCACTATGAAAGTTTTGCTCTAACATGAAACAAACACGATGCCTAATGCATCACACAGACACAAACAATGTGATGATAGCACATAGCTAATCCATATACCTCGCATTTTCTCATAAGGATATAATACCTACGATGCATCGCTAGTACAGTTTGTCTCTGTACCCCCGCCCACTAAAGCTGCGTCGAATGCAAATGTCTCTGCACCACGCACCACACAAAGCTGCGTCGCTAGCCCAGACGTCTCTGAGCCCCCGCCCTCCATAGTGGCGTTGCTAGTTCAGGCATCCCTGAACCCCCGCCCTCGCATATAGTCCCTACTCATAACTATGTACATATATATTTATATATATCTCATATCTCAACATCACACAATCCAATCAATAGTTGAATCCTCTAGACCCCTAATTCCAGTTTACAATCAATGAACTAACTACCAAACACGACTCAAAGAGACTCAATTCATGTTTCGTAATCTAAACTAACATAGAAAGAATTCTACACTGGTATGGGATTTACGGAGTAGACCCTCACCTTTGCCACATGTCTCTGAAGAAAACCTGAGAAGCACCAAAGGACATTGACGGCTCTAAAACAGCAACTCCGAAACTCTCTAAAAATTAAAGAATATGATGATTCTAGTAGAACTGAACCCTCAAGAAAACAAATGAATATCTCAGGAACTGACCGTTAACTTTTCAATCCCTCCGGGACGAATGTAGCCCAATATGTCATCTGTCCACAGCCACCGAGTTTTCTCCGATCGGACACCATTTGATTAGACAAAATAGCTTTATCTCCAGGTTGGTCGCTAACGCAGACTGCACCGATACCTCTCACGGGAACAAGCATAATTCTTAGAAAGTAACTCGGAATGACGATCCGCTTCTTGGAGATGATAGATAAAAGAGTTAAATACTTACTGACAAATTTCCATACTGAAATCTTCTGTTTTGGTCGACCGTTTCGCCTTTACGCTGAGACTGTTCGGAACCGTCTCTGCATCGCAACAGCTTAAGTTGATTCTTGGCCAACAAGCAACGTCCATAACTTTTGCTGTACAACTCCGATCATGATTCCGTTTGCTGCTACAGATTCCTGAAAACGAGATCTATCAAGAAGGCTATGGTTTACAGCCTAAACTCCCCTGCGTCGAACTAGAAACCTCTAGAAAAACCTCAACTCAGCCATGGATCCAATGATGCAAGTGAACATGGTGAAGAGATGCAGCGGCTCAACTTATCTTTGATCAATCAGATACCAGTTGGCGACAACTCAGACAGTGACGTGTGTATCTCCGGTGGGCTATGATAACTCCGGTCATCCAGCCATGGTGGTGATGAAGACGGTGGTTTCGTCATTGCTTAACCTCTCGTCCACATCTCCGATCTACTATGATCCAATGAACGCACTAACTGTGGCTCTGATGAGAAAGGCTACCTCTCTGAAAATAGATGGTGGCTCCAACAGTGGACTACAACGTTGGCTGCAATGTGATGCAAGATGGCATGAGGGAAGATGGCTGCAATGATGATTACGGCTAGGTAAAATAAGAGGAAGGGAGATGCGTACGATGATATATATCTTGCTCGGTTTAACCAAAAGTAAAGGGAGTGGTTTGGTTATAACTATAATTGTAATTAAACCAAATTAAACCGATTTTGATAAACCGGATCGTTACAATTCTCCCAACTTACAAGGAATTTGTCCTCGAATTCAAATCATGAGTCTACTGTCCAATAACATCCTGAAAAATTCTGAATAGCCAATCCTCATCTGAGTCTCGGCCTCTCAGATCATAACTCTCTCTCAAAAAAAAAAAAAACTTTGACGAACATGGTCATTATCCCTTAAACCTCTTTCACTTGCCGATTTATAATATTTACTGAATGGCAAGGTGGAAAAAAATTTCTTTTTACCAAGATCACTTGACTGCTGCTGCAAAATGAGCTCGGCTCTCTCGACATTCCTCAAAACTGACATATGAAACACATCGTGAAAGTCTGACAGCCATACTGATAACTGCAATATATAAGCCATTGCTCCAATCCACTCCACAATGGGGTACGGTCTCATATATCTCAGCTTAAGCTTCTCTAGCTTTCGAGTCTTAGATCCTCCCTGAATGTCCTCATTTTCGCATATACTAAGTCCCCCATCAGAAACTCCAAGTCTTTACTACGCTCTGCATAACTCTTCTGACCGTCATGGGCTTCCTTAAGCCGAGTCTTGAGCATCTCTACCTGCTCTACCGTCTCTTGAACCATTGCTGGTTCTAAGTCTCGTCTCTCCCCCACTTCTGTCCAACAAAGTGGTGTACGACAAGGCCTACCATAAAATGCCTCATATGGTGCCATCCCATTACTCGAATGATAAATGTTGTTGTATGCAAACTCTACTACAGGTATATACTTTTCCCAGCTCCCTTCTCAATAAAAACGCAAGCTCTAAGCATTTCGTCCAAAGTCTGAATAGTCCACTCTGACTTACCATATGTCTGTGGTGATAGGCTGTACTCATATGAACCTTTGTCCCAAGTGCCTTCTGAAAGGCTCATCAAAATGTGGATGTGAATTTTTGCATCTTGATCTATATAATGCTGATGAGAACTCCATGTAAACTCACAATCTCTCTGATGTAAATCTGCGCCAACTGATCGGCTCCATCTATTTTCTTAATCACTAGGAAATGAACGGACTTGGTGAATTTACAATCACCCAGATATCACTTAAGGTGATCGGCAGTCCGGTAAAAACATCCATGGGTATCATGTCTCATTTCCACTATGGCAATGACAGATTTTCCAATAACGCGCTAGGCACCTGATACTCAGCCTGAACCATCTGACATGTCTGACACTGCGATACAATGTAGCTACATCCTTTCTCACACTTGGCTAATGATAATAACACTTCGTATATCTGTACTTTTTAGGTGTCGTCGACTCTGAAATTGTAGTTTTTTTTTCCCCCCAAATCTAGAGCAACTCTTGCTTCCAAAACAACATAAACCAAAAATCAATTTTTTCTCCTGCCAGAAAAAAGACTTACCAAGCTAGCAAATAGTTGATGCTCTCCAAGCTTAACCAACGTAATTTCTCAGCATGCTCCTCTCTGCTCAAAGAATAAATCAGGATGTCGTCAAAGTTTGCTGCTACAGATTCCTGAAAATGAGATCTATCAAGAAGGCTATGGTTTACAGCCTAACCTCCCCTGAGTCGAACTAGAAACCTCTAGAAAAACCTCAACTCAGCCATGGATCCAATGATGCAAGTGAACATGGTGAAGAGATGCAGCGGCTCAACTTAGCTTCGATCAATCAGATACCAGTTGGCGACAACTCAGACAGTGACGTGTGTATCTCCGGTGGGCTATGATAACTCCGGTCATCCAGCCATGGTGGTGATGAAGACGGTGGTTTCGTCATTGCTTAACCTCTCGTCCACATCTCCGATCTACTATGATCCAATGAACGCACTAACGTTGGCTCTGATGAGAAAGGCTACCTCTCTGACAATAGATGGTGGCTCCAACAGTGGACTACAACGTTGGCTGCAATGTGATGCAAGATGGCATGAGGGAAGATGGCTGCAATGATGATTACGGCTAGGTAAAATAAGAGGAAGGGAGATGCGTACGATGATATATATATTGCTCGGTTTGACCAAAAGTAAAGGGAGTGGTTTGGTTATAACTATAATTGTAATTAAACCAAATTAAACCGATTTTGATAAACCGGGTCGTTACAGACTCATGAATGATATGGAACTTATCGGATTTATCATCTTTAAAATGTTATCTCATGTAAATTATTACGTTCGTGGTTTGTTTATCACAAAATGTAATG
This sequence comes from Brassica carinata, assembly GCA_016771965.1. NCBI lineage: Eukaryota > Viridiplantae > Streptophyta > Magnoliopsida > Brassicales > Brassicaceae > Brassica > Brassica carinata. The sequence continues at coordinate 9,166,541 of CM028694.1, forward strand.
GCCGGTTCAATTGCTAATTTTCTATCTTATGTATGGTAGATGAATGCTTGAAATAATACAGAATTAAGTTTACAATTAAAGGCTTTAAAGCACATAAATCATATTTAAGTTTTGTTGTGTGATACCTACAATCAATAATATGTTAACTAAATCTTTAAATTAATCTTGTAATATATCTATTTTAAGCTTTTTATTTAATATTTTTAATATCCCAATTTATATATTTTTAGTTGAATAAGAATTTATTGTTAGGATATCATTTGTTAAATTAAATGTAAATTTGATAAAAAAAATTTAAAGATGCTCTAAATAAAAAAATCACACATGAAACAAACAATTAATTCTATTTTAATAGGTAATAAAGTATTTTATTTTAAAATTTGAAATAGATACAAATATTGTTTTCTGACAGACCTATTTAAAATCATTGTAAAATGCATTTTTTAAAATTAATCAATTTAAATTGTTACTATCACTAAAATATAATTAAAATGTTTTATATAATTTTAATTTTCGTGTATAAATTAAAAATACTTTAATTTCTAATCGGAATTTTTTTCAATTGATTCAGAAAAGATTTTAATAGATTTTTTAAAAATATTCATTTTATCTCAAAAGATAAATATATTATCTTTTTAAAAAATTACATATAAAATAAATCATGATTTATGTTTTAATAGTACAAATACTATATATGGTCTAGAAAAATCTTATTCAAAAATACATTATTTTTACAGTTCAAAAAAAAACTATTATTCAAAAATACGACATGCTATGACAACGAGATGGCAAATGGAACAAGAAGAAATTCAACTTTTTTTAATTGAATATAAGAAATTCAACTTAATATAAACAAAAGGCGGAGAAAAGTATCGATGTTTTCAACTTAATATCTGCAGTCAGTGGTGAAAAGTAAACCATTGCAATAAAATAATAGTTTCGTCAGAGACTTCAGCACTTTCAAGAATTTGGTAAATATGACCGAAGTTATAACCATTCCACCAAATGCATGAAATTTTTAACAGAGATATTTACGGAGTGCGCACGAATAAGGCCGCAACTATAAACTATATAAAAAAACGTTTCTATCGAGCGAGAAATTAACTGCGGTGTTTCCCTGCTACCACTCGTACAGTTTGTACGGTTGCTAGTGGTTGTTGGCGTTTTGAAACAATCACAGAAAATGCTACAAATCGCTTCAAACTGCTTCGAACTTATTAAAATCAAAAACTGGATCCAGCTAGCGTTTGCGGTTGCGGATGGTTGCGGAAGGTTAATTTTTTTCTTAAAAAGAAAATAAAAATAAAATTAAAAATATTCAATAAAAATTTTAAATTGAAATAATAGAAATTGTAAAATGTATACATATTATATTTTAATTAATATTGTAAAACTTAAAAAAATATTTTCTATAATTTTTAAAAAATTATTATTATGATTTTATAAATATACTTTTATATTTATTATAATATTATGATTTTTAGTTTTATAATTATATAAAATATAAATACTGTTAATTTATTATTTAACAGCGGTTGCATTTGGTAATTTATCAGTCATAATAATCTTACAAATGCACCAATTTCTAATCGTTATACCTATCGTACAAATCTCTAGAAAACGCTTAAAACCGCAATCATCCACATCCGTAAACTTCCGCAACCGCACCTACAACCGATGCGTTTACATCAGTCAGCCCTTCGTACGTGGCGAGATGTGTGTCTACAACGTATAAATTCGCGTCAAGTAAACGTTCTTAATAAGTGCAATTTTTAAGACTTCGACTGCATAGCATTTATGGAATAAAATAGTTGACACTAGTTTTGTAATTTTGACGGCGCTGGAAAGTTTAAGAACATCTATCTATCTATTTTTTCAAAAATAAATCTCTTTTAGGTTTCTTAAAGATTTTCATTTTTTAAGTAATTCTAATCACCTTAATAATTATTTTTGATCCATTCGACATTATTTATTACATAGTATTAAATATAACTTATATATTTTAAGTGTTTCATTACATCTTTTTTCATTCTTTCTAACTACTTCATTAATTATATTTTCTATAATAATTTACCTCATTTAGTTTATATATTAACCATAATAATTTTACAGGTTTGAAAAAAAATTATTTTTTTTTCATTCATGACTAAAATTCAAACCGATTAACAAAACTTTATTTATTTATTTTTAGATCAGTTAAACATGGACATCCAAATACTCATTCGGGTACGACTCGGGTTTTTTTGATATTGAGTTTTTAGGTTTTAAAATTAAAATCCGTTTGAATATTATAAATTTCCAGACGGGATTTGAGTTGAATTCTTTCGGACCCGGATAGGTTTGTAGGAACCTAAAAATATCCAAATAACCTATATTTTTAAAATGTCATTAAAAATTTATAAAAAAAAAGTAAAAATCTAAACCTTACAATTTAAAAATAAATATGTTAAACAATAATAAGATTCCCAACTTTACAAAAGATAAAATTATATGCACTAAATTATAATTGTTTTGAAATGCGTCAAGAGAAAAAAATATGCTGCAAAACTCAAGTTGTATACTATTTTAAAAAATTAAGTTAATAACAAGAAAAGAAAAAAAACTTAAAATCATAACATTCAAAAGTATCATGATAAAATATACTATAAATAATATGATAGATGCTCTATATATAAAATATACTAAAATAATAAGGTGAAATTACCTAAATTGAACAATGTATTTACTTATATAATCCCTCAATATACCAAAATAATGGATGCTAAAATATATTTTGAACACAATATGGAAATATATATTATCCTAAACAAATATCACTTTTATAGTATAACTAAATAAAATTTTAAATTCATTGTATGCGAAACTGTAGTAACTTATTTAAAAATATTATAACATATATTCTCTGTTTGATTATTTAACATTATTCATTTATTGTACAAAATTCAAAAATATATTAGTATGCAATAATAATTAATAAAAAGTGAAATCTATAAAACAAATCATTATATATTATAACATTGAATGTAAATCGTGTATTTAAATTATTTGCGATAATATAAATTGTTATTATGTCATCATCAAAAGTGTTTTAATCTCGTCGTCCTTCTCCAAAAAAATCTCGTTGTCATGTGCTGAATGAAATGCTTTTGAATTGATTTTTCTTTTGAGAAACTCAGAACAAGATAATCTTTGTAGAGAATATTACTAATTTCAACCACTACAAGAAAACAACGTATATTCCGACGGCAATTCCGACGGAGAGCAAATTCCTCGGAATATACTGATGTTATTCCGAGGAAATTCCGAGGAAAGCCAATTTTCAGGTTTTCTTGGAAATTTTCGACAGAATTCCGAGGAAGATATTTTCCTCGGAAAATACCGACGAGAAACCGAGGAAAAAATATAACCGTTATAGAGCCGTTGGGAAATTATCTAAATTCCGAGGAAATACCGAGGACTATTATGTTTCCGAGGAAATTCCGAGGGAAAATTATAACCGTTATAGAGCCGTTGAGAATTCCGAGGAAAAATAAAATTTCCGTCGGAATTTTCTCGGAATTGTCGGCAACATTTTCCCTATAAAAGCCACCACCCCTCATCCTTTTCATTCACTCCATATTCTCATCCTCTCACTTACTATTTACACACGAATCTGGTTCAAAAAAACATGTCTTCTTCAAATTATTATCGTTCGTGGATTGATCGTCCTCATTTGGATTCTGACACGAGATTGCTTACGGAAGAATATCAAAAAGGTATAACCGAATTCATGGGGTTAGTTCAGCGACAACCGGAAGCAAAAACAGGTATGTTAAGATGTCCTTGCTCTACGTGTAAAAATAAAAAGTTATAAAAGAGTGGGATGTTTGGACTCATCTATATTTGAACGGGTTTACACGAAGTTACAAAATTTGGTATCATCATGGGGAAACTGATTATGAATATGGTAGTACTAGCGAATCTCAGACAGCGGTTAGGTTAGAAGAACCAATTAGAACGGATGTAGATTATGGTGTAGGTACTGAGCAGATGGTAAATGATCATTTTAGAGGGAAGAATTACCCAATGCGAAGCGAGGAGATTTTTGATATGTTGGATGCGGAAAACAACCTTTGTACCAAGGTTGCGAGATGGTCATTCACCTTTATCATCTGCAACAAGACTGATGGGCATTAAAGCAGATTATAATTTGGCTGAAGAATGTGTGGATCACGATTGCTGATTTTGTAAAAGGTATTCTACCGAGGATAATGTAGCCGGGATCATACTACGAGGTTCATAAACTTGTAACTGGTCTTGGTTTACCGTATCGGTAATAGATGTATGCATCGATAAGCGCATGATATATTGGAGGGCGGGCGAGAACGGGTTACATGCAAATTTTGTGGGAAGGCTTGTTATAGAGATACCGGTGGAAGAGTTCCAGTGCCATATAAAAGGATGTGGTATTTGCCTTTGACGGAAAGGTTGAAGAGGTTGTATCAATCTGAACGCACAGCCCAACCAATGAGATGGCATGCAGAGCATTCGACAAATGGTGAGATTAGACATCATTCAGATGCAAAAGCATGGAAGCATTTCCAATCAACATATCCAGAATTTGCGTCTGAGAGAAGAAATGTCTACCTTGGATTATGTACCGATGGTTTCAGCCCATTTGGCAAGCATGGAAGACAATATTCTCTATGGCCAGTCATTCTTACACCATACAACTTACCGCCAAACTTGTGCTTGCGTCGAGAGTTTTTGTTTCTCTCCATTCTCGTTCCTGGGCCAGAGCATCCTAAGAGATCACTTGATGTGTTTCTTCAGCCACTAATATATGAGTTACAACAACTATGAGCTGAAGGTGCTGATACGTACGATGTTTCGTGCAAAGAAAACTTTCAAATGCGGGCAGTACTTATGTGGACAATAAGTGATTTTCCAGCATATGGTATGTTATCTGGATGGACAACGCATGGAAGGCTATCATGTCCACATTGTCAAGATAACACAGATGCTTTCCAACTCAAACACGGAAGGAAAACGTGTTGGTTTGACTGTCGCAGGAGATTCCTACCACCTGATCATCCATATCGTAGGAGTAGGACTTTGTTTACGAAGAACAAGAAGGTGTTTGATAGTCCACCTCCCGAAATTAGTGGGGCAGATTTGTTGATACAACTAAGAGATTTTGGTGCAGACAGGACGGCAGACGTTGGTGGACATGTTCATTATCCAGTAGATGCTGTTGGAGATCTACATAATTGGCAAAAAAAAAAGTATATTTTGGGATCTGCCATACTGGAAGGATCATCTGCTGCGGCATAATTTAGATGTCATGCATATTGAGAAGAAATTTTTCGACAACATTATGAACACTGTCCTTAACGTCCAAGGTAAAACAAAAGATAATTTGAAGTCAAGACTAGATTTAGTCGATATATGTGATCGTTCAAAACTTCATGTTGATGAGAATGGTAGAGCTCCTGCTCCCATATACTGACTGGATGGAGCGGCAAAAGAAGCGTTCTTTGATTGGATTGAAAACGATGTGAAATTTCCAGACGATTATGCATCCAATTTGCGTAATTGTGTAGACAGAAATGAAGCAAAGTTTATCGGCTTGAAGAGTCACGATTGCCATGTAATGATGCAGCGCCTCCTTCCGTTTGCCTTCTCGGAGCTATTACCACAAAAGATTCATGAAGCAATTGCAGGGATAAGTGCTTTCTTCCGCGATTTATGCTCGAGATCAGTGACTCCAGAAGGTATCCAAAATTTGAAGACTAACATAGCTGTGATCCAGTGCAACCTAGAGAAGATATTTCCGCCATCATTTTTTGATGTTATGGAGCATCTTGCTATTCACTTGGCAAGAGAATTGGAACTTGGTGGTCCTGTGCAGTATAGATGGATGTATCTTTACGAGCGGTATATGTATCATCTGAAGAAGAAGGTCAAAAATTTAAGTAGGGTGGAAGGTTCTATAATCGCACAGATGATCAATGAAGAAATTTCAAACTTTGCTGAGCACTACTTTCCAGCAGAAGTGAAGACAAAAAACAGAAGACCTGCTCGGCATGATGATAGAGGCGAAAGGGCAACATATTATGTTACGGTTCCAAACATCTTTACAGATGTTGGACGACTTAGCGGAAAATCAAAGGCTCGTCGACTTAGTGAGCAGGAGCACATTCATTTACAAACATATTTGCTCACCAACTGCGAAGAAGTTCTGCAATATGAGATGTACATTTTATCATTTCGTTTACAACATTATTATTTGGGAAAGTTTTAATTTAAATCTTAATTAATTTCATCATATGTACAGGATTTTCATGGCAGAAAATCGGTTCGCTCATAGACACGCCACTGAAGAGGAACTTGAAGAACTGAAGCAGAGAGAATTTGCTGGATGGATGTTTGCTTATGTGAGTACATTAAACAAAATACTTTTCATCAGTATATATTGCTATAATTAATATTTTTTCTATTTATAGGTGTCCGCCGCTATGGCCAGAGGTGAAATATTTGACGATTGGATACGCGAGATGGTGTGTGGAGCACAATATGTTGTGAAGTCATATCCGAGATTTTGTACTCGAGGATATGCATTCACAACTCAAAAGAGGAGACGTTCAAGTACAACTTATGATGCTGGTGTATCGTCTGCATCAGGAGATGATGTGTACTACGGAAGCATAAGCGAAATTTTGAAAATCAAGTATCCGGGCATGGTTGGATGGTGTTACATCGGTCCATTCGCGAAGGAAGCTGCAATATTATGATCCTTTCATTCTTGCTTCTCAAGCTGATCAGGTAAATATTAATATATATCTGTCAATTTAATCTTAATGATTCTTTCATATGTATATATTATTACTAATTTACATGATACATCTTAATGATTTTTTATATGTTACAGGTTTGTTACATCAAGTATCCTCGGGTTAGAAACAGGGATGATCCTTGGGTCACTGTTACATCACTCCACCCGAGAGGTCGAATTCACGGAAGTTCTGATCAGCAAGACCCTCTACAAGCAAGCACATCCGGCAACTTAAGTGCCTTAGAAGATTTAGAAAATGTTGACCTTGTAGTCGACTTAACCGACTATGGAGATGAGGCTGTTGTTCATGAAGAGGATGAACCTGTCATTGGAGAGTTCCACGAAGATTCAGATTCAGATTCATCTGATGATGATTCCGAATCAGAGTAGTATAGAATTTTTTTTTTCCTATTTAGTATTTCGAGGAAATACCGAGGAAATGTAAGCTTTTCCTCGGTATTTCCTCGGAATACCCTTATTTCGGGTTTAGCATTTAGGGTATACATTTCCTCGGAATTTCCTCATATTATACCGAGGGAATACCGAGGAAATGCTTACATTTCCTCGGTATTTCCTCGGAATTCCCTTATTTCGGGTTTAGCATTTAGGGTATACATTCCCTCGGAATTTCCTCATAATATACCGAGGGAATACCAAGGAAATGTAAGCATTTCCTCGGTATTCCCTCGGTATATTATGAGGAAATTCCGAGGGAATCCATTTTTGTAACCGAAAACTCCGTGTTGCGGTTAGAAAATATAATAATAAGACCTAAATAAACATTTTAAACTGTCTTAAATGGATTAATAACACCAAATATTTTTTTGTCTCCAACTAATGAACTTTTTCCGATTGTAAGAATGAACTTCGTACAACATAAGAGAAACACTTATACACTTTAACAAACGAGAACGACAATACTTGTAATCGAATTTGAAATTTTGTAATTTTAATATTTAAGTACATATATAGAAAGAAGCAGGAATTCTATGTATTTGACAATATTAAAATTGTGTAAAAAAGTATCTAGGGTCTAAAAAATTGAGGTTTTGAACCCACAAACTTACTTTCCTCGGAATTTCCTCGGAATTTTCCGAGGAAATACCGAGGAGCATTTCTGTCTTTCCTCGGTATTTCCTCGAATTTCCTCGAATTTTCGAGGAAATACCGAGGAAATGTAAGCTTTTCCTCGGTATTTCCTCGAATTTTCGAGGAAATACCGAGGAAATGTAAGCATTTCCTCGGTATTTCCTCGAAAATTGGTTTTGACCAATTAATAAAATTTCCGAGGAATTTCCGAGGGATATCGTAGTAGCCGTCGGTATTTCCTCGGAATTTTTTCATTAACCGGGATAGTGAACCGCCAAAATTTTCGCGAAAATCGAATTAAGTGAATTCGGCCGAATACCGAGGAAATGCTTACATTTCCTCGGTATTTCCTCGAATTCCCTTATTTCGGGTTTAGCATTTAGGGTATACATTTCCTCGAATTTCCTCATAATATACGAGGGAATACCAAGGAAATGTAAGCATTTCCTCGGTATTTCCTCGAATTTCCTCGAATTTCCTCGAATTTCCTCGAATTTCCTCGAATTCCCTTATTTCGGGTTTAGCATTTAGGGTATACATTTCCTCGAATTTTCGAGGAAATACCGAGGAAATGTAAGCATTTCCTCGGTATTTCCTCGAATTTCCTCGAATTTCCTCGAATTTCCTCGAATTTTCGAGGAAATACCGAGGAAATGTAAGCTTTTCCTCGGTATTTCCTCGAATTTCCTCGAATTTCCTCGAATTCCCTTATTTCGGGTTTAGCATTTAGGGTATACATTCCTCGAATTTCCTCGAATTTCCTCGAATTTTCGAGGAAATACCGAGGAAATGCTTACATTTCCTCGGTATTTCCTCGAATTTTCGAGGAAATACCGAGGAAATGCTTACATTTCCTCGAATTTCCTCGAATTTCCTCGAATTTCCTCGAATTCCCTTATTTCGGGTTTAGCATTTAGGGTATACATTTCCTCGAATTTTCGAGGAAATACCGAGGAGCATTTCTGTCTTTCCTCGGTATTTCCTCGAATTTCCTCGAATTTTCGAGGAAATACCGAGGAAATGTAAGCATTTCCTCGGTATTTCCTCGAATTTCCTCGAATTTTCGAGGAAATACCGAGGAAATGCTTACATTTCCTCGAATTTCCTCGAATTTTCGAGGAAATACCGAGGAGCATTTCTGTCTTTCCTCGGTATTTCCTCGGAAAATTCCAAGGAAATTCTGAGGAATATTTCTGTCCAATAGAAAGACATCCAGAGCATATTCTTTCCTCGAAAATTGGTTTTTGACCAATTAATAAAATTTCCGAGGAATTTCCGAGGGATATCGTAGTAGCCGTCGGTATTTCCTCGGAATTTTTTCATTAACCGGGATAGTGAACCGCCAAAATTTTCGCGAAAATTGAATTAAGTGAATTCCGACGGAATACCGAGGAACCCTCTCCGTCGGAATTGCGGGATATATTCACCCGAGAGTTTCTTCTTCCCCACTTCTCCTATCTCTCTCTAGACGAGTCCGGCGGCTCTCTCTCCTCTCTCTCGATTTTCTCCGCGAAACCTCACATTTCCTCCTCAAATCCGTTCATATACCATGTAAGAACCCTATCCCCTTCTCTTAGGTTCTTTTGATTAGGTTTTGGAATAGATTTGGAGATTTAGAAATTGTTTTGATAGAATTTTGTTAGGGTGATTGATAATTAGTTGTATTGAATTGTTAGGATTGGGATTTTGATGGGTAATTAGTTGTATTGATGAGATTTAGAAATTTTTATAAAGTTTCTAATTTTTTTGTAATTATAAAAACGATTTAATATTTATCAAAACGTTTTTTGTATATAAATTTCGTTTTTGGATTTTATAAAAGATGATTTTATAATTATAAAACTATTTTGGAAATATTAAAGTATTTTGATATTTATTAAAACTATTTTGGAAATATGAAACTATTTTTATATTTATTTTTACTATTTTTGAAATATAAAACTAATTTGTAAAACTAATTTGTAACTATAACAAAAATTTTATATTTATTAAAACTATTTTGGAAATATGAAACTATTTTATATTTATTTTTACTATTTTTGAAATATAAAACTAATTTTTATATTAATAAAGTATTTTTATATTTATTTTTAATATATTTTGGAAATAATAATTTTTTCGTGTCTGGTAGCAATAACCAGGCCAGATCCCGCCGTTCCACACCACGAGGTCGGACTAGTTCGACCGGCACCTCTCGTGGTTCTGCATCTTCCCAGAACCAAAATCTTGATCATATTGTTCTCCCTCCGGCTCCTCCAGTGGTTCCGGGTATCATGAGCGTTGAACAATTGGTTCAACAGCCTGGTCGAGACCATCTTCTCTTTCTCACTCAGTTTCCAAAGGGACGACAACAAACATGGTTAGATTTTTTTTTATTTTCTTTATTTCTTTCATTTTATTTTGCTTGATTATGATTTTTTTTTGATTAGGTTCAACCGGTCGGGGAACGGGATAAGCGCCTTCATCAACCGGATGATGTACTCGACCCTCAAAAAGGGTTATCCTACCTACACCAGGTTTCCTCCCGAGGATCAGGAGATGTGGTTCCGCCAGTTTGCGGTATTTCTTTTTTATTTTGCTTTATCTTATTTTTTGTTCTTTGACTTAAAATTTTACTAATTGTGTTTTTTTTTCAGCAAGAATTCAACTGGAATCACCTCCAGACGAACTTTATCCGTAATGAGTTCACCCATAAAGTCATGGACAATTATGGGAAGCAGATCTATGAGTGGAAGCAAAAGTGGCTCAAGGGAAAGAAGCCGAAGTCGATTAACGATACGGTGTGGCTCGAGTTGCAAGAGCATTGGGAGAAAGTGGAGGCATAAAGACACTTCGACACCAATTCCACCAACCGCAAGAGTGAGCGTGGCGGGAAAGCGTCTTCAAGCACAACTTGGGTGCTTGTAGTATGCCAACTCGGGGATCGACTAGTAAGTTATTTTTTGCTTATTTATTTTTTGGTGTATTTATTTTAATTTTTAATGCTTTTACTAACAAATGTTATTTTTTCAGGCGAACAAAACGATGGTGAGCGGTTGATGAACTTCGTGCTAATGAAGGAGGCGATACCAACAAGAAGACCGGAGAGATTTCGGATGCGTTGTGAAGGAGGTGGTCGACTTGGTGAAACCCGAGGGATGAATAGATCCAGCTTATCTCAGCTTCAGTCTGGCGAGGGCGGCACTACTGCGGCTTCCACCAACCTGCCTCGAACTTCGAATCAACGAACTTCGTTGAGTCGGTAAGATCTTCATTTTAATTTAGAATTTAATTTTAACTACTTTTGCATTTCATCAGTCTTTTTCACTGCTTCAGTTTCTTTTTCTAATTTATTTCAGGCTGTTCCAAGGAAGAAAGGCCGTATGTTCGGGTTGGCTCGTCGCGCTAAGTCAATTCCTTCTACTTCAGAACCGGCTTTTGTCGATCCGGCACTTATGGAGGAGCTACAGAACAAGGATGACCGCATAGTAGCTTTGGAGACCCAGAACGCCACCATTCTTACCCAGAACGCCACCATTCTTGCTGAAGTGGAGGAAGCGAAGAAGAAGAACCAGGAGTTCTTTGGACATGATCGCGGCTGTTTCCGAACGAATTCTAGTTTGTATTTTTTTTTGAATTTTAAAACTCTGAATGTTTTATGTATAACACTTTAAATATTATATGTTTTCTATTTAAGATTTAATCTTATAATTTAAAATAATTATTATATTTCAAAAAAAAATAATTAATTATATATATTTAAAAAAAAAATAGAAAATTGGAAAATTCCGAGGAAAGGCGTCCGTCGGAATATTCCGAGGAAATTGACCGTCGGAAATTTCCGAGGGAACGTTTCCCTCGGAATATTGCGAGGAAACGCCGCCGTCGAAATTTTCCGAGGGATTTTGTCCGTCGGTATATTCCGAGGAAAGGATGCCGTCGGAATATTTCAGACGGACACGTTTCCTCGGAATATGCCGACGAAACAGTCCCTCGGGAACTTCCGACTTTCCGATGAAATGAGTTGGTCGGAATTGCGTCGGAATATCTGTCCCTCGGTATTTCCTCGGAACCTCTGACGAAATTCCGAGGAACTTTGTTTTTCCGACGAGAAATTTCTGAGAAAATTTTTTTTCGGAACTCCGTCGGAATATGCTTATTCCGACGAAATCTCGAGGATTATGGCCCTCGGAATTTCCCTGTTTTCTTGTAGTGAACCTACAGTGGTGGGCAATTTATATATCAATTTTCATACTGTGTAGATTTCAACTTGAACTAACATTTATTACAAATAGATCTAAAATATCAATTTAAATCAAAATAAACATTGACCAAAATATTATTGGTTAACCATACTAAGTTAGATGCTTCATATTTAGTTTCTGATGATTCAGCTGTCAAAAATAAAGTTATAAAATTATCTTAAGATCTAAAATATACACAAAAATCTAAAAATGACTAGAAACTTGAAATTCAAAACATATAATTCAAAACCCGAGAAAAATTACAAATGCTCAAAACTTAAAATATACCTAAAATCAGAAAATCAATATATACTCAATAATCTAAACACTGATTATAGAACGTGGAGCGAGTTTTGGACCATAGCAAAATTCTGATACCAACCTGGTGCAGCATACGAAGGTGTGAAAGGTCGATCGAATAATTTAGAGAGTTCAAGAAATCCTTTCTTGGATCGATCAAAGAGATTCCAAGGATATCTTCTTTGGGATCAACTTCTTAAGAGATGAATTTAACAAATCACACAAGGAAATAAACAAAAGCTCTATATTAATTATCAAAAGTATGAAAAACACCAATACCTCGATTCTATTTATATATAATCCTTCATTAAGACAAACCTCCAATAGGAAAAGGATGTCATAAACTTAATCTAAAAAGGAAATAAAACAAAAACGAAAGACATGAACTAAAAATCCAAATCCTATAAGCTAAAGTATTATTCAAATGTATCATGTTGGCTCCAAAGATGTAGCTGATGCTGCATCGCAGTCTAACGTCCGGATCCGAGATTTCATTTTGGTAAATATAGTAGCTTCCTCGACTACGCCTGATTGGGATAAGGCCCGAAAACAAAGGCGTCATTGGTTGGGTCACCGAAACGGTCACTTCAGATTCATGGCCTATTTCCTTGTCAGCATCTACATTGCTATCTCCTTTGTCGTCAACATCATCATGCCCTTCTCCTTCGGCCCGGAACGTGTCCTCTGCAAACTGAATTACGCACAACTGAGTGTGATCCAGACCAGACGTATCAATTAAAGCTCCATGATGTCATCTTATTAGATTTTTAACCGGTCATTACTCCATATTCTTCTGACTCCGAACTCGATGCAGTAATAATTTCCTTTCCTTGAACATTTATGGATTGAAGACATTTTCTCTTGAAGAACATATGAAGAACTCGAAGCAAATATATAAAGTTGATGTGAGACGGAAGAAGATTGGAAATAAACAAAATAAAAATGGTGGAGAAAAAGAGAATAGTTTGAGACAATTACCTTGAATTGTAGAAGAAATGAGTAGTGAAGAACGAAGACTCCTATTTATAGGATAAGTGACATAGAACTTGAAACTACAACACCATTAGGTCTAGAAACCTTAGTGGCACCATATCTCCGTGTTTTGAGGAGACAAAGATCCCACTTTCTAGGAGAAAGTGGAGTAATGGTGTAATGACCGGACCATAGGTACATCAAATTATCGATAATTGAAACACTCGATAAATAAATTTGTAGTAAGCAAACAAAGATCCTAGGAAGTGCCAAAATGATAATTCGGCATCATTTAAAAGATAAATCAAGCCAAGTTCTTTTACTCTCAAGGCCTATTCATGGTAATTAATTGAGATTTACTTTGTCTGTCATAATGAATGAGAGGGACTTATTGTTGGAGATGAATTACATCACTCGACAAAGTTAATCAGGTAAACTGAACTACGCCAGATTAAAGAGAGGCGGCAAAAGGAGGATAATCAGGAAATGGAATAAGCCGGCTATAAATAAAAGAGACCTAACTGGAAGGTGGACATTGATAATCACAAAAATTTGGCACAAGAACTAAAGTTTTCATAACTTTACTTAATCTTGCTGCGTTCATAATCTTTATTGACGATTTCGTCTTCTTTTCTCTTGTAATCAACCTTTTATCTCTTAATAAACATTTTTAAATAACTCACCATTAAATTCATACTTTTGCCTCGAACACGCCAAATTCAGATTAAACAGATGGAAATACAACATCTTACTAAAAACAACTTCAGCTTGTTAAGCCTCAAGTCAGTGATCAGAGTTTAAACAACTTCAGCTTGGAGTATTCCTTTGCAAGAAACTGCATCGTTAAACTACTCCATTTGAGATGAGAAAGGGCAATAATAGAGTTGGTCTCTTTCTTCTTGATGATTGCAGGGCAAGCGTTGTATCCTCTATCCTGAATTCTGGTTCCTCATATTCTCCCATCACTAATAGATTGCATACCAAAAGTGTATTTTGATCAAATAAAAAATTAATAATTATATAACATGATTATGAGATGTCATATTTTTCTTATAAAATTGTTCGTTGTCATGTTATGAATAACTTATTCTAAATAAACAAGTTTTTTTTTTTGTCAAAAACAAGTTAAAGAATATGTGATCGAAATCAAAACTTTAGTTTTCTCCTAAATTTATCTAATACAACTCTGGTCTATCTATCAACATATTTCCTATTTTCCCTCTAAATATCATATCAAAATATACGTAATTTTATGAAATATCTACAATCCAAGATGAAGAATCAAACTAAACTTAATTAACAAAGTAAATCATATTTTAACTTAACTAGAACCGAAATAAATAGTGGTTCAATTTTTAAAAATAGATGAAACTCTACATATCTTTTTTTTAAAAAGTAAATAGGAATTCTTGCTAAATGACACAAAATTGTTGGTCAAACACAAGACTAACCATTTTTCAATTCGTAACATGTCATGTTGTTTACAATAATACCACTATTTGAAAAATCAAAGAAATGTCTCATTATGTAATCTTTCTTTTGCTTTTGATGATGTTCGTTTTCTCGCATAGCCTCATGGAAACCAGCTGACATCACTTGTATGTAACCATCATCCTTACTTCCTTGATCAGCAATGTCATCATTTCCAGCCAATTTGTTCCCATCAATATGCAGAGGACAATTTTAATCTTTATGTGTTAACATACAACAAGTATGAAAAGTTTCTGAACATTTCATATCAAAAATTTTAAAATCACATTCTTATATGTTCTGAAAAGAAAGTTTCTTTAAGCACAGTGAATTATCAATATTTCATTTAACCTTCACGCGGACAATTTTCACCCTTGTTAGATTTTCCTCGAAATTGACATCTACTATTTAGACGCATAATAAAATTTAGAAAAACATTACGAGGTCCAGCGGATGGCTAGGCGGTTTTTAAGGATTAGTATTTAAAAAAAAAACTAAAATATTTGCATTATTATATAGTTTATTAATGTTATTGTTTTATTAATTTTGACTTATTTTATGTATTTATATGACTATAGCTATCAGTTTAATAGTTTGTAAAATAATTATAAATTTATAAATTTATCATCTTTACATAATTAAACATGTTTTATTTTTTATAATTTAGAACTATATATATGTTAAACTATATCTTTTACACAGTACAAATTATACTTGGAATATATTTTCAGTTCAGTTTTGTAAAACTAATGCATGTATATATATATATATATATTTTATGTAACAAGATTCTTTTATAGGGACATGTAATACATCGGTTCTTATATTCCGATCTGGTTCTAAATCAGCTCAAACTTAAGTAATTGAATAGCTGTTTGATGAGAAAAAAAAAAAATATATATATATATATATTTAGACGCCTATATATACAGCTATGAGTTAGAGGTTCATCTACCACATAACGAATGAATAGCGCCTTTTAGAACAATGGTATTATTGCAACAAACAAAATTCTGAAAGAGATAGAGACGTGCATAGTCTTTCAAATAATAGTCAGGTAAACATTATAATACTAAATCGGTCAATATTCTGCATGTTAAAATAGTGCTGAAAATTCGTAGCAGTCGGTCTCCTTGTGGTCCTTTAAAAGGGGTACCAGACTGGCCATAAAAAGCATGTACCCATAACTACAAGGTATCTAAAAGCAAGACGAGAGAAGATGGCGAAAAACAGCTACACAAACGGCAATGTTTGGCAGTTTAAGGGAAACACTGCAACTAGTGATGCGGCTGCGGTAGCCTTGAGAAAGCTTGTTTTTAAGATGTTCAGAAACTACAACTTAAACAGCGGGAAACCCATCTTGGCCCCAAGTCCCGGTGATCCCTCCGCCTCTCCCAGCTTTCTGACTTGCCCCGTAGCAGAGGAAGCCGTGGCTGCAGCGGCACGCTCGGGCATGGCTAACTCGTATGCACCCAGCCCTGGAATTTTAAAGGCTAGAAGGTTTGAGTTCAATTTTAAGATTTATTTATTGTCACAACAAAATCTTTCAGAATAATTTTTTAATCAATAGTTCGTTAGTCAACTTTAACCAACTTTGTTCTCTCAGGGCCGTAGCGGATTATCTTAACGGAGAGCTTCCAGCGAAGCTGAAGGAGGAGGATGTGTATATCACAGGTGGTTGCAATCAGGCAATAGAGATTGTAATAGATTCCCTAGCGGGAAATCAAGTTGCCAACATTCTGCTTCCAAGGCCGGGTTACCCTCACTACGATGCTCGTGCTGTCTATAGTTGTCTTGAGATTCGCAAGTACAATCTCCTTCCCCAAAAAAATTGGGAGATAGACCTTGACGGCCTCAAGGCTGCTGCTGATGAGAATACTGTCGCAATGGTACTTATCAATCCCAACAATCCTTGTGGAAATGTCTACGGCTACGATCATCTCAATAAGGTATATGTAACGTTCACATAATTAATTAGAAAACTTTGTATGTATGGACTTGCTAGATATATAACGAAGTTATAATCTAACAACCAAATTTGCATGGACCAACCTTTAGGTTGCCGACATGGCTAGGAAACTTGGTATAGTGGTAATATCTGATGAAGTATACAAACATGTTGTATATGGAGAGAGGCCTTTTATTCCCATGGGGATCTTTGCATCGATAGCTCCAGTGATCACGCTCGGATCCATATCCAAAGGATGGGTCGTCCCAGGTTGGAGAATCGGTTGGATGGCTATGAATGATCCTAATGGCTTTTTGAAATCAACAGGGGTTAGTTAAAACATTTTTACCACTATACTTTTTTAATATATGAGGGCATCTCCAATGGTACACTATAATCTCTTCTATATATTACTTTAAAATAGAGTGACTCTATTATAGAGTTGGATTTACTCCAATGGTTTACTCTATAATAGAGTTACTCTATTATAAAGAGAAATATAGAGGAATGTTGCTTTTTCACTCCAAATATAGAGTAAAAAATCAACATTACTCTATATTCCACTTAATAATAGAGTAACTCTATTATAGAGTAAACCATTGGAGCAAATCCAACTCTATAATAGAGTTATTCTATTTTAGAGTGAAATATAGAGGAATGTTGCTTTTCACTCCAAATATAGAGTAAAAATCAACATTACTCTATATTCCACTTAATAATAGAGTAACTCTATTATAGAGTAAACCATTGGAGCAAATCCAACTCTATAATAGAGTTATTCTATTTTAGAGTGAAATATAGAGGAAATTATATTGTACCATTGGAGATGATCTTAGAGTTGATAGGAGCCGTGTAGGCAAACACAATTTCTTACAAACAAACGTATATACTTGAATATAATTCTACTGTCCCTGATTAGGAAGAAGTTTTTATATATCTAAACCCTATTTAATTATAATAGTCGTGCAAATTAAGTAATTAAGACGAGAGTCAAATTAAAGTTTCTGGCATTTTGTTCACAACAGGTTATTCAAGCAATAGAGGATTGTTTAGACTTAACTCCCCAACCTTCACTTATTCTTCAGGTTTGTGCTCTCGCAGTGTCTCTCCTATGTATATTTAATGGGCCCCCATATTTAATTACAGATTTGTGCTCTCGCAGTGGCTCTCCTATGTATATTTAATGGGCCCCCATATTTAATTACAAAACGCAACCAAATTGATTAAGAAAAATTCTTGGGTCCACCCAATAGGTGGGTCCACCCAATAGGTGGGTGAACCTATGGATTCATCAACCAATGAGAATTGGTTATTTCATATATATATATTTTTCAAAAAAAAATAGAATATTTAAAATTTGTTTTTTAAACAACAAGATAAAAAATAAATAAAAATAATAGTAGGCGGAAAAAAAGAATTTTTTTTAATATTGTTAAAACCGTTTATACTAAACTTTAAACCCTAAACCCTAAACACTAAATCCTAAACCCTTAGGTAAAGAAATATTCCAAGGGTTTAGAGTTTATCCAAAGATTTAGGGTTTACCCAAGGGTTTTGGGTTTAGGGTTTAGTGTTTAGTGTTTAGGATTTAGCATTTAGGATTTATTATGAGCAGTTTAATAATGTTAAATTTTTTTTGACAGCTACTACTATGTTTTGTTTATTTTTATCCATTATTAAAACTGTTCATAATAAACCCTAAATGCTAAACCCTAAATCCTAAACACTAAATCCTAAATCCTTGGGTAAATCATAAATTCTTTGGTAAACCCTAAATCCTTGGGTAAACTCTAAGACCTTGAAATATCTCTTTACATAAGGGTTTAGGATTTATCCAAGGGTTTATGGTTTAGTGTTTAGGGTTTACGGTTTAGAGTTTAGTATAAACGGTTTTAACAATATTAAAAAAATTCTTTTTTTCAGTTACTACTATTTTTATTTATTTTTATCCTTTTATTTTAAAAAATAAATTCTAAATATTCTGTTTCTTTTTTGAAAAAAAACTGCATATAAAATAACCAATTCTCATTGGTTGGTGAACCTATAAATTCACATAGGGGATGAACTCAAGAATTTCTCATTGATTAAAGGATTGTCCATGCTGTGCGTGCGAAACTGTTTACAGTTTCCTTTCTGGAGATAATTCAATGAAATTAACTATCAAAAGGTATATTGAATATAATATATTAATGGCAATTTCTCTCCATTTAATACACTAAAACAGTAAAATTAAAAAAAAATTGTATTGAAAATGTAAAACAATACTATTTGTCAGATAATATTTAACTCAAAAATACACTCTTTGCAAAATGGAGGGAGTAATGTTTAACACGATTTGGATATAATTTGTAACAAAACTAGTCTATACTATTATTTAAAAAGTGATTTTGCTGATTTTCAGGTTCACTATAATTTTAAGTCGAGTCAATAAATTTAATAAATAATTTATTATTTTATCTATACTATGTTTAAAAAATATATACTATTATTTTAATAAGTGATTTTGCTGATGATATCAGTTTTAATTATCATTAACCTAAATGTTTCTATTAGTTCAAATTTTCAAACTAATATATACGGGGTAAGTATAATGTAAAAGTAGAATATAGAGAATTCTTATTATATATGTTAATCTTTTTAAATATTTGAGTTTCTCTTTGTGAAATTTGATAGGAGGCACTTCCTGATATATTAAAGAAAACACCTAAAGAGTTCTTCGACAAGAAGATTAAAGCAATGAGACACTCGGTAGAGCATTCGTGTGAGAGGCTCAAGGACATCCCTTGTCTCTTTTGTCCCATGAAACCCGAATCTTGTTCTTACTTATGGGTATATTTCATATGTTACTCTCTTTTTTTTGTATGAATATCTTACTGATTTCATATCTTACTTCTATATTCAGGATCAAAATAGAGCTGACTGATTTGAACGATTTATTCCACAGGTAAAACTTGATACGTCAATGTTGGTTAATATCAAAAATGACTTTGAGTTTTGCATGAAGCTAGTTAGTGAGGAGAGCGTCCTCTTAATTCCAGGTGCTTATCGCTTTAAGTATGGGTATATTTCATTATCTTACTTCTGTGTTGTTTATTTATAATTTTTTTAAATTGTTTTGTAGGAGTGGCTCTAGGGGCTGATAATTGGGTGAGAATATCGATTGGAACCGGCGCGTCAGTGCTAGATGAGATATTTGACAGAATAAAAACCTTCTACGATCGCCATGCAATAAGGAACCTACCCAACTCGATAGGTCTATTGCAATGATCAGGAAGCGGAAATTTGTTTTTCTTAATCCCAAAAGCCTCCAGTTTAATATTTTCTGTAACAAAGGAAGAATAAATCTATTTACTGGAACTTTTGTAATATTTGAATTCATCAATAAAAGGTTGAATTATTGACCAAGGGCATAACTGGTTTTCCCACTACAACTCGTAAACATTATTTTGTACGGTTAAAAACGATTGTTAGCGTTTTGCAATAATCATAGGCTATAAATCGCTTCGAACCGCCATAAATCTTTTAAATTCGAAAACTGATTCTAGCTAACGTTTGCAGTTGTGGAAGGATAAAACAATATTTTTTAAAAAATTATAAAAATATAAAAATATTTAATTAAAATTTTAAATTCAAACAATAGAAATACTGATATATATGTATATATATATATATATTATTTAGGTAAAATATATTCTATAATTTTTAAAACATTTAATTGTATAATTTTATAAATATAATTTTTATAATTATTATAATAACATATAATTTATAATATTTTATAATTATATAAAATATAAATATTGGTAATTTATTATTTAACCATTGTTGTATTTGGCAGTCATAAATATCCCGCAAACGCATCAATATCTAACCGATATATCAATCATACAAATTTTTTAATAATTCTTTAAACATCAATCAAAAGTATCCACAAACGCCCGCAACCGCACCTGCTGCGGCTACTACACCAGTAACATGTCCTAAACGTTACAACAACTCGTTACAGAATTGTTAACACTGGGATGCACTTTTCTTAAACATGTTACGTAGTATACTTTTTCGACTTTTGAAGCATTTTAAAATGTATAAAAAGGCTATTTCTGTATTACCCTTGTGGTTAGGTTGTAATTAGTCATGTAAAGTGCTTGTTAATATATATGTATATATATGTTTGTATTTTAAAAAGAAAATTAAATTGGTGGAAGTAAGTTCTCTCTGTTATCATTTATAAATTATAATATCAAACAGATCAGCTACAACAACTGATGATGACAATGAGGACTAGATGAGATGATAACACTTTTCTATCATAAATTCTGAAATATTGTAAAGGGCGATTTAACCCATATAGTTAATGAATTCCTCTTGGATCGCCTACTGAGATGGCCATTTCACCCAATAAGTTTGTGGATTGTGGGCTACAAGAGTGATTCCAAGATCCTATGCCAGCGGCTCAAAAAGTATTGTCCGACCGGATTTTTGAAATCTAGTCAGCCGTTGTTGCTTGTAGACGAATCACAAATAATATTATGATTGCTCAGAAAATATTCCATACACTTAGGACGAAACTAGGAAGAAGGAATAAGAGAATAACAATCAAGAGGGACATGAATAAAGCATATGATATGATGGAATGTGAATTTATTGGAGCTGTCATGGAAAAGATGGAATTCTCATCAATTTGGATTGATTGGATCATGAGGTGTATTTCATCTCCAAAGTACAAGGTTCTTATGAATGGCCAGCCGCGAGAAAATATGGTCCCAGGGAAGGGGCTTCGTATAGGAGCCAGCCGCGAGAAAATATTGTCAGCCGCGAGAAAATATTGTCCCAGGGAAGGGGCTTTGTATAGGAGATTTTGTCTCTTTTCATATTTACTCTATGTATGGAAGCGCTCGTTAGCCTTCTTAATCATGCAGAGAATCAAGAGAATGGTAATACTTGGTTTTATATGTCTTTATAACTGCAACATTGTGCTCTTTATATCCCCTTTTGTATCACTAAGATGTGTATTTAATTTGTATTTATATGAATCCTTCTCAGAAAGTGAAAGCACATAGATACCTTGAGAATAAGTAAAAATTCTTGATGGTTCATGCCAGGGAAGAGTAAGAAAATTACCTCTGTAGCAGGATTGGTCTTCTTTCTTTAGGATGGACATTGATCATGGACTGATGTCTTACTGATCTTATGCTTGGTCATGTCAATAGAGGCAACAGGGTTGATGAGACATTCACAGAGGAAGCTTACTCTGACATGGCAGAATCCTCAATGCAAAGTTCAGATTGCAGGCTGACATGTTCATGCTGGAGAATCGTTACATACCATTGCTGATGAAGAAAATTGATGATATTAACGATATCCTCAGTCTTGATGGCTTTGTTTGGGATGGAGAGAAGCAAAAAATTGTAGAAGAAGATGAATATTGGTAAGAATATATTAAGGTAAGGAGGCTATCAAATGACGCTCTTGGGCTTGCGTCTTACAATGTGTGCTTCTGAGAGATTAGTGCCTTATTTTGCGGGAACATCAAGATGAAACATGTATAAAGGTAAAATACCAATAGTAATTGATGTTTTGCAAGCTTTGCCAGACACGAATGATGAGCTTCATGTGGATGCCTGTATTATTTTAGAAGAAGAGATTACGTTTATGGCTTTAGATGTCTTGTTACGAAGGAAAAGGGTAGTGGAAACTTCGTCCCAGCATTTAAGCCAGTGTATCTCTACCTAAACGAACGACCAAAAAGAATTCCAAATTTTTAAGCACAACGGAATAGTTCATGTAATGTTAGATTGTAAAATGATCTAGTGGTCTTAGGTACACAATCCAAAGCATAGTTTACATAATATGCAGAAGCTGTATAACTCTGAACATAACCACGAACCATGAACAACCTCAATTGTTATGAACAATAGCTGAGAAAAGCAACTTATTAATGTCTTCTTTATCTGGCTCCTCTGTCTCTCCCACTATCAGAAACAAGAAGCATCATTTAGGAAAATAATACTTAAAGAAATGCAAAACATAACTCAATGTTTCCACGACATTTCGTTCTGGTTACCTGTTTTTGATCTAACTTGCATTGTCCACTCGTCAATAATCTATTGAACCAAAAAACAAGAAATAAAAAGCAAAAGGATTTATGATGGAAAAAGTGTTCTTAAGGACGCTCATGTGCATTTGATTTTGAAGGTATCGAATTGGTTTATCAAGAAGAAAATGAACACCAACCTGATTAAAATCAGCCAATACATCATCTGCATCGCCATTTGTTGATTCTCCCAAGGATGCATTCATTTTCTGAATAAGGTTGTAGTTATATGAATCCTTCTCAGAAAGTGAAAGCACATAGATACCTTGAGAATAAGTAAAAATTCTTGATGGTTCATGCCAGGGAAGAGTAAGAAAATTACCTCTGTAGCAGGATTGGTCTTCTTTCTTTAGGATGGACATTGATCATGGACTGATGTCTTACTGATCTTATGCTTGGTCATGTCAATAGAGGCAACAGGGTTGATGAGACATTCACAGAGGAAGCTTACTCTGACATGGCAGAATCCTCAATGCAAAGTTCAGATTGCAGGCTGACATGTTCATGCTGGAGAATCGTTACATACCATTGCTGATGAAGAAAATTGATGATATTAACGATATCCTCAGTCTTGATGGCTTTGTTTGGGATGGAGAGAAGCAAAAAATTGTAGAAGAAGATGAATATTGGTAAGAATATATTAAGGTAAGGAGGCTATCAAATGACGCTCTTGGGCTTGCGTCTTACAATGTGTGCTTCTGAGAGATTAGTGCCTTATTTTGCGGGAACATCAAGATGAAACATGTATAAAGGTAAAATACCAATAGTAATTGATGTTTTGCAAGCTTTGCCAGACACGAATGATGAGCTTCATGTGGATGCCTGTATTATTTTAGAAGAAGAGATTACGTTTATGGCTTTAGATGTCTTGTTACGAAGGAAAAGGGTAGTGGAAACTTCGTCCCAGCATTTAAGCCAGTGTATCTCTACCTAAACGAACGACCAAAAAGAATTCCAAATTTTTAAGCACAACGGAATAGTTCATGTAATGTTAGATTGTAAAATGATCTAGTGGTCTTAGGTACACAATCCAAAGCATAGTTTACATAATATGCAGAAGCTGTATAACTCTGAACATAACCACGAACCATGAACAACCTCAATTGTTATGAACAATAGCTGAGAAAAGCAACTTATTAATGTCTTCTTTATCTGGCTCCTCTGTCTCTCCCACTATCAGAAACAAGAAGCATCATTTAGGAAAATAATACTTAAAGAAATGCAAAACATAACTCAATGTTTCCACGACATTTCGTTCTGGTTACCTGTTTTTGATCTAACTTGCATTGTCCACTCGTCAATAATCTATTGAACCAAAAAACAAGAAATAAAAAGCAAAAGGATTTATGATGGAAAAAGTGTTCTTAAGGACGCTCATGTGCATTTGATTTTGAAGGTATCGAATTGGTTTATCAAGAAGAAAATGAACACCAACCTGATTAAAATCAGCCAATACATCATCTGCATCGCCATTTGTTGATTCTCCCAAGGATGCATTCATTTTCTGAATAAGGTTGTAGTTACCAACAAGTGATGTCTGCGCCTTGTCAACCAAATCCTGTTTATAACAAAAGAAACAAAAATAATGATAATAAAATTTAACAATCAAATACCAGCAGATCTGACCCATTTATTGCAGATGACAGTAAGTAGATGTTTAACTTCCAGATTTAGTTTAGCAGTTTCAAAGATGTAAAGAGACAAGGAAAAACCTGTTTAGCGGACAAAAGCACAAGGCATTGGTCTTTGAGGACAGTCACATCTTCCTGCAGCTTCTTGATTCTCTGAATCAGCTTCATCGGATTCGCCTATGACCCAAACAATATATCGCTTGAATTCATAAACTGAATGATAGATCGAGCTTGAATCCAGAGTATTCGAGATTCTAAAACAGGACAGAAATTGCTTACATTTTCTGGGTAAATCTTCTGGAATTCCTTGTCGAGCTTGAAATGGACAGTATTAAGATCATGAGAGGCTCTCGCAAAAACATTGATAAGATTATCGACAGCTTGGTGGTGATGATGATGACTCATCTCTCTCTCTCTCTCTCTCTCTCTCTCTTTCTTAGGGTTTTTATCTAATTTTCCCGCTTCTTTCACTGAAATAAGTAGGCGACATATATAAACGGCACGAAGTTCTTGTGTAAGCTTTAAGCACAGCATGGCGTGTGTATGGTTACAAGTTTTCTTACAAAAATTATATTTTTAAAAATTATCTATCTAAGTAAATTAATTTTCACTATATTAAACTATATTTTTATAATATTTTGAAATTATCATTTTATTTTCATATTATTTTAGATTCTAATAACATATATAAGGTTTTATAAAAAATAATTCTACGTGCACAAAAAATATAATAAAAATTATTTTATAGTTATACGTATGTATATATATATTTTAATTAATTTAAGATTAGACTAAAATTTAAAACCTGGTTGAATCAGTTGGATCGATCTGACCATTGACACAGCTACAGTGTCTAGTCAATTTCTGATCTAATGTTCAAAACATGGTGCAAACCAAATCAAACATATATTACCAAACCAAACAGATTTTACAAGCAAAAACCAAACCAATATCTAACACCAAAGCTCAAACTATCTATGAACTAAACCAAATCAAATCCGAACAAAAGTATACTGTGCATTCAAAACTGAATAAACCAAAATATGATTAGTATTAATTAAACTACTAGGTTCAAAATAAATATAATTATAACCAAATAGACTAATTTATCATTCTCATTCATTTTGACTCCTATTTAAATAATTTCAGTAATTATAAATTAGAAAACATTCATTATAGTATGCTTTATCATCGAATAATATAAGTATTTTTAATCGGTATTATTTTAATTTTATAAAAGGATAAATATCTTATGTTCTTATTCCAAAACTGTATAAAAATAAAAATAATCAAAATTACATTAATCCATGTTTTTTTTATTCTGATTGCCAACAATCTCCCGTAGGAGTGGCTTCCGCATGACCCATCGTGAGTTTGTTTTAAGATCGTAAAGGCGTCTTTGGTAGATACGCAAAGTAAATATGGTCCGCTTATGCTTTGTTTGTATAGCTTTTCTTCCATAATACAATAGCGCGAATTTCAGGCTTTCAGTTTTCGGGCTTCCCAACGTTCTTCTGGAAGCTCGCCGTTCTTTATATATTTTAATATTGGTGTTCTCCAATCGTGTCTTGATTCGAGCTCGATTCAAAATGCTTCGTGGGCTTCGGTGTTGACCTCATGGTCGGCGTCATTTCACGCTGGAGTTGAGGTCGTTGGTGGTCGAGTTTTAACAGGTTGGATGTTATCGCCCTTATCAGTGAACTCTTCGTAATTATCGACGTCTTCTTCGTCGAATTCGGCGTGGGTTCCCCCGACTTGCGACGTCTCTACCTCTTCTTCCTCCTGATCCTGGGTAGTCTTTTGAGCTCTGCTCCTTGTTACGATGGTATTGTCATGAGGAGGTTCGTTGTTTTGGGCATCCCGTTCTTTGAGGGGTAGATTTATAATGGGTTTTTCTATCCCTTCGACCGGTATTATCCTCCTAAAAGTTGGGTTTGAGGTCGATGCCAGGGCGGCGAGAGCGTCTGCCAAAGTATTCTCTCCCCTTGGAATTCTCTTAAGCTCGAAATGGTCGAATTGATGAGCGATCTCTTGTAATACGGAAAGATAAGCCTCCATTCTTTCATTCTTCGCTTCATACTGTCCGTGGAATTGACTTGTAACGAGCTGCGAATCACTAAAGGCGCTGATTTTCCTTGTGCTGACGCTTATAGCAAGGCGGAGTCCTGCTATAAGCGATTCATACTCGGCCTCATTGTTCGATGCGTGGAATCCGAGACAGAATGATTGTTCGATCATTTCCCCTGTTGGGGATTCGAGTTGTATTCCAATCCCGGATCCTTGTTTCGACGATGCTTCGTCGACGTGGAGTTTCCATTTATCGGTCATGGATTCTGCATCGGTCTCTTTCGGGACGATTTCGATGACAAAGTCTGCGAGTACTTGTGCTTTTGAACTCGTTCTGGGTTTATATTTGATGTCGTACTCGTTTAGTTCGATCGCCCATTTCGCTAATCTTCCCGATTGACTGGGACTATGAAGGATCGTTCGCAGTGGTTGTGAGGTCATTACCAGTACGTAATGTGATTGGAAGTAGAGCCTCATTTTTTGAGCCGCCGTGACGACCGCCAACGCCAGTTTCTCCATCACGGGATATCTTGTTTCGGCGTCGATTAAGGATCTACTGACGTAATATATCGGTTTTTGCTCGTTGTCATCTTCACGGATCAGTACTCCGCTCACTGTCCATTCGGACATTGCGACGTATAGGAACAAGGTTTCTTGATACACGTGCTCAAATTATCCGAGGGGCAAATTTACTCTCATCAAAAGAGGTCAAGTTGTAGTACTTAGGGATCAAATCCACAGAGAGATAGGGCACACACTAGATCCTAATCAGCAATGATTAAACTAGGTTAATTATTTGTAAATTAAACAACAAGGTGAACAAGGTAGTTGTTCAAATTAACTGGATTGAAGTTGTAAACAAATATGAGAAAGAGTTAGACTTAGGGCTTCTATTCAGGTAATCAGGATTATAATGATATAGAGACTAATTGTTGCTTGTATGATATTATAGAACTCAACGGGGAGTACAATCTAACAACTTTCGTATGTATAGATTGTCTAATATCTAGATATTGATCACAAGAAAGTGTCGATCGATTATTCTATATGAATATCGATCGATACACACCTTCCACAATATCGATCGATCAATCTATATGATTGTCGATCGATATCGCTTATAGCAAGCTTTAAGATCGGATTGAATGATGTTCACTAGGCTTCCTAGATCAACTGTCGTTTGTTTTTAGCAATCCTAGCTCAATAGGGTTAGTTTCAAATAAAAGACCAAGCTTTCGCTTCTTCCTAATGATTCTAAGATCAGGATTCTAGTTAGCTACTCTAGAGCACAAGCAATAAGAACAACTTATAGATGAATATCACAACTTAGCAATTCTATATTTGAGGCTAATCCTTCATAACCTATTTAAACCCTAAACCTAACAGGTGAATTACTCAGACCTAGCTAAGCAAAACATAGCAATAAACAAAAAATACTGCATAGATAGATTATAAGTATAAAACTAGAGTTCCAATGACAAGCTCTGAAGGAGTCTTGGATCTTCTCTCCAAATCTACTAAAAACCCTAAAACCTTTTGCTATGTGAAAAGAAGAATAGAAAAGCATGTGTTGCCTAATACAATGGCAGAGCACATAAATATTAGGTCTAAACTCGACCACGGGTAATCTTGTAATTAAGTGGGACTTGGGCTTTAAGTCGGCTGGGAACCAAATCGGGCCTTGCGCGCTTCGCTGTCGATCGATGGCACAAGTATGCATCAATATACTATATAAAAAGAGGCATTAATAGCACACTACAGTAGCGTTTATTCACAAACTGCTATTAAAAATGATATGTTGGGATATGATACTCTATAATAGCATTATATTAGTACTAAATCGTATTTTTACTAAGCGGGAAGCGAAAATGAGTTTTGGAGCCTAGTTTTTTTTATTAGCGCCAATACTTGGCCAAATTTTGGTTGTGGCAAAAAATATCCCACACTTTCTCGGGTTAGGATTAGATTTTTTTTTTTATAACTTTTTCTCATTTTAGCCACACGATAGAAAAAAAAACTTTTCAGATCTTTCTCTCCTTCGTTGTCGCTTCTTCTATCTCTCCGACAACCATTACTACCACATTGTTGCTCCACAGCCGCCATCCACCTCTCTCATCCCCTCTTCCGTTACCTCCCATTCCCTCTAACCCAGCTCACACAAACCCTAACTCCATCTCTGCTGGTATCCACGGCGATCTGGATTCTCTGCTCTTCTTCTTCTTCTTAATTCCAGCGCGGAGCTTTCTCATCTCTGCCTATTCAACTTAAGTGTAGAGATTGAGACTGTAAGGAGAAAGAAAGAGCATTACTCAAGCTTGTTCTTTGCAATCCACCTCCACTGCTAAGTTCCGATTCCTATGTTAATTTTGTCCTACATTTTTTCGATTTATGAAAGATACTAAATCCGCTTTGTTATGTGTTTTGTGAGTGCAGAATCGTGACTTCCAGGGACTCGTCTCAGTGATGGTGAAGCAAATCACCGATTCTTCTCATTCCGGTGGTGAAAAAATCTGGTATCGTCATCAATGGAATCAGACTCACAAATGTACAATCGCTTCCAGATTTCTTCTTCTTTTCGTTATTATTCGATACTCCCTCCGTTCCTGAAAGTAAGATTTTCTAGATTTTATTTTTGTTCTACAAAGATAAATTTTCTATATTTTTAAAGTACTTTTGTATAACTTTGAGGAACATTAATTGTAAATATTTGAATTGATTAAATTTCATTGGTAGTTAGTTATTGGGAAGTGTCCAAAAAAATAAATAGTAAAATAAAATGTAAATATTTACTAGTATTTTTAATCAACGTGAAAACTCTTGAAAATCTTACTTTCGGAAACGGAGGGAGCACTTAGTTTTGTGGTGATGTTTGGTCTTGTAACAGGTGTCACTTGTTGGATTAGTTTGTGACAAAGACTTCTCTAAAGTCACTGAAGTTAGATTCTCTCTTGATGATGGCACAAGTAGTATCGATTGTAAAAAGGTGGTACCTTTCTAAACATCCATTTTGATGAAATGAGACATAGAGAGTGTTTGTAATTGGGGTTATGCCTTATTAGGGTGAATGAAAGTTTTGACTTTAGAGAAATGGAGTCAGTGCAGTGAGTATACTATATCCTCGGTCTTTTTTCTCACCTGTCTTGGTAAAGTTTGTGTTTTCTAATATTTTTTTCTCTTGTGAAACAGAGATGGAACTTATGTGCGTCTCAATTGTCAGGTATGTTTATATTTGATTTTTGTAGCATTGGTTATAGGTTTTGGTAAGAAGTTATTTACCCAAGTATATGTAATTATCTCGATGTTGATGCAGACCAATTGTGGACTTCATCGAGGTGTCCTTTCATTATATAGAGTGTATACACTTCTATTCAAGAACTCTGAATCACAGGTATAAAAAATGGTACATAGCAAAAGATTTAACTATGTTGTAGTTGTAAGTTCATGTCCTCTCTGACATGTGTGGTTTCTCAGTTGGGACAGCAAGCTGGTGATGTTACTCAATCTCAGATGGTGAACTCGTCGGTTAACACAAACCTGCTTGCACAAGAGTTTCAGTTTTGAGTTTGCTTCACCTGTTGCAGCCAAGTAATGTCGTGAGCAGCCAAGTAATGTCGTGTCTGATAAATATTGTTATATTATTTGCCTTTATGCAGTTTACGCATGAGCGCATGAATACTCACATCGTGGCTAGAATCTTGGTCAAGGTATGGCAGGCAAGTTACATATTCACAATTCTTGAGAGCTTATGAATTTCTGTCTTTGATTTTTGGTTTCCTTTTTTGAAGGCTCTTATGGCTATGCCAACTCCAGACTTAAGCCTTTGCCTCTTCGTGATTCCTGAAAGAGTGGTACTCTTCTTTCCTTTATACTTCACAATGGATTCCTGAAAGAGTGGTACGCTTTCTCTGTGAGATACATGCTAGCTAAGGCCAAGAAAGGACTGGGAGCTCAAGGTTTTGATTTAGTTCCCAAGTTTTCTAGTCTTTTTTTATTTAGTTCTGATTTTGTAATGATGTTTGTGTAAGATTTAATGTAAATGTAGACATGTTTGTGGTACTGATGTAAGTACATATTGGTTTATTAATGAAATATAAATTGAATATTGTTTTTATGTAAATATAGTTAGCAACAAAACATGTTTCTACAAACGGGTTCTAATAGCACATAATATAAATCATAATCAATTTGTAACAAAAAAGTAGTGTTATAATTAAGTTAAATAACATCATCTAAGTATTGTTATCGTATCTGCATATTTCATAGCGTCCCAAAAATATGCGATCATAGAGGGGATACCTATGATGGCTGCCTGTTACACTAAAAATGAACTTTTCCTACCGTCAAGTTAACAGTGGTAATTGTAGTATTTGAGGTTCAATCCAGACGACCAGTTTACACTTTACTTCTATGGGATCAATATCTAGCTAAAACAATATGGGGATTTTTAGTTTGAGGAATCGTAACAAGCAAGAAACAAATTGATTTTAAGGTTTTCAAAGTTTTAAAAGAGCTAGCGTAGGGTGGTTTATTCGGGTGTTAACAGCCAAGAGCCAAACAATTATTCAGATTTTATTAAGCGCAAGTCTAGAACTCAGAACACTACAAGTAGATCAGCCCACTGTCGTGGAGCTTCACCTTTTGTCAATCGATGTCAGCACCTAAACTGTCGTTTGGACTGAGACGCGATGACAAACATTATGCACAAGTCTGATTTGTTCAAAAAATACCTTAACATCTACTTTCGCTGGCTAGGGATGCAATGCTCATTCATTCAATGTCTAGCAACCTATAACACTTTTGATGAATAGATTAAGCCTAGATTCATACACTAAATCAGTAGTTTAGCATAAGCAGTAAGAGCTGTAATGAATGAAGACACCTAAAATATCAACCTATCTGTATTTAGCTCATGATCTAACACCCTAGCACCCTAAGCTAACAAGATCTACTACTCGGCCATGAAGCAAGAAAACACAGAGACAGAGATACAAAGCAACATGAAATATGACTTAAATAAAGTAATAGGGTTCAGAGGGTTCTTCTCTAAATCGAGAGAGATGGTCTTCTCCCTTTACAAAGTAGCAAAAATCTCAAGTCTCGAACTCTAGGGTCTGGTTTCTTCTCCAAAAAAAAGCGTAGAATAATAAAGAGAAACAGAAAAAGAAGAGATATGGAGGTTGCTGGCGGCCAGGGAGAAAATTGGAATGATTATGGCAAATCCCAAAATATTTGGAAACTTCCTTAAAAATCTCTGCCGTAGGAGCAGTCACTCGGGTTGCTCCACTCGATCGGAACAGCCTGCAAGGTTGTTCCGCTCGTGAAAATCTCCAAATTGCACTCTTTTCGCCTCCTTTGCTCCAACTGGTCCATCTCCCATCCAATGCAACTCCAGACTTTTAATGACTCGAAAAGAGCTAGAAAGACTCGATAAAGACTTGAAAACCAATTAGAAAAAAATTTTAGAATGTGCCAAAAACACAACATATCAGTTCCCCTAGACGTAGATCATTGTTTGTCCTCAAACAAAGTCAGAACCTAAAGAATAGAAGAAAGGTTTGAAAACATGGGAACTCACTTATCCTTTAGAACACCACTTTCACCTCAGCCAGTTGTAAGCCACATCAATTAGTTCCAACCTTAGAAGGTACTCTATGTATTCGACCTCTGCTTAGCAACCTAACCATTTCAGCCCACAACTCACAAGAGACATCCAAATTCACCACTACTGACCTCATTTAAGAAATTATGGTGCAGTCTCATCGAGGGAGTATCAATCACAAGACACATGAACTCTTACTCATTCAGGTTTCTGATCATCAAAGCAGTCTTATTATGGTTCCTTTCTTCTCTCTTTTCTCACTTCTCTGAATTGATTTTTTTTTTTTTTGCAAAGTGTAGGCGAATAGTGGGGTCATAGGAAATTTTCCTACCCCTCGCTTCCAGCTTTGTGTGATCATTCCATTCAAGTAAAATAATGGGGTCATAGGAAATTTTCCTACCCCTTTACTCCAAAGGAAATCATCTCAATCTTTTTTTTAGATGCTGAAGGGAAGAGAGAAGGGAACCATACTCACACAGACATGCTTTTTCAGATCTGAACGAGGAATCCTATCAAGTGTATCTCAAACCCCAAGACAAGAGAATCAAGTAGGTTATGTTGGAGGCCAGTTTGGATCCATCAGACACCCTCACAAGCATGGACGTTATTGGCAGATCAATCCACTTCGGCTTTTCCATGTTGTACAGTCTGCAATCAATAGCTGAAAGAATGGTCAATGTGGTGTCATTTAGATGGTTTGTTCCAAGGAAAGATCCTCATTCTCAACAAATTTTGACTCAATAAAACTGACTCAAACTGACTCCAAAGAAAAACAAAAGAAGGAAACAAGTTAGTAAATGACAAAGACCCTCCCCCAGACTTACTTCACAACGTCTCGGTGTGAAATAAATCAGAGAGAAGGTGTAAATAAGAATAAACATTTTTTTGAAGAGATACTTACCTGCGTGGAGCAGGCGCTCCACAAAATTCTGGGTGTTCCGTTGTCAGATCTCCGCCTGGAGCAGCGGCTCTTTTCAGAGGGCATGGTGCTCCGTTTCTGTAACATAGAATTTTGAAGTATCTCTAATTTTCTGATTTTGACCTGAGACTCAATAAACTAAAACCAAAAATAAGCAAAACAAAACAAGACCAAATTATATTTACACTCACCAGTGGGTTGCCTCCCACCAAGCTCTTGGTTTAACTCACTAGCTTGACTTGGTGATAGGTATCAGTCGGGTTGAGCATGAAGGCTTGTTCCAAAACAAGCTCCACAATCCTGCTCAACAACCCTTTCACAGCAGCTTCTCCTTTCTCTTTCAGCTCATCAGTGAGGATAACTCTGACTTTAGAGAAAGGCTTAGAGGTATCCTTGCACTTGACCGCATACTCAATAGATTTCTCATCACACAAGCGAGGTATCAAAGTCATAGTAGGATCGCCCATGACCCTTTTCTTCTGAACCTTTTCTTTCACCTTTGCATCCCACTGAGTTTCTTGGTATCAGTGTGAGGATCTCCATCCAGGACTTCTTTGATCTCACCCTTTTCACCAAGCTCTTTCTTAGGAACAACCTTCAGCCCTTCTCCACTGACCACTGAGATGCAAGAGGTATCGGATTTGTGATCGGGTGGGGACAGCCTTGTAGAAAACCTTCTTGTTGAATGTAAGAGAATGAGACTCTCTTATTAGGCATGTCGATGATTGCTCCCACTGCAGCCATAAATGGCCTTCCAAAGATCAAAGGCATCTCATAATCCTTGCTCATCTCAACAACCTGAAATTCAGAATGGAGAATGCAGTCCCCTACTTGGACAGGAAGGTTGCGAATGGTGCCATAAGGAACTGCTCGGGAAGAGTTTGCAAAAGCCAGAATCACCTGAGAAGGCTCAACATCAGCAATGCCCAACTTGTCTACAATCGCCCGTGAGACAAGATTTACACTAGATCCAGAGTCACAAAGACAAAGAGCATCCTTAAATTCCACTCCAGCAATGGAACATGGAAAAGCAAACTTTCCAGGGTCATCAACCTTAGGCAGTTCCTTCAGTTCTGGTGTAGATAGTGCTTTGGTATAGAGGACTTTAATCTCCTCTTGAGTGTTGGGGTCAAAATCGGTCAATGACGAAATCGTCACCCGAAAGTCCTCGAAAGAAAAGCCAAGCGACGATCAAGTCCAAGAAACGGGTCGTCGCTCGATAAAACTCACGGAAGGCTCGTCCACTCCCATCTGGCGCCAACGGCGAGGGTCCTGGCGCCCATCAATGCGATCGTCTCACGATCTCGGGCAATGACAGCATCCTGGTCCTTTGAAATCCATGTGCGGATTGTCGAGATCTACAATGAGTCTTCAGTAAAACCTTCCGATTGTTTTAAAGATTCATCTTTTAACATATCTAAAACTTCGAACCACATTGCTCTCATCCTCGGCGGCGGAAAATCTGAAGATCTAAGTCCATCTCAAAATCCGATACTCGCGAGAATCTCGTTGGAAACAATTATCTCGAGATCTACGACTAGAGACCCTCCCAAAACTTCGAAAGATTTCCATAAGCGACTGACAAGGGAAAGATCGAACAAACCCACGGACGGCAAGGCGGCCTGGCACCAGCAACCGCAGCGGGGCAGCGGGCTGGCCTGGCGCCAGCGGCACCGACCTGGCGCCGGCGGCACCGACCTGGCGCCAGCGGCACCGGCCTGGCGCCGGCGGCACCGACCTGGCGCCGGCGGCACCGACCTGGCGCCGGCGGCACCGACCTGGCGCCGGCGGCACCGACCTGGCGCCGGCGGCACCGACCTGGCGCCAGCGGCACCAACCTGGCGCCGGCGGCACCGACCTGGCGCCAGCGGCACCGGCCTGGCGCCGGCGGCACCGACCTGGCGCCGGCGGCACCGACCTGGCGCCAGCGGCACCAACCTGGCGCCGGCGGCACCGACCTGGCGCCAGCGGCACCGACCTGGCGCCAGCGGCACCGACCTGGCGCCGGCGGCACCGACCTGGCGCCGGCGGCACCGACCTGGCGCCAGCGGCACCGGCCTGGCGCCGGCGGCACCGACCTGGCGCCAGCGGCACCGACCTGGCGCCAGCGGCACCAACCTGGCGCCGGCGGCACCGACCTGGCGCCCGGCGGCACCGACCTGGCGCCAGCGGCACCAACCTGGCGCCCGGCGGCACCGACCTGGCGCCGGCGGCACCGACCTGGCGCCAGCGGCACCAACCTGGCGCCCGGCGGCACCGACCTGGCGCCCGGCGGCACCGACCTGGCGCCCGGCGGCACCGACCTGGCGCCAGCGGCACCGGCCTGGCGCCGGCGGCAATAGCGAGATCCATGATCTCCGTGAATCTCTCAAAAGACCGTGGCTGAAGTGGCGGTAAAATCGCAGATCCATCAGGCGACCAGTTCCGCCCCCGAGATCGATAGACTTCTCGAGGAAGCACGGAAAACACCGTTCACCACTCGGATCACGGAAACACGCATCTCAGACCCAGGGAAGATCAAAATCCCGATCTATGGCGGTGCAGCCGGATCCTAAGTCGCACCTGCAGTCCTTCCAGATCGCAATGGGTAGGTGCAAACTCCCGAGCGAACGGACGCAGGTCATTGTCTTCTTCGCCGAAAGCACCTCAAAGGTGCTGCACTCGAGTGGTTCTCCCGGCTCAAAAGGAACTCCATCGGAAGCTTCCGCCAACTGGCCTCGGCGTTTCTCAAACAGTACTCCATGTTCATGGATAGAGAAACGTCCGACGTGGATCTATGGAGTCTAGCTCAGAAGGAAGACGAAGTCCCTCCGCGACTTCATGCGAAGGTTCAAACTGGTGATGGCGAGTAGCGGGCATCAGCGACAATGTCGCAATCGGCATACGAGAAAAACTCTGGTACAAGTCAAAGTTCAAAAGTGGATACTACTGGAAAAGCGCGGACAATCAGGATACTCTCACAACAGCGGACTTCATCATCATGGAAGAAGAGATGAAGCTTCTATCGCGAGAAGCACGGAAAACACCGTTCACCACTCGGATCACGGAAACACGCATCTCAG
The DNA here is from genome assembly GCA_016771965.1 of Brassica carinata. Lineage (NCBI taxonomy): Eukaryota > Viridiplantae > Streptophyta > Magnoliopsida > Brassicales > Brassicaceae > Brassica > Brassica carinata. The sequence goes on from CM028694.1 coordinate 9,202,729, forward strand.
ACCCAGGGAAGATCAAAATCCCGATCTATGGCGGTGCAGCCGGATCCTAAGTCGCACCTGCAGTCCTTCCAGATCGCAATGGGTAGGTGCAAACTCCCGAGCGAACGGACGCAGGTCATTGTCTTCTTCGCCGAAAGCACCTCAAAGGTGCTGCACTCGAGTGGTTCTCCGGCTCAAAGGAACTCCATCGGAAGCTTCCGCCAACTGGCCTCGGCGTTTCTCAAACAGTACTCCATGTTCATGGATAGAGAAACGTCCGGACGGGATCTATGGAGTCTAGCTCAGAAGGAAGACGAGTCCCTCCGCGACTTCATGCGAAGGTTCAAACTGGTGATGGCGAGTAGCGGGCATCAGCGACAATGTCGCAATCGGCATACGAGAAAAACTCTGGTACAAGTCAAAGTTCAAAAGTGGATACTACTGGAAAAGCGCGGACAATCCAGGATACTCAAGGCAAAGACTTCATCATCATGGAAGAAGAGATGAAGCTTCTATCGCGAGAAGCGTCGACAGGTTCGAGGAACGCCGGCGGCAATAGCGAGATCCATGATCTCCGTGAATCTCTCAAAAGACCGTGGCTGAAGTGGCGGTAAAATCGCAGATCCATCAGGCGACCAGTTCCGCCCGAGATCGATAGACTTCGAGGAAGCACGGAAAACACCGTTCACCACTCGGATCACGGAAACACGATCTCAGACCCAGGGAAGATCAAAATCCCGATCTATGGCGATGCAGCCGGATCCTAAGTCGCACCTGCAGTCCTTCCAGATCGCAATGGGTAGGTGCAAACTCCGGGCGCGAGCGGGGCGCAGGTCATTGTCTTCTTCGCCGAAAGCACCTCAAAGGTGCTGCACTCGAGTGGTTCTCGGCTCAAAGGAACTCCATCGGAAGCTTCCGCCAACTGGCCTCGGCGTTTCTCAAACAGTACTCCATGTTCATGGATAGAAAGCGTCCGGCGTGGATCTATGGAGTCTAGCTCAGAAGGAAGGCGAGTCACTCCGCGACTTCATGCGAAGGTTCAAACTGGTGATGGCGAGTAGCGGGCATCAGCGACAATGTCGCAATCGGCATACGAGAAAAACTCTGCGGTACAAGTCAAAGTTCAAAAGTGGATACTACTGGAAAAGCGCGGACAATCCAGGATACTCTCCACAAGGCAACAGACTTCATCATCATGGAAGAAGAGATGAAGCTTCTATCGCAGAAGCACGGACCGCAGAAACCGCTGGCCCAAGAAGAAACCCTCGTAACGACAAATCGTCCATCACGAAGGGAAGGCGTCAAAGCGAGCATAACTTCGCCATCAACTTCGAACAGGGCAAAACCTCCGGAAACACCTGGACCAGGAACCAGTACAAGGATAACTCCTACTGCGAGTTCCACGAGACCAGAGGCCACTCCACCGCGAACTGCAAGGTTCGGCGCCGAAAACTCCTCACCGGCGAGCTATCAAAAGTCAAGAGTATAAAGGACTTGCTCCTGGACTCCGACCTTAAAGACTAACAAAACTACCTCCGAAGACAGCGACCGAAAACCAATCAGGGAAAAGCGGAAGAAGACAGGGCGACCAAGGAAACAACAGCGGTCGCCCGGTAAACATGATCATCGGAGGATCACAGTTCTACCAGGACTCTGTCTCATCGATAAAAGCCTACGGGCGAAAAGCCGAGACCAGTTCCAACTGGTTCCCGGACAGCGATGTTCCTAACCACACAATCGCTTTCGAGGAACACGAGACCGTCGGAATCGACAAACCTCACTGCGACCCTTTGGTAATCGACCTGGTCATCCAGGATCTCGAAGTCGGCCGCATTCTCGTCGATACTGGAAGCACGGTCAACGTCATCTTCCGCGACACCCTCTACAGGATGAAGATCCCACTTGGGGAAGTCGTCCCTGAGCCAAAACCGTTGACGGGGTTCTCGGGCGTCACTACCATGACCCTCGGGAAAATTAAACTCCCAGTCATGGCGAAGGAAGTTACAAAGATCGTCGAGTTTGCAGTAGTCGACAACCCGGCCATCTACAACGCCATCATGGGAACCCCATGGATCAACTCCATGAAGGCAGTACCGTCCACATACCACCTCGGTATCAAGTTCCCGACTCCGACCGGAACCGCAGCCATCTGGGGTAGCCAGAAACAGTCGAGACTCTGTTACCTAGCCGAGTTCAAACTGCGAAAAGATCGGAACACCCATGCGGTCAACTCAAAACGAGCAAAGGAATCACACAACATTCCCGAAGACTCGAGGAAAGATGATCCAGAATCATCCGAACAGGCAGCGATTCAAGAAGGCGACAAAGCCTCGAATCCACCGCCGTAGGACGGACAGCTTCGACCCCGCACACCACTGATCCGACCAGCACGATCGGAACGGCGACGCACGGGGAGTAAAAACGTCCGCAGCAACTATCAGAACTACGAGATGGCTTGATCCTCGAAAGAGGTACGTAGGCAGCTCGTCGAAACCCGACGAGTTCAGCTATCCCCCTCACCAAAAAGGGGGGGGACTGGGTGCGTATACTCCTATACTCCCACAAAAACGCGAGAATCCGCATATGTACTTTAAACTTCTCGAAATTTTTTAATAAAATTCTTTCTATCTTTTATACTTACTTAAAGCATCAGCCGGAAAACGAAAATCATATCTTCAAAGAAGCGAGGCGTCGCAACTTCTTAAAAGATAACAAAACTCAGATATCCGCAAAGACAGTCCACCAGCGACTTAAAATAAACTCCGCCCGTCGATTGGCCCGACGGACGCCATAAGAAACGCTTCACTCAATACAAAATCGTAGTCAGACCTACAAAGGTCATTTTACATCCGACAAGGGTATCATAGCGCTATACAAGAAACCAAAATTTTGGTTTAAGCGTCTGGATATATTCGAAGATAGCTTCGATTCTTTTAACACAAGTCATATAAGCCGGCGACTAGTCGCGGACTTTAAGCGAAAAGAATCAGGAAGAAATCACTAACAGGCAAAGCGAAAGCCGATCAGTCATCGCACAGCCTCAAAGCTGAGAGTAAACCTAGGTCTTGCCTAAACCCAGTCTTGCTGGATCTTGACATCTCACAGACATAGTATGGTATCACGAGATCCCAAAACATGTCTCTTATCGCTTACACCTAAAGCGGCTTCGCTAAAAGTAGCATACGGACCAAGCGGCGAAAAAAGAGTTAGGATCTGAAGTGACTACTGCATCCTTCCCTCTACACTTGGCGAAAGTATAAATCAAAACAAAAGGCGAAATCTCGCAAATTTTCATATTCATAAAAGCCGCAAAAGGCGGCGGGATTCAAAGCCACCAGCGGCCAGTCCGAAAACATAAGAATGCAACCTCCAGCGGTCGCGGGATAAAATTACTAAAAGCGGCCACACGGCCAGAAAATTCAATTCACAAAGGAAGTCAACATTGAGAAATCCGGATGCAGAAATCCCAAATGAACTAGCAGGCTGGTCCACTTCTTCATTCACACCTCGAGCATTCCCACCATTCTCGGTGTTCTCATCGGCTCCGACCTCCACCGTATCCTCGGAAACCTCGATAGGTTCCCATAGTCTCGGACTCTTTCTTCTACCGGAGGAACCAAGGACTCAGCATGAGCACACTCGGCCATGAAACCCTTCATTTCAGCGATCTCGAATCGAAGAGAAATCTGGGTTCGAGACTTGTAAAGATTCTGACCGAACCTCGGCACTTTCGCGGAAATCACCAACAAACTCCTGAGCTTCTTTAAAGCATTGAAACTCAGCGGCAAGCGATTCCGCCCGTCTTGCCACCTCGCTCGCGACCATCCTTCTTCCTCTCCTTTCGCCCGTCACGAGCCGGCGTGAAGCTCAGCTTGCCGGCGTTCGTGCCTTCACCTCTTAGCGGAACGGAAAAGCTCTCGCTCCACTTCCGTGGTCTTGAAGTTAGCAATCCTGGATTTGCGGAAACTTCGAGTCAAGCGCCTCGCTAAACACTCTTAGTCCCTGCATGAAACTCAAGATCAGCAAGCATGCTCATATCACAGTTCAAGCGCAAGGTTAAAGAAGTTGAAGGGCCAAACCTCGTTGGCGTTGGGAGCCCTCGGCAAAAACCCGTTGTTTCTCCTCATCCTCCAGCGACTCATCAGTAGTAAACTCCGGAGGAAGGCCATCAAAGAAGTTGATAGGTGGAAAACCGCTGGCTCCATCTTTTTCCGTTGGAACAAAACTAGGTTTTCTCCCAGCGGTGAAGGGTTTTCGAGCCTTCCCCATCGTCGATTTCCTTCCCCTTACGAGACCTCTGTCTACGCCTCGAGAAGGAACCACGGTAACAGGTTGGCGTCGTCGTGAACAGAACCGGGACCGATAAAGGTTAACCGCATCTCGGATCCGTTCGAGGGTGAAGGATTTCCAGAAAAACGGCCTTTGACGAAGAAGATCTCTCTTGACGAAAACGTTACCAGGCAAATCGCGGTAGGGTTGTTCCTACAAAGCGAAAATTTTGTCAAAGACCGCGCCAGAAAAAGTGAGATAGATAACAGAATTTTCGTCATATTACCTCGGTTAAAGTTCCATGCCCGCGGAAATAGATGGAGGCAGCTCTCCTCGACAGACTCGCCATCTATTTGAACAAAGAAGAAACGCTCCTGCCACGATTTGGGATTAGTAGTCCCTGAATCACGGCCATATCCTTCTTAGGCAGCATGGAATAGTAACCGTCACTCCCGTCGGCGAGTACCCCAAAGACCTTCGAAATCATCAGGACCAAGATCAATCCGAGTTAAGTAGCTAGCAATTAGTACGCCAAGCCAACTCTCCAAGGCAGGAGCGCTGAGTTGGCTGATCGAAAGTTCAAGCGTGAAGCGCACGAACAATGGCACCAGGAATTGGGAACCACATGCGGCGATGCGTAAAAGCCGTAACATGTAAAGAAATCTTGCGGAGGATTCCTTGCACTCGTTACCAGCGGGAATCGAAATTTGACTCCTTCAGGAACCTGGTAAAATCTCGAAGAACCTTGAGATATTCTGAGAAACCGAGCTTCGGCGCAAAGGAGCACCGGGCTGCCTCGAGGCCTCTTGAACAGGGATCTCTGGCGGTATAGAGGCGAACCTACAAGGGCTTCGGTATCGCATTCCTCTTTTCCTCCTCGACCGACTCCTCTGCTTTACCGTTACATGAGCAGGAGAGTCATCCGAGGATGAATGGGAAGAAGAGTTTCTCTTTGAGGATCTTGAAGACATTGTTCTTAAAGAGAGAAAGGATTCTTGAGAGAGTAAAACCTTGTGATGAAGTAAGAAGAGATTTCTTACTCCATATAAAGGAGGTAAAATCACTGTTTACCCGATTTTCGTGACGATTACGTCTCAACACTTTCCCACCGCGGCTATACAGCGAGCTAGGATCCGACAGGCTCTACGGTTCCTAGCTAGCTGGGGGTCTAACTGTTGGGGTCAAAATCGGTCAATGACGAAATCGTCACCCGAAAGTCCTCGAAAGAAAAGCCAAGCGACGATCAAGTCCAAGAAACGGGTCGTCGCTCGATAAAACTCACGGAAGGCTCGTCCACTCCCATCTGGCCAGCGGCGAGTCCTGGCGCCCATCAATGCGATCGTCTCACGATCTCGGGCAATGACAGCATCCTGGTCCTTTGAAATCCATGTCTGGATTGTCGAGATCTACAATGAGTCTTCCGTAAAACCTTCGATTGTTTTAAAGATTCATCTTTTAACATATCTAAAACTTCGAACCACATTGCTCTCATCCTCGACGACGGAAAATCTGAAGATCTAAGTCCATCTCAAAATCCCGATACTCGCAGAATCTCGTTGGAAACAATTATCTCGAGATCTACGACTAGAGACCCTCCCAAAACTTCGAAAGATTTCCCGCAAACGACTGACGAGGGAAAGATCGAACAAACCCACGGACGGCAAGGCGGCCTGGCACCAGCAGCACGCTGGACGCTGGCTGGCCTGGCGCCAGCGGCACCGACCTGGCGCCGGCGGCACGCTGGACGCTGGCTGGCCTGGCGCCAGCGGCACCGACCTGGCGCCAGCGGCACCGACCTGGCGCCGGCGGCACGCTGGACGCTGGCTGGCCTGGCGCCAGCGGCACCGACCTGGCGCCGGCGGCACGCTGGACGCTGGCTGGCTCGGCGCCGGCGGCACGCTGGACGCTGGCTGGCCTGGCGCCAGCGGCACCGACCTGGCGCCGGCGGCACGCTGGACGCTGGCTGGCCTGGCGCCGGCGGCACCGACCTGGCGCCGGCGGCACCGGCCTGGCGCCGGCGGCACCGGCCTGGCGCCAGCGGCACCGACCTGGCGCCAGCGGCACCGGCCTGGCGCCAGCGGCACCGACCTGGCGCCGGCGGCACCGACCTGGCGCCAGCGGCACCGACCTGGCGCCGGCGGCACCGACCTGGCGCCAGCGGCACCGACCTGGCGCCAGCGGCACCGGCCTGGCGCCGGCGGCACCGACCTGGCGCCAGCGGCACCGACCTGGCGCCAGCGGCACCGACCTGGCGCCGGCGGCACCGACCTGGCGCCAGCGGCACCGACCTGGCGCCAGCGGCACCGGCCTGGCGCCGGCGGCACCGGCCTGGCGCCAGCGGCACCGACCTGGCGCCAGCGGCACCGACCTGGCGCCGGCGGCACCGACCTGGCGCCGGCGGCACCGACCTGGCGCCAGCGGCACCGGCCTGGCGCCGGCGGCACCGGCCTGGCGCCGGCGGCACGCTGGACGCTGGCTGGCCTGGCGCCAGCGGCACCGGCCTGGCGCCGGCGGCACGCTGGACGCTGGCTGGCGCCGGCGGCACCGACCTGGCGCCAGCGGCACCGGCCTGGCGCCGGCGGCACCGGCCTGGCGCCGGCGGCACCGTCGCCGCGAATTGACCTGGCGTCGGTCCACGGCCCTCGTCCGGTCTCGTTCTATCGTGTCGGTTCTATCCCATCTTAGCTTGTTCGGATCAGTCTACGCAAGTTTGGTATGATCACGGTTATTCCAGAACGCCACTTCCTCGACTAAACGAGGAATTAAGGTTCCTTCGGAAACACCGAGACCTTCAAAGACTGTCCTTTCGAAAAACCGTAAAAACGCCTAAACGGCCCAACGCGGCCAAAACGGCCCACGTACGATTTTCCGAAAAAGAAGGATAACTATGACGGTTTATCTTTATCCTCACATAAGAGATAAATGTCAAGTTTCCATAAGAGATAAATATCAAGTTTCCAGAAGATAAATGTCGAGATTTCCGAAGATAAATGTCAAGTTTCCCGATAAACACAAAGATGGACGAAAATGGAAAAAGCCCAACTCAGCCCGCGAGAAGATAGACCGTCATAGGAGGAGTATATAAGGAGAGCTTTGAGCAAGAAGCAAACAAGATCACAAAAACGTCCAGAGCACTTAGAGCAACTTAGCATTATTTTCTGTTTTCACTAGCGAGCTGCGACTCAACTAGGATAGACTTAGGCGATCAGACTAGCGAACTTGCCGACAGCTCTCGTAGCCAAGGCTCTTACCTGTTGTTCACGCTCAAACGCGGATTCGGAAATAAAATCTCTTGCTCTATTCTTTTTTCTTACGATTTTTATTTCGTTTTCATATTTTCTTTGTCGAACTGATTGTGTCGTGTGCGGCCCAGCAGATATCCGGGACCTTCAGGGAAGGCTTGGTTCACTTGGCTTTCCTCCAAATCAACTTAATTTGACGGTGCGAATTTCGGTTCCCACATTGAGTCTCTCTACATTTTTTGAAGAACGTGATCAATGGACGAATCTGCCGAGCATCTTCAAATGCAAGCTCCTTAGGAAGCTTTCTCACCATTTTGTTAAAGCTTGCCAGCTGCTCTGCACTAATGGGATCCATCAGATGACTAGGTGGAATCGGATAGGGAACCTTAGGAACATAGACTCGCACTGGTGGAGTTTCAGCAGTTTCGTCGGGAGCAGTCACTTCAGAGCTAGCAGGGTGCTCTGTCATCTCTTTTGCGCCCAGAGCAGTCTCAGCAAATGGCTGCTCCATTTTTTTTTTCCTCAGCTTCCTCACATCTCAGCTCTGTTGCATTACAGTGCTCAACCCTAGGATTCATCACACTCTTTCCACGAAGGGTTTCTTGCTGCCTCTTAATAGTTTCAGCAGTTTGGGCAAGTTGAACATCAATCCTCTTTATGTGGTTGCTCACAGTATCATATTTTGTATTCAGATCAGTGAACATGTTGTCCATCTTAGAGTTGATATCTGTGGTAACCTGATTCAGTGCCTTGACCTGAATCTGCTGACTCTGGAGCATTTGTTGCATCATGATGTTGAGGTTTTTCAACTCATCTTGCGGAACACTTGCGGCTGGAACAGCTTGCTGGTTGCTCTGCGACTGTTGCTGGTTCTGATTCTGATTCTGAGCCACGAATCGGTTCTGTGCCTGGCTGAAAATGAAGTTTTTACCCTGATAGTTCTACTGATTGTTCTGCACATACCCTTGTCTATTGATGTAGCTGATCTCTTGCTGATCGTTCCCTTTCTTTTCAGCCACGGGAGCAACCTCTTGAGTGTTCTGCATCTGCTCAGTCGTAGCTCCCTCCATGATGAAGACTTTCCTGTGGTTGTTTTACAGTAGCTCATCGATCTTGGCTGTCAACTCATCAATTTTCTGGGTGTCGACACTGCTGACTCCCTTGGAGCGATCGCTCTCCTGTTCCTTGTAGGCTGAACTAGCAGCAATGTTCTCAATCAGCTCAAACACTCCATCAGTGGTCTGAGTCATAAAGTCTCCATTGCTCGCAGAGTTTAGAGCAGTCTGGTACTCATAATATACTCCATCATAGAAAATGCCCAAGAGGTAATCATCTTCAAATCCATGGTGAGGGCACTCTATGCGGTAGTCATTGAACTGCTCCCATGCGTCGCAAAAAGGCTCATCAGTGAGCTGTCTGAAGGAGGTGATCTTGTTTCTCAATGCGGCTGTTCTCGCCTTAGTGTAGAAATGACTCAGGAACGCTGATGTAACCTGCTCCCATGAAGTGAGAGAGCCGGTAGGGAGAGAGTTTGTGGGAACCGAAATTCACACCGTCGAGTTTCAGTCAATCGGAGGGAAACCAAGTAAACCTAGTCTCCCCTAAAGGTCACGGCTATCTGCTGGGCCACACACAACGCAATCAGTACGACGAAAATATTAAGATGCAAAAATTGTAAGTTTAAAAAGAAAGGAGAACAAAAAGGGATCTTATTTCCGAATTCGCGTTTGAGTGTGAACAACAGGTAAGAGCCTTGGCTACGAGAGCTGTCGGCAAGTTCGCTAGTCTAGCAACCTAAGTTCTAACCTAGTTGAGTCGCAGCTCGATAGTAAAAACGGAAAATGCCTAATTTGCTCTAAGTGTTTAGTTTGCTCTGAGAAAGCTCTCCTTCTCTCTTCGCCCAAGTCCTCTTTATATACTCCTCCTCTTAGGTCGGTTTACCTCCTCTCGGGCCGGATTTGTCGCGGGCTTTTCCATCCTTCATGATTATCTTCGGAAACTTGACATTTATCTTCGCGGAAACTTGACATTTATCTTCGCGGAAACTTGACATTTATCCCTTTCCGCGAATAAACCGTCATTCTTATCTTTGGGCTCAAGTTCCTAAGGACCATAAGTGGGCCGTCGTCCGCAATTCGGACCCCTTTTGGGCCGTATTGAGACTTAAGCGTTTTTTACTTGCGAAGTGTCCGTTGGCATAGGCACGATCCTTCTAACGGAACCTCGTCTCTTCGTTCAGCCAAGGTGGTTGATGTTGAATTAATCGTAACCCGTCCTATCACGAAGAGTGGGAAACCGTTTGAGAGACCCAACCTATCCAATTTCCTGAAAGCTTCTGGATGGAGAGTTGGTGTTATATCAGTGGACCTGGGGATCGAGTTACGGAAGCTTTGGACGAGGACACATAGTCACGGGACAAGATTGGGTTTAGGAACAATTGTCGACAGGTTACCCGTGCTCGCTGGACGAGTTCTCCCGTACCTTGGCCGAGCTCGCTTGGCGAGCTGACCCATGACGAGGTTGTACTCGCCCAGCGAGCTGTCCTATGTCATGGTCGAGCTCACCGGGCGAGCTGTCCCAAGTCATGGTCGAGCTCGCCCTCGTCTTGGCCCTCCTCGCCGGCGAGCTGGCCCGTGCTCGCCGGGCGAGCTCGCCTTCGTCTCGGTTGAGCTCTCCGGCGAGCTGGCCCGTGCTCGCCGGGCGAGCTCCCCTTCGTCTTGGTTGAGCTCGCCGGGCGAGCTCCCCCTTGTCATGGGCGAGCTGGCCCGTGCTCGCCGGGCGAGCTCCCCTTCGTCTTGGTTGAGCTCGCCAGCGAGCTGGCCCGCGCTCGCCAGCGAGCTGGCCCGCGCTCGCCGGGCGAGCTCCCCCTTGTCATGGGCGAGCTGGCCCGTGTTCGCCGGGCGAGCTCTCCCTTGTCATGGGCGAACTCGCCGGCGAGCTGGCCCGTGCTCGCCGGGCGAGCTCCCCTTGTCATGGGCGAGCTGGCCCGTGCTTCGCCGGGCGAGCTCCCCTTGTCATGGGCGAGCTGGCCCGTGTTCGCCGGGCGAGCTCTCCCTTGTCTCGGGCGAACTCGCCGGCGAGCTGGCCCGTGCTCGCCGGGCGAGCTGATCCGTGCTTCGGTCATGCTCTCCGGCGAGTAGACCCATACTCGTTGGGTGATCCATTTTGGTTAATCGTCTTCTCGGTTTTTCGAAGTTTTGACCGAGATTTGGTTTTTCCGAGGGTTTTCGGGTATCGATTCCGTCGTGACCGATTTTGACCCCAACAGTTAGTCCCCAGCTAGCTAGGTTCCGTGGCGTTTGGCGATAGGTCCTAGCTTGCGGTATAGCTCGTTGAGGAAGGTATAAAGACGTAATCATTTGCCGAAATCCGGGTGTAAATAGTAAATCTCTTTTATTGCTTTATATAGGTGGAGTAAGTTTTTGATCATTCCAAACTTATTCTCACTAGAATTTACCTCCAAGATAAGCATCTCCTTCTTCTTTCTCTCCTTGCTTTTTTTAAAAAAGAAAGATGTCTTCAAGCAAAGGTTCTTCAAAGAGGCACTCTTCCTCTCATTCGTCTTTGGACGATTCTTCTACCAACGAGGTGATCGTTCCGAAGGAAGAGTTTGGAGTCGATGAAGACGCAAAGGAAGCATACTACAAAGCTCTTTGTGGCTCGCTCTCTTCTCCACAAGACATCCCGATCCCCAGGAGGCCTGTTAGGCCGTCAAATGCGCCTCTTACGCCGAGCATGGTTTCTCCCCGCTACCTTGCTACTCTTCGGAAGTTTTACCAGGTCCCAAGCGAGGTCGTGTTCCGGATCCCGAGTGGCAATGAGAGCGCAGGGAATCCCCCGGAAGGTTTCTTCACTTGCTATGAAGCCTTTCTGTCGTACTGCCGCATGTGGTTCCCGATCCCCAGTACCATTGTTCACGCGCTTCACCACTTCGAGCTTTCTATCAGTCAGCTGAACGTTCCGGCTTTACAGCATTGGCTCGGAGTGTTGATCGCGAGTTACGAGTTAGGGATGGACCTTAACCCTGGTGACTTTGAGGGCCTTTGGGCTACGAGGCCAACAGGAATTGAGGGCTCGTTCCGCATGGCACCAAAGAAAAACATGGCTGTAATCCAGGGGCATACTTCGCACCCCAAGGCATGGTTTGAGTGCTTTTTCTTTGTTCGAATAAATGGGGAATCCGTCGAGGAGAGCTATCTCCACCTATTCCGTCGGGAATGGAACTTCAAACGCGGTAATACGACCGGCGACGTTTTTTTTTTAATGCGATGATGGTTTTTGATTTTTTTTTTCTTGCAGTGAACATGATCCTTCTGCCAACCCCTGCCGATCTCTTCGCCAAGCGTGATCTCCTCCGCAGCAGACCGTTCTTCTGGAATTCCTTCACCGTTGAACGGATTCGAAGTGCGACGGAACTCCATCGATCTCGAGCCGTCTCCCAGCCCCTCGATGTTCCGTATGACGAGGAACCGGTCGCTGATGTCTTTCTTACTCAGGGGCGGAGAAACACGTCTCGGAAAGGAAAAGGAGTTGCTTCTGAGACCATTTCGGGAGATCAGCCGCTGCCAGGATGGAAACCTAGTTTCACTCCAGGGGAAAAGAGCGCAGCCAACGAGGTTCCCCTTCCTAGTGATTTTTTCGCAGAACTCCCTCCCGGTTTTACTACTCACGAGTCGCTGAACGAAGAGTCGAGGCGAAAAGTGGTCGCCGAAGGCTCTCGTTTAATCAACGAGGTTTATCCTTTGAACTTTGATCTGAATTTTGGTATATATATGCACATATATTTTTTTTTAATCTTAAGTTCATGCAGGGGACGAGGGTGTTTAATGCGGCGCTCGACGGGAGTTTCCGGGAGTCGCGCATCTCTCACTTTAAAGCCGAGGAGGCTGAGAGGGAACTCTTTCGGTTTAAGAAGGAGGTCGAGGAGCAAAGCCAGAGACAGGCTGAGCTCCATTCTCGGACCCTTCTTCGCGCAGAGAGGAAAGGAAGGAGGACGATTGTCGCCGAGATGAATCGGAGGGCCGCTTTATTTGCCACCGAATTCGAGAGTTTCAATAATGCTCAGGAATTCGTAGGCGATTTTCGCGAGTGTCGTGGCTTGGTTGCCACCCTCTACAAGTCGCAGAACCAGGAGTTCTCCTTTCCCGCCGAGGTCGCTGAGATGTCGGTCCTTATGGACGGGTGCACCCATGCTGAATCCCTGGTTCCTCCGATCGAAGGAAGGGTTCGACAGCTTTGGGATCCTATCTAGCTTGACTTTTTCGTGCTCATAAAAGATGATGCTCTTGTTTCCCGAAGCTGTCTCCTTCAGATTAGCTGATCTGGAGTTCGTTCTACTCGGGGCTTGAGACGAGATGTTTGGTCGCTTGGGATGGCTAGTGGCGAGCCGCTTTCTAGCAAGAACTCTTTTTCGGTTAAGTCGTCGTTTCCTCTTTTAGCAGGAAGGCCGTTAGAACCCTCCTCGAACTTGCTTTGACTGAGATCGATTTTTTGTTGGATTTGGGCCTTCAACCCATCTTATTCTAGGTCATTTTTGGGTCCAAAAACGCTCTTAGCCCAACAAAAACAACATCAAAGGTGCACACCGAGAAGGACTCATCGCCACCGGTTTTCACTACTCCGCTACTCAGCCACAAAACAGACATAGATGTCTAACTAAGAGTGTGGGCTTCGGTATGGGACACAGGCCGGTTTTGCAGATCCAGAGGTGAGGAGATCGTACCTCCGGTAGGAACCCGAAGGTACTTTCCAGCTCTGAGATGCAGACCTCCGCCACGCGTTGCCCCTAGGTTAAATTCTCCGGTTGACCACTCCATCGATAACCCTCTATTTATAACTTGTCAGTTTCTCCTCTGTTTATCTCACTACTCCATCAGATCATAGATCAAAGGTGGAAGAGATGTCTTTCCATGCCACCTGCTCATACCAGTTTGGATTCACCGAAGATCTAAAAAGGGGAAAACTCTATATGGTTATCCAAACACCCAAAATGCCGACTCCCTCCTCTTATGCCGTCCCGCGAACCTCGTCTCAAATCAACCCATAAAGGGTGACAATTGACAATGATTTTATATTCTCTCTCTTTTTATCTCCTCTCAAAATTAATTTATCAATTATGATATTTGTATGAAAAAAAATTTTGATCATAAAATCCTAAAATTCTTTTTTGAATTTGAAGAAAAACACTCAAATAATATTTTAATTTTGGGCTTCTTTCAAATATAACCCAAAATTTCAAGTCAAACACAAAAATAACTCATGTTTTTGAAACTTTCTTTTTCCCTATTCACCCTAGAAGTTCGAGTTCTTCACGAAAATGCCATTATTATTTTTTTCTTTTTTTTCTGAAAATGAGTCTTTTACCTTATCATCCCCATCTTCCCCAACTATTTACAATATTACCATTCCCATCAATACACCAACCACCATGAACAACCAATTTGAATCTCTTAATGCACCAAAGTTTTGATTTTTACTCTTCATATCTCAATACTTATGCACACAAATCACATCTATTTCACTTTCTCTTTAAATTCATCCAAAAAACCAAGATTTTGATTCCAAGCTTTGTAAGGTTCATAGAAACATTGAAGCTCATGATTCTTGATCATTAACGAGTTGGTAGCTATTGTAGTGCAGTTCTGGGTGCTTAGAGAAGTTAAGCAAGTCATTTCACAGGTTCAAGATATGAAATCATTTTTTTTTTCATAATTGGTCGCGAAGACTTTCAGAAGATTTCGAAAAGACTTTCAGAAGACTTTGTTAGATGTGTTCTCCATCGAGAAGACTTCATTAGAAGTCTTCTAACTTTCCGTTGTTAACAAAAAAAACTGAAAATCTCAGAGAAGACTTCAAGTCTTCTCGGATAAACAAGTTAGTTTTGCAATTGACCGAAGTTTGTCAGAAATTTGAATGGGGAAGACTTCTATAAGTCTTCCTGAAGTCTTTTGAAAGTCTTCCCGAAGTCTTTTGAAAGTTTTCCCGGAGTCTTTTGAAAGTCTTCCTGAAGTCTTATCATTGTCGCAAGAAGTCTCCGTGGGTTACTTTTGCAATCGAAAAATAATAGTAAAACATTTAATATTAATGAGAAGACTTCTGGAGAAGTCTTCTGGAAAAAGACTTCTTTAGGAGTCTTCTCGAATTTTATTTCGGGTTTTGGTCAAACCTTTGATTACGAGAGAAGACATCTTTAGAAATCTTCCGATGGAAGACTTCTCTAGAAGTCTTCTCTGGAAAAGTCAAATATAGTCAATTGCAAAAGTATCCCAGGTAGACTTGGGGAAGACTTTCAGAAGACTTCTACAGAAGTCTTCCTAGAGAAGACTTTTCTCTATAAAAAGTCAAATTTCTGACGAACTTTGATCAATTGCAAAACTAACATGTTTATCCGAGAAGACTTCTAAAAGAGTCTTCTCTGGCATTTTCGAAAAAATTTCAAATTCAAAAGTAAGCCAAAATTTACAAAGGAAGACTTCTCATGATGTCTTCTGTAGAGTAGACTTCTTAAGAAATCTTCCTTCGTAAATTTGCAATTGCAAAAATGAACTAAATGGAAGACTTCTTAAGAAGTCTTCTAGGAGAAGACTTCTTAGGAAGTCTTCTACGTCAATCTTTATTAAACTTCAATTTTCTCCAAACTTAAAATGAATTTTTAATATTTTCGGAGTAATTCATGTTTGTTAGTCAATATTATGCCTCATGAGTGGAATTCATAACTTAATTTGTGATAATTATGAGGTTACAAACATTCATATTTATTACTATTTCTAGCTAATCCGAGAAGACTTCTTAAGAAATCTTCTCTATTTGTTTTGTAAAATTTGTATTTTCAAGAGTGCTAAGTAACATCAACAAATGTTTTTTTTAAAAAAGTGTCAAGTAATTTCAAGAATATCAGGTCTGTGGTTTAATGTGTTTTCTTAGATCATAAAATATACTTTTCAACTTTCATGAAAATGGAAATTTCAACTTTCACTTAAAACTTAAATTTCCTCCTTAAAACTTAAGTTTCCTCCTTAAAACTTTCAGCTTAAATTTTAGTTTCCCGCTTAATTCGCGTTAAGTCTACGAAGAAGACTTATGGAGACTTAACTTGTTCTCTAATTAAATTTTAAAGAATTATCTCAAGAAGTGTTCTGTTATTGATAATGTTAAAGATTAAGACTTCCTATAAGACTTTTAGTGAAGTCTTCCAAAAATTCTTCTAGTGAGACTTATGTATTGTTTGTTCTTTTGTGAATTTGACTAAGTTTTTATGTTGTTGTGTTTTGTTATGAGTTGGTAGAATGGTTAAAAAAATTTCTTGGTGTGTTGTATCAATAAGTTCAATAATGTCAAGTACTTTTGGCAAAACATGAACATGTTTACCAAATTCTTTTGATTATCATCTCTTCATGTGTACAATAGCATTCACAACTAAAATAGTACACATATAAATCATAAAACAGATCATAAACAAAACTATTACACATTGAGCTAGATATCATTCTTTAATATAGATAAGCTTGGACTCCACTTGACATCATCCCTTTGTACCACTTTAGACAGAAGACTTCGGAAGACTTCCTGAAGACTTCATGGAAAGTCTTCTAGCATAAAAAACATTAGAAACCTTCCCAAGAAATCTTCCGAGAGTCTTCTGAGAATTCTTCCAAAATCTGACTTAGATCTGAAAAAAACTGCATAAACAGCAAATGGCTTTAAAATAGAGAAAAGTTCAAAAATAAAATTTTTTATGCTTCATTAATAAACAAAACAGTCACATTAGGTTGAAACTATAAAATTTTAGGGGAAATCTTATCTTATATATATAAATTGACTTCATATGGATGATACGCCTCCACGCCGCCATGGAAGGGTGGAACTTTCGCGACGTGTCGGCTCGGTGGGGGTCTGTGTCTTTCACGCTCATTACTTTTTTCTCGCGCGTCGTTCTTTTTAAATCAGTGCGCGTCCCGTCACATCTCTACCCCTGTTGGACTTATCTTATATTTCGTACACTTAGCCTCAATTGAGCTTCTGTTATGTTTCGTAACTTAACCTGTTTTAGCCCACTCGCTCACGAGAGTTTCACGCCTCCAAGTCTTCTTCGTGAAAAATACCAAAAAAAGGATTCTCTTCATATTCTTCAATTCTCACGATCTAAAATAACAATGGAGTTTCTGAAGGCTGAGTGAGACGAATCATCCTCAAGAATATCTGGTGCAAGCTTTGAGTGCGTCGTTTCGTCTATCGTTCTTATCCTCCGAATGGTTACAAGATGCATTGATTCAATGCCATTTACAATCTTCTTAACTCCTTAGACCCAGTTAAACCACGATTACTCATCAATGCATCTTACCTCTCTTCAGGACAGGTGGATCTCTAACTATAAAAAAGTAAGCTTCATCTCATAAATCTCATCCACACCGCAACCAAACCTGCTAATCCTAGCCTCCCAAATCGAAACTCTCATCAGACAATCAATCTCCGGTTCTATCTCACATCGCTGTCCAAATCCGACATGAGCCAGCCAGACAATCGTTTGCGGAGGAGGACTATAATGATCAGACTCTTGCTGTCATGTCTCGATTGCCTAGAGTTTGAGATATGCCGAAGCTTCGCCGTGAAGTCCGTCGTTGTCGTGTTACTGTCGTTGTAGCTCTGAAACAGCCTGCAAACAAGAAACAAAGGAAGGGTAATGACAACATGGATGCCAGCGGAGTAACAGAAGCAGTCCACCGTGGAGAGGCGGAGGCCAAGGACGAAATTTGCGGCGAGTAAGCTAAAAGATGAAAAAGTAATCCTTCAGGATAATCAGTTAGAAAGGTAGTTGGTGAAGAAGAAAAGGAAGTTATATCGCTTGGTAGTGATAGTTGGTGGCTCTAACAAAGGCCGCTGCACAGGAAAAAAATGGAGATACTGCTGATTTCTCTGAAAGGGTAAAGTTTTCTCTGCGGTTATGATGTTAAAGATGATCATGTATGCATAGTTTTGGTTTAATATTTTTGGTTTATGCTCATTAAGGTGATGAATAATGATTGTCTCTTATCAGATCCAAGTTGGAGGATTACCTTTGTATAAAGGGACGGATGGTATTGGAAAAGTGTTTGTGGGATGGTATATTAGTGGTGGTAATGAACCTACTGCAGAAGCTAGCATTTTGGAGGTAGTGTACTCACTCTGCGTTAAGATCCTATTATTAGCATGATCATGTAAACATTGTCTCACAGGTCCGTTTTCCTCAATATATAACTCTGAAGTTTTAGCATCGAATCTCTCATCTTTTTCACTACGTTTGTAAAATTGTTTTAGCCGGATATTTGGGTACTTAGTTAAGTTAAGATGTGAAATCAACATTATATTTTGTTCTGAACATCACCTTCGGTTGCAGCCATGGAGTCCCTATAGCTACTACAAATTAAAGTTAATTCATATTTTGACAATATTCTTTGTTGTTTATGTACACTCTTTACACTGTTTTCTTTGACATGTTCAACATGATCCTGTCACTCTGGTCACACTGGGTGTCTACTCTTTTATAAGAATCTGAATTTTTCATTTGTTATGTGTTTTGATTTATGTTGACTATGAATTTACACCCCATGAACACCTGGAACAGAAATCATAAACTCTAATGCACCAGCTGATGACATTTGTTCATTTTAGTGTTGTACTTATTGTCATGTAATTTGGTGAGATTTGGTCATTTTTGTTTCCCTAGACGTGTTTATTTTTTGTTTACTTCCAGATTCTTGCCATGATACTTGGTGCAATACCTTTTACAAAGAAGTTGATATTTACAAACGTTTCAACTCTTTCCTTATTGACAGATAGATGCATGTTTCTTAGTTAGGCAAGTGCACTCACCCTGGAGATCCAAATCACATCATCCGTTTTGGGAGAGACCAGAGACCATGAAAGAGAAGAGACCAATTAAAATTGTGCAGACCCTCCAGGGAATGAGGCTGCTGCGGAGACTGCTGCATCCATGACTTCAAAGTATATGGTGTTCAAGTATAGTGATCCTCATGATTCAGCCACGTTTCTAAAATATGCAAACCATCTGTTCATTTTTGCAGACTCTTATATACTCATAAGTATTACAATTCAACAGGGCATGAGAACTAGCTACTATGGCAGCTTTGTCGCCACAGAAACTGAAGATCAGTGTTGTTCTCTCCGGAGGTCAAGCACCTGGTTGGCACATTATCATATATGGACCATTCGGTAAATATTTTAAAGACATTTCTGTGTGTTTCAGAATGATTTATTTATTGTTGTATCCTGGAGGTCCACAATTGATTTGTAATTTTCTTTCCAGCTTCAGATCACTTGCAGCTAAAAGTACATTTTACAGATTTAAAGATGGCCCAGATGGGATCATGAAATGCAAATAGGTTAACTTGAATACAGAATTTATTCAGCTTTTAAGAAACGATAAACTTGGACTGTAATAATATATGAATAAGGCGAAACCTTATTCTATACCAACTACTCAAACCATATGTCTGTCTTAAGATTCAAGGCTCAGGATTCATCTCATAAAACATATTTAAGAATGCGGAGTAGCAAGACCACATAACACTTTAAAAATATGCAAAAGTAACTATTAATTAAACAAAATAGTTATGTAACAAATTTAACATAAAAATCTTAAAAATCAATAATGAAATAAAATAACTTATCTAATAAAGTTAATGTTAATTCATATTCCAAAATTAATCAATAACACTTACATTAAAAAATAAAATTAGTTATTCAGATAACGAAATTTTCTTAGTGTCCAAATATAATAACATATACTCAAGTGAATATCTATATTTCTAAATAGTAATGATTGATATTAGGATTTCATGAGTCCTACCTGATTTAAGATAATTTTATGGTAATTGCCAAGTCCCATTTATTTAAAAAAATTCTAATCAGAAGTATACTTAGATTACATGATAATCTGCCTTTATGTTCCTTTGTAAGTGACAAAAAAAATGTTCTTTTGTATATCTTTTTGTTTTTTTAAAAAAATGTTATTTGGGAGAAACTAGAAGAAGAGAATCTCAAGCAAGTTTTAAAAACACTGGCATAAACGATGACAAATAATCTGGATTCAATGCATATACATTATGCTGAAACAGAAGTCTCTGTCACATGAGTTTGAAATGATTATCAGATTTCTATTCCAAGAGAATTCTCTTTACTTTTTGGTAATCATTTGCTGTAACCCAAAACTAATTTTTGAGAGCTAGAGGAATGCATATGAATATAGGATGAAGGAGAAGCCTGAGAAGATATATATGTGTCGATTCCTTATATTTATTTTTAATAAAAATGTAAAATATATTTTAAAAGATATTATATGGATATCACGGGTATTGTTTAAAAATAAATAAAAATATAATTTTGTTGAATTTGCGGGTTTAAGTATTTAGATAATACGATAAATTACAATTATCATAAATATTCCGATTATGTAAATGAGTATAAATGAAAATGTAGTTTTCAAATTAAAATCTTTAGACCAACTAAAATAGTCACTCTACATACATGCAACATTTCGGTGCAAAAACCACTTATTCTATTCATTTTTGACCTAACCAACTTCAAAACAAAGTAATAAACTATTGTCATTAACTACTATCAAATAAATAGAAAACATGATTTTTACAGATTAACAAATAAAAAAGAAACGAAACCATTGCCATTTTAAGTTAAAAATAAATTAAATATTTAAAACATATTTTTTAATTTGTTTACCCGCCAGTAGAGATAGTCAAAAGAAAGTGTATTTTCTTATCTCCAATACAAAAATCATTAAGATCCACATTATCTATCTACTGAACAGAAAACAAGTCTGTCTCTATGCCTATATGCATCTACTGAACACTTATATGTCACCATACTTCCTCTGCAGCACTAAAAACATCTGTAAAAATGATGAATAAAACATACGAACCGTAGCGCCGGAATACCACTAGTCTAATATATAAAACACCAAAATACATATCCAAAATTTGCACCACTTTAGGTAGAAGACTTCGTGGGAAGTCTTCTAGCATAAAATGCATTAGAAGACTTCCCAAGAAGTCTTCTAAGAGTCTTTCGAAAGTCTTCCAAGACTCTCATGAGAAGTTTTCCAAAATCTGACTCAGATATAAAAACCTGCATATTCAAAAGTATCCAAATGACTTCAAAACAGAGAAAACTTCAAAAATTAATTTTTTGTATTTTAATAATAAACAAAACAGTCACTTTAGGTTGAATCTATAACTTTTTACAATCTAATATATAAAACACAAAAATACATATCCAAAATTTGCACCACTTTGGGCAGAAGACTTCGGAAGACTCCACGAAGACTTCCCACGAAGTCTTCTAGAATAAAATGTATTAGACTGAGAATTCTTCTGAGAGTCTTCTGAGAAGGGTTTCAAAGTCTGTCTCAGGTCTGAAAAAACCTGCAAAATCAAAAACATTCAAATGGCTTCAAACAAGAGAAAAACTTCAAAAATAAATTTTTTATGCTAAATAATAAGCAAAACATTCACATTAGGTTGAACCTATATCTTTTTAGAATCTAACATATAAAACACACAAAAATACATATCCAAAATTTATAGATCTATCTTTGAAGGAGTGAAAGATGAGAACCATGTAATGAAAAACCTTCAAAGAGAAGATATATTAGTGAGAAAACATAAGAAAAAAAAAATGAGAAATGGATATAAAGTTTGGTGTTTTGATGTTCAAAGAGATTAGAGAGAGGTTGGAGAGTTTTAGAGTAAGAAATTTTACATATTTGTTGCAACCATTTAAGAGAAAGAAAGAGAATGTGTAAACTTTCTTTATATATGGAGACACAAATTCCAATTAGATTAAATATTTTCGATATAGAAGACTTCTTGAGGAGTCTTCTAAGAGTAGACTTCCCAAGAAGATCTTCTAAGAGAAAACTTCTCAAGAAGTCTTCTAAAAGTCTTCTGACAGTCTTCTAGATCCTGAAATCAGTAACTATGCAAAAAAAACTTTATTAAACTTAAAAGAAATTTAGAAAGTGTTTAAATCAAGTTATTAGATAGCCACTAAACATAAATAGGTCAGACTAACAAAAAAAATTAAAATATAAGATTTCAAAATCTTACCCTAAAAATACCAACAATATTTCAACATATGTTACCATACCCTACACCAAAGACTATCATGTGACTCAATCTACATTTATTCATCTATGTTAAAAAATAATTCAATTTCATTAAAACTAAATTTTCATCTTTTACAAATGTTTATGAATACATGATTTAATTTTTTTCCCTTTGATAATATTTTTTATAAAATTTATTAATTACTTTTAAGATCTAATCCATGAGAAGACTTCCTCTATAAGACTCCTGGAAGACTTATGGAAGACTTTGATTTAGGTGGGAAACCTAAATTCTTCTAAAATTTAGGCGGGAACCCTAAAATTTAGGCGGGACCAAAAGACTTCTTTTTAAGTCTTCTGTGAGTCTTCCAGACCCTAAAGTCAAATAACTATGCAAAAAAAAACACTTTCTTAAACTTAAAAGAAACTTAGAAAGTGTTTAAATCAAGTTATTAAATAGTTACTAAACATATATAGGTCAATTTGAAAGCAAAAAAAAATAAAGGTAAGATTTCAGAAACTAACCCTAAAAATACCAACAATACTATAACATATGTTATCAAACCCTAAACCAATGACACATGAACCAATCTATATTCATTCATCAATGTTGAAAATAATTTAATTTTAGATAAAATATTTTTTATAAAAATTTTAAATTATTTTTAATTTTTTACCCATCAAAATATTTTTTTATAAAAAAATTAAATTATTTTTAAGATCTACTGAACGAGAAGACTTCCAAAGAAGTCTTCCGTGAGAAGACTTCCAAAGAAGTCTTCTCTAACGGAGGGTTATAATGGTAAAACTGAGTACAGGTTTTTTGTTTGTTCATAAGGGGATTGTTGTAATTTCACTAG
Organism: Brassica carinata; assembly: GCA_016771965.1. Classification (NCBI taxonomy): domain Eukaryota; kingdom Viridiplantae; phylum Streptophyta; class Magnoliopsida; order Brassicales; family Brassicaceae; genus Brassica; species Brassica carinata. The sequence continues at coordinate 9,225,195 of CM028694.1, forward strand.
GTTTTTAGGTTACTTTTGCATTTGATTGAATTTGGGGTACACTTTTGTATTCAAAATCAAATATTAAGTCATATTTGGCTTTAATTTTTAACTCCAATTTACAAACTGTTAAAATATATTATTCCCTTTCTATAATTCCATCTATTTTGAATGGAAAACAGTGAAAAAATTATAAACAAAATATTTTATCACTAAAGACTTGTAAAATAATTTATAAGAGTTTGTAAGAATTTAAAAGTTGGTAAATCACAAAATGGATAAAAACTAGTAAATTATTTAGAGAAACTTGTAAATTTTATAATACAATTCCATAATAAATATTTAATAGATGGTAAAGACATAAAAAAATATTTATAAAACTCTATTAATCACTTATAAAATACATTAAAAACTCTTATTCACTATTCATAAAAGTTATAAAATAATATATAAGTTATTGTTTTGTCAACAATAATATAAAATGATTATAAATGATTTTACAACTCTTAAGTGATAAAAACTCATCAAGTATAATTTCTTAACTGTTTTCTGTTCAAAAGAAACAGAATGGTGACATATAATAATCGTTTATAAGTTGATGGTTCAAAATGTTGTAATATTAATTAATAAGTTTTCTCACAATTAAGAATAGTTAAGTAATTTTATTATTAAAAATCAAAAAAATATTAAAACCAAACTTAACCCAAACTACACCCAAGAATATAACAAATTTTTATTAATATTTTATTTTCTTGTTTTCTTACCAATGTTTTAATATATATTTTTATTTAATAAAACTTAAGTTAATATAAAATAAATAATTTTTTATTTTAAATTATATTTAAGAAGGGGAAATTTTACTTTTACACTTTCTTTGGTACCACTTTTCAACTTTAGCACCAATCAAAGGACATTTTCATAAATACCACATTCATTAATGTGTAAAAGACTGAACTAACCTTACGTTATCTTCAACCATCATACCTTTTCACTCCCATCGAAATCCATCTTCTCCATCGAGATCCATTTTCTCCATCATACTCTGCCGTCGAAATTGCATCAAGTTTCGTCGTCGTTTTCATCTAGCCTCGCCGTCGACGTCTTCATCCAACCTCGCCGTCGTCATCTTCGTCGAGATACATTGTCATCTTCGTCGAGATGCATCATCGTCTTCGTCGAGATGCATCGTCTTCTCCGTCGAGATCCGTCCTCGTCTCCGTCGAGTCTCTCTCACACAGCCAGCGACAAGAGATTATGAGAATCACGATTAAAACCTCAAAGATGTTGGCTCCTCTCCACGATTTACACTGGTATATTTCTAATTTATGTATTTTTTTTGTTTGATTCAAGTAATTTTTTGGATTCTTTTCTTTCTGTTATCAAAAAAAATCAGTGAATGTAGGTTTAGAACATCTCGATCTAAGGAAAGAGTTTCAATTGAAAAAATTAAGTTTTCAAAAATTATAAGCCTTTATAAACCTGGTTCAAGTAATTTTTGGATTCTTTTCTTTCTGTTATCAAAAAATCAGTGAATGTAGGTTTAGAACATCTCGATCTAAGGAAAGAGTTTCAATTGAAAAAATTAAGTTTTCAAAAATTATAAGCCTTTATAAACCTGGTTCAAGTAATTTTTGGATTCTTTTCTTTCTGTTATCAAAAAATCAGTGAATGTAGTTTAGAACATCTCGATCTAAGGAAAGAGTTTCAATTGAAAAAATTAAGTTTTCAAAAATTATAAGCCTTTATAAACCTGGTTCAAGTAATTTTTGGATTCTTTTCTTTCTGTTATCAAAAAATCAGTGAATGTAGTTTAGAACATCTCGATCTAAGGAAAGAGTTTCAATTGAAAAAATTAAGTTTTCAAAAATTATAAGCCTTTATAAACCTGGTTCAAGTAATTTTTGGATTCTTTTCTTTCTGTTATCAAAAAATCAGTGAATGTAGTTTAGAACATCTCGATCTAAGGAAAGAGTTTCAATTGAAAAAATTAAGTTTTCAAAAATTATAAGCCTTTATAAACCTGGTTCAAGTAATTTTTGGATTCTTTTCTTTCTGTTATCAAAAAATCAGTGAATGTAGTTTAGAACATCTCGATCTAAGGAAAGAGTTTCAATTGAAAAAATTAAGTTTTCAAAAATTATAAGCCTTTATAAACCTGGGTTCAAGTAATTTTTGGATTCTTTTCTTTCTGTTATCAAAAAATCAGTGAATGTAGGTTTAGAACATCTCGATCTAAGGAAAGAGTTTCAATTGAAAAAATTAAGTTTTCAAAAATTATAAGCCTTTATAAACCTGGTTCAAGTAATTTTTGGATTCTTTTCTTTCTGTTATCAAAAAATCAGTGAATGTAGGTTTAGAACATCTCGATCTAAGGAAAGAGTTTCAATTGAAAAAATTAAGTTTTCAAAAATTATAAGCCTTTATAAACCTGGTTCAAGTAATTTTTGGATTCTTTTCTTTCTGTTATCAAAAAATCAGTGAATGTAGGTTTAGAACATCTCGATCTAAGGAAAGAGTTTCAATTGAAAAAATTAAGTTTTCAAAAATTATAAGCCTTTATAAACCTGGGTTCAAGTAATTTTTGGATTCTTTTCTTTCTGTTATCAAAAAATCAGTGAATGTAGTTTAGAACATCTCGATCTAAGGGAAAGAGTTTCAATTGAAAAAATTAAGTTTTCAAAAATTATAAGCCTTTATAAACCTGGTTCAAGTAATTTTTGGATTCTTTTCTTTCTGTTATCAAAAAATCAGTGAATGTAGTTTAGAACATCTCGATCTAAGGAAAGAGTTTCAATTGAAAAAATTAAGTTTTCAAAAATTATAAGCCTTTATAAACCTGGTTCAAGTAATTTTTGGATTCTTTTCTTTCTGTTATCAAAAAATCAGTGAATGTAGGTTTAGAACATCTCGATCTAAGGAAAGAGTTTCAATTGAAAAAATTAAGTTTTCAAAAATTATAAGCCTTTATAAACCTGGTTCAAGTAATTTTTGGATTCTTTTCTTTCTGTTATCAAAAAATCAGTGAATGTAGTTTAGAACATCTCGATCTAAGGAAAGAGTTTCAATTGAAAAAATTAAGTTTTCAAAAATTATAAGCCTTTATAAACCTGGTTCAAGTAATTTTTGGATTCTTTTCTTTCTGTTATCAAAAAATCAGTGAATGTAGTTTAGAACATCTCGATCTAAGGAAAGAGTTTCAATTGAAAAAATTAAGTTTTCAAAAAATTATAAGCCTTTATAAACCTGGGTTCAAGTAATTTTAGGATTTTCGTTCTTCTGTTATCCAAAAAACAAATAAAATTGATTTTGATTTGTCATTTGAATAGTTCTGGTTAGGGGAAAGATTTTTGGATAGTCAACATAGCATTTTAAAGAATTATAACCTCTTATAAATCTGGCTTTTAGGATATTGTTGATAGTACAACTCAATGCATTACAAGATTTTATAAAGAAAGTTTGTAAACAAGAGTTGACCATATACGTCGATAAAAACATATAAATGTGTGAATTTGAGAAGTTTCATCTTTTATTATCCTATATTCTTTGTAAGGTTGTTATCGAAATACATGAACTTTATGATTGGATAAGGTATCTTTAGATCATGATTAAAAGTTAACATCATCTTTTTATATTGTCTTGCAGTTAGATAGCAATGAATTTTGCACATCTTTGAGATTGCCTCTGAGGATTTATGAAGCTGGAATAGAACCACTAGACAATCCAAAAGTGATTATCCAATCGGTGTCTTTGTCAGTAATGTGAAGTGTTTTATAAGAGATTATAAATGTAGTTTTATAGGGGTTTATAAAATTACAAATTAGAGATTTGTAGAGACTTATAAAACGTTGTTTATTCTTTGTTACATCTTGTGGTTAATACAATGTTTGGATTCCCTGAGGTTTACAAACATTTCGTGAACCCAACACCTCCTGATCTTGATGACATGGATTTTGACAGTTCAACAAAGATATAAAATGAAGACAATAACACATGAAAGAAGATAAAAATGAAGAGCAAATGAAATATGAAGAGCAAATAAGAGTTTATAAATCATTTATAAAAATTTATAAAATAATTTGTAAAGTTTATAATCTATTTATAAAGCTTTATAAATTATTTGTAAAAGTCTCTAATCCATTTATAAAGGTTTCTAAAACAATTAATAAAGTCTATAAATCATTTATAACTGTTTCTAAAAACGTTATGAAAGTTTATAAACAATTTATAAGGGATATGCATACAATTTATAAGGTTTATTGGTTTATGAATCACTTAAAAAGTCTCTTAAATTATTTATAAGAGGCTATAACAATTTATAAAGACTTATAAAAACATTTTGTAAGAGTTTGTAAAATAATCTTTATAAGGATATATAAATATTTAATAAGAGTTTATAAACCATTTATAAAATTGTATTAAAACCAATTTATAAATTTTATAAATCTTTTATAAAAGTTTATAAATTATTTGTAAGAGTCAATAAACCATCTATAAAGGCTTATAAAACAATTTATAAAGTATATAAACAATTTATAAATGTTTATTACAAAAATTATAAAAGTTTGTAAATCTTTTTTAAGGGGTATGTATATAATTTATTAGGTTCGTAGAGGTATATACAGGTATAGAAATCAATTGGAGATCTTAAATCAATTATAAGAGTCTATAATAATTTAGAAAGGTTTATTAAACAAGTTATAAGAATTAATAAAATAATTTTCTAGGGTTTATAAATGTATGGAAATAATTTATAAAAGTTTATAAAAATTTATAAAAACAATTTATATGAATATGTTCTAGACAACCGACTTCGTCAACTCTTTCAATGTTCAATTGAGTCTTAGAATGTGTGTGAGTTTCTCTTTACAACATTAATCATGCACTCATACAGTCTTATAAATTCAATTGTAGTTGCAAGAGAAGTCTCAAAATTGATGTTTTCTTGTAGCGTAAACTCTTATAAATAACATTTATAAACTCTTATAAATCAAAAGTAAATTTATAAACATTGATAAATCAACTTATAAATAAATTTATAAGCTCTTATAAAGGTTTATAAGAGTTTTTTTTGTTTTTCTCGATGAGTTTAAGACGAGTTTATAGGAGTTGTTAAATCATATGTGAAAGTTTAAAAATCATTTTATAAAGTTTTATAAATCATTTATAAAAGTGTATAAATTTTTTTTAAAGATTTCTAAAGTTACAAATCATTTATAAAAGTTTTAAACTGATGTATAAGAGTTTATAAGAGTTTATAAATCATCTAATTTTTGCCTCTGAGGATTTATGAAGCTGGAACAGAACCACTAGACAGTCCAAAAGTGATTATCCAATCGGTGTCTTTGTCAATAATGTGAAGTGTTTTATAAGAGATTATAAATGTAGTTTTATAGGGGTTTATAAAATTACAAATTAGAGATTTGTAGAGACTTATAAAACGTTGTTTATTCTTTGTTACATCTTGTGGTTAATACAATGTTTGGATCTCTTGAGGAATACAAACATTTCGTGAACCCAACACCTCCTGATCTTGATGACATGGATTTTGACAGTTCAACAAAGATATAAAATGAAGGTAATACCACATGAAAGAAGATAAAAATGAAGAGCAAAGGAAAGATGAAGAGAAAATAAGAGTTTAAAAATCATTTATAAAATTTATAAAATAATTTTTAAAGTTTATAATCTGTTTATAAAGCTTTATAAATTATTTGTAAAAGTCTACAATCCATTTATAAAGGTTTATAAAACAATTAATAAAGTCTATAAATCATATATAACTGTTTCTAAAAACGTTATGAAAGTTTATAAACAATTTATAAGGTTCATAGAGGTATATACAGGTACAGAAATCAATTGGAGATCTTAAATCAATTATAAGAGTCTATAATAATTTAGAAAGGCTTATTAAACAAGTTATAAGAATTAATAAAATAATTTTCTAGGGTTTATAAATGTATGTAAATAATATATAAGAGTTTATAAAACATTTATAAAAACAATTTATATGAATATGTTCTAGACAACCGACTTTGTCAACTCTTTCAATGTTCAATTCAGTCTTAGAATGTGTGAGAGTTTCTCTTTACAACATTAATCATGCACTCATACAGTCTTATAAATTCAATTGTAGTTGCAAGAGAAGTCTCAAAATTGATGTTTTCTTGTAGTGTAAACTCTTATAAATAACATTTATAAACTCTTATAAATAAAAAGTAAATTTATAAACATTGATAAATCAACTTATAAATAAATTTATAAGCTCTTATAAGGATTTATAAGAGTTTTTTTTTTGTTTTTCTCGATGAGTTTAAGACGAGTTTATAGGAGTTGTTAAATCATATGTGAAAGTCTAAAAATCATTTTATAAAGTTTTATAAATCATTTATAAAAGTGTATAAAATTGTTTTAAAGATTTCTAAAGTTACAAATCATTTATAAAAGTTTTAAACTGATGTATAAGAGTTTATAAGTGTTATTCCAAAGTACATATGCAATCAATCTCACGTACTTAATATGTTTGAATTTATAAACCCTTATAGATTTATAAACCCTTATAAATATTACTAGATTTATAACCTCTTATAAATAAGATGATTATCTTTCTTTCACTACTTAACCGATTGTAGTTTGATAGAAGCTTTGCTTGAGCAATCTAGTAAGACAATATTTTTTCCTTACAATGGTGTATGTAGTTTGTGGACGACTATCTAGAGGATACAATTATTGATCTCCGTATAACACACCGTACGGGGACCCTAGCAAATTATACTCTATTTTTCTTCAGAAAATTGTTATGGGGAAGAAGAAGATTGAATCAAAATGATTCCTTTTTGTATGTTTCCTCGTATAGCACTTGGTGGTTTTATATATTGATTCAAGTGTTGCTTTTAAGCAACACATACATTGATTGACGAGATGCCTTTAATCGACGTATACATTGACTCTTAGACGTTTGTGTCCGAAGCGGTGTTTCGTATATTTATTTAAAGTTCAACTATAAGTTGATTTTAAGTAAGTTTTTGTCAACTGAATAATAATTTTTAATGAAGTGGTTTATAAAGGTTTATAAACTGATTGATAATGGCTTTTAATTTGATTTTTCCTTAAACAGACAATGAACACAAATAGGCTTTGCAAAATATATACTTTTGCATCATCTCATGTGAGAAAAATTATGTGAAAATCTCAATGCATGTTTCCATGCATTTTAACACAATTCTATGTACAACCACAAGATGAATTAACTACCAAGGCGAAGATAAACATATAAACTTGCATTTTTCTCTGAAACCACAAGATATTCACCAAACTAAGAATCCATAAAGCAACACAAAGATAAAAGCATCTCACTGTGAAAAACTATGTGTCTCATTTAGACTTACAAGTGGACAAGAAATGGTATTTAGACCATAGTAAGCTTCCCTTGAACCACCTCGTGACCCAAAAGAGTGTCTTCTCTACTGATTACTCTAAACATAAACCATAAATGAAATTCAAAAGCTTTTGTGATTGATTTATACATTTCTTCTTCATCCAGTAGAGAAGTATAAGTACCTTATTCAAGTGATTTAGAGCTTCTTCTTCATCCAGTGATTTCCATTTTTTAGCTTCCATTCTCCACATATAGAATATACTCAACATATTTCAATCATCATAACATGATTATAAGAATATAGGGATCAAGGGAAGAAAAATACATAGATTCAACACAAAATATTCATAGAAAGAAGAATCAACAAAATATATCAAAATGTTAATGCATAAACACTATGTTCTTCATGGCTATATTTATAAGGTTTTATAAATTTGAGGATGAAAAATTTCATCAGAAAAAACTTGTTCTCCCTTCCCAGAAATACATAGCACATCGATTCTGAGAAATCAAGCAAAAATTAAGGAAATAGAACAAAAAATACCATCTATTATCTTGTCACCTTCGTTGACGTTGTGAGAGAGCTTGCTCATTTCGTCGGATCTCATAAATTTTTCCAGGTTCGTCGGAGGAATCGCTGGAGAGGTCGTCACAGAGCTCGTCGGAGAAATTTTGAGTGTCGTCTAATCTCACCGAAAATCGTCAATATCGTCAGATCTCACCAGAAACTCGTCATCATCACCAAATCTCGCCGGAACTTCGTCAGATCTTGCCGGGAACTCGCCAGCGCCGTCAAACCACGCCGGAGTGGAGAACTCATCAACACCATCATCTCTGCAAATCGTGGAGGAAATAGACAATATGTTAGGTTTGATTAGATAAGGGTAGAATAGTATTTTACCTTTTAAAATTTTAAGGGTAAAATTGATTAGTGTATAAATGAAAAATGGTATCGGAAAAGTGGTATTTGTGACAATTTCTCATTTAAGAATAGATATGTACATATTTAAAATTATATTCGTAGATACATTTTAATTTATTTATTTTTATAAATATATTAAATCAATTATATAATTAAGAAAAAAATTATATAAACTTTTATAATTATCAAAAATTAAAACTTAGTATTTTTTAAAATTTGTAGATATCGAAAGGAAACAAATAGTATTATGATTAAAAATTTATAATTTTTTAAAAAAATTGTATAAAATTTTGGAAATAGTTTTTAGTGATAAATTTTATAATTATAAAAAATAGAGTCAAATAATATTTCTAAATTTATAAAATAATTTTATATTTCTATTATTATATTATTTAACGACATACTTGAATAGATTTACTTTAATAATAACTAGGTTAAGATCCGCGTCATGCGCAAGACAAACAGTCAATATAAAATTGTTTTTACATGAACTATTATTTATTTTGTATTTTAATAATATAAAATAATAAATAATAAATATATATATAATAGCTGAAAATCAAGTAACTATAACATATAATTAAATTGGCACGTACACATAAATCCAAATAATCACTATTTTTTATTTACAATTTTTATGATAAATAAATAAAAAATCATATTTACATTTTTTATATAGTACATAGTTAAATTTAAATAATATTAACATATATATATAGTATACTTTTTAATATGTTTATCTATTGAATTAAACTTCATATTCATATGATCTTTTGATCATTTGTATTTTTATAACAAAAATTTCAAACTGCTGAAAACAAAAATTTCAACATAGACTTTTTTATAAGGTTAGTAATTAATAATAGTATTAGTTAATTCCATAGTTTTTATTTAAGGATAGAAAAAAGTATCCTTTTGTACATTAAAAATTAATTTATGATTAGTTTAATAAAAAGTATATTAATATTTAGATGGACCAATTTAATTATTTAGTGGTGCTAAAATGTTATAATGTTGTTCTTTTTATATATAAAGGATAAATGAGTTTTTATCATATTATAAAAAGTGTATTAAACATATAAATCAACATCAATACTATTAAAATAGAAGCACAAAGTTAGACCCAACTTGCTTCTAGGCAAAAAAAAATTTAAAATACTATATAATATAATTAATACCTTATAACATTATTCTTAAGCCTAATTCACTTACATTCATAACAAACCTACCATTAGTTCTCACTTTATTTATGGTAAGAATTGATGTCAAAAAATATATGGTAAGAATTTAAATAGGACGATAATTAATGATTTATTTTATAAAGTGATATTAGTTATAGGAACAACATTAATTTCTCCAAATCTTAACTTATTTAACCAAAACATATTTTTAACATATCTTTATTTTTCTCCAATGATTTAAAATTATATATTCACAATAGTAACAAATAAATATTTTGAAATATTTCTATTCGCTCCGACATCTTTAAACTAATTCCTCAAACAATATAAGTAATAAAGACAAACTAATATTTTCATATAAACAAATTTGGTTTTCTATAATATTATTTTCTTCATTTTTGAATAGTAAATAAATTCATCTAAGTAAAAAAATTAAAAATATAATAGTTTTTTCAATTTTATGTACAATTTAAATTTATTTAAAAATTTTAATTTTAAAAATATTATTAGATTTCGGGAGTTTTTAATGGGTCAACCAGGGTTAGGTCACATGTTAATGATAATTATTTAGATTTTTACTGAGTCTTACCAGATTTTTAATTAAAATATATTCATTAAATTTGAACCAGATTATATACGGATCACCAGGATTACGGGTTCAACCGTGAGTTGGGTCGGATATGAAAACATTGAATATCTATTTTAACATAAATATGTAGATACAAAATTCAAAAAATAATATTTGATACCAGCTAACAAAAGAAGATACAAATTTTCAGAAGATTCGGTGAAGTTTTTTTTCCAGAATTGAGGGGAGGAGAAGAAAAATCACCATAGGGGAGGGGTAGAAGAGAAGAAAAGATGGTGGAAAGAGGTAAAGAGACGATGAATGGCGATGGTGGGAGGAGGTGAAGAGACGGTAGTACTAATTGTACATTTATAGATGATTGAGATAAAGTGACCGGAGGTACAAGAGGCAGAGTGATTGAAAGGGGAGTTAATGGAGTAGTAAAGGACAAAATTTATGTTGTGAAGAAGAAAATACGTAACATAAAAGACATGATTTAATAATTAAGTTATTAAAAAATTAAGTTATTTAATTATTATTTTAATCTTTATTTGGCAATAGGTTATGTTGGTTGTCAATAAGGATAGAATCTCCTATATATTAATAGAGAAACATTTAACAGTTATAACCTTAAGTTTTTAATAATTACAAAAGAGTCATGTTGAGTTGTCACTTAATTAAGATGTTGTTATAAACCGGTTTGTGAATGCCATAACCAAATAGGCATATTTCATTTTTACTTAGACAGTTTCCTTTTCATTATTACTTTAGGATTTGTATATTTTCTTTTTCTCTATGACGGTCTATGTAACTCCCTATATAAGGGCTCCTTATGTTATGAATAAAAATAATCTCTTTCCTCATTATTTACAACATGTTATCAGCACGATAGTCCCAAAATCCCTGAGCTCTAAAATCCGACCATAAACCCTAATTTACTCTTTCTCTCTGCGGTTACTCTCTCCTCCGGCGTAAACCCTAAAACCTGATCGAGAAACCTCCATCCTTGTTCGAGTACCGGCGAGCCGATCCATTGCTTGACAAACCGACTAGGGGACCACATACTCGACCCGACGAACCGACGATCCATCCGACGATCCGATCGACGATACCAACCAGCTCGACCGACGATCTTCAACAATTTGGATCTTCTCTAGTTCGTGGACCATTCAACCCTATTCGGAGGTTGAGGTAATTCTAAACTCTAAAACTTCAAAACCCCAAATCGGATTTTTCATATTAAAAATCCGAAACCAATATCCTAAAACCCTGATCATGTTCTTACATGATTAAAATCCTATATTACAAAAAACCTAATTATATATATAAACCTTAATTATTAAAAGTATCAGATATAATTATCAAATCACATATAAAGCTTGAATATTATTAAGAATCCTAATTGCATGTTATGCATGAATCATTTTTGAAATCCTAATTTTATTTTAAAATTGATTGTTTGATTTAGTTAATTAAATTGTTTAAGCTGATTAGAATTGAAATTTGAATTGATTGATTGATAGCTTGATTAAACCCTAATGTCTGAAACTGTTTAAATTAATTAATCCGATTGTTCATCTTGTGAACTGAGACTATGTGATTGATTGTAATCGTTTGATTGAATCTGTTCTGAAAAAAAAAATTGTTTATAATCCAATAGGATTGCTAGACTCATAATTGAACTTGAATTTGATTGAATCTGATCTCATAACCTGATACTAAGTTACTAGATTGATTGATAAATCAGTCTGCTAGGATTGCTAGATTAATTTTTCTCATCCTGCTAGATTTATTATTCTCATATGATCTAAGACTTGATTAATCCGACCAGCCTGTTTTATTAAAGCATTGACCATAGATAGGTTGCTAGCTTGATTTGTTCATATGATCCGATAGATTGATACTTTGATTGTGGTCTACATGTTTATAATTCCTATACTAGATTTTCATCATATCAGTACTGACCGCATGAACATGTAGTAATTGTTTGCATTATACCCGTATGGACTGCTTGCATCGTATCCTGACTCGTTTGCATTAAAACCGCCTGATCACATTACTTGTTAGGAATATTATTGTCTGATCCGTGAGTCATTGCTTGATAAAATAAATCTTTAAAATTTTCTAAAAGTATAAAATATATATTTCAGATGTCGAAAATCAACAACTTCTATTTGCTGCCCTAAATCTCTCAAGAGATAATTACTTGCAATGGGCACTTGATACTAAGATCATCCTAAAATCCAAGGGCCTCGGTGAATGTATTGCCGAGGACAATAATGCAAGTGAGAAAGATAGATACCGGGCAATATTGATTATTCGCCATCATCTTATTGAGAGTCTCAAAGATCAGTATTTGACAATTGAAAATCCTCTAGACCTTCGGAACGAGTTGAAACAAAGATATGATCACCAAAGAACGGTGTTGTTACCAAAGGCTAGATATGATTGGAGGAATCTCAGAATCCAGGACTTCAAGTCCGTGGATGAGTATAACACAGCCATGTTTAAAATAGTTTCTAAATTGAAGCTGTGTGGTGAGGAGATCACGGATCAGGATATGCTTGAAAAGACATTTTCCACCTTCCACACAAGTAATGTGTTGTTACAACAACAATACCGTGAAAAAGGCTTCAAGACTTATGCAAATCTGATCTCATGTTTATTACTAGCTGAGCAAAATAATGAATTGCTAATGAGAAATAGTGAATTGAGACCTCCTGGATCAACCCCATTACCTGAAGCCAATAAGGCCGCAGAGGAAAAGAAAGAATCCAAAGAAAGTAACCACGTCCATCATGATAAACCACACGGCTGTGGCCGTGGTGGATGGAGAGGACGTTGTCGTGGCCAATATAACTCATATGGCCGCGGGAATAGCTATGGCAGAGGCCGTGGATATCAATCCCATTCAGGCCGTCGTCGAGGCAGAAGCAGTGGTATTTCCAAACCACAACACTCGACCAAATCAGTGTGCCATAGGTGTGGAATGGATAACCATTGGACTAAGACATGTAGGACTCTCAGACATCTTTGTGACCTCTATCAAGAGAGTCAGAAAGGGAAGAATCCAGAAGCCCGTTTGGTCCATCAAGATGGGGAAGATGATTTTGATCATGAACGAGATGACCTTATGGAATATGAAACATCTGATTGTCTAAAAGAATAATGTTGATTTCAACTTATGTGTTTTACTTTGCTTTATGTTTTCTTTGTTTTATCTCCTTGAATTTTTTTCTATTGCTATTGCTTTGTCTGATTTATATACTTAATAAAACCAAATGCATGATTTTAAGATTTAAAGTCTACATCAATATAATTGCGGGTATAGTCAGTCCAATAAAGGGCTACGGCCAGGACAGTGTATTGTTGCCTAAACGGCACGCATCTAGAGATATCTGATGCATTATATTCACCCAAGAAAGGCCCATTGAATTTTAAAGATATAAGAATGAATGGTTTCCATATTGAAACAATGAGCAAAGGAAACAAAGGTTCCTTCAAATAATGAAATACGCCTAAGGCCATAAGAAAGTGGTCGAGACTATACCTGCATTCTCTACTGGTCTATACTATGCAAAGATCAGTATGATAGAGGCAAATGCAACGGTATACAAAGTGTTTACCCACGATTTCACTAAATGGCACAACCGGTTTTTGGCCATCCCGGTTCAAACATGATGCGAAAATTGATATACAAATGGGCACACATTGAAAGAAAGAAAGAGTTATCCCAAAGAATATCATGTGTATAGCATGTACACAAGGGAAACTCATTGATAGGCCATCACCAGTCAAAGTGACTAAGTAAATAATAAGCTGGTGAATTCATGTCCCAAGCGTTTAATGTTAATTGTATGTCCATGGGGGCAAGTGTGGAACATTGGTGCATGTCCATACATAAAACGGCTTTGGCCGAATCTTTTAAAACGCATACATCTGATTGCTAGACCATTACTTACGAGGTCAAAACGATCACAAAATTTCACATGCATCTGAGTTAATACGCATCAGGCCATCTAGTGAACATAGATATTCTCCATCAATTAAATCACGGGTCATGAGCCAGACATATCCCATCTTAAGACATTTGGATGTGCTGTCTATGTACAAACTACTCCACCACAGAGAACTAAGATGGGACCTCAAAGGAGGATGGGGATATATGTTGGATATGATTCTCCCATATTTTTTTTAAAGTACCTTGAGCCAAATATGGGTGATTTATTTAAAGGCCAGGTACGCGGATTAGGGGGGGGGGGAATAATAAGCTGGTAAAATAATGGTAAAAGAGATTACATGAAATCAACCATTATTTTCTTGTCAAGATCCTCGGACTAAAGAATGTGAATTAGACGTCCAAAAGATAATACATTTACAAAAGCTAGTTAATCAATTGCCAGACTCATTTACTGACCCGAAAGAGAGTGACTAAGTCATATATACCAGCTTGTAATGCACCAAATTCGAATAGAAGTCCAAAAAAGACATAATCAAGTTGCTACAGAGTCTAGACAACGTATGAAACATGGTAGACCAATAGATTCCAAAGATAAGAATCCTCGAAAACAAAAGAAAGGTGCAGAGAATAAAAACAAATCCGAGGTCGAGGAAACCACATACATGGACATAAGGCCGGCCGGCTCTAAGGTACCAAACACTGAGGCTTGGGACACCAAGCTTCAGGGTACTAATTGTCCTGATAATAATGAGATTGTAATCGATTATATCATGTCTGGAACACATTGGAACATAAAAGATGTCGACATAGATGATTTATTTGCATACAAGGTAGCACTTGAATTTATGGATATAAACGAAGATCATGAACCCATGTCAATAAAAGCGTGCACACTCGTAGATCAGATTGGATTAAATGAAAAGCGTGGAGTTAAATAGTCTAAAGAAAAGAGGCATATTTGGCCATATGATTAGGACGCCATATGATATTAAACCATTGGAATATGAATGGGTCTTTGTGAGAAAGAGAAATGAAAAGGAGAAATCGTGAGATATAAAAACATAATCACGTGGTCCAGTTGTCACGTGGTCTAGTTGTCTATGGTCTTACTTACAGCATTCGAGCACGGCTTGTTGCATAATGATTCTCACAGAGATCAGAAATAGATTATGAGAAGACATACTTCCCTGTGGTGGATGCTACTACATTTAGATTTTAATAAGTCTGGCTATAAGAGAGAAATTGGATTTGCATACTTATATGGTCCACTGGATAATGAGATATACATGAAAGTACCAGAGGATACTAAGCTCAAAGATAATAGAAGTTCTTAAGAAAAGCATTGTATAAAGCTAAACAAATCTATTTATGTACTGAAACAAAGTAGCCACATGTGGTATAATGGACTAAGTGAAAGAGGGCTATAAGAATGATCCAATCAGTCCATGTATCTTCATAAAAGAAATTTGACAACTTATGTTTATTTTATACTAACCAGCCCAAAGAGGGGTTAATTGGTTTTGCTGATGCAGGTTATCTTTCAGATCCACATAATTCTCGATCTCAGACAGGCTATGTGTTTAAACACGGTGGTACTTTTTGTAGTCACGAAATACATGGTTCAACCAGAGTCTCACTAAACCTTCCCAACCGGCCATCTAAGAGGTACCAGCGACCGAGGTTCAGTCCCAGGAGTCTATCTCAACAAAAGAAAGGATTTTTGGCATGAAACCAATTTGCATGGAAATCCAACTCAACCGTGCATCACTGAGGCTTGGAAACACAACAAAATATTCATGGAGCAAGAAGTTGTGAATTTTACAATTCGGGGGTTTTTCCAGCCCGTCCATCTGCGAGTACCAGGTCTTAGAAGAAGTTTCAAGCCCAGCCATGAAGCGGCCTTCACCAGAACTACTCATGGGCTTCAAGAGGGATCTATCGACTTTTCAGAAAGCCTGAAATCAGAAGAATTGGCCAGGGAAATCAGGAGTTATGATTAATTTTCAGACTCGGCCAAACCGAAGTCATCTATGGAAAGTCTTCAGCCAATTGAGTTTGGCTCGACCCAGAGCTATTTATGGAGACCAGGAGATCATGTTAGCCAATCATGAAATATTCCAGGAGTTCTTAGCTGCAACAAAATCTAGATGATCAGGCGGATCCTTGAAAGAGTTATCAAGCCAATCCGGAGCCACTTATGGAAAGATTGGACAATGGCGAGGTCCAAGTACTACAAGTTCGGTCAAGTGAAAATTCAGCCGACATATTTACCAAGTCACTTCCGACTTACACATTCAAGAAGCTTAGGCACCAGATTAAGATGCGTCGATTGAAAGATCTTTAATGAGGTACAAATCAGGGGGAGTAATACGTGTTGTACTCTTTTTCCTTCACCGTGGTTTTATCCCTTTGGGTTTTACTGGTAAGGTTTTAGTGAGGCAACTTCCAAGCGTATTACAAGCTCTTATGGTTATAACATTCAAGGGAGAGCGTTATGAACCGGTTTGTGAATGCCATAACCAAATAGACATATTTCATTTTTACTTAGACAGTTTCCTTTTCCTTATTACTTTAGGATTTGTATATTTTCCTTTTCTCTATGACGGTCTATGTAACTCCCTATATAAAGACTCCTTACGTTATGAATAAAAATAATCTCTTTCCCCATTATTTACAACAGATATCAATTTATCCTATGTGAGAACTTAAGAATCAATTGAAAAAAAAATGATGGTCCAAAGTCTAATTGCTAGGAAACATTATATTAACCCAAAATATTAAAAACAACTATACCTTCCTTAAACTAAAGCTATAGAATTACCTAATATAATTACATGTTTATGACAGCTAATGATTATAGATAATAAAGATTTGATAACAAATTTTTTATTATTTTTCATTTTTTAAAAATTTTATATTATTAAAAGAAATTAAATAATCATATTAATCATATAATAAAAAATAAAATGAAAATTTCTTACATGTTATATTTTGAATTTTTAAAACAACTATAAATTACTTTGAAAACTTTGTGATCAGTGGCTTAATTTTTTTTATTATAACAAGATACAAATGATCATAAAATCGTATTAATATGAATTTTTATGTAATAGACATTCACACTAAATAATAGATATATATATATATATCAATTTTAATATTGTTTATATGTACCATTTAAAAATACATAAATATGATAATTTTGGAATTTGCATTGAAAAAGTATTGAGACCTTAATATTTAATTTTGAAATTTTCATCGAAAAAATATCACATCAAAAATTATGAGATCAATGGATTAAATTTTTTGTTACATAGAATATACAAATTTTAATAAAACCATATGAGTAGAAAGTCTCAATAATAAATGTTTATATTCTAATATACTAAATATTTATGTTAATATCATTGAAATTTAATTATATACCATATAAAATAAATAAAATGATTATTTTGATTTATTTACCATAAAAATATTGTAAATAAGCAAGATGTATTGTTTTATTTATGTTATTACTCTAATCTCATATATATTAATTGAGAAACAATTGATTACTCTAGCAAGTGTAAGATTTTATTAATTAGTATTGTTCAAAAATCTTACAAGAGATCAATACAATGAAAA
The DNA here is from genome assembly GCA_016771965.1 of Brassica carinata. Lineage (NCBI taxonomy): Eukaryota > Viridiplantae > Streptophyta > Magnoliopsida > Brassicales > Brassicaceae > Brassica > Brassica carinata. Next base: position 9,242,805 of record CM028694.1, read on the forward strand.
TTTATTAATAAGCTATTGAAATCATCTATCGAGATATAGAGTGCACATCGAATTTGCTTTCCTAACCCTAACCCCCTTTCTATTCATCACAACACCAAAATGGAATATTTGGAAGTGCCGATTGACAATCTGAAATGGTAATGTTTTTTTAAGTAGTCCATTGTTTTCCTCAAATGGACATAGAACAGTTTTTAGTCATTAACTAAATGGGTCACATACAAAGTAAAATGTGTTTTAGTTTAAAAATTATTGCATACCCAAAATCAATATGAACCATCATCATTTTCATTTAAAATTTTGTTACAATAAAAATATAGGGTTGGGCAAAAATCTAAATCTAAAAAACGAACCAAGTTTGATCCAAAAAAAGTACTGAACTTTAACCAAAACTGGTTAGATATCCGAATGGGTTCAAAATTTTGGTATCTAAAGAACCGGGCGAACTCGATCCAACAAATATTCGGGTATTGAATATATCCGAACGATTTATAAACTTCAATATATTAATTATTTTTAAATTTAATATCTAAAAGAATATACACAAAATATAAGATGTTTTTAAGTTGTCTAAAATACTTGGAAATATATACAAATAGTTATAGGTACATGTTTAAAATAACTAATTGATACTTAAAATACCAAGAGTTATTCTTGGGTTCACCCCCTATAGGTTCACCAACCAATAAAATTTAGTTATTTCAAATTAAATATCTTTTTAAAAAGGAAACAAAATAATAAGAATTAAGGGGAAATTCTATCTTTACACTTTTTCTCATACCACAATTCAATTATACCACTAGTATAAGGATATTTTCATAAATACACTTTTCATTAATGAGCAAATTACAATGGTACCCACGGTTTCTCTTTCTCTCGCGTGATTCATCTTCTCCTCCTCTCCCTCGAGTTCCGGTATCTCTCTCACACACTACCGGCAACGAAATCGACTCCGGCGATGAAATCGATGACTCCGGCGACAAAATCGACGACTCCGGTGACAAAATCGACGAATCCGGTGACAAAACCTTAGTCTTCCAGTTCACAGTCAAGCACGAGCAAAAGCTTGACTGTGGTGGTGGCTACATGAAGCTTCTCAGTGGTGATGTTACTCCTCTTCTTGATCTCCGCCTTCGTCTTCCTCCGCGTCCTCTACACCGGCAAAGGTAACTCCTTTTCTTAGCTTGTGTGATTGGTCTTAGACAATAGGTGTATGCTTTGTTTGTGTACCCAGTGTGTTTTGTTTTGCCCTTAGAATTGTTGACAAGGATACTTTCATAAACCCTTATAAGTTATAAGTAATGCATAAATCCTTATAAATGATTCTAATAACAAAACGTTTTCTTTTTTACTTGCAGCATCATGTTTGGTCCCGATATCTGTGGCTACAGCACGAAGAAGAGCTTGTTGTCCAAGTATAAACAGCATCCGAAGAACTTTTACCAGGCTGTTAAGTTCTCCAAGGATCGAAAAGGAAACGCTGAGGTTAAAACGGATGATGATGAAGAGACTGATTATGATGGCGGCTTGAAGATGAAGCAGATGCAGAACAAAGAGGAAGCAGCAACGATAGGACAATCAATTGTTGTTATACCTGAAATATCAGAGCCTTCTCTGCTTTTAACGGACCAGTCAAGACGCTCCCTTTATACTTCACTTCCTGCTCTTGTTCAAGGCAGGAAATGGATTTTTCTTTACAGGTGATAGGATAAGTAAATGAGGTTCCGCATTGAAAGTTTTGTCCTTGGTGTGGAGTGTTTGTATATGTTGCTAGATTCATGTTGTGTGTTTCATTGTTAGAGTACTTACATGCTTGATAGCTCTTTGAAAGTATTTACTGTGTTTGAGAGATCACGTGGTATTAATATAACTTGTTACCTTTTAAGCACTGAACGTTTTGTCCTTTTATGTTGCCAGATTCATGTCTTGCTGTATGTGTTCATTGTGAGATTACTCTGTTTGAGAGATCATGTGGTCAATTATCATAACTAAAGGAGGTTCCTTTTTCTAATGTGTATTGAAAGTTTTGTCCTTTGTGAATAATACGTGTAGTTGCTCTTTGTTCATGTGAAAGGGTGTTTATGTTTGCTAGATTCATGTCTTGAAGTGTGTGTTCATTGTGAGATTACTTACTCGTTGATTGATTTTCGTTTTCACAGGCTAGGGCTTGTTGGAACTATCAAGGTCCTAGGATGGATGAAACTGGCCCTTATCTTCCCACCGAGAAGGTTGATCAATTGCAAAGTTCTGATACAAGGGAAAGGAAGGTAGTCTTGCAGCAGCTTGGGCTCTAGCTAATCTATATTATCTTGCATGTTAGAAACCTCTTATAAGGGTTTATAAAAAAATATTTATAAGAACTTATAAATCATTTATAAGGTCTTATAAATATATTTATAAAATTTTATGAATCTGTATGTAAGGGTTTATAAAAAATATTATAAGAGTTTAGTATTCTTCATAGCACAAATTATAAAAGTTAATCTTTTTCAAGAGTTTATAAATCTTTTATAAGAGTTTATAAATCTTACAAAACTTTAGAAGTAAATATTCATAAAGCTATTATAATTGTCTATAATTATATTATAAATGTTTGTAAATTATTTATAAGAAATAAAATATTATTTATAATAGTTTATAAAACAATTAATAAGACTTTATAAGAGTTTATAAAATCAGTCTATAAGGCTTTCTAAATAAATTATTAAAGTATAATTCATTTATAAGAGTTTATAAAATCAGTCTATAAGGCTTTATAAGGATTATAAATAATTTATAAATGTTTATAAATCTTTTTTAAAGATTTAGAAATCATTTATAAACCTTTATCAATAGTTTATATATAATCCTATAAATGATTTATAAACCTTTATAAAATCACTTATAAGAATATACCAAATATTTATAAGGTTTTATAAAATCATTTATAAATATTTAGAAAGGTAATTCATTTATAAAGTCTTAAAAATCATTTATATGAAAATATAGAAACTTTTTATAAGGGTCTATAAATCATTTATAAGATTTATTTAAAATTATTAATAAGAGTTTAGGATCTATTTTCAAAGATTTATAAATCTTTCCTAAAGGTTTATAAATATATTTTATAAAGGGCTTATAAATATATTTATAACAGTTTAGAAATCCTTATATAATTATTTATAAGAGTATATAAATTAATTCATAATAATTTATAAAGGTCTATAAAGCAAATTATAAGGATTTATTAAATTATTTATAGAGTTTTACAAAATCATTTTATTACCAAAAGAATCATGAATGATATTGTGTTGACAATCTTGTAGATATGTATGCCAAGTGTTGAGAGATCGAGAGTTCGTAGTGTTTGACGGTTTTACCCTGAGGAATGTTGTTTCTTGGACTTCAATGATTGATAGGTATGTGAAAAAACGGCTTAAGCGAAGAAGGATTGGCTGTGTTTAATCGGATGAGGGGAAACTCTGTTTTGGGTGATGAAGTTACGTACGACACTCTTGTCACGGCTTTACATTAAGGGGAGTGGCTACATGGTTGTTTGATTAAGAGTGGCATATGGATTTATAATTCAGTTATAAGAATATATAAAAATATTTATAAGGTTTTATAAAATCGTTTATAAGGATCAAATATATGTGAAATTTATAAGGTTTATAAATTTATTTATAAGAGTTTATAAATCTATTTATAAGGGTTTATTCAAAAGATTATAAGAATTTAATTATCTTCATAACACAATTTATAAGAGTTTATAAATCAATTTAGAAGTGTTTATAAATCAATTTATAAGGGTTTATTCAAAAGATTATAAGAAATTAATTATCTTCATAACACAATTTATAAAAGTTTATAAATCAATTTAGAAGTGTTTATAAATCAGTTAGAAGAGTTTATAGATCATTTATAAATTCTAACGTGAATACATCAAGAACAGAAATCTAACGAGTGGAAAAGTATATTTGGATGCTAGAAACAGAGTAAAGTAACAGAGGCATAGGTAGGAGAAGCTCCATTGTCTAGTATTGCATCAGAGGCAGACTCCACTTGCTCTCAGAGTCGAAATGATTATGTAGACACACTTGTTACTTACTTCAACTGATCTCCTGCATTAACCCCTTCCTAGCAACAAAGCTCTTTACAGAGATTCAAGATCAAGCAATTATACTTGATAAAGATATATAAGTGAAGACATCTTTTCAATAGAGTGGACATTCAGCTTAAGATAAAAGAGTAAATGGATATAAACAATTTTGTAATATATGAAACAAAGTAGAGTGCCCCTAAAAGCTGGCACACAAGCATATCACTGTGACTCTGTCTTTCGTCTTCTGAGCAGACATTTCAACGCTTCGGCTCTCATCTTTTCTACATAGGAAGAAAAGATCCATTCAAAATCAAGAATCATTCAAAACGGGAATCGTACAAATCAAGAATCAAATCATCGTTATTGATATTAACTTATGCAAGACTATTGAAGATTAATAAGTTATTTATAAATATTTATAAACTACGTATAATAGTTTAAATTTTTTTTAGAGCGTTTTAAAATCATTCATAAATATTTACAAAATGGCTTATAAGTGTAAATGTTTTTATAAGTGTTTATAAAATCATATTAAAATGCTATCAATATTTATAAACTAATTTATAAGTAATCTATAAATTATTTAGAATGGTTTCTAAATCATTTATAATGGTTTATAAATCACTTATAAATAGTAAAATAATTTATAAAAACTCTCAATCTTTTATAAAGCTTTATAGGCATTAATAAATCAAATTCTAAACCCTTAAATTAGTTTGTACTTTGTAGTGAATATATAGGCATTAATAAATCAACTTCTAACCCCTTGAATTAGTTTATAAACATAAATCCGTTTATAAATTAAGTTATATAACTCTATGAATCATTTGATAAGGTTTTTATACATTGACTTAGAAACCTTAATAAATTAGTTTATAACACTTTAATAAATCAGTTTATAAACCAGTATAAATCAGTTTACAACCCTTATAAATAACTTTATAAACCCTTATAATTTTATCAAATTATTTATAAGAGTTTATGAATCTATTTATAAAGGTTTATAAATCTTTTCTAAAGTTTTATAAATATATTTTATAAGGGTTTATAAATATATTTATAACAGTTTAGAAATCCTCATATAATTATTTATAAAGTAGTATTTGAATAATATATATATATAGGTTTATAAAACATAAAAGAATATCTTTGCTTAGACAATTTATAAGGGTTTATAAAGGTAAAATAAATATGTCAGAAGAACTCTAAATCATTTAAAAAGTTTAAAAACCATTTAGAAAGTCTAATAAAAGAGTTTATAAGGGTTTGTAAAATATTTTATAAGGGGGTTTAAGGATATATACATAATTTATAAGAGTTCATAAAACATTCATAAAGTTTATGAAAACAATTTATAAAATTTATACACCAATTCATGAGGAGTTTATAACGGTTTTTAATGGCTTATAAATCAGTTTATAATACTTTTAAAACTAAAACTAGTTTATAAATAATAATAATAATTCAACTTAAAACCCCGAAAATTACCTTATAAATCATGGTTTTCTGATATTGTGATAATACATCAAAACAATTTATGAGCTTTTATAAAGTAATATGATATCACTTTAGCTTATGTGTTGTGTTTATGTGTTGGCTGTCGTTTATTCCCTTCGAGACTTATAACAGCTTATGTGTTGTGTTTCTGTGTTGGTTGTTGTTTATTCTCTCCGAGACTTATAACTTACTCTTTCTGATTATAATATTAGTCTTGAGACTTTCTTGCTTAATCTTGTTAATGAAATTAGTCTTTGAGATTATACAAATCAATGGTTATTAGCAGCAGAGACAATAGAAGGTACGATTTGTCTAAAACAAATCATTGACATGATTGAAAAAAGGAAAATCATTCAAATCTCTCAAGAAAAATATTTTATTAGAAGTTGAAGTATGCTTTACACATTAACACATAAAAGATGCACAACATACACGGTTTAACAAGTCACTCTAGAATTTGAAAATTACAAATTACATACACAGAGTTAGTTGAATTCCATGTACGAGGCACGGATTGAAAGCCACTGCTGATCCATTAGCTTGAATGCAGTGCAATAAAGAATGTCAAACGCTGATTCGTTCTCTGCTTACACCCCTATATAATCGTTTATAAGGATTTATAAAATTCTAAAGGTAATTCGTTTATAAGGTCTTAAAAATATTTTTTAAAGTTTAGAAATCATTTATAAGGATTTGTAGAAAACTTTTGTCTAAAATATAAACTAGTTTTCAAGGGTTTATAATAGATTTTTTTATAAGGGTCTATAAATCATTTATAAGAATATTTAAATTTATTTATAAGGGTTTTTTAAAATCATTTATAAGAGTTTATAAAATCATTATTTATAAGGGTTTATATAATCATTTATAAGGATTTATAAAATCATTTATAAGGATTTGTAGAATTTCAAAAGGAAATTCATTTACGAAGTCTTAAAACATTTTATAAAGAATTATAAATTGTTTATAAATGTTTATTTACCATTTATAAAGGGTTTTTATATCATTTCTAAAAATTTAGATATCATTGGTGTATCAACACAAAGGGATGGTTGATCCATCTTCAAACCCCCAGATGCAAAGTTCAAGAGTTGAAAATCATTTATAAGAAGAGATTATAAATCACTTGTAATGGTTTCTAAATCATTTATAAGAGTTAATAAAATATTTATAAATGTTTATTTACCATTTATAAGAGGTTTTTATATAGTTTCTAATAATCTCATAGTAGAACACAGAGAAGTTGAGAGCAAGTCCCAATCTAATCGGATGAGATGGAGGTAAATCAGCAAGTGCAATATCCTACACAAGAACAAAAATAACAACAATAAGCGTTCATCAAGATAATCTCATCTTAATTAGATTTTCAAACTTAAAATACTTTAACCTGAGCTGACTTGTAAGCAACGAGAGTGTTCTCAGCAGCATCCTTCCTCTCAGCACCAGTCTTAAACTCTGCAAGGTACCTATGATAATCCCCCTTCATCTTGAGGTAAAACACTTTGGACTCAGCCAAAGACGCAGCGGGGACAAGGTGAGAATCCAAAAGATTCAAGATCCCATCACAGATTTTGCTGAGCTCGGTCTCGATCTTCCCTCTGTAGTCCTTGATAATCGAGACGTGATCTTCGTTCTCTCTGCTCTCTTCCTTCTGCTCGATGGAAGAGATGATCCTCCAGGAAGCTCTCCTATCACCGATTACGTTCTTGTAAGCAACGGACAAGAGGTTCCTCTTTTTGACGGTGAGCTCCTCGGAGTCGACGGTTTTGGCGACTTTCTCCATGAACTCAACAATCTCCTCGTAGCGTTCCGCTTGCTCGGCTTAACTTGGCTAAGTACACATTCTCTTCCCGTGTAGACGACATCGTTTCGTATCACAGATCCTGTATTCAAAAAAAAAAATATAGTTTCAAACTTCATGAACATCACTGTAACTAACCAAAAGATTCAAACGGTTTCGCGTTTCCACTATTATCAAAGCATATCGTACAGATCAGTCATCAATACAAACAAATCTAACACTAGAAGTCAAAAGACAAACGATAAATCAACTCAATAACAAGATCCGGCGAAGGAAACATAAGAACCGATCGTGAATATGCTCAGATCTAGAAAACAAACAGAGAGAAAAAGAAGTTCCAAGTCCACAAAACGAAGCGATAACATCAAAGGGAGCAACAGAGGAAGCTATTCGTCAAAGTAAGAGCAAAAAGTTCAAAAGCTCCAGCTCCCTGCCAAGATAGGCAAAGATGACACACCATAAGCATACGAACCAACAATCACACTGAATTTTTTATCTTTGCGAGGAAGAAAGTACTTACTAATACAACACACTCATCTTCCAAGGTGTTCTTAACGGATCTTAAACCATCACGGACAGCGTCCTTAATTTGAGCAATGGTGTGGTCGTTAGGCCCTACAAAAACCAAGTAATTCATAGATAATCAATAAGAAGGCATGTAAATAAAACAAAAACCGACCTTCAAAACTTACACACCAAGAGATAGAAGCTTAGGCCTTGGTACCTTTAATGAGGATAGTGCATGAATGAGGATTCTTCACTTGCTCCACAAATGTGTACTTCTCTTCTCCAAGAATGTGCTCATAAACAAGTCCAGCCCAGCCAAGAGAGTCTGGGGTCAAGTCATCAACGGAGTTCACAGCTTCTCCCCCACATGCCAGAACCAAACGTTCCATGTTCCTCCTCTTCGCTCTTCGAAGGGCAATTATCTGGAGAAACAAATGAACGTAAAGATAAATGGACTGTAACAACTTAGAGACACAAGAAGTACGAGATGAGAGACAAGCTTAGTGAAAGATCGAGACATCTAAAAACTTTTAAGTGAGCACTCTTAGTGAAAAACCTTTTCTCTATTTGTTTCAACTCATTTTGCCATTACATTTCAATTCACTTGATTTCAAAATAGTGGAAGCCAGAAAATGACACAAAATTAGTCATAGCTTACCCCTTCTCTAGCAAGCAGATCCAATGATGGGGGATCAATACCCTTCTGATTAATGATAACAAAGCTGTTATCATTACCAGCACAAACCTGCAAGGAAAACAGACCATGTAAATACCAGCACAAATCTTTTTCCTTGGAATCCTCTCTTTATCAAAATCAAAATCCTCGTCATCCATCATTGGAACACACTCTAAACGTGATGATGAGATAACTCGATCCTCTCGTGTTATCATATCAATCAGATGATAGGATCAAATGATCTTGTACAAAATCGATTCACAACAACACAAAATGGACTTGAGATTCGTTTTTTTGTTTTAAAGGAAAATGATTACCGAAGGGATGAGCGAGCCTCCACGGGGGTGAGATGTTGTTGCAGAGGAGACGGAGATGTTCTTGACGAAGGAGATTCCGGATCTGACACGATCACTGAATCTGCCGGAGATCGTCGAGTTCGCCGGAGTTCCCCGGAGATCTGGTTGGAGCTTGTCTCAATCTCATGACAGACACTCCTAAGAGAAAATATATCTAAGTTAAATTAATGATACGAGAGGTACAATTATACTTTATCCATTAAAATTTTAAGGGTAAAGTTGGTTAATGTATAAATGAAAAGTGATATTAGCTAGGAAAGTGGTATTATTGGCAATTTCTCAAGAATTAATTTGTCACGTTATATTATGTTTTTTTTCTCAACAACTTTATATTATATTATGTTTTTTAAAAAATAAAAGAATAATAGTAGTTAAATTTTTTTTTTAATATTGTTAATATTGTCAGCAAAACACTAAACCCTAAACCATTGGAAAAACTCTAAATTTTTGGATAAATCTAAACCCTAAATCATAAACATTTAAAACTAAATCTTAATAACATTAAACCCTAAACCCTAAATCCTTAACCCTTAACCCTGAACCCTTTGATAAATCCTAAACTCTAAACCCTAAACAATAAACCCAAAACCTTTGGGTAAACCCAAAACCCTTGGATAAATGATTTAGAGTTTACGATTTACCCAAAAGTTTACGATTTATCCAAGAATTTAGGGTTTACGGTTTAGTGTTTTGCTGACGGCGTTAACAATATTAAAAAAAATAATTTTTTTTAATTACTACTATTTTTATTTATTTTAAAAACATAATACAACTTGAGAAATTTTTAATATTTTGTTTCTTTTATTTAAAGGATATTAAATTTGATATAATTGGATCATATTGGTTGGTCACCCTAGGGGGTGAATCCAAGAATTTGTCATACCAAAATACTTAAAATATATGTTGATTCCTATCTAAAAATTTAAGCTAAACCAATTTTTATGTTAAGTTTAAGTATTTTGACATACATTATTCAAATTTATATGATATATTATTTTGATTTTTTGGGAAATTTTCACTTCTACCACTTTAGTAATACAACAATTCATGTTTACCACCGACAATGGGACATTTTCAAAAATACCTTCTCCACTAAATGGTAAAAAACTGTTATACCTTTATTATTTATATATATAATAAATAAATATTTAATTAAACAAAAAAATCAAAAATAATATTTAATTTTTTTGAATATACTATTTCGAAATTCGAAACCTAAACCCTAAAACTCAACTCTAAACGCTAAACCCTCCCTAAACTTCAACTCTAAACCCTAAATCATCAACACTAAACCCTAAACCCTAACCTTCAACTCTAAACCCTAAACCCTAAAAAGTTAACCCTAAACCATAAACTCTAAACCTAAAACCCTAACCTTCAACTCTAAACCCTAAAACATCAATCGTAAACCCTAAACTCTAATCCCTAAACCCTAAAAAGTTAACCCTAAATCCTAAACCCTAAAACATCAACTATAAACCCTAAACCCTATCCCACCTCTCAACTTTAAACCCTAAAACCCTTAAGTTTAGGGTTTAGGGTTTGAATTTTGGAAAAATATAGGGTTTATGATTTAGGGTTTAGAGTTGGGGATTTAGGGTTTAGGGTTTTGAGTTGATGTTTTAGGCTTTAGAATTAAAGGTTTAGGGTTTAGAGATGATGTTTCAGGGTTTAGGGTTTCGAGTTGATGTTTCAGGGTTTATGATTTAGGTTTAGGGTTTAGAGTTGATGTTTCAGTGTTTAAAATTGAAGGTTTAGGGTTTAGAGTTAATGTTTCAGTGTTTAAAATTGACGGTTTAGGGTTTTAGAGTTGATGTTTTCGGGTTTAGGGTTTAGAATTGATGTTTCAGTGTTTAGGATTTAGAATTGATGGTTTAAAGTTGATGGTTTAGGGTTTAGAGTTTAGAGTTGACGTTTTAAGTGTAGAATAGTTAATCATAGGTTTTTTTCTCAAAGTTAATCAAAAGGCTATAAATGTCTTTTACTCTTCATTAAATGTGTGTAAATGTGGTTAGTGTAAACATGAAAAGTGGTACTTTGAAAGTAGTATTTTTGACAATTTCTCTTGGTTTTTAGACTTTGAAAAATTTAAAACATATATGAACTTTACTTTTTGAAACTTTTTTAAATAAGTTATCTGAACCCAACACCGAAAAAAATCCAAGAAGATCTGAACCGAACCAAAACCACAATGATCATGACCGAACCAAATCAATTGGTGCTCAAATGTCCACCTCTAATCAAATGTAAAGAATGTTATTGATAACAAAATGTATATTCTTTGTAACATTTAAATATAGTATTTTAAAAAAATATCCACTCTGCGCGTCCTTCGCGGATTATCATCTAGTATCATTTATACAGAATATACACCGTGTGTCCTAGAACAATTAGGTCAGTTAGTTAGATTCTGAATTCAAATTTATATGATATATTATTTTGATTTTTTGGGAAATTTTGACTTCTACCACTTTAGTAATATAACAATTCATGTTTACCACCGACAATGGGACATTTTCAAAAATATATTCTCCATTAAATGGTAAAAGACTTTTATACCCTTATTATTTATATATATAATAAAGAAATATTTAATATAAAACAAAAAAATCAAAAAATCAAAAATAATATTTAATTTTTTTGAATATACTATTTCGAAATTCAAACCTAAACCCTAAAACTCAACTTTAAACATTAAACCCTCCCTAAACTTCAACTCTAAACCCTAAATCATCAACACTAAACCCTAAACCCTAACCTTCAACTCTAAACCCTAAACCCTAAACCCTTAACCCTAAAAAGTTAACCCTAAACCATAAACTCTAAACCTTAAACCCTAACCTTCAACTCTAAACCCTAAAACATCAATCCTAAACCCTAAACTCTAATCCCTAAACCCTAAAAAGTTAACCCTAAATCCTAAACCCTAAAACATCAACTGTAAACCCTAAACCCTATCCCACCTCTCAACTTTAAACCCTAAAACCCTTAAGTTTAGGGTTTAGGGTTTGAATTTTGGAAAAATATAGGGTTTATGATTTAGGGTTTAGAGTTTAGGATTTAGGGTTTCGGGTTTTGAGTTGATGTTTTAGGGTTTAGAGATGATGTTTCAGGGTTTAGGGTTTCGAGTTGATGTTTCAGGGTTTATGATTTAGGTTTAGGGTTTAGAGTTGATGTTTCAGTGTTTAAAATTGAAGGTTTAGGGTTTAGAGTTGATGTTTCGGTGTTTAAAATTGAAGGTTTAGGGTTTTAGAGTTGATGTTTTCGGGTTTAGGGTTTAGGGTTTAGGGTTTAGAATTGATGTTTCAGTGTTTATGGTTTAAAGTTGATGGTTTAAAGTTGATGGTTTAGGGTATAGAGTTTAGAGTTGACGTTTTAAGTTTAGATTAGTTAATCATAGGTTTTTTTCTCAAAGTTAATCAAAAGGCTATAAATGTCTTTTACTCTTCATTAAATATGTGTAAAAGTGGTTAGTGTAAACATGAAAAGTGGTACATTGAAAGTAGTATTTTTGACAATTTCCCTTGATTTTTAGACTTTGAAAAATTTAAAACATATATGAACTTTACTTTTTGAAACTTTTTTAAATAAGTTATCTGAACCCAACACCGAACAAAATCCACGAAGATCTGAACCGAACCAAAACCACAATGATCCTGACCGAACCAAATCAATTGGTGCTCAACTGTCCACCTCTAATCAAATGTAAAGAATGTTATTGATAACAAAATGTATATTCTTTGTAAAATTTAAATACAGTATTTTTAAAAAATATCCACTCCGCGCGTCCTTCGCGGATTATCATCTAGTATCATTTATACATAATATACACCATGTGTCCTAGAACAATTTGGTCAATTAGTTAGATTCTGAATTATAAAGTTTTTGTTTGGTATACAATGCAGTTTTTCTAGATTTTTTTTGTTTTTTTTCGGGGATAGACCTTCGATTGGTTAGTAAATGATGATAATTATTCTGTTAGTAATAATAAAATTGCATATTTAAATATAATAATGATATACACATTCTTACATGATACTTATAATAATGATAGAATTGATTAAAAGTGCTTCAAATAAGTAATGATAGATTTATATGTTTATATTCAATAGTGGTAGACTTTATATGTGACTTGTTTAATACATACAAAGAATTTTAAACGAAAACGCCATCTCAAGCGCTAATATATAATATAATTTTATACATATATATTACTAAAACAAAAATATTGGGCAATTTTCTCAAATAACTTTTTTTTTTATTTTTGTCACCGAAATAGCTGTTAAAAGATAATGACCAAAATAATCTCTTTTTGTTTTGAAAATTTAATTTTTTATTTTTAAAAATTTGAAATCCCATCCCCAAAACTCCACCCCTTATTTTTAAACCCTAAATCTAAATTAGTTAATCTTAGGGGTATAACTGTATATTTACCTCTTTAGAGAAACATTTTGGTAATTTTGATTCTTAGAGGCTATTTTATGAAAATAAACTTAAATGGGCAATTCTAGAGAAATTTTCAAAATATTACTTTGTCACAAAAATGTTGAAGGACAAACAAAACTATCACTATTTTTAAATGACGTGAGTTACAAAACGGCCCTTGACTGACTAATAGCAAACGACAATCATAAAAGTTAATAGAAATGCTAATTTTCTTTGAAAAAAGGAATAATAGCAGTGCTAATTGCTAGTTATAAATATCAGTCACATGAATTTTATTTTTATTGTAATGTTATTATAATAATATTATTATTACTTATTTATTTAATATCAATGTGATTTTTATTGTAAGAGAAAAGTATGTTTTAAAGATTTTTTCACACTTTTTGGATTCATAGCTTTTTTAGCCTTTTTATTAATTTCACATTTTATATATTATTTTAGTAATCTCTATAGAAAAAAAAAAGCTCTTCTATTTTTTGCATATTACTACGGAGCATTTTTATTATCATCAGCATTTTATAAAAATATGAAAAATATAAATCTACACTTTAAAAAAAATGAAATAGACACATTTTCAGTAAATGAATGTAAATAGTGTCTAGGTTTTAGGGGGTTGGGGTTTATAGTGTAAGGTTTATGATTAGGATCTAAGGATTACTGTCTAAGGTTTATGGTTTAGCGTTTTTGGTTTAGGATTTAGTGTGTAGGTTTGGGATTTGGGGTTTAGGTTTTAGAATTTTGTGTTAAGGGTTGGGCTATGGTTTAGGGTTTAGTGGTTCACCACATACTGACCCTTTGTTTGTGGAACTTACTATCAACAATTTTGAGTTCACCACAGTTCTCATCGACACAAGCACCTCATTTGACTTAACTTTCAAAGAAACTTTGATCAAAATGGAAATTGATTTTCAGGAAATGATACCTTCAACCACATTTGTTACAGACTTCAATGGATACTCTGAGGAAATGCTTGCCACAATCCGATGGAATGTTTTTGTTGGGGAAATAACCAATGTCATCAAGTTTTCCGTCATTGGTACCCCAGCCCCTACAATTCAGTCTTGGCACATTGTGGATCCACTCACTGATTTGTTCCCTATCATCGACGTGTTAAGTTCCCTACTAGAAATTAAACAAGGGGATATTCACTCTCAAAGGAGACCAAAAAGCCGAGAGAAATCTCTGAATTTCCTAAATGAAGCTTCATAAGTTATATTTTCTTGTCAAACCAGTCGCCAAGCCAGTCAAAAGTTTTATATGTATAAAGGGAAATTATCAAGATCACCATCGGCAAAGATGACTCAGATCGAATAATCAGATCGGTGTATACTTGGCCGATGACATAAAGGAGGCAAACGTCACATTCCTCAAAGGCAACGTCTCAACCTTCGTCTCATCCACGGATGACATGAAAATAATTGATCCTTATATTACAAATCATGAACTGAACATCGATCCGAGTTTCAAACATATCAAGCATAAAAAAGAAGAAAACTCGGACTGTAGAGAGAAAAAGCAGTCAATGATGAATTCGGCAGACTAATGGGAGCAGGATCAATCACAGAAGTAAGATACCCCGAATGTTTGGCTGATATGGTTGTTGTCAAAACGAAGAACGGTAAATGGAGAATTTGTATCGACTTTACAGACCTCGACAAGACGTCTTTTGGGATGGTCCAAACTTATTGCAAGTATTTGAATCTGGTCAACTAAGAAATATGATATTCTCATATTTTTGTTTTTTAATCAGAAGAAAAAAATAATAAAAAATAAAACAACATATGTTATAATAAAATAACTATAAATTGTTAGTTTAAAAAATTTAGAATTTTATTAAACTATGAAAATATAATTAACTGATAAAAATTCTATTTTTAAAAAAATTATATTATATTTCAAATTTTTAATAAGTTTTCTTACAAACAGAACATCTTATAAATTTAAATATCTAATTTATATTTTGATTACACAATAAATTGACATTCTTAATTTATTTGACAATTCATATAAAATAGATACTATTTTGTTCAGTATTATGAAGACCTTATGGTTAATATCTCTAGTATTGAAAATGAAGTTCAAGACAATACTACAATACATTTTGGAAGTAGTGAACGTATTGAAAAGTATGTATCGAACAGTAGTTTTGAAAAGTAGTTCTGAAAAGTTGTACTGGAAATGTGTTGGAGGGAAAACAAAAAAACAAAAATCAATACTATAAGCTAATTCGTTTTATTTGGTTAAGGTGATAAATTTCTGGTTGAGTTGCTGGAAACTTCTACCAAGTGATATGCTCACTTTTGGGAGTAATCGGCGCAGACCCTTAGTTTTGGCTCTGCGAAATCTGCGCCTAAATTAGGTGTTAATCTGCAAAAATATACTTGTAAAAGTTTAGAGATTATATTTAAAAGGACCAAATGAAAACAGAAAGAAAACGAATCTTCTAGCTTCCTTACCAATCACCAGTTTATCAAAGCTGGAACCTTTTCTTTAACAAAAAAAAACCTCTTCAACCATTATGAATCTCGGTCAACGGTTTTGATGACAGATTTATTGTATTTGTTTTGTATGAGGATAGACTTTTGATTGGTTAGTAAATGATGATCGATTTATATGTTTATATTCAACAGTGGGTAGACTTTATGTGTAACTTGTTTAATATACACAAAGAATTTCAAACGCAAACGCCACCTCAAACGCTAATATATATATCATCACTTTTTTTAACATATATATATGGGCTTATTTGTATAATAGCCATATTTTGAATATAAATTAGATGAGTAGCAATGATTTTGACATAATGTAATGTCAGATATTTAGACCCCAAATTATTAGGTTTTGTCTCTGCGCTTAAGTTTCCAGTTGTAAGTGAAGAGTAGATGATGTTTTTTTTGTGTGTGGTACATATCAAATCAAAACTATTATATATAACGAAGAGGAGACAACCACATCACTATGTTATTTATCAAAATATATATATTGCATACAGTGAAACGAGTGTTGTAAAATATAAACTTATATAGAATAAATTATTTATTCTATTTACTAACTCTGTAAATCCATTTGCTTAGAACAACATAATGAAGAAGGTAAAAGAATAGAAAGCTTAAACAATTTATTCCATATCACCAAAATAGTATAGAACACCAACTCCATCTCAACCTCTAAAATCTAGATACTAAACATTATCCAAATCTCATCACAAACCCTAAATATTAAACCCTAAACCCTAATCAGTAAACCCCAAATCTAAATATAAGCCCTAATCAGTATACCCTAAATCTAAATATAAACCCTAAACCCAAATAGAATAGAACAAAATAAATAACATAGTATATAATGTTTAAATTATGATATGTCTTGCATGAAAGAAGTTAATGCTGACTCCAACCATACACCCTCACCTTATAAATACTAAACCCTAAATTATAATCAGTAAACCCTAAACCCAGATAGAATAGAACAAAATAAATAACATAGTATATAATGTTTAAATTATGATATGTCTTCCATGAAAGAAGTTAATACTGATTCCAACCATACACACTCACCTTATAAATACTAAACCCTAAATTATAATCACTAAACCCTAATCCAAATGTAAACCCTAAACTCAAATATCAAAATCTAAAAAGTACATAATATTATGTAATATTAAATTATATTATGTAGTATGCAATATATATCATAGTACAATTTTTACAAGTTCAAAAACATGTAACGATAGTTAGTTAGAACTTAAGAAAATTACAAATTATATTTTTAAACAAAATAAAATACTCTTTAGTAATCGTCAAATTGAATAGAATATGATAAAATAATATATCAACAGAATATATCGCATTACATATATGAATAGAACAAACATAATACATGTTGTTTTACATTTCTATTTTATATACATATAATAGAATAGAATACAATAAACAAAAACTGTTCATCTTCTCCGATCAACTTTGAGTCGTTCATGGCAACAAAAATAAGTAAATCTAACAACATCAGTGGAGATAGTATATGTAACTGCATTGGAGAAAATAATTTTGTTGTTGATACAGTAGATGGAAGAGAAAAACATACAAAATCAGGAGAAAAATTGCGGCAGAAACGAATACGGTGACGGTGAAACAATTTTGATCATGATGATGGTGCCGATTGTTCGCCACTGCACTAGTCTTGTTGCTCGCCACACGAGTCTTCGAAGCTTTATTATTCACCATAATCTTTCACCATCAATAGAGACAATTTTATCAACAATCCCACAAATCTGAAAAGAAACAGTTTTGCTTCCTCCAAATGAAAAAATTATTTATAGAGGATGAATGAATATCAAAGAACCACGTGCAACTTTTGATAGATAATTAGAAAATAATTTTATTTTTATTTTCTTTTCAGCAGGTTGCACCGGTTAGATTTAGGAATAAAACAACAATATTACATAAAATTGTATCATTGTATAGAAAAGGTAAGGCATTTGATTACTTACTATATTATGCTTTTTTCCTTGTCATACAGCCCAATTTCCCTATATATATCATCACTAAAAACAAAATATCACTTGGTCAAAAAAATGTTGGTGGACAAACAAAGCTTTCACTATGTTTAAATGACGTGAGTCACAAAACGTCACTCGACTGACTAATAGCAAACGGCAATCATAAAAGTTAATAACAATGCTAATTGCTTGTTATAAATATCAGTCACAAGAATTGTATTTTATTTTTATTGTAATGTTATTATAATATTATTAATATTTAGTTATTTTAATATCAATGTGATTTTTATTGTGAGAAAAACCACGTGTTAAAGATTTTTTTCACACTACAGATTCATAGCTCTTTAAGCCTTTTATTATTATTATTATTTTATTTTTTTGTACATTATTTTAGTAGTTATCTCTATTTTTTGTCAATAGTAATTATCTCTCTATAGAAAAACAGAAGCACTTCTATTTTTTGATTTTTCACAACGAAGCATTTTTATTATCATCGGCATTTTATAAAAATATGAAAAATATAAATCGACACATTTTCAATAAGTGAATTGTTATCTTATATAAACTAACGCCAAGCATCGTTGATCATGATCACCCAATTTGTAAGTTATCCATTTCTTTTCTGAAACAGTTAAACTTATGAGAAACACCATCTTCAGCATGCTCTCTCTTACGCCGCCGTTAACCTGCACAGACGCTTCCATTATTGCCACTAAACCTTATCAGAACAACTCTTATCCTCAGAATCAGCTTAGCAGCCACCGTCCGTGGGCTCTGCAGCGTTTATCTCCGTCTTCACGTTGGAGACTTTCGCTTCTCAATTCAGATTCTGATCAAACATTCATGGCGGACAAGCTCAGTGATGATAGCATACTCTCTGTCAATCCTAAACCCTCCAGGGGTTTTTCCTCTAAGCTTATAGACCTTCTTGAGGGACTCGTTGTCAAGCTCATGCACGATGCTTCTCTCCCTCTGCACTGCCTCTCAGGCAACTTTGCTCCCCTCCGAGAAGAAACTCCTCCGGTCAAGGACCTCCCCGTCCATGGCTTTCTTCCAGTGAGAGAGCTCCACCTCTGATCATTTCTTTCCCTAGGTTCACAGTTTCTGATTCTGTTTTGTTAATTATCAGGAATGCTTGAATGGTATATTTCTTAGAGTTGGTCCAAATCCCAAGTTTGATCCACTCGCTGGATATCACTGGCACGTTCTCTCTTCTTCCATGTTTTTTCTAAATTAATAGATCATCATGGTATTGTGGTTTTCTAACATACAATATATGCTTCTCTATGTTCTCTTCAGGTTCGATGGAGATGGGTAGGTTAACTAGTCCAAATCCCAAATTTGATCCCCTCGCTGCTTATCTCTACATCTTTTAGAGACAGGGTTTTGGGGGCCAGTTCCGTATGTTCCACATTGCGACCCAATTTTTCTTAAAAACAAATTCTGAATTTCAATAATTTTCAAAGATAATGACAGCTTGTAGGCAAAATGTTTTAGATATATAGTTTGTGTTTCCATAACCAAATTTTCTATAAAGGCAAAATTAAATTAAATTTTGTAACTTTTTGGATTAAAGAACCCAAATTCTCTCTTTTTGTTTGTTGGCCTAAGTTATGTCGAGGCAGTTGAATTTTTTTGGGGGATAATTTGAGAACAGTAACCGGGAGATTAGAATAAAATTTCAGTATAATTTGGATTGTACGAGTAAAAATATTGGCTAATATGGATTGTTATTGATATTTGGACAATTTGTTCAGATGGTTTCGAAGAAATTTGAGTAATTCGTTTCTTTAAAAGAAAAACTAGGATATTTTTAGTGAGTTTATAATCATATTTATAGATATTTGGTTATTTATATTTAAAGAAATTAATATTTTAGTATAAGAATTTATATAATGTATTCTGATACCTGGTCCGTTCTTTATTCGGTTCATGTTAGATTTATATATTTCAGATATAGAGATGTGAAAACTTTTCTTATATTTATATGTTTTAGTCCATTTTCGATTTGTTTTTTTTTCTATTCGATTCTATTCTTCAGATTTTAAACACAGTGGTCCCCAAATTTTATGTGCCGGCCTTGCTCTCACATGAATCGTCCATTATTTTTTGTCAAAGAATCTTTTTTTTTTTTTTTTGAAACACTGTCAAAGAATCTTCTTTCATTTCTTGTATAACGTTGCAGAATGATACATGGGGTACGCATCAAAGATGGGAAAGCAACTTATGTCTCTCGATTCGTTAAGACATCACGTCTCAAGCAAGAAGAGTTTTTCGGAGATGCCAAATTGATGAAAGTGAGTAAGTAATATTAGTTAAAAAGAACTGAAAATAAAGTTTACTTAATATTTTGTGTATAAAAGTATAGTTTAACATATATAAATGATTTAAAGAATAAAAATATTTCAAAATATAAAAGATGGATAAACATATAAAATTTTAAACTTTTTTTCAAATAAATCTGTGATAGATTAAATGAATAATAATTAATTTAAACAATAATTATTATAATTTTGTATAAAGATCTGTGTAAGCTGTATACTGTCCGCTAAAACGCTATTATCCATACAAGTTATTTTAATTTATACAAATAACCATTTAACAACAAATTGGAATATTTAACCACCGCCTAGTGCTTGGGAGTTGTCTAGACATCCGTCTATAACTTTCATGGGAAATTGTTGCAAAAATCATTTATGCTCTCTTTTCGCTGTAAAATTTTCAGATTGGGGACCTTAAGGGATTTTTTGGATTGCTTATGACCATTATGCAACAACTGAGAATTAATTTGAAAGTATTGGACGACTCTTATGGAAATGGAACTGGTTAGTTACTTCTTCCCTAGTACTTCATCTCTAGATAAGTATCTTAAAATCCTGCGCTCTTTTTTCGTGCCCCAGCTAATACATCGCTCATATATCACAATGGAAAACTTCTAGCATTGCATGAGGCAGATAAGCCGTGTAAGCCCTCTACTTATAGTTTGGTTGTTCGGGTAGGTTTTCTCGGTTTTCATATATGTTTCTAAAATTTAGTTCGGGTTTGGTACGGTTTAGAGAAAAAATTAAATTCAACTTGGTTCTGATTCAGTTCAAGTTATTGCATAATTTTGGATAAGTTTCGATAATTTTCCGGGTGACTTATCATTTGCTCGCGGCCAGTCCACCCAAAAGAGGCATCTCCAGCTAACCCGGTTGATGTGACGCATAACATTTCATTGTTACTAATTGATATAGAAAGAAGGAGAAACACAAATTTCTAAGAAAAAGTCATACTAACTAAAAACGGGCCAACCTCGGCCCATCTTGCATATGACTAGAATTTCCTAACCATCCAAAATAGTGTGTGAGACTAGTTGCTCAAGCCTTCAGACTTGCTAGAAGGAAAGTGGTTAAAAATCAAGAGTGAACTAAAAGTTAGCCTGCAAGAACCTCTTACAATGCGTTTAGGAAAATTGCACCTTGTGGTGAATCTTACCCGAGAGGTAGTAGATATACTCCGGTATCCTTAAAAAAGGCGCTGACGCTTTAAGAAAAGCGTGAATTTGTGGAAAGATGCATACTTCCAAAAAGGTACATGGAGTAAAATGTGTACCGAGAACCCGTGAGTGGACAGAAAAAGAAGGATTGGTAGCCTCGGCCATAAAAACGTGCCAAGATGACAAAGAATAAAGAACTTAAATTTTGCTGGATAATCGTAGAAAGATTTAACCATTTTCGATGGACTTTTTATAAAATATTTTTCAAAAATTATAGTTTTAAAAACTTTTGTCGGAGATACAATTAGGAATGACCATATTTCTTGTAGGGAAGAAAGGTTTTAAGATTTATGTTTGATTTCTTATAAGTCGAAGCCATTATATATTTATTTGGTTTTGTAGATGTCATCAAAGTTTTGGAAGATGGAGACCTTCAAACTCTTGGCATAAACGATTATGATAAGAGATTGACCCATTCCTTCACTGCCCACCCAAAAGTTGACCCGGTTACGGGTAAGTCTTCAACTTTTCTGAGAAGCACGGTATAGTATTTCACTATTTCTGTTGACCCATGATGGGCCCTCTCTCTTTATAGGTGAAATGTTTACATTTGGCTATTCGCATATACCACCATATCTCACATACAGAGTAATCTCGAAAGATGGCATTATGCATGACCCTGTTCCAATTACTATATCACAACCAATGATGATGCATGATTTTGCTATTACGGAGAATTACACAATCTTCATGGATCTGCCTATGCACTTCAAGCCAGAGGTATGTATCTTACTCATCACGTTTAAAGGTTAAACAAGAGATTTAGTTGCCCATATAGTTTAGTTGATATAGTGTGCAAGATATGATGATTATACAGCAAACAAGGGATGCTTATTTTTAGAACTTCCTCCCTGTACATTCATTTTTGTTTTTGAAATTGAAGGAAATGGTCAAAGAGAAAAAAACGGTATATTCATTTGATCCCACAAAAAAGGCTCGTTTTGGTGTTCTTCCACGCTATGCCCAGGATGACCTCAGGATTAGATGGTTTGAGCTTCCCAACTGCTTTATATTCCACAACGGTATGTGCTTTGGTATATCTGTTTATATTCTATGTATATACTATTAACCTAATAAACTTCTGTGAATGATTCCCTGTATCTCCAGCCAATGCTTGGGAAGAAGACGATGAAGTCGTCCTCATCACTTGTCGACTTGAGAATCCAAATCTTGACATGGTCAGTGGGAACGTGGAAGAAATACTTGAAAGTTATAGCGGCGATCTGTAAGAATCACTGACCTGTTACATCTCTTCTGCTCCCTTGTAAACAAGATACGCTCCTCAACTTCTTGCTTGTGCAGGTACGAAATGAGATTCAACATGAAAACGGGCTCAGCTTCTCAGAAGAAACTATCCGCATCTTCAAATTATTTCCCCAGAATCAACGAGTGCTACTCTGGAAAGTAAGAATCCCACCCTTGTACTCAAGTGTTGATTTAGTATGCAAGGAAACCTCATCATTCTTTCTTTTTCTTGGGTGCATTTAGGAAAAATAGATATGTATATGGTTATGGAACATTTCTGGACGGCATTTCAAAGGTTACAGGAATTATCAAGTTTGATCTGCATGCGGAAGCTGAGGCAGGGAAAAGCATGCTGCAGGTACGAGGCAATATCAAAGGAATATATAAGTTGGGACAAGGAATATATGGTTCGGACGCTATATATGTCCCGCGCGAGTCAGCGGAAGAAGACAACGGTTACTTGATATTCTTTGTTCATGACGAAAACACAGGGTATTACTTATGGCTCTCCCTACTACTACCTTATCAATTAGCATTTGTTTCTTTTTGCGTCTTTATGGTAAACTAATATGATGATGACTGAAAATTGGCAGGAAATCATGTGTTCATGTGATAGACGCAAGAAGAATGTCAGTAGAGCCCGTCGCAATAGTGGAACTGCCACATAGGGTCCCATATGGCTTTCACGCCCTGTTTGTTACAGAGGTACTTCTAAAATACATCGATATACTCTCCTTTTTACAAGCAATGTATACCTAACTGTACGATTGGGTCTTGCCTCCACAGAGACAACTCCAGGAACAAACTCTTATATAAGCGAAACTGGTGCATATATTCCCGAGATGTTGAAATTATAAAGCTCATCAACCATTTTTTTCTGGACAGCGTTTTTCATTTTATTAATTAAGTTATTCCAAGTTATTCAATTAGGCTAGTTATGTAATGATTGGAAAAATTTTGGATAGTGCTTTGACAATTTACATCATAACGAAACTCAGCTCCTAGAAGAAACGCATGTCCCTAGACTTTCCTTGTATTTGGAATCACCTGCTGTTAAGAATGTAATTACATGTGTACTATTATCTTTGGTGAATGTGCTCATATAAAGGGAAGTAGATCATTATAGACAGAGTCAGTATACAGAGGATATGTGTATATTCAGAATTTATGTCATGTATATCTTATAACCTTTACACGACTCCCTCAATATGGAGGGGCTGATGCCATGCCACTCTTGTTGCGTAGCTCAGTGAATCGTTAACAAGGCAGAATTTGGTCAGACCATATGTGAGCGATCTCGTTTGTTGGTGTGAGACACCCGAAGAATTCCATTTTGAATCTGTCATCTGATGAACTGGTAGTGTAGGCCCACATTCTTCATTCTAGGTGGAAGACCGGGTTGGCACAGAGGAATGTTGCTTGTAGATTGTTGCAGTAGATAAATGGTGTGTCCAGAAGTTGTATTCCTAACTCAGTGAGTCGGGCATATCCATCGTATCTTGGCAGAGGTGTTGACAACTGTATGGTACTCTGCCTATGTGCAGGATCTTTCCACGCCCATATGTTTCTTAGACGACAAGTTGAAACATTAGCCGTGAGA
Source organism: Brassica carinata (assembly GCA_016771965.1). Lineage (NCBI taxonomy): Eukaryota > Viridiplantae > Streptophyta > Magnoliopsida > Brassicales > Brassicaceae > Brassica > Brassica carinata. The sequence continues at coordinate 9,267,044 of CM028694.1, forward strand.
GTTGATAACACTCAAATTACCTTTGAGCAACTTTAATCTCTCAAATAAGAGGTTGAGTTGTAATACTTAGGGATCGAATCCATAGGGAGTGTGGACACACAATAAACTTAATATAGTTGCGATTAAGCTAGATCAATAGATTTAAATGCAATAAATAAAGTAAAGCAAGGTGAACAAGACAGTTGTTCAATTGATTAATGAGTAGTTTGATGGAAGGATAGGCTGCTAGGCTTAGGGTTTCATTCACGTTATCAGAACTCTAATCTATAGATGCTAAGATTGATTCTAGAACTCGATATCTAATGCAAAAGACAACCAGCTCTCGCCGCGAGTCTAATCTACTAACTAAGTCTTTGTTCCAGCTCTCGCGTGCGAACAAGGAATGAGCATCGATCGATGCTATGGAACAAGCGTCGATCGATGCTATGGTATAAACGTCGATCGACACTCTTTAGGCAAGCGTTATCGATCTGATCGACTTGTTCAACTAAATTCACAGACAACCTCTAGTATGCGCCTAGGTATCTAATCCAGTAGGATTTGGATTCTGTTAATTGATTGCACTCTTGTGCCTCTCAATTTTCCTACGATTCTAGGTTCAAATAATTAGTCACATTCTCGTGGTTTTCTAACTACTCTAGATCCTAGTATTACAAGCCACCCTGGTGTAGAGATCTATAGATAACCTAGCAGCTCTATATTCAGAAGTTCATCAAAACCCTAGAAATTCCCTAAACCTAACAGGTGTATCTATTCAGACATGAAGTTTGTCACAGAAATCATAGATGAATATATATAGAATAGATAATAATAATAAAACCAAAGAAAATGGAGTTCCAACAGGACTGTGAAGGGGTTCCTCTCTTCCCTCCAGCCCTTAAACTAAGAACAATGAATAAAAGAAAGCGTAGCCGTCAGCAATGGCTTAGAAAACACATAAATAAGGTTTTGAGTCGTCCAAGGGTATTCTGGTAACTTTTGGTGGCTTCTGGGCTTACATCGGTCATGAAATATGCTTGACCCATTTTCTGGGATCACCGTATATCGACACCAAGGGTGCACCGTCAATCGACATTCCTTCATCTCCTTGGCAGCTTCCTCTCGCGAGGTAGACATACAACTCTACAGTAAAACGGGCATAACTTTTGCTATAGGATGCTGATTGACCTCAAATCTATGGAATTGGGAAGGTAACTCAAAGATATATCTTGTGACAAAATATCAGCTGAATCGCACAATGGGAGGGTCTCCATCCATATCTAAATATCTGACGCATCTGTGCAGTTATGCACCTCAAAAGGCTCCAAAATCACCAAAGTTCTCCAAAACGTACATGAACCTGAAGACACTCTAAAACATCTCCAAACCTATATAATAGACTCTAAATAGGACATATACCATGTTCTAAATGAGGTAAAATTCATGGTATATCAACTCTCCCAGACTTATCCTTTTGCTTGTCCTTAATCAAAACATAGAGTAGTCCTGTGAAATAGGATTGAAAACGCAGGGACTCACACAATATTTAACTTACTATCATCACCTCTACAATGTTGCAAGCCACATAAAATCAATTCCAGCTTTAGAGGTATTTTATATACCATATCCTAGCTTAGCAACCAAATCCATCTAACCATCAACTTAGCAAATCCTGTCTGACTAACCCCTCTACTAACCTCATTTCTCACATATAAAAAAATGCAGACTTTACCTTGAGAGTATCGATCAAAGGACACATGGACTCAACTCAAGCAAGTATCTAGACACACAAGCAGTCTTCTCCGATCCCTTTTTCCCTCTTTCTCTCTTCTCTGAATCTTTTTATCTCAATTCCAATGAACAGTGATGCAGTCCATCTTGCTCATCTTCCTATCGATTTTCTTTTTCTATTTCTTTTGGCAAAGTGTAGGCGAATAGTGGGGTCACAAGTAATTTACCTATCCCTCGCTTCCAACATTGTGTGATCATTCCTGTCTGAATTAGAATAATGGGGTCACATGTAATTTACCTATCCTCGCTTCCAACATTGTGTGATCATTCCTGTCTGAATTAGAATAATGGGGTCACATGTAATTTACCTATCCCTCTGCATCTTTCAGGAAATCAACTCAATCTTTTTCTTTCTCTAGATGCCGAAGAGAGAGAGAGAGAGAAGAGAACCAGAAACACAGACTTTACCTTCCAGACTTGCAGGAGGAGTCCGATCCAGTGTATACCAAGCCCCAAGACAAGCAAATTAAGTTCAATTAGATCGGAGGTCAGCTTCGGTTCCTTCAAACATTCTCAGCAAGTATGGACATGAATAACAGGTGATCCAATTTGGTATCTCTAGTACACTATGCAGTCAGTAAATCTAAGAATGGTGCTAGAGAGTGGTTAGATAATAAGTAAAATTGAAAAAGTTCATCATCCCATTCTTGACTCAATTAAACTCAATAAAACACATTATAAAACTCAAAATAAAAATACAATATCAGTAGAACCTCCCCCAGACTTAAACAACACTGTCCCCAGTATACAGTCTAAGATTGGTGAAAAAATAAATCACAAGTACGAAATTTAACAAGGAATAGTGGTATACTTGTTCGCTGGATGTGAGTGTCGATCGATCGATACTCTTGATGCTCTGTCGATCAACATTGATCAGGTGTCGGTCGATGCTTGTGTAAAACTCGTCTTCCTCGGACCTGTTTTTTTTTTTACCTACAATAAATAAAACAAAAAGATCAGTATAAAAGAAAATAAAATAAAATTTAAAATTACTTAATAGTGGGTTGCCTCTCACTCAGCGCTTATTTTTAGTCATTAGTTTGACTTTAGAAGATCTGATTCAGTCTGGATGAGAATGAGAACTTGCTCCAAAACAAGTCTCAATATCTACTCTCTAAAGCTTCATCACCCTTTTTGTGAAAGCCTCCATAGACTCTTCTCCTTTATCTATCATCTCAACAATAAGGAGTGCTCGAAGCTTTGCAAATGGCTGTGAGAAGAATCTGTTGCGCACTCTAGATTTCCTGACACCATCTGAGAAGTGAGGAATCAATGGTAACTGAGGACCTCCATTGGTCCTTTTCCTCTTCTTCTAATTCCTCCTTTTCTTTCCCCTAGATTTGTCCGATCGCGTGGTGGTGCCTCCATCAAAAACATTACAGCACACTTCAAACTCATTATGCTCTTTTATGCGATCGGTGTCGATCGGCGAGATCGGATTGGTGTCGTAAGACACTTCTTATGTTGGGTCTTTGTCGATCTCAATTCCATATCTTAACCCTCTCTGAGAAGCTACTGCATACATATGATCACCAAATACCCCATTGTAGGAACCTAGATGCGCACTTCTATATGGTGGGATAGGAAACTCTACTTCAAATACAGCGCATGGAACCACAAACTTCACAATGTCATGTATCCTTTTCACTCTTTTATGAGACCCTACAGCTTATTCTGCACAGATAGATGGTCTCAGATGTTCGGTGACAGTAGGGTGTGAGGACTCAGACTTGTACATTCTCTCCTTAACTAGTTCATGCTCAATTGTATATCCATGCAGCTCGTCCAACAATGGGTGTCGATTGATGTCATTAGGTGGGTATCGATGCAGAGCGGTGGGTGTAGATCGATGATGCAGAGTGGGTGTCGATCGAACTCATCAGATAGGTGCCGATCGATGCTAGCCTTTGGCGAAGTCTCCAGATCTCTTCCCGAAGTGTGCTGATTGTCATCAACCTTCTGCACCGAGTCAAGCCTTTCTTCCAGTTTCAGAGAGTCTTCCATAGTGACTTCCCTATCATAATCCAAATAGTCAAGCTTTTCTACATCTTCTAGATCCAAGAAATCGTCCATGGTGATTTCTCTATCTACATCTGAGGCAAGATCACAGCTTGATACATCAGTGCTCTTCAGTGTTGAGTCTACAATGTCTTGAGGACAGCTCAATCTTTCATGGATTTCAAGGGATGTCGATCGACAACATGAGTATGTGTCGATCGATACTGAGGTGGTGATGTTGATCGATGATGAGGTCGGATCACATGTACCAGCTTCATCTACTCAGTTTGGCTCTCCTAATCAATGTTTCTCATCACTCTCTACCATATATTCCAGCATAAATTTCATCTCAGTCTCTAGATTTACAGTAGCTTCATAGATAAATTTGTTGAGAAAGAATCTTTTAATATCCTCCCAGCAGGCTAGAGATCCTGGCTGTAGCTTTCTGTACCAGATGAATGCATCCCAGAGAGAGAATAAGGGAATTAGATCCTCAATATTGCAGAGTATGTGGTCTACAGATATTTTATTCTGCTCACTCCTTGAAATTAGATCCTCAGGCTCTTCGATGTAGTTTCTGGGATCTTCATGAAGAAGACCATGAAAGGGGTCCAGACTTCCCCAATCATACCATTCACGGTTCAGATCAAAGTCGTTCATCTGATCAACATCAATCACATCAGGGATTATAGACCCATGTGCATTAATCAATTCTCCTGCACTGTTGCGAGGGCGACCTTCTTCGTCTCGTAACATCCCATTCTCATCAACCTTAAGTATGAGCACTTCCACCTCTGTCTATCCGCAAGTGATGTCGGTCGACACTTGATGAAAAGTATAGTTCGATGATGGATGGACGTGTCGGTATGAACAGTATCTGGATGAACAGTATCTGGATGAACAGTGTCGTGATGAACAATGTCGTGATGAACAGTATCAGGATGAACAGTGTCGGCATGAACAGTGTCGTTCGACACGGGATGAACAGTGTCGATCCAAGCGGGATGAACAGTGTCGATCGACGCGGGATGAACAGTGTCGATCGACGCGGGATGAGCAGTGTCGTTCGACGCAGAATGAATAGTGTCGATCAATACGGGATGAACAATGTCGTTCGATTGTCGGATTTCTAGGCTGCTGATCGCTGCTTAGAGGGTGTCACTGCCCTCTTAGACTTATGTATCACGCGTTCTAAATCCAGTAGCTTTAGTAGTAAGAGTCATATTCCCTTGTTTCTTATGGTACTCATATATATATGTACCTGAAACACAAGAATTTTTTTTATTTATGTAAGTAAACTAATATTAAAAACCTAGACAAAATCAAACAAATTGAGTCTAATGGCGATCTAATGCTCTCCGGCAACGACACCATATTTATCACTAAAATTACCCTTGAGCAATTTTACTCTCTCAAATAAGAGATTCAGTTGTAGTATTTAGGGATCAAATCCACAGGGAGCGTGGGCACACAATAAACTCAATACAGTTGCAATTAAGCTAGGCTTATAGATTTAAATGCAGTAAATAAAGTAAAGCAAGGTGAACAAGGCAGTTGTTCAGTTGATTTGTTTGATGGAAGGATAGGTTGCTAGGCTTAGGGTTATCAGAACTCTAATCTATAGATTCCAAGATTGATTCTAGAATCCGATATCCAATGCAAAATACTACCAGCTCTCGCTGTGAGTCTAATCTATTGACTAAGTCTTTGTTTCAGTTCTCACATGCGAACAAGGAATGAGCGTCGATCGATGCTATGGTATAAGCGTCGATCGACACTACCTTAGGCAAGCAATATCGATCTGATCGATTTGTTCCACTAAATTCCTAGACCAACTCCAGCATGCATCTAGATATTTAATCCAGCAGGATTCGGGTTCCGTTAACTGATTGCACTCTTGTGCCTCTCAATTGTCCTATGATTCTAGGTTCAAATAACTGATCACACTCTCGTGGTTTTCTAAATACTCTAGATCCTAGTATAACAAGCCATCCTGGTATATAGATATATAGATAACTTAGCAGTTCTATATTCAGAAGTTTAATAAAACCCTAGAAATTTCTTAAACCGAACATGTGGATTTATTTAGACATGAAGTTTGTCACAGAAATCATAGATGAATAGATATAGAATAGATAATAATAAAACCAAAACCAATGGGGTTCCAAGATGAATCTAAAGGAGTTCCTCTCTTCTCTCCAAACCTAATACTAAGAACAATGAATAAAAGAAAGCGTAGCTGTCAACAATGGCTTAGAAACACACATAAATAGGATTCTGAGTTGTCCAAGGGTATTCTGGTAACTTGTGGTGGCTTCTGGGCTTAAGTCGGTCATGAAATATTCTTTCCCATATTCTGGGATCACCGTCGATCGACACCAAGGGTGCACTGTCGATCGACATTCCTTCATCTCTTCGGAAGCTTTATCTCGCGAGGCAGACATACCACTCTTAAGTAAAACGGGCATAACTTCTACTATAGAATGTTGATTGACCTCAAAATGGTGGCATTGGAAAGCTAACTCAAAGATCTATAGGATGTCAAAATATCAGATGAATCTCACCATGATAGGGCTCCACCCATAGCTGAACTTCTGACGCATCTGTGCAGTTCTGCACCTCAAAAGGCTCCAAAATCACCAAAGTTCTCCAAAACGTACCTGAACCTGAAAACACTCTAAAACAGACTCCAAAACCAGATAATAGACTCTAAGTAGAGCATATAACATGGTCTAAATGAGATAAAATCCATGGTATATCAAGAGTCAACAGCCAGTCCGCATCCAAATGAGCTGCGTGTAACTTCAAACTGTTGCTGGAGTTGAAGAAGCCACCATTAGTGGTTGTTTCAGTGAGGTACATGAGAAATCGTTTGGCTGCTTCCCACTGTGTATCAGTAGGAAATGCATGAATTAAGATAAACAGTTGTCTGCAAAGGCTATATCTGGTATTGTGAACAACATATATTGCAAGCTCCCCACTAGCTGACAGTATTTAGTTGGATTTGCGAGGTGTACCGTTTGAGAGAGTGAGCTTTAGAGATGTTGCCATTGGTGTCGTCACTGGTTTTAATGCATTCATGTTGTAGCAGTGGAAAATATCATTTATATATTTCCGTTGGGAAAAATGAAACCTTGACTTGTTCTTTGAACCTCAATGCTGAGGAAGCAACTGAGATCCACTATAAAAAAGTATTGATGGCACAATATGATAACAATGTTTTCAGAACTGATATAAAAGATCAATTTCTGATTTTAATTTATATTATACCACTTAACTAATATTTAATACAATTTTTGAAAATTTGTGAACGTGAAGAGAAAATCACTAATACCGCAAATATTTAACAGAATATTAGACTTAAGCGCCAAAGACATAATTTACACGGTTTTAATAACGCTATCAAATGTATATTATAGCATTGTTTTTAAGCTAAGACAAACTCTTTTTGAAACATTATACTTCAAACACTTAAACTCTACCTAAACTACATACCAAATCATAAACACTTAATTTTATATTTAACACAATTTGTTGTTTTCGAACTTCTTTAGTTTTATAACTAAATCATAATATTTATATTAATAATTAATCTTAATATTTATAGACTCTATATTTAAAATTTAAATTTTAAAATCCTATATCTAAACTCCAAATCATATTCCCTAAATTCCAAATACTTTTCTCAAACCCACACTAGACCACACATTATAAATCTAAACACTAACATCTCAAACTTAAAAATTTAAATTTAAATTATATACTTTTTCATACTTTAATCTAAAATCTTAAGTATAACCTCAAACTCTAATCCTAAAATATCAAGCTCCAAATCCCAAACTCCAAACCTTAATCCAAACCCTAACAAAAATGAAGCATGTATTATAAGAATAATTATATTCTTTTAAAATCTATTTTAAACATTAACTTCAAACTTTAATCTAAACATCAAACTTTATACAATAATTGAAAAACTCAAAATCCGTTTTTCAAAAATCAAACTAACTCAAAAACACAACTCTTAAACATTAATTAAATTATTTTTTGTTCAACATGCATAGGTTAAATCTAAACATAATAAATAATATATATGCATAATAAATTATATAAAAATAAAAAAGTTAAACATAATCTTCCATGTAAAGATAAAATATTTTGCTTTGAACAAGAAATTTTTTAAAAAAGAATGAAAGTAAGAAAGAAAGATATATCCATCTGAGTCATCTCCTCTCTTGCTCCCATTTGTTATAGACAACCTCTTTTGGAATCCATAATTTGCTTATGCCTTCTTGGGTTTAATGAAATAAAAATTGACAAAAAGACCCTTAAGTGGATGACAGTAAAAAAATAAATAAAAAATAGAAATATGGTTAGATCCGGTTCGGTTGAGCTTGATTCAAGATGATGTCTGGTTCGGATTTTTCAATTTTAATTAAAAGAAAACTAAAAAGGAAAAATAAAGCTCAGCTCCTCCGCAGCTCACGACTCCTCCTCCTCTCTCCCAAGCTACTTTAATGTCGACGCCGTTATCTTCTCCAGCGAAGCCGTCGGACCACTACTTTTACACATCGATCATTCCTTCACGGCAGGTAAAAATCAAGGTTAGTTCTTCTCTCCTCCTCGAGCCGCATTGGATAGAATTTGGGTTTAGGATTTGTAATTGGATTTGATGAATTTGGTATGCACATTGGTGTTTAACGCCATTGTTTCTAAGTTGATTTGTATATGAAATTGGTATACAATGCATTCATTTGACTGAATGGGAGTGAATTAGGAGTATATTCGCACCATGGTAGATTTGTACCCGAAACCAGTTCAATTTGAATTCTTGTTGAAGCAGAACTACATACAACTAGCAGAAATGATAATTATAGTATAATAGGTATAATTGTAGATAACTAGGTAAAACTCATAGAAATTGTATAACTATTGATAATTGTAGTCAATTTATTGAGTTTATTATGTTGTTTTGTCAGGACATCAGTGGAGGATATAAGTTTTTCAATGGTATAAGATAGGATTGTAAGAAGCTTGTGTTGGATGAAAGTAAGGTAAAAACAAGAATTCAAGTACATGCCGATGGTGGTTGGATGTGAGGAACAATTAACTATTTATGATGATGAAGATCTGTTTGTTTAGCTAACGCCCATCCATAAAGGGAACTGTAGATGTCTTTTGTTTGTGGAGGACACGAGTAGATTGGAACAGTTAGATAAACTGTCGAGAGTGGGCATAAGTTCTTTGGGTATGAACTACGAACAGGTGTAGCCAAATGATGATGATATTGGACCTAATGCCATTACTATGTACATAGAACGTGCAAGCAAATCAACATAAACAAGGTGATAGAGGCGGAGAATGATGATGATACAACATGAGATGAGTGTACGGGTAAATGTACCGCTGTGGATACGGATACCACTGTATATACGTATACCCCTAAATGATGATGAAATTGGACCTAATGAATTACTCTACATAGAAGATGGGCAAGCAAATAAACCAAACGAGGTGATAGAGGCTGAGAATGATGATGATACAACACGAGATGAGTGTATGGATACAGATACCACTGTGGATATAGATACTGCTGTGGATACGGATACCTCTGTGGATATAGATACCGCTTTTGAAACAGGTGTGGATAGATCATATATGGGTGTATGTTGAGAAGCCACCTGTAGAAGAATCTAGACGATTTATAGAGGAATCGAAAGACGGTTTGGGTTTGAGTAAGATTCGGGAATCGGCAAGTATGGAGGTAATTCAAGAGGTGGTGGAAAAAGCTACATTTCGTAAATGCTTTCATTATATCACTAATAAATTGGATCATAGACGATTGGTGGTAAAATGTTGTCAAGCAAGCTGTAAATGGAGTTAAGAGCTGCAAGGATTCCACATACATAAAATTGTTTCTTTTAGAAGGTACACGGGAGTGGTGCATACATGCTCTAGGACTAGTCAAAGTAAAAGCAACAACAAGAGGAGAGGCTCAGCAGGACTAGTTGCATCTTTTTTGAATGAGGAATATCCTGGAGAATTAAAGACTCCAGTTCCGGGAGATATCATGGCCCTTGTTAAGAGAAAATCTAATGTTAAAATATCCAACTCCAGAGGGTTGAGAGGGAAAAATTCAAGCTGTTTGTGATTTTCTTGGTAGTTCGAAAGACAGCTACAAGATGTTGTATAGATATTTGTACATGTTGGAGTTAGTCGTCAATCCTGGAACAAAAACAAGTGCGAAATTGGATGAGACAAGTAAATTCAAGTACCTCTTCATAGGTTTGGGACCTTGCATTGAAGGGTTTGCGGTCATGAGGAAAGTGATAGTTGTGGATGTCACATTTTTAAGAATGGATATGGTGGTGTACTAGTTTTCACCGAAGCTCAAGATCCTAATCGTCACCATTATCCCATTTGATAGGTGTACTCAATGGTGAGAATAATGCTAGTTGGACTTGGTTTTATGAGATGCTCAAAAGTGTTGTATCAGACTCTTCTAAATTAGTTTTTATGAGTGACAGAAACCAAAGCCTCATCGCCGCTATTGCTAATGTGTTTCCACAAGCTCACCATGGGCCTTGTTTATGGCACTTGGCCTAGAATGTGAGAGGGCATGCTTCTAACACCAACAATGCTGTAATCGCAGGGAGATTCATGAAGTTGGCTAGGCATTACACAGTGGCTGACTTCACCTCCGTTACACGTCTTTTATGATAACATATCCTTCAGTGTACAAGTATGTGTAGGTTTTGGGTTTATGCTGTAGGATGTGTGTTTAGGGTTTTGGATTAGGGTTTAGTGTTTAGGGTTTATTAATGTTTGGGATTTAATTTCTAGGGTTTATGGATTATTCATTTATGCTTAGGGTTTGATAAATTTAGGGTACAATGATGATTTGATAAATATCTGGCTAATGTACTATATTACTTAAAATATGTGATTTTGACCGATACATATTAAATTAGTTGGTTACTTAAATATCTAGCTCTCTCTCTCTCTCTCTCTCTCTCATGCGCCCCAGGATCATTACCCATCTTAGTGTGAGCCCTCACTGACTCCACACTCATCTGGATTCGGCTCTGATACCACTTGTAATGCCCGATCGCCCACGGTTAATGGGCCACCAAAGCTCGCTCAATCGGCCCATGGGCCCCATCCCGTCTTACGGGTGGTTCGTTAATTTTTCCAATGCCTGAAAGTCTTGTTACTAACCCTACAATTACCACATGACCTTTCCTCGTGTTTTGGCCTCACTCACACGGTATCAAGAATCACTTCCCGAAATGTCACCCATCCTTCCACTACTCAAGCCCCAACACGCTTAACTGTAGAGTTCTAAATGGATGTTTTCCCTAAAAGGTAAGTGCACTTTGGTAACATAACTAGCCAAATCAATTATTTTAAGCCTTTTCTTATACTAGAATCTGAGATGTTACAATTCTTCTCCTCTCAAAGAACGCAACGCCCTCATTGCGTCCAAGATCATTACCCATGTTAGTGTAAGTCCTCACTGACTCCACACTTGTCTGGGTTAGGCTCTGATACCATTTGTAACGCTCCGACCACCCACGGGTAATGGGCCACCTACGCCAGCTCTCTTAGCCCATGGGCTCCACGTCCGACATACAATACATTATTTTTCCGAAGGTTCGAAATCATTGTTTACTGACCCTACAATCATCGCATGACCTTTTTCCGTTCTTTGGTCTCACTCGCACGATATCGCTAATCACTTCTTGCAGTTCACCCACTCTTTTTCTACTCGAGTCCAAGTACGCTTAGTTTTAAAATTCTAAATGGATGTGCTTTTGAAAAGATAAATGCACTTTGATGACATAGATATCCAAATCAATCCTCTTAAATTTTTTCATATACCACAAACCACGGGATGTTAAGCATATATGATTTTCATTTCAAACTCCTTAATAACTCAATCACATTGGCCAAAGAAGAGTTTGCACTTAGAACTTTTGAGGTATGTAATGGAGATTCACAATTCAGATCACGTTGAAAATGAGGTAGTTTTTGTTGGTTCCGCTGCATGATGTTGTGACAATTCATTCCGTAACCAATCATGTATTCAATGGTCCACCGCCATAAAGATAGCGTCAATTATTATTCTTATTATTTTTTTTGTATAGACAGAAGATAATATATATCCCTAGAAATCTCTTAATATATTCTATTTAGAATATTGTTAGCAGAAGAATTGGTCAAAATTGTAAATTAGCGATCATGTCCCATCTCGTTCTGTGGTCGAAGAAAAATTGTACTACAAAACGTGCGCGCTTTTCTTTTCTTTTCTCTTTACATCCACAAATACTCTGCCGACAAATAAAAACAAGGAAAATTAGATCTAATCACCAAAAAATAACACAAATTCACTTTAAAAAAGAGGAAAATTGTTTTTTTTCTAATCCAAAAAATAATAACTATGTCCCACTAGACTAATCTCATATACTTTGTCTCATTAGACTAATTATTTTCAAAATGGCAATAATACCCTTAAATTTTTAATTTTAAATTCGTGATTACAAATAATAAATCTTAATTTTAATTTTAAATTCGTAATTACAACTAATAAATCATTATAACGTATTTAAAAATATTTAATGTTATAATAAAATATATTATTATAGCTAATAACATAAAAAAGATTATAAATTTGAAACTAAAATTATTAAATCAAGATTTTAATTTTATATTCGTAATTAAAATTAATAAATCATTATAATGTATTTTAAAAATATTTAATATTATAATAAAATATATTAATATAATTAAAAAAGCAAACAACATAAAAGAAAAAAAATGATAGTAAATTCGAAGTTAAAGTTAATAAATCAAAATTTTAATTTTATATTCGTAGTTACTACTAATAAATCATTATAATGTATTTAGAAATATTTAATATTATAATTAAAATAGCTAATAACATAAAAAAATGATTTTAAATTTGTAATTAAAATTAATAAATCAAAATTTTAATTTTATATTCGCAATTACAATTAATAAATAATTATAATGTATTCATAAATATTTAATATTATAACAAAATATAGTATAATAAATAAATATAAAATAACATAAAAAAAATCAATTTTCAATTCGTAATTACAATTAATAAATCAAAGTTTTAATTTTAAATTCGTAAGTAAAGTTAATAAATCATTATAATGCATTTAGAAATATTTAATATTATAATGAAATATATTATTATAATTAAAATAACTAATAACATAAAAAAATTCAAAATTACAGTTAATAAAAATTTTAAATTCATAACTATAATTAATAACAATTTTTATTTTTTTCCTAAAAAAGTCAAGTTTTTCATATATAGAAACTGAATATTTTCAAATATTTTCTTTCCATAAGTTTTGGAACTGATTATTCTTATCCGTAGAATACAGTAAATATGTAGAACTATAATTCACGTAGATTTATAGTAATTTGTGGATTTCAATTTTCTTTCCATATTTAGATTTATAGTAATTTGTGGATTTCAATTTCTACAGGTTTTAGATTTATAGTAACATGTAGATTTCGATTTCTAAAGATTTTAGAGCGATAGGTTAAGCGTAGAATGTGTATTCTAAATATTTTTAGAATACTATAATTCACGTAGATCACGTATTCTAAACATAGTAAATTCAATGAAAAATGTGGATTTCATTTTCTACTTCGTAGAATATCAATTCTACTTTCCGTAGAACAAAATCTAAGATTATGATTTAAACATTTTTAGAACTGGAAAAAAATACCACTAAGTTAATATAGGTATTTCATCAGTAGTTACTATTTTTCCAAATTTTTTTGGTTTGTAAAACTATTTATTTGTTTTATTTTCGAAAATACTAGTGGGCATTAAAGGAAAAAATGGTACAAAATAGAAATTAGTCTAATGAGACATAAATACTATTTTTTTGCCTAAAAAAATAGTTTTCCGAAAAAAAACCATCTCCTTTTTCTTCTTTTCTTTCTCTACCTTTTTTCTAAATCTAGAGTTGACTAATAATTATCATAGGAACAATATGAACACATAGGAAAATAACGGACATAAATAGAATTATTAAAATGATGAAGAATAACTATCTCATACCAAATTTAGTGAAAAAAAAAATTTATTTTATATTTTTTTAACAATAAAAATGAAAAGAAATGAAAATAAAAACTATTTTTTATAAATGGTAAAAATTTGTTAAAAATATTAAAAATATACTGTTCTTCTTTATTCCTTGGTCACTATTCATATCCCCAATTTTCATTTTTTTGGTTATTTGACAAATACGTCCTAAAAACAGACATTCTAACATATTTGTTATAGAATATCTTTATGTTTATTTCCAAACAAATTAGTTATGTGAAATATAGATGGATACATGTATCTTGTTTGCAGTATATATTCCACCTTAAAAAGAAGATCAAAAATTTAAGCGAGGTGAAAAAATCTATAATCACACAAAGCATCAATAAAGAAACTTCAAACTTTGATAAATGCTACTCTCTATCTGAAATTTGTAAAAAAAAAAAAAGGTCAAAGAAACTCTCCCAGAAAGTGAAAAGAGAACTAATTCTGTCTATGTTGTCTATGTTCTAAATATATTCACTCCAATTGGATGACATAGTGATAGAAAAACAAAGAACTAAAGACTACCTTAACTCAATTGCCTAAATACTTAACCTTAAACTTTAATTAGTAAACCCAAACCCAAAAAAAACTTTTAGTTAATGTTATTTTATTGATTCTCTTGAACAAAAACTTGATTTAGTGCTGCCTAAGAATATTTTTCTTTAATAAATGTATTTGAGAATTTTTCCTACTGTGTGTACCGTTCTACAATAGTAACCTGTTTTAGTGTTATCTTAGAGTATTTCTCATTTAAAATTTATTATAATAACTAAATTTAAATGAATATTTATTTAATATTAAACCATATTTAAAACATGTTAGGGAAATCCAATTTAAGATCTCTAAACTGAACCAAGAGTCCACAACATCAACAGTATTCTTGTCTATAGTAGGATGTATATGAACGCCATTATTTGTCTTTTTGTCATTTTGTCTTTTCTGAGTTTGACTAACTTATAAACAGAAAATTTAGATATTTTATAGGAAAATCTAAAACCAATAATTTTTTCAAAAATAGTATACAATAAATATATACTAAATAATCTTTATGTACCTGTAAAATAACAAAAATGTATTTTTTTAGTTGCACTAGTTTTTCTTAAAATTGATATATAAATATATATATATATAAAGAATATTTTTCAAATTTTTTTACGGTTTATTTTTCTAAAATTTTGTTTAGGTATTTATTACAATTTTTTATCAAAATTTATTTTCTTCAAAATTAAAAATATATTTCCTGAATATGTAACTAACTTTTTGAATTGAAGTTTTGTATATTTAAGAATTTATTTCTATATTTATATAATATCTTCCTATATATTATACATCCTTTATAAATATATTTATTTAGAAAATATTATATCAATTTATACATCAAATAAAATTTGGTAAGTTAAATTAACACAATGTAAAAATAATTTATGTATATTAAAACATTTGTAATCTTATAAATAATTACATCATTCATCTTAAAATATATACACATGTAGAAATGCTTTCATATTTACATGCACAGAGTGTTTTAAATATAGATAGAAGGCTGAATACATTATCATTGGGTATAGGAGAAGTATTTATACAGTGTTATAAGTAGGTTAGAAACAAGTATTAACAAACTACAAAGAGAGCCTCATAGTATAACATATTTTCTTAACAAGCCCCTTTAAGATGGTGGTGCTTGACTAACACTAATCTTGTCTCGAATTAGTTGGAATGGTGCTCTAGACAATGGCTTGGTAAGACCATTTGCCAGCTGATCTTTACTCGAGACGTGCGCAACTCTTAGAACCTTCGACTGTATCAGGACCAAAGTGATAATTGAGAGCTATATGTTTAATCCTTGAATGAAATACATGATTAGCACATAAATAGGTGGCTCCAATGTTATCACAGCAGACTGTTGGAATTATGGGAACAATTCTCTGCTTTTGTAGAACATCGAGCTACACTTTTCTGTGTCTTTGATAGAGAATGATATCACTCAAATTACCCTAAGGAGTGAATTACTCTCTCAAATAAGAGGTTCAGTTGTAGTACATAGAGATCGAATTCACAGGGAGCTAGGGAACACAAAAGATCTAATCCTTAGAGCATCTGCATTGCAGTCTCTTGAGGGTATCTTAAGGGGGAGGGGGCCCACAATTGATGAGAAAACCATGCCCAAAGTTTCCAGAGGAAGAAACGTTTGCTGGGTGTGTTTTGTGATTTTTGCGGGTCCCACGACACGTGGTGGCCCGCGATTGGTTCTTTTTTTTTTAAATATTTTTAAATCAAATAAAACCAAAAAAAAAAAGAAAGAAAGAGACCCATGTGGGTTTTTGGGATAAGGATGGTCTTAGTGACTAAGCTAGGTTGATTATGATTAACTTTAAAGTGCAGGTTTGAGCAAGGCAGTTGATCGGTGGGTTTGATTGAGGGTTTTAACAATTAAAGACAGTAGATAGACTTAGGGTTTCTATTCAGGTGATCAGGATTATAATCCTATAGATGCATAACAAGTTGCATGCATGATATTAAAGAGCTCAACAGCTTATGCACAAATCGATCAGCGTTCGCTTTCTAGATTCGTCTGATGACTAGATCTAATGATCTCACCTGTCGGGATGATCAATTAGAAAGTGTCGATCGATGACTCTATAAGAGTATCGATCGATACACCTCTCACTCCGTTGATGATTATTCTATAGGAATATCGATCGACACGCTTCTTGTAAGCTTTAGGCGCGGGTTGAAATTGATGCTCACTAAGTCTTTAAATCAGCTCTCGCCTTTCTCTAGTGATCTTAGCTTGAATAGGATGTATTCAGGATGAAGTCAGGTTAACAAACAATCCTAGGTCAAGATTCTAGTTAGCTACTCTAGAACAGATGCATTAAGAACATCCTAACAATGAATATCACAACTTAGCAATCTATAGTTGGGGCTAATCCCTCAAAACATGGCCAAGCAATTCATAGCAACGAGATGAAAGAAACTCATAGATAGATAGATACATAAACAAATAATGGAGTTCCAATCACAAATCTCTTTTGATCTTTTCTCCATCTCTAAGAATCTCTAAAAACCTTAAACAATAAACTAGAACAAAATAGAAAGCATGCTTTGCCTTAAACACATAGGCAAGCTATATATAGTGAGTTCATTAGGTTAAAAACTCGTCAGGGGCAATCTTGTAATTTGGTGAAGACTTGGGCTTTAAGTCGGCTGGAACCATTCTGTCTCTGTGTGACTCCTATCGATCGATGTCACAGGTTGTGCATCGATCGATTAGAATCTTGATACATCGACCTTTGGATACTGATGTCAATCGGTGGCACAGAGTGTGCACTGATCGATTGTTGTCTCTAAATATTGACCTCTGGTCTGGTTTGATGGTCAGCTCGGATAAAATCTCTATTAAGCTCCAAAATGCTCCAAAATCATCACTTTAATTCAAAATGCTTCTGAACCTGAAAACATACTTAATAGACTCCAAAACATAATATATATTACTTAAAAACACCTATATACCATAGGTAAAAACAGATAAAATCCATGGTATATCAACTCCCCCAGACTTACCATTTTGCTTGTCCTCAAGCAAAACAAACAGGCAGTCTCTCTGAAAGAGGTTTAAAATAGCAGGGACTCAAACAATCTCTAACTAGAATCATCACCTCTACAATGTTGCAAGCCACATCAAATATCTCCTAACTACATAAGTACTTTATACCATATCCTAGCTTAGCAACCAAATTCATCTAGCCAGCAACTTAGCAAATCCTGCCTGACTCACGCCTCTACTGATCTCATTTCTTTGCATTAAATAAAAGTGCAGGCTGTACCTTAGGGCTATCGATCACAAGATGCAAGGTTGCTAAAACAAGTATCTGGACCTGCAGGTAAAAAGAAGTTCCTTTCCTCTCTCTCTACTTATTTCTCTCCTAATCAAAGTCTGCTTTTATTTGCAAGAAATTGACCAATATTGGACACGCTTCCATGAATCAAGTCTTAATGGTTTTAGCCACCAAGCCCTGTTTACTTCTTTTAGACCTATATCCCAGGATTCTTTGTGAATCAAGCCTTAATGGTTGTAGCCACCAAGTCCTGTTTGAACCTTTTACCTATAGAATTCTTATGAATCAAGCCTGAATGGTTGTAGCCACCAAGTCCTGTTCGAATTCTTTTCGTAAGTAAATATCTAACTATTCCTATTTTTTTTTTTTAAAAAACTGAAAATTTAAATCTAAATTTTAAAATTTGAGAGAGAGAGAGAGGGTAATATATCTATCTACATAAGACTTTACTTTCCAGACTTGTTTGAAGCATCCGACCCCGTGTATACCATGCCCCAAGACAAGCAGATGTAGTCAAGTTTGGTTGGAGATCAGCTTTGGTTTCTTCAAACATTCATAGCAAGTGTGGTACTAGTTGACAGGTGATCCACTTTAGCATCTATAGTACATTATGCAGTCAACAAATCTAAGAGTGGTGCTAAAGAGTGGTTAGATAACAAGTAAAGATTTTAAAAAATAATTCTCCCCTTCTTGACTCAATAAAACTTTTGAAAACATATAACAAGATCAAACGGTAGAGTATTATTAGCAACCCCCAGATTTAAATGATACACAGTCCTCAGTGTACAACCAGTCGGAGTTAATGGGATAACATAAACCATACGTGCTAATTTGAAAAGTTTAGAACGATATACCTGACCGAAGTCCGTGTCGATCGATGGAAAGAGAAGGCCTTCGATCGTTTTGAAAATGTCAGTGTCGATCGATGTCGACATGGTTTCGTCGGTCGATGTCATTGGCAATCGTCTACTCTGGTTCATCCTCCCCTCTTCTCTTTTTTTTTTTTTATATTTTCTGCAAATAAAAACTGAAAAACAAAAATAAGTAACTAAAATGAATAAAGCTAAGCAAAATTACCTAATAATGGGTTGCCTCCCACTCAGCGCTTTGTTATAGTCTTTTAGCTTGACTTTGGAGGTGGTTGGGCTAGTGAGGTGCAAAGCAGCAACTTGCTGGAAAACAAGTATCCACATTATCTCTGTTCATCTGGAACCATGTAGCAATGAAGCTTCTTGTGGCTTCATCCCCTCTGGTCCATCTCTCATTCAGCCACTAATGCGATCGACGCGAAAAAGACAGCCGAGTAAACACACTCGCACGACCAACAGAACAACGAGATGGCTTGATCCCCGAGAGGGATACGTAGGCAGCTTGTCTACATGACAAGTTCAGCTATCCCCCCCTCCCAAAAATGGGAGGGGGGGAGGGGAAGGAGTACATATACGAATGCTCGTATGCTCACGCACCTTAAACTTTTTCCTTGTACTCGATATTTCAAAACTTTTTCGAAAATAAAGATTACGACTGGAATTTCATAAAATTCTCCTGTCCGCAAACAATCATCTCGTTCTCAAAACGGATCAACTCTGTCACAAACGCGTTCTGGTCGTATTGTCAATTTCGACTCATGACCAGAACCAGAAACACAAGGCTCATTTTTGTTGGGGTCAAAATCGGTCACGACGGAATCAATACCCGAAAACCCTCGGAAAAACCAAATCTCGGTCAAAACTTCGAAAAACCGAGAAGACGAATAACCGACACGGATCACCCGACGAGTCCGGGTCTACTCGCCGGCGAGCATGACCGAAGCACGGATCAGCTCGCCCGGCGAGAACGGACCACCTCGCCGGGCGAAGTTCGACCATGACATGGGACAGCTCGCCCGGCGAGAACGGACCACCTCGCCGGGCGAAGTTCGACCATGACATGGGACAGCTCGCCCGGCGAGTTCGACCATGACATGGGACAGCTCGCCCGGCGAGTTCGACCATGACATGGGACAGCTCGCCCGGCGAGTTCGACCATGACATGGGACAGCTCGCCCGGCGAGAACGGACCACCTCGCCGGCGAGCTTGGCTGAGACGAAGGCGAGCACGGGCCGGCGAGCTCGGCTGAGAAGAAGGCGAGCTCGCCCGGTGAACACAGGCCAGCTCGCCGGCGAGTTCGACCATGACATGGGACAGCTCGCCCGGCGAGCTTGACCATAACGTAGGTCAGCTCGCCAGGCGAGCTCG
Organism: Brassica carinata; assembly: GCA_016771965.1. NCBI lineage: Eukaryota > Viridiplantae > Streptophyta > Magnoliopsida > Brassicales > Brassicaceae > Brassica > Brassica carinata. The sequence goes on from CM028694.1 coordinate 9,287,024, forward strand.
GCCAAGGTACGGGTGGACTCATCCAGTGAGCACGGGTAACCTGTCGACGATTGTTCCTAAACCCAATCTTGTCCCGTGACTATATGTCCTCGTTCAAAGCTTCCGTAACTCGATCCCCAGGTCCACGGATATAACACCAACTTTCCGTCCAGAAGTATCCTCAAAAGCTTTCGGGAAATTGGATATGTTGGATCTCCCAAACGGTTTCCCACTCTTCGTGATAGGACGGGTTACGATTAATTCAACATCAAACACCTCGGCTGAACGAAGAGACGAGGTTCCGTTAGAAGGATCGTGCCTACGCCAACGGACACTTCGCAAGTAAAAAATGCTTAAGTCTCAATACGGCCCAAAAGAAGTCCGAATTGCGGACGACGGCCCAGTTACGGTCCTAAGGAAATTGAGCCCGAAGATAAGGATGACGGTTTATTCGCGGAAAGGGATAAATGTCAAGTTTCCGCGAAGATAAATGTCAAGTTTCCGCGAAGATAAATGTTAAATTTCCGAAGATAATCATGAAGGAAATATGAAAAAGCCCGCGACAAATCCGGCCCGAGAGGAGGAAAACCGACCTAAGAGGAGGAGTATATAAAGAGGACTTGGGCGAAGAGAGAAGGGGAGAGCTTTCTCAGAGCAAACTAAACACTTAGAGCAAATTAGGCATTTTTCCGTTTTTACTATCGAGCTGCGACTCAACTAGGTTAGAACTTAGGTTGCTAGACTAGCGAACTTGCCGACAGCTCTCGTAGCCAAGGCTCTTACTTGTTGTTCACGCTCAAACGCGAATTCGGAAATAAGATCCCCTTTTGTTCTCCTTTCTTTTTATCTTACGATTTTACATCTCAATATATTTGTCGTATTGATTATGTTGTGTGTGGCCCAGCAGATAGCCGTGACCTTTAAGGGAGACTAGGTTTACTTGGTTTCCCTCCGATTGACTGAAACTCGACGGTGTGAATTTTGGTTCCCACAATTTTCAAAGGGACAAGCGAGACGTCGCCTAAACCTGCGAAAAATGCTATCAGTCCATTCACGACTTTAAAATACAAATGCTCGGCGATTGGCCCCGCCGAGCACTCTAGGCGTCCTAAACAAACGCACCTAGATCCATTCAAAGGATGGATCCCCTTCCATCCGACTAGGATAAAATAGCGCGCTATAAAAGAAAACCAAAATTTTGATCAGAACTTTCGGGAGACTTAAAAATTGTCCTCGAAGAGATGCTCGATTCCTACCATAAAAGTCATATAAGCCGAGAACATATCGCAGACTTTAAAGCGGGACGGAATCAGGTCGAAAACGATACGGGAAACTTAAGTCAAAGTAGTCATCGCATCCCCTAAAACCGTGAGTAGACCTAGGTCCTACCCTAAACCCAGCACACTGGTCTCTAACATCACAAGGCATAGTATCAAACACCCTGATACGAGACCCCAAAATTTTCCTCTTGGCTATTGTACGTGCATCTCCAGAAATCCCGCAAGCTTGTACGCTGCGGAAAACTCTCGAAACAGATCGCGGATATAGCCGTTCACCCAGAGTTAGGTCGCGAGATGACAACTCACACCCTTCCCTCTACATTCGCACGAATAAAAACATGCTCTTAAAACACGGAATACAAGTTCATTATAAAAAGTCGCAGAAGCGACAGGGATTCGAAGCCACATACGGCCAGTCCCACTACATAAAAAGAAACGGCCACTTCGGGACAGAGACAACATGCAAATCAGAATCTATCACGAAGATAAAGGGGCACTACCCCAACAAGTCACATGGAACCTTTCAGTCAATCGCCGAGATCAAAGAACCCCGTCATTGATCTTCCGAACGACTGGTCATTTGCAATCGGGGGCGCCGGTTGATCCACCTCGGCTTCTGCCGTGTCAGAAGAAACAGGGATCGGATTCCATGCTCCCTGATCCTTCGCTCGATCTGAGGGATCGGAAAGTCCCTATTCCTCTCATTCATACGCAAGACTGCCTCGCATACTCGACGTCGTAGGAATAGTCGTGAGCCGTCGTAAGATACAAACCACCCGCAGTGCCACGACACTCGCGGTAATCCCCAAGAGCCTTGTGGCTCGCTTAAAGTTCTCCGAACTCATGCGAGAACCTCTCGTGATGGGTTCTTACGACTTCGGCCACATCTCTCCTTCCCCGCCTGTAAGCACGACGTACATCTGCCTCGGACGGTCCCCCTTCCCGGCGATTGTCTAGTTCGCTTTTCAGGCGGGCGATCTCCTTCTCGGCCATATCGGTCCTAAACTGAGCCATGCGAGCCTCTTGTCTGCTCGTGCCGAGGGCCCGGCTTACTCTCAGAAGGGCCTGCAAAAACCCTCGAAGCTCAGGAAAGAAAAACTCGACAATACAAACAGAATGTATGGTCGAAGATCGTTACCTCGTTGACCGTTCTTGACGCCTCAGCAAACTCTGGTACCTCAGTAGAACTCCCTCAACCGAGGGAAGCTGGAAATCAAAGAAGTCATCGAGGTCGACCGGCACGTCACCGTTAAGATAGGGGAAATCTTCTACATCGATTGACGCATCGTCAACGGCAGTACGCTTACCTTTGCGAGTGCTTGCCTTTCCTTTCTTCTTCCGGGCCGCGTGCGGCACGAGGCCATCCATTCTCGATCCCGAATCTTCATCAACTGGCATACCCGGTTTGAAATCAGCCCAATGGCACTTCTCCTCGAGGAACAATTTTTGGATGGCTGGTAAATCTTCCGGAAACGGGGGATTTGGTGTGCCCACTACAAAGACAAAGATTGCATAAGGATCTCGAGATCCAATCTCATCAAATCTAAAGAAGTGATCGAATCTGGATTACCTTTCTGACCCCACGCGGCCCTGAAGATGGGAATGCCACTCGCTTCAACGGACGCATCGTCTACTCGGACGAAGAATAAGCTCTTCTTCCACTCGTGATAGTTCGAGGTGAACCCTCTTATGACCACCGTCCCCGATATGGGTCTCATCTGAACCATGGCCAAAGTCCCGCAAGGCGATAGCATGGCTCTGAGATGGTTACGTCGAGGGGTGTTCCCAATTCGTAACTCAACACCAACAGCCCAAGGATGTGCTGCAAGCCGCACAGGTAAATCTGGCCGACCGATACCCCGTAAGAGCTCAGGAGTCGGACAGAAACTTCCGGAATCGGAAACCACAGACGGCATTGCATCAAGTACACCTCGAAACATGTAAAGTAGCCGTCTGGTGGAGAACTCGCATCTTCTTCTGGTTCAGGGAGACGAAAGTGAACCGACTCTGGAACTCTGCAAAAATGCCGAATGGAAGCAAGACCATTGGAACAGCTCTTGCTCGGACAATCCGCCTCATGGTTTGGTATAAACGAAGGGGGAGTCCATAACCCGGGTCTGGCGGGCTTCAGCCCTCCGCACGCTTCCCAGTACACGGCTGCATCTTCAGGATCGACCGAGGGAATCTCAAATTCTACCTTAGGCACAGCGCCGTTAAATTGCGAGCTAGAACCATTAGCGACAAAGCAATCACGACCAGACTTGCCAGACTCCTTTCTTCTTGAAGACATTTTCTCAAAGAGAGAACTTGTGTAAAGAGAAGGGAGAGAAGAATTTTTTCTTTTTTCTTTGGAAGTGTTGTGGAGATGAGTGAGTAAAGAATTTGAGAACTTACTCCACATACTTATAGAAAAGGAGATTTACTATCCAATCTTCGAAGTTTCAGACATTGGATAGTGCCTAACTTACCTAGCACGCTTACCTCGCCCGCAAGAATATCATAATTCTAACGAGCTGGGGGCTAACTTTTGGGGTCAAAATCGGTCACGGCAAAATCCAACGTCATAAACTCCTCGAAAGGTATCTTCTCTTAGCAAAAAGAAAGATAAAGAGAGTACGAGAAAGACAACGAAAAGTTTCGAGTCAGTTCCGACAAGGAATTAGAGACTTGTCCGAAGTCATCGTAAACTTCAAACGACTAACAAGAGCAAGGGTTGATCGTCCGAGAACATCAATGTGGGAACCGAAATTCACACCGCCGAGTTTTAGTTGATCGGAGGAAAACCAAGTAAACCTAGTTTCCCCTGAAGGTCCCGGTTATCTGCTGGGCCACACACAACACGATCAATATGACGAAAATAGCAAAGTAATAAATCGTAAAAGAAAAGAGAGCAAAAAGGATCTTATTTCCGAATCCGCATTTGAGCGTGAACAACAGGCGAGAGCCTCGGCTACGAGAGCTGTCGGCAAGTTCGCTAGTCTAGCAACCTAAGTTATAACCTAGTTGAGTGACAGCTCGATAGTAGAAACGGAAAAATACCTAAATTGCTATAAGTGCTGATGTTGCTCTGAAAAGTTCTTCCTTCTTCTCCTTCTTCTAAGTCCTCTTTATATACTCCTCCTTTAGGTCGGTTTACCTCCTCTCGGGCCGGACTTGTCGCGGAATGGGCTTTTCCATATCTCTTTTTCCTTCGTGATTATCTTCAGAAACTTGACATTTATCTTTTTGGAAATTTCACATTTATCTTCGCGGAAACTTGACATTTATCTCTCCCCGCGGATGAGATAAACCGTCATCCTAGTCTTTGGGCTCAAGTCTCTTAGGATCATAGGTGGGCCGTTGTCCGCAATTCGGACCCTCTTTGGGCCGTATCGAGACTTAAGCGTTTTTTACTCGCGAAGTAGCCGTTGGCATCGGTATGATCTTCCCAACGGAACCTCATCTCTTCGCATAGCCGAGGTGGTTGATGTTGAGTTAATCGTGACCTGTCCTATCACGAAGAGTGGGAAACCGCTCGAGAGACTTAACCTTCCCAATTTCCCGAAGACTTTTGACGATATTTGTAGACGGAACGTCGGTGTTATGTCCATGGACCCGAGGATTGAGTTGCGGGAAATTCGGACGAATATGCATGGTCACGGGATAAGACCGGGTTCAGAATAATCGCCGAAGGGCTGGTCGCACTCGCCGGGCGAGCTGGCCTATGCCTTGGTCGAGCTCGCCGGCGAGCTGACCGTGATGGTGTCGTACTCGCCGGGCGAGCTGACCCGCGATTCGGTCGAGCTCGCCGGCGAGCTGACCCGTGCCATGGTCATGCTTCGCCCGGCGAGTTGACCCATGCTTGCCAGGCGAGCTGACCCTTGCTATGGTCGAGCTCGCCCGGCGAGCTGACCCGTGCTTTGGTCGAGCTCGCCGGCGAGTTGGCCCGTGCTCGCCGGGCGAGCTGACCCTTGCTATGGTCGAGCTCGCCGGCGAGTTGGCCCGTGCTCGCCGTGCGAGCTGACCCTTGCTATGGTTGAGCTCGCCGGCGAGTTGACCCATGCTTGCCAGGCGAGCTGACTGTTGCTATGGTCGAGCTCGCCGGCGAGTTGGCCCGTGCTCGCCGAGCGAGCTGACCCTTGCTATGGTCGAGCTTCGCCCGGCGAGCTGACCTGTGCTATGGTCGAGCTTCGCCGGGCGAGCTGACCTTGCTATGGTCGAGCTCGCCGGCGAGTTGACCCGTGCTCGCCGGGCGATCCGTTTCAGTTATTCATTTTCTTGGCTTTTGAAGTTTTGACCGAGGTTTGGTTTTACGAGGACTTTCGGGTATTGATTCCGTCGTGTCCGATTTTGACCCCAACAGTTAGCCCCCCCAGCTAGCTAGGTTCCGTGGAGTTTTGGTAACAGGTCCTAGCTCGCGGTATAGCTTGTTAGGAAGGTGTAGAGACGTAATCGTTTGCCGAAAGCCGAGAGTAAAAAGTAAATCTCTTTTGTTCCTTATATAGGTGGAGTAAGTTTTTTATCATTCCAAACTTACTACTCACTAGAACTTACCTCTAAGATAGGAATTTCTCTTTTTTTTCTCCTTGCTTAAACAAATAAAATGTCTTCAATCAAAGGATCTTCAAAGAGGCACTCTTCCTCACATTCATCTTCGGATGACTCTTCGGCTAATGAGGTGATCACCCCGAAAGAAGAGTTTGGATTCGATGCGGCTCTTTGCGGCTCTTTGCGGCTCGCTCCCGCCTCTGCAAGACATTCCAATCCCCAAGAGGCCCGTGAGGTCGCCGAACGCACCCCTCACGCCGAGCATGGTTTCTCCCGACTACCTTGCGACTCTTCGGAGTTTTTACCAGGTTCCAAGTGGAGTTGTGTTTCGGATCCCGAGTGGCAACGAGAGCGCGAGGAACCCTCCGGAAGGTTTCTTCACTTGCTACGAAGCCTTCCTGTCGTATTGCCGCATGTGGTTTCCGATCCCTGGTACCATCGCCCGTGCGCTTCACCGCTTTGAGCTTTCGATCAGCCAGCTAAACGTTCCGGCCTTACAGCATTGGCTTGGCGTGTTGATCTCGAGTTACGAGCTAGGAATGGACCTTAACCTTTGCGACTTCGGAGGCCTTTGGTCTACGAGAGTAACGGGAATTGATGGCTCGTACCGCATGGCGCCAAAGAAAAACATGGTTATAAGTCAGGGGCATACTTCGCACGCCAAGACATGGTTCGAGCGCTTTTTCTTTGTCCGAATAGATGGGGAGTCTGTCGAGGAGAGCTACCTCCACCTATTCCGTTGGGAGTAGAACTTCAAACGCGGTAATACGACTAGTAACGTTTTTCATCTTGATACCTTGAAAACATGTGACGATGATTTTTTTATGATCTTGCAGTGAACAGGATCCTTCCGCCGACTCCTGCCGATCTTTTTGCCAAGCGAGATCGTCTCTGCAGCAGGCCATTCTTCTGGAATTCCTTTACCGTTGAACGGATTCGAAGTGCGATGGAGCTCCATCGATCTCGAGCCGTCTCCCAGCCTCTTGACGTTCCGTACGACGTAGAACCGGTCACTGATGTCTTGCCCACTCAGAGGCGGAGAAATCGGTCTCGGAGAGGCAAAGGGGTTGCCTCTGAGAACGTCTCGGGAGATCCTCCGCTGCCAGGATGGAAACCTAGTTTCATTTCAGGGGAAAAGAGTGGAACCAGCGAGGTTCCCCTTCCTAGATACTTTTTTGCCGACCTCCCTCCCGATTTCACTACTCATGAGTCGAGGAGGAAAGTGGTCGCTGAAGGTTCCCGTTTAATCAATGAAGTTTGTGGGAACCGAAATTCACACTGTCGATTTTAATGAATAATAATGGAGGAAAGCAACGAAAACCCTACTTTCCTTGAAGGTCCGGATTCTCTGCGACAGCCAACGACAAGTGACTGAATAAATGCGGAAAAGGTTTTGTTAAGATTTGCGACTGGACCTTAAGAAAGGCTGCCTACGTACCCCTTTCGAGGATCAAGTCGGACGTAGTTCAGTTAGAAAGAATTGAACAAGAGATCGAACAGTCTTTGCCTGGTTCGTCTAGTATGAGCGTTGGTCATAGAAATGGGCATATCGAAGATAATGCCTAGGGTTTCTATGTGCGGAGCTCTGAGTAAAAGAATTTTTAGATCCTTCCGAGAGGAACAGGGGTCTGCGGAGAAGATAAAACTAGAAAAAGAGGCGGCCAGACGTTCTAAGTCATGCCTCGCTGGCCTAACCACCTAAGTTCTAAGTTCTCTAAGCTAGCAGGAGTTCTCTAAGCCTAGATTCTAGGATTTTCGGATCCTTTTCTCTTCTGCCTCAGCCCTCCTTATATAGTCGTTTTTAGGTCGTTGGCCCGTTTACCCTTTCGCCTTTGGGCCCAAGTTTATCTCTTTTGGAAATATTCCATTTTCCGTCGATCTTCGTAGTTATCCTCGAGTCTTGACATTTATCCGCGGAAACTTAGCATTTATCCTACTTCCGTGAGTTAGGGTAAATTGTCATAGCTTCCATTGGGCTTGGACTTCCAAAATCGTAAGTGAGTCCGTGGACACGTTTTAAGCCCTCGAACGTTCATACGATTTCTCGGAAGATTATCTTTTCCGAAAAATAAATCGTATAGCCTAAAGAATTGATGTTCGAGTCGATCGTCCTTGTTTTACACGATATACTTCGCGGAAGAACTAACCTTCCTAGCTCTGGTTGCAAAACTTTGAGGATTACTCCAATCGAGCCGAACCGAGGAGCATTAGGTCCGCAGCTAAGCTGTTATGATACACAAAAGCCACGAGGTGCGATCTAAATCGCACGGGCTGGGAATAGACAGGACGCCCGGCGCCCGGCACCCGGCGCCCAGTGCCAGCACGGGCGTTCTGAAGATCTCGACGAGGGTTTCAATTTGATAACTTGATCGTTTTCTGGTTCCTCACGGTTTGAGAGAACGACCTCTATGAAGTTTTGAGCCAGATTCTAAGTCGGACAGGCCGGGAATAGGCTGGACGCGCCGGCACCCGGGGCCAGGACACGGACGCTCGCACCGGTGCCCGGAACTAGCACGGGCGAGCCGGCGCCCGGCGCCCGGTGCCAGCACGGGCGAGCCGGCGCCCGGTGTCCGGTGCCAGCACGGGCGAGCCGGCGCCCGGTGCCAGCATGAGCGTTTTGAAGATCTCGGCGAGGGCTTCGATTTGATATCTTGATCGTTTTCTGGTTCCTCACGGTTTGAGAGAACGACCTCTTCGAAGTTTTGAGGCAGATTCCTTTGTGTTTAGGGTTTTCGTCGTGATCGAATCTTGACGCCCTTGGGCGAGCGGACCTTGATTGGGTTGATCCGCCTTTTTTCGTACCGATCTTTCCGGGGACTCTCAGACGCGACTTCCGCCGCCTCCGGGATCTTACTTTCAAGAAGTGTTTCACGAAGAACCCATAAGTAAAAAATAATCCTAGCCGTTGATTTCGAGATAACCGTTTTCGACCCCACCAGAGAGTGGATATTCTAATTTTAGAAAATCTCGTATAACTTCTTTTCAAATTATACGAGACTTTTTTTTCAAGAAATACTTTCCAGAGACTTTCAGTCATTGATTCTGTCGTGACCGATTTTGACCCCAACAGTTACCCCCCCCCACCTCGTTAGAACCTTCGTGATGTTCTTGCGAGTGATAAGACATGTCAGGTAAGATAGGCGGAATTAATGGTTGAAAGGCTCCGTTGAAAGTGGTAAGATTGGGGCTGCGCCTTTCGAAGGCTGCCTACGTACCCATGTCGAAGGGATCAAGCCTTCCGTAGTTCGTTTTGGAGTTTAAGACCCTTGTGATCTGTTTTCCAGCGAGACTTATATGGTCTGGTTATGTGTCGTGAGAGACTTTCGAGCATGTTGCTATTGATGGTATTACGTTTTGTTCTGGCCGTTGTGAGGCCATGATGTATCTTTTGGGATTGGCCGTTGGCGGCTTCGAATCCCTGCCCGTTTCAGGGCCTGTTAAAATATTTTGCTCAAATTTATAAAATCGTGGTTTTTATAAATCGAGAGAACTTCCGTTTTTCGAAGTTAGAGGGACAGGGTGTGAGTTGTCGTCTCATTCCTGCCTCTTTGACGATCATTGTATCCATCGATTGTACAAAGCGAGATTTTTTGCGGTTTACTGATTTACGCGAAGGTTCGTGAAACGAATAGACCTAAGCGAAGAGACAAGTTTTGGGATCTCGTATCGGGTACTGATACTATGTCTATGAGATGTCAAGATCCAGCTTGGCTGGGTTTAGGGCAAGACCTAGGTTTACTCTCGGACTGAGGCTTTGCAATGACAAGTCGGCTTTCGTTTTGCCTGTTTGCGATTTTAACCTGACTCGTACCATTTTAAAATCCGCGAATTGTTATCGGCTTATATGATTTGTCTGGGTGCGAATCGAGCTACTTCCGTTTGGAAGAGCTAAACGAAATTTCGGTTTTCTTGTATAGCGCGCTATGTTATCCTTGTCGGATGTAAGAGAGCCTACCCTTTTAAAGGCGGCTATTGTCTGTTTAGGACGTTATAGTTTGTTTGTTGTGATCAGCAACAACGACATGATACCGTTTTGAAGGTGTGTTACAGTTTAGAGTTCCTGAGACGAGAATTTCGTCTGGAACGTTTTGAGGAAAAAATATCCTTCGAGCGTTAGCGGCGTCTCTCAGTGCCGAAGGTTGAGTTTTCCTTGTGCCGCACTTCGTGTTTGAAATGTTCGCGGGCTTGGAGATGTTTTGCTAATTTTCGCAGCCAAAAAACTGTTGTCTCAGTTTTGCCACTGAATTGTTCGATTTTTGATCGATGAATTAGGACCGAAGGGTCGCGTAAATTTGTTCCTGGGAAGGAGCGTCTTTCTCCACTGTGCTTCGTGAAGTGTTGGCCTCCCGAGGGATTTATTTTGTGTATTTTTAAGAATGACTCGTATAACTCTTGGAGCCATGTCACGAGTGTTTCTTTTCATGCTGTGTTTACGGGGCGTATAGAACTTAATCGATTGACGATAAGTTTAAATCATCCGTTAACCATATGGTTGTTAGGACTGAGTTTTGGTATGAAGAGTTTATCGTATGATTTTCCAATTCTGGGTTATAAGACAAATTGCTTGCGTAATAGTCACTTGGCGTTCTATGAACAAATCGTGGATTGTTGTTTTAGCCGTTAAGTGATTGGAGCAGTGGTCGCTCAGTAGTTTTGGATTGGCATGGAGGCTAGATTTAGCCGTATCGCCAAGGAAGTTGTTGGTAAACGATCAGACCATGATCCTTATTAAGGTCATGTTAGTTTACGATTGTCCTTAATGGGGATGACGAATTCAGGTCCGGGCTTTACGGAAGGGCGTTGTGACACCCCCGATCTGGTCTAAGTATAAGTTGACTTGACCGGCCGTGCAACAATCAAACAAGAACATGCACAGCCGATCACTCGTAACTGAAACCAAACCGATAAGCCACAATGTGTACATAAAAGACTAACCCGAAGTTTCCGAAATAAATCCAAGTACCTTAGGCCAGTCGCATAAGTACACATATCCTATTAGGTACAACCCGAGGCTTTACAACTGATGAAAGGCTTTTCAAGGTACTAATCAAATGATGTAGTATATAAGATTGTCGAACCAGTTCTAAGTGACCACAAAGCAAAGGGAATACAAGTCTATGCTTAATCTAAATGCAATCATTAAGGGAGATAATTATTAAACTAACACAATATCTAAAATGCAAGAAAATATAAAGATTTCTTTCTTTATGAGGAGATGAGACCCATGGGTGTAGGGACTTGATTTCAAATGATTAAGATTCAATCCAAGATGCCAACTTTTCAATCAATCTAATTCCTTATGCCTAGACAACAAAACTAAGCAAGCTCTATCCCTAGATGAACGCTCTTTTGCAATGATCACCCAAGTACACCGAATCCCTTTGGCTGTAATGATCAAAGCAAGCATAAAGAATGAGTCTAATAGCAATCCTAGCTTCTTTGACAACTAATCCCTTAGGCAAAGCAAGCTAAAAGCATAGATGAGTTGGTTCAGGCATTTCATAGAACACCTTCTGGGCATGAAATGCCTATAGCTCTATGTTTGAGAGGCCAACTCAAATATATCATTAAGAACACCAAATCAATGCAAGGAAAGGACAGATCTAACACTAAGCACCTTGGATCTACACTTAATCACTCTCAATCACCCTAACCCATGGATCTTAAATGGATCTACTCACTAATCCACATGCTTACTCTTAAACCCATGAGAGATTCAAGCTTAAACATGTAGAGAAAGAAAGGAGATGAAATTAAACAATCAAGAACACAAGATGAGATTAAGATTCAAAGATAAAAATTTCTCAAATGTTTGTGTTCTTAGAAAGAAAATAACATAAGTCCCAAATTAGAGATAACATGAGTATTTATAATTGGCTTGAAGCCCTAGAAACATAAAACGAAATTACTAAAAAGTCCTTGAGCCAAATGGGCTTCAACCAATGGGAAGAGGGGTTGGATTTTAGGTCAGGGGTGAACCAGCCTTTCCCAACCCGGTCTGGCCACCCCGGTCCAAGCTTGTCTTAGTCCTTGTCCAGCCCGTCCGGGTTCAGTTCCCTGGTTCTCCCTTCCCGGCCGTCCGGGTGCGCCTTGATCCATCTCTGCCGACCGGGTGTCCCTTCCCGGACTGGCCACCCCGGTCTGGTCTCCTCCAGCACCACTCAAACGACCGGGTGCCTCTCCCAGGCTCAGTCATCCCGGACTGGACCACTTCCATCCATCTGCTCTTTTCCCGGCCGGCTGCTTGAACCCGGCCGTCTCTACCCGGCCAGCCTGACATGCTTCAAGTGAATTGATCATAACTCTTCCAATACAGGTCCAAATGACTTGAAACCACTTCCATTGGAAAGCTAACTCAATTTTATGTGTATCCACAAAATCCTAGCAGCAGAAGACATCTCTAAGGCCTCTGTCCATGCTCATCTTTGTCTTGACCAGATCATGGATTTGACTTCTCTTTTCATGGCCAAACTTGATTCTTCATCTCTTTTGGGTCCATAAGGCTTCCAAACACCTCAAATAACACCAAAGCATACTCCAACACCTGATAAGGACACATGAATGCAAAATGGACCTAAACTTCCTAATGCCTAACTTATATGATCAAAATGCATAAGATATGGATGCTAAAAACATGTAAATATGCAAGCTATCAACTCCCCCACACTAGACCTTTACTTGTCCTCAAGTAATCTTTTCAGAACACAAGGAGGAGAGACATAGAGATGGAAGCAAAGCCAAAAGAAACACTCATATCACTCAACTTGACATCCTAAAGAAACATAGCAAATAGCATGAGCAAAACTTCTTATTATGCTCTAGCTTCACAAGGCCTATCAATGACTCTTATGCCTCTACACAAGATGCAATGCTTATCAACCAACAAGATCTCTTAACCAGCCCTCACATTGATTCACACACACACACACACACACACACACACAAGGTGAAGTCTCACAAATGGGCACATGATGTCAATCATTTGGCTAGGTGATCAAATGGTCTAATATGGATGATAATGAGGTTTCAAAGCATCATTTCAAGGTGGCAATTACTCAAAATCAAAGAGCTTGATCATTATGCAAAATTTATCTAAGACTAGGAGCAATTCATGCATACATGGATCCATCCTCATCATTCTACCCAATTCCTAAGTGATTACAAGATCTACTCCCCTCTATTCATCCCATAACCCAAAATGAAAACATTCTCACATCACTCAGCCAATGAACAACTTTCTTTCTTTTAGATTCAACCACTAAGGACCTCAAATCACTTTTCTAAGCTCTAACTCTTTAAGTTTTTCCTTCCCCACTATCTTATTGAATCTTTTTTTTTTTTTTCTTTTTTTTTTTTCTTTTTCTTTTCTTTTTTTTTTTATTTATTTTTATATACATGAAGGTGGAAGGTCAAAAACATACACAAAAACTTTCTTATATATATATATATATATATATATTTTTTTTTTTTTTGTTCTGGGTCCCTAGGGTTTTTCTTTCTCAATGATACTCTTTTGTTCATAAATCTCAACATTGGTACATTCCAAACCCACGATATAGACCATTAAGGAACAAAAACCCCACTCACCATCCTAGAAGCTAGCTCAAATGAGGACCCTATGCTAGCAAGAGATGAGAACAAATCCATGTCGCTCCCAATACTCTCAAGATTTTGCACATGACAAGCTATCAGAAAAGGCCTCACTCATGCAAATCAATGTAGGCTTCAAGGAATGGATAGGGTTCAAGGGTATGGAAGTGCCATTTGGGTTAACAAAGTGTGGTACAATGGGAAAAGATAACCCAAATGTGTATGAGATCCATGATCAAGTATGCAAATGCCCATATGCAAGAGAAATTAGGTTCATTCAAGTCTAAGTTCAGGATGGAGCTGGTCTTAAGAACAATGCCAATATCAAGCAAACAAGCAAGTTTCAAGAAGAGTTTTCAAGGCTCAAAGCATGCAAGCCTTTCAAAAGATGCTTAAGCTACTTGATATGTTTAACTAGGGTGTCAAATTCAGTGCAAAGAAGTGTTCTTTACAAGGAAATGCTCCATATGCAAATGAATGCAACCTATATGCTCTAGACTCAATCTTAAGGATGCAAGTGATGCAATCTACATGATTCAAAAATTTTTAATTTTTTTTTGAATTTTCTATGCAAATATGAATGTACAATGCAATGCATGAGACTCAAAATCACAAAGAAAACATGATCAAATACTTGGTACCTCCCCCACACTTAAATCACACAGTCTCTGTGTGAGTAAGAGAGAAGGAGATACCCAACAAGACAAAAGGAAAATGTATATACAAGAAGGGTTGGAGTGATACTTATGAAGGATGTTTGGGCGTGGTGTTTGGTGCCAGGGCTAGGAGCTGGCTTGGTTCATAGCAACTAGAGGAGGCTGCTACATGGCAATCATAGGGCTCAGGTGGTTAATCACCTATCTTCTCTCCTCTAGTGCTTGGCTCAACCTGAAAACCTTGACCACTTTTATTAAAAAATTAAAAAGGAAAGTTGAAATTTGCAAAGCTATGTACAAGGATAACCATGGGACTTCCTCCCAAGTGAGCTTGTTTTGAGTCACTTAGCTTGACTACCTTGTCTCTTGAAATAGTGAGAAGGAGGATCCTTCCCACCTTCAAGTGTGATGGTGAGGACCTGAGAGAGAAGCTCTTGAAGCTTGATTTGGTCATCTTGGAGCTGAGGAGTGATGATGGCTCTAGCACTTGAGAATGGTATGGACCCGCCCTTGTGCTTGATCTTGTACTCAATGACACCATCTTTGAGCTGCTGTAGATAGAGAGTGAGGGTGTGTGGGAGCAAATCAAGAGTTGGAGGATGAGGCTCATTCACCATCTTCTTCTTGCCATGAGTGGCCTTTGAGGCTCCACTCATCCCCTCCTTTTTAGCACTTTCCAAGTGCTCACCACACTTCTCTTTAGAGGACTCTCCATCAAGACCTTCTTTTTGACAAACAGCCACTTCATCTTGGGGCTTCTCCACAGCTTGTGCATCACAAGTGATTGTCCCACAATAGTCTGATTCCAATGGAGGTTGGAGAGGATAGGAGACAACTTTGTTGACATGCATTAGGGTGACCTTCTTGTTGGGAAAGTCAATGCAAGCTCCAACTGTTGTGAGAAAAGGAGTGCCTAGGATCAAAGGGACTCTCTCATCAGATGCCATTTCCTAAACAGTGAGGTCAATAGGTATGGTGCAGGATCCAATCTTCAAGGGGAAGTCCTTGATTATGCCAAGTGGGGTTGTAGAAGAAGAATCCCCAAAGGTGAGAGGAGGAGTATCTGGTTCCATGCTTTCAATCCCAATACTCTTCACCATATCAAAGGAAATGACATTCACACTAGCACCACTATCAACAAGGGCATCATCCATAGTTAGTTTACCAAGGGAGCAAGACAAGTTGAACTTCCCTTGAGACTCAAGCTTAAGGAGGGACTTTGGAGGGGTGGGTGGATCAATCTTCAGAATGGAGATGTCCAAAAGCTCAGCCACTTCAGCCTGGTGGTCGAGAATGTCCTTGATGAGCATCATGTGGACATGAGCTTCACGCATACCATATATCTCTGGAAGCTTGACTCCAACATCACTAAGATCTTTCCTGAACTTTGAGATCACCTTCTTTTGAGCTTTGGTGAGAACTCTTTGGGGAAAGGGGAGCTTATCATATGGTGATAGCTCAAACTCAGTGTCTTCCTGCTCCACTTCTTTAAGTTTGTTGTCTGCTCTTTGCACAGGTGGTGTCTCAGCTCTAGGCTCAGCTTGCTGCAAACTCTTTACCTCAGCCTTCTTGGCAGCATCCCTCAGAATATGTGCTTCACCTGTGGCCACAACAAATCTCTCAACATCCCCAAACTCAGTGCCAAACATTTCAATCTCATCCTTCTCTTTCTCATGAGTGCACATATCAATCATTGAAGACATAGTGGAGAGGATGACATTGCAAGATTCCTTTGGATTTTTCTCTGGTTTTCCTGGTAGTGATCCCATTGGGATTTTGGAGGATGAAGACATAGAAGCAACATGACTCTCCAAAGCTTTGAGATGAGAGGCAAGTTGCATGTACTTGTTGTTGAGGTCAGAATAGGTTCCATCAATCTTGGCATGAATGTTCTTGAACTCATCACCAATGTTCTTAGCATTTCTCTCTTGTGTTTCTAAGATTTGTTTGAACATGGACTCCATATTTGAACTTGGAACCTTGATGAAAGGACTTTTTGAGGTCCTAATAAATGATGTAGTATAAAATATTGTCGAACCAATCCTAGGTGATTTCAATGCAAAGGGAATGCAAGTCTATGCTTAATCTAAGTGCAATCAATAGAGTGGAGTGAAATGAACTAAAACTAAACTAAAATGAAATAAAGTAATGATCTCTCTTTCAATATGAAGCAATAGGACTCATGGGGCAATGGAATTGACCTTGGGTGATCAAGCTTCAATCTAAAGGTGGCAGCAACATTCAATCTATCAACCTTATGCCTAGACAACAAAACTAAGCAAGCTCTATCTCTAGATGAATGCTCTTTTGCAATGATCACCCAAGTACACCAAATCTCTTTGGCAGTAATGATCAAAGAAAGCACAAAGAATGAGTCTAATAGCAATCCTAGCTTCTTTGACAACTAATCTCTTAGGCAAAGCAAGCTAAAAGCATAGATGAGTTGGTTCAGACATTTCATAGAACACCTTTCGGGCATGAAATGCCTATGGCCCTATGTTTGAGAGGCCAACCCAAATATAGCTTTAAGAACACCAAATCAATGCAAGGAAAAGATAAATCTAACACTAAGCTCCTTAGATCTACACTTAATCACCCAAAATCTCCCAAGCCCCATGAACCCTAAGATGATCTACTCTCTAATAGACATGATTTCCCTTAAACTCATGAAGAATTCAAGGTTAGCCATGATTGGAGAGCGACATATGCTCAAGAACACAAGAATAAAAGAAGAAAAAAGATCCAAGATCCAAACTTTATTCAAGATCCAAATGTGTTTTTTGAGAGAAAAAGAGACAAGTCCCAAATTGGAAGATATAAGAGTATATATACAAGGCTGAAAGCCCTAGAAACATAAAACGAAATTACTAAAAAGTCCTAGAGCTAAATTGGTCTCAACCAATGGGAAAAGGAGGAGAAATTTGGTCAGGGTTGAACCAGCATGGTCCAACCCGGTCCAAGCTTGTCTTGGTCGTTGTCCAGCCCGTCTGGGTTCAGTACCCCGGTTCCTCCTTCCCGGCCGTCCGAACATGCCTTGATCCATCTCTGCCGACCGGGTGTCCCTTCCCGGACTGGTCTACCCGGTCTGGTCTCCTCCAGCACCACTCAAACAACCGGGTGCCTCTCCCAGGCTCAGTCATCCCGGACCGGACCACTTCCATCCAGCTGCTCTTTTCCCGGCCGGCTGCTTGAACCCGGACGTCTCTACCCGGCCAGCCTGACATGCTTCAAGTGAATTGATCATAACTCTTCCAATACGGGTCCAAATGACTTCAAACCACTTCCATTGGAAAGCTAACTAAATTTTCTGTGTCTCCACAAAATCCTAGCAGCAGGAAACATCTCTAAGGCCTCTTTCCATGCTCATCTTTGTCTTGACCAGATCATGGATTTGACTTCTCTTTTCATGGTCAAACTTGATTCTTCATCTCTTTTGGGGCTATAAGGTTTCCAAACACCTCAAATCACACCAAAGCATACTCCAACACCTGATAAGGATAAATGAATGCAAAATGGACCTAAACATGCCTAATGCCTAACTTACATGATCAAAATGCATAAGATACGGATGCTAAAAACATGTAAATATGCAAGCTATCAACTCCCCCACACTAGACCTTTACTTGTCCTCAAGTAATCTTTTCAGAACACAAGGAGGAGAGACATAGAGATGGAAGCAAAGCCAAAAGAAACACTCATAGCACTCAACTTGACATCCTAAAGAAACATAGCAAATAGCATGAGCAAAACTTCTTATTATGCTCTAGCTTCACAAGGCCTATCAATGACTCTTATGCCTCTACACGAGATGCAATGCTTATCAACCAAAAAGTTCTCTTAACCAGCCCTCACATTGATTCACACACACACACACAAGGTGAAGTCTCACAAATGGGCACATGATCTCAATCATTTGGCTAGGTGATTAAATGGTCTAATATGGATGATAATGAGGTTTCAATACATCATTTCAAGGTGGCAATCACTCAAAATCAAGGAGCTTGATCATTATGCAAAATTTATCTAAGACTAGGAGCAATTCATGCATACATGAATCCATCCTCATCATTCTACCCAATTCCTAAATGATTACAAGATCTACACCCCTTTTATTCATCTCATACCCCAAAATTGAAAACATTCTCACATCACTCACCCCATGAACAACTTTCTTTCCTTTGAAATCCAACCACTAAGGACCTCTAATCACTTTCCTAAGCTCTAACTCTTTAAATTTTTCCTTCCCCACTATCTTATTGAATCTTTATTTTTTATTTTTTTTTCTTTTTCTTTTTCTTTTCGTTTTCTTCTTCTTCTTTTTTTTTTATATACACAAAGATGGGGGAAGGTCAAAAACATCAATTAAGAGCTTCTTATCTTTTTATGTTAGGTCCCTAGGGTGCTTCTTTCTCAATACATTCTTTCTTCATCGACCTCAACATTGTTACATTCCAAACCCAAGATATAAACCATTAAGGAACAAAAACCCCACTCACCATCCTAGAAGCTAGCTCAAATGAGGATCCTATGCTAGGAAGAGATGAGAACAAATCCATGTCGCTCCCAATACTCTCAAGATTTTGCACATGACAAGCTATCAGAAAAGGCCTCACTCATGCAAATCAATGTAGGCTTCAAGGAATGGATAGGGTTCAAGGGTATGGAAGTGCCATTTGGGTTAACAAAGTGTGGTACAATGGGAAAAGATAACCCAAATGTGTATGAGATCCATGATCAAGTATGCAAATGCCCATATGCAAGAGAAATTAAGTTCATTCAAGTCTAAGTTCAGGATGGAGCTGGTCTCAAGAACAATGCCAATATCAAGCAAGCAAGCAAGTTTCAAGAAGAGTTTTCAAGGCTCAAAGCATGCAAGCCTTTCAAAAGATGCTTAAGCTACTTGATATGTTTAACTAGGGTGCCAAATTCAGTGCAAACAAGTGTTCTTTACAAGGCAATGCTCCATGTGCAAGTGAATGCAACCTATATGCTCTAGACTCAATCTTAAGGATGCAAGTGATGCAATCTACATGATTCAAAAATTCATTTTTTTTTCTTAATGCAAATATGAATGAACAATGCAATGCATGAGACTCAAAATCACAAAGCAAACAGGATCAAATACTTGGTACCTCCCCCACACTTAAATCACACAGTCTCTGTGTGAGTGAGAGAGAAGGAGATACCCCAACAAGACAAAAGCAAATGTATATACAAGAAGGGTTGGAGTGATACAACATAAGGAGTGTTGGGTGTGGTGCCTAGGGGAGCAATGTCTGGTTGCCTGCCTCATCAACCCAAGGGTCTTTAAAACCAAAAAATCCTAGTGAAATATATACAAAGGATAGCCATGGGACTTCCTCCCAAGTGAGCTTGTTTTGAGTCACTAGCTTGACTTTCCTTCCTTTGGCTAGTGAAGGCTGGTGTGTCTAGGCTCCATACCCATGTAGTGAAAGCCTTCTTTCCAAACCGGATCACCAGGATCATACTCATCATAGAACCAACCCCTAAACTCATTCATCCTGATATCTTCAAAGGATACCTTCCTTGGATCATCAACAATGAGCTCCTTGGTGGAGAGTATACCAAAATAGTAGGCAAAGGACTTGTCCATAGGAGAGTCTTCTTGGTGCATATCTTTGAGGGATTCTTCAATGTGAATAACTTGATTCTCCATAGACTCTTCACCCCTTGTTCCTTCCTTGGAAGTAAACTTCACATGTGTTTCCTCCTTGATTGAGAACTCATCCATAACCAATGAGATCTCTCTTATCTCCTATATGCATTCAACAACCAAACCATCATCACAAAGATCTTCAAAGATTCTTCCAACCAAGCTTAGTTCTTCATCCTTGCTTCTTGTTGAATGTGGAAACCGAAATTCACACCGTCGATTTTAATGAATAAGATTGCGGAGGAAAGCCAAGTTAACCCGACTTTCCCTGAAGGTCCGGATTCTCTGCGACAGCCAACGACAAGTGACCGAATCAATGCGGAAAGGGTTTTGTTAAGATTTGCGACTGGACCTTAAGAAAGGCTGCCTACGTACCCCTTTCGAGGATCAAGTCGGACGTAGTTCAGTTAGAAAGAATTGAACAAGAGATCAAACATTCTATGCCTGGTTCGTCTAGTATGAGCGTTGGTCATAGAAACGGGCATGTCGAAGATAATGCCTAGGGTTTCTATGTGCGGAGCCCTGAGTAAAAGAATTGTCCGATCTTTCCGAGAGGAGCGGAGATTTACGGAGAAGATAAAACTAGAACAAGAGGCGGCCAGACGTTCTAAGTCCTGCCTCGCTGGCCTAACCGCCTAAGTTCTAAGTTCTCTAAGCTAGCAGGAGTTCTCTAAGTCTAGATTCTAGGATTTTTCGGATCTCCTTCTCTTCTGCTCTTGCTCTCCTTATATACTCACTCCTAGGTCGGTTTGCCTTAGGATGATGGACCTCGCCTTTTGGCCCAAGTTTATCTCTTCAGGAAATATTCCATTTTCGTCGATCTTCGTAATTATCCTCGAGTTTTCGGTGACTTGATGTTTATCCGATGTTCGGGAAATCGGATAAACCGTCATAGCCCGATTGGCCTTGAATTCTTAAAATCGTAAGTAAGTCCGTGGACTCGTCTTAAGTCGTTGAACGTTTTATACGATTTCTCGGAAAGACTATCTTTCTCGTAAAATAAACCGTATAGCCTAAAGGATCGATGTTCAAGTTAATCGACCTTGTTTTATGCGATATCTTCTACGAGAAATCCAATCCTTCTAGTTTTTGTCTTAAAACATCGAGGACGATTCCAATCGAGTCGAAGGATGTTTATTCCGTAGCGGTGATCGTCCCAAACTCACGATGATTGATCAAAACAAGTTGAGATGGGATCAGACAGAACACGATAGGACCGAGACCAGGACGAGGGCCGTCGACCGGCGCCAGGCCGGCCCGCGTGACGGGTGCCGCCGGCGCCAGGCCAGGGTGCCGCCGGCGCCAGGCCGGGGTGCCGCCAGCGCCAGGCTGAAGATCTCGGTGAGGGCTTCGATTTGATATCTTGATCGTTTTCTGGTTCCTCACGGTTTGAGAGAACGACCTCTTCGAAGTTTCGAGGCAGATTCTTTTGTGTTTAGGGTTTTTGTGGCGATCGATCTTGATGTCCTTGAGCGAGCGGACCGATCTTTCCGGGGACTCTCGTCCGCGCACGCCCGTAGTCTTCCGATCTCACTGAGAGCGGATATTCTAATTTGAGAAAATCTCGTATAACTTCTTTTCAAATTATCCGAGACTTTTTGTTTCAAGAAATACTTTCTAGAGACTTTCTGTCATTGATTCCGTTGTGACCGATTTTGACACCAACAGTTAGCCCCCCAGCTCGTTAGAACCTTCGTGATGTTCTTGCGAGCGATAAGACATGTCAGGTACGATAGGCGGAATTAATGGTTGAAAGGCTCCGTTGAAAGTGGTAAGATTGGGGCAGCGCCTTCGAAGGCTGCCTACGCACTTTGTTGTAGGGATCAAGCCTTCCGTAGTTCGTTTTGGAGTTTAAGACCCTTGTGATCTGTTTTCCGGCGAGACTTATATGGTCTGGTTATGTGTCATGAGAGACTTTCGAGCATGATGCTGTTGATGTATTTGTTTTTTGAATATTTATGAACTTCAATTTTTTCGAAGTATGAGAAAGAGGGTGTGAGTTGTCGTCTCATTCCTAGTTCCCTGATGATCACCGTACCTATTGTTTGCATAAAGCGAGATTTTCCGCGGTTTACCGATTTACGCGGAAAGTTCGTGAAACGAATAGGCTTAAGTGAAGAGACAAATTTTTGGATCTCGTATACCATACTATGTCTGTGAGATGTCAAGATCTAGCGTGGCTGGGTTTAGGGCAAGACCTAGGTTTACTCTCGGACTGAGGCTTTGCGATGACAAATCGGCTTTCGTTATGCCTGTTTTCGATTTTAACCTGACTCGTACCGTTTAAAATCCGCGAATTGTTGTCGGCTTATATGATTTGTCTGGGCGTGAGTCGAGCTACTTCCTTTACGAAGAGCTAAACCAAAATTTGGATTTCTTGTACAGCGCGCTATGTTTATCCTTGTCGGATGCAAGAGAGCCAACCCCTTGAAGGGCGGCTATTTGTCTGTTTAGGACGTTAGAGTTCGTTTGTTGTGATCAGCAACAACGAAATGATGCCAGTTTAGAGGCATGTTACCGTTTAGAGGTGTGTTTGTATGTTTTGAGTTCTAGAGACGAGGATTTCGTCTGGAACGTTTTGAGGAAAAGAATGTCCTTCGAGCGTTAGCGACGTCTCGCAGTGCTGAAGGTCTAGTTTCCCTTGTGCCGCATTTCGTGGTTGAAATGTTCGCGGGCTTTGGAGATGTTTTGCGAATGTTTGCAGCCAGAAACTGTTGTTTCGGTTTAGACGCAGGACCAAGAGGTCGCGTAAGTTCGACCCAGGGAGAAGCGTCTACATTCACAGTGCTTCGTGAAGTGTTGGCCTTCCGGGATTTGTTTGTATATATTAAGGATGACTCGTATAACTCTTGGAGCCTTGTCACGAGTGTTTCTTTTCATGCCGTGTTTACGGGGCGTATAGAACTTAATCCATTGACGATGAGTTTAAATCTTCCGTTAACCATATGGTTGTTAGGACTGAGTTTTGGTATGGAGAGTTTATCGTATGATTTCCGATTCTGGGTTATGCGACAAATTTCTTGCGTAATAGTCACTTGGCGTTCTATGAACAAATCGTGGATTGTTGTTTTTAGCCGTTAAGTGATTGGAGCGGTGGTCGCTCAGTAGCTTTGGATTGGCATGGAGGCTAGATTCAGCCGTATCGCCAAGGAAGTTGTTTGGTAAACGATCAGACCATGACCCTTATTAAGGTCATGTTAGTTTACGATTGTCCTTAATGGGGATGCCGAATTCAGGTCCGGGCTTTACGGAAGGGCGTAGTTGGCCGAGGGCCAAATAGCGTTTGCCGAGATAGACATGCCAAGCATAGCGGAGTTTTCTGAGTTATGGCTGATGGCTTTTAGAAACGATCTTCCACTTTAGGTCTTAGTTATACGATGAATGGCTCGTATAAATTCTTTTTTGTTGCATGAAAATCGTTTCATTTTATCCGGGGGGAAAAAGTTTAAGGGATCGACGCAGGACATGTGCGGGTTCGCCTGCGTGATTATTTCCTGCTCGGACGTAACCGCGGGGGTGAAAGCAGGAGCCAGAAACCTTGTGGAGCAAAAACTGTCTATGACAGTTACTCGTTGGACCCATTATGTTTATTTTACGAAAGTTGCTTTGTATGAATTGACTCGACCATACAAAGGATTTTTCGTAAAAGTGATGTAAGAGGGGGTTTTTGTAAAGGTAACTGGAGAGTTTTTCTCACAAATTACTTGCGATATTTGCGACCACGGATTATGTTTTTCTCATTCACTTTTGCGTACTGCGAAGTCGTTTTGCATGAGACCGATCATGTTTTTTCCATAGGCTGTTTTGTTTAAAATATTCTTGTTATAGGAAAGTAATGGATGACCGGTTTCATGGGGATAGAAAATCGCAGATTGTCAAAGTAGCGATGTTTCCGCGGATTGCACGAGAGATGTTTCCGCTATGATTTCGACCTTTGGATGAAAGCTGCTTCGAATTACTCATCGAGTTTTACCGAAGGTTATTTCGTTATTTTCGTAGTTCACCATCGTGCTATTAGTCTGACGTTGGTACACGTTTCTAGTCGCGAGTTTGCGACGAGAGACGACGTAGAGTTTTCAAGACTACGTTTGTAACGGTTGGGCTATGCTGTTAGCGTTTTTTAGACGAATCTTATTGCTGCGAGAGTTTGCTTTGTCAAAAGCGTTGTCTTGATGCTGAAGCAAAAAGTTTTCGAAGATGGGATTATACGGGTATAGTATACGTACCTACTTCCCTTTTCTTTTTACGAAAGAAAACGGGTTAGCCGTTCTTCCGAAGGCTTGTGTACGTTTTTTCTTTCTTTTAGGAAGCGGGATGAGTATGCTTTTAGAACGCTGAGCTTATCGCCGGTTTTTCGAGAGACTAGAACAGTTTGCATGTTATGCCTGGACAATCAAGGAACGATGGAACGAGACTGGAAATTTTCCTAAGACTTAACTTGCTAGACTATCCACCTAGGTCCTAAGTTCCCTCAATTCTACGGCAGTTTTCAAGACGTTTTTGTTCCTGTCCTACGAAGAATTAAAACCTTTACATAAATTTTCGAGAAAATAGTCTTTTGAAGGTTTCGCATTTCGGCGAATCCCATTTCCTCATATAATCGAGATGATTGGTGTTTAGAATAACCGTGATCGTACCAAACTCACAAAGATTGATCCAAACAAGCCAAGATGGAATTGGACCGAGCACGATGGGACCGAGACCAGGGCGAGGGCGTCGACCGGCGCCAGGTCGGTGCCGCCGGCGCCAGGTCGGTTGCCGCCGGCGCCAGGCCGCCCGCTGCGGACGCTGCGGCCGCCGGCGCCAGGCCGCCCGCTGCGGACGCTGCGGCCGCCGGCGCCAGGCCGCCCGCTGCGGACGCTGCGGCCGCTGGCGCGAGGCCGTCTTGCCGTCCGTGGTTTTTCCGTTGTTCGATCTTTCCCTCGTTAGTCGTTCGTGCGGGAAATCTTTGAGTTTGGGAGGATCTTTAGCCGCAGATTTCGAGATAATCGTTTCTAATCCAACGAGACTCCTCGAGTATCGGGATTGAGATGGACTTGAACTCATAGACTTTCCGTCTTCAAGGGTTTGAGCAATGAGGCTTCGGACTTTAGACGTTTAAAAGATGAACCTTTTAAACAATCGTGAAGGCTTTGCGGAAGAATCGTCGTGTTTCTCGAACAATCCGAACATGGGTTTAAGGGACCAAGATGTTGCCGTTGCCCGAGATCACGAAACGACTGCACGGATGGGCGCCAGGACCCTTGCCGCCGATGCTGCTGTTGCTCGCCTTCGTCGATCCCCGGGGATCACGGACTCAAAGATCGAGTTACGAAAACTCAGGCAAAGATGCATGGTACTGAGACAGGACCGGTCTCATCCTATGACGGGACAGAGAGATCCTTCTCATGGGCGAGGTGGTCGAGACAGCGACATTGTTTTCTTCGTAAAATCTCAACGGAAGCTCCGATTGAGACGAAACGAAAACCATCTTGACCTAGACTCAAAGGAGAGAAAAGTGAGGTTTCCACAGGCGAGGTGGCCATGGGCGAGGTGACCTTGGTGATGGTTGTTCTCGTCCACGGGCGAGGTGGCCGGGAGAGTGATTTTGTTCCCTTCGTAAAATCTCAACGGAAACTCCGATTGAGACGAAACGAAAGCCACTTTGATCTAGACTCAAAGGATAACAAAGCTGAGTTCGCCCTGTGGCGAGGTAGCCATGTCGGAGGGTGAGGTGACCTCGGTAATGTTTGTCCTTGCCCACGGCGAGGTGGCCGGGACAGTGACTTTGTTCTCTTCGTAAAATCTCAACGGAAACTCCGATTGAGATGAAACGAAAGCCATTTTGACCTAGACACAAAGGAGAACAAAGTGGGCTCTTACTAAGGCGGACTGGGAAGACTGATCTTACCCTATGGCAAGTCGTCCTAGTAAGATTAAGCTCCGACCTCCTTTCGTTTTCCCGTTTATTCCTCGAGAGTTGTTTGTAAGAAGTATGGCAGTGGGAATCGGTGAACCGATTTGCCGTGCTTCTGTTCTGCGAGTAATATAGGGTTTCCCCAAGGTTTCGAGGAGAATAAGTTTTATTTTTCCGAGAGGTTCTCGAAGAAACGCCAGAGAAACCTTGCTCGTTGCGATTTCTCTAACTTGGTAACAAGACGAATTTTTGGGGTTTGATAGATTTTATCGTTGCCCTTTCTGTTTAGAAAGAGAAATTGCGAGCTCGTTTTCGTGCTCTTCCTGTGGCGGAAAGCCGCGGCTAGGTTTTTTATTTGCTCGAGCACCGTGGCGTTTGCGTAAGCGTTGGCCATAGGAACAGTCGCTGCTGGAGTTGTTTTACCATCGTTGACGCAAACTGCAACTTTTTCTTTCATATATCCGGACATCGGTTCGATCAAGCGCTTTGCGGCCGTATGAGTAAGAGTAATCCGTCCCACCCTCCTTCTAGCGCCAAACTGTGGGAACCGAAATTCACACCGTCGATTTTAATGAATAAGATTGCGGAGGAAAGCCAAGTTAACCCGACTTTCCCTGAAGGTCCGGATTCTCTGCGATAGCCAACGACAAGTGACCGAATCAATGCGGAAAGGGTTTTGTTAAGATTTGCGACTGGACCTTAAGAAAGGCTGCCTACGTACCCCTTTCGAGGATCAAGTCGGACGTAGTTCAGTTAGAAAGAATTGAACAAGAGATCGAACAGTCTATGCCTGGTTCGTCTAGTATGAGCGTTGGTCATAGAAACGGGCATGTCGAAGATAATGCCTAGGGTTTCTATGTGCGGAGCCCTGAGTAAAAGAATTGTCCGATCCTTCCGAGAGGAGCGGAGATTTGCGGAGAAGATAAAACTAGAACAAGAGGCGGCCAGACGTTCTAAGTCCTGCCTCGCTGGCCTAACCGCCTAAGTTCTAAGTTCTCTAAGCTAGCAGGAGTTCTCTAAGTCTAGATTCTAGGATTTTTTGGATCTCCTTCTCTTCTGCTCTTGCTCTCCTTATATACTCACTCCTAGGTCGGTTTGCCTTAGGATGATGGACCTCGCCTTTGGGCCCAAGTTTATCTCTTCAGGAAATATTCCGTTTTCGTCGATCTTCGTAATTATCCTCGAGTTTTCGGTGACTTGATGTTTATCCGATGTTCGGGAAATCGGAAAAACCGTCATAGCCTTATTGGGCTTGAATTCTTAAAATCGTAAGTAAGTCCGTGGACTCGTCTTAAGTCGTTGAACGTTTTATACAATTTCTCGGAAAGACTATCTTTCTCGTAAAATAAACCGTATAGCCTAAAGGATCGATGTTCTAGTTAATCGACCTTGTTTTATGCGATATCTTCTACGAGAAATCCAATCCTTCTAGTTTTTGTCGTAAAACATCGAGGACGATTCCAATCGAGTCGAAGGATGTTTATTCCGTAGCCGTGATCGTCCCAAACTCACGATGATTGATCCAAACAAGTCAAGATGGGATCAGACCGAACACGATGGGACCGAGACCAGGACGAGGGCCGTCGACCGGCGCCAGGCGAGTGCCGCCGGCGCCAGCCCGCCCGCTGCGGACGGAAAGCCGCCGGCGCCAGGTCGGTGCCGCCGGCGCCAGGTCGGTGCCGCCGGCGCCAGGCGAGTGCCGCCGGCGCCAGGTCGGTGCCGCCGGCGCCAGGTCGGTGCCGCCGGCGCCAGGCGAGTGCCGCCGGCGCCAGGCGAGTGCCGCCGGCGCCAGGTCGGTGCCGCCGGCGCCAGGTCGGTGCCGCCGGCGCCAGGTCGGTGCCGCCGGCGCCAGGCCGGGTGCCGCCGGCGCCAGGCGGCCAGCGTGGCGGTGCCGCCGGCGCCAGGATGAAGATCTCGGCGAGGGCTTCGATTTGATATCTTGATCGTTTTCTGGTTCCTCACGGTTTGAGAGAACGACCTCTTCGAAGTTTCGAAGCAGATTCTTTTGTGTTTAGGGTTTTTGTGGCGATCGAATCTTGATGTCCTTGGGCAAGCGGACCGATCTTTCCGGGGACTCTCGTCCGCGCATGCCCGTAGTCTTCCGATCTCACAGAGAGCGGATATTCTAATTTGAGAAAATCTCGTATAACTTCTTTTCAAATTATCCGAGATTTTTTGTTTCAAGAAATACTTTCTAGAGACTTTCAGTCATTGATTCCGTTGTGACCGATTCTGACACCAACATTGAATTACTCTTGAATGGTGCTGGTTCAACTTGCTCTTCATATCTTTGCCCAAGATTTTCATCTACCATGCATCCAAGGAGCAAGTCAAGCTCATGTATAGAGTTTTCAGCTTCTTGTTGAAATCCATCCTTGAGGTGCATGTCCTCTTCAACATCAATTTCCATATCCATGGAACATTCTTCACAAGTGTTGGTGTTGTAATGGGGAATGATGATTTCTTCTTGATCTTCAATGATGTGAGACAATATGTTGTTGATAGACTTCACATGTGTTATAGTTTCATCCATCCTTCAGCTAAGAGTCTTGCCATGAGCATCTACCTTGGTGGAAAGAGAGCTCATTTGACTTTGTATCTCAAGCCTTCCTCTTTCTTGATTCTCCAACAACTTCTCAAGCATGTTGGTGATGTGTTCTTCATTGGAGGCTTGAGGGGATTTGATTTCTTGTTCTTCATACTCTAAAGCCCAAGGTTGGTATCTCTCACCATATCCATATTGGCTTTCTTGACCAAGGTTTCCATGTGGTTGGTACTCCAATTGGGTGGTTGGCTCATAAGCTCTGTCACAATAAGTGGAGCTTCTAGATATCATTCTTTCTTGACCCTTTAAAATAGCCTTGAACATTGATTCCAAGTCAAGAGACATGATCTTCCTCTCTTCTGAATGTACCTTGCAAAAGAACAACCACTTGAAAGGGAGTTAGTAACTAGATAAAGGTAACAAGACTTAGTCTCAAGCAAGTGACTAAATCCCAATGTCAAAATCAAACTAGAACTTGGCAACGGCGCCAATTTGATGAAAGGACTTTTTGAGGTCCTAATCAAATGATGTAGTATAAAAGATTGTCGAACCAATCCTAGGTGATTTCAATGCAAAGGGAATGTAAGTCTATGCTTAATCTAAGTGCAATCAATAGAGTGGAGTGAAATGAACTAAAACTAAACTAAAATGCAATAAAGTAATGATCTCTCTTTCAATATGAAGCAATAGGACTCATGGGGCAAGGGAATTGACCTTGGGTGATCAAGCTTCAATCTAAAGGTGGCAGCAACATTCATTCTATCAACCTTATGCCTAGACAACAAAACTAAACAAGCTCTATCTCTAGATGAATGCTCTTTTGCAATGATCACCCAAGTACACCAAATCTCTTTGGCTGTAATGATCAAAGCAAGCATAAAGAATGAGTCTAATAGCAATCCTAACTTCTTTGACAACTAATCTCTTACGCAAAACAAGCTAAAAGCATAGATGAGTTGGTTCAGGCATTTCATAGAACACCTTTCGGGCATGAAATGCCTATGGCTCTATGTTTGAGAGGCCAACCCAAATATAGCATTAAGAACACCAAATCAATGCAAGGAAAGGATAGATCTAACACTAAGCACCTTAGATCTACACTTAATCACCCAAAATCTCCCAAGCCCATGAACCCTAAGATGATCTACTCTCTAATAGACATGATTTCCCTTAAACCCATGAAGAATTCAAGGTTAACCATGATTAGAGAGCAACAGATGCTCAAGAACACAAGAATAAAAGAAGAAAAAGGATCCAAGATCCAAACTTTATTCAAGATCCAAATGTGTTTTTTGAGAGAAAAAGAGACAAGTCCCAAATTGGGAGATATAAGAGTATATATACAAGGCTTGAAAGCCCAAGAAACATAAAACGAAATTACTAAAAAGTCCTTGAGCCAAATTGGTCTCAACCAATGGGAAAAGGAGGAGAAATTCGGTCAGGGTTGAACCAGCATGGTCCAACCCGGTCCAAGCTTGTCTTGGTCGTTGTCCAGCCCGTCCTGGTTCAGTACCCCAGTTCCTCCTTCCCGGCCGTCCGAACATGCCTTGATCCATCTCTGCCGACCGGGTGTCCCTTCCCGGACTGGTCTACCCGGTCTGGTCTCCTCCAGCACCACTCAAACGACCGGGTGCCTCTCCCAGGCTCAGTCATCCCGGACCGGACCACTTCCATCCAGCTGCTCTTTTCCCGGCCGGCTGCTTGAACCCGGCCGTCTGTACCCGGCCAGCCTGAAATGCTTCAAGTGAATTGATCATAACCCTTCCAATACAGGTCCAAATGACTTGAAACCACTTCCATTGGAAAGCTAACTCAATTTTCTGTGTCTCCACAAAATCTTAGCAGCAGAAAATATCTCTAAGGCTTCTGTCCATGCTCATCTTTGTCTTGACCAGATCATGGATTTGACTTCTCTTTTCATGGTCAAACTTGATTCTTCATCTCTTTTGGGGCCATAAGGCTTCCAAACACCTCAAATCACACCAAAGCATACTCCAACACCTGATAAGAATAAATGAGTGCAAAATGGACCTAAACATGCCTAATGCCTAACTTATATAATCAAAATGCATAAGATATGGATGCTAAAAACATGTAAATATGCAAGCTATCAAACCTGAGCTTGAGAAGAGATTCCTTGGGGCTGAGTAGGCTGGTTGGCTTGGTAACCTCCTTGTTGATTGTTGTAGTAAGGTCTTTGCTGGTAGTTGTTTTGGTATTGAAATTTGGGCTCTTTCCTATACCATGTGCTATTAGCATTGATGAAGCACAGCTCCTCTTGACCTTCTACACCATGAACTTGAGTAGTCCTAGCAGGCTGCTTCTGTTGCTGGTTCCCAATGGAGTTAATCTGCTCTTGCTTAGCCTTCTCTGCAAGAATCTTGTCCAACTTCTCTTGGAGAGATTTCAGGGCTTTCCTTGTGTGCTGCTAATCTTCATCAGTGCCTCTGTTGACCCTATCATGCTCCTCACTGTAGACTGAGTCACTCCTGGCCATGTTCTCCACCAGCTCCTCAGCATCCTGCTCAGTTCTGCCCAAGAAGAACCCATTGCTGGGTGTGTCCAATCTGCTCCTGAACTCTGGAAGAGCACCTCTGTAGAAGGTACTAAGCAAACTCTCCTTGGTGAAGCCATGATGTGGGCATTGAGACCAATAGCCCTTGAACCTCTCCCATGCTTCACTAAAGATCTCAAGGTTCTTTTGCTGAAAGCTAGAGATCTCATTTCTGATCTTGGCTGTTCTTGAGGTAGAGAAGAATTTCTCTAGGAATGCCCTCTTGCACTCATTCCAAGTTGTGATAGAGTCACTTGGAAGAGCCTTCTCCCATAGATGTGCCTTGTCTCCCAAAGAGAAGGGAAACAACCTCAGCTTGAAAACATCTTCAGAGACTCCATTAATCTTGGACAAGCTACAGTAGCTATCAAATGTGTCCAAGTGATCATGGGGATCCTCCACAGCAAGGCCATGAAACTTGTTTTTCTCAATCAAATGCAGCAGCCCTGATTTGATCTCAAAGTTGTTGTTCTCCACAACTGGTGCTCTTATCCCCAACCTATGACCATGAATGTGAGGTTGATCATAGGCTCCAATGACTCTAGCTTGGCGCTGTGGCAGTTGTGGCTGGCGCTGTGGTCTTATGTTGTCAGCTCTTGGACCATTGCCATCTTGAGCAGCTCTGCCGTGAGGTTGATGCTGGTGTTCATCCATCTCAAACCCCAACCTCTGAATGTGAGCCCGTTGCTCTTCTTCTCTTCTCCTTCTTGCTATTTCCCTCTCAAGTGTAGCTATCTCTTCAACAGTGGGAACCAGGTTAGTGACACCCCTGCTTCTTGTGTTCATACACCTGAAAGTCAAAGGAAGAGGCAAAAGGAGAATCAATATCACAAGAAAAGAAAAATGATTTAGTCTCAAGCAAATGACTAAATCCCAATGTCACAATCAACTTAGAATTTGGCAACGGCGCCAATTTGATGAAAGGCTTTTCAAGGTCCTAATCAAATGATGTAGTATATAAGATTGTCGAACCAGTTCTAAGTGACCACAAAGCAAAGGGAATACAAGTATATGCTTAATCTAAATGCAATCATTAAGGGAGATGATTATTAAACTAACACAATATCTAAAATGCAAGAAAATATAAAGCTTTCTTTCTTTATGAGGAGATGAGACCCATGGGTGTAGGGACTTGATTTCAAATGATTAAGATTCAATCCAAGATGCCAACTTTTCTATCAATCTAATTCCTTATGCCTAGACAACAAAACTAAGCAAGCTCTATCCCTAGATGAATGCTCTTTTGCAATGATCACCCAAGTACACCAAATCCCTTTGGCTGTAATGATCAAAGCAAGCATAAAGAATGAGTCTAATAGCAATCCTAGCTTCTTTGACAACTAATCCCTTAGGCAAAGCAAGCTAAAAGCATAGATGAGTTGGTTCAGGCATTTCATAGAACACCTTCCGGGCATGAAATGCCTATAGCTCTATGTTTGAGAGGCCAACTCAAATATAGCATTAAGAACACCAAATCAATGCAAGGATCTACACTTAATCAATCTCAATCACACTAACCCATGGATCTTAAATGGATCTACTCACTAATCCACATGTTTACTCTTAAACCCATGAGAGATTCAAGCTTAAACATGTAGAGAGAGAAAGGAGATGAAATTAAACAATCAAGAACACAAGATGAGATTAATATTCAAAGATAAAACTTTCTCAAAATTTTTGTGTTCTTAGAAAGAAAATAACATAAGTCCCAAATTAGGGATAACATGAGTATTTATAATTGGCTTGAAAGCCCTAGAAACATAAAACGAAATTACTAAAAAGTCCTTGAGCCAAATGGGCTTCAACCAATGGGAAGAGGGGTTGGATTTTCGGTCGGGGGTGAACCAGCCTGTCCCAACCCGGTCTGGCCACCCCGGTCCATGCTTGTCTTGGTCCTTGTCCAGCCCGTCCGGTTCAGTTCCCTGGTTCTCCCTTCCCAGCCGTCCGGGTGGGCCTTGATCCATCTCTGCCGACCGGGTGTCCCTTCCCGGACTGACCACCCCGG
The DNA here is from genome assembly GCA_016771965.1 of Brassica carinata. Taxonomy (NCBI): domain Eukaryota; kingdom Viridiplantae; phylum Streptophyta; class Magnoliopsida; order Brassicales; family Brassicaceae; genus Brassica; species Brassica carinata. The sequence continues at coordinate 9,319,730 of CM028694.1, forward strand.
TCTGGTCTCCTCCAGCACCACTCAAACGACCGGGTGCCTCTCCCAGGCTCAGTCATCCCGGACTGGACCACTTCCATTCATCTGCTCTTTTCCCGGCCGGCTGATTGAACCCGGCCGTCTCTACCCGGCCAGCCTGACATGCTTCAAGTGAATTGATCATAACTCTTCCAATACAGGTCCAAATGACTTGAAACCACCTCCATTGGAAAGCTAACTCAATTTTCTGTGTCTCCAAAAAATCTTATCAGCAGGAGACATTCTAAGGCTTCTGTTCATGCTCATCTTTCTCTTGACCAGATCATGGATTTGACTTCTCTTTTCATGGCCAAACTTGATTCTTCATCTCTTTTGGGGCCATAATGCTTCCAAACACCTCAAATCACACCAAAGCATACTCCAACACCTGATAAGGACACATGAATGCAAAATGGACTTAAACATGCCTAATGCCTAACTTATATGGTCAAAATGCATAAGATATGGATGCTAAAAACATGTAAATATGCAAGCTATCAACAACCTTAAGAGTAATACCCAATAGTTGGTTCGCCCGGACAAGGACTAATATCATTTGGAACCCGTACTTTAAAACCATTCTTTATACACTATATACTTATTCATTTAAAAGAATCTTACAAAATCTTATAGATTAACCTCGAGGTTTTCGATCAACAAACCTTATACATAAAGTATATCAAAACGACTGCAAGGATAATAAAACTACCGCTGGCTAATGCCGTTCCTTCCCGTCCTAGAGTAAAGGTCTCCCACCTACTGGTTACCTGCATATCAAATGAGTCATGAGTAACTAGTTTACTCAGTGAGTCTAATCCCACACCCAAACACATGTCAATAGTATCCCGAGCAAGCGACACCATTTGAATGCAGTGGAATTATATTCCATAACTAATAAAATTATAAGGCCTCTCAATCCATCCATGTGAATCTATCTTAAACATCACCTCCACGATACCCGCCAATCACTCATACTCTTAATATATATATGCTAAACCCGGAAAACCACCAAGGTAACCGAGCCTAACGGGGAATAAATATAACCATCATCTCCATCAGATATTCCAAGATGAACATCCAATGCTGCATGCAGTTACACGGCCTCCAGGGTGCGACCCCATCATCGTGTCTTCGTGACCTTGTTCCATATCGCAGGACCAATTCACGGTAATGCGGGAACTTTCGGGAGAGTGAATATACAATTAGACTTCACATTATTCATATTTATATACTTAACCATATACTTATATATTAGTACTTGAGAACAAGTACTAAGGCTTAAGATAAACCTCAAAGAATAATTCTTAATAATTCTTAAGTGTTTACACAAGTAAACACATCACAATAATTATTGATTAGGAGACTTGCTTATCAATCTAACATAATCAGTAATTTTAATCAAGCAACACTCATTAATAAACTCATCAATTATCTATCTAGACTCACCTATAAATCCATTAGATTGGCTAAGGAAGACTAGACTCGAGATCAAGCTAATCACACTTCACTTCTGGATCACTCTCGGTTCAGAACCATCACAAGGATCCGGCTGATCCGAATACTCTCCTTGGCCATCTGAATTCAAAACATAACAGTTGGAACATAAGGTTCACTAGTCTGGTTCAAGAAGAAACTCAACTCAGTTCATAACATTTCAGTTCAGTTCTCTCATATCAGTTCGGTTCCAGACAGATTGATACCATGTTCAGCTCGGTTCAAGCTTTAACAATTTAACTCGGTTCATATCACCTTAGTTCATGCTCAGCTAACTCCGGTTCTAATCAGTTCCTAACAGCTTAACTCGGTTATACTCAGACGACATCAGTTCACGACAATTTCAGACTATAGACAGCTCGGCTCAGATCAGATCAGAACATACTCAGCTCAATTCCGTTCTAAACAAGATCAAATCAGTTCGGTTTAATTCCCATAATTCTTATCAGTTCGTCTACTGGTTCTATGAGACTGATTAAATCATAAACCAACCAAGAATGAAGAGAACAAGACCTTAGACAACTGATCCTGACAGGTTAACCAACATACAGCAATTGGTTCTCATCAAAACATGGCTGAATCAAGAAGCTGAAGCTTACCGGTTTTACTCAACTAATTAAACTTGACTGGTTGTCTCTCTTCAAGCTAACCACGAATTAACCTGATCAACACCACAAGAATCCATGGTTGGATTTATTCAGAATTTATCTCCAGTGTAGGCAAACCAACAAAACTTCTCACAGAAACTGATCCACAACCATCTTACCTATCAAAATCAAAGGCTGAAGAACATGGGTGATTCTCTACTTCAGGACGCCAAATCTTCAGCTCTTAAACACTCCAAAACTCACTGATTAAATTCACAGAAGGGTGAGAAAGGGTCGTCCATGCTCACTTCTCTTCTCTGATTTTTTTCTGAATTTTTGCATGAGTTTTTCTCACAGATTTTTTTCCTTTCTTTCTCTCTTTCTCTCTGAAATTTTCTCTAGTTTTTCTTGTGCAACAGGACGTCCAGAAGAGATAAGAAGGTATTTTATAGCATGAGGGGTTGCTTCAGATGAGGGTTTACTTAAACCAAAGCAAGTTGCTATCCTTTCCCTCCTTTGAAGAAAGATTATTTTGTTTTTATTAAACAAGCAACCAGCTTGTGACTTTCATGTGACTTTAGTGAAGCAAGCAAGCAGGTAGGTGCATCTCATGTGACTGATTTACTGAGAAAGCAAGCAGAATATCTGGTGAAGGTATTAGACTGGTCGGAATTTAGTTAAGAAACTTAACGACAATTTCGGACAGTTTTCGACTAAAATTTCTCATCCTTCGAATCTCGTCTTGCTTTCAACTAAGCTTTCCTAGCTTAAATAAAATTCGACCAACATTATTAAAACTCTACCAGAACTATCAATGAGAGGCCTTTCGACCACAAGACAGTCCCGTCGAGGTATTAATTCACCGGGTCGACTTTATTTTTAAATCTGATCGACCAACTCCAAACTGGTCGAGCGGAGTTTTTTTCGACCAAAAATTAACTGGCTCGTGAGGGTTATTACATTCTTCTTCCCTTAAAAGAATTCGTCCCCGAATTCTCAAAACATAGCTGTACAGACTTTTACTGAACACTGGAGTCTCTGCAAGAAGTTTAAGATAACCAACTCTGAACTTATCTTCATCTGCCCGTGTCAAAACAACTGATGGTTCCCCAAATACTTGAACTTTTACAAATTTTTCCTTTTCTCCAATCTTCTGATATGGTGCTCACCTATCCGCAAAGGACCTTTAGGATAGGCTTAATAGGCTTCATATGGTGATATAAGATTACGCAGAATCGGCTCACCAATAGCATAACTAAAAGAAGTTCTGGTCAACAGATAATCATTTCAACTCTGAACAACTCGGTACAGACCAAATAACAGATTTGCGGATTTCCCCAACTTTTCTAAAACAATTCTTTATTTTCTGAGCAAACACTTTCACGATAACGAATTCTTCATCGCAACTTTCATATACTGCGGTCTACATACTTCCTTTGACATCGTTGAATCTCTGAATACCATTACTTCTGAAACCTTTCTATCTGCTATCCTCCAGTTCAATAACATGGAAATATGGAACGTCAGGTGATGTGCCATACATGAAGGTAACATCTTCAGTCTGGTCAATGTCAACTTGATTAACCGTGCAACAATCAAACAAGAACATGCACGGTCAATCACGCTAACTGATATCACTCAAATTACCCTCAGGAGTGACTTTAATCTCTCAAATAAGAGGTTCAGTTGTAGTACTTAGGGATCGAATCCACAGAGAGCTAGTGTACAAATAAGATGCAATCGCTAGTATACAAATAAGATGCAATCTTAATGACTATGCTAGGTTGAAAATAGTTTAAAGTAAAGTGCAGGTTTGCTGAGTAAGGATGAGATTACTCAGTTGAAAGGATTTGGTTTTGAAAACAATAAAGAAAAGTAGTTAGATTCAGGGTAAGCATTCAGGAATTCAGGATTATAAATACTATAAAGGCCAAAAGGTTGCTTGCATGATATGTCAGAGCTCAACACTTATTAAATGAATCCATCAGCTCTCGCATTATTTAGAACATCTATTACTTAGATGCTAAATGGTGTTGCGGTCGGCTACTTCTGCCGCTGGTATCGCTCGATAGTTCGATAGGAATATCGAGCGATACACCTCTAGCTACGTCGATCAATTACTCTATAGGAGTATCGATCAATACGGCTCTAAGCAAGCTTTATGCGCGAGTTGATACAATGCTCACCATGATCTTAGATCAGCTTTCGCATATCTCAAGAGGGTCATAGCATGTTTAGGATGTTATCATGTATTGCATGTAATAAATCAATGCAATCCAAGTTCATGTTCTAGGTAGCTAATCTAGAAAAGCATTAATGAACAATCCTAACAATAAATATCACAACTATAGGAATTATAGGCTGGGGCTAATCCCTCATATCCTATTTAAACCCTAAATCTAACAAGTGAATCTACTCAGACATGGCTAAGTATTTCATAGCAACAAGGTAATAATAAGAGTTCATAGATATATTAGAGGAATGAACACTTAAGTTCCAATCACAAATCTCTTTGGATCTTTCCCCTAGATCTAGAATCATATAACCTTTGTTAACAAATATCGAACTGAAAGAAAGTGATTAGAAGTAGAAGAAACTCTTAAAACTTCTATTACTGTAAAAGATTGTATATGAAAGATACTTGAATGAAAAGAAAAGCTTGTCTTCAATGACAAAACACTTAGGCAAATAAATATATGAGTTCATTAGGTTAAAAAACTCGTCAGGGGCATTCTTATAAAATGTGATATCTTGGGCTTCAAGTTCGGCCAGGTCCAACTTGTCTTTCAGCCGCCTCAATATCGATCGATAGTACAAGGTGTACATCGATCGATTATGGTCTCGATGTATCGTCCTTCCGCTAATGTGTGTCGATCGATTGCACAGAGTGTGCATCGATCGATGTGTAACTCTGACGTCAACCTCTGGTCTTGATCTCTGGTGAACTCTTCTTTAAGCTCCAAAAAGGCACCTAAAACATCACTTTTCTCCAAAATGCTTCTGAACCTGAAAACATACCTAATAGACTCGAAAACATAGATAGTAGTAGTAAAAACACTCATATACCAGGTGTAAAAACGGGTAAAATCCATGGTATATCAACTCCCCCAGACTTAACCTTTTGCTTGTCCTCAAGCAAACACACAGGCAGTCTTTATGAAAGAGGTTTTGAAAAGCAGGGACTAAATCAAATTCAAACTTAGAATCATAACCTCTACTTTGTTGCAAACCACATCTAAGAGTCTGTCAATCACCGAAGCACATTATGCAATATCCTAGTTAAACTACCTTGATCATCTAGCCAACAAATTAGCAATCATGTCTGACTAACCCCTCTACTGATTTCATTTCTGTACATAAAAATAAAAGTGCAGGCTTTACCTTGGGAGTATCGATCACAGGATGCAAGGTTTGCTCAAACAAGTATCTGGATATGCAGGTAAAAATTAGTTCCTATCCTCTCTCTCTACTATTTCTCTCCTAGTCAAGTCTGCTTTCATTTGCAAGACATTGACCAAGATTGGACAGGCTTCCATGAATCAAGCCTTAATGGTTGCAGCCACCAAGTCATGTTCACTTCTTTTTGACCTATATCCTAGGATTCATTGCGAAGCAAGTCTTGAAGGGGGTAACCACCAAGCCCTGTTCGAACCCTTTACCTATAGAATTCTTATGAATCAAGTCTTGAGGGGGGTAACCGCCAAGCCCTGTTCGAATTCCTTCCTAGTTAATATCTAACTATTCCTAGAACATAAATTTAAGATAATTTTCGATTTTTTTTTTCTTTTTCTTTTTTGAAGAAAAATTAAATCTAATTTCGAAAATGAGAGAGAGAGGGTGATAAAATTATCTACACAAGGCTTTTACCTTCCAGACTTGTTTGAAGCATCCGATCCCATGTATACCAAGCCCCAAGACAAGCAAAGAATTGTCAGGTTAGGTTGGAAATCAGCTTTGGTTCCTCCAGACAATCAATGAAAGTGTTGTCATAGCTGATAGGTGATCAACTTTAGCATCTATAGTACATTCTGCATCAACAAATCTAAGAATGGTGCCTAAAAGATTGGTTAGATAAAAAGTGAAAATTAAAATTATCATTATCCTTTTCTTGACTTAATAAAAACCATTTTGAAAACATTTTTTTTTTTGAAATCAAAAGGTAAACAACATCAGTAACATCCCCCCAGACTTAAATCATACACTGTCCCCAGTGTATAACCAGTCCAGTGAAGGCATAGGTAATAATAAAGTACACTGATATCAAAAAGTTTAGAACGATATACCTGACCGCGTTGCGTATCGATCGATGTTGAGTCGTCTTCGTTGATCGCTTCTTTTTGGTTCATGTCGATCGATATCGACAGTGTCATGTCGGTCGATTTCAGTGGCAATCGTCTAATTGTAACTGCAAAGAAAAACAAATACGAAAAATAAAATCCTAAAGATAAAAATAAAATGAAAAACTACCTAACAGTGGGTTGCCTCCCACTCAGCGCTTTGATTATAGTCATCTAGCTTGACTTTGGATGAGATGAGCTACTGAGGTGAAGTCCAGGTACTTGTTGAGAAACAAGTATCCTCTGTATCTTTCTTCTCACCGAACCATGCGTCAAATAGGCTTCTTGTGGCTTCATATTCTCTGGTTCGTTTCTTCTTTAACTCAATCAACTCATCAGTGATCCTTTGAATCCTTTCTTCATGACTTTCAATGCTGACCGCGTGCCATCCTATCTTCCTGTGGGCATGTTCTGAAAGGTCACTAAGCTCTGCTTGCATTGAATCAAGGCGTTGGATTATCTTGTCTTGGATGGAGCTGGTATCGATCGATTCCTCGGTTGAAATATTGGTCGATGGCTCTTGAAGTCCATCGATCGATGCGCTGGTTGCTCGGTCGATCGATTCTAAGGGCGCAGGTCTGCTCGCAAGCTGTCTTTGAATAGCTTTGATTTCTTTCTGCATCCCTTCTATGCTAGATTCCATGCTTCCAACCTCGTTAACAAGCGGGAAATACGTTTGGTCTAGAGTCTATCTTGTGAATCATCCACGCTTGTTATTGCTGTGTAGATATCATCAGCTAATTTATCCAAATCTGCTCTGGTAAAGATCTCTGAAGTCTGTATATCGATCGATGCAACAGCTTGCTTATCGGTCGATTTTCGCTTCTGCAGATTCTCGTGAAGCTTCTCTGCAAAGAGCTTCATCCGGCCGTCGATTTCAGTCAATCGCCTATTGATCGATGTGAGGTTGAGCTCGTCGATCGATGCAATCGATGCAGCCTGATAATCAAGTTGACGTTGGAACTTCTCAGCCTCCTGCTGCGTAGTATCTATGCGTAGTGCGAGTTCCTCCACTTCTTTGTCTACTAAGAAGTGTATATCAGCAATTTTCCTCTCAACTGCTTTCAGACGGGTCAATCCTCCAAAAGGATTGCAAGGTGCAGCGTGGTTCATATCTGCATGTGCTTCATTGATAAGGTGGATAGATCTCCTCATCTCTTCTGTGCAGATTCTAAGATCTGCTAGGTTGTGCAAGATCCCCTCACAGGTTGTGGTTTGTTTGATGCTGAGACGAGCTTCTGCTTTCTTCAATTCTTTCCAGATATCTCCAAGAGACTCATCAACCTCACGTTTTGAGTAAGTGGTCGATGGTGTGGGCTCCGTATCGATCGATGTGGATGTTACTCCGTCGATCGATATTGATCTTTTCTGGCTATGGTTCTGTGTGTTGCCAAGATCTTCAAGTTCCAGCTCAAGACGTTGAACCCTCTTGAGTAATCCTTGGTCTGCACTGAACATCCAGTTCATCTCACTGCGAAGCTTGTCTGTGGCCTCTTCCAAACTCTTTTCCATGGAGAGCTTTTCCCATTTGCGTTCTCCAAGTAAACCGGTGAACATCTCGTTGATCTCGTCCTTGGTGTAGGTTTCTTGCACCAATTCTCTTCTTGTAAATGAACTACTGTGCTCTAGTAGACAGATGTAGGAGCGCTCGTCCATTGAAGTTCTTTGGAGCAGTTTCTTGATGTCGTCTTTAGAAATTCTGATGACGTCACCATCTATTCCTCTAGAAAAACCATTCTCGTCTCTGTAGACCCCATACTCATCTCTCTGCTCCCAAAAGAATTTTCGAACTCCATATCGAAAGGTTCTCTTTCCGAATTCGGGACACTTATCGATCGATGCGACACAATCTGTATTGATCAATTTCTGTTGAAGATATGGATCCTTCTTGTTGAGATGGTTATCCTCAGCTTCCTTTGGCTCAGTTATTGTGTCTGCCTCCTGGTGCTGATAATGGTGGTCTGGTCCGTAGCGTTGTTACTGGAATAGGTTGTGGGATCACTTGGCTAACTGTAGGACGTCTGCAATGTCTTCTTTGGATATGTGGAGTGTTCGTCCATCCATTGAGCATGCAAAACCTTGTGAATCCCTGAAAATACCAAACTCATCCGAGATTAGATTTCCGAAATTAAGTATATTTGAATGTGTTACCTGGGATGGTTGGTTGTATGAATCGGTCGATTGCACTGGTTCTGAATCGGTCGATGGTTGTTCAGGCCTATCGGTCGATTGTACTTGTGCCGTGTCGATCGATGAGACTTCTTCGGGTTGGGTGATGTATGTTGGTGTGGTGGTCTCGACTGCGAAGCTCTCGTACTGGTAGTCGCTTGCCCAGCTCCCGATTGAGTAGTCTCTCTCTCGCGTGTTGTTGACTGTGTTGTCGAATGATGCGAGGCAAGTAGTATCGATCGATGGAGAGAAGGCCCGGTCGATCGATGTCGTGATTCTGAGGTTGTGGTGGAGAAGTCGATCTTCATCTTCTTGAAGGTTTTGACATGCTATAGCTCTCTCCTCCTCGTAATCATCAGTATACTCCCCAATATGAGTAGTATTTGCAGCATATGGTGGGATGTAGTAGTCGTTCTCCCACGTGTTTACTTCGAAATCACCTTCTGGAAACTCCTCCTCGATCTGATTGAATAGTGAATCGATCGATGACCATGTGTGGCTGTCGATCGATGTCTGTTTACCAGAGATGATCAATGAGACAGTCCTACTATCGATCGATTCTGCGGTCTCTGTCTCGTATTCGCCTTGTGAATCGTATTCATCTCCACAATAGCAAACAGCTACAAGGTCTGAGTCGTCTTGGATCTTCTTAGGGACCTTGATTACTCGTACTGGATCATAGTAGACCGTAGGGTTGATCAGGGTTAGGCACAGTTTGTTTGTCTGAAGGTTGCAGACTGCTCCAACTGTGGCTAGGAAGGCTCTTCCAAGTAGCAAAGAAGTAGGTAGGGTTATCTTGACGTCCAAGACATGGAAGTCCACTGGAATTAGGGCTTCTCCTATGGTGACCTCAAGGTTTCTCACAATTCCTCCAGAGTTCTGCTGAGAACAATCCACAAAGATGAACGATTCTTCAGTAGGCTCTATCTTCAGACCTAGATGGTCTGCTATCACCTTGGGTAAGATGCTAACTCCAGATCCTGTATCACATAGGCACGTGGGAAGTTGATCCAATGGACTGAGCAAGGAACAACGAACTTCCCTGGATCACCCTTCTTCTCTAGTTTGATCCTCTTCTTCATACTTTCTCTGACTTGGTTGAACATCCTCTTGATATCTTCTTCTGTCTCCTTTGTCTCTCTGAAAAACATCCACAATCTGTGTGAAAAGTAGGATTCTTCAAAGGGTTTCTCTGTAGGTATCCTTAGAATTCTCTTTCTGAAACTTGCCAACTCTTTCTCATTAACTCCTCTTTTAAGGTGTTTAGGAACCTTCTCTTTCCTTTTTCTGAGAACTCTGCCATCTTTTTCCTTTTCTATCTCCATTGGATCAATAATATCCGTGGGCTTCTTCATTATGGCGGTTGGTGGGTTTCTGTAAGGCTTAGATTGCTCCCGGAGTGCATTAAGTCGTGCAACATCTATCTTGGGAAGTTGCACTCGGCGTGTGATAACTGAATATCGATCGACAGCTTATGGAGTGTGTCGATCGATTTCTTTATCAATCGGTCAATCGATGGGTCGTCTGTCCTGTCTGTCGACGTGGTAAGGGCTGGGCGGATGTGGGTGTTTTGCTGCGAACTCCTCGTGAGTAAGTATCTTCACGGCATTGTACTCGTTGGTGGCTTCTTCAAGATCTATCTGTCGATGCTCGTCTAGTTCCATCGATCGATTGTTATTGGCATACGTCGATCGATGTACTGATCCTGACATCGATCGATTCCATTGGTTGCCGCCAATTCTTCCGATCTGGAAGTCTTCCTCTTGCAGCTTCTCTTGCTTTACCACTCTCCAAAAGTCATCCTCTATGATAGCACTGACGTTGTGGCCTGTTGTTTCTTCTCCAGTCCCTTTTCCTAAAGCTTCCTGCTTCTTAACAGCTTCTCCTGTCTGAATCACTTGAGTCTCTAGTTTCTTCACATGGGTACTCAAAGCATCAAGCTTTGTATTCAAAGTGGTGTAGACAGCGTCGATCTTTCCATTGATTTTCACCTCTAACTGCTGCTGGCTTTCAAGAACTTTGCTGAGCATGTCTTTGATGTCTTGCATATTTACATGTTTTTAGCTATCATATCTTGTGCATTTTTGCTCATTTAGATTAGGCATTAGGCATCTTTAGGCTCATTTTGCATTCATAAGTCCCTATTAGGTGTTGGAGCACAATTTGGAGATATTGAAGATGTTTGGGAGTTTTATGATGAAAAAGAAGGGTTTTAAACATGAGCATGGACAGAGGCCTTAGGAATGTCTTCTGATGCTAAGACTTGGCGGAATAATGGCATTTTGAGTTAGCTTTCCAATGAAAGTGGTTTCAAGATATTTGGAGTCAAATTGGAGAAGTTATGGCCATTTGAATGGAAGCATGTCAAGCCACCCGGGTGACCATACCCGAGGTCGACCATCAGGACATACGGACGAGGGACTGGCACGCGGCCTGGCACACGCGGGTTGCACTGCCCGCACGGGAACGAGGGACTGGCATGCGGCCTGGCACACGCGGGTTGCACTGCCCGCACGGGAAGGAGGCACGAACGCACGCGGCCTGGCACCCGGACGTCCACCCAGCCACCACTACCCGCGTATGGAGTGCACCCGGTCAAGGACACACGGGCGAACGGACCCGCACGGCTTAGAGATCACGGACGGATGGACACCCGACCTGCACTTACCCGGGCACCTCGACTACTCCCTTCTACCCACGTACGAGGAGATGGACGAACACCAAGGACACCCGGCTGGTCACACCCGGCCATGGACCAGTCCAGCCTGCCCGGGTGTCCCACCCCCCTTCCTTTCTTCCTAGCTTCTCATTGGTTGAAAATCAAGTTGGCCAAGGACCTTTTAGTAATTTTTATTTTATGTTCCAAGGGCTTTCAAGCCTATGTATAAATACTCTTGTGATCTCATTAAGGGATCTAACTTCTTTTCTCTCAAAAACATAATAAGAACTTGAAGAAAGTTTGGATCTTTGATCATTTTTACATCATTTCTTGTGTGTTTAATAGATTATCTCTTTCTTTAATCATGTTTAGCCTTGAATCATCATTAATTTTGAGGTTTTCCATGGGTATTAGTGAGTAGATCTATCTAGGGTTCATGGGCTTGGGAGACTAAGGGTGATTAGGAGTAGATCCAAGGTGCTTAGTGTTAGATCTATCATCTCCTTGCATTGATTTGGTGTTCTTCTTGCTATATTTGGGTTGGCCTCTCAAACATAGAGCCATAGGCATTTCATGCCCGGAAGGTGTTCTATGAAATGCCTGAACCAACTCATCTATGCTTTTAGCTTGCTTTGCCTAAGGGATTAGTTGTCAAAGGAGCTAGGATTGCTATTAGACTCATTCTCCATGTTTGCTTTGATCATTACAGCCAAAGGGATTTGGTGTACTTGGGTGATCATTGCAAAAGAGCATTCATCTAGGGATAGAGCTTGCTTAGTTTTGTTGTCTAGGCATAAGGAATTAGATTGATTGAAAAGTTAGTATCTTGGATTGAATCTTGATCACCCAAAGTCAGTTCCCTTGTCCCAAGAACCCCCTTGCCTCATTGAGAAAGAAAGTTCAATCTTTTATTGCATTTTTAATATTGTCTTAGTTTCATAATCATTCTCTCATCTTGTTTAGACTTAGATTAAGCATGAACTTGCATTCCCTTTGCATTAGAATCTCTTAGAATTGGATTGACATCTTGTATTCTACAACATTTGATTAGGACCTGAAAAGGCCTGTCATCAAATTGGCGCCGTTGCCAAGTTCTAAGTTGATTTTGACATTGGGATTTAGTTATTTGCTTGAGACTAAGTCATTTTTCTTTTTATTATATCTTGTGATATTGGTTCTTGCCTCTTCTATCTTTTACTTTCAGGTGTATGATCACAAGAAGCAGAGGGGCATCCAACTTGGTTCCTACTGTTGAAGAGATTGCTGCACTTGAGAGGGAGATAGCTAGACAAAGAAGAGAAGTAGAGCAACAGGCTCATCTTCAAAGGTTGGGGTTTGAGATGGAGAATCTGCCTCAAGATGGTAATGTCCAAGGGGACAATGGTCCAAGAGCTGACAATCCTAGACCACCACGCCAGCCACATCACCAACCACGCCAAGCAAGAGCCATTGGAGCCTATGACCAACCTCACATTCATGGTCATAGGTTGGGAATCAGAGCACCAGCTGTGGAGAACAACAACTTTGAGATCAAATCAGGGCTGCTGCATTTGATTGAGAACAACAAGTTTCATGGCCTTGCTGTGGAGGATCCCCTAGATCACTTGGACACATTTGATAGCTACTGTAGCTTGTCCAAGATTAATGGAGTCTCTGAAGATGCTTTCAAGCTGAGGTTGTTTACCTTCTCTTTGGGAGACAAGGCACATCTATGGGAGAAGGCTCTTCCAAGTGACTCTATCACAACTTGGAATGAGTGCAAGAGGGTATTCCTAGAGAAATTCTTCTCTACCTCAAGAACAGCCAAGATCAGAAATGAGATCTCTAGCTTTCAGCAGAAGAACCTTGAGAGCTTTAGTGAAGCATGGGAGAGGTTCAAGGGCTATTGGTCTCAATGCCCACATCATGGCTTCACCAAGGAGAGTTTGCTTAGTACCTTCTACAGAGGTGCTCTACCAGAGTTCAGGAGCAGATTGGACACAGCCAGCAATGGGTTCTTCTTGGGCAGAACTGAGCAGGATGCTGAGGAGCTGGTGGAAAACATGGCCAGGAGTGACTCAGTCTACAGTGAGGAGCATGATAGGGCCAACAGAGGCACTGATGAAGATGATCAGCACACAAGAAAGACCCTGAAATCTCTCCAAGAAAAGTTGGACAAGCTTCTTGTAGAGAAGGCTAAGCAAGAGCAGCTTCACTCCATTGGGAACCAGCAACAGAAACAGCCTGCTAGAACTACCGAAGTTCATGGTGTAGAAGGTCAAGAGGAGCTGTGTTTCATCAATTCTAATGGCACATGGTATAGGAAAGAGCCCAACTTCCAATACCAAAACAACTACCAGCAAAGACCTTACTACAACAATCAACAAGGAGGTTACCAAGCAAACCAGCCTACTCAGCCCCAAGGAAGCTCTTCTCCAGCTCAGGTTCCAAGTTCAAATTTGGAGTCCATGTTCAAGCAACTCTTAGAAGCTCAAGAGAAGAATGCTAGGAGCACTGGAGATGAGTTCAAGAATATCCATGCCAAGATTGATGGAACTTATTCTGATCTCAATAACAAGTACATGCAACTTGCCTCTCACCTCAAAGCTTTGGAGAGCCAAGTTGCATCCATGTCTTCATCTTCCAAGACTCCAATGGGATCTCTACCAGGGAAACCAGAGAAGAACCCTAAGGAGACTTGCAATGTCATCCTCTCCACTTCTTCAAGGATTGCATTGAGTGATCATAAGAATGATGTTGATGAGATTGAGAGGCTAGTGTTTGGAGATCTGATTGAAAATGATAAGAGACTGGTTGTGGCCACAGCTGACGCTAGAGTTGTGAAGAGAGCTGATAAGAAGGTTCAAGGAAAGATTGATGAACCTAAGGTTGAGACACAAGTTGAGAAGAGTGCTAACCCCAAGCTGAAAGAAGTGAAGGAAGAAGACAATGAGTTTGAGCTATCACCCTATGATAAGCTCCCTTACCCTCAAAGGTTCCTCACCAAAGCTCAGAAAAAAGTGGTCTCCAAATTCAGAAAAGACCTCAGTGATATTGGAGTCAAGCTTCCCGAGATCAGCAATATGCATGCTGCTCATGTCCAAATGATGCTCATAAAGGACATTCTCACCCACCAAGCTGAAGTGGCTGAACTTTTGGACATCTCACTTCTGAAGATTGATCCACCAATCCCTCCCAAGTCCCTCCCTAAGCTTGAGTCTCAAGGGAAGTTCACATTGTCTTGCTCTCTTGGTAAACTAACTATGGATGATGCTCTTGTTGATAGTGGAGCTAGTGTGAATGTCATCTCCTTGGATATGGTGCAGAATATTGGGATTGAAAGCATGGAAACATATACTCCTCCTCTCATCTTTGGGGATTCCTCTTCTACAACCCCACTTGGCATAATCAAGGACTTTCCCTTGAAGATTGGATCCTACACCATACCTATTGACCTCACTGTTTTGAAGATGACATCTGAAGAAAGAGTCCCTTTGATCCTTGGCACTCCTTTCCTCACAACAGTTGGAGCTTGCATTGACTTTCCCAACAAGAAGGTCACTCTCATGCATGTCAACAAAGCTGTCTCTTATCCTCTCCATCCTCCACTCGAATCAGACTATTGTGGGACAATCACTTGTGATGTACAAGCTGTTGAGAAGCCCCAAGATGAAGAGGTTGAAGGTAAGAACGAGGGTCTTGATGGAGAGTGTTCTAAGGAGTTGTGTGTTGAGCACTTGGAAAGTGCTAAAAGAGAGGGGATGGCTGGAGCCTCAAAGGCCACTCATGGCAAGAAGAAGATAGTGAAAGAGCCTCATCCTCCACCTCTTGATTTGCTCTCACACACTCTCACTCTCCATCCAAAGAAGCTCAAGGATGGAGCCATTGAGTACAAGATCAAGCATAAGGGCAGGTCCACACCATTCTCAAATGCTAGAGCCATCATCACTCCTCAGCTCCAAGATGACCCAATCAAGCTTCAAGAGCTTCTCTCTCAGGTCCTCACCATCACACTTGAAGGTGGGAAGGATCCTCCTTCTCACTAGTTCAAGAGACAAGGTAGTCAAGCTAAGTGACTCAAAACAAGCTCACTTGGGAGGAAGTCCCATGGTTATCCTTGTACATAGTTTTGAAATTTCAATTTTCTTTTAAGTTTTTAATAAAAGTGGTCAAGGTTTTCAGGTTGAGCGAAGCACTAGAGGAGAGAAGAATGGTGGTGAACCACTTGAGCCCCATGATCCATGTAGCAGCCTCCTCTAGTTGCATTGAACCAAGCCAGCTTCTAGTCATGCCACAAGCACCATGCCCAACTCTCCTTGTGTGGTATTACTCCAACCCTTTTGTATATACATTTGATTTTGCCTTGTTGAGGTACCTCTTACTCTCTTACTCACACATGAGACTGTGTGATTTAAGTGTGGGGGAGGTACCGGACATTTGATCATGTTTGCTTTGTGATCTTGAGTCTCATGCATTGCATTGTACATTCATAAGTGCATAGAAAATCCAAAAAATTTTAAATTTTTGAACCATGTAGATTGCATCACTTGCATCCTTAAGATTGAGTCTAGAGCATATAGGTTGCATTCATTTGCATATGGAGCATGGCCTTGTAAAGAACACTCGTTTGCACTGAATTTGACACCCTAGTTAAACATATCAAGTAGCTTAAGCATCTTTTGAAAAGCTTGCATGCTTTGAGCCTTGAAAACTCTTCTTGAAACTTGCCTGCTTGCTTGATATTGGCATTGTTCTTAAGACCAGCTCCATCCTGAACTTAGACTTGAATGAACTTAATCTCTCTTGCATATGGGCATTTGCATACTTGATCATGGATCTCATACACATTTGGGTTATCTTTTTCCATTGTACCACCCTTTGTTAACCCAAATGGCACTCCCTTACCCTTGAACCCTATCCATTTTTTGAAGCCTACATTGATTTGCTTGAGTGAGGCCTCTTTTGATAGCTTGTCATGTGCAAAATCTTGAGAGTATTGGGAGCGACATGGATTTGTTCTCATCTCTTGCTAGCATAGGGTCATCATTTGAGCTAGCTTCTAGGATGGTGAGTGAAGTGTTTGTTACCTAATGGTTTACATTTTGGGTTTGGGGATATGACAATGCTGAGATTGATGAACAAAAGAGTATCATTGAGAAAGAAAAACCCTAGGGACCTAGAACAGAAAAAAAAAAAAATAATAATAAAGCTCTTGTGTAATGTTTTTGACCTTCCCCCTTCATGTAAAAAAAAAAGAGAAAAAGAAAAGAAAAGAAAAGAAAAAAAAAAGATTCAATAAGATAGTGGGGAAGGAAAAAACTTAAAGAGTTAGAGTTTAAAAAAGTGAATAGAGGTCCTTAGAGGTTGAATCATGAGAAAGAAAATGTTCATTGGGTGAGTGATGTGAGTATGCCTTCATTTTGGGTTATGGGATGAATAAGAAGGGTGTAGATCTTGTAATCACTTAGGAATTGGGTAGAATGATGAGGATGGATCCATGTATGCTTGAATTGCTCCTAGTCTTAGATAAATTTTGCATAATGATCAAGCTCCTTGAATTTTGAGTGATTGCCACCTTGAAATGATGCATTGAACCCTCCTTTTCATCCATATTAGACCATTTGATCACCTAGCCAAATGATTGAGATCATGTGCCCATTTGTGAGACTTCACCTTGTGTGTGTGTGTGTGAATCAATGTGAGGGCTGGTTAAGAGAGCATGTTGGTTGATAGGCATTGCATCTTGTGTAGAGGCATAAGAGTAATTGATAGGCCTTGTGAAGCTAGAGCATAATAAGAGAGTTTGCTCATGCTATTTGCTATGTTTCTTTAGGATGTCAGGTTGAGTGCTATGAGTGTTTCCTTTGGCTTTGTTCCCATCCTCGCATCCATCCCCCTTGTGCTTGAAAAGTTTACTTGAGGACAAGCAAAGGTCTAGTGTGGGGGAGTTGATGTCCTGCATATTTACATGTTTTTAGCTATCATATCTTGTGCATTTTTGCTCATTTAGATTAGGCATTAGGCATCTTTAGGCTCATTTTGCATTCATAAGTCCCTATTAGGTGTTGGAGCACACTTTGGAGATATTGAAGATGTTTGGGAGTTTTATGATGAAAAAGAAGGGTTTAAAGATGAGCATGGACAGAGGCCTTAGGAATGTCTTCTGATGCTAAGACTTGGTGGAATAATGGCATTTTGAGTTAGCTTTCCAATGAAAGTGGTTTCAAGATATTTGGAGTCAAATTGGAGAAGTTATGGCCATTTGAATGGAAGCATGTCAAGCCACCCGGGTGACCATACCCGAGGTCGACCATCAGGACATACGGACGAGGGACTGGCACGCGGCCTGGCACACGCGGGTTGCACTGCCCACACGGGAACGAGGGACTGGCATGCGGCCTGGCACACGCGGGTTGCACTGCCCGCACGGGAAGGAGGCACGAACGCATGCGGCCTGGCACCCGGACGTCCACCCAGCCACCACTACCCGCGTATGGAGTGCACCCGGTCAAGGACACACGGGCGAACGGACCCGCACGGCTTAGAGATCACGGACGGATGGACATCCGACCTGCACTTACCCGGGCACCTCGACTACTCCTTTCTACCCACGTACGAGGAGATGGACGAACACCAAGGACACCCGGCTGGTCACACCCGGCCATGGACCAGTCCAGCCTGCCCGGGTGTCCCACCCCCCTTCCTTTCTTCCTAGCTTCTCATTGGTTGAAAATCAAGTTGGCCAAGGACCTTTTAGTAATTTTTATTTTATGTTCCAAGGGCTTTCAAGCCTATGTATAAATACTCTTGTGATCTCATTAAGGGATCTAACTTCTTTTCTCTCAAAAACATAATAAGAACTTGAAGAAAGTTTGGATCTTTGATCCTTTTTACATCATTTCTTGTGTGTTTAATAGATTATCTCTTTCTTTAATCATGTTTAGCCTTGAATCATCATTAATTTTGAGGTTTTCCATGGGTATTAGTGAGTAGATCTATCTAGGGTTCATGGGCTTGGGAGACTAAGGGTGATTAGGAGTAGATCCAAGGTGCTTAGTGTTAGATCTATCATCTGCTTGCATTGATTTGGTGTTCTTCTTGCTATATTTGGGTTGGCCTCTCAAACATAGAGCCATAGGCATTTCATGCCCGGAAGGTGTTCTATGAAATGCCTGAACCAACTCATCTATGCTTTTAGCTTGCTTTGCCTAAGGGATTAGTTGTCAAAGGAGCTAGGATTGCTATTAGACTCATTCTCCATGTTTGCTTTGATCATTACAGCCAAAGGGATTTGGTGTACTTGGGTGATCATTGCAAAAGAGCATTCATCTAGGGATAGAGCTTGCTTAGTTTTGTTGTCTAGGCATAAGGAATTAGATTGATTGAAAAGTTAGTATCTTGGATTGAATCTTGATCACCCAAAGTCAGTTCCCTTGTCCCAAGAACCCCCTTGCCTCATTGAGAAAGAAAGTTCAATCTTTTATTGCATTTTTAATATTGTCTTAGTTTCATAATCATTCTCTCATCTTGTTTAGACTTAGATTAAGCATGAACTTGCATTCCCTTTGCATTAGAATCTCTTAGAATTGGATTGACATCTTGTATTCTACAACATTTGATTAGGACCTGAAAAGGCCTGTCATCAGTCTTCTAGCTTTCCTTCTGGGGTTGTTGTGGGTGGCTTCATGTAAGATGAGTTTCCATAACTCCTGTTGTTGTTGGGGTTGCTGCTGTTGAAGTTTCCTCTCTGTCCTGCGAAGTTTCTGTTTCCTTGGTTTCCAGACCTCTGAAATCCGGTTCCACTGATCCAGTTGACTTCTGCTTCTGTGTAGTCATCTTCTTCATCAGCTTCTGCATCCTCCACTGAGCAGATTTGCTTTTTTAGCAGTTTCTGAAAATTGTCAAGTGTAGCTTGTACCTCATTTATCTATTCCTTTCCAAGGAACGCTGCAGATCTTGATCTTACAATGTTCTTTGTGCTGTTGCTGGATGCTAGGTTGTCTATCAGCTTCACAGCATCTTCAGGATTCCTCGTGGTGAAGTTGCCTTCACTCGCAGTGTCTAGAGCCATCTGATATTTCAGTGCGATGCCTCTGAAGAAAGTGCAGAGCAGCTGCACTTTGTTGAATCCATGGTGTGGGCAGTCTCGCTGGTAAGACTTGAATCTGATCCAGGTATCCTTGAATGACTCTCCAGGCTCCTGATTGAATGTGGCAATTTTCCTTCTTAAGTCTTCAGCGCGCGCATCATCAAAGAAGTTACGCAAAAATCGTTTTGATGTCGCCCGTGATGTAAGAGATCCTGGTGGTAGCTGCTTAAGCCACTGCAAAGCTTCTCCAGATAAAGAGTGTTTGAAGAGCTTACAGAGAAGGTAGTCCACAGGGACTCCATTGGCTTTGATAGCAGATATGAGATCCTCGAACCTCTCCAGATGGTCCATGGGATGCTCACTGGACAGCCCATAGTAAGGTATCTGTCCCACAAGGGTGTAGTACTGCGGCTTGAGCTCGAAATCGCCTCTCTGAATAGCAGGGGACGAATGTCTGATCTGTTGGTGTAGAACTGATCTGGGCGGTTGTAGTCAGCTAGTGTTCGAGCAGCCTCTTCTACAGGTTGAACGGCTCCTGTAGGTGCAGTTTCTGGCTCAGGGATTACTTCATTTTGAGCGTTGAGTTTCTGACCTGCTTCATTACGAAGGTGATATTCTTGGTCACGCAAGTCTCCATTCTCATCTCGTGTGAGAATAATAGGCAACCATGACTCGCGGAGTAGTATCGATCGATATACGGTTAGGGGTATCGATCGATATACGGTTAGGGGTATCGATCGATATACGGTTAGGGGTATCGATCGATATACGGTTAGGGGTATCGATCGATATACGGTTAGGGGTATCGATCGATATACGGTTAGGGGTATCGATCGATATACGGTTAGGGGTATCGATCGATATACGGTTAGGGGTATCGATCGATATACGGTTAGGGGTATCGATCGATATACGGTTAGGGGTATCGATCGATATACGGTTAGGGGTATCGATCGATATACGGTTAGGGGTATCGATCGATATACGGTTAGGGGTATCGATCGATATACGGTTAGGGGTATCGATCGATATACGGTTAGGGGTATCGATCGATATACGGTTAGGGGTATCGATCGATATACGGTTAGGGGTATCGATCGATATACGGTTAGGGGTATCGATCGATATACGGTTAGGGGTATCGATCGATATACGGTTAGGGGTATCGATCGATATACGGTTAGGGGTATCGATCGATATACGGTTAGGGGTATCGATCGATATACGGTTAGGGGTATCGATCGATATACGGTTAGGGGTATCGATCGATATACGGTTAGGGGTATCGATCGATATACGGTTAGGGGTATCGATCGATATACGGTTAGGGGTATCGATCGATATACGGTTAGGGGTATCGATCGATATACGGTTAGGGGTATCGATCGATATACGGTTAGGGGTATCGATCGATATACGGTTAGGGGTATCGATTAAGCATGAACTTGCATTCCCTTTGCATTAGAATCTCTTAGAATTGGATTGACATCTTGTATTCTACAACATTTGATTAGGACCTGAAAAGGCCTGTCATCAGTCTTCTAGCTTTCCTTCTGGGGTTGTTGTGGGTGGCTTCATGTAAGATGAGTTTCCATAACTCCTGTTGTTGTTGGGGTTGCTGCTGTTGAAGTTTCCTCTCGTCTCTTGAAGTTTCTGTTTCCTTGGTTTCCAGATCTCTGAAATCCGGTTCCACTGATCCAGTTGACTTCTGCTTCTGTGTAGTCATCTTCTTCATCAGCTTCTGCATCCTCCACTGAGCAGATTTGTTTTTTTAGCAGTTTCTGAAAATTGTCAAGTGTAGCTTGTACCTCATTTATCTATTCCTTTCCAAGGAACGCTGCAGATCTTGATCTTACAATGTTCTTTGTGCTGTTGCTGGATGCTAGGTTGTCTATCAGCTTCACAGCATCATCAGGATTCCTCGTGGTGAAGTTGCCTTCACTCGCAGTGTCTAGAGCCATCTGATATATCAGTGCGATGCCTCTGAAGAAAGTGCAGAGCAGCTGCACTTTGTTGAATCCATGGTGTGGACAGTCTCGCTGGTAAGACTTGAATCTGATCCAGGTATCCTTGAATGACTCTCCAGGCTCCTGATTGAATGTGGCAATTTTCCTTCTTAAGTCTTCAGCGCGCGCATCATCAAAGAAGTTACGCAAAAATGCGTTTTTGATGTCGCTCCAGGATGTAAGAGATCCTGGTGGTAGCTGCTTAAGCCACTGCAAAGCTTTTCCAGATAAATAGTGTTTGAAGAACTTACAGAGAAGGTAGTCCACAGGGACTCCATTGGCTTTGATAGCAGATATGAGATCCTCGAACCTCTCCAGATGGTCCATGGGATGCTCACTGGACAGCCCATAGTAAGGTATCTGTCCCACAAGGGTGTAATACTGCGGCTTGAGCTCGAAATCGCCTCTCTGAATAGCAGGGGGACGAATGTCTGATCTGTTGGTGTAGAACTGATCTGGACGGTTGTAGTCAGCTAGTGTTCGAGCAGCCTCTTCTACAGGTTGAACGGCTCCTGTAGGTGCAGTTTCTGGCTCAGGGATTACTTCATTTTGAGCGTTGAGTTTCTGACCTGCTTCATTACGAAGGTGATATTCTTGGTCACGCAAGTCTCCATTCTCATCTCGTGTGAGAATAATAGGCGCAACCATGACTCGCGGAGTAGTATCGATCGATATACGGTTAGGGGTATCGATCGATATCAGATGAAAGATGTCGGTCGACAGTGAACTAGCGTCGGTCGACGGTGAAGTAGCGTCAGTCGACGTGAAGGTGTGAGTGTCGGTCGACGAAGACGGTGTCTTGGTCGGCAGGGGTGCGTCGGTATCGGTCGACAGGCAGTTGATGGCGTCAATCGATGCAGAACGGATTTCCTTGCGGATTGAACGTTCCAAGCTAGCAGGGTCTTCTGAGAACAAAAGTTGGGGTTCCTTGTTGCTTCTGGTGCTGCTGGGCATGTACCTAAAAAGACAAGAAAAAAAAATTTGTGTCAGAAAGCAAATTAAAACAAAATAGAAATAACCTAGACCTAATCAGATTAGATCCTATTGTATCAAAGCTCCCTGGCAACGGCGCCAAATTTGATATCACTCAAATTACCCTAAGGAGTGACTTTACTCTCTCAAATAAGAGGTTCAGTTGTAGTACTTAGGGATCGAATCCACAGAGAGCTAGTGTACAAATAAGATGCAATCTTAATGACTATGCTAGGTTGAAAATAGTTTAAAGTAAAGTGAAGGTTTGCTGAGTAAGGATGAGATTACTCAGTTGAAAGGATTTGGTTTTGAAAACAATAAAGAAAAGTAGTTAGATTCAGGGTAAGTATTCAGGAATTCATGATTATAAATACTATAAAGGCTAACAAGTTGCTTGCATGATATGTCAGAGCTCAACACTTATTAAATGAATCCATCAGCTCTCGCATTATTTAGACCATCTATTACTTAGATGCTAAATGGTGTTGCGGTCGGCTACTTCTGCCGCTGGTATCGCTCGATAGTTCGATAGGAATATCGACCGATACACCTCTAGCTACGTCGATCGATTACTCTATAGGAGTATCGATCGATACGGCTCTAAGCAAGCAACTTGCGCGAGTTGATACAATGCTCACCATGATCTTAGATCAGCTTTCGCATATCTCAAGAGGGTCATAGCATGTTTCGGATGTTATCAGGTATTGCATGTAATAAATCAATGCAATCCAAGTTCATGTTCTAGGTAGCTTAGCTAGAAAAGCATTAATGAACAATCCTAACAATAAATATCACAACTATAGCAATTATAGGCTGGGGCTAATCCCTAATATCCTATTTAAACCCTAAATCTAACAAGTAAATCTACTCAGACATGGCTAAGTAGTTCATAGCAACAAGGTAATAATAGGAGTTCATAGATATATTAGAGGAATGAACACTTAAGTTCCAATCACAAATCTCTTTGGATCTTTCCCCTAGATCTAGAATCATATAACCTTTGTTAACAAATATCGAACTGAAAGAAAGTGATTAGAAGTAGAACAAAACTCTTAAAACTTCTATTACTGTAAAAGATTGTATATGAAAGATACTTGAATGAAAAGAAAAGCTTGTCTTCAATGCCAAAACACTTAGGCAAATAAATATATGAGTTCGTTAGGTTAAAAAACTCGTCAGGGGCATTCTTATAAAATGTGATATCTTGGGCTTCAAGTTCGGCCAGGTCCAACTTGTCTTTCAGCCGCCTCAGTATCGATCGATAGTACAAGGTGTACATCGATCGATTATAGTCTCGATGTATCGTCCTTCGGCTAATGTGTGTCGATCGATTGCACAGAGTGTGCATCGATCGATGTGTAACTCTGACGTCGACCTCTGGTCTTGATCTCGGGTGAACTCTTCTTTAAGCTCCAAAAAGGCACCTAAAACATCAGTTTTCTCCAAAATGCTTTTGAACCTGAAAACATACCTAATAGACTCCAAAACATAAATAGTAGTAGTAAAAATACTCATATACCAGAGGTAAAAACGGGTAAAATCCATGGTATATCACTAACATGATTCAGACCAAGGGTGCCACTCTCAAATACACACACACACATTTATTCCAGGAATGATTTCTCTTACAGTATTTCATACCCTTCTTATCTATCTGAGATACTCTTCAAAAGCTTCTGGACGACTCAATCTCACTGAAGTTTCGCATATCCAAGTCTTGTTCTATTACTTTCTGATTTCCTTCTTCTGTCTAGTAACTGAGGAATCAACAAGTCCGCCTATACCGAACTTGATTTACCAACGAAGTACTCTTGTATGATGACTTCACAATTTCTCTGTTAATACATCTTCTGATCTCTTAACAATTTGAGCATTCCCATATGCCTTATGGTTATACCTTTTTCCTTGCACTCTTCAATCTTCCTTGGGATTTACTTCACATCTGCTTAATTTTAGGTTGAATTTGGGTTCCTTCTCCCACATCTCCACTTTATGAACTTGTACATGACACAGTCCTCATACTATTCTTCGAAATTCTCTTCACCCAGTTCCTTCTATGAATTCCTTAGATTCTCATCCTTCAACTGAGTTCCTCAAATACGAATGAATAAGCCATCTTGATTTTCTACTTGCAATCTTGAAGGTTCTCTATTCTCTCCTTATAAGGCAGCAAAATAAATCACTCCAAATTCCGCTTCATGATTCTTGAGATCCTACTCCATATCATCATTAATATCACTTCCTCTTAAAGCATAAGCAGCAATATTTGCTCTTCCTAAGGCTTCTTTGATCAGTGAAAACTTTCATCCTTTCTCCATATTGAAATGATCACTAAATTTGATGTGCAACAGAACTGCCACCAACTCCAACTTGTGCATCAAATAGTTTTCCTTAGCTCCCTTGATGCATAAACAATTACCATATCGTTTTGCATTAGCATTCACCTAGACCAACACATAATACATCCATGTAGTAGTATATGGCTGGTTAGGCTCATGCAAGTCTAAGATATGCATAGACGTAGATACTTCCTCTAACTGATTGCATACTTCATCGATACTTTTACTCCATTCCAAGGTAACACCATTCTCAGTCGATCAACTCATTGGTGGATATGGTTTCTAACTCTTGAGCAAACTTCTGATGGTAGCCGGCCAATCCACAGAACTTCGAATCTCGATAACTGAAATTGAGTACGACCATTATGTAGTAGTAGCGATCTTTTGTAAATATGCAACAACTCCTTGTTCCATTTACTGACTAAGGGATCTAACTTCCAAGTTCCGTGCAGAAATATTTACTACAACGTGAAGCGTCCATCAAACGTCCTTGGAATAAAACTGCGCCTTGCGACCGATCTTAACCATTCTTCGATTCTAGAACTTGATACTTGACCCTGATGGTCACGTCCTTGATTTTATACTCGAACATAACCGCAAACTCTGGTTCTTCTTCTTTACCACTGACATGGGTACACTCCACTGAAAATAACTAAGTCGAACGAAACCTTTCTCCAAACAAATCTTCTGACTGCTACTTGAATTCGGCTAGAACCACTTGGATAGATGCCTAGGCTATTGCAGCGAATCAAGGCTCAACCAGAATACTTGACGGGTTACTTCTGGATGTCAACAAATTTTCCACTTTCTTAAACATAGCTGCATGTTCCCTAGTTATCTAATTGTCCTCGATACTCTGCTTCTTATTATTTTCTCTCCGCCCAATTATGATGAAAATGGAATACGCCACTTCACCGTTTCTCAAAAGGTTCCCAACTCTCCAGACTGATATGAGCGAGGCTCCAACACTTAGTAGAATACCACTGCAGGCCAACGGTAACTGGTCTTTTCTCAAAGACTTCCTTCCTCAACAACATCCTAATTGAGCTCGATATCTAGATAGCCAATCTCACTCTTGATAGAAACAAACCGCTCTAATGGAAGTACTAAGGAATGGGGATGGGATACGAAGGCATACCATAACTCTAAATGGCAGCCAGTACTTCCACGAATAAGAACAGTGTACCTGAATTCACTAAAGTAAATCCTTCCTAAAACAATGACACTACCCGAGAACTACATCTATGTGTTGTTCCCGCATCAAACACAATATGGGCGGAAAATTCCGTCCATAGGCAAGGTCTCATACGACACCTTGATCACTCCTTCACTTATTTATTTAATGATTCATAAATTTTTAAAATGCACACAACACGCAATGGGATAAGAAGCAAACCTGTGATTGGACCTTTTCAGGGGTTTTGACGGTCCAGGCAACTATAAAGTGTAGGCTCTACCCAAATAGCCAAACACTTAGTTAGTGACTAATGGTAAGGAAAGTGAACAAGTTTAACAAGCGGTACCCTAGTTAGGTAAAAAGATCGGGTAACTTCATGGGCCATGGTAGGATAACCTCTGTACTCATTACTGGCACCACCGAAGCGCGAATGACGTAAGCGATCGATGATTTTATATACTTGAACAATCATCACCTTACTCTACTTTCTAGCCAAAACCAAAACAACTCAGGGTCCTCGGTCTTGATCTGATGAAACGTCCAACAAAAATTATTCCCATCGACTTTGTTGATTCATTACTTGAAGCTGACCTTTTATCTGAATAGGTTGATAGTTAAATAATCTGCATGACTTGGTAAACTTCTTCAGTAAAAACGGCTTCTATAGAATTCATGTGATCCTCCACCAACTCCTCATAGCTCTTTAGCTTTATAGTTTCGGTTACTCTGAGATTAATGGCTAAGTCACAATAGTATATCTTCATGATCTTTAGCTCATCCTCCAAACCATAATGGATGAATCAGATTAACTTGACTTCGAAATCTTGGCGGGAACATCTCACTGTGCGAACTCCATATCGCTCTCATGTTTTGGGTAGAAAACACTCCATCTTGAACTCTTGAAAGAAATCCGCCTAACTTGGACTAACATTTCCCAAATGATGCTTGACACTTAATCACCAACTTACTGTATCATTCTTGATGATGTATGGTTCCATATCCTTCTTGCAATCTTCTGAACAATGGGCCACGTTAGTTGTTCTGCTCCTAGTGTTGCATTCGAAATCTTCCTCTATACAAAATCTACATCGAATGGTTTAGTACTTTTCGGTGTTGTCCCAACTTCTTTATCTTGTTCACAAACTTCAAGATGTCTTGTTGCAACGGAATGGTGCTGGTGCATCGATCGCCTTGTACTACTGCTGAACTACCTCCGCCACCAACGTTAAGCTTGAAACAAGTGCTGAATCAATCAGGCTTGTACGCCTCTGGTTCTGGTACGTTTGGGCATAAACTGGATTGAAATGAGCAGCCGAAAGAATAAGTCATATGAAGTCGGATATTCTGAACCGGATCATCACCAACAACGTCAACTTTGACTTCAATAAAACACGGGCCGAAGATGTAATTGATGTGTCAACTCTGTCTCATATATCTTTGAATATCGATATCCACACTAGAAATTGTAGGAACCGCAGGAAAGCATGATGATACCAACTCCGAGCATGATGGTAGCAAACCCGAGCACGTCGTTAGCTCACCCGAGCATGATGATAATGGATTGAAGCATGACCGGATTGAACGAAAACATGACAATAACAAATCGAATCATGACGGTAGAAAGCTCAATCATGACTGTAGAAATCTCGATCTTGACAGGATCAAAATTGGTAAGTACACTCCACTCCGTCGAGCTTGTCTTGATGCATCTCGTATGAAAGATAACAGTAAGGTAACTACCCATGACTATCTATCCTAAGATGAAGGAACCAGCCAGCACATCCTAATTATCCTTGCGATTCATTTTGACTCGAAAAACGTTTGAAACAAGTCCCATTCAAGCATCGTATAACCATGCTCTGATACCACCTTTGTGACACCTCTGATCTGGTCTAAGTATAAGTTGACTCGACCGGCCGTGCAACAATCAAACAAGAACATGCACAGACGATCACTCGTAACTGAAACCAAACCGAGAAGCCACAATGTGTACATAAACGACTAACCCAAAGTTTCCGAAATAAATCCAGGTACCTTAGGCCAACCGCATAAGTACACATATCCTATTAGGTACAACCCGAGGCTTTACAACCTTAAGAGTAATACCCAATAGTTGGTTCGCCCGGACAAGGACTAATATCATTTGGAACCCGTACTTTAAAAACATTCTTTATACACTATATACTTATTCATTTAAAAGAATCTTACAAAATCTTATAGATTAACCTCGAGGTTTTCGATCAACAAACCTTATACATAAAATATATCAAAACGACTGCAAGGATAATAAAACTACCGCTGGCTAATGCCGTTCCTTCCCGTCCTAGAGTAAAGGTCTCCCACCTACTGGTTACCTGCATATCAAATGAGTCATGAGTAACTAGTTTACTCAGTGAGTCTAATCCCACACCCAAACACATATCAATAGTATCCCGAGCAAGCGACACCATTTGAATGCAGTGGAATTATATTCCATAATTAATATAATTATAAGGCCTCTCAATCCATCCATGTGAATCTATCTTAAACATCACCTCCACGCACCCGCCAATCACTCATACTCTTAATATATATATATGCTAAACCCGGAAAACCACCAAGGCTAACCGAGCCTAACGGGGAATACATCTAACCATCATCTCCATCAGATATTCCAAGATGAACATCCAACGCTGGATGCAGTTACACGGCATTCAGGGTGCGACCCCATCATCGTGTCTTCGTGACCTTGTTCCATATCGCAGGACCAATTCACGGTAATGCGGGAACTTTCGGGAGAGTGAGTATACAATTAGACTTCACATTATTCATATTTATATACTTAACCATATACTTATATATTAGTACTTGAGAACAAGTACTAAGGCTTAAGATAAACCTCAAAGAATAATTCTTAATAATTCTTAAGTGTTTACACAAGTAAACACATCACAATAATTATTGATTAGGAGACTTGCTTATCAATCAAACATAATCAGTAATTTTAATCAAGCAACACTCATTAATAAACTCATCAATTATCTATCTAGACTCACCTTTAAATCCATGAGATTGGCTAAGAAAGACTAAACTCGAGCTCAAGCTAATCACACTTCACTTCTGGATCACTCTTGGTTCAGAACCATCACAAGGATCCGGCTGATCCGAATACTCTCCTTGGCCATCTAAATTCAAAACATAACAGTTGGAACATAAGGTTCACTAGTCTGGTTCAAGAAGAAACTCAACTCAGTTCATAACATTTCAGTTCAGTTCTCTCATATCAGTTCGGTTCAAGACAGATTGATACCATGTTCAGCTCGGTTCAAGCTTTAACAATTTAACTCGGTCCATATCAGCTTAGTTCATGCTCAGCTAACTCCGGTTCTAATCAGTTCCTAACAGCTTAACTCGGTTATAATCAGACGACATCAGTTCAAGACAATTTCAGACCATAGACAGCTCGGCTCAGATCAGAACATAC
This sequence comes from Brassica carinata, assembly GCA_016771965.1. Taxonomy (NCBI): domain Eukaryota; kingdom Viridiplantae; phylum Streptophyta; class Magnoliopsida; order Brassicales; family Brassicaceae; genus Brassica; species Brassica carinata. Next base: position 9,349,016 of record CM028694.1, read on the forward strand.
TCAGCTCAATTCCGTTCTAAACAAGATCAAATCAGTTCGGTTTAATTCCCATAATTCTTATCAGTTCGTCTACTGGTTCTATGAGACTGATTAAATCATAACCAACCAAGACTGAAGAGAACAAGACCTTAGACAACTGATCCTGACAGGTTAACCAACATACAGCAATTGGTTCTCATCAAAACATGGCTGAATCAAGAAGCTGAAGCTTACCGGTTTTACTCAACTAATTAAACTTGACTGGTTGTCTCTCTTCAAGCTAACCACGAATTAACCTGATCAACACCACAAGAATCCATGGTTGGATTTATTCAGAATTTATCTCCAGTGTAGACAAACCAACAAAACTTCTCACATAAACTGATCCACAACCATCTTACCGATCAAAATCAAAGGCTGAAGAACATGGGTGATTCTCTACTTCAGGACGCCAAATCTTCAGCTCTTAAACACTCCAAAACTCACTGATTAAATTCACAGAAGGGTGAGAAAGGGTCGTCCATGCTCACTTCTCTTCTCTGATTTTTTTCTGAATTTTTGCATGAGTTTTTCTCACAGATTTTTTTCCTTTTTTTCTCTCTTTCTCTCTGAAATTTTCTCTGGTTTTTCTTGTGCAACAGAACGTCCAGAAGAGATAAGAAGGTATTTTATAGCATGAGGGGTTGCTTCAGATGAGGGTTTACTTAAACCAAAGCAAGTTGCTATCCTTTCCCTCCTTTGAAGAAAGATTATTTTGTTTTTATTAAACAAGCAACCAGCTTGTGACTTTCATGTGACTTTAGTGAAGCAAGCAAGCAGGTAGGTGCATCTCATGTGACTGATTTACTGAGAAAGCAAGCAGAATAGCTGGTGAAGGTATTAGACTGGTCGGAATTTAGTTAAGAAACTTAACGACAATTTCGGACAGTTTTCGACTAAAATTTCTCATCCTTCGAATCTCGTCTTGCTTTCAACTAAGCTTTCCTAGCTTAAATAAAATTCGACCAACATTATTAACACTCTACCAGAACTATCAATGAGAGGCCTTTTGACCACAAGACAGTCCCTTCGAGGTATTAATTCACCGGGTCGGCTTTATTTTTAAATCTGATCGACCAACTCCACACTGGTCGAGCGGAGTTTTTCTCGACCAAAAATTAACTGGCTCGTGAGGGTTATTACAGGCGTAGTTGGCCGAGGGCCAAATAGCGTTTGCCGAGATAGACATGCCAAGCATAGCGGAGTTTTCTTAGTTATGGCTGATGGCTTTTAGAAACGATCTTCCACTTTAGGTCTTAGTTATACGATGAATGGTTCGTATAAATTTCTTTTTGTTGCATGAAAATCGTTTCATTTTATCCGAAGTTTAAGGGATCGGCCTTGGGACAGGTGCGGTTAGCCTGCGTGATTATTTCCTGCTCGGGCGTAACAGCGGGGAGTGAAAGCGAAGCCAGAAACCTTGTGGAGCAAAAACTGTCTATGACAGTTACCCATTGGACCCATTATGTTTATTTTACGAAAGTTGCTTTGTATGAATTGACTCGACCATACAGAGGATTTTTCGTAAAAGTGATGTAAGAGGGGGTTTTCGTAAGGTAACTGGAGAGTGTTTCTCACAAATTACTTGCGATATTTACAACCACGGATTATGTTTTCCTCATTCACTTTTGCGTACTGCGAAGTCGTTTTGCATGAGACCGATCATGTTTTTTCCATAGTCTGTTTTGTTTAAAATGTTCTTGTTATACGAAAGTAATGGATGACCGGTTTCATGGAGATAGAAAATCGCAGATTGTCAAAGTAGCGATGTTTCCGCGGATTACACGGGAGATGTTTCCGCTATGATTTCGACCTTTGGACGAAAGCTGCTTCGAATTACTCATGGAGTTTTACCAAAGGTTATTTTCTTATTTTCGTAGTTCACCGTCGTGCTATTAGCCTGACGTTGGTACATGTTTCTAGTCGTGAGTTTGCGACGAGAGACGACGTAGAGTTTTCAAGACTATGTTTTTAACGGTTGGGCTGTTCCGTTAGCGTTTTTTAGACAAATCTTATTGCTGCGAGAGTTTGCTTTGTCAAAAGCGTTGTCTTGATGCTGAAGCAAAAAGTTTTCGAAGATGGGATTATACGGGTATAGTATACGTACCTACTTCCCTTTTCTTTTTACGAAAGAAAACGGGTTAGCCGTTCTTTCGAAGGCTTGTGTACGTTTTTTCTTTCTTTTAGGAAGCGGGATGAGTATGCTTTAGAATGCGTGGCGATCGTTTCTCGGTTTTTCGAGAGACTAGATCGGTTTGCATGTTCTGCCTGGACAATCAAGGAACAATGGAACAAGACTGGAAAATTTGCCTAAGACTTAGCTTGCTAGACTATCCACCTAGGTTCTAAGTTCCCTAAATTCTACGGCAGTTTTCAAGACGTTTTCGTTCCTGTCCTACGAAAAATTAAAACCTTGACAAAATTTTATAAGTCGGACGTACCTTACTCTCATCGATTATTCGAGATCGCCTCTTGTCCGTTCCTCTTTGTTTCATGTCTTCTAATCCAAGTTTCAATTTTCGTAGCGTTAGTTTTTACAAGACCGGGTGTGTATTTCGTCGAAGGATTCTTGCGAGTATGAGTTAGTAATTTATCGAAAGTTTATTAGGCGTTTAGGAATGGCCACTTTCGATTCATTGTCAAAGGATTTCGAAAAGTCTGATACTGAACGAGAATTGATTTTCGACGAAATTCTGACGAGAATATCGGGCGAGAGAGATATCAACGCCCAAGTTCCTGTTCTTGTTTCTTCGTACTGCTGTAAACTGACCATGTGCTTGATGGAACATTACAGAATCATTGAAACAAAGAGAAATGGAGTAGGAGATAACTCGAAGAGGGATAAGGTGGGCGTTTTTAGACACTATGAGCAGGACGTCACTCGAGTGGGGTCCTTAGTTCGTCAAGCTACGATTTTACGAGAAGATACTTCGTCATGGTATCGGTCTTCCGAATGAATCCCAATTCCTCGTATAATTGAGATGATTGGTGCTTCAGAATAACCGTGATTGTTTTATACGATGAATTGCAATCCATTCGTTAACCGAACCTTCCGAGTTTTTTCGTAACTTTCACGATTGTTCCGATCGAAACGAAACGGAGGTTTTAGATTCACGGTTTTAACGATTTTACTACGCGGGCTTCGGCGAGGATGCAAAGTGCGTGATTGGACTAATGTTGGGATGGTTTCACGAGGAATTAGCTGCACTCGCTGAACGACCGTAGCCGGGCGCATCGGACCGCTGAATGGCGCAACCGCCGGCGCCCAGGGCCATGGCGCGGGTCCAGCCGCCCGGCGCAGTCGATGGCGTGGGCGCAGCAGCCGAGCCGGGCGTGTCCTGGCTGTTGCCGCCCGGCACCGGGGCGTGTCCGTCGGGTATCCCGTTTTGCTTATTCGTCTGCGAGTAATTTAGGGTTTCTCCATGGTTTCAGGGACAACGAGTTTTCTTTTTCCGAGAAATTCTCAAAAAACATTTTTGGTCGAACCCCTACTCGTCGAGATTTTAAAACTCGGTTTTTTGACAAATTTATTGGGGTTTGATAGATTTTATCAATGCCCTTTCTGTTTTTATAGAGAAATTGCGAGCTCGTTTTCGTGCTCTTCCTGTGGCAAAAAGCCGCGACTAGGTTTTTCTATTTTCTCGAGCGCTACGGCGTTTGCATAAGCGTTGGCCGTAGGAGCATTTACGCTAAAGTTGTTTACCAACGTTGATGTGAGCTGCGAGTTTTGTCTTTCATATTTCAAGACATCGCTTTGGTCAAGCGTTTTGTGGCCTTGAGAGTAAGAGTAATCCGTCCCCCCTCCTTCTAGCGCCAAACTGTGGGAACCGAAATTCACACTGTCGATTTTAATGAATAATAATGGAGGAAAGCAACGAAAACCCTACTTTCCTTGAAGGTCCGGATTCTCTGCGACAGCCAACGACAAGTAACTGAATAAATGCGGAAAAGGTTTTGTTAAGATTTGCGACTGGACCTTAAGAAAGGCTGCCTACGTACCCCTTTCGAGGATCAAGTCGGACGTAGTTCAGTTAGAAAGAATTGAACAAGAGATCGAACAGTCTATGCCTGGTTCGTCTAGTATGAGCGTGGTCATAGAAACGGGCATGTCGAAGATAATGCCTAGGGTTTCTATGTGCGGAGCTCTGAGTAAAAGAATTGTTAGATCCTTCCAAGAGGAACATGGGTCTGCGGAGAAGATAAAACTAGAACAAGAGGCGGCCAGACGTTCTAAGTCCTGCCTCGCTGGCCTAACAACCTAAGTTCTAAGTTCTCTAAGCTAGCAGGAGTTCTCTAAGTCTAGATTCTAGGATTTTCAGATCCTTTTCTCTTCTGCCTCAGCCCTCCTTATATAGTCGTTTTTAGGTCGGTGGCCCGTTTACCCTTTCGCCTTTGGGCCCAAGTTTATCTCTTTTGGAAATATTCCATTTTCCGTCGATCTTCGTAGTTATCCTTGAGTCTTGACATTTATCCGCGGAAACTTAGCATTTATCCAACTTCCGTGAGTTAGGATAAATCGTCATAGCTTCCATTGGGCATGGACCTCCAAATCGTAAGTGAGTCCGTGGACACGTTTTAAGCCCTCGAACGTTCATACGATTTCTCGGAAGATTATCTTTTCCGCAAAATAAATCGTATAGCCTAAAGAATCGATGTTCGAGTCGATCGTCCTTGTTTTACACGATACACTTCGCGAAAGAACTAACCTTCCTAGCTCCAGTCGCAAAACTTTGACTCCAATCGAGCCGAACCGAGGAGCATTAGGTCCGCAGCCAAGGTGTTACGATTCACAAAAGCCACGAGGTGCGATCTAAATCGGACGGGCTGGGAATAGACTATACCGGCGCCCGTGCCAGCACAGGCGAAGCCGGCGCCGGTGCCGGTGCCAGCATCGGCGAAGCCGGCGCCGGTGCCGGTGCCAGCACAGGCGAAGCCGGCGCCGGTGCCGGTGCCAGCACGGGTGACCCGACGCCGGTGCCGGTGCCAGCACGGGTGACCCGACGCCGGTGCCGGTGCCAGCACGGGCGAAGCCGGCGCCGGTGCCAGCATCGGCGAAGCCGGCGCCGGTGCCAGCATCGGCGAAGCCGGCGCCGGTGCCAGCACGGGCAAGACGGCGCTCGCTACCGGTGCCAGCATCGGCGAAGCCGGCGCCGGTGCCAGCACGGGCGAAGCCGGCGCCGGTGCCAGCATCGGCGAAGCCGGCGCCGGTGCCAGCATCGGCGAAGCCGGCGCTCGGTGCCAGCATCGGCGAAGCCGGCGCCGGTGCCGGTGCCAGCACGGGCGAAGCCGGCGCCGGTGCCGGTGCCAGCACGGGCGAAGCCGGCGCCGGTGCCCGTGCCAGCATCGGCGAAGCCGGCGCCGGTGCCAGCATCGGCGAAGCCGGCGCCGGTGCCCGTGCCAGCACAGGCGAAGCCGGCGCCGGTGCCAGCATCGGCGAAGCCGGTGCCAGCACGGCGAAGCCGGTGCCAGCACGGGCGAAGCCGGCGCCGGTGCCGGTGCCAGCACGGGCGTTCTGAAAATCTCGATGAGGGCTTCAATTTGATATCTTGATCGCTTTCTGGTTCCTCACGGTTTGAGAGAACGACCTTTGAAGTTTCGAGGCAGATTCTAAGTCGGACAGGTCGGAATAGGCTGGACGCCGCTGCACCCGGCCAGGACACGGACGCCGCGCCAGTGCCGGAACTACGCAGGCGAGCGGCGTCCGGCGCCGGTGCCAGCATCGGCGAAGCCGGCGCCGGTGCCAGCAGGCGAGCGGTGCCAGCACGGGCGAAGCCGGCGCCGGTGCCCGTGCCAGCACAGGCGTTTTGAAGATCTCGGCGAGGGCTTCGATTTGATATCTTTATCGTTTTCTGGTTCTTCACGGTTTGAGAGAACGACCTCTTCGAAGTTTCGAGGCAGATTCCTTTGTGTTTAAGGTTTTTGTGGTGATCGAATCTTGACGCCCTTGGGCGAGCGGACCTTGATTGGGTTGATCCGCCTTTTTTCGTACCGATCTTTCCGGGGATTCTCATACGTGCACGCCCGTCGTCTTCCGATCTTACTTTCAAGAAGTTTTCCACGAAGAACCCATAAGTAAAAAAATAATCCTAGCCGTTGATTTCGAGATAACCGATTTCGACCCCATCAGAGAGTGAATATTCTAATTTGAGAAAATCTCGTATAACTTCTTTTCAAATACGAGACTTTTTGTTTCAAGAAATACTTTCCAGAGACTTTCAGTCATTAATTCCGTCGTGACCGATTTTGACCCCAACAAAGTTTATCCTTTGAACTTTGATCTGAATTTCATATATATATATATATATATTTATTTATTTATTTTTTGATCTTAAGTTCATGCAGGGGATGAGGGTGTTTAATGCAGCGCTTGAGGGGAGTTTCCGGGAATCACGTATCTCTCACTTTAAAGCCGAGGAGGCTGAAAGAGAACTCTTTCGGTTTCAGAAGGAGGTCGAGGAACAGAGCCGGAGACAGGCTGATCTCCATTCTCGGGCCCTTGTTTGTGTGGAGAGGAAAGGAAAGAGACCGATTGTCGCCGAGATGAAGCGTAGGGCCGCTTTGTTTGCCACTGAATTCGAGATCTTTAAGGATGCTCAGGAATTCGTGGGCGATTTTCACGAGTGCTGTGGCTCGATTGCCACCCTCTACAAGTCGCAGAACAAGGACTTATCCTTTCCTGCCGAGGTCGCTGAGATGTCGGGCCTTATGGACGGGTGCGCCCATGCCGAATCCTTAGTTCCTCCGATCGAAGGAAGGGTCCGACAGCTTTGGGATTCAATCGAGGTCTCGGAGGACACGGCGGAAGCGGGAGCCGGTGTTGGTGATGAAGGTGCCGGAGTCGCGGACGGAGAGGGAGAGGTCGATCAGCCCGCGATCTCGTTTGGCATTTCGATGTCCGGGTATCTCGACCTTGACTTTTGAGGATCGTCGGGATAGATTTCTCTTATCTTTATTTGTATCATTGAGTTTTTATGCCGAGTGTGGCCGTTTGTATGAGTGTTTTATGGCCTTATGGGGCCATTTGACTTTATTTGTGGGACTGGCCGTTGGTGGCTTTGAATCCCAGCCGTTTTGCGGCTCCTAATATATATAACGAATGTTTTTAGTTTATCTTCTGTCAAGTGTCGAGGTTGAGATATGAGTAGTCACTTCGTATCTCGACTCGTGTTTTGTCGCTTGTCCGCTGGCCCCCTTTTTGAGATTAAGACATTCGTGAATGCTTCTGAGTTTCTACGAAGTTTTCGTTGAGCGTAATAGACGTGGGCGACGAGACATTTTTTGTACCATGTCTAGTAATGTTTGTTGACCAGTAGGACTGGGTTTAGGGCAAAACCTAGGTTTACTTTCGGCACTAAGGCTATGCGATGACTAATCGGCTTTTGTTTTGCCTGTTGGCGATTTCTACCTGGTTATTTCCGTTTTAAAGTCCGCGGCTTGATTCCGGCTTATACGACTTGTGTGGGAAGAACCGAGCATCTTCCAGAGACCGTCTGGAGTGCTGACCAAAATTTTGGATTTTTTGTATAGCGCGCTATGATATCCTTGTCGGATGTAAGAGAACCTTTACTTTTATGAAAGGTTTGACTACGAGTTCTCTATGGAGAACGTTTTTCAGGTATGTTCGTCGGGGCCAATCGACGATCGTCATTTTTTCTTTTAAAGTCGCGGATGGACTGTGTGCTTAGATAAGATCTTTCAAAGATTGTTCGCGACGTCTCACTTTTCCCAAAATATATATCATTTATAAGATGGTTTTGATCTTCTCTCTTTTTGGAGAAGACGTTTACGTTTTAGGTCTTACTTGACCGTGACTGTTTTTTTTTAAAAAAAAAACAGGAACTGATTTCCGTCCAAGGATTGTTTGGACGGTTTAGAGGCTTATTGCGAGTGATTCGTGAGATCGGAAAAAAGAAATTTTATTAAAAAGTTTCGAAAATTTCGAGTACAAGCACGGATATTTCGGACTTTATGGGAGTATATGAGTATACATACCCACTCCCCCCCCCCCTTTTGGAGAGGGGGATAGCTGAACTTGTCAATAAGACAAGCTGCCTACGTACCTCTTTCGAGGATCAAGCCATCTCGTAGTTCTGCTAGTTTCCGCGGGTGTTCCTACTCGCTGGAGTGGGTCGCCTTAGTCGCCTCAACTACTGGTGCTAAATCTGGGTCGACAATCGTTTCCAGAGTAGGGTCGTCCGCTGGTGAGGTGATGGATTCGGGGACGATGCTGTCATCCCGAGTCGTTGCCTGATCCGATGGTTCCGGATTGCTTTTTCCGGAGCTCTGGTAGGAGTCCTGAGTTTTCTTCGATTTCTTCGGGTTGACCGCTGGGGTGTTCCTAGTTAGCCGAAGTTTATGTTCGGCCAAGTAGCAGAGCCTTGACTGTTTTTGGCATCCCCAGATTACTGATGTTCGTGCGGGGTTGGGAATTTGATGACTAGATGGTAAGTCGATGGTACTGCTTTCCTGACATTGATCCAGGGGGTTCCCATGATGACGTTATCGATGGCAGGAGTGTCGACTACCATGAAGTCGACGATTTTTGTCACATCTTTAGCCATTACGGGAAGTTTGATGGATCCGAGGGTCATTGACATCATACCCGAAAAACCTGTGAGAGGTTTTGGTTCCGGGATGACTTCTCCGAGTTCGATACTCATTCTTCGAAGCGTGTCGCGGTAAATTGCGTTGACCATGCTTCCTGTGTCGACAAGGATCCTGGTGACTTCGAGGTCTCGGATTACCAAATCGATGACTAGCGGGTCACAAAGCGGTTTGTCAATGCCGATGGTTTCATGCTCTTCGAAGGTGATCGTATCGTTTGGTACGTCATTGGTCGGGGACCGATTTTCCCAGTTAGAGCTGGTCTCAGCTTTTCGTCCGTAAGCCTTGATCAAAGAGACCGAATTGTGATAGGATTGCGATCCTCCGCTGTTGTTTCCTTGGTCGTCTTGTCTTCTTCCGCATTTCTCGCCCGACCGATTTTCACGTGCGTCCCTTTCGGGAGACTCTTTATCAGTTTTGGAAGGCCGATCGGAATCCAAGACAAGATCTTTTATGCTCGTAACCTTTGAGAGTTCGCCCGTGAGTTTGTGAGGCTGCCGAGAACCTTGCAGTTAAGTAGTAGAATGTCCTCTGGTCTGGTGGAAATCGCAGTAGGAGTTATCCTTGAACTGGTTCCTGGTCCAAGTTTTCCCGGAGGTCTTACCTTGTTCGGAATTGATGGCGTAGTTGTGCTCGCCTTGGAGATCTTCCCCTTCGTGGTGGATATACTTATCGTTACGAGAGTTCTTCCTTTTTGCGGATGTTTTCTGCGGGTTGTGTTTCTGGGAGAGGATCTTCATCTCTTCCTCCATTACGATGAAGTCCGTTGCCTTGTGCAGAGCGTCCTGGATCGTTCTCGGTTTTTCGAGAGATATCCACTGTCGGAGTTTAGATCGCTACCAGAGAGTTTTCCGCAGCGTCGACTGCTACTTTGTCGCTGATTCCAGTGACTCTTGCCATTACTAGCTTGAATCTGTTCATGAAATCGCGGAGTGGCTCGTCCTCCATTTGAGATAAACTCCAGAGATCGACGTCCGAGGTCTCCCTGTCCATGAACATGGAGTACTGTTTGAGGAACTCCGAAGCGAGTTGGCGGAAGCTTCCGATGCAGTTTCGCTTTAGGAGAGAAAACCATTCGAGCGCAGCTCCTTTGAGGTTTTCGACGAAGAGGAGGCAGTAGCCGGCGTCTTTTTCGCGCTCCTTGAGTTTGCATCTTCCCATCGCGATCTGGAATGACTGCACATGTGCCTTCGGGTCGGAGGTTCCATCGTAGACGGGAATTTTTATCTTCCCTTGATCTGAGATGTGGGTTTCCGTGATCCGGGCAGTGAAAGGAGTCGTGCGTGCTTCCTCGAGTAGTCTGTCGATTTCGGGCGCAGCGCTTGTCGCGTGGTGAATCTGCGATTTACCGTTTTGACTTCTGCAGCGGTTTTCGCGATGTACTCGCGGAGGTCGTGAATCTCACCGGGGCTTCCAGATGCCCTTCGAGTCTGCCGACGGCTGCTCCGGTGGATTCTGGCTTGTTTTTCAGCCAGCTCCTCCTGCTCCACCCAATAGAGGTTTTCTTCTTCCTCCATTATGGGTTTTTTGAGTGACGCGTTCTGCCAAGCGGACTGGCTTTGCGTTCTTCTTGGTCCGAGCCATCGGACTGGTCACTTATGTCCAGATCAATACGTTCGATGTCAGCTCCTTCGTCGCTCCCGTGAGGAGGTGGGAGTTTCTCCACGATCGGCTGCGCATCGGACGGGGCTGTTTCGCTAGGGTTTTTCCCCGAGGAAGCTCTGTCCGTCTTTGCGGCTTGGTCGTTTGGAGTCTCGAAATTGAGTCTTCTGCCGCCGCGGGTCCTGGTGGTGCCGCGTGGGTTTTTACTCATAGCCTTCGCAGTTAAGGTCTCCACCTGTTTTGCGAGAGAGGCAACGAGTTTATCCTGTTCGTCTGACTTTTTCTGAGCAGAAGCGAACAGTTCTTTCATCTGGGCTAATGCTGCGGCATCAGTGGTTACCGTTGACATGTTTCCAGTTGGGGTTAGATTAACACTGGGGTCGACGGGAGGCCCGTGTCTTGGTCCGAGCCATCGGACTGGTCACTTATGTCCAGATCAATACGTTCGACGTCAGCTCCTTCGTCGCTCCCGGGTGGAGGTTGAAGTTTCTCCACGATCGGCTGCGCATCGGACGGGGTTGTTTTGCTAGGGTTTTTACCCGAGGAAGCTCTGTCTGTCCGTGCGGCTTGGTCGTTTGGAGTCTCGAAATTGAGTCTTCTGCCGCCGCGGGTCCTGGTGGTGCCGCCTGGGTTTTTACTCATAGCCTTCGCAGTTAAGGTCTCCACCTGTTTTGCGAGAGAGGCAACGAGTTTATCCTGTTCGTCCGACTTTTTCTGAGCAGAAGCAAACATATCTTTCATCTGGGCTAATGCCGCGGCGTCAGTGGTTACCGTTGACATGTTTCCAGTTGGGGTTAGATTAACACTGGGATCGATGGGAGGCCCGTCGGGCGCCTGTTTGTCTTTGTCAGTGTCAATCGTCATACTTGACTGAGCGTGTGTGGTTGCGTGACAGATAGATCCGTACCCCCCCCCTCCTTCTAGCGCCAAACTGTGGGAACTGAAATTCACACCGTCGAGTTTTAGTTGATTGGAGGAAAACCAAGTAAACCTAGTTTCCCCTCAAGGTCCCGGTTATCTGCTGGGCCACACACAACACGATCAATATGACGAATATAGCAAAGTAATAAATCGTAAAAGAAAAGAGAGCAAAAAGGATCTTATTTCCGAATCCGCGTTTGAGCGTGAACAACAGGTGAGAGCCTCGGCTACGAGCTGTCAGCAAGTTCGCTAGTCTATCAACCTAAATTGCTATAAGTGCTGAGGTTTCTCTGAAAAGTTCTTCCTTCTTCTCTTCGTTCTAAGTCCCCTTTATATACTCCTCCTTTAGGTCGGTTTACCTCCTCTCGGGCCGGACTGTCGCGGAACGGGCTTTTCCATATCTCTTTTTCCTTCGTGATTATCTTCGGAAACTTGACATTTATCTTTTTGTAAATTTCACATTTATCTTCGCGGAAACTTGACATTTATCTCTTCCCGCGGATGAGATAAACCGTCATCCTAGTCTTTGGGCTCAAGTCTCTTAGGATCATAGGTGGGCCGTTGTCCATAATTCGGACCCTCTTTGGGCCGTATCGAGACTTAAGCGTTTTTTACTCGCGAAGTAGTCGTTGGCATCGGTATGATCTTCCCAACGGAACCTCGTCTCTTCGCATAGACGAGGTGGTTGATGTTGAGTTAATCTTGACCTGTCCTATTGATGTCTTGCATATTTACATGTTTTTAGCTATCATATCTTATGCATTTTTGCTCATTTAGATTAGGCATTAGGCATCTTTAGGCTCATTTTGCATTCATAAGTCCTTATTAGGTGTTGGAGCACACTTTGGAGATATTGAAGATGTTTGGGAGTCTTATGATGAAAAAGAAGGGTTTAAAGATGAACATGGACAGAGACCTTAGAAATACCTTCTGATGCTAAGATTTGGTGGAGGCATGGCAGTTTGAGTTAGCTTTCCAATGGAAGTGGTTTCGAGACATTTGGAGCCATATTGGAGGAGTTATGATCAATTGAGTGGAAGCACGTCAAGCCACCCGCGGATGAGATAAACCGTCATCCTAGTCTTTGGGCTCAAGTCTCTTAGGATCATAGGTGGGCCGTTGTCCATAATTCGGACCCTCTTTGGGCGTGTCGAGACTTAAGCCGCTTATCGGCGTCGCTGGCATCGGTATGATCTTCCCAACGGAACCTCGTCTCTTCGCATAGACGAGGTGGTTGATGTTGAGTTAATCTTGACCTGTCCTATCACGAAGAGTGGGAAACCGCTCGAGCGACTTAACCTTACCAATTTCTCGAAGAGTTTTGACGATATTTTTAAACCGAACGTCAGTTTTATGTCCATGGACCCGAGGATTGAGTTGCGGGAACTTCGGACGAAGATGCATGGTCACGGGATAAGACCGGGTTCGGAATAATCGCCGAAGGGCTGGTCGCACTTCGCCAGCCGAAGGGTTTATGCTTTTGGTCGAAGCTCGCCGGGCGAAGCTGACCCTTGCTATGGTCGAGCTTCGCCGGCGAGCTGACCCGCGCTTTGGTCGAGCTCAATGCGAGCTGACCCGTGATGCGGTCAGCTCGCCCGGCGAGCTGACCCATGCCATGGTAATGCTCGCCGGCGAGGTGACCCTTGCTATGGTCGAGCTTCGCCGGCGAGCTGACCCTGCTATGGTCGAAGCTCGGCCGGGCGAAGTTGTTCGCTCGCCGAGCTGACCCTGCTATGGTCGAAGCCGGGCGAAGTCAAGTTCGGCTGTCACGGAAGCTGACCTTGCTATGGTCGAGCTCACTGGCGAGTTGGACCGGAAACAAGACGAACTCGCCAACTTGGCGTGTTGGGGCACCCCCAACTCACCCAGTGGGCGAGTTGCTTTTAAAAAAAAAAAGAAAGAAAGAAGAAGACCAACTCGCCAAGTTGGCGAGTTGGACAAGGAGGGGAGCTAAACTCGCCATCCGGACGAGTAAGGTTGCCCAATCGACCTTCGTCCCAACCTCGTAGCTTTACTCTTTGGAACAAGGTCAAGTCCTTTCTCGTTCCATCTCGATCGGAGTCATCATATGGATTTTACAGAAAAATCCGCGAGAACTTGTTTCCGCTTATGAAATTCGAATCGATCGTGTAAAACGGCAACGGTCGACTGGACTGCCTCCACTACACGATAAGTTTGAATTTTCGTAAATCGAAGTCATTTCTAAAAGAGGGGTCGTTTCGATAGACTTGAGAAAACGCTTAAGTCGGAAGACAGTCCGAAGGGAACCTAAAACACGACTAGAAGCCCACTCTCGATCCTATGTGAAATCAGGCCCAATCATCATGACGGTTTATCTTTTTTCATGCATAAGAAGATAAATGTCAAGTTCGGAAGATAAATGTAAAATTTCCAAAGATAAACACGAAGATCGGAGAAAAATGGAATATTCCCGCGAAGCGATAAACTCGACCAAGGGCAGAAAGGGAAATGGTAAACCGCCTTAGAAGAAGTATATAAGGATGTCCAGGGAGAAGGTGCAAAAGGATCCGCATTCACAGCAAAAAACTTAGCACTTAGAGCAATATGCAATTTTCCGTTTTCTAGAATTGAGCTGCGACTCAACTAGGTTTTTCACAAGTCTTTGGTTGTCTGAACTAGGAAACTCGCCGACAGCTCTTGCAGACAAAGCTTTACCTTTGTTGTAACGCCATTCACGGATTCGGAGTAAGACCTATTTTGCTCTCTTTTCGCTTTTTCGTATTTTTCATTGATATCTATCGTGTTCTGATTGCTTGGCCCGTGGTTTAGCAGATATCCGGGATCTCTGAGAAATTAGGGTTTTCCTAACTTTCCCAAATCGAAGGAAATCGACAGTGCGAATTTCGGTTCCCACAAAATAGCACTACACCGAGACGACTACTTCTACACTTCCTCGAACTCATCTGAAAAGAAAGGAGGGGTGAGTATTTCAACAAATACTCAGTAAGAAAAGCTCTACGAACCCCGAAATCAAACTCCAACAATCATCACACAGCATAGCATATAAGTATCTAACTTAAACATCTAGTAAAACAACAACAATCAACAAGAAACAAAGATAAACCCCCGACGGTTTCAACATGAGACCACGCCACATCACGCTATCTCGACGCCTCTCATCTTTTCGCATGAGAACTCACCACATCGCGGTGTCTCTGTTGGTTCCACTCTTTCACACGATTACACCACGCTGTCTCCACGTGATCTGTGCCACCACATTCACACGATCACGCCACATCACGTTGCATCCACGTGATCCATGTTACTACATTCTTACTTCACACACAGGCATGCCGAATGCCCATTCCGGCGATGAATCATGCCAGCTCACGTGGTCCCCACATGATGCAGTCAAGAAACGATGCAACACATGAGATGTACGTACCTCCACCATGTTGCACCGGAACATATAGGCATCAATCCCTTCTACAACTTCTTATACATGATATCACTCAAATTACCCTATGGAGTGACTTTACTCTCTCAAATAAGAGGTTCAGTTGTAATACTTAGGGATCGAATTCACAAGGAGCTAGGGCACACACTAGATCTAATAGTTATATGATTAAGCTAGGCTAATAGGTTTAAAGCAGTAAATAAATATAGCAAAGCAGGTGAGCAACGTAGTTGCTCGGTAAATTGAGAGTTGTTTGATGGAAGGATGTTATGCTAGATTTAGGGTTTCTATTCAAGAAATCAGGATTATAATCATATAAGTTACTAAAGCATGATATTATAGAACTCAACTATTAGAATAACCGATCATCTCTCGATTTCTAGGTTATCTATTACTAGATCCAAGACCTTCAATTCTCAATGTCGAATCTTAGAAAGCGTCGATCGATTTCTCTAGAGGAGAATCAACCGATATTTCTTTCGTCGCGTAGATCGATATCTCTATAGGAGAATCGATCGACACGCTTCTAGTAAGCGTTTAGCGCGGGTTGATTATATGTACACTAGGGTTTCTAGATCAACTCTCGTTTGTTTCTATCAATCCTAGTTCAGAGAAGACAAGTCAGATAAGAAGCCAAGCTTTTGCTTGTGCCTAATGATTATAAGATCATGGTTCTAGTTCATGACTCTAGAACACAAGCAATAAGAACAGTCTCAATGATGAATATCACAACTTAGCAATTCTATATTTGGGGCTAATCCCACATAACCTATCTGAACCCTATAACAGACAGGTGGATCTATTAAGACATGGAGTTTGTCACATAAATCAAACATGAATAGATGAAGAACATAAGCATAAATATATATAAAAAAAAAACCAATGGAGTTCCAGGAGTACTCTGAAGGAGTTCATCTGATATCTTGTATATTTTCATGTTTTTAGCTATCATATCTTGTGCATTTTAATCATTTAGATTAGGCATTAGGCATCTTTAGGTCTGTATTGCATTCATATGTACATATCAGGTGTTGGAGTGTGCTATGGAGTTATTTGAGGTGTTTGGAAGCATTGTGGTAAAAAAAGATGAAGAATGGAGTTTGGCCGAGATCAGGACAACCAGGACACGAGATCAGGACAACCAGGACACGAGATCAGGACAACCAGGACACGAGATCAGGACAACCAGGACACGAGATCAGGACAACCAGGACACGAGATCAGGACAACCAGGACACGAGATCAGGACAACCAGGACACGAGATCAGGACAACCAGGACACGAGATCAGGACAACCAGGACACGAGATCAGGACAACCAGGACACGAGATCAGGACAACCAGGACACGAGATCAGGACAACCAGGACACGAGATCAGGACAACCAGGACACGAGATCAGGACAACCAGGACACGAGATCAGGACAACCAGGACACGAGATCAGGACAACCAGGACACGAGATCAGGACAACCAGGACACGAGATCAGGACAACCAGGACACGAGATCAGGACAACCAGGACACGAGATCAGGACAACCAGGACACGAGATCAGGACAACCAGGACACGAGATCAGGACAACCAGGACACGAGATCAGGACAACCAGGACACGAGATCAGGACAACCAGGACACGAGATCAGGACAACCAGGACACGAGATCAGGACAACCAGGACACGAGATCAGGACAACCAGGACACGAGATCAGGACAACCAGGACACGAGATCAGGACAACCAGGACACGAGATCAGGACAACCAGGACACGAGATCAGGACAACCAGGACACGAGATCAGGACAACCAGGACACGAGATCAGGACAACCAGGACACGAGATCAGGACAACCAGGACACGAGATCAGGACAACCAGGACACGAGATCAGGACAACCAGGACACGAGATCAGGACAACCAGGACACGAGATCAGGACAACCAGGACACGAGATCAGGACAACCAGGACACGAGATCAGGACAACCAGGACACGAGATCAGGACAACCAGGACACGAGATCAGGACAACCAGGACACGAGATCAGGACAACCAGGACACGAGATCAGGACAACCAGGACACGAGATCAGGACAACCAGGACACGAGATCAGGACAACCAGGACACGAGATCAGGACAACCAGGACACGAGATCAGGACAACCAGGACACGAGATCAGGACAACCAGGACACGAGATCAGGACAACCAGGACACGAGATCAGGACAACCAGGACACGAGATCAGGACAACCAGGACACGAGATCAGGACAACCAGGACACGAGATCAGGACAACCAGGACACGAGATCAGGACAACCAGGACACGAGATCAGGACAACCAGGACACGAGATCAGGACAACCAGGACACGAGATCAGGACAACCAGGACACGAGATCAGGACAACCAGGACACGAGATCAGGACAACCAGGACACGAGATCAGGACAACCAGGACACGAGATCAGGACAACCAGGACACGAGATCAGGACAACCAGGACACGAGATCAGGACAACCAGGACACGAGATCAGGACAACCAGGACACGAGATCAGGACAACCAGGACACGAGATCAGGACAACCAGGACACGAGATCAGGACAACCAGGACACGAGATCAGGACAACCAGGACACGAGATCAGGACAACCAGGACACGAGATCAGGACAACCAGGACACGAGATCAGGACAACCAGGACACGAGATCAGGACAACCAGCGGCGGCGTGAGGACGGACTGGACGGTTGTGCGCGGTTCGGGATGCTCGGGACAGTATACCCGCACGGCCGGACGGCATGTACGGTTGATTCTGCGCGGGTCAGGATGCTCGGGTTGGATCCGGACATCTACCCTGAGCGTTTTTATAATGTTTGGTCGAGATTTAATCACTCCAGAGCCATTTTAGTCAATTTCCTTTATGTTTCTAAGGGCTTTCAAGCCTCATATAAATACTTTTGTAATCTCCTTTGTGAGACCAACTTCTTTTCTCTCAAGAACACTTTTAGATCCTGAATAAAGTTTGGATCTTGAATCCTTCTTCATCTATTTCTTTTGTGTTTACTAGATTATCTTCATCTCTAATCATGTTTAGCCTTGAATCATCCATGGTTTTAAGGTCATCCATGTCCATTAGTGAGTAGATCTATCTAGGATTCATGGGCTTGGGAGACTAAGGGTGATTAGGTGTAGATCTAAGATGTTCTAGGGTAGATCTTTCTTGATCCTTGCTTGTAGAGTGTTCTTATTGCTATTTTGGGGTTGGCCTCTTCAAAATAGAGCCATAGGCATTTCATGCCCGGAAGGTGTTTGATAAAATGCCTGAACCAACTCTTCAATGATTTTAACATCCTTTACGTAAGGGAGTAGTTGTTAAAGGTGTTAAGATAGCTAATAGACTTGTTCTTATTGATTGCTTTCATATTATTCAACCTAAGGGATTAGATGCTTGAGATATGTTAGTGAATGAGCATTCATCTAGGGATAGAGATTGCTTAGGATTGTGTCTAGGCTTAAGGTGTTAGATTGATTGAAAGCTTGCTATCTTAGATTGAAACTTGATCACCCAACGTCAATTCCCTTGTCCCATGAGTCCCCTTGCCTAGTATTGAAAAGAAAGTTCATCTTTTATTGCATTTTTAGTATTGCATTAGTTTGTAATCATCTCACCACACTTTATGGTCGCACTTAGCTTAATCATGAACTTGCATTCCCTTTGCATTAGAATCACTTAGATTTGGTTCGACAATCTTTTATACTACATCATTTGACTAGGAGCCTTGAAAGATCCTACCATCAAATTGGCGCCGTTGCCAAGTTGTAAGTTAATTTTGACATTGGGATTTAGTCAATTGCTTGAGACTAAGTCATTTTTCTTTTATTGTGTTATTGCTTCTCCTTGTTTTTTTCCCTTTGCATTTCAGGTGTATGATAAGTAGAAGCAGAGGTGCATCAAACTTGATTCCCACTGTTGAAGAAATTGCTACACTTGAGAGGGAGATTGCAAGAAAGAGAAGAGAAGAACAGGAACAGGCTCATTTGCAGAGATTGGGGTTTGATATGGAGAATCAGCCTCAAGATGGTGATGCCCTAGGGGGCAATGGTCCAAGATCTGACAACATAATACCACAGCGCCAACCACAACAGCCACAGCGCCAAGCTAGAGCCATTGGAGCCCATGATCAACCTCACATTCATGGTCATAGCTTGGGGATCAGAGCACCAGCTGTGGAGAACAACAACTTTGAGATCAAATCAGGACTGTTGCATTTGATTGAGAACAACAAGTTTCATGGCCTTGCTGTGGAGGATCCTTTTGATCACTTGGACACATTTGATAGCTACTGTAGCTTGTCCGAGACTAATGGAGTCTCTGAAGATGCTCTCAAGCTGAGGTTGTTTCCCTTCTCTTTGGGAGACAAGGCACATCAATGGGAGACGGCTCTTCCAAGTGACTCTTATCACAACTTGGAATGAGTGCAAGAGGGCATTCCTAGAGAAGTTCTTCTCTACCTCAAGGACAGCCAAGATCAGAAATGAGATCTCTAACTTTCAGCAGAAGAACCTAGAGGGCTTTAGTGAAGCATAGGAGAGGTTCAAGGGCTATTGGTCTCAATGCCAACATCATGGCTTCACCAAGGAGAGTTTGCTTCGTACCTTCTACAGAGGTGCTCTTCCAGAGTTTAGGAGCAGATTAGACACAGCCAGCAATGGGTTCTTCTTGGGCAGAACTGAGCAGGATGCAGAGGAGCTGGTGGAAAACATGGCCAAGAGTGACTCAGTCTACAGTGAGGAGCATGATAGGGTCAACAGAGGCACTGATGAAGATGATCAGCACAAAAGGAAGGAGCTGAAATCTCTCCAAGAGAAGTTGGACGTGATTCTTGCAGAGAAGGCTAAGCAGGAGCAGATTAACTCCATTGGAACCAGAAACAAAACCAGCCTGCTAGGACTAATCAGGTTGATGTTTTAGAAGTTCAAGAAGAGCTGTGCTTCATCAATGCTAATGGCACATGGTACAGGAAAGAGCCCAATTTTCAGTACCAAAACAACTATCAGCAAAGGCCTTACTACAACAATCAGCAAAGAGGTTACCAAGCCAAGCAGAACTATCCTCAAGCCAACCAGTCTACTCAGCCTCAAGGGAATCTTAAAAGCTCAAGAGAGAAACGCTAAGAACATTGGAGATGACTTCAAGAACATCAATGCAAAGATTGATGGGACATATTCTGACCTCAACAACAAGTACATGCAACTTGCCTCTCATCTCAGAGCTTTGGAGAACCAGGTTGCCTCTATGTCTTCATCTTCCAAGAGCCAAATGGGATCTCTACCAGGAAAACCAGAGAAGAATCCCAAGGAGTCTTGCAATGTTGTCCTCTCTACTACTTCTTCAGAGATTGAGCTAAGTGATCATGAGAAATAGGTGGATGAGATTGAAAGGCTAGTTCTTGGGACTGAGATTGGAAATGTTCAGAGATTGGTTGTGGCCACAGCTGAGGCTAAGGTTGTGATGCAGGCTGCCAAGAGGGTTGAAGTACAAATTCTGAAAAGGGATGAGCCTAGAACTGAGACACCAGCTGAGAAGAGTCTTGACCACAAGCTGAAAGAGGTGAAGAAAGAAGAAACTGAGGTTGAGCTATCACCCTATGATAAGCTCCTTTTTTCCCAGAGAGCTCGCACCAAAGCTCAGAAGAAGGTGATCTCAAAGTTCAGGAAAGATCTTAGTGATGTTGGAGTCAAGCTTCCAGAGATCTCGGGTATGCGTGAAGCTCATGTCCAGATGATGCTCATCAAGGACATTCTAGACCACCAGGCTGAAGTGGCTGAGCTTTTGGATATCTCCATTCTGAAGATTGATCCACCAATCCCTCCAAAGTCCCTTCCTAAGCTTGAATCTCAAGGGAAGTTCACCTTGTCTTGCTCCCTTGGTAAGATAACTATGGATGATGCTCTTGTTGATAGTGGTGCTAGTGTGAATGTGACTTACATGGCTATGGTGAAGAGTCTTGGGATTGAAAGCATGGAACCAGACACTTCTTCTCTCACCTTTGGGGATTTTTCATCTACAACCCCAATTGGCATCATCAAGAACTTCCCCTTGAAGATTGGATCCTGCACCATACCATTGACCTCACTGTTTTGAAGATGGCATCTGAGAAGAGAGTCCCTTTGATCCTTGGCACTTCTTTCCTCACTACAGTTGGAGCATTCATTGAATTCCCCAACAAGAAGGTCACCCTCATGCATTTGAACAAAGCTGTTTCCTATCCCCTCCAATCTCCATTGAATGATGGCTATTGTGGGACATTCACTTGTGAAGAAAAAGCTATTGAGAAGCCCCAAGATGAAGTTATTGCTTGTGAGAAAGAAGGCCTTTCTGGAGAGTCTTCTAAGGAGTTGTGTGTTGAGAACTTGGAAAGTACTTAAACAGAGGGGATGAGTGGAGCCTCAAACGCCACTCATGGCAAGAAGAAGATGGTGGAACCTCATCCTCCACCTCTTGATCTGATCCCACACACTCTCACTCTCCATCCAAAGAAGCTCAAGGCTGGTGTCATTGAGTACAAGATCAAGCATAAGGGCAATTCCACACCATTCTCAAGTGCTAGAGCCATCATCACTCCTCAGCTCCAAGATGAGCCAATCAAGCTTCAAGAGCTTCTCTCCCAGGTCCTCACCATCACTCTTGAAGGTGGGAAGGATCCTCCTTCTCACTAGTCCAAGAGAAAAGGTAGTCAAGCTAGTGACTCAAAACAAGCTCACTTGGGAGGAAGTCCCATGGTTATCCTTGTACATACCTTTGCAATTTCAATTTTTCTTTAAGTTTTTAATAAAAGTGGTTGAGGTTTTCAGGTTGAGCCTAGCACTAGAGGAGAGAAGAAAGGTGGTGAAGCACCTAAGCCTTATGATTGCCATGTAGCAGCCTCCTCTAGTTGCTATGAACCAAGCCAGCTCCTAGTCCTGACACCAAACACCACGCCCAAACCTCATTCTTAGGTATCACTCCAACCCTTCTTGTATATGCATTTGCTTTTGTCTTATCTTGGGGTATCTCCTTCTCTCTTACTCACACAGAGACTGTGTGATTTAAGTGTGGGGGAGGTACCAAGTATTTGATCATGTTTGCTATGTGATTGAGAGTCTCATGCATTGTACATTCATATATGCATAGAAAAACAAAAAAAAGATTTAAATTTTTTGAATCATGTAGTTGCATCACTTGCATCTTTAAGATTGAGTCTAAAGCATATAGGTTGCATTCACTTGCACATGGAGCATTGCCTTGTAAAGAACACTTGTTTGCACTGAATTTGGCATCCTAGTTAAACATATCAAGTAGCTTAAGCATCTTTTCAAAGGCTTGCTTGCTTTGAGCCTTGAAAACTCTTCTTGAAAGTTGCTTGCTTGCTTGATATTGGCATTGTTCTTAAAACAAACTCCAACCTGAACTTAGACTTAAATGAACTTAATCTCTCTTGCATATGGGCACTTGCATACTTGATCATGGATCTGATACACATTTGGATTATCTTTCCCCATTTGTACCACTCTTTGTTAACCCAAATGGCACTTCCTTACCCTTGAACCCTAGCCATTCTTTGAAGCCTACATTGATTTGCATGAGTGAGGTCTCTTTTGATGGCTTGTCATGTGCAAAATCTTGAGAGTCTTGGGAGCGACATGGATTTGTTCTCATCTCTTGCTAGCATAGGGTCATCATTTGAGCTAGCTCCTAGGATGGTGAGTGGGGTCTTTGTTCCTTAAAGGTTTATATCTTGGATTTGGGAAGTGATAGAGTTGAGATTGATGAAAAAAGAGTGTATTGAGAAAGAAAAGCCCTAGGGACCTAGAATAGAAAGATAAGAAGCTCTTGATTGATGTTTGAGACCTTCCCACTTCATCTAAAATAAAAAGAAAAAGAAAAGAAAAAAAAAAGAAAAGAAAAAGAAAGATTCAATAAGATAGTGGGGAAGGGAAAACAAAAAGTGTTAGAGCTTAGAAGTAAGAATTGTGAATAAAAGGTCCTTAGTCGTTGAATCTTGAAGAAAGAAAGTTGTTCATTGGGTGAGTGATGTGAGTGTTTTTCATTTTGGGGTATGGGATTGATAAAAAGGGTGTAGAACTTGTAATCACTTAGGAATGGGTAGAATGATGAGGATGGATCCGTGTATGCATGAATTGCTCCTAGTATTAGATAAATTTTGCATAATGATCAAGCTCCTTGATGTTTGAGTGATTGCCACCTTGAAATGATGCATTGAAACCCTCCTTTTCATCCATATTAGACCTTTTGATCACCTAGCCAAATGATTGAGATCTTGTGCCCATTTGTGAAAATTCACCTTGTGTGTGTGTGTGTGAATCAATGTGAGGGTTGGTTAAGAGATCATGTTGGTTGATAAGCATTGCATCTTGTGTAGAGGCATAAGAGTATTGATAGGCCTTCAGAAGCTAGAGTATAATAAAAGAGTTTTGCTCTGCTATTTGCTATGTTTCTTTAGGATGTCAAGTTGAGTGCTATGGGTGTTTCTTTTGGCTTTGCTTCCATCTCTATGTCTCTCCACCTTGTGTTTTGAAAAGATTACTTGAGGACAAGTAAAGGACTAGTGTGGGGGAGTTGATATCTTGCATATTTACATGCTTTTAGCTATCATATCTTGTGCATTTTGATCATTTCGATTAGGCATTAGGCATCTTTAGGTCCATATTGCATTCATATGTCCATATCAGGTGTTGGAGTGTGCTATGGAGTTATTTGGGGTGTTTGGAAGCATTGTGGTCCAAAAAGATGAAGAATGGAGTTTGGCCGAGATCAGGACAGCCGGGACACAAGATCAGGACAGCCGGGACACAAGATCAGGACAGCCGGGACACGAGACCAGGACATCCGGGACGCAAGATGGACCAGGGACACTTACCCAGGACGAACAATGGATGAGACGTGGGTGGATGGCCGCGGGTTCAAGCACCCACGCGGCCTAGGTGGAACAGACACGGCTGGTGGACGCGGGCTGGACGTGCGTGGGACGCATGACCCACGCGGGACGAGGAGAGCTTGGACGCGGCTGATGCGCGAGGACTGGTAAACGCGCGGCCGAGAGGACGGACTGACGTGGGTGGGTTGGGACGCTCGGGACAGTATACCCGCGTGGCCGGATGGCATGGACGGTTGATTCAGCGCGGGTCAGGATGCTTGGGTTGGATCCGGACATCTACCCTGAGCGTTTTTATAATGTCTGGTCGAGATTTAATCACTCCAGGACAATTTTAGTCAATTGTCTTTATGTTTTTAAGGGCTTTCAAACCTCCTATAAATACTTTTGTAATCTCCTTTGTGAGACCTAGGCCTGGGCAAAAAGCCCGAACCCGAAAACCCGAACCGAACCCGGTCCGTTTAAAGTGATATGGGTCGGGACCGGATCTTGCTGAAAAACCGAATGGGCCTAATATTTTGGTATATCGGGTGTCGGGTCGGATCAGTTTAAACCCGCGGAACCGAATGGTTACTTCGGGGTCCCGAGCTTTTCTACCCTAAGCCCCTTTCCTCTTTTCGATTCACCTCACATGATACGAATCTCCTCCTCTGCGAAATATCCGACGACACCTTTCCTTTGCTTGAAATCCCTAAATATTCTCATAATACTCGTTTCCTTGCTTTGATTATCTAATATCCTAACCGATTCTTGTATCTCACCCTGATCTTCTTGCTCGATTTGAATCGAAACCCTAATTAGAAGATCCTATAAATGACGATTAGCTCATCGTCTCTCCTCCATCACACAGCTCAAATGTCGATCAAAGGTACTCATATTCAAAGTAGTCGATACTTGTTTGAGACTTTGAGAAGTCTGTTTTTTCTTTTGGGTTTTGGGTTTGATTAATATTTTGATTTCTGTGGGTTAAATTTCATGTTTTATTACTTTTTCAATCTGCATGAATATGTCCATATCAGGTGTTGGAGTGTGCTATGGAGTTATTTGGGGTGTTTGGAAGCATTGTGGTCCAAAAAGATGAAGAATGGAGTTTGGCGAGATCAGGACAGCCGGACACAAGATCAGGACAGCCGGGACACAAGATCAGGACAGCGGGACACAAGATCAGGACAGCCGGGACACAAGATCAGGACAGCCGGGACACAAGATCAGGACAGCGGGACACAAGATCAGGACAGCGGGACACAAGATCAGGACAGCCGGGACACAAGATCAGGACAGCGGGACACAAGATCAGGACAGCGGGACACAAGATCAGGACAGCGGGACACAAGATCAGGACAGCGGGACACAAGATCAGGACAGCGGGACACAAGATCAGGACAGCGGGACACAAGATCAGGACAGCGGGACACAAGATCAGGACAGCCGGGACACAAGATCAGGACAGCGGGACACAAGATCAGGACAGCGGGACACAAGATCAGGACAGCGGGACACAAGATCAGGACAGCGGGACACAAGATCAGGACAGCCGGGACACAAGATCAGGACAGCCGGGACACAAGATCAGGACAGCGGGACACAAGATCAGGACAGCGGGACACAAGATCAGGACAGCGGGACACAAGATCAGGACAGCCGGGACACAAGATCAGGACAGCGGGACACAAGATCAGGACAGCGGGACACAAGATCAGGACAGCGGGACACAAGATCAGGACAGCCGGGACACAAGATCAGGACAGCGGGACACAAGATCAGGACAGCGGGACACAAGATCAGGACAGCCGGGACACAAGATCAGGACAGCGGGACACAAGATCAGGACAGCGGGACACAAGATCAGGACAGCCGGGACACAAGATCAGGACAGCGGGACACAAGATCAGGACAGCGGGACACAAGATCAGGACAGCGGGACACAAGATCAGGACAGCGGGACACAAGATCAGGACAGCCGGGACACAAGATCAGGACAGCCGGGACACAAGATCAGGACAGCGGGACACAAGATCAGGACAGCGGGACACAAGATCAGGACAGCGGGACACAAGATCAGGACAGCCGGGACACAAGATCAGGACAGCCGGGACACAAGATCAGGACAGCCGGGACACAAGATCAGGACAGCCGGGACACAAGATCAGGACAGCGGGACACAAGATCAGGACAGCGGGACACAAGATCAGGACAGCGGGACACAAGATCAGGACAGCCGGGACACAAGATCAGGACAGCCGGGACACAAGATCAGGACAGCGGGACACAAGATCAGGACAGCCGGGACACAAGATCAGGACAGCCGGGACACAAGATCAGGACAGCGGGACACAAGATCAGGACAGCGGGACACAAGATCAGGACAGCCGGGACAC
This sequence comes from Brassica carinata, assembly GCA_016771965.1. Lineage (NCBI taxonomy): Eukaryota > Viridiplantae > Streptophyta > Magnoliopsida > Brassicales > Brassicaceae > Brassica > Brassica carinata. Next base: position 9,374,879 of record CM028694.1, read on the forward strand.
AAGATCAGGACAGCGGGACACAAGATCAGGACAGCGGGACACAAGATCAGGACAGCGGGACACAAGATCAGGACAGCGGGACACAAGATCAGGACAGCGGGACACAAGATCAGGACAGCCGGGACACAAGATCAGGACAGCGGGACACAAGATCAGGACAGCCGGGACACAAGATCAGGACAGCGGGACACAAGATCAGGACAGCGGGACACAAGATCAGGACAGCGGGACACAAGATCAGGACAGCGGGACACAAGATCAGGACAGCGGGACACAAGATCAGGACAGCGGGACACAAGATCAGGACAGCGGGACACAAGATCAGGACAGCCGGGACACAAGATCAGGACAGCGGGACACAAGATCAGGACAGCCGGGACACAAGATCAGGACAGCCGGGACACAAGATCAGGACAGCGGGACACAAGATCAGGACAGCGGGACACAAGATCAGGACAGCCGGGACACAAGATCAGGACAGCGGGACACAAGATCAGGACAGCGGGACACAAGATCAGGACAGCCGGGACACAAGATCAGGACAGCCGGGACACAAGATCAGGACAGCGGGACACAAGATCAGGACAGCCGGGACACAAGATCAGGACAGCCGGGACACAAGATCAGTATAATGTCTGGTCGAGATTTAATCACTCCAGGACAATTTTAGTCAATTGTCTTTATGTTTTAAGGGCTTTCAAACCTCCTATAAATACTTTTGTAATCTCCTTTGTGAGACCTAGGCCTGGGCAAAAGCCCGAACCGAAAACCCGAACCGAACCCGGTCCGTTTAAAGTGATATGGGTCGGGACCGGATCTTGCTGAAAAACCGAATGGGCCTAATATTTTGGTATATCGGGTGTCGGGTCGGATCAGTTTAAACCAGCGGAACGAATGGTTGCCGGGGTCCCGAGCTTTCTACCTAAGCCCCTTTCCTCTTTTGATTCACCTCACATGATCTGAATCTCCTCCTCTGCGAAATATCCGGCGACACCTTTCCTTTGCTTGAAATCCCTAAATATTCTCATAATACTCGTTTCCTTGCTTTGATTATCTAATATCCTAACCGATTCTTGTATCTCACCCTGATCTTCTTGCTCGATTTGAATCCGAAACCCTAATTAGAAGATCCTATAAATGACGATTAGCTCATCGTCTCTCCTCCATCACACAGCTCAAGTAATCGATCAAAGGTACTCATATTCAAAGTAGTCGATACTTGTTTGAGACTTTGAGAAGTCTGTTTTTTTTTTCTTTTGGGTTTTCGGGTTTGATTAATATTTTGATTTCTGTGGGTTAAATTTCATGTTTTTATTACTTTTTCAATCTGCATGAACTAGTAATCTTAGGTTGTTTTTGGATGACTTCATGTTCTGATTCGTTTTTCAAAGCCAACGGTCTTTTTATTTTTTGATGCGTTTGTGTTTGAATGTTTTAGGTGCTTTGTGTAACAGCAATTATATATTTTTCTTCATAGTATTCTTGTAGATAGATAACTGTATTTTGTGCATTTCGAAATAAAGGATTATAACGACTTGTCTTCTCTTACAGATGGTTGCATCATCCTCCAAGTCCAAGCTTCCCCAAGTTGATGAAGACACTATGGATGTCGAAATGCATTACGAAGGAGATGCAAATGCAACATCTGGAGTCTGTTCTGAGTCTAAGAAGGTGAAGAAAGTCGTTGTGCCTAGGTCCGGTGTGTGGAAGCATTACACCAGAACCAAAGACAGCCGTGACAAGTGCATTTGTCACTATTGTCAGAAGGTCTTCTCCTGTGCTACCAAGTCAGGAACATCAAACCTCCAAAAGCATCTGACCATCTGCAAATCGTATCAGACGTGGTTGACAAGTCAAGGAAAGAATCAAGCCGTGATTAATACTGAAGGCAATCTGAACTCTTCAAAAGTCTCAGAGACGGTTTTCAGAGAAGCTTCTAACGAGTTGATTGTTTTAGCAGAGCTGCCTCTTTCATTCATTGAAAGCATGGCGTGGAAACACTTCTGCAGAAAGGTAATACATTTCCTAAACCCTGATCCTTTTAATATTTTTTATATATGTAACTGTACTGACATGTTTCCTCTCTTCACTTGCAAGGTTAATCTTTACAAGCCTCACTCGAGAAGGACTGCAACTAGAGACATTGTTGAAATGTATGTGATGAAGAAGGAAGCTCTGAAAAACATCCTCCGCACAACCAAACAGAGAGTGTCACTTACAACTGATATATGGGTTTCTCACGTCACAGGTATCATACTTAGAACTGATTTACTTGTCATTTGATTAATATGTTTGTTTTGCAAGTTAGTGATACTCTGATGCTTACACGTTTTCTTGGTTTCATGGTTAACAGGTGCTAGTTATATGGTAATAACTGCCCATTTCATTGACGCTTCATGGCAGCTGAAGAAGCTAATCATTGGCTTCAAGTATGTGATGGACCATAAAGGTCAGACCATCTCTACTGTCCTCTTGGAGTGTCTTGCTGACTGGGGTATTCAGAAGGTATTTTGCATTACAGTAGATAATGCCACTGCTAATACTTCTGCCTTAGGGAGATTTGATAGGGAATTTCGTGAGGTTGCTCCTGATGCTTTAGTTTTAGATGGTAATTTTTTGCACATGAGGTGCTCTGCTCATATCATCAACTTGATTGCTAAGGAGGGTTTGACTGAGGTGGGGGATAATGTGTTAGCTATTAGGAATGCTGTTCAATACGTGCGTTCTTCTACAAGTAGGCTGAATGCATTTGATCTTAGAGTCACTACTGGGAGAATGAGCCGTGGTAGCTTGCCTCTAGATATTAAGACTAGGTGGAACTCGACCTTCCTCATGCTGTCTAGGGCTCTTCAATTTAGAGTGGCATTTGATAGGATGGAAGCAGAAGATAGGCTTTATAATGACTACTTCATGGAGACAGATAATGGAGTGAAGAGGTGTGGACCACCTGCTTCTGCAGACTGGAGTGCCATTGAGAAGCTGAAGCGGTTTCTGGTGATGTTCTACAACAGCACTCTGGTGATCTCTGCCTCATCAAAGGTCAACTCCTACAAGTGCTATGGTGAGATAGTGACAATAGAGAGGAACCTGACCGCACTAGCTAACAATTTTGATGCTGAGTTGAAGGTGAAAGCATCGGATATGCTACAGAAGTTCCTCAAGTACTGGGACGGCATGAAGAATGTGAACAGGATGCTGATATTGGCGACTGTCTTTGATCCCAGGAAGAAGATGCATTTTGCAAAGCTTTGCTTTGAAAAACTCTATGGGAAGGACAGCTTCGAATCTAAAGGAATGCTTCAATCTGTTGGTGATCTTCTCAAAAGCATGTTCAATGAGTACAACACTCGTTTCAGAGGCTCTTTCGGACAATCCTCTCAGTCCAATCAAGCATCATCGTCTCAGGCAAGTCAAGAGTCTCAAGAACAAGGAACGGATACAATGAAGCTGGTGGTTGAAGATTTTGGATATGAGAGGATGGATTGTGTGTACAAGGAGATGGTTGCTGAAAAAGGAGAGGATACAAGAGATGAACTAGAGATGTACTTGAAGGACCCAGTTGAAAATCCGAAGCTCTTGCTTGGTATTGAGTTCGACATTCTTTCATGGTGGAAGGTTCACAAGATGAAGTATCATGTTCTTGCAGAAATGGCTAGAGATCTTCTCGCCATGCAGGTTTCATCTGTTGCTTCAGAAAGTGCTTTTAGCACAAGTGGGAGGATCTTGGAGCCTCATCGGAGTTGCTTAACCCATTATATGATTGAAGTGCTAATGTGTAATGAGCAGTGGATGCATGCTGATATCAAGCTAACTGAACAAGTCCCTACAAACGAACAGATGCTTGCTGATGTGGAACTGCTTGACCGGCTTGAGAAAAGTTTGTGTTCCTCTTCACTTTAGTTTATCTTTATCATCTTATGTAATGAATGTTTAACTTTGTGTCATTTGGTTTGTGTTTCAGAGTTTCAAGCTCAAAGTCTGGATGATTGAAGTATGGAGCTTGAAGGTTGGAGGCTGAGCTGAAGATTGGCGTTTGCAGTTTTAAGTTTTTTGAATTTGGTTTTGATTTCTATGAATAATGTCTCTCATATCTTGAGAGTTTGTTTTTTTTTCCTCAGTTTCTGCTTTCTTTTGTTTATGAGAATCAAAGTGTTCTTTGTTTGATTTTCTTCATATCAATAAGATTGTTTAAGTTTCATTTGAAACAACTTGATGTTTTGTTTAAGTTAATCGTATGAGAAATGTTACAAAGTTGTTTGAGTAATGTTATGTTTAATTTTACTTGTTTTAATTGGTTACAAACAGGTACAAATCGAGGACCGAAGAACCGAAGGTCCGATTAAAACCGACACCCGAAGGTATACCGGGGTCTACCGGTTCCTTGATAACTTACCAACCCCGACCCGAACCCGCAATGCCCCGAACCGAACATTTAAAAAATTCGAATGGGGCTGTTTCCTTGGTATAGAAAAAACCGAAATTCGAATGGACTTAACCGAAACCCGAATGGGACCCCGGTTGCCCAGGCCTAGTGAGACCAACTTCTTTTCTCTCAAGAACACATTTCTTTTGTGTTTACTAGATTATCTTCATCTCAAATCATGTTTAGCCTTGAATCATCCATGGTTTTAAGGTCATCCATGTCTATTAGTAAGTAGATCTATCTAGGATTCATGGGCTTGGGAGACTAAGGGTGATTAGGTGTAGATCTAAGATGTTCTAGGGTAGATCTTTCTTGATCCTTGCTTGTACAGTGTTCTTATTGCTATTTTGGGATTGGCCTCTTCAAAATAGAGCAATAGGAATTTCATGCCCGGAAGGTGTTTGATAAAATGCCTGAATCAACTCTTCAATGCTTTTAACATCCTTTACCTAAGGGATTAGTTGTTAAAGGTGTTAAGATAGCTAATAGACTTGTTCTTATTGATTGCTTTCATATTATTCAACCTAAGGGATTAGATGCTTGAGATATGTTAGTGAATGAGCATTCATCTAGGGATAGATCTTGCTTAGGATTGTGTCTAGGCTTAAGGTGTTTTATTGATTGAAAGCTTGCCATCTTAGATTGAAACTGATCACCCAAGGTCAATTCCCTTGTCCCATGAGTCCCCTTTCCTAATATTGAAAAGAAAGTTCATCTTTTATTGCATTTTTAGTATTGCCTTAGTTTATAATCATCTCATCTCACTTTATGGTTGCACTTAGCTTAAGCATCAACTTGTATTCCGTTTGCATTAGAATCACTTAGGATTGGTTCGAAAATCTTTTATACTACATCATTTGACTAGGAGCCTTGAAAACTCCTACCATCATCATCCCTTCTCTCCTAACTAAGAACAATGGTAAAAGCTTAGAAAGTGTGTTGCCGTCAACAATGGCTTAGAAATAACATAAATAAAGTTTTAGGTTGTGAAGGGGTATATTGGAAATTTTTGGTTATTTATGGGCTTCAGTCGGTCATAAAATACATTCGTCCCGCATTCTTGCATCCCTGTCGATCGATGTCAAGAGTTCTACATCGATCGACACACGTTGCTCTTCTTGACAGCTTCCTCTCACGAGGCAGACTAACCACTTTTCAGTAAATCAGGAATAACTTCTGATCTAATCGTTGGATTGACCTGAAACTGGCGGCATTGGAAAGATAACTCAAAGCTATTTCTTGTGGCAAACGATCAGATCAATCGCCTCATGGGAAGGTCTCCATTCATAGCTAAACATCTGACGCGTCTGTACAGTTCTGCACTTTTAAAGACTCCAAAAGGCACTAAAATCACTATATTTCTCCCAAACGTACATGAACCTGTAAATACTCCAAAAAGACTCCAAATAGTAGTAAAAATATCTTAAAACACCTATATACCATGGGTAAAAGTGGGTCAAATCTGTGGTATATCAACTCCCCCAGACTTACCCTTTTGTTTGTTCTCAAGCATAACAAACAGGCAGTCTCTCTGAAAGAGGTTTGAAAACAGTAGGGACTCACCAAATTTAACAAGTTAGAATCATCACCTCTACAATGTTGCAAACCACATAAAATAAATCCTAACTACAAATCACTTTATATGCCATATCCTAGCTCAGCAACCAAATTCATCTAGCCAGCAACTTAGCAAATCCTGCCTGACTCACGCCTCTACTGATCTCATTTCATTGCATAAAATAAAAGTGCAGGCTTTACCTTAGGGGTATCAATCACAAGATGCAAGGATTCTCAAACAAGTATCTGAACCTGCAGGTAAAAAGAAGTTCCTTTCCTCTCTATCAGTCAAAGTCTGCTTTCATTTGCAAGACATTGACCAAGATTGAACAGGCTTCCATGAATCAAGTCTTAATGGTTTTAGCCACCAAACCCTGTTCACTTCTTTTGGACTTATATCCTAGGATTCTTTGTGAATCAAGACTTAATGGTTGTAGCCACCAAGTCCTGTTCGAACCCTTTACCTATAGAATTCTTATGAATCAAGCCTTAATGGTTGCAGCCACCAAGTCCTGTTCGAATTCCTTTCCTAAATAATATCTAACTACTCCTAAATTTTTTTTTCTTTTTTTTTAAGACTGAAAATTTAAATCTAAATTTCAAAATTGAGAGAGAAAGGGTGATATATCTATCTACACAAGGCTTTACGTTCCAGACTTGTTTGAAGGATCCGACCACGTGTATACCAAGCCCCAAGACAACCAGATGTAGTCAAATTAGGTTGGAGATCAGCTTTGGTTCCTTCAAACATTCATAGCAAGTGTGGTAATAGTTGACAAGTGATCTACTTTAGCATCTCTAGTACATTTTGCAGTCAACAAATCTAAGAGTGGTGCTAAAGAGTGGTTAGATAACAAGTGAAAACTGAAAAAGTTCATTGTCCCCTTCTTAACGCAATAAAAACTTTTAAAAGCATTTTATAAGACTCACAATAAACTAGATATCAGTAAACATCTCCCCCAGACTTAAATTACACTGTCCCCAGTGTAAATCCAGTCGGAGTTACGGGAATAGCATAAACCATAAGTACTCAATTTAACAAGTAAGAATGATAACCTGCTCGCTGTCGATCGACACAATGAAGAGACGATTGATCGTTGTTGCTGAAGTTCTGTCGATTGATATTGACATGTTCTATCCGTCGATGGCTAGAGCAATCGTCTGACACTGAAGAAACAATCGATCATTGTTGATGAAGCGCTGTCGATCGATATCGAGCTGGTCTCATCGGTCGATGTGCTGAGCAATCGTCTACTCGGATCTGTTTTATTTTTTTTAACTAACTAAAACACAATATCAGTAGAACCTCCCCCAGACTTAAACAACACTGTCACCAGTGTTATACAGTCTAAGATTGGTGGGAAAATAAATCATAAGGAAAATATTTAACAAGGAAAATGGTATACCTGGTTTGGATATGAGTATCGACCAACACAGTTAAGTGGCGATCGGTACTCTTGATGCTCTGTCGATCGATACTCTTGATGCTCTGTCGATCGATGCTGTGCAGCCATCGTCAATTCTTGTGCAAGAAAATTAAGTAATAAATGAAAAGAAAACCATTTTTTCCGATGAACAGTATTTCTGCTACAGTAACGATGTTACAGTAACTTTGCTAGAGTGTCGATCGATTTTCTGCTACAGTGTCGCTCGATGTGTCTGCTACAGTATCGCTCGGCGCTTCTACAGTAACATCGTGCAATACTCATCTTTTTTATAGCTGCAATAAATAAAAACAAGAATCAGTAGTAAATGAAAATAAAACCAAATTTAAAACAAACCTAACAGTGGGTTGCCTCCCACTCAGCGCTTATTTTCAGTCGTTAGCTTGACTTCTGAAGTTCTGATTTAGTCCGAATGAGAATGAGAACTTGCTCCAAAACAAGTCTCAGTGTCTCTCTTCCTCATTTTGTTGATGCAGTTGATAAGAGCTTTTGCTGAAGCTTCTTCTTTATCTCTCAGCTCTGGATCACATCACACTTTAACCTTGGTAAAATGTTCATGACCTCCTCTGCACCGTATTCTATACTCAAGACTTTCTTCTGACATTGCGAAGGGACTAGTAATAGGAAATCTGCATCTACTTTCTTTTTCTTTTTCTTCTTCCTATTCCTGGTCCTTCCCCTAGACTTAGACTTTTCAGTATCGGGCAGTTCTGAAATTCTGATGGTGTCGACCGATACTGAAGGCTTCGTGCCGATCGATTATGAAGACTGTGTGTCGACCGATGTCGTAGGTTTCCTATCGATCGATGCTGATCCTGGATTTGCGGGCTCGCGATCTGAATCCGCTGTAGGGGCGGGATCTTCAAACATCTTTATGCAAGAAATAAACTCCTCACTTTTCTTCTTCTCCACGGGATCATAGAAGACAGATTCATCTACATTAGCCAGGCACATCTTATTCTTTTTGAGATAACAAACTGCTCCCACTATAGTCATAAAGGCTCTTCGAAAGAGAAGGGAATTTGTCTTGCCTGATTTGATCTCCACGACATGAAAGTCTACAGGGATAGTGCATTCTCCTATCTCCACCTTAACATCCTTGATCATGCCTACAGAGTGCGTGTTGGAGTTATCAACGTAAGTGAAACTATCTTGAGAAGGTTCTGTCTTTAATCCTAATACTTCAGTAGTGTCTAAGGCCATGATGCTGACTGCAGATCCAGTATCGCAGAGGGCGTTTGGCAAATTGTGGCTATGTACAGAGCATGGAATCAGGAACTTCCTAGGATCTTGTTCCTTCTTCAGTGTCCTCTCAGGCTTACAGCTGATTTTGTTGAATAGCAGCTCAATGTCCATATATGTCTCTCTACTCTCTCTGAAAAAATTACCAAGTCTGTACTTATGATATGCCTCCTCCATAGACTCTTCTCCTTTGTCTATCATCTCTGCAATAAGGAGTGCTCGAAGCTTTGAAAATCTCTGTGAGAAACATTTGCTACGCACTCTGGATTTCCTGACACCGTATGAGAAGTGAGGAATCAATAATAACTGAGGACTCCCCTTGGTCCTTTTTCTCTTCTTCCAATTCTTCCTTCTATTTCCCCCAGACTTGTCTTACTGCGTGGTGGTGCCTCCATCAAAAGGATCTTGACACACTTCAAACTCATTCTGCTCTGATTCGCGACGGATGTCGATCGATGGTATTTTCTCGGTAGCGATCGATGATGAAGTGGTAGTGTCGATTGATTCCGGTTTGCTGATGTCGTTCGATATTGGTGTCGCGGGGTCTCTGTCGACGTCACTTCTGAATCTCGACCTTCTCTGAGAACCTACTGCAAGATGATGATTATCAAGTACCCCAATGGAGTATCCTTGAGGCTCACTTATCTCTGGTGGAATAGGCGATTCAACTTCAGAAACATCGCAGGGAACCACAAACTTCATATGGTCATGTATCCTTTTCACTCTTTTGTGAAACCCAGCAGCTTCTTTTGCGCATATAAGTTGTCTGTGATGTTCGGGGACTGCATGGTGCGAGATATCGGACCTGTGCATTCTCTCCATAACCGGTTTTGGTTCAATCATATATCCTGATAGTTCATCCAAACATGAGTGTTGATCAATGCAATCGGGTGAGTGTCGATTAATCCTATCTGGTGGATGTCGATTGATGATGTAGGGTGGGTGTATATCGATGACAGAGGGTTGATATCGATCGATCTCATCAGGTTGGTGTCGACCGATGCTTTCCAGTGGGTGGGGATCGATGATATAGGGTGGGTGCAGATCGATTCCGTCGGGTGGTTATCGATCGATAACAGGTGAGTGGTGTTGGTCGATACTCTCAGGTGGATATCGATCGATCTCATTAGGTTCATGTCGATTGATTTTAGCCTTTGGCGAAGATTCCAGAGATTTTCCCAAAGTGTACCAATCATCATCAAGCTTATGCTTCGAGTTCTGATCCATATCCTCAAGCCATTCCTCCTGCTCCAAGAAGTCTTCCATAGTTACTTCTTCACTCGAATCCAAATCTCCAAGCTGTTGTCCATCCTCTAACTCCAAGAATTCTTCTAACTCCAAGAAATCTTCAATGGTGATCTCTTTGTCTACATCTGGGTCAGGATAACAACTTGATACATCAATGCTCTTTAGTGTCGAATCTGCAATGTTCTGAGGACAACTCGATCCTTCGAGGATTTCGAGTGGTAACGATCGATGACAAAAGTCTGTGTCAATCAATTTTGAGGTGCTAGTATTGATCGATTCTGAGGTGCTGGTATCGATCGATTCTGAGGTCGGTCACTAGTATCAGCTTCTTCTACTCTGCTCAGCTCTCCAGATCCATGTTGTTCATCATCCTCTACTGTATATTTCAGCATGGATTTCATCTCAATCTCTAGATTTGCTGCAGCATCACAGAGAAAGTTGTTGATGAAAGCGGTTGCGATGTCATTCCAAGTTATGAGGGATGTTGATGGTAACTTCTTGAACCAATGAGTTGCATATCCAGCAAGAGTGTATGGGAAAAGTTTGCATAAGTAGCGGCTTTCTCAGACTCCATCGAAGATAAACAGGACCAGTTCCTCAAACATGCTATTATGATCCATTGGTTTCTCGTAAGAAAAGTCATGAAAGGGATGCTGACGCATAAGGGCGATGTATACAGGTTTCAGCTCAAAGTCATCCCTCCCTGAAACAGCAATATCATCAGGGTTTGCAGTCCCTTGTGCATGAATCAGCTGTCCTGCATTGGTACGAGCTCCACCTTCCTCGTCTCGTAAGATACTCTTCTCAACAACCTCAAGTATGAGCACTTCATCCTTGATATTGGGGTTTTCAAGGCTCCTAAGATCAATCAAGGTAGTATAAAAGATTGTCGAATCCAATCCTAAGCTATTATGAAACTAAGGGAATGCAGATTCATGCTTAATCTAATTGCAAACAGGTTTTAGAGGTGATATGAACAAAGAACTAGAATCTAAAGCAACAAAGTAACAAACTTTCAAGCAATATGAGTAAAGAGGATCCATGGGGCTAAGGACTTTGACATTGGGTAATTAATATCCAATCTAAGGGTGGCAAGCTATCAATCAAACACTTTCCTTATGCCTAGACACTATACTAAACAAGCTCTTGGTCAAGATGAATGTTCATTTGCAATAATTACTCATACATCAAAAATGACTAAAACAATCATGGAGAACAAGTCTAATAGCAATCTTAGTTCCTTTAGCAACAAATCTCTTTGGTAAAGCAAACTAAAAGCATTGAAGAGTTGGTTCAGGCATTTCATCATACACCATGTTAGCAGGAAATGCCTAAGGATCTATTTTGGTATGTTTTAGACCAAAAAATCATTGAGAACCCTCAACAAGCAAATAAAGAAGTAGATATAACACTAAACACCCTAGATCTTCACTTAAACACCCTAATCACCCTAGCCCATGAATCCAAAGATGATCTACTCACTAATCCTCATGATTCCTCTGAAACCCATGAAGGATTCAAGTTTAATCATGTAAATGAAGAATTAAAACACTCAAAATAACAAGAACAAGATGAGATTTAGAATCAAGAATCAAACTTTCTACAAAATGTTTTGTGTTTCAAGAGAGAATAAAACTTAGATTTAAAGTTGTGGCTTACAAGAGTATATATATTTCTTTGGAAAACCTAAAATCGCCAAGAGAAATGACTAAAATAGCCTTGGAAGCACTTCATTTTCGACAAAAGGACGAAAAAGCACCCTGGGTAAGCCTCCTTGTCTAAGCCGCGTCGTCCAACACGCGTCGACCAGCCGCGCGGGATGCTCGTCCTGGTGCGTGTTGCCCGCGTCGTCCAGCCGTGCGGGATGCTTGTCCTAGTGCGTGTTGCCCGTGTCATCCAGCCGCACGGGATAATCATCCTGGTGCGTGTTTCCCGCGCCGTCCAGCGGCGCGGGGTGGTCATCCCGGTGCATCTGACCCGCATCATCGACCAGGATTTATATGCCTCTAGTAAATCGATCATAACTCCTCCAATACAGCTCCAAATGACTTGAATTTACTTCCATTAGAAAGCTAACTCAATTTACTATGTCTTCCCAAACTTTCAGCAACATAAGACATCTTTAAGACCTCCATCCATGTTCATCTTTCACCCCCTTTTAGATCACAATGCTCCCAAACACCTCCAATCACTCCATAGCACACTACAACACCTGATAAGGACATATGAATGCAATATAGACCCTAAAGGTGCCTAATTCCTAATCTACATGATCAAAATACACAAAATATGATAGCTAAAAACATGTAAATATGCAAGATATCAACTCCCCCACAGTCCTTTACTTGTCCTCAAGTAAACTTTTCAAAAACACAAGGAGGAGAGATATAAAGATGGGAGCTTAGCCAAAAGAAACACTCATAGCACTCAACTTGACTTCCTAAAGAAACATAGCATATAGCATGAGAAAACTCTCTTATTATACTCTAGATTTTCAAGGCCTATCAATACTCTTATGCCTCTACACTCAATATCATGAATCCACAAACTACAAATAAGCCAACTCTCACATTCATTAAGCAAATCATAGGTGAATTCTTGCAGATGGTCAAATGGTCCAAATCATTTGGCTTGGTAAGAAAAGGCTTTAGTGCAAACTGAATCAAGAGGTTAAAGAGGATCATTCAAGGTGGTTTACTCTCAAAACAAGTAGCTTTGACATTGCACATAATATATCTAAGAAAGAGATCAACTCATGCATACAATGCTCAATCTCCATTGTGCTACCCTTTTCCCAAATATACAAGTTACACCTTATTCCCAATGCCAAGCCCCACTCTCTTCACTCACCCAAAGATTTCCCAAAACCCTCAAGGCCACTTTCTCACTTAGAACTCATTCGTTTTAAAGTCTACAAGGGATTTTCATAATTTTAATCACTTATTAGCTCATACTAACCTTCGCTAGCCCCCTTTCTTTACTTTTTTAATTTGTTTTATTTTTTTTAATATTTGTAGGGGCAAGACTTTCTTACAAACTTGAGCTAGAACTTTCCTTTACCTATCCCATAAAGACTTAATCACTTTTGAGTTCTATGAGTCTACCTTTTCTTTCCTCTCTTTTTCACACTCCCAAGATCAAACTTTATAACACTCTCCCATCCCATCCTACAATCTAGACAAAATGAGTTTCAAAGCTAGCAAATAATGGAGACCAAGCATTGCCGTTCCCAATTCTCTCAATATTATGCACATGTAAAGTTTCCAAAAAGACCTCACTCAACAATAATTGAAGGGTTGAAAGGAGGAGAGGGTTTTAGGGAGTGGTCTACCCTTGAGTTTGTCAAAAAGATTGGCAAAATATATGAGACAACTCAAGTGTGTATAGCCATGATTAAGCACACAAAGGACCATAAGCAAGAAGCATTAAGTTCATTCAGTTCAAATCAGATTGTAGTTGGCTTCAAAGAGTGAGTTTCAGTAAGCAATGAGTTTCAAGAAGAGTTTTCAAAGCTCAAAGCATGCAAGCCTTTCAAGAGATGCTTAAGCTACTTGATATGTTTAATTAGGGTGTCAAATTCAGTGCAAACAAGTGTTTTATACAAGGCATTATCAACAACTGCTCCATATGCAAGTGAATGCAACCTATATGCTCTAGACTCAATCTTAAGAGTGCAAGTGATGCAACTACATTCTTCTTTTTGCATTTTTCAAAATTTTCAAAAGTTTTTTGGTTTTTCTATGCACATATTTATGAACAATGCAATGCATGAGACTCATAATCAACAAAAATATGATCAAATACTCGGTACCTCCCCCAAACTTAAATCACACAGTCTCTCTGTGAGTAAGAAAGAAGGAGATACAGAACACATGATAAAAGCAATGGTATGTACAGAGAAGAGTTGGAGTGGTACCTCAAGTGGAGAGTGGGGTGTGGTAATGGGCGTCTAGGGCTTGAGCAAGGAGCTGGCCTGAAACTTCTGCCACACTTATTTTAAACTTAAAGAAATGAAATAGCAAGTTTATATACAAGGATAGTCATGGGACTTCCTCCCAAGTGAGCTAATTTTGAGTCACTAGCTTGACTACCTTTTCTATTGGACTAGTGAGAAGGAAGATGCTTCCCACCTTCAAGAGTGAATGGTGAGTACCTGAGAGAAAAGCTCTTGGAGCTTGATGGGGTCATCTTGAAGCTGAAGAGTGATGATGGCCTTTGTACTTGAGAATGGCTTGGACCTGCCTTTGTACTTGATCTTGTACTCAATGGCACCATCCTTGAGCTTCATTGGATGGAGAGTGAGAGTGTGTGGGAGCAGACCAAGAGGTTGAGGGTGAGGTTCTTTCAGCATTTTCCTCTTGCCATGAGTGGCCTTTGAGGCTCCACTCACCTCCTCCTTTTTAGCACTTTCCAAGTGCTCATCACACAGCTCTTGAAAAGACCCTCCAGCAAAACCTTCTTTCTCACAAACAACCACTTCAGCCTTGTTCTTTGAAATGGTTGACTCTCCACAAGTTATTGTTCCACAATACTCAAACATCCGTTGAAGACAGAATTGGGTAAGGGACAGCTTTGTTCACATTGATGAGTGTGACATTCTTGTTCGGAAAATCAATTCAAGCTCCAACTTTTGTGAGAAATGGAGTGCCAGGGATCAATGGAACTCTCTTCTCAGTTGCCATCTCCAAGACAGTGAGGTCTATAGGAATGGTGCATGCTCCAACCTTCAAAGGGAAGTCCTTGATGAGACCAGTTGGGGTTGTGAAGAGGAATCCTTAAACGTGAGAGAGGAAGTATCTGGCTCCATGTTCTCAATCCAATACTCTTCGCCATCTCCAATGAGATCACATTCACACTTGCTCCAGAATCAACAAGATCATCATCCATAGTGAGCTTACCAAGGGAGTAAGACAAGGTGAATTTCCCTTGGGGCTCTAGCTTAGGGAGGGACTTTGGAGTGAAGTGTGGATCAAGCTTCAAAGCTGAGATGTTGAGGAGCTCTGCTACATCAGCTTGGTGGTCTAGAATGTCCTTGATGAGCATCATTTGGAAATGAGCAGCGTGCATGTTTGTTATGTCTGGAAGCCTGACTCCTACATCACTCAGGTCTTTTCTGAACTTATAAATCACCTTCTTCTGAGCTTTGGTGAGGACCCTTTTTGGAAATGGGAGCTTGTCATAGGGTGACAGCTCAACCTCAATGTCTTCTTCCAGCTTAACCTCTTTCAGCTTGTGGTCAGCTCTCCTCCCAACTGGTTTCTCAGCCCTGTGCTCATCTCTCTTCAGAATCTTTACTTCAACCTTCTTGGCAGCTTCCTTCACAATCTTAGCCTCAGCTGTGGCTACAACCAATCTCTCAACTTTCCCAATCTCAGTTCCAAACACTATTCTTTAATTCTCATCCACCTATTTCACATGATCACTTTACTCAGTCTCTGAAGAAGTAGTTGAGAGAAAAACATTGCAAGACTCCTTGGGATTCTACTATGGTTTCCGTGGTAGAGATCCCATTGGGCTCTTGGAGGTTCAAGACATTGAGGCAAACTGAGTATCCAAGGTTTTGAAGTGAGAGGAAAGCTGGAGGAACTTGTTTTGAGGTCAGTGTAGTTCCCATAGAATTTAGCATGTAGACTTTTCAGCCCATACTCAACGTTCTTCTCTGTTCTGGATTGAGCTTCTAAGATTTGCTTAAACATGGACTCCATACTTGAATCTCGAGCCTGAACCTGAGAAGAGCTTCCTTGGCCTTGGTTAGACTACTTACCCTTGTTGGTGAAACCAGGAGGGTAACTCTGCTTTGCTTGGTAGCCTCCTCGCTGATTGTTGTAGGGACCAGAAGGGTATTGTTGTTGCTGAGCTTGGTAACCACCTTGTTGGTTGTTGTAGAAGGGCCTTTGCTAGTTGTTGTACTGAAAGTTAGGCTCCTTCTTGTACCATGTGCCATTAGCATTGACAAAGAACAACTCTTCTTGACCTTCCAGACCATCAACCTCATTCACCACAAAAGTCTCCTCATGTTTCTCGTTACCAACAGAGTTCACCTGCTCCTGCTTAGCCTTTTCTTGGAGAGACTTCAGCTCTTTCCTGGTGTGCTGATCATCACCTCTGTTGCTTCTATCATGCTCCTCACTGTAGACTGAGTCACTCAGAGCCATGTTCTCGACTAGCTGCTCTGTATCCTGCTCTGATCTTCCCAAGAAGAACCCATTTCTGGCAGTATCAAGTTGGCTTTTATACTCTGGGAGAACTCCTCTGTAGAAGGTGCTGAGTAGATTCTCCTTGGTGAATACATGATGTGGGTATTGGGACCAATAGCCTTTGAATCTCTCCCATGCTTCACCAAAACCTTCAAGACTCTTCTGCTGGAACCCAAAGATCTCATTCCTAAGCCTTGCAGTCCTTGATTTTGAGAAGAACTTGTTGAGAAAGGCTGTCTTGCACTCATCCCAAGTTGTGATAGAGTTGCTTGGAAGGTTCTTCTCCCATATGTGCGCCTTGTCTCCCAAGGAGAAGGGAAACCGCTTCAGCTTGAAAGCATCTTCGGAGATGCCATTGGTCTTTGACAAAGAGCAGTACTTGTCAAAGTTGTACAAGTGATCAAAGGGATCCTCCAAGGCAAGACCATGAAACTTGTTGTTCTCTATCATGTTGAGCAGTCCTGACTTGATCTCAAAGTTGTTGTTCTCCACAGCTGGTGCTCTGATTTCTAACCTATGACCATGTATGTGAGACTGGTCATAGGTCCCAATGGCTCTGGCTTGGTGCTGTGGATGTTGTTGTTGAGGAGCTCTCTCTAGTATAAGGTTGGCAGCTCCTTGACCATTGCCCCCTTGGGTAACTCTATCTTGAGGTTGATGCTGATTTTGCTCTATATCAAACCCCAATCTCTGTAAGTGAGCCTGTTGCTCTTCTTCTCTTCTCTTTCTTGCTATCTCCCTCTCAAGTGCAGCTATGTTTTCAACTCTTGGAACTAGGCTTGATGAACCTCGGCTCCTCAAATTCATACACTTGAAATGCAAAGGGAGATTAAGAAGGAGAATTAGTAACTTGCAAAAAGAAAATAAGACTTAGTCTCAAGCAAAGACCAAATCCCAATGTCAAAACCAACTTAGAACTGGCAACGGCGCCAAATTGATATAGGAGTTTTCAAGGCTCCTAGGATCAATCAAAGTAGTATCGATGAGTGTCAATCCAATACTAAGCCATTTTGAAATAAAGGGAATGAAAGTTCATGCTTAATCTAAGTGCAATCAGGTTTTAGAGGTGATATGAACTAAGAACTATAATCTAAAGCAACAAAGTAACAAACTTCAAGCAATATGAGTAAAGAAGACTCATGGGGCTAGGGACTTTGACTTTGGGTAATTAAGATCCAATCTAAGGGTGGCAAGCTATCAATCAAACACTTTTCTTATGTCTAGACACTATACTAAACAAGCTCTTGGTCAAGATGAATGTTCATTTGCAATAATCACCCATACATCAAAATCCTTGATAGTAATGACTAAAACAATCATGGAGAACAAGTCTAATAGCAATCTTAGTTCCTTTAGCAACAAATCTCTTTGGTAAAGCAAACTAAAAGCATTGAAGAGTTGGTTGAGGCATTTCATCATACAACTTGTGAGCAGGAGATGCCTAAGGATCTATTTTGGTATGGTTTAGACCAAAATAGCATTGAGAACCCTTAACAAGCAAAGAAAGAAGTAGATATAACGCTAAACACCCTAGCTCTTCACTTAAACACCCTAATCACCCTAGCCCATGAATCCAAAGATGATCTACTCACTAATCCTCATGATTCCTCTGAAACCCATGAAGAATTCAAGCTTAATCATGTAAGGGAAGAATTAAAACACTCAAGAACACAAGAACAAGATGAGATTTAGATTCAAGAATCAAACTTTCTACAGAGTGTTTTGTGTTTCAAGAGAGAATAAAACTTAGATATAAGTTGTGGCTTACAAGAGTATATATATGTGCACTGGAAAACCTAAAGACACCAAGAGAAATGACTAAAATAACCTTGGAAGCACTTTATTTTCGACCAAAGGAGGAAAAAGCACCCCGGGTAAGCCTCCTCGTCCAAGCCGCGTCGTCCAACCCGCGTCGACCAGCCGCGCGGGATGCTCGTCCTGGTGCGTGTTGCCCACGTCGTCCAGCCGTGCGGGATGCTCGTCCTGGTGCGTGTTGCCCGCATCGTCCAGCCGCGCGGGGTGGTCATCCCGGTGCATCTGACCCGCGCCATCAACCCAGATTTATATGCCTCAAGTAAATCGATCATAACTCCTCCAATACAGCTCCGAATGACTTGAATTCATTTCCATTGGAAAGCTAACTCAATTTACTATGTCTTCCCAAACTTTTAGCAACAGAAGACATCTTTAAGGCCTCCTGTTCATCTTTCACCCCCTTTTAGATCACAATGCTCCCAAACACCTCCAATCACTCCATAGCACCCTCCAACACCAGATAAGGACATATGAATGCAATATGGACCCTAAAGATACCTAATTCCTAATCTACATGATCAAAATGAAAAAAATATGATAACTAAAAACATGTAAATATGTAAGATATCAACTCCCCCACACTAGTCCTTTACTTGTCCCGAAGTAAACTTTTCAAAAACACAAGGACGAGAGATACAAAAATGGGAT
Source organism: Brassica carinata (assembly GCA_016771965.1). Lineage (NCBI taxonomy): Eukaryota > Viridiplantae > Streptophyta > Magnoliopsida > Brassicales > Brassicaceae > Brassica > Brassica carinata. The sequence continues at coordinate 9,393,454 of CM028694.1, forward strand.
CTTAGCCAAAAGAAACACTCATAGCACTCAACTTGACATCCTAAAGAAACATAGCGAATAGCATGAGCAAACTCTCTTATTATACTCTAGCTCCTCAAGGCCTATCAATACTCTTATGCCTCTACACTCAATATCATGAATCCACAAACTACAACTCAGCCAACTCTCACATTCATTAAGCAAATCATAGGTGAATTCATGCAGATGGTCAAATGGTCCAAATCATTTGGTTTGGTAAGAAAAGGCTTTAGTGCAAAGTGAATCAAGAGGTTAAAGAGGATCTTTCAAGGTGGTTTACTCTCAAAACAAGTAGCTTTGACATTGCACATAATATATCTAAGAAAGAGATCAACTCATGCATACAATGCTCAATCTCCATTGTGCTACCCTTTTCCCAAATATACAAGTTACACCTTATTCCCAAAGCCAAGCCCCACTCTCTTCACTCACCCAAAGATTTTCCAAAACACTCAAGGCCACTTTCTCACTTAGAACTCATTCGTTTTGAAGTCTACAAGGGATTTTCATACTTTTAATCACTTATTAGCTCATACTAACCTTCGCTAGCCCCCTTTCTTTATTTTTTTTATTTGTTTTTATTTTTTTTTGGGGCAAGACTTTCTTACAAACTTGAGCTAGAACTTTCCTTTACCTATCCCATAAAGACTTAATCACTTTTGAGTTCTATGAGTCTATCTTTTCTTTCCTCTCTTTTTCACACTCCCAAGATCAAACTTTATAACACTCTCCCATCCCATCCTACAAGATAGACAAAATGAGTTTCAAAGCTAGAAAATAATGGAGACCAAGCATTGTCGTTCCCAATATTCTCAATATGATGCACATGTAAAGCTTTCCAAAAAGACCTCACTCAACAATCAATGAAGGCTTGAAAGGAGGAGAGGGTTTTAGGGAGTGGTCTACCACTTGAGTTTGTCAAAAAGATTGGCAAAATAGATGAGACAACCCAAGTGTGTATAGCCATGATTCAGCACACAAAGGACCATAAGCAAGAAGCATTAAGTTCATTCAGTTCAAATAAGATTGTAGTTGGCTTCAAAGAGTGAGGTTCAGCAATCAATGAGTTTCAAGAAGAGTTTTCAAAGCTCAAATCATGCAAGCCTTTCAAGAGATTCTTAAGCTACTTGATATGTTTAATTAGGGTGTCAAATTCAGTGCTAACAAGTGTTTTTTACAAGGCATTATCAACAACTGCTCCATAGGCAAGTGAATGCAACCTACTGATGTCTTGCATATTTACATGTTTTAAGCATTCATATCTTATGCATTTTGATCATATAATATAGGCATTAGGCATCTTTAGGCTCATTATTGCATTCATAAGTCCTTATTAGGTGTTGGAGTGTACTTGGGAGTTATTGGAGGTGTTTGGGAGTATTGTGATCAAAAAGGGGGTGAAAGATGAACATGGACAGAGGCCTTTGAGATATCTTCTGATTCTAAGATTTGGTGGAGACACAAAATGTTTAGTTAGCTTTCCAATGGAAGTGGTTTCAAGTCATTTGGAGCCATATTGGAGAAGTTATGATCTATTCATTGGAAGCATGTCAAGACACCCGAACTGGACTGCTCGGGTGAGAGTACCCGCGAGGGACACACCAGTGACAGGCAAGAACGGACCATGATGTGCGGCCAGACTGCTTGGGACACATGACCCACGCGGGACGGCAGCAAGGACATGGGCGGTCTTGTGACCTAGCATCTGTGAGCAAGATACCAGCGGCCTGAAGAGCGGGCACAGCTCATGCGCAGCCTGGAGTGCGCGGGACAGGACAGGCTCGAACAGGCCCAGACAGGAACAGATACGTGCGGGTCGGGATGCTCGGGACAGTGCACCCGCGCGGCTGGCCGGTTTGGACAGGGAATTTTCTGCTCGGGTCAGGATGCTCGGGTTGGATCCGGAACTTTACCCTGAGCGTTTTTATCATGTCTGGCCGAGATTTAATGACCGCAGGGCCATTTTAGTCATTTATTTTTATGTTTTTAAGGGCTTTCAAGCCTCATATAAATACTGATGTAATCTCCTCGAGGAGACAACTTCTTTTCTCTCAAAAAAGACATTTAGATCTTGAAGAAAGTTTGGATCTTTGATCATTTTCATCTCATTTCTTTTGTGTTTATTAGATTATCTTCTTCTCTAATCATGTTTAGCCTTGAATCATCATTGATTTTGAGGTTTTCCATGGCTATTAGTGAGTAGATCTATCTAGGGTTCATGGGCTTGGGAGACTAAGGGTGATTAGGTGTAGATCTAAGATGTTCTAGGGTAGATCCTTCTTGATCCTTGCTTGTAGAGTGTTCTTCTTGCTATTTTGGAGTTGGCCTATTCAAAATAGAGCTATAGGCATTTCATGCCCGAAAGATGTTCTATGAAATGCCTGAACCAACTCTTCAATGCTTTTAATATTCTTTACCAAAGAGATTTGTTGTTAAAGGTGTTGAGATAGCTAATGGACTAGTTCTTAATGATTGCTTTCATATTATTCAACCTAAGAGATTAGATGCTTGAGATATGTTTGTGAATGAGCATTCATCTAGAGATAGAGCTTGCTTAGGATTGTGTCTAGGCTTAAGGTGTTAGATTGATTGAAAGTTTGCCATCTTAGATTGAAGCTTGATCACCCAAAGTCAATTCCCTTTTCCCAAGAATCCACTTGCCTCATTGAGAAAGAAAGGTCACTCTTTTATTGCATTTTTAATATTGTCTTAGTTCATAATCATCTTCTTATCATGGTTGCGCTATGATTAAGCATAGGCTTGCATTCCCTTTGCATTAGAATCACTTAGGATTGGATTGACATCTGTGGGAACCAAAATTCGCACTGTCGAGTTTTCATTTGATTTGGAGGAAAGCCAAGTAAACTTAACATTCCCTGAAGGTCTCGGATATCTGCTGGGCCACACACGACATAATCAATGCGAATTTAAGTTGTAAAAAAAAATCGTAAAAATAGAGCGAAAGAGATCTTATTTCCGAATTTGCGTTTGAGCGTGAACAACAGGTAAAGAAATCGGCTACAAGAAAAGAAATGCTGAATTTAACCTAGTTGAGTCGCAGCTCGCTAGTGAAAACAGAAAAGAAATGCTGAATTTTCTCTAAGTGCTAAAGTGCTCTGGAAATTTTGTGATGTTTTGTTCCTCGCCCAAAGCTCTCCTTATATACTCCTCTTAAGACGGTCTATCTTCCTTCGGGCCGAATCGGGCTTTTTCCATTTTCGTCCGTCTTCGTGTTTATCGGGAAACTTGACATTTATCTTCGGAAAACTTGACATTTATCTTCTGGAAACTTGACATTAATCTCTTATGTGAGTATAAGGATAAACCGTCATAATTATCCTTCCTTTTCGGAAAATCGTAAGTGGGCCAGTTTGGTCATGTCGGGCTTTTTAGGCGTTTTTACGGTTTTTCGAGAAAATAGTCTTCGAAGGTTTCGGCATTTCCGAAGGAATCCCAATTCCTCGTATAGTCGAGATGATTGGTGTCTAGAATAACCGTGATCGTTTAATACGATGAATCGAGATCCATTCATCATTCGAACCTTTTATGGTCTTCCGAGATTTCTCGAGTATCGGGATCGAGATGGACTTGGATTCGTAGACTTCTTGTCTTCGAGGGTTTGAGTAATGAGGCTTCGAACTTAGATTTTAGAATATGAACTTTGTTAAACAATCGAGAAGGCTTTGCGGAAGAATCGTCTTGCTTCTCGAACAATCCGTACATGGGTTTAAGGGACCAAGATGTTGCCGTTTCCCGAGATCACGAGACGACTGAACGGACGGGCGCCAGGACCCTTGCCGCCGGGCGCCAGGCGCTGGCGTGGTCGGTCTGCCGCCGGGCGCCAGACGGAAGAGGACGAGCCTGCTGCGGCGCCAGCGCCGCCGCCGGGCGCCAGGCGCTGGCGTGGTCGGTCTGCCGCCGGGCGCCAGGACCCTTGCCGCCGGGCGCCAGGCGCTGGCGTGGTCGGTCTGCCGCCGGGCGCCAGGCGCGGTGGGGTCGGTCTGCCGCCGGCGTCAAGCGTCCTACCATCCGTGCCGTGTCCCGCGTCCGCCTATGCTGCTGTTGTTCGCCTTCGTCGATCCCCGGGGCTCACGATCCGTTCGTGCCTTCCCGTAAGTTCGTCGAGTGACGACCCGTTTCTCGATTTCGATCGTCACTTAGTTTTCTTCCGAGGACTTTCGGGTGACGATTTCGTCGTTGACCGATTTTGACCCCAACAACATCTTGTATTCTACAACATCTGATTGGACCCTTGAAAAGTCCTTCATCACCTATATGCTCTAGACTCAATCTTAAGAATGCAACTGATGCAACTACATGCTTCTTTTTGCATTTTTCAAAATTTTCAAAAGTTTTTTGGTTTTTCTATGCACATATGTATGAACAATGCAATGCATGAGACTCATAATCAACAAAGAAAACATGATCAAATACTTGGTACCTCCTCCAAACTTAAATCACACAGTCTCTGTGTGAGTAAGAAAGAAGGAGATACCGAACACATGATAAAAGCAATGGTATGTACAGAGAAGAGTTGGAGTGGTACCTCAAGTGGAGAGTGGGGTGTAGTAATGGGCGTCTGGGCTTGAGCAAGGAGCTGGCCTGAAACTTCTGCCACACTAATTTAAAACTTAAAGAAATGAAATAGCAAGTTTATATACAAGGATCGTCGTGGGACTTTTTCCCAAGTGAGCTTGTTTTAAGTCACTAGCTTGACTACTTTTTCTCTTGGACTAGTGAGAAGGAGGATCCTTTCCACCTTCAACAGTGAGGGTGATTACCTAAGAGAGAAGCTCTTGGAGCTTGATGGGTCATCTTGAAGCTGAAGAGTGATGATGGCCTTTGCACTTGAGAATGGCTTGGACCTGCCTTTGTACTTGATCTTGTACTCAATGGCACCATCCTTGAGCTTCATTGGATGGAGAGTGAGAGTGTGTGGGAGCAGACCAAGAGGTGGAGGGTGAGGTTCTTTCAGCATTTCCTCTTGCCATGAGTGGCCTTTGAGGCTCCACTCACCCCCTACTTTTTAGCACTTTCCAAGTGCTCATCACACAGCTCTTGAAAAGACCCTCCAACAAAACCTTTTTCCTCACAAACAACCACTTCAGCCTTGTTCGTCGCAATGGTTGACTCTCCACAAGTTATTGTTTCAAAATACTCAACATCCATTGGAGACTGAATTGGGTAAGGGACATATTTGTTCACATTGATGAGTGTGACCTTCTTGTTAGGAAAATCAATGAAAGCTCCAACTTTTGTGAGAAATGGAGTCCCATGGATCAATGGAACTCTCTTCTCAGTTGCCATCTCCAGAACAGTGAGGTCTATAGGAATGGTGCATGCTCCAATCTTCAAAGGGAAGTCCTTGATGAGACCAGTTGGGGTTGTAGATGAGGAATCCTCAAACGTGAGAGAGGAAGTATCTGGCTCCATGTGCTCAATCCCAATACTCTTAGCCATCTCCAATGAGATCACATTCACACTTGCTCCAGAATCAACAAGAGAATCATCCATAGTGAGCTTACCAAGGGAGAAAGACAAGGTGAATTTCCCTTGGGGCTCTAGCTTAGGGAGGAACTTTGGAGTGAAGTGTGGATCAAGCTTCAAAGTTGAGATGTTGAGGAGCTATGCTACTTCAGCTTGGTGGTCTAGAAAGTCCTTGATGAGCACATCTGGACATGAGCAGCGTGCATGTTTGTTATCTCTGGAAGCCTGACTCCTACATCACTCATGTCTTTTCTGAATTTATAAATCACCTTCTTCTGAGCTTTGGTGAGGATCCTTTTGTGGAAATGGGAGCTTGTCATAGGGTGACAGCTCAACCTCAGTGTCTTCTTCCAGCTTAACCTCTTTCAGCTTGTGGTCAGCTCTCCTCTCAACTGGTTTCTCACCCATGTGCTCATCTCTCTTCAGAATCTTTACTTCAACCTTCTTGGCAGCTTGTTTCACAATATTAGCCTCAGCTGTGGCTACAACCAATCTCTCAACTTGCCCAATCTCAGTTCCAAACACTATTCATTCAATCTCATCCACCTCTTTCACATGATCACTTGACTCAGTCTCTGAAGAAGTAGTTGAGATAATAAAATTGCAAGACTCCTTGGGATTCTACTATGGTTTCCGTGGTATAGATCCCATTGGGATCTTGGAGGTTGAAGACATAGAGGCAAACTGAGTATCCAAGGTTTTGAGGTGAGAGGCAAGCTGGAGGAACTTGTTGTTGAGGTCAGTGTAGTTCCCATCAACTTTAGCATGTAGACTTTTCAGCCCATACTCAACGTTCTTCTCTGTTCTGGACTGAGCTTCTGAGATTTGCTTAAACATGGACTCCATACTTGAATCTGGAGCCTGAACCTGAGAAGAGCTTCCTTGGGCTTGGTTAGACTGCTGACCGTTGTTGGTGAAACAAGAAGGGTAACTCTGCTTTGCTTGGTAGCCTCCTCGCTGATTGTTGTATGGACCAGAAGGGTATTGTTGTTGATGAGCTTGGTAACCACCTTGTTGGTTGTTGTAGAAGGGCCTTTGCTAGTTGTTGTACTGAAAGTTAGGCTCCTTCTTGTACCATGTGCCATTAGCATTGACAAAGAAAAATTCTTCTTGACCTTCTAGACCATCAACCTCATTAACCACAAAAGTCTCCTCATGTTTCTCGTTACCAACTGAGTTCACCTGCTCCTGCTTAGCCTTTTCTGTAAGAAGTAGATCCAACTTTTCTTGGAGAGACTTCAGCTCTGTCCTGGTGTGCTGATCATCACCTCTGTTGCTTCTATCATACTCCTCACTGTAGACTGAGTCACTCAGAGCCATGTTCTCAACTAGCTGTGATGTCTTGCATATTTACATGTTTTTAGCTATCATATCTTATGCATTTTTTCTCATTTAGATTAGGCATTAGGAATCTTTAAGCTCATTTTGCATTCATAAGTCCTTATTAGGTGTTGGAGCACACTTTGGAGATATTGAAGATGTTTGGGAGTTTTATGATGAAAAAGAAGGGTTTAAAGATGAACATGTACAGAGGCCTTAGGAATACCTTCTGATGCTAAGATTTGGTGGAGGCATGGCAGTTTGAGTTAGCTTTCCAATGGAAGTGATTTCAAGACATTTGGAGTCATATTGGAGAAGTTATAGTCAATTGAATGGAAGCACGTCAAGCCACCCGGGTGACCATACCCGAGCCAAACCATCAGGTCATGCTGGATGAGCTCAGTACGCGGCCCGTACCACCCGAGCACGAGGACCCGCACGGGATGGGAGCTGGACGACACGCGGGTGCACACACCGGGGAGACTCACCCCGCATCGGACGGACAAGGGACGGACGGACTGGGCGACCAGGGCGCACCCGACCTTGCCTCACCAGCGTACCAGCAGACACCCGACAGCACCTGCCCGACCTGGACGACCCGCGCGTTCTGATGCTAGGCGAGCTCGGGCCGTCCAGCACCACCCGGACCAGGACACTCGGACGTCCCACAGTTCCTCCTACCCGCGTACCAGCCTGCACACCCGACTAGTACCACCCGGCCACACACACCCGCACGTCCTGCTAGCTGCTGGACACCCACCACGCGGCCGAACACACTCGGCCTAGAGAGGCCGCACGGCCTGGACGCCGGACGAGAAGGACACACCCGACCTGGACACACCCAGCCTGGACAAGCACTAGCTGACCCGGGTGGCTCAGCTTCTTCCTTTCTCCTTGCTTGTCATTGGTCGAAAATCACTTGGCCAAGGGCACTTTAGTATTTTTGCTTTATGTTTCCAAGGTCTTTCAAGTCTATGTATAAATACTCTTGTGATCTCATTAAGGGATCGAACTTCTTTTCTCTCAAAAACATATTTAGAACTTGAAGGAAGTTTGGATCTTTGATCCTTTTTACATCATTTCTTGTGTGTTTAATAGATTATCTCTTTCTTTAATCATGTTTAGCCTTGAATCATCATTGATTTTGAGGTTTTCCATGGCTATTAGTGAGTAGATCTATCTAGGGTTCATGGGCTTGGGAGACTAATGGTGATTAAGTGTAGATCCAAGGTGTTTAGTGTTAGATCTATCCTTTCCTTGCATTGATTGGGTGTTCTTCATGCTATATTTGGGTTGGCCTCTCAAACATAGAGCTATAGGCATTTCATGCCCGGAAGGTGTTCTATGAAATGCCTGAACCAACTCATCTATGCTTTTAGCTTGCTTTGCCTAAGGGATTAGTTGTCAAAGGAGCTAGGATTGCTATTAGACTCATTCTCCATGTTTGCTTTGATCATTACAGCCAAAGGGATTTGGTGTACTTGGGTGATCATTGCAAAAGAGCATTCATCTAGGGATAGAGCTTGCTTAGTTTTGTTGTCTAGGCATAAGGAATTAGATTGATTGAAAAGTTAGCATCTTGGATTGAATCTTGATCACCCAAAGTCAGTTCCCTTGTCCCAAGAACCCCCTTGCCTCATTGAGAAAGAAAGTTCAATCTTTTATTGCATTTTTAATATTGTCTTAGTTTCATAATCATCCTCTCATCTTGTTTAGACTTAGATTAAGTATGAACTTGCATTCCCTTTGCATTAGAATCTCTTAGAATTGGATTGACATCTTGTATTCTACAACATTTGATTAGGACCTGAAAAGGCATGTCATCAAATTGGCGCCGTTGCCAAGTTCTAAGTTGATTTTGACATTGGGATTTAGTTATTTGCTTGAGACTAAGTCATTTTTCTTTTTATTGTATCTTGTGATATTGGTTCTTGCCTCTTCTATCTTTGACTTTCAGGTGTATGATCACAAGAATCAGAGGGGCATCCAACTTGGTTCCTACTGTTGAAGAGATTGCTGCACTTGAGAGGGAGATAGCTAGACAAAGAAGAGAAGTAGAGCAACAGGCTCATCTTCAAAGGTTGGGGTTTGAGATGGAGAATCTGCCTCAAGATGGTAATGTCCAAGGGGACAATGGTCCAAGAGCTGACAATCCTAGACCACCACGCCAGCCACATCACCAACCACGCCAAGCAAGAGCCATTGGAGCCTATGACCAACCTCACATTCATGGTCATAGGTTGGGAATCAGAGCACCAGCTGTGGAGAACAACAACTTTGAGATCAAATCAGGGCTGCTGCATTTGATTGAGAACAACAAGTTCCATGGCCTTGCTGTGGAGGATCCCCTTGATCACTTGGACACATTTGATAGCTACTGTAGCTTGTCCAAGATTAATGGAGTCTCTGAAGATGCTTTCAAGCTGAGGTTGTTTCCATTCTCTTTGGGAGACAAGGCACATCTATGGGAGAAGGCTGTTCCAAGTGACTCTATCACTACTTGGAATGAGTGCAAGAGAGCATTCCTAGAGAAATTCTTCTCTACCTCAAGAACAGCCAAGATCAGAAATGAGATCTCTAACTTTCAGCAGAAGAACCTTGAGAGCTTTAGTGAAGCATGGGAGAGGTTCAAGGGCTATTGGTCTCAATGCCCACATCATGGCTTCACCAAGGAGAGTTTTCTTAGTACCTTCTACAGAGGTGCTCTACCAGAGTTCAGGAGCAGATTGGACACAGCCAGCAATGGGTTCTTCTTGGGCAGAACTGAGCAGGATGCTGAGGAGCTAGTGGAGAACATGGCCAGGAGTGACTCAGTCTACAGTGAGGAGCATGATAGGGCCAACAGAGGCACTGATGAAGATGATCCGCACACAAGAAAGGCCCTGAAATCTCTCCAAGAAAAGTTGGACAAGCTTCTTGTAGAGAAGGCTAAGCAAGAGCAGCTTAACTCCATTGGGAACCAGCAACAGCAACAGCCTGCTAGGACTACTGAAGTTCATGGTGTAGAAGGTCAAGAGGAGCTGTGCTTCATCAATTCTAATGGCACATGGTATAGGAAAGAGCCCAACTTCCAATACCAAAACAACTACCAGCAAAGACCTTACTACAACAATCACCAAGGAGGTTACCAAGCAAACCAGCCTACTCAGCCCCAAGGAAGCTCTTCTCCAGCTCAGGCTCCAAGTTCAAATTTGGAGTCCATGTTCAAGCAACTCTTAGAAGCTCAAGAAAGAAATGCTAAGACCATTGGTGATGAGTTCAAGAACATCCATTCTAAGATTGATGGAACATATTCTGACCTCAACAACAACTACATGCAACTTGCCTCTCACCTCAAAGCTTTGGAGAGCCAAGTTGCATCCATGTCTTCATCCTCCAAGAATCCAATGGGATCTCTACCAGGGAAACCAGAGAAGAACCCTAAGGAGACTTGCAATGTTATCATCTCCACTTCTTCAGGGATTGCATTGAGTGATCATAAGAATGATGTTGATGAGATTGAGAGGCTAGTGCTTGGAAATCAGATTGAACATGATAAGATACTGGTTGTGGCCACAGCTGAAGCTAGAGTTGTGAAGAGAGCTGATAAGAAGGTTCAAGAAAGGATTGATGAGCCTAAGGTTGAGACACAAGTTGAGAAGAGTGCTAACCCCAAGCTGAAAGAAGTGAAGGAAGAAGACAATGAGGTTGAGCTATCACCATATGATAAGCTCCCTTACCCTCAAAGGTTCCTCACCAAAGCTCAGAAAAAAGTGGTCTCCAAATTCAGAAAAGACCTCAGTGATATTGGAGTCAAGCTTCCAGAGATCAGCAATATGCATGCTGCTCATGTCCAAATGATGCTCATAAAGGACATTCTCACCCACCAAGCTGAAGTGGCTGAACTTTTGGACATCTCACTTCTGAAGATTGATCCACCAATCCCTCCCAAGTCCCTCCCTAAGCTTGAGTCTCAAGGGAAGTTCACATTGTCTTGCTCTCTTGGTAAACTAACTATGGATGATGCTCTTGTTGATAGTGGAGCTAGTGTGAATGTCATCTCCTTGGATATGGTGCAGAATATTGGGATTGAAAGCATGGAAACAGATACTCCTCCTCTCATCTTTGGGGATTCCTCTTCTACAACCCCACTTGGCATAATCAAGGACTTTCCCTTAAAGATTGGATCCTGCACCATACCTATTGACCTCACTGTTTTGAAGATGACATCTGAAGAAAGAGTCCCTTTGATCCTTGGCACTCCTTTCCTCACAACGGTTGGAGCTTGCATTGACTTTCCCAACAAGAAGGTCACCCTCATGCATGTAAACAAAGCTGTCTCCTACCCTCTCCAACCTCCATTGGAATCAGACTATTGTGGGACAATAACTCGTGATGCACAAGCTTTTGAGAAGCCCCAAGACGAAGAGGTTGTTGGTAAGAAAGAAGGTCTTGATGGAGAGTGTTCTAATGAGTTGTGTGTTGAGCACTTGGAAAGTGCTAAGAGAGAGGGGATGGGTGGAGCCTCAAAGGCCACTCATGGCAAGAAGAAGATAGTGAAAGAGCCTCATCCTCCACCTCTTGATTTGCTCTCACACACTCTCACTCTCCATCCAAAGAAGCTCAAGGATGGAGCCATTGAATACAAGATCAAGCATAAGGGCAGGTCCACACCATTCTCAAGTGCTAGAGCCATCATCACTCCTCAGCTCCAAGATGACCCTATCAAGCTTCAAGAGCTTCTCTCTCAGGTCCTCATCATCACACTTGAAGGTGGGAAGGATCCTCCTTCTCACTAGTCAAAGAGAAAAGGTAGTCAAGCTAAGTGACTCAAAACAAGCTCACTTGGGAGGAAGTCCCATGGTTATCCTTGTACATAGTTTTGAACTTTCAATTCTCTTTTAAGTTTTTAATAAAAATGGTCAAGGTTTTCAGGTTGAGCCAAGCACTAGAGGAGCGAAGAATGGTGGTGAACCACTTGAGCCCCATGATCCATGTAGCAGCCTCCTCTAGTTGCTATGAACCAAGCCAGCTTCTAGTCATGCCACAAGCACCATGCCCAAATCTCATTGTGTGGTATTACTCCAACCCTTTTGTATATACATTTGATTTTGCCTTGTTGAGGTACCTCTTACTCTCTTACTCACACAAGAGACTGTGTGATTTAAGTGTGGGGAGGTACGGATATTGATCATGTTTGCTTTGTGATTTTTGAGTCTCATGCATTGCATTGTGCAATCATAAGTGCATAGAAAATCTAAAAAATTTTAAATTTTTGAATCATGTAAGATTGCATCACTTGCATCCTTAGGATTGAGTCTAGAGCATATAGGTTGCATTCATTTGCATATGGAGCATTGCCTTGTAAAGAACACTCGTTTGCACTGAATTTGACACCCTAGTTAAACATATCAAGTAGCTTAAGAATCTTTTGAAAAGCTTGCATGCTTTGAGCCTGGAAAACTCTTCTTGAAACTTGCTTGCTTGCTTGATATTGGCATTGTTTTTAAGACCAGCTCCATCCTGAACTTAGACTTGAATGAATTTAATCTCTCTTGCATATGGGCATTTGCATACTTGATCATGGATCTCATACACATTTGGGTTATCTTTTTCCATTGTACCACCCTTTGTTAACCCAAATGGCACTCCCTTACCCTTGAACCCTATCCATTCTTTGAAGCCTACATTGATTTGCTTGAGTGAGGCCTCTTTTGATAGCTTGTCATGTGCAAAATCTTGAGAGTATTGGGAGCGACATGGATTTGTTCTCATCTCTTGCTAGCATAGGTGATATCATTTGAGCTAGCTTCTAGGATGGTGAGTGAAGTGCTTGTTGCCTAATTGTTTACATTTTGGGTTTGGGGATGTGACAAAGTTGAGATTGATGAACAAAAAGTTTTGATAAAGAAAAGCCCTAGGGACCAAGAAATAATAAAAAAAAAATGAAAAGCTCTTAGTTGAAGTCTTTGACCTTCCCCCTCATGCATATATAAAAAAAAAAAAAAGAAAAGAAAAAAAAAAGAGATTCAATAAGATAGTGGGGAAGGAAAGATTTAAGAGTTAGAGCTTAGAATGTGAATAGGGGTCCTTAGAGGTAGCATCATGAGAAAGAAAATGTTCATTGGGTGAGTGATGTGAGTATGTCTTCATTTTGGGTTATGGGATGAATTAAGAGGGGTGTAGAACTTGTAATCACTTAGGATTTGGGTAGAATGATGAGGATGGATCCATGTATGCATGAATTGCTCCTAGTCTTAGATAAATTTTGCATAATGATCAAGCTCCTTGATTTTTGAGTGATTGCCACCTTGAAATGATGCATTGAACCCTCCTTTTCATCCATATTAGACCATTTGATCACCAAGCCAAATGATTGAGATCATGTGCCCATTTGTGAGACTTCACCTTGTGTGTGTGTGTGAATCAATGTGAGGGCTGGTTAAGAGAACATGTTGGTTGATAGGCATTGCATCTTGTCTAGAGGCATAAGAGTCATTGATAGGCCTTATGAAGCTAGAGCATAATAAGAAAGTTTTGCTCATGATATTTGCTATGTTTCTTTAGGATGTCAGGTTGAGTGCTATGAGTGTTTCCTTTGGCTTTGTTCCCATCCTTGCATCCACCCCCCTTGTGTTTGAAAAGTTTACTTGAGGACAAGCAAAGGTCTAGTGTGGGGGAATTGATGTCTTGCATATTTACATGTTTTTAGCTATCATATCTTATGCATTTTTGCTCATTTAGATTAGGCATTAGGCATCTTTAAGCTCATTTTGCATTCATAAGTCCTTATTAGGTGTTGGAGCACACTTTGGAGATATTGAAGATGTTTGGGAGTTTTATGATGAAAAAGAAGGGTTTAAAGATGAACATGGACAGAGGCCTTAGGAATACCTTCTGATGCTAAGATTTGGTGGAGGCATGGCAGTTTGAGTTAGCTTTCCAATGGAAGTGATTTCAAGACATTTGGAGTCATATTGGAGAAGTTATGGTCAATTGAATGGAAGCACGTCAAGCCACCCGGGTGACCATACCCGAGCCAAACCATCAGGTCATGCTGGATGAGCTCAGTACGCGGCCCGTACCACCCGAGCACGAGGACCCGCACGGGATGGGAGCTGGACGACACGCGGGTGCACACACCCGGGGAGACTCACCCGCACGGGACGGACAAGGGACGGACGGACTGGACGACCAAGGACGCACCCGACCTTGCCTCACCCGCGTACCAGCAGACACCCGACAGCACCTGCCCGACCTGGACGACCCGCACGTTCTGATGCTAGACGAGCTCCGGACGCGTCCAGCACCACCCGGACCAGGACACTCGGACGTCCCACAGTTCCTCCTACCCGCGTACCAGCCTGCACACCCGACTAGTACCACCCGCCACACACACCCGCGTCCTGCTAGCTGCTGGACACCCACCACGCTGTCAACACACTCGCCTAGAGAGGCCGCACGGCCTGGACGCCGGACGAGAAGGACACACCCGACCTGGACACACCCGGCCTGGACAAGCACTAGCTGACCCGGGTGGCTCAGCTTCTTCCTTTCTCCTTGCTTCTCATTGGTCGAAAATCACTTGGCCAAGGGCACTTTAGTATTTTTGCTTTATGTTTCCAAGGGCTTTCAAGCCTATGTATAAATACTCTTGTGATCTCATTAAGGGATCGAACTTCTTTTCTCTCAAAAACATATTTAGAACTTGAAGAAAGTTTGGATCTTTGATCCTTTTTACATCATTTCTTGTGTGTTCAATAGATTATCTCTTTCTTTAATCATGTTTAGCCTTGAATCATCATTGATTTTGAGGTTTTCCATGGCTATTAGTGAGTAGATCTATCTAGGGTTCATGGGCTTGGGAGACTAAGGGTGATTAAGTGTAGATCCAAGGTGTTTAGTGTTAGATCTATCCTTTCCTTGCATTGATTGGGTGTTCTTCATGCTATATTTGGGTTGGCCTCTCAAACATAGAGCTATAGGCATTTCATGCCCGGAAGGTGTTCTATGAAATGCCTGAACCAACTCATCTATGCTTTTAGCTTGCTTTGCCTAAGGGATTAGTTGTCAAAGGAGCTAGGATTGCTATTAGACTCATTCTCCATGTTTGCTTTGATCATTACAGCCAAAGGGATTTGGTGTACTTGGGTGATCATTGCAAAAGAGCATTCATCTAGGGATAGAGCTTGCTTAGTTTTGTTGTCTAGGCATAAGGAATTAGATTGATTGAAAAGTTAGCATCTTGGATTGAATCTTGATCACCCAAAGTCAGTTCCCTTGTCCCAAGAACCCCCTTGCCTCATTGAGAAAAAAAGTTCAATCTTTTATTGCATTTTTAATATTGTCTTAGTTTCATAATCATCCTCTCATCTTGTTTAGACTTAGATTAAGTATGAACTTGCATTCCCTTTGCATTAGAATCTCTTAGAATTGGATTGACATCTTGTATTCTACAACATTTGATTAGGACCTGAAAAGGTCTGTCATCAAGCTGCTCTACATCCTGCTCTGATCTTCCCAAGAAGAACCCATTGCTGGCAGTATCAAGTTGGCTTTTATACTTTGGGAGAACTCATCTGTAGAAGATGCTGAGTAGATTCTCCTTGGTGAATACATGAAGAAGGAGAAACAGTAACTTGCTAAAAGAAAATAAGACTTAGTCTCAAGTAAAGACAAAATCCCAATGTCAAAATCAACTTAGAACTGGCAACGGCGCCAAATTGATATTGGAGTTTTCAAGGCTCCTACGATCAATCAAACTAGTATAAAATATTGTTGAATCTAATCCAAAGCCATTATGAAACAAATGGAAGGCAGAATCATGCTTAATCTAAGTGCAATCAGGTTTTAGAGGTGATGTGAACTAAGAACTAAAATCTAAAGAACAAAGTAACAAACTTTCAAGCAATATGAGTAAAAAGGATCCATGGGGCTAGGGACTTTGACTTTGGGTAATTAAGATCCATTCTAAGGGTGGTAAGCTATCAATCAAACAATTTCCTTATGGCTAGACACTATACTAAATAAACTTTTGGTCAAGATGAATGTTCATTTGCAATAATCACCCATACATCAAAATCCTTGACAGTAATGACTAAAGCAATCATGAAGAACAAGTCTAATAGCAATCTTAGCTCCTTTAGAAACAAATCTCTTTGGTAAAGCAAACTAAAAGCATTGAAGAATTGGTTCAGGCATTTCATCATACCCCTTGTGAGCAGGAAATGCCTAAGGATCTATTTTGGTATGGTTTAGACTAAAATAGCATTGAGAACCCTCAACAAGCAAAGAAAGAAGTAGATATAACACTAAACGCACTAGATCTTCACTTAAACACCCTAATCACCCTAGCCCATGAATCCAAAGATGATCTACTCACTAATCCTCATGATTCCTCTGAAACCCATGAAGGATTCAAGTTTAATCATGTAAGGAAAGAATTAAAACACTCAAGAACACAAGAACAAGATGAGATTTAGATTCAAAAATCAAACTTTCTACAAAGTGTTTTGTGTTTCAAGAGAGAGTAAAACTTAGATCTAAAGTTGTGGCTTACAAGAGTATATATATGTGCTTTGGAAAAATTAAAAACACCAAGAGAAGTGACTAAAATGGCCTTGGAAGCACTTCATTTTTTACCAAAGGAGGAAAAAGCATCCCGGGTAAGCCTCCTCGTCCAAGCCGCGTCGTCCAACCCGCGTCTACCAGCCGCGCGGGATGCTCGTCTTGGTGCGTGGTTCCCGCGTCGTCCAGCCGCGCGGGATGCTCGTCCTGGTGCGTGTTGCCCGCATCGTCCAGCCGTGCGGGATGGTCGTCCTGGTGCGTGTTGCCCGCGTCGTCCAGCCGCGTGGGATGCTCGTCCCGGTGTGTCTTGCCTGTGCCATCAACCAGGATTGATATGCCTCTTGTAAATCGATCATAACTCCTCCAATACAGCTCCTAATGACTTGAATTTACTTCCATTGGAAACTCTTCCTAAAATTTTAGCAATAGAAGACATCTTTAAGGCCTCCATCCATGTTCATCTTTCACCCCCTTTTAGATCACAATGCTCCCAAACACGTCAAATCATTCCATAGCACACTCCAACACTTGAGAAGGTCATATGAATACAATATGGACCCTAAAGATGCCTAATTCCTAATCTACATAATCAAAATGCACAAAATATGATAGCTAAAAATATGTAAATATGCAAGATATCAATCCTTCTCTGTCTCCACGTAGGTAATGTCGTTCGATATTCGATGAATAGTGTCGGGATGAATAATGTTTGGATGAACAGTGTCGCCATGAACAGTTTCCGGATAAACATTATCACGATGAACATTGTTCGGGTTAACAGTGTAGCGATGAACAGTGTTTGGATGAACAGTGCCACGATGAACAGTGTTTGGATGAATAGTGTCGATCGGCGGAGAATGAACAGTATCGCGATGAATAGTAGCGAGATGAACAGTATTTCGATGAACAGTGATCATGAACAGTGCCACGATGAACAGTGTCGATCGACGGAGAATGAACAGTATCGCGATGAATAGTAGCGAGATGAACAGTATTTCGATGAACAGTGATCATGAACAGTGCCACGATGAACAGTGTCGATCGATGGAAGATGAACAGTGTCGATCGACACATGATGAATAGTATCGATCAACGGGAGATGAACAGTATTTCGATGAACAGTGATCATGAACAGTGCCACGATGAACAGTGTTTGGATGAACAGTGCCACGATGAACAGTGTCGATCGACACATGATGAATAGTATCGATCAACGGGAGATGAACAGTATTTCGATGAACAGTGATCATGAACAGTGCCACGATGAACAGTGTTCGGATGAATAGTGTTGATCGATGGGAAATGAAAAGTGTCGACCGACACAGGATGAATAGTGTCGATCGACGGAGAATGAACAGTATCGCGATGAATAGTAGCGAGATGAACAGTACCTGGGTGAACAGTACTGTGATTGTGACACCCCTGATCGTAGATGACCGGAAATGACACGGTCGATGTTCTCCGATGTTCGACCCGAGGTTCTCAGAATATATCCGATCGCCTTAGAACAACAACCAAAGAACACAGACACTCCAATCGGATATCACTCTAGGCTTTTCAACCCGATAAAGCAATATTCGATAGTTAGTTCGTCCCGGACAAGGACTAATATCATATGAGAGCTCGTAATTTATAAACATCTTTTATACATTGTTTATTTACTTTAAACATCTTACAAAGCGTTATAGTTTTATCCTACGGCCTATCGCCCAACAACGTTTTAAGTAAATATACATCAAAAGGTACGTTGCAAGGACAACAAAATACTCTCGCTGGTTGGCTGTTCCTTTCGATTAAAAGTAGTGATGTCCCAAGTAGTGGTTACCTGCACACACAACAATGAGTCATGAACAACTAATTTACTCAGTGAATCTAGAATCACAACACAATCAATATTAAACAAAACAAATATCAAATGCATAAACGTAATTGTGCAAGTACTAGTACTATACTTTAATATATCAATCATCATTGTGAATTCTTATTTTAAATATCACTTCCACAATTCCCGCCCGTCATCGTACTCATATAATACAATATATATGCTGGACCCGAGAAACCACTAAGGCTAATAGAGTCTAGAGAGTTAGCATTACCATCATCCTCAAACGTCCTTATGAACATTCGAGACTGCATCGTCATGCAGTACACGGTCTCCAGGGTGCTATCCAATCATCGTGTCTTCATGACCTTGCTCCATTCGCAGGACCAAGTCACGGTAATGCGGGGACTTTAGCATAGTGAATAATAAGAAGACTTCACAAGATTTTACTTCCATGATTATTCCAAAATTAGTCCATAAACTAACCCTTAATAAATCACAATTAATCCTTAATTAATTCAATATTACTCCTTAATTAATCTAAGATTAATCCTTGATCAATCCAAGATTACGCCATAATTAATCCATAAATAATCTTAAATTAATCCTTAATTAATCCATAATTATTTCATAATTAAACTATAATTAATCCATAATTATTTCATAATTAAAGTTAGTACTTGAGAACAAGTACTAATATTAGGATCAACCTCGATTAATAGTTTGATCATAACTTTAAGTTTGTGTTTACATTAAGTGAACACCACAAGGTTCTTAAGGATTCAACGGCTTTACTACTTAACTAAAATAATTTAGTTCATTCACTCGTACACTCATATGTGATCTATCATCACATCCATCTAGACACACCTACAAATTAGTCTTGAAACTGGCTTGAACAAGACTGAGTTGCACTTTGAACAAAGCTGAATGGACCTGAGAATGGACAAGCATCTGATCGATTATTATGGTTAACTGAACAACTCATCCAACTCATTTTCACTGCAGCTTACCAAGAGACTGAATGGCTCCAAGGATTGACTGTATTGTACTAGCAAACACCACGCCTTAGCTGATCCAAACAGAGCACAAAGTACTAAGTTCAGACAAGTTTTATTAAGGACAGGATCAGTTCAGTTCAGCTTAGGTCTTAGACAGTTCACATCAGTTAGCTAGCGGTTTACAGAAAATTAATTCAAACCGAAACTAACAAACTGAACCATATAATCACTTAGACAAGTGATCCGACCAACACCCTAGCTAAACATGAAATTGTTCTGCTCAGACTGACTGAGACAAGAAGATGAAGCTTACTCAAAATCTAAACCGTTGGATGAACTCAGATAGTTCTCCTCTCCAAGGTAAGCTTGCAGCAGAACTGATCAACAAGAAAGATAAAGGTCTGATCATGATCTGAACTCAACTTGGTCTAGGGTTTTATTTAAAAATCTCACCTTCTGATCTTCTTAACAGAAACAAAGTGATCAAGGATTGAAGATCAAATCACCAGCAATTTTTTTCTTGATTTATTTTTCTGAATTTTCTCTCTTGTTTTCTCTTCTTCTTTCTCAGTTTTCTCTGAAAATTCTCTGGACTTTTCTGAGGTTTCAGAACGTGGTAAGCAGGTTAAAAAGAGACTTAAGTACTTCTGATTGTCTTTAGATGAGTGTCCAGCTGAGGAACCAAAGCAAGAGGCAGTGGAGACAGCTGGCAACCTGCTTCATCATCTGCAGCACACTGTCCTTTCCTTCCCATGAAGCAGTCTCCAGCCAATCATAATTAATCAAGAATAAAGGATGCAAGCACTCAGACAGCTTGTGACTTGCATGTTCCTTTTACTACAGAAGCAAGCAAGCAGGAAGGTGCAAGGCATGTGACTTAATACTGAGCAAGCAGGCTGGTGAAGGACATGCTCAGTTCAAAAATTATTTAGGAAGCTGGCCAGTAATTTTAAATAATTTTTCAACTAGTTTTTCTTTTCCCTTAGCTCTCCGAAAAGTCTTTTCCACCTTAATAAAAATTTGACCAAATATTTAAGACTCGACCAAAACTATCAAGAGAAGGTCTTTCGACCACAAGATAATCCCATCGAGACATTAATTTACTGCGTCGATTTTAATTTTTAATTCTGATGGAATAAACTCGGAATAGATTTTCTGAATTTTCTTAACCAAAATTCTATCAACTTGTGAGGTTTATTACACTCTTCCCCTCTCAAAAGAATTCGTCCCCGAATTTTCAAAACATAGCGGGTTGCTAACTTTCCAAGTTTTCCGAATCGATCCTTTTCTTTCTTTGCAGCAACTTTCAAGAAGACTAAATCATTTACTGCAAAAACAACTTCTCTTCTACTGCGGTCGGCATACTTCTTCCGACGGTCTTGGGCCTTCTTCATATTTGCTTGAATTATTTGTACTTTATCAGCAGCCTCATATACTATTTCTGGACCAGGAATTCTTCTCTCACCAACTTTTGCCCAACATACTGGCGTTCTGCAAGGTCGACCATACAGTGCTTCGTACGGTGACATACCAATACTGGAGTGGTAGCTATTGTTTTAGGAGAATTCTATCAGCGGCAAAAACTTATCCCATGGACCATTCCAATCGAGGACACATAACCTTAACATATCTTCTAGAGGTCTGATGGTTCTTTCGGTTTGGCCATTGGTTTCCGGATGAAACGCAATGCTCATATGCAAATCAGTTCCCAAGGCTTGTTGAAAGGCTCGCCAAAATTCAGATGTAAAGCGCGGGTCTCAATCTGATACTATATTTGCTGGTACAACATGAAGCTTTACTATTCGTTCCAAATACAGCTCTGCTAACGTCTCAACTTTGTCTGTAAGTTTTATCGGTAGGAAATGAGCAGATTTGGTAAGACGATCGACAATCAACCAAACTGCATCATTCCCACGGCCGGGTGCTCGAGGTAAACCAGAAATAAAGTCCATCGCCACTGCATCCCATTTCCATTCAGGGATAGGTAAGCTTTGGAGTAAGCCTCCTGGAACTTGATTTTCAGCCTTTATCCGTTGGCAAGTCTGACACTGAGAAACCCATACGGCAACATCTCTCTTTATCCCTGGCCAGTGGTAATACCTTTTGATATATCTATACATTTTTGTACTTCCGGGGTGAATGCTTAAAAGAGAATGGTGTGCAGTTCTTATATTCTCCTCTCTAAGTCCTTCTCCTTTTGGAACAGTTACTCGACCATTGAGTAACAAGGTTCCATCACTTGCAACTTGATATCCACCAAAATTTCCTTCATTTACCTGCTCTCGTATCTTCTTCAGGTTCACATCTCTCATTTGACATTCTCGGATACGAGCAAGTAAACCAGCTTGCCTTACTGCTTGTAGTCCTAGAGGTTCTCCCTCTTCTCCTTCTAGAGCAGCCAAACTAATCATCTTGAATTCTGATTCAAGGTTCTGGATTTTCTTTTCGATATCCACATCAACTTTCCTTCTGCTCAGAGCATCAGCAACAACATTTGCTTTTCCTGGATGATATAGGATCTGCATGTCGTAGTCGGCTACAAACTCCATCCATCGTCTTTGCTTTAGGTTCAAATGAGGTTGAGTGAAAACATACTTAAGGCTTTTATGGTCGGTGAATACTTGAATCTTCTCGCCATACAAATATGATCGCCAAATCCAAAGGGAAAATACTACTTCTGCCATCTCTAAGTCGTGCGTCGGATAGTTTACTTCATGCTTTCTTAGTTGCCTTGATGCATAGGAGATTACCTTATCGTCCTGCATCAGCACACAACCTTGCACCCTCCGACTCTCTCCCAGCTTGGTCTCGACGACGATGTGCAGCGTATTCTCTCCGCCATTGGAATACTCGATCTCTGCACCAAGCTGCAAATCCTCATCCCAGAGCTGGTGCGACAAGCTCTGGCTACCGCAGAAATTTACCATGAGGACGAGCACCAACCCACGTTCGAGAACACCCACTTCCGATTTATGGCTGGTGGTTAACATTGCTCCCTCCCACTCGTCAAGTTCAACGAAATCTACGACATAACCGACGACCCTAGGGAGGTCTCGCTTCTCAAAATTTTCCCACCCGCCAAGACCTTCTGGAACCTGATCGCAAATGGAGACTTCAAGCCTTGCACAGCCTATCAGTCCCACATCCGCAATCCTTCAATGCGGATCATTGCCAAGGTCCTCAGAAACTTGCTGTTCGCTAAGGACGAAACCTCGAAGGTCACTAATGGAGAACTCCAGATCCTCTACTCGGGACTAGAGGATCAGATAAGAACCGCACGCACAGGCATTCCGATCGTGAAGGTCCTCACTAATCCTAGGTACTTACTCGCTGCGATGTTCGTCGCAAAGAAAGGACTGCTGATGAGAGGTTCGCAAACCAAAGATCGATGTGGCAGTCACCTCTCGCCATTGTTCCTCCACTTCGGGATCGACCACCTCGCCCTTGAGACCAACTATGAGCCATACTACATTGACATCCCCTACCTGATTAAGTGTCATATCCTCCACGACGAAAGCACCTACATGTTCCAAGACAAGACGGGGACACAACTGTTCTGCAAACTCCCTCAAACGGAGATCACCAGCCTGGACAAATTCGAGAATATCCGGCTCCTTCCGGAACAGGGGCACCTTTGCGATGGCCCACTGCTGGTTCACCAGGACGACGCTGGCATGGAGGACGTCGAGGACGTCACACCTGAGCCCATGTATGACCTTGAGGACATCGAGGATGGCTTTGATGACGAGACGTACCAACGCTGGATGATTGATTCCCAGCGCAAGAACAACAACCTCATGAAGAGGATCCTCAAGATCATCAGCGGCGGTTGCTTCAAGGGTCAGCAGGAAAAAGAGGACGAACAGGAGCAGTCTCAGCAGACAGGCCATCGTCCAGGCAAGGAACCAGCAGGTTCAACAGCAGGAGGAGAGCGGCTACCGCGGAACATGCGTTAGGCTGGTCAGTCCGGGAGCGGGGAGTCAGACTGATCCGCCACCACTCCCTATCACCATTGTCTTATCCATTTGAACTCTTTATTTTTATTTTTGATTATTATTGGTTTTAGCCTTCCTCAGTTTATTTTCACAACCAGGGATGGTGTGAAGTAAGTCTGGGGGAGGCGATTGTGTGCTACTAATCTCTTTGTGTTTCGTTTCGATTTTCTTTCCGAGTCAGTCTGTCTGCTTTGAGTCATTTTGATGTTTTTATCGAGTCAGTTTAAAAACTCTTGTGGGAATTAGGACCTTATTCTGTGATGATTTTTAACCACCTCGTGCTTTAACTTTCTTACTCAGTGACCTTAGCAGTGATGAAAGTCCAACACTTGGACCAGGAACATCCTGACTTATCTCATTTGACTCTCTAGAAGTTTTCAGCCAATCAGGTTACACTGGGTAGACTTAACTCCACCTAACTTGAACCTAATTTTGACTGCAATTACTCTTGTTATGGGACTTGATCAGGGAAACGAGAACCACACTCAGGACTTCTTTCTCTTTTTACCAATCTGGCTGTTATTGAGTGGCTAGCTCATCTTTAGCTAGTTCCCACCTTTACCTGAACCTTTATTCCATCTCCATGCATTCTGTTTTCCATTCATTTGTGCAGATATGTGCAAAAAGGTCGGAGTGGAAAGGATCGACATAGTCTCCTACTCGTACTGCTACAGAACTCCATTCAAAACTAGGAGAACAGTCAATGAAGAGCCGGAAGAGTTGCTACAGAACAGTCGCCACGACATAGGAACGGGAACAAGGTCAGACAAGTGGAATGATCAGTAGAGAATCTTCACCCATCACGTAACTTCCTTCTCCGTCCCATTCAACTCATTGATCTCACTTATTCAAAAAAAAAAATATATATATATATATAAAGAGAGAAACTTCTATTCTTTTGAGATCACTGATGGAGAAGGAGGATTGTTGAGGCTCCTATACAAAAATTCAGTTGAAGCCAGATGAGGAAGAAGATTCTGCTGTACACACCTTGAGAACAGTTGCTCTCTGATCTGATCGATCGCAACTACTTCTACTTGTTTGACATACCGTCTTTCTTCACAACAAGACCCCGTTTGCGAGAGTTTCATGGAGACACTATGTGGATTATGATGAGAAAGAACCGGGAGGTAGAACAAGAGATTTGGTACTGATGATAGAGAACAGGCACACTATCGGAGCAGTCGCGCCAGAGATAGCAAAACGAGTAAGAGCTGTGGACATCAATGGATCCATCCTCTCTTGCTATTTTGCGTGATATCCTGCACCCACTACAAAAATTGGTAGCCCTCAACACTCTTTAAACTCCACCTTTAAAATTAGACTGTTCTACACCTAGCCCGTCTACCTTGAATAGTGCATTTGATAAGTTGTTCACGCCATTTTAAATTGAATATAGGGAGTTTTGTCTCGATAGTGTACCTTTTCAGGTTTGAGGTACAGAATATGGAGCTAATCTTCGAACAGCGATCAGTGGGGTTCTAGTAAAAGTGTGTGGTCTTAGTCAACTGCTTGCATGGTTCAGAGATTCGTGGTTAAGGTATGATTGTTGAGAATAGGCGAGTTCCCACACTTTCAAACTTTTCTCCTTGTGCTTGATACTTGCCATTGTTCGAGGACAAACAAGGATCTAAGTCTGGGAGAATTGATATATGGTGTTTTTGGCACCATTATAGTATGTTTTCCAACAAGTTTTCAATGTTTTTGAGTCAATTCAGGTATGGAGTAGACTAAAAGAGCTAAAGGAAGGAGCATGAAGAAAAGTGCAAGAATTGAAGTTTTTCATGAGGAACAGTCAATTGGAGCAGTCAGGCGATTGATTCCATAGGAGCAATCATGCGGAGCAACGAAGCAGACTGTTCCCGATTATTATGGAAATTTCCATATCTTTGACGATTCGCCCTACTCACCTTCCCTCTCTAGAAATCGACGGCGCCTCCATATAAAAGTGCCCTCATCCATTATTTTATTTCCTACGCTAGTTTTTGCAAGACAAGTTTCATACTTTAGGATTCAAGCTTTTGTAAAGGCGACGACTTCACTTCTTTCATCAAGAAGAACAACCTGAACCCTAGTTTTTATCTTCTAAATCTGATCATGAGTATTTCAGTTTCATATGTTGTTATTCGTTGCATCATGATTGAGTAGTCGACTGTTGATCTAGGGTGATAGAGTGCATATCGCTACTGAGCATAGATAGGTTATCATTAAGTAAATCTTCATTCATTCATTGTTTAATGCTTGTGCTAAACTGATCATCTAGCGTCTGATCCTAGGTTAACCTGTGCATCAAAAGTGTCATAGGTTTCTGGATCTTGCATGAATGAGCATTGCATCCTTAGCCACGCGAAAGTAGATGTTAAGGTGCATTGTGAACAAATCGGAATCATTCAATAAGGTTCACCATCAGATCTCAGACCAAGCGACATCTTAGGAGCTGAGTCTGATCGGTGAAAGGAACAACTACACGACAGTGTGTTGCTCTAGCCAGTTCTCCGAGTTATAGATAGGACTGCATCGAATCTGAATAACTGCTCGGTTGTGATTGAGAACACTCACATTCATCCTAGATTAACTCCTTTTAAATTGAATTCATTACCTCAGCTTTTTACTTGTTATTCGCATCACTCTTGAAATCAAAACTCAATCTTCTTCTTAGCTTAATATTGAACTCATAAAAGTAAAGTTAGACTGGTCCTCTCGATTGAATCTAAAGTACTATAATCACAATTGTTAACTTGACAATAGCAAGGATTCATTTTTAGTGTATCACTACCCACGTCCAGCTTCCACCTTGTCTCGACCAGGTCGCGCGGGTAGGGTAACCCGCGGCCTCCAAGCCGCGTCCGGCCTTGCTTCTTCCTGCATGTCCAGCCGCACGGGTTAGGCACCCCGAGGCCATCAACCCACAGCCGTCTCGCCTTGTCCAGCTCGTCCCGTCCGCGCCTGGGTAAGCTGTCCCGCGTCAATCCACCCGCAGCCGTCCCAACTCTCGACCAGCTTCACTCCGTCTCGACCAGGCCGCACGGGTAGGCCAACCCGCGGCCTCCAACCCAGGTCAGGCTCGTCCTGGCTCATGTGTGGCTTATCCAGGCTTGGCCAAACTCCATTCTTAAACCCCTTTTGGATCACAAAGCTCCCAAACACCTCCAATCATTCTATAGCACACTCCAACACCTGATATAGACTCATGAATGCAATATGGACTCTAAAGATGCCTAATTTCTAATCTACATGATCAAAATGCACAAAATATGATTGCTAAAAACATGTAAATATGCAAGATATCAACATACTCAGGTAGCGTTCTTTCTCTATCCGGGTACAGTCGTTCTACTTGTATCAAGATTTAACCGTGTATCTCCCATTATTAGTAAAATTCCAACCATCACGATCTGCTGTCTGAATTAGTTTACATTCAATTATTACACATCTTTAGGATCCACCAGCATCTGAATGACCTGTAAATTCTATGTTCTCGATGTCACATTGATGAGAGAATCCACTGTAAGGTTCGGGTAAAGATTGTGTTGATTTTTATTTGTTGGTCTCGGGAGAGTGGATGGGAGCCAGGGATCATTCTATACTGAGATAGATGATCCTGATCCCATCTTTTTAATTAGTCATTTCCTAACCAAAGATTTAGCAGAGACAATACTACACCAGCTATAGGACAACGAGTACGATCTAATTGGTTCTAGGGGTGATGCATTCCTGAAATACCGTCTTTTGAAAACACGATAGAATAATGTGTTTACACTATAGGACGACGAGTACGATCTAATATATTTGACAATACTGCACCAGCTATATTGTCCAGCATATATATTAAAAATGGAGTGGAACCAATCATATAAAAAACGATAGGTCAAAACTTAATAAGCACTAGTGACTACCTATGATACCTGAATAAGCACCAATGAATCTAAAAAGACCCAATCTTCGTTACTGGCTGCACAAAAAAGGTATTACATCTGCTTCCAGACCATAACGCTTTCTAAAAGCTTTTGAAGCTACATTATATATACTAGCACTAACATGTATAAGAACCTCGTGTGTAAAATTTTGAAAAAATTGAATTCTAAATTCACACATTAATGTAAGTAAATCGAACATTCATAGAGAAAAGTAACTACAAAAGGAAAACCTGACTGAAATAACATTAAAAGTTCAAAGTCGACTGTTTTCAAAAAACGTTTTCCTATTTTATAACAAACAGAAAATTTACAGGTTTGAGGTATCGATACTTAACAACGACAGAGCGAGAAGTTTCTAAAACCCCAAAAATGGTTTCCGCCAGCTCATTGACTTTGTTCTCAGTTTATGTCCAAAAGCGTGCTAGATGAGCACAACTCCATCAGTGCATCCCCATAATTAAAGGAAATAGGTATTCGATGACTTCATATTATAAGGAAAAAATGCTTGTAGTTAAAAAATCGTTAGGAAATCTAAAATTTTGGTATGGAATTAATAGTATAGATTAAAATGTGTACATACTTTATATATTTTAATTTTCAGTGTGTATACATTTCCCTTGGCAACATAAATAAAAAGGTATATAAATATTGACTTATCAATTATTATCTTGTTTTTAAAATATTATCTACTTATTTTGTAGTTGTTTTGATTATTTGTTTTCTTGTAATTTTATCCCACTTCATCTAATACAATTTACAGTTCTTTGATTTTAAACGAGCTACGTTATGAGTTAGAAATGGGTGCTGACGTAATAAAGTTGTGATTAATAATGAACTACTTAATATGCCTCAGATTTATATAACTTCTACATTAATCTATGATAAAAGTCTTTTAATCTGTGATTTGCTATTTGACCTTTTAATTTTTAAAAGGACCATTAGTTAAACATAACCAAAGGTTAAGTGAAGACTTATTATACCCATTAATGAAAATCGATAAATATAAGTAGTTTCCTATTTTTTGGTCAAATAAGTAGTTTTCTAAATTATAGGTAGCTTTAAATATTAATAATTAAAAATACTAAAATTAAAAATAATATAATTGATGGTAGTGATACACTTGTAAATACTGAAAAAACTAAGAGCACCATTAGTGGTTACATACCCACTTTGGTACCTCGTATATGTATTTTTGTTATTTAATTGTATATTAAAAGTTTAATTATAAAATAAAAATGAACCATGGAAAAGTGACAGCAATTGAATTAATCTCTTTAGTTTTGACTTTTGACAAGAGAACCTTCATGAAAAGTCGTCTCCTTCTCTTTCCACTACCTGCTCTAATTTTTTTAGTCACTAAAGACTCTAAGAATCTTACATTGCGCATGTCCTAAGAAAACTTCATAAAAGATCTCAGATTTTAATAGTGTAGATATATTATACATAAATTTAAGTATACCATAATATATATTTCGTTTAATTCATAATTTTGTACTAGAGCTTGATCCGCGCGGATATTGGTTTTTACGTATTTATATATTGATATTTGTTTTTCACGATTAGTGTTATATATTTTAGATGTATTGCCAAATAACTAATTGTATTCAAAAGATCTAGATCGAACCGGGTAATATGATTATTTTTTGGTTCAAATATTTGAATCTTTTTTAAATACATTCGTTATTTGAATATTTGTAGTTTCCTATACATCAGAACCAAATTCATCCAGACCCGGAGGACCCAACATGAAATTGACACATAAATTTATAATATCCAAACGTGGTCTAGTTTCAAAACCCAGAAAATCTATACCCGAAAAAAACAATCAGTGCCTAAATGGATACCCGAATATCTATGTCTAACCGATTTTGAAAACAAATAAAAAATTCTTTCGATGTATTTGACTAAATTAAGTGAAACAGAAAAAAAATTTATTTAGTAATATACGTACAATATTTATATGGTCAATATATGCATATCAATTTGTTTAGATCAGCTTTGGAATTATAGTTAATTAATTTAAATTGATTTTAAATGCAGTGACGGAATCTGTAAATAAAAATAAATACAAAAAGTATTTAATTTATTGTAAATGTAATGGCTAAATATGTAAATAAAAGAAAATACTTATACTGCTATCCATATTTCCAAACAATTCTCAATTATACATTATTCATGTTTCCAAACAGTACCAAAAGGTACTTCAGTTTTTATAATATAGATATACCACATTATATACTTAGCATAATGTTATATTTATAAAATATTTAAATCACTTGAATAATAATTTAGTTTTTGATCATATTTTGAGTATTAGACATTGAGTCACAACATCTAGTAAGCATCTAACTATTTTTATACACTTCCAAAAATAAAAAGTACTTACAAATTAACACTCTAAATTATGAAATCTCATGTTGGATCAGTTCAGATTAACTGTCAAGGACACAAACATATTAGATCTTTAATTTTATAAATTAATATTCGATAAATTAATAGATACGAAAAAAATAATAATTTTCTCAATCTTGAGTTGGGTCGATTCAAGCAAATCAATAATATAATGAGATAATACTAATTTACAAGATCCCATGTAAATATAATAAATAATGAGAAAATTGGATGAGTGTTTATTATCCTAGTTATTGTCTTAGACATTGAGTCACACCATCTAGTAAGCATCTAACTACTTTTTTGACACTGCCAAAAATAAATAATAAATAATAATTAACAAATTAACAATCTAAATTATAAGAAACTAAAGATGTAAAAAAATTAAAAAGCCAAGATAATTTAGATAAAAAAAAAAGACAGAGCATTTTATTTAAGACCACCTCGAATCTGTTTTTATATTTTAAAACAGAGATTTTCTTGCTCCAATATGTTAATTTATAAAAGAAAAATGTTATGTTTTTCTTATTATAAATGAATACTATTTCTTGCTTCTATATTTAAAATTTTAAAGTAGAATTGTTTTATAATAACGAAAAACATAGCATTTATTTAATATAGAAAAATACATTGAAGTAAAAACCCCATTTTTATTTTCAAAATTGTATATTATAAAGAAAAATTGAGATAAATTAGATATGCTATAAAAGCATCTCCAAAAGACATTCTATAACTTCAAAACTTCAAATTTGAAGTTTTTAGTAGTGAAACTTCAAATATAGAGTGTCACTATTCAAAACTTCAAATTTGAAGTTTCACATTTTTATTTGCATTTTTGTCTTTACAATTACATATTACATTTTATGATTCTTAAATATTTTGTTGTTGTCTTTTTAATCTTTAAAAGTATTTATATCTCATAAATATTTCAAATTTATTTTCATAAATTTAAGTTTTACATATAAAATTAAAAGAAAACTTAAATAAGACTTAAAATATTTAAAACTAGATCCATACAACAACAATATTACAAAAGAAACTTAACAAATACACTAATTGATCATATGTTTTACTCATAATTTAGTATTTTGCTATGCATTCTATGTAAAAATTTATATTTTTGTGTAACTTTTTTATTAATTAATAATTATGTAGTATTTTTATATATGTGCTAATTATTTATAAAGTTTTAAGAATCTAAATTAATTATGATAAATAGAAGGACTATAATATAAAATATAAGTATTTTTGAAATTTAGTTTAAAGTTTTAATTTTGGAGAAAAACATCTTTAAACTTCAAATATGAAGTTTTCGAAACTTCAAAATAGAGTGTCTTTTGGGAGATACTCCTATAATAACATAGTTTTGCCTTCAACACCCTCGGGTGACGTGACGGGGTTATTACGCCAACTCTTATCGTAAGAAACCGAGTTGAGTGTACTCATCCAATCAAATCTCTAGAGACACAAAGAATTATAAGAACAATTTTTTTTATTAGCTTTAGAAACTACTCAAAACTAAAGCTATCAATGTTTCTCTCTTAGATCTTATGGAACATCTCTCCATTAGACCTATATTTATAATGAATTACAATTCCCTTAACATCGTAGGAACTGGACAATCAATTTCCATCTGGAATGATCCCTGGATTCCTGCTCCTCGCCCGAGGTCAGCTATACCAAGAACTCAGTTACAAATTTTAGATCAATCCCTTATGGTGAAAGATCTTATTGATCCGGTTAATCTCTCTTGGAATGTCACCATGTTAAATGAACATTTCCACCCTGACGATGTGAGGATCATCCGTGGATTGGCAGTTAGCAGGACACAGCGGATGGACACATACAGCTGGATGTTTACGGATTCTGGGAAATACACGGTTAAATCGGGATTCCGCACAGAGTCTTTATATCCGGACAAGGGTTTAAAATTGCAATATTATGGGCCCAATGTTAAACCATTATTAGCTTTCGCATGGAAACTGAAATGTTCGCCGAAACTAAAGCATTTTGTATGGCAAGCTTTATCTGGAATTCTACCAGTAGCAAAAGTTCTGCGGACACGTGGAATTAGTTGTGATTTGCGATGCAGTATATGTGGGGTGGAGGAGGAAACCATAAATCATGTTCTTTTTGAATGTCCACCAGCATTACAAACCTGGGCACTATCTAAAATACCTCCCCCCCCCCCTGGGATCTTTCCATCATCTTTGGTTTATACTAGCCTGGATTACTTGTTTTGGAGGATTCCAAAGGAGTTTGATTCAGATAGTTTTCCATGGATTATGTGGTATATATGGAAGAACAGGAACGAAAAAATCTATCAAAATAGGAATGGAAACCATCAGGAAATATTGCGTAAATCAGAGGTGGAAGGATCCATTTGGGCAGAGGCGCAACTACTGATTCAACACCACGAGGGTTATTCACAGACACCCTTCAATTGGCAGTCAATGGAGTACACAAGAGTTTGTTCTATTGATGGAGCTTGGAAGGAGCAAGATACGTTCACGGGACAGGGTTGGTTCTGTCAAGTGAGAGATTCAGATGACGTTATGATGGGGGCCATGAACCTAAGAAGAAGCCTATCACCTTTACATGCTGAATGTGAAGCACTGATATGGGCAATGGAGTGCATGAAGACCCTGCAGTTCTCAGAAGTAGTTTTTGCGACGGATTGTTCTCAACTGGTGAAGATGGTTTCGTCACCTGAGGATTGGCCAGATTTTGCTACACATATGGAGGAGTTTTGCCGCAGTAAGACGTTCTTTCCTAATTTCAAAATCATACATATTCCAAGGGAACAAAACACAATGGCGGACAAGCTTGCACGTGGTGCAAGGAGTTCTCCTTCGGCTATGTTATATGTTGATTCCACACCTCCGGTTTGGCTTTCTACTCCGGGGGTCTCTTAATAGAGTAGTTCTCTCTGTTGTCAAAAAAAAAAACTAACCTAAATAGAAAATTTCCTTTTTTCTATTTCTAGATTTCCTTTTTGTGTTTCTTAACATAATTGAACACTTATCAATATGTTAAGTTTCCACAAGCTTGGAATTATCCAACATTCACCCCTTTAATTCCAACTTGAACTAGGGAGATCAATTTCTTGAACTCCAATTAAGCTCTTCATTTTCTTGAACTTAATCCTTGCTAATGGCTTGGTAAGGATGTCGGCCCTCTGCTCAACACCCGGCACATGCTCCACCTCGATTTGTCCATTCTCCACACACTCACGAATGAAGTGATACTTCTTGATTATATGCTTACTCCTTCCATGGAAAATTGTATTCTTCGTTAGAGCAATGGCTGATTTGTTGTCGATCCTAATTGTGACCGTCTTGTCTTCTTCACCTAGTATCTCACTCAACAAGTCTTTGATCCATATAGCCTGCTTCGCTGCTTCTGTTGCCGCCATGAACTCTGCTTTGCATGATGATAAAGCAACCGTCTACTGCTTCTGTGATGTCCAAGTTATCAATGACTCTCCATAATAGAATGTGTCATGTCCCCGATCCTGGATAGGATCGTCCGGATGAACCATTGTGCGTGGAGATGCACCAGACAGGTCATATGACCTAAAGACAAGCGTGTCATGATCCAAGCCTCTCAGGCCGCGGTCGATGCCTCACGTCGCTCGGTCCATACCCTGACCGAACCTCTAAAAATTTCGCCCTTTATTTAAAACATCGCCCATAGGCGAGGGCTAACTCAGATCCTAGCTCAAGACTACCTTAGTCATTCCCTAGCTTAGATCATTTCAACTTATGCACAGCGGAATAATATCTACATAACCATTGGTCTAAAACCAATCTAACACTTGTCTGGTCACATCACCTAAGCTAATGGTTAGTATACTCAACTACCAGCTAGCTCCAAGGTCGATGCTGAACCCAAACCAAGTCATACAAAATCCGAGGTTCCATTCACCTAACCATTCTATCTAGATCTATGCAACATTGATAGATCATACCTTTGCCACATCCACGGAGCTTGTTAGCTCATTGTCCCAGCTGACTTAGATGTTTAGCTAGCTCATCCAGCTAGCTGAGCTGAACCACTTCACTTGAGGTTCCATCTACTCTCCTCCAGCTGATAAAGCTGTGAGGTAGCTTTGCCTAGCTCCCCGTCCACTCGTCCAACTCTCCATATACCTGCATAAACTCTTCCCTTTGGTACTTAGTCATTCAGCCAACCATCCCCACAGACTAAGTACCTTCGGGAAGTCTTCAGCTGCAAAAACGACCTCAAGCAAACATGCTCCAAAAATTAATTAAAATTCATGACAATTCATGATAAATCCCAACTAAGAAGAATCCATAATCATAATCTACAGAACCAGCCTTGATCCTATAGATCTCGGCCAAATTCAGTCAAACCGGCCATAACTGACCACCTTCAAATCAATTAGGTAAAACCCAATAAAATTCATGATAAATCACCACTAAGAATAATCCATTGTCAGATCTCAATTAATCCCTCTGGATCATATAGATCTCGACCATGATCAGTCCGGCCGATGGCCAAGGACTTCATACCTGAACCGGCCAAGGCCTGGTTTAGTACCACCATGTCTCAGGCGTGTGCTCCTCTGGAACCAAGTCCTTTCATGGACTAACAAGGCTCATCAGATCCTAAGTCAATCAACCAACCACCCCACATGACTCAGAACTGATGAGTCTTCACACTTCCTAACCGGCCATGGAACCATGTCCCACTGAACCCTTATTAGTGTTGCTCTTACCACCGGTGCATCCTTTGATCAATCAGATCAGACACCTTGATCCACCATCCATGGATCAGGTCGCCCATCCTTGTCCATGATCAGATCACACACGGCCTTCCTTGTATAAACACACCAGCACCATACTTGTGGTCCATACCAACAAGTACTAGCCTTACTCTTCTCCTTTGCTTGCTGTTGGATCCAAACGAATTGGACCTTGCACTCCACATGGTTCCTCTGATACTAGGACCCCCATGTGTCTCATCAATGGGTCGGATCCATGGTTCACACCATGATCAAACCCAACATCAAACCATGAACCATCATGGATCACTATCCAATTAATAAAGATCTAACTATCACCCCACATGGATGAAGTAGATCAACAATGATCCTCCTCTCAGGGTCCTGGATCCTTAGTTTACATCACAATATATGGTCTTTAAGGGCGTGCCTTACCTTGGCTTAACAGCACCACAAGAGACAGAAGTATAAATCAGAAAGTAATCATAAACATGTTACCTCATCAATGATGATTGTAGATCTTGTGTCATCCCTTGTCAAGGACAACCATACTCCTCTTGATCACGTCTCCATCAATCATTATCATATATTTTCAGTAATGATAAGATCCATTCAACGGTCGTACCTCTCTTCCATACCATGGAACTCCCATGGAACCAGTTTCTGCACTGCATCCACCTTTGAGGATGTGTTGGCCTTTGGGAGTGGAGTCTGGCCTTCTCCCTTCTCCTCTGACCATTTGCGTGTGTTCCCAAGACACAGAGGAATCCCAGGGGATGATCATCCATGATCAACATCCATCCAAAAGTCGTTCATCACTTCTCCTTTTGTTTCCCATGAAACTGCCTTTCCACACACATCTGACTTCAAGGCTGTCTCTGCCCTTGGAAGTGGAATCCGGCCATCCCTCTTCTTTCCAGGCTATTTGCGTGTCCTCTTGATCACGTCTCCATAGAAGACACGCAAATAGCCTGGAAATAAGAGGGATGGCCGGATTCCACTTCCAAAGGCAGAGACAGTCTTGAAGCAAGATGTGTGTGGAAAGACAGTTTCATGGGAAACAAAAGGAGAAGTGATGAACGACTTTTGGATGGGTGTTGATCATGGATGATTATCCCTTGGGATTCCTCTGTGTTTAGAAACTACTCAAAACTAAAGCTCTCAATGTTTTTCTCTTAGATCTTATGGAACATCTCTCCATTAGACATATATTTATAGTGAAAGACAATTTCCTTAACATGTGAGATATGGAAAAAGAAACTAACTTAAATAGAAAATTTTGTTTTTTCTATTTCTAGATTTCCTTTTTATATTTCTTAACATAATTGAACACTTATCAATATGTTAAGTTTCCACGAGTTTGAAATTATCCAACATCCAAAACTATATATTTTTAATGAACACATTACTGTTGACTAAGTTTAATATTGTGACATTGAGCTGGTAGCTCAAATCTTCTGTTGGCCCGTTGACTTTCTTTAAGTCCTCCAGTTTATACTTTTTCTTCAGCCCTTTTGTTGATTGCTTGCTTTGAAAGTACACCCTCTGCAGCTTGCACCCTCTGCAGCTTGTCAGAATTGTCCATGGAGTAACGTCACATGTAATAAATCTTAACCGCGGACATAATTTCCGTCATAGTCACGATAGTAGAGCACTAGAGCTGTCACGTCACCTCCTTGTGATTATTTATTTGGTCGATCGTACAGAGTAATCCCTCTCAAGTAACCGATAGAAACGTGTCTCTTCCCAAAGCCATCTCCAGATTTTCCGGTCACAAAGAAGATGTCAGGTAACGCCCATCTCTTCTGTTTCTTCTGTTTTATCGTTTTTTGTTAACATAGTATAATATAGTGTTTTTAACAGGATCAAGTGATGTTAATCGGAGCTTGTGGCTGGCACAAAATCCCACCAAGAGATGGGGTGAGCTCTTCTTCCTCTTCTACACTCCTTTCTGGCTTACTCTCTCCTTGGGAATCATTGGTTCCTTACAAGCTTTTTTTTTTTGAAAGGAGGCTTTTGTTCCCTACAAGCTTTACGAGATTCGTTTCTGTAAGGTTATCAATATGTTTCCATATGAAGTCTACATATCACGGAGTTGGCTTGTTTAGCTCCATGCAACTAGCTATTCACAGCTGAAAGCGATTAAAATTATATTTGCCAACTAGCAGATTCACGGAGTTGGAGTATTTGCTGGTGGCCTTGGTTTCAGCTGTTCCTGCTTTCGTGATACCAATGTTAGTTATTGGAAAGGTTGTACTTAACAACACTGCTACAAACTTCTTCTTTTTTCATTAATCCATTTTCTTTTTATTTTGTTGCCTTACCTTGGATTAGAAGTTATTGCTGGGAATGTCCTAAAATCATTTTGTACTTACTCTAGAGTCGTAACGTCGAGGTTCGACAATCGTATAAAATTATGTTGTTATAATTTTTTGCTAGAAACCGTTTATAATCTATGGATTGAGAATCTATTACTAATATTATATGATCCAACAGGGTCATACATCTAAATAAATTGGATCAAGGATATATTGGGTTTTATAAGTAACATAAATATATATATATATCTGTGTTTTTTTTTTGTGACATCAAACGGCCATTCTATTACTCAAACTAGAGGTGGTCTGGGTAACCAGACCGTAATAGAACAACCAATAAAAAAGAGATCTCTATGAAACGATCTTGCAGTTCTAGCTAAAGAGTCCGATATCCAATTTTGAGCCCGTGGAACATAAGTGAGTTTGAAGTCTGGAAAGCTTATCTTCAGAATTTATATCCTCTCCAGCTCTGTTGCAAACTATGGCCAAGCATGAGGCTCCTTAGACATCGCAGTCAGATCCTTGCAGTCTGTTCCAAAACTCTTGCATGTCGAATGCTGAAGCATGCTCTCCATCGCCCACCTCAATGCTTCTAGTTCAGAATGTAGAGCAGATTCCTTTCGTATGTAATTTCGCGTCCCCATTAGCTGAACCTTCCCAAGGCTATCTATCCAAACCCAACCGCTTCCACTGAAACGTGCCGTAGCTATCCATGATCCATCCACCATACATATATTCCTCAAGCTTAAGACTTGAGGTTCCACTATACCCGGATCGCGCGGAGTCGATGGGATCCTTTCGTTTGCTTTGAACCAGGCCTGGCATTCACTCTCTGCATACCGAACTAGCTCCATTGGGTCTCTGTCAATCCCTCTGAATAGCTTATCATTCCTTGCCTTCCATATATACCAAATTATCCAAGGATAAGGATCCCTGTCTAATTCAGTCTCAACAATATCGTTCTTCCTCCAGAAAAGATAATCCATATTTGCGTACAGACTAGGTCGTGGAAAAATATATGGGCTTGCTGGAGTTGTTGATAGAGACCATGCTTGTAGAGCTGGCGGGCATTCAAAGATAGCGTGTGTCACTGACTCATCTACTTCTCCACATCGTGGCCAATAGTTATCACATCTCATATTCCGTCGTATGAGGTTTCTCGTAACTGCTATTTGACCCGTTATCAATTGCCATATAAGATGACAGATCTTTTGAGGCGCTTTTATCTTCCAATCGAAGGCTTGTAGCTTTGTTATACTAGGTTCCAAAACCTCTCTTTCTTCATCCTCCTTTAATATGTTTCGAGCCATCCAATATCCTGATTTAACAGTATATTGTCCATTCTTTGTGTAGTCCCAACAGAATGTGTCTCGTCTATGAGAGGTGCTTGTTGCCAGGCTCCTAATCAGGGGTATGTCTTCAGGTACTATGTACCTCTCCAGTAATCCAACATCCCATTCTTCGATACACCGTTGATAAGATCGCTTACTCTCATGTTGGGGTGTAAGACTGGGGCTGTAGGTTGGGCTGGCCTAGCTGGTATTGTTGGGATCCAAGGGTCCTCCCACACCTTAATTTCATATCCAGAATGAACTTTTTTCCTAATCCCCAGAAGCAAGAGCTTCCTAGCTGCTGAAATGCTGGTCCACACATATGATGGACTGTTTGTTATGGTTGTCCGCAAAGGCGAACTCAGCTTGAAATATCTCCCTCTCAATACCCGAGTGACCAAAGAGTCAGGATATTGAACTAATCTCCAAAGTTGTTTCGCTAGTAAAGCCAAATTAAATTCATGAATCATGTGGAAACCAATTCCTCCTTCCTCCCTTGGTACACATAACTTTCCCCATTTTGCCTAATGTATCCCTCGCTTTGGTGGGTTTGAACTCCACCAGAATTGTGCAATGGCACTTGCAAGATTTTCACATATCTCTAATGGAAGCAAGAAGCTAGACATAACATAAGTCGGTAAAGCGAGCAAGATAGATTTTATCAGAACCTCTTTCCCTCCTTTCGATAACCACCTTCCCGTCCATTCGTTGACTCGATGTGGTAATATGTCCTTTAGGAAGGAAAATAGCTTACACTTGGAGCCACTGATATCTTCTGGTATCCCAAGGTAGGTACCCATTCCCCCTTCATTTTGGATTTCCAGAGTATCTTTTATCTGTTGCCTAACAGTTACGTTGATCCTTTTACCAAAGAGTAAAGAAGACTTGTCGAAATTAATACATTGACCTGAAGCTTTGCCATATTTCCTGACTACTTTCATTACTTCTTCACAATCACGGGGCTCCGCCTTACAGAAGAAAAGGCTATCATCAGCAAAGAGAAGGTGAGATACCGAGGGACACGCGCGTGTAACACGCATTCCCGTTATCTTCCCTTGGTTCTCTGCATGATTAAGAAGGCTAACGAGCGCTTCTGTGCATAGAATAAAGATGAATGGAGACAAAGGATCTCCTTGGCACAGACCTCTCTCCGGTACAATATATCCCCTGGGTTGACCAGTCATAAGTACTTTATATTTTACCGAAGTGATACATCTCATGATCCAGATAATTCAGGTTTCCGAGAATCCCATCTTTCGCATGACAGCTTCAATAAACGACCACTACATCCTGTCATATGCTTTGCTCATATCCGTCTTGATGGCCATCCTCTTGTTGCGTCCGCTTGGCTTGGTTCGCAGGGCATGAAACATCTCATGAGCTATCATGATATTATCAGATATTTGTCTTCCAGCAACAAAGGCTGACTGGGTCTCTGAGATCTTATTTGGCAACACTTTCTTTAATCTCTGGCATAAGACCTTAGAGATTATCTTATAGCTAACATTACACAAGCTAATAGGCCGAAATTGTGTCATCACATTAGGTCGAGTAGTTTTGGGAATGAGGCAAATGTTGGTATCATTCAGTCCTTTTGGCATTGTCCCATCTATAAGGAATTTATTAACCATATGAGTTAGGTCATCCTTAACAATATCCCAGAACTTTTGGTAAAAAAGTGCAGTCATGCCATCAGGCCCTGGAGCCTTTTCTGGGTGCATAGCAAAAAGAGCTAATTTAACCTCCCATTCAGTGACCGGAGCAGTGAGGTCATTATTTATTGTTTCTGTAATTGTTGTGGATACCTCCGATAGCGCCTCAGCTATCTCTTCTGGATTTAATGATTCAAATATTTGTCGGAAGTAACTAGTAGCAATGGCTACCAGTCCCTCTTCATCCTCCACGACATTTCCATCATCATCTAGGAGTTGAGTAATCCTATTCCTTGCTCTCCTTTGCCTCGTCAGTGCATGGAAAATTTTTGTATTTCTATCTCCCTCTCTCAACCAGAAGACTCTGCTCTTTTGTTTCCTGAACATTTCTTCTGCCTTAAGAGCATCAGAAAATTCCTTCAAAACTTCTGCTATTTCCTCTGTTGTCGCGTCATCATTCAAATATAGACCTTCCACCTTATTTGTTAGTTCCTCTACCAGCAAATCCGAATTATAATTATGTTGTCTCCTCCACTGGCTTAATGCCTTACGACAACTTGAAATATGCTCCATAATATTTGCATTTGGTGGGAGGTCTGGAGATTCCCACCCTCGAGAATGATTTGTCTCAGTTCCTCATTATCTAGCTATCTCTTATCAAATTTGAAATTCTTTGATTTTCTTGTTGGCTTTGTGAGAATTTCTGCCAGAATCGGACGATGATCCGATCCCCGTAACCTCATATACTTTACCGATGAATTGGGAAATTTTTCATGCCAGTTTTCATTTCCAATAGCTCTGTCAAGACGACATCTAACAGTTTCTCCTCTTGCTCTCTTTCCAACCCATGATAACATATCCCCAGTAAAAGGAAACTCCAGCATACCACAATCACTAAGCATTTTCCTAAAAGGTAAGAATGAACTTTCAGGTCGTTGTCGACCTCCAGTTTTCTCATTGTGATCCTTTATTTCATTGAAATCACCTATCATGAACCAGGGTCCATTTCTTGTTGTTGAGAACCGCGTAAGGCGTTCCAATACTTGTTCTCTTCGTTCTTTTACAGGGTCTCCATAAACAAACGTCATAAAGACTTTTATTCCATCAATGACTGCCTCAATATCAATCATTCTGTTATTCGAAAATAAAACATTAACTTGAAAATCATCTATATAAAAAAAGCTAAACCTCCGCTGAGACCAAGTGGCTCTACGGTAAACAACTGATCAAATCCTAAATCGGCCTGAATGTTTTGCAACAGCAGCCTACTACTCTTCGTTTCAGAAAGGAACACTAGTCATGGGTGATGCTTCTGACACATCTCCGTAAGGCGTCGAACTGTGAGGTCAGTCCCTATCCCTCGACAGTTCCAACTGAGCGTCCTCATGGATAAAGTCTAGAGGAGTTTTTGGACCCCTCCAAACCATTTCTCTTACTGGTGTTGCCTCGTGAACTCTTTCCAGCTCCCAAACAATTACTTTCAGACCGATAAGTATCCTTAGAAGATGATCTATGCAGTATTGGAGATCCTCGATGAAGAAACTCCGCCTTCTTAATCGATAGACCCAAAGGAAGTCTATGTCTTTTCTTACTCTTATGCACAAATGTTGGCTTAGATCTCTCGACATCCATATTCGCCACCCCAGCTTCTCCTCCGGAAACCTTCATACCACCCTTTTCCATATCCAGAAGCTCCTCTCCAAGAAGATCATCATCCTGCTCCATACTCTCCAGCGTAGCATCACGTTCTCCCTCATTTCTTTTGCTTGTACCAATGATCTCCATGTCTTCTAAAGTCGCAATGACGTGAGCATCCTCCGGTACCACTTCATCCATAGGAGAGTATGTTAAAAGACAAGGAGAAGCTTTGTGGCGTTTTGTAACATTGTCATCGGAGGCCTCACAAAGAGGCGATACAATTTTACTTGCTATCCTCTTCCCGCTGCTCTTTTGCGTCTGATGATCTCCACTGACCGAAGAATACCGAGAAGCTTCAATATTGTTCATTGCTGGAGAGCTATGAGCATAAGTCTCACCACTTCGCTCCTGAACATCAACTCTCTTCTCCGTTCTTTCCTTGATCCTCCATGATTTTTCATACTTTCTATCATAAGGAACATAACGGTTGGATTGTCTCGAGTGTGCCGTAGAGATCTTCTTTGCCTTACCTCCTTGCGTCCACCTGTTATTATAGTTATCATAACGACGGTGAGCCATCCTAGCGTCTGTCATAA
Organism: Brassica carinata; assembly: GCA_016771965.1. Classification (NCBI taxonomy): domain Eukaryota; kingdom Viridiplantae; phylum Streptophyta; class Magnoliopsida; order Brassicales; family Brassicaceae; genus Brassica; species Brassica carinata. Next base: position 9,435,233 of record CM028694.1, read on the forward strand.
AGCCACCATCGGAGCGACCTTCACTTACAAACCCATATCGCTCCTTTGCAAAGCCAATCTTATCAGAACTAAGCCGTTCCTTTCCATCTTGATGCTTCAGATTACATGACCAAGGATTACGATGTACCTCCTACAAAGGAAGTTGAACCCTGGCAAAGACCCCAGTTCGTTCTCCCTGCTCTTGCATCGGCACCTCTTTTTGAGGACAATACTCCTTCTCATGAGTAACCATTCCACAAGTTTTACAGTGTTTAAAGAGCTTCTCGTAGTGGATTTGGATTGATGCCTCATCACCTTCTGGTGACACTATTCTCCTAGTGAACGTAAGAGGCTTCCTGGTATCAACTTCTATCAGCATACGGCCAGCTGCAAGCTCAACTGTATCAATATGGCCAAGCCGACTACCAATGTCCTCAAGATTCCTGATTGTCCACAGGTGAAGCGGTATTCTTGTTATCTCCACCCAGAAAGGGATAACCCATGGATAGTCATCATGTACCACCGGTTCCCAACGGACAAGGACAAACATACAGAAGTTGAAATGAAATGTACCTTGACGCAAAACGTATTTGAGATCCTCTTCAGTGGAAAAGTTCAAAAGAAACTTTCCATTACCAAGATCATTAGCCGTGATCTTGTCTTGCATCCCCCATCTCTCCGGCATAGACTGGATCAACTTCTCCACCGTTTGTTTCTTAGGGTTTAGGATCTTCCCAATCAACGCCAGCCGGTATTCTCGAATGGTAGGAGCACCACCTTGATCCGTTAACAGGATGGGTTCGTCCACGTTCTCGTAACAGATGCCTTTTCCTTTAATGTTAGCCATATGAGCCGAACGAGCGTGGTTCATCTTTGTTATAAGATAACTTAAGGTTCACGCCAACGAGATTTTACCGATCTGGTGATTAGAAAGATGTCGCAAAGGCACTAAATAGTATCAGGAGATCCGAATATCCCCAATAAAGAAACCGAAGCGATCGGACAACGCAATGAAACTGTTGGGATCAGATTGAGATCAAAGAGATATCAGGGATCTCTGTAGAAAAGCTTGGTTTGTTATCACTCCAGATACTTATCCGTTCGAAGATCTGCTCAACAAATAAATAATCTCACACCAACGAGCTAGAGATTAAGCGGAGATCACGATCCCAAAGAAGATCATGATCTAGAATCGCCTTAAAATCGCCTAGGGTTCGTGGCCGCCACTTGTTTTTATATATATATATATATATATATATATATATATATATATATATATATTATATATGATATAAGTACATTATATATATATATATTTATAAGTTAAGCTCGTAGGATAAAGAAACTACTAATGTTTATAAGTGGGCTTTTGCCTATTGGACTGATTACGTGAAGTTTAGTCACGTGCATTAGGTCAAAAGGTTGTCTATATAAGACTGATATTTTGATGATATGATCATCCACTGACGACGGCAAACCCTAAAATATATAAGAGTGACAAAACGTTTGTCAAATTTTTGAGATTTGATCTCAACGAAACTAGCATCCCGTATCGATCCAGTTTGTGGATACCAGTAGAGGCACGACATTTGGAGTGCTTGAAATCTCGACTTGGTTTGTTTATCTTCCGATACAATATAACCAGGTATATTCGAAATCATTAGATCTAATATTTATTTTAGTATTTTCATGAGATTCTAGGCAATTAGAATTCATAAGTTAATTTAAAAATTGTTATAAATCGGTATGAATTCCAACAATGGTATCAGAGCCAGGTTGTATAATATTGAAATTAAATTGAGATAGTTTCGACATGTTTATGAACATATACACGTTCGTTATTAGTTTGTTTATGAACAAAAGAAATTATGCTTGATATGATATATCTAGCGAATTCAATTAATCTGTTGCAAGTGATTTAAAAATATCTAGATATACGTATTGTCATGTTATGGTTATATATGTTACTTACGCATGGTTAATGCATATATATAATTTAAAGAAAGCACTCGTGTTATTGTAAAACTTGCTGACTTGAATTTAAATAAAGTAATATGTATCATGGAATCCATGTCATTGTGTGATCGTCACCGAGAATTGGTTTTTGAAACCGATTATTCAAACATCATGCGCATGTCGTAAATTGGTTCTGCATAATGGACTTCTAAAAGGTCAACATGTGTTATTGTAACCTAGTTGGTCTGATTATGTGCAATCTTTTAAACCAGCTAAACCAGTTCTCTGGTTTAAGCGATGAGCTTGATCGATCGTGTCAGTCCTATTGTGTTTAGAATTCTAATCTGATTAGATTCTAAAATCAGTTCTATTGTTTATAATTCAATTAAAATACATATAAAATATGTATTAAGTATATTTATATTTTATATTAGATATAAATTTTAAATATAAATTAAAATTGGATTAAAATTTATTCCTCAATTAATTTCAAATATTTTTGATGTCTACCCAATCTTATCAACTATCAAGGCTCGTTTCGTTGTAAGATGGGCTTGCCAAAGCAGGGTGTCTGCAATTACATGAGTGACACTAAAACTGTGTCTTTATTACTGCAAGCTAATAGTGTAGATGTAGTATTTGAGATTCAATTTCAGAGGACCAGTTTACACTTTATTTCTATGGGATCAATATCAAGCTAAAAAAATGGTGAGGTTTTGATTTGGTTGTAACGAGCAAGCAGCAAAAAATCTAAATGTGAATTGAATTTAAAGAGAAGCCAGCCTAGGGTTACTTCATCAGGTGTTAATACTTGTGAGCTGAACAATTATTCAAGCGCTAATAAGAACAGGTCCAGAACTCGGATCACTCAAGTAGAACAGCCCACTGTCGTGGTACTGTTCCCTATGCTGATCGATCTTGATACCTAAACTCCCGTTTGGATCAAGATGCGACAGCAAGCAATAGAGATCAAGTCCGATAGGTTCACCAAACACCCTAATATATATTTTCGCTGATTAGGGATGCTAGGCTCATTCATAACATGTCTAGCAACCTATTGCACGGTTAATGAATAGATTAAACCGAAGTTCATACATTAAATGGCCAGATTAATGCAAGCAGCAAGGATGGATATGAATTTAGACAATGGAATGATTCACTTATCTATGTTTAGCTCACTTGATTAACACCCTAGAACCCTAGACAAGCTAGCCGACTACTCAGCCATGACACAAGAGATCGAAGACATGGATACTGAATAATACTGCATAAAAATAACAGAAACAAAGAGAGGGTTCAGGATAATCTTCTATAGCCGAGAGAGATGGAGGCTTCTCCCTTTATAAAGTAGCAAATCCTCAAATCCAAAAGTCTCCAATGGTTTCTTGTGTTTAGAATAGCGTAGAATAAAATAGAGAAACATAAAATAAGATATATCAAAGCCACAGGCGGCTGGGAGAGAAAATAGGGAGATTAGGGAAAATCCCGAAATAAGTTGTAGTTTCCTTAAAAATCTCTGCCGCTGGAACAGGCACTCGGGTGTTCCGCTCGATCGAGAACAGCCATCAGACTGTTCTGCATGAAAATCACCAGATTACACTCTTTTCTGCCTCTTTTGTTCCAACTGGTCCATCTCCCATCCAATGCAACTCCAGACCTGTAAAGACTCGAAAAGGACTAAAATGACTAGATAAAGACTTGAAAACCATTGTTAGAATGTGCCAAAAATACAACATATCAATGAGTGAGGTGGATGGTAACGGTTACCATATGAAATAAGATTGGTTTAATTGACTAAGCTATCAAAACGGTTTTCAGCTTAGAGGCATGGGTTGGATAAGACATAAGATATCGTCTGACGACCAAGAATTATATTTGATATAATTAGCCAAGTGTTGCTTACCTAAATAGCTAGACATTCGGGCGATGAGTCAAAGCTCACTCGGATTTTAGTGAAATATATGGATCTTGGATTATTATATTCGTTTGAGGAAAATATTTTGAATATAATATGAGTTTTCTTAATTGTTGAGATTTTTCTAATTCTTGAACATCATATTAATATTTGCTATTCTTATATTTCAACAATGTTAACTCCTCACAACCCATTTTCATTGTGATTTTCCCTTAAGAAGGACAAATTGAATGGATCAAAATTCCTCCAATGGTATCGAAACCCGAGAATTGTTCTCAAAGAACCCTACTTGGAAAATCTGAAAAAGAAAAAGACTTTTGAAACATCGTCTAAGGGTATTTATGTTATAGAAGTAAATGTTACTACTTCCGGTTCTACTTCTTGGGTATTGGATACCGGCTGTGGTGCTCATATTTGTACGAATATGAATGGACTAAGCAACAGTAGAATTTTGGAGAAAGAACAAGTGGACCTACGCGTGGGAAATGGAGCAAGAGTTGCTGCATTAGTCGTGGGAACATTTCATTTGTCTTTACCTTCAGGCTTGGTTTTAGAACTTAAGAATTGCTACTATGTACTTGCTATAAGTAGTAATATTATTTCCATTCCTTGTTTGGATTTGGAAGGATTTGAATTTACGATAAAAACAAGTGTTGTTCTTCTGATCGTAATGATATCTTTTATGATAACGGTCCATTAGAGAATGGGATTTATATTCTAGACCAAAGCGTGCATGTCTATAATATTAATACCAAAAGATTCAAGTCTAACAACACGAATCAAACTTTCCTTTGGCATTGTCGTTTGGGCCATATAAATGAGAAACGAATTCAAAAGCTTCATAGTGATGGACTTTTGAGCTCGTTTGATTATGAATCATATGAAAAATGTGAATCTTGTTTGTTGGGTAAAATGACTAAGGCTCCCTTTACTGGACACAGTGAAAGAGCCAAAGACTTGTTGGAACTTATACATACTGATGTATGTGGACCGATGAGTATAAGTGCTAGAGGAAACTATCAGTACTTCACTACATTTACTGACGACTTCAGTAGATATGGTTATATTTATCTAATGAAACATAAGTCTGAATCTTTTGAAAAGTTCAAAGAATTTCAGAATGAAGTACAAAATCAATTTGACAAGAAAATAAAAGCTCTTCGATCTGATCGAGGTGGAGAATATTTGAGTCAAGCGTTTAATGATCATCTGAGACAATGTGGAATTGTTTCACAACTCACTCCTCCAGGAACACCACAATGGGAATGTCCTAAAATCATTTTGTACTTAATTTTGTTAAAGTCGTAACGTCGAGGTTCGACAATCGTATAAAATTAGGTGGTTATAATATTTTGCTATAAACCGTTTATAATCTATGGATTGAAAATTTATTACTAATTTTATATGATCCTACAGGGTCACACACCTAAATAAATTGGATCAATGATATATTGGTTTTTATAAGTAATATGTGTTATATATGATATAAGTACATTATATATATAAGTTAAGCTCGTAGGATAAAGAAACTACTAATGTTTATAAGTGGGCTTTTGCCTAATGGACTGATTACGTGAAGTTTAGTCACGTGCATTAGGTCAAAAGGTTGTCTATATAAGACAATGATACTTTGATGATATCATCCACTGACGACGTCAAACCCTAAAATATATAAGAGTGACAAAACGTTTGTCAAATTTTTGAGATTTGATCTCAACGGTACTAGCATCCCGTATTGATCCAGTTTGTGGATATTAGTAAAGGCACGACGTTTGGAGTTCTTGAAATCTCGACTTGGTTTGTTTATCTTCCGCTACAATATAACCAGGTATATCCGAAATCATTAGATCTATATTTATTTCAGTATTTGCATGAGATTCTAGGAAATTAGAATTCATAAATTGATTTATAAATTGTTATAAACCGGTATGAATTCCAACAATTATTAAATTTCGAAAACATCTAAAGAGGGTATTGTACATCTACTAAATGCATGTAACCAGTTTTAACGAAGATCTTTATGTTATTTGGTTGTACAGAAGCTATGATGACTGTGTTCGGTTTGAGAACTCTGTTTCAGTGTGACCAAACATGTTGACTTGTTGTTCTATTACCATGATCATCTACTTGTGTCTCTAACTGATAGTTAACCGCTATTGTCTTCCTTTCTTCAGGCCGACAGAGGCTTATGCTGGAAGGACCGTTATTGGGTTAAGGAAAGCTTTCTTCCTTCTCTGTTTTAATTTTAAGTTATTTGGTTAACCAAATCACATGTAGAGAAACTCTCTCTACGTATCTATACTATTAAAAGGGAAGGAGTTTTAAAAATCTAATTAAAAAAGATTGTTGGATCTTTTCATGTATTTTTTTTTCCTATCTTATATTTCTCTAACTATATAACATTCAGGGTATGAATGGTGACCAGGGAACGACGGGGAATAATGCATTCCTCAATATTCCTAAAAAAATTCACCATTCACAAGGAATAAATTTTCCTTCTCATTCCCTCTCATTCCTTTTTTTGTAGAGAAATAAAGAACAAAAATATTCCTTGTTAAATTTGAGGAGGAACAACCATTCCTTTTAATTCCTGTCATTTTATTCCTCTACATTCCTTTTCTATTCATTCCTTTTGTTACCAGAATGATCACCAGTCGGACCCTCAATGTTTTTATTTAGTTTTCAATATGTTTTGGTGGGTCAAAGATTTTGTTTAACTAAAGCCCAACCATCATGTTCATTTTCTTGGATTATTTTTCTTGGACTAGTCTATTATTTCAGTAATTCAATTTTAGGGAAAATTGTTTTTTTTGGGCCAAAAATATTTAAATTTTTTGGTAAGATCTTGTTAGATTTTCTCAACAGATTTTTATGAAGATATGGAATGTTATAATAAATCATAATAATAATGATAAGATTAGAGAATAAATGTTAAATGACTTTCCAGAAATAAGTCCAACTTAAAAAAATCACACATGAATCAAAGTTGTGACTTCTGTTATAATATATAAAAATGGTATCATGTCCCATTAGGCGAATCTTATATAGTTTATGTCTCATTAGGCTAAATATTTTCATAATGACAATAATACCCTTAATTTTAATTATAAATTTGAAATTACATTTAACAAAATAATTGATAAACATGAGAATATAAATAAAAATAGTTTGCTCAAAAACAAAATCAATGGAATATAGAAGATGACGTGAGAAGAAGATTAAACGTTTTTGTGTGTTTTTTTAAAAAAAAATCGATTTTTTATTATATGGAAACAAAATATTTCAAAATATTTTTTTCCATATTTTCATAATTGATTATCCTTATATGTAGAATTCAGTAAATCTGTAGAAATAGGTTTCTACAGGTTTTTAGGTTTATAGCAATGTGTAGAAACTCAGCTTCTACAAATTTTAGATTTATAGTAATGTGTAGATTTCGAGTTCTATAGGTTTTAGATTTTTTTGTAAAGTGTAGATTTCGATTACTACTGATTTTAGAGTTATAGGTTAGGCGCGGAACGTGTATTCTAAATATTTGTAGAGTACTATTATTTACGTAAATCACGTATTCAAAACATAGTAGATTCAATGAAAAAAGTGGATTTCATTTTCTACTTTGTAGAATGTCAATTCTATTTTTCCTAGAATAGAAAATTAAATTATGATTTAAACATTTTAACAACTAGAAAAAAATATCACTAATTTGATATAGGTATTTCATCACTAGTTAATATTTTTCCAATTTTTTTTGTTTGTAAAACTATTAATTTAATTTATTTTCTAAAAAAGTATAGGCTATTAGAAGAAAAAATGGTACAAAATAGAAATTAGCCTAATAAGATATAGATACCATTTTTGCCCAAAAAAACAATTTTCCCTTCATTTTATTGGTCTATGTCTTAAAAGTCTAATAAGGACCAACGGTTTGTCTTATAGCGTGGAATAAGTCTAACCACTTAAACCCGAAACGTATGTTGTAAATATGTATTATATTTTAACCCACAAGTTTTATATTAAATATTTAAAGTTACAAGTTCAAAAATAAATTTATTTAAATACTTAGAAAATCAAATTTTGACAATCTCTTAAAACAAAACTATATGTATTAAGTTAATCTATTTTTTTAATTATTTGATCCTTCAAGCGCGGGTTTGTTTTCAAAATTAAATAAAAATTTAAATTAATTTTTATATAAAATACCGTATTGGTTTGGACAAATATCCGGACCCGTGAACCAACCCGTACCAAAATGAAAAAACTAAAACTAAATTTGAACTAAATTTCATTAATTATCGAGAACCAAATGGGTACCTGAATGTTTAAAATACAAATTATATATTCTCACATATTAATTATATTTAATTTATAAGTAATTAAATATCTTAAAATTATTTTTATAAATCGAATTACCCAAATACATTTTTCAAAATATTAAAAATTATTCAAATTATAAGATATTTTATCCGAACAACCCGAATCATCTAATATTTAAAATAAAACCCCAAAATTATCTAAATTTTTATTTATAAATTTTAATTAGCCAAGGAGAATCTTGGGAAAACGTGGTATTAATATAAATTACTTTTCTTTATAGAGTAACAGTAAAAAAGGTCTATTATGAGTATAATCTATATATTATAAAATATATAACGTAAATATTGTGTGTAATTATTACTTTAAGCTCATAAATAATAGTTACATTTTTAGAACATCATGAGATAAAGTAGAAATTACAAAATTCTAGCATTTAGATTATATTTCAGAAATATCATCTATTAAACAACCAATATTTGCATTTCCTTGATTAATTATTATTTTTTCCTTAAATTTTGCTGTATAACTATGAGAATATTCAAAGATTGTTTATGGTTTATTGTTAGTAGGTAGAGATTGTGTTTCGTTATTCAAAAGCTAAGCTGATGTATATGACCATACTAATTTCGTAATAAGTATATATGATATTTTGTTATCTATGTCTATTGATGTTAAAAAGCTGACTAAATTTGTGAAGTAAAATATGTGCATTGTAATATGATATATGATGTTTTATTAACATATGTGAATTGTCATATAACACATTAGATTGAAATGGTTAAATTATATTCTACAAAACTCATTCCCTTTTAATAGTATAGATTTTAGACTAAATTGAAAACTATTAAAAAAAATGTAAATTTTATAAATGGAAAAATATATAAATGTCGTTGTAACATACAGAATCTCAATTAAATAAATTCATAAATTTTAATTTTAAACAAAAAAAAAAGCATTTTCATCTTCGATATAAAACGACCTTGTAACATAAAATGTACAACAAAACTAAAATACTAATTCTTATTAAAAAAAATTTATCAGGATTTATCAGGTTTTAACATATCAGATTTCAACTAAATTTGAACCGGATTATAAACGAGTAACTGGATTTATCATTTTGACTGCAGATCTAGGTCGGGTACAAAAACACCTCTAAAACTATTAAAAAAAATCTACAAATCTATAATATTAGATTAACCCAAAATCTAGCAAGTAAAACTTATGTTTTACGAGCTTAACAAACATAACTCTTATAAAATATATACAAAATATAAAAATGGTGTTGTAACATAGGAGTTCATATACAAAATCTCAGATAAACTAATTGATAATAAATATGCAACTTGACATATTTAATATAGTTACAAAACTTATATTAAAATATTAAACACAAATATGATTACAAAAAATAACAAAAATATAAAAATTAAATTTCTCACAAAATTAAAACAAAAAATATATCCGCCCTTTCAAAGGGCGGGTCCGAATATAGTTTCTTAGTTATTATTCTAAACATAATTAATATAATACCAAAAATTCTTATACACAAATATTACATCGAAAAGTCTCTTATTATTTACTCATCTATTCAACACGTTCTTTATTCTATTTTTGACATTAATAAAGTTTAGTTTATTATGCTGCCTTAACTTCTTAACTAGATCTTGACCCGCGCAACCGCGCATATGTTAATTTTTATTTTTATCTACATAGATATCTTGTTATTCAATTATCCTTAGCCGAATATACAATTCTCATAGTCCCCAAATGGGAAGCTAACTGCTTTTTCCGGGGAAAAGAATATTAACGTGTTCTAAACGTTGATCCATGTTCAACGCAGATATATTTTTTTATTTTAAAATATCTTAAAAATTAATTCTCTTATCAGAAAGACTATAGATTTTAAATTATTTTACTAATAATTATATATACAGTTTTAGTTAAAACTGGTATATAACCCATGTTTAAGTTACAAAATTATATTATTTAAATATGTATAAAGTGTAATATTTTTTATATTCATTTGATTTAAAATTTATTCAGAATTAAAGATTTTTATTATATACAATTCTTATATCATTATATATACAGATTTTTCAAAATAAAATTATTCTAAAAATGTTTTTATATCTAAAAATTTCTATCTTGTAAATAGTTTGGCTTGAAATTTAATAGAATTCAAAGTTCTAGAACTAATTTTTTTTAATCCAAGTTATATTTTGATGTGAAAAAAATTTATATTTTAAAAAATCACCTAGAGTTATTAATGAAAGCTTAATAGACTACATAAACTTACATAATATTATTAATTGTAGTATTTAAATCAGCTAAGAAAAAAAATATAAACTTTACAATATATATATGTATATATATAAATTGTTTTGGTTGAAATTCGGTAAACTAATAAATTGGTTAGAGATTAGTATGAATGAGGGATATTTTATCTAAAATATTTTCCAATTTTATACATATTTAAAAGAAAAAATATATTGAAAATAAATAAGATTTCTACAATATCAAAATTTGAAAACGAAATTTTAATAAATTATTTTTTGAATTTTTTTTAATAAAACAGTTTTATTGTTGTTACCATATATTGCGGAGATTATTGTTATAAGATTATAAATATTATATCTCAGAATCTGGTTAATACAAATCAAATTACATTTGTTAGTTAGACATATTAATATTAATGAATAAATGATAACTGATTTCTAGTAAGAATCTATTTAAAAAAAAAAAAAAATCACACAAGAATCAAGGTTGTGAATTCTGTTTTTATATAAAAGATAATTATAGTTGTGAGTGTTTCTCATCCATTGTTGTGTCAATTAAGGACTTAATTTCTACCATAGGCAAATCTCTAGATAATTATTTTCAGCTATGTGGGAAACTACTATCTGACTCACTATTTCTTCGAAGTTCTTGGAGCGTCATATACCTTTTCCGTCGTGGAAAATGAATAATGTAAGCAAACATACATCTAACCTCGGCTGTTCTCCATTGTGTGTGTGTTCCCCTCTCGGAGGGAAAAAGTTGCCTTCAGTCTGGATTAGCATGGTTTTCCCATTGAAGGTTGAAAGATGGCTGTTTCGACCAATTTGGAGACTGAAAGATAAGCCTGCACAAGAGATTCCATTTTCACTTTACAGAACTGAGAAGTAGATGACACGATTATAGCCATCTTTATCATGTTTTTCTTCATCCAGATTAAAGCTACTTAGATACATTTCTTCTGTTTACTCTCATATGGTTTACTTTGTAAAAAAAAATAATTTATATGAACCTAAGATCTTAAGCATCTAGATTAATTACATAATTGAATTATATGAAACTATATCGATTTGAGCCTGAGAGATCTTCTTTAATGGAGTGTATCCTAATTAGAAGACGAACTCTTAATCTCTGAATATAAGTTTTAAAGTTTCTCCTGCTTTGTATATAGACTTATGTGTTGTGTTGCTTTCAGAATGTATTTATATTGGTCTAAAGACATATTTAAAGTTGGAAGAGGACATAATTTTTCAATAAAGTTTACTTAGGATTAATCTCAATCGTCCACAAAAATATGATAAATTAGGAATTACTTATTTACTTCCAGTTTAATTGATCATCAAATACGTTAAGGAATATCAATCAATACTATTAATTAAGAGAATGTATAAATAAAACGTAATAGTTTGATTGATCCAAAAACATGACCCGACAAAGATGATGTGTGTATTGATGACGAAGATGTGACTCAACTCCATCTAGGACAAAACTCTCTATACTTGCTAATATAGCTAACTAGCTAGCCAAGGCTGCTACGATGTCTTGTTTTATGTGGGATGACTATTTATTTGAGGTTAAAAGTCTGAGAAATTTGTATGTGTGACACAGTACGTTGTATGACAATTTAGCTATATAAAGTCGTCTTTGTTGTTGTTGGACAATTAAGCTATATAAAGTTGTCTTAATTGGAGGGTTACTGTTACAGAAAGATTCATGCTAAAGATCAATATCTAAAGACTCTATTTTTATTCTTTGAACCTTGAAGCATTCAATCCCTTTTGAGCATGTTAAACCCTGTCTACAACATAAAAGATATTGACCATGCACTTTGATTCTAGAAATTCATGAAAGAAAAATTGAGTGAATATCAAAAGTAATAAAAAACACCAAACATTTTATAGTGAGAGGTCACTGAATCATTCAGCATGCGAAACAATATGATCTTCAGTTACAATACCGATAAGAACCTTCCCATGGATATCAGAATAGTTTGAAGGTTTAGGATTTCTTTTCTCAGCAACCTTGACACATTGTTATATTGACTCGTCATCAAAACCACAAACACACAAAAAAGGTAGGTGAATTCAATCAAAATCATACTAAGTGTTTGGCCTCTATGGCCTGAGCCTTAGCCTTTATGTGTCTCATGCCATGCATTTGTTGCAATGGTCCTCGATATACTTTTTAGGTGCAGCAAGTTTCTCCATTTTTGAACTCGAAATCAACCCTTCATCCTCCACAGCCTCCGAGATGGCATCATATTCTCTTTCATCTGCTCCTCGTAATCTTTTTCACAATTCTCCTTCTTTTTATCTCCCAAGAACAAAACAGAATGTTTCCTTTTATCCTCCATTGGATTCATTTTTGTCGCCGTTGATCCGTCAACGTTCCGCTGAGATGTCATCTCCACTTTCTTAGTCTTTCCTCTTCAAAGGTGGTTTAAATTTACCAATAAATTTGTAATTTCGGGCTTACTAATGGTATTTATTTTAGGTCAAACTTTAAACTTTGTAATTTTTATGTTTTGTTATTATTTATTAAATTTTATGATTTAATTAAAATAATATTATTATCACATCACCGTTGCAATTTTCACATATATTCAGTGACCATTGTACTATGTTTTGTTTTATTTATCACAACACTATTCGATTCGACCAATAATATTATTTAGTGTTAATTGGTCAAAAAGCAGAGTCGGCTCTGAAGTTTAGGGGGCCTTATTTGAAAATAAATTTTTTTTTTTAAAACCAATATTATCTTCAATGATTTTTCTTTTAGCAAAAACTTAGTTTGAATTATATACTCTATTTTTGATCAAAAAGTATGTTCTATTTAAAGAAAATTAAATTAATTTTAATAACATTATAAGCATAGTATATTTTATATATTTATTTTATTCATTTTCAATAACACAAAACCTGTTGTGTCATTTAAATTTATGTATAATAAAATGTTACTTTTTGTTCTATATTCAATGAATATATATGTATATAAATAAATTATTTTTGTAAAATGGGGGCCCCACAAGATGGGGACCCATTTAAATGTTTCTTTGTTTTTAGATGTTGTTATCTTTTGTAACATGATGAGGTGCGAAGTGTTGATTATTTTATTTTTATTAGTTGGTTGTCGTCATTGATTAGTGAATGTTTGTTTTGTGTATTGATTTGTGGTAGAGTTAGTGGATGAAGCATTTAGTATGTTCATTAGGATGGAAGCTACTTGTACAACACGTTTTGTTATGACTTTTTTTCTACGAAGCATGTTTATAGATGTTAAAGTGGAGTTTTACACATAACCTGCTAAAGCATCGACATATTGTGTATTAGGATAAGGGACTTATGTGAGGAATAATTATTTATTAATTTGAGAATGTAACATTTGTTAGAAAAGCCTAAAACAGAAAACCATAAAAAATAAAAAAAACATGCTAAACGACATGTAGACCAAACACATTGAAAAACTTTCTTCGTATGATAATACTACCTGTATTTAGTGATGGTATATTGTAAAGGGAGCAAAATGGAAGAGCAGTGTCAATACACCTTTCGCTAAGGTCCATGGGTCTTGGGCTTGTGCCGCAATGATTAGCCTGCAAAATCACACTTTATAGTGTTTGTTAATCAACTTGAAGTTCTGAAACAAGTCCATTCATATAGAGAAGCAGATAAATCTATTACTTAGCTAGAGAATCCGTTTTATTTCCACATTTCTATTGCTTCTTTTGAAGCTTTGGCTTCAGCTTTTGGGGCTTTCATGATTTTAGTGTCAAGGACAACATCTACTACTCTGGCCCAAGCGGTCAGATGTGCCTTCTACCTTATATGCCGATAGTTCCTGCCTTTTTAGTTAGAATAAGAAAATCTATAAAATAAATTTCAAGTGAAACAGTAGAGATAGACAGCTTGTATTGACATTATTTTCAGAGTTATAAACTTAGTTGAAGATTTTTATTTGAAGTAACGTGTACATTACGTCTCTGTATGTTTTTTGGTCTATAAGAAGCATGTTTATGACTCTTATAATGAAACTTCAGTTATAGGTAATGTACATGTTACTTTTACATCTGGTGGAAAAGTGTAGAACATAAAAACATTAAAAACAAAATCATGCTAAACGAAATGTAGTGATAACATTGACAAAACAAAAAACAGAAGTGTGATAGAGTTGAGGTTGTCCAATTTGAGTTAGGATTCTTGGGCAGTGACGTGATATGGCATATGGTTTTAGAATATGGTTTTGATAGTTTTCTATTTTACGTTAGATTACAAGATTTAATGTTTTCCTTTTAGTTAATCTTATAGGTATTTTCCTTAATTATTTAGGTTAATGATATCTTGTGTCGTAACCTATATAATGGTTTTCTATAATTAATAAAGATTTAACTTCCAACAATTAACCTTAATCTCCAAGAGAGCTTAGGGTTAAAGGAAGCTTAGCTACTTCTCTTCTTCTTCTTAACGTGTAAAGACGGCACCGGTTACTAGATTGCAATCGGCTCGTATCAATTTGGTATCAGAGCCGAACGATTCAATGGGGGACACTGAAGCGCTTGCGAAACAGATAGCACAGATGATGGAGATGATGCAATCAATGAATGCAAAGATAGACGATAACATGAAAACTCAGAGTGCTAACATGAAAACTCTACAAGAGAGAATGGTGCGTCTCGAAACTGCTAACGAGGATCGCGGTAAAGCAATCAAATTCTCACCCGAAGAACTTTCTGAAGTTGGAACATTAAGTGGAGGTAAAGGGAGCAAGGGGGCGATACCTTGTGTTAATTATTTAGGTTAATGATATCTTGTGTCGTAACCTATATAATGGTTTTCTATAATTAATAAAGATTTAACTTTCAACAATTAACCTTAATCTCCAAGAGAGCTTAGGATTAAAGGAAGTTTAGCTACTTCTCTTCTTCTTCTTAACGTGTAAAGACGGCACCGGTTACTAGATTGCAATCGGCTCGTATCATGACGTTGAGCAATGCATGGATTTTTCCTTCCAGATTCTCCTCCATCAACGGTTAATTCTCAGCTGTTGTGATCCACCTGAGACAGGTTCAACAGGTGGAAGAGCAGGCTCGACAGCACTTCCGTCAAGCATTCCAGCAGCACCTCCCTCAGCTGTTTTCTCAGGGGATCCAATTATATACCCATCAGTAGGATTATTTTTCACCGCGCCAGCTCCAAGAATGTCATCACCAGGATATTCTCATCTCCCAGCACATTAAAAAAATATAAGAGGGGAGATGTAAATGACTTACAAAGCAGGGGATGAGTTCTAGTGCGCTCATGTGGCTATGAAATTAGTACGTATGCATTAAGCTCTGCGACGTTTTTTTTTTTTTTTTTTGTAACTGCTCTGCGGCGTTTAGACTTTCAAATTTCTGAATACCCCCATATTTGGTTGCAGAACAAATTGAGCCCTCCTTATTGACGCACTTCCTGTTGTTTATGAATGGTCAAAGGAAAGGGACGTTAGTATGATAATTGGCTGCTTGTAAAATCTTGGGACAAATACTTACCTTTTAAGGAAGTTTTGGCTAGCTACACGGTCTTTGTTGATATAAAAAGTGTCCAAGATCTAGCATTAGGAAAAGACGACCCCGAAGCAAAATAAACCCAAAGTATGGTGTGAACCACAATCACACACACACACATATATATATATTGCGTATCAATCAATGTGTATATTTGTCACCAATCTCTCTCATCTCTCACAGTCCTCGTGAGCAATAGAATCATCAAAATATAATAAAGCTAATAAACTTATAATAGAAATAGGAAATCGAATCTATTAGGCATTCCTATACAGACAAAACAAAGAGGCAATAATATCAAAAGATCAAATACGAATGTGGAAGACTAACCGAGGATGAAACAATTTTTTCATTGCTGCTTGCGTCAGGAACCCTGATCACTCTTTTCATTCTAGATTTCTTGTTTTCAAATTACCATTTCTTGGCACGGAGATGAGTACACCTATTGGATCGATATAATACTTCTCTTTCACTTAAATTGATAAAAACAGAGGCTTACCTCTCGAACCCGAGACCTGAGACGAAGCGTTAGTGATCACGAATCCTGGTGATATCTGGTTACTCTTGGTGTAACATCTATGAGAAGACATGAACGACTTCGTAGACGAGACAGGTGGTGACGGTGCGAAGTTTATCCGACAGTGGTTGTGGCTCTTCCATTAGCTGTAGAAGACAAACCGTTTTTTTTTTGTGTCTGACTGTGGTTGTGTGATTAAGGAGCACGCCGATGGACTGCTCTGTTTTCTGTCTCTTTAAGACAAATGAATGTTGCTTTCTTCCTATCTTCTCCGTTTCCAATCTCTTACTCCACCTCCAGTTTTTTTTTTGTCTCGGGAGCTCGTTGTCTAGTTTTAGATCTACCGAATAACTTTGGAGGGTGACGCCGTTATCTAAGCCTGGTTTTCCTCCGTCGGTTGATTTTTTATACCGATCAGCTTAGAAACTCCTTAACGCCGTGAATCCCGACAGAATCTGTACCTCCACAGTGGATGAACAACGTCCGGACTTCAGATCAGCAAAAATGGTAGATGAGTTATCCATTATAATAAGAACGAAGTTTCTATTGTAGTAGAATTCGTGAGGATGATGTTTATGGGAAGAAGACATACCTTTTTATAGGTGAAGTTTCACTGCCTGAGAGGGAGATAAGAAGTGTTGAATGAGAGATCGTGGGTGGTGTGGATCCAAGGAATTAAAACGTTGTTAATGGCGACGAACCAGCTAATCCTGTAACGTAACAGAAACGATGAATCAGAAACGAAACGACATGAAGAAGACCGACATAGAGACTCCACACGTATATTTGATTTCAAGGAGTTCCAAAATAAAAGGACTTAATCGAAACCAAAACAACGGAATCGTCACACAGACTTCTGCATCTCAGTCTCTCTAATGGCTGATTTTGAAGATTGTGGTGGAACCCTGAATCACGTTTCTAATGGCGGACTTTGTATAACCCCAACTCACGAAACGATTCCGATCATGAACATAGTGTTTCACGCAAATTGGGCCAGCTTTCTAGAAAGACAATATGAGGCCCAAACTTAAACACCGAAACACATACTAAACGCACCGTTTAAATAAAGCGGACACGTGTCGTGCTCTCAGGATATGAATTTATGTGCTGGGATCCTAGGTGGCTCTCTAAGCAGAGAGTAAACCTTATTTTATATAATAAGATGCGAGGTTACCCTACCTAAATCGTTCTTAATTACAACATTTTTTTTATCTCGATTTGTGTTAATATATTGTGTCGTATCTTTATCAAAACTCCTAAGTTATTTTACATTCGAATTCATTTTATTTGCCCATCATAGTATGATGTTAGTCAATTATTATGATTTATAACTCTGCTTTCAAATCATATTGTCGTGAAGTTTGTTGTAAAACTGTTACACATACGGTTAAATTATTATATATATTTTACTATATATATAATTTGTATTAATTGTATATAATCTAAATATATACAGCTTAAGTAACATATATGGTTGGAAATACAAAATTGGTATGATCTAATTAATTTGTGATTCCATATCTTCATTATGATTTGAAAATTATACATTTATTTCATACGAAATATGATATGTAGGACCTCAGACATACACATGAACCATTGGAATGGGCCCCTAAACTTTTTGAGCCCATAATTTTTAAAAATAAATATTTTAGTTTATTGTATATTTTATTTTAAATTAAATCAAATATTACTAAATTATATAAAAAGATTTATGTATAAAAATAAAATAAATAATTTTACCTAAAGATCTATGTAAAAATATTTTAACACGTTATTAAAAATAAATAAATTATGAAAGTATCACAATAAATAAAAAAAATTATAATTATTTAATGGGAAATTTTCCCAAAATGACCTGAAACTTTATTTTAAATGCAAAAACATATCATGACTTCAATCAAATACAAAAGTAATCTAAAAACCTAGTAAAATTATAATCAGCCCCCTATGACCAAACAAAAAATCAGTATGCATTTTTACGAACGTAACCCCAGAAAATCTTCTATGGTTTAGTAAGTACTATCTTAGAAGACTTTATGGAAGTCTTCTTCAGTAGTAGATCTTAAAAATAAATTTTAAATTTTTTTTAAAAAATATTTTATGGGAGAAAAATAGAAATCATGTAACTATAAAAATTTGTAAATGATATAAATTAAGATTTAATAAAAATTGAATTGTTTCTAACACAGATGAGTGAATGTATATTGAACCATGATATTCTTTGGTAACAATGTTATAGTATTGTTTGTATTTTTAGGGTTAGATTTTGCAATCTTAATTTTTTTTAAAAAAATTAACTTATATACGTTTAGTTTGTGTATATTAAACACTTTAAAAGTTGATTTCAAGTTTGATGAAGTGTTTGTTTTTGTTTAGTTAGGTATTAGATTTTAGGGTTTATGTGACTTAAGTCTTCTAACAAATAATGCATTAGAAGACTCCCTGAAAATCTTCTGAGTCGAAAATATTTAAACTTATTGAAATTTTTGTCTCTATATATAAATAAAATTACACATTCTCTTTCTTTCTCTAAATGACCGCAACAAAAATGTAATGTTTCTCACTTTAAAACTCTCCAGCCCCTCTCTAATCTCTTTGAACTTAAAAACACAAAACTTTGTATCCATTTCTCATTCATGTCTTGCTCACTGATTTATCTTTATTTTGCAAGTTTTTCATTATGTGGTTCTCATCTTTCACTTATTTAAAAATAGATCTATAAATCATTTCCTTTTATTTGGTAACCTCTTGGTGCTTAAAGCTCTTACCTTTTGAAAATCCTTATTATTGCTTAAAACTCTTACCTTGTTTTGCAGGTTTTTCATTACATGGTTCTCGTCTTCCACTCTTTTAAAGATAGATCTATAAATCGTTTTTCTTCATTTGGTAATTTCTTGTTGCTTAAAGCTTGTACCTTGTGAAAATCTTTTTTATTGCTTAAAGTCTTACCTTATTTTTGAAGTTTTTCTCTGTTTTGAAGCCATTTGAATGCTTTTGAATTTGTAGGTTTTTATCTGATTCAAACTTTGGAATTCTGGGAAGTCTTCTAAAATATAATGCACTAGAAGAAGTCTTCTCCCATATCTCCTCTTTCATAAGAAATCCGAGCGTTTTAGTATGTATCCATATCTGATTTTTCTTCATTTGGTAACCTCTTGTTGCTTAAAGCTCTAACTTTTTTTCCAAACTAAAACTCTCCAACCTCTAGCTATCAATTTCTCTTCTTTTTTTGTCTCATGTATTTCTCACTAACTTATCTTGTTTTTGCAGGGTTTTTATTACATGGTTCTCATCTTCCACACATTTAAAGGTAGATATATAAGTTATATATATATTAGTGTGTTCTATAAAGGTAGATTTATCTCATCTTCCACTCATTTTCTCTGTTTTGAAGAAATTTGTACTTTTTTTTATATGCAGGTTTTCCAGATCTGATTCAGACTTTGGAAAACTTTTGGAAAGTCTTCTCAGAAGTCTTCTAATATAAATGCACTAGAATACTTCTAGGAAGTCTTCTGACGGAGTCTTCTCCCATGTTAAGCGGAGTCTAAGATACTCTTTGTGGAGGAATGATCTCTAACTCCATGTGTAATAGTTTTGTTTATGGTATGTTTTGTTATTTATATGTGTACTCTTTTAGTTGTGGATTTTTTTGTAAAATTGAATAGATGTTAATGAAAAAAATTTGGTAAATATGTTCGTGTCTATAATATTATCTTACCAAAAGTACTTGACATTATTAAATTTGTTGATATAACTTCAATAGCAAAACACATTAACAAAAAATTTAGTCAAATTTACTAAAACAAAAGGAGAAGACTTCTCAAGAAAACTTAGTCAAATCTACAAAACATATAACACTTTCACTAGAAGTCTTCTCAGAATACTTAAATTACAAGCGGAAAATTTTGAGCGGGAAATTAAAACATAAGTGGAAAATTAAAATTTAAGCGGGAAACTCATATCTTAAGTGAAAATTAAAATTTTAAATTTCATGAAAATTAAAAGTATATCTTATGATATAAGTAGACACAGTAAACCATATGACTTGATATTCTTAAAGTATTTAACATTTTTTTAAAGTTAAAAAACATATCTTAAACTTACTTAACAAGTTTACAAAAACTAACGTAGAAGACTTCCAAGTTTACAAAAACCTCTCTCAGAAGAAAAAGTAGGAAAACTTCTAGAGAAGTCGTCTCTAAAAAACACATAGAAAGTTAATTGAAAAACTAACATATTCATTTATCAGAAGACTTTCGTAAAAGTCTTCTACGACAAGAAGACTTATACAGAAGTCTTCTCTGGCAAACATATCTGAAAAGGTTCAAAAGTCATTCCTAGATCAAATGAGGTTCATGTCTATCTTCTCCAAGTACACATTGGTTCTTATTGAAAGTTACCCACACATTCTTGACCAAGAATCATGAACTTGAGTAACTCTAATAAGTTTATAAATTTTGAAATAAAAAAGTTGGGATTTTGGGATGAAATAAGAGAGGAAATTAAAGGGAATCAGTTTGTGTGTGTAATAAATAAGAATATGAAGATGTAGATGTTGAGTTTAGGTGCATTTAGAGCTTGAAATTGGTTGTTCATGGTGGTTGGTGTATTGATGATAATGTCATTTTCGTAAATAATCCGAACTTCTGAGGTGAATAAGGCAAATGAAAATTTCAAAAAGTTATGGTTTAGTTTTGTATTTGACTTTGAGTTCTAAGTCATTTTTGCAAAAACCCCTTATTTAATATATGTTTTGATATTTAAAATACTTTTTAGTTTCGTACGGAGCCTCAACAATCTCCAGCTCTGGCTATGATATAAGGTTAATTATTCATGGTTTAGTGTTTATGTTTGCAGACATGTAGGGTTTAGTTTTAGGGTTTAAAATATAAGTTTCAAGACCAAAGTAACATATATTATGCTACATGATTTTAATAGTATGATATTTGATTGATAGATAACAACGTAAATGTGATATTCAGTTGTGATATTATTTCTAAAAACAACACTTTATATATTTTCTTTTTATTGAAATTCTCTTACTCATATGGTTAAATATTTTTTGTGAAAGAATACGCCAAATAAATTCTCTCACACATCTGATATTTTTTTTTGTCAACATCTGATATATTTAATAATCCACTAAAAGTTGTTCCTTGAAATTAACTATTTATACTGGATCCATTTAGTGAATGTTAAACACAAATATTCTTTTGATAGAATTGAATTTTAACATTAGTGTGACATCTCGTCTTGTCCGTCGGATCCCTGGCTCACAGCCCTGCAGGCCATCGATCCCAACCCCTCCCTTATGAGTTCTCACTAACTCCATAATTAGGTTGTTGGTGCACCTCGAACCCAGAACCTCACCCTTTAACTACTTTCCCACATGATAAGCTGTCACCAATTGACCTGTTTATATAGTGTCGTTGTGACGAATCAAGAGAAAGATGCAAAAGTAAACTCATTTGAAACATCAAAGAGAAAAATTTTCCATTAGTTTTTCGTTATATAAAAACAATTTTCACTCATAATAAAGAGTAATCAACTTTAAAAAAAATGAAATCAGAGACAAGATGCACAAAAGCTCAAACTGGCATTAAGAAATCCCAACCAAAGGAACTATTTCTAAGTTATTGGATTCTAGATCAAAAAACAAACATAAAGACCATCAACGATAGAGCGATGAAACCTCAATGAAACAAACCTTTCTGGCATGCTGTCACAGCGGCAAAGAAAGAGCACATACTGAATCAGCGGCAAGGGAAGAAAGCAAACCAATACAATGATGGGTTTAGATAATAGAGACGTTCATTTATGCCATAATACTAAGTATTTGAAACTCAAAACCTTTCAATGTGAATCCACAAGTGAGAGGCGATACATCATTCTTGGAATGGCTCTTCACTACCTGTAAAGGAGAGAGCTTTTGTCATCATATCCGCAGCAGAAAAACGGGCACCGAGCGACTTCCATACATAACCAAGACGATTACTTGCAATAGAAGAACACAATGCAAGCTTCTGCCACGAGAGGACCAAGCGGAACCAACCAAGACACTGGGTTGCCGAGAAATGAACGAGTACTGTCACAGGAGAACTGGTTATCACTGACTAAACAGAGAACCAAGGAATCTGAATACATGCTGCCAATGAGCTTCGCTTGTGACATCAACTCAACACAGCAACCGAAGGGGATTCAAGACCCAAGAAGAAGAGCCAAGAGAGACTCATTCGGCCAAAGGATCGTTAAAGACATGGAAAGGAGCAAAAGATAAATGGAGTAGGCGGAAAGCCCAAAAACTCCGAATGTATAGATACAAGAGACAGAAGCTGAACCCATATCTGCACACGCTTCCATCGGAAACCGTAAAACTAACACACAAAAAAGAGACCGACACAGAGCACACCGTGAAGATGAAGCAATCTCCAAACAGCCTTCCATGAGCAAGAAACAAAGAGGGGAAGACCTCTGGACCCCAAAAGGAGATGCACCACCTCAGTCCAAGACTCCAAGACATCACATCACTAAAAAATACGAGCATGTTAGGTTTTAAGACACTTGATCTAGAGAGGCCAACCTTGTTAACGATACCAATCGTGGCCACTGCAGACATATGCGACGAAGAAAAGGGAAAAACTATGCCATACCAACCAAATCCTAAAACCCGACTCTTAATGAAAACCTCATCTCACATACCTCACTGTCACACGAGAAAATCTTCGACCCCCACTGCCACTACTCCTGGAAAAGCAAAGGAGAAAATGGCAACGTAATTCATTAGAGATGGACTATAACGGTAAAGGATAAATAAATATATAAAAAAGCAAAAAAGAAAAGAAGGAAAGGAAAGGGAATCAGCCTCCAACACCGGGAGAAGTTCATTAAAGACAAAAAAAAATGTGAAAAACTAAGCCATAAAATATTTCATAACAAAAAAAAAATTCAGTTTATGAAAAAGTTCCTAATTTCAGCCCCCACTAATTTTTGAAAAAATTACTTTCTTTGATTGTTGTCTCACTAAAAGAAAACAAAAAAAATCTCTAAGGTGACACAACAGCTCATTAACTTGTGTAAATAGATCTTTTCCGGAAAAAAGAGTCACCTCATTGAATAGCCAGCGAAAGATATCATTCTCCAACAGACCGACGCTTATTATATTCTCACAGATCACTTCATATCTGAACAATTCCCCCTTATAGTTTATTTAGATAACAGGAAAAAAAGTTGTTGTAATTAGGGGTGAAACAGATTTAGATATCCGGAAAATTTATGATATATGGATTCGGAATCGTCGGATCCGTAAATTCAGTATATAAATTCAGATTCATGGTTTCCGGATATCCGGCTTCTGAATATCTTTTTAGATATTATACTAGTTGCGGATATTCGGATCCGGATTCACAAAAATAATTAAAAAAATACTAAAGTTTTTAAAATAATACATAAATTAAAAATTTATACAACTTTTAAATATACATTTACATGTATAGTATATAGTATTAAAATTTAAAATATAATATTACAAAACTAATTTATGTATAAAAATAAATATATCAAATATAGTTACTAATAAAATTAAGAAATAATATACTTTAAAAATACGGATTAAGATCTAGATATTCGGATTCGGTTGTTATAGATCCAAAATTTTACTTTGGATCCAGATTTGAATTCTCCAGATATCTTATTTTTGGAGTGGATCTTGGATTGAATACGGATAATAACTCCTAGGCTTAATCGTGATATATGTTATAAAATAACTTATAATTTTATAGTACCGAGAAATTTAAATAGGAGCGAAATTTTATACCCGCAGAAGGGAGATAATACTGATATATGAATAATATGCGAGAGAGAGTTTCTTATAAAAAGGAGAAGAGAGGTGTGTTTACAATCGAACGAATTCGTTCGTTTATATAGAGAGTAAAAAGATAAAACTAATGTGTGTGCATAGTGACGGTGGGCTCTACATAATTTAGATTCACATAAGTTTGTCAAGTTCGGTGCGTATAATATTGACGTACGTTTCTTTGCATTTATAACACTCCCCCTTGGAGACCAGTGTCACTATTCTTTCTTGCTTAACGTCTTTTTTGCCTCGTTAAAAACTTTTCCAGGATAACCCAATGTGAAAAACCATAGTAAGGTAAAAAGAGTACAACCACGTAAGCTCCCCCTCAAATGAGCAGTCATAGATCATTCTGATGACGGACTCCAATGTTATGAACATGTTTTCTGAACACCGAGGTAGGGAGTGATTTTGTGAAGAGGTCGGCTGCGTTGTCGCATGATCGAACATATCTTACTTCAATCTCTTTCTTCTTCTCGAGCTCTTGAGTGTATGAGAAGAACTTTGGGTGTATATGTTTCGTTCTATCGCTTTTGATATATCCTTCCTTCGTTTGAGCAACACATGTTGCGTTATCTTCGTATAGAATAGTTGGCTCTTTATTTTCGCCAATCCCGCTGCTTGAACAGATGTGTCGGCTTATCAATCTTAGTGATACACACTCTCTACTTGCTTCGTGGAGAGCTATAATCTCAGCATGATTTGAAGAAGTGGCTACGAGCGTTTATTTCTGAGAACGCCAAGAGATAGCAAAACCAACCATTTGACCTTTTGAATCTGAATCGTGAAAACGTATCCTGTTTGTGATCGGGCTTTGTGTGGATCTGAAAGATATCCTGCATCTGCAAAACCAACCATTTGACCTTTTGAATCTTTAGGATAAAATAAGCCCAAATCAATGGTCCCTTGAAGGTAACGAAATATACGCTTAATTCCACTCCAATGTCTCCTTGTGGGAGATGAGCTGAATCTTGCCAAAATATTAACAGCGAATGATATATCAGGTCGTGTACAATTTGCAAGGTACATCAGCGCTCCGATTGCACTTAGATATGGTACTTCCGGACCAAGTATCTCTTCATTTTTCTCAGATGGTCGAAATGGATCACTCTCAATATTAAGAGACCTAATGACCATTGGGGTGCTAAGAGGAGTT
Source organism: Brassica carinata (assembly GCA_016771965.1). NCBI lineage: Eukaryota > Viridiplantae > Streptophyta > Magnoliopsida > Brassicales > Brassicaceae > Brassica > Brassica carinata. The sequence continues at coordinate 9,460,747 of CM028694.1, forward strand.
GATTTGTTCATGTTAAAACTTTTTAATACTCTTTTAGTAAATGTGGATTATTGCACAAATATACCATTTTGAGAATGCTCTATTTGTAGGCCAAGACAATACTTTGTCTGTCTGAGATCTTTCATCTCAAATTCTCTTTTCAGATAGTCTGATGCCTTTTGTATTTCATTTTGAGTTCCAATAATATTAAGATCATCAACATATACCGCGATTATCACAAATCCAGATGTTGTCTTCTTGATGAAAACACATGGGCATATAGGATCATTCACATATCCTTCTTTTGTTAAATGCTCACTGAGACGATTATACCACATACGTCCAGATTGCTTTAACCCATATAATGATCTTTGCAATTTTATTGCACATAACTCTTTAGGTTTGGAACTTAATGCTTTTGGCATTTTAAATCCATCAGGAACTTTCATGTAGATATCAGTATCTAATGATGCATATAGATAGGCCGTAACGACATCCATGAGACGCATCTCGAGATTTTTATCAGCTGCTAGACTCATCAGGAATCTAAATGTGATTGCATCCATAACATGATAGTATGTTTCCTCATAATCAATTCCAGGTCTTTGAGAAAAACCTTGGGCCACAAGACGAACTTTGTATCTCTTAACCTCATTTTTCTCATTTCGTTTTCGAACGAAAATCCATTTGTATCCAACTGGTCTCACATATGCGGGTGTGAGTACAATTGATCCGAACACTTCTCGTTTATTAAGCGAGTTAAGTTCAGTTTGTATTGCATCTTTCCACCTTTCCCAATCATGTCTATTTTGACATTCATAAACAAATTTTGGTTCTGGATCTTCGAGTTCCTCATTTATCTCACTTGACACAATATATGAGAAAACATCATCAACATCATCCTTTTCATTTCTTTTCCATATCTTCTTATTATGGATGTAGTTGATAGAAATTTCATGATTATTTTCTGACTCATGATTCTCAACTTTGTCAGTATCCTCATTCTTTGTTTCTTCCAAAATATTTTCTGCTATTTTGGGTGTGTCATTTATCTCGACATCCATTTGTTTTCTAAGATTTTTATTCTTAGAACCAGGAGGTCTACCACGCTTCAAGCGTGTTTTAGACTCACGTATATCATATGTCTTTCCTTGCTCATTTGATATTTTGATACAAGCAGGAGCATTTGCAGCTGGTATATGAGATTTAGTTACCGTCTTGGTATCCGCAAATGCATCAGGTAGCTGATTAGCTATACTCTGTAAATGCATAATTCGTCGAACTTCTAGTTCTGACTCTTTAGTAGGAGGATCAAGATATAACAACGAAGGTATACTCCATTTGATATCATTTCCTACATTTTTGTTTTCTCCCTCTAGAACTGGAATACTTTCTCATCAAAATGACAATTGGCAAACCGTGCCGTAAAGACGTCACCAGTCAGTGGTTCTAGGTATCATATAATTGACGGAGAATCACAACCAACATATATTCCCAATCTTCTTTGTGGTCCCATCTTTGTACGTTGTGGTGGTGCTACGGGCACATATACCGCACATCCAAATATTCTAAAATGAGAAATGTTTGGTTCTCGACCAAACGTCAATTGTAGTGGGGAATACTTATGGTATGCACTCGGTCGAATCCGAATGAGTGCTTCTGCATGTAAAATAGCATGTCCCCATACAGAGGGTGGAAGTTTTGATCTCATGATCAATGATCTTGCAATCAATTGCAGACACTTAATCAAAGACTCAGCCAAACCATTTTGAGTATGAACATGAGCCACAAAATGTTCGACTTCAAACCCCATTACCATACAATAATCATTGAATGCTTGGGATGTGAATTCACCAGCGTTGTCTAAACTGACTCTTTTAATAGTGTAATCAGGGAACTGTGTTCGCAGTTTGGCTATCTGAGTTAGGAATCTCGCAAATGCCACATTTCGAGATGATAATAGACAAACATGGGACCATCTGCTGGATGCGTCAATTAATACCATAAAATAGTGGAATGGTTCACAAGGTGGATGTATTGGTCCACATATATCGCCTTGAATTCTTTCAAGGAACTTTGGTGATTCTGTATTGATTTTGGTTGGTGATGGCCTTACGATCAACTTTCCAAGAGAACATGCAACACATGTCATTTTATTCCCTTAAGAAATCTTCTGGATTTTCTGTGAATGTCCATGTGAGCTCTCTATGATTCTACGCATCATTGAGGTGCCGGGGTGACCGAGGCGATCATGCCATAATGTAAAATCTTCTGGATTTTCTTTTACTACAAGATTGGATTCGATTGCATCGATGTAGGTATGATGCAATCCCGAAGGAAGTTCGGGAAACTTTTCCAATATATATCTTTTGCCATATTTCTCAGAAGTTACATACATGTATTTCTTTACATCCTCAATTGTAGATTGAGTATCATATCCGTGAAGATAAATATCTTTGAAACTCAATAAATTCCTTTTAGAATTCGGAGAATATAGAGCATTATTTATGGTAGTTTCGTTCTGTTTGACAATGTGAAGTTAGCTTTACCAGCTCCTTCAATCATGTCTGCAGGACCTGATATTGTATTGCCAATGATTTTTCTCGGTTTTAAATCAGAGAAATATCTCTTTTGTCTCAGAATAGTGTGCGTCGTTCTACTATCTGGTATACATATTTCTCTAAATCGTTTCTTGGATTTGTTTCCATTAGCACTTTGATCCATTTCTGTAATTATCATAAACATCAATAAAAAGAAACATGAAATTCATTCATATAATAATCATATAAGAAAACACACAGTAATTATACATTAAGATGATGTTAAAAACATCATTATTCGTTTAAAACAGGAAATGGAATAATTATACATGACAATACTGAAGATTATTCAGCAGTCTTATTATAAGCATTTCAGTTCTCTTTAGGAGTAAACTAGTCCAGCTCATTTGCGAAATCAAAGGCTTCGTGGTACGATGTGCCTTCAAAGTTTTCTGTGAGATTCACTTCTTTAGCTTTGCCTTTCGTGGACTCTTGGTATAACTTACAGAGATGTGGAGGAGTACGACAGGTATGAGACCAATGTCCTTTACATCCACATATGTAACATACTGTCTCACGCTTCTGGGTGGTATCCTCTTGAGTTTCTTTATCCTTAGAAACTTGTTCGGATCTAACCCATTTGTTAGATCTCTTCCATTTGGGATTGTAAGTTTTTCCACGTTTGTTGTTGAAACGGCGACCACGACCCCGATTGGTTTGGGTTCTCCTCTCTGAGTTTTCTATTGCTGTAGCATTCACTTCAGGAAATGCCTTGGCTCCCGTAGGTCGGGAATTGTGGTTTTTGATCAAGAGCTCATTGTTCTTTTCAGCCAACATCAGCGCAACCATCAATTCAGAAAATCTCGTGTACCCACATTTTCTATAAATTTTGGGTAGGAAGGGAAACTGTTTGTGGAAAGTGTTGTATGTCTTATTCATCATTTCTGCTTCAGAGACAGGGTTACCACAATACTTCATAAGTGAAGCTATCCTTAAGACAGCGGAACTGTATTCCTCAACCTTTTGAAAATCTTGAAACCTCAGATTTTTCCACTCTTCTAGAGCGTGAGGGAGATTGACTTCCTTCTGGTTATCGAACCTTTCTTTTAAGGCTTGCTATAGTTCAGCTGGGTTTTCAATGCTCGCATAGTCATGCGTAACATTCTCATCGAGGTGTTTCTTCAGGAAAATTATCGCTTCAGCCTTATGCTCAGGCGGCGATTTGTTACCGATTACAATTGTTTCGGTTAACTTTTTCATCACCAGGTATGGTTTCATGTTTGTGACCCATCCGACATAGTTTTCGCCAGTTATTTTGAGAGCCGGAAACTGAAGATGCTCAATTCTTGCCATTTCAATTTCTAAAACACAAAATATTAAATTTTATTAGAACTTTAAAATGAACCGTTAACATTAACTATACACGCAATTACAAAGAGAAAAAGCGCATACAGAACTAAACCGATGTTTAGAGTAAACTCGGTCGGAGTAAATTCTCCAAAGAAAAGACCATACATAGAAGTAAAAATTTAAATTGCACATAAAATCAAAAACATGCGAATCATCTTCTTGAGAGTAGAAATCGGGAGAAAATTATTTTAAAATATTTGAGAGAATATGAAATGTTTTGGGTGAAGAAAATGAGTGAAATATGAGTGTATTTACAGATGAAAATTACTGTTCATAGCCGTTGTAAAAAGGTAAAAATTTTGAAAATTTTCTTTGTGACCGCTGAGATTAAATCGTTGAATCGAAAATCAGTCTGAAAATATTGTAATTACCAGTCAATCAAATTCCGTAAATTTCATAATATTTTGAATAGGTGACCAAACATTTATATAATAACCATAATATAATAGACAAGCAAATATCAATCAAATTATAGTGATAGATTAATTTCCGTTTTAAATTTGCGGTGGCACAGTCAAGCCAAATAATTATAGTGTATTTAATAATCAAGGTTTATTAACGAGGCGACATACCGCCCGCATTAATATTTATAAATAATAAATGAAAGCAATTATTATAAAATAATAAGTAATATAGGCGGTACACCGACCATTATAATATGGTATATATGATACATATATATATTTTACCGAATCGCAGAGTGATCATGCTGATAATGTGTTATAAAATAACTTATAATTTTATAGTATCGAGAAATTTAAATAGGAGCAAAATTTTATACCCGCAGAAGAGAAATAATACTGATATATGAATAATATGTAAGAGAGAGTTTCATATAGAAGGGAGAAGAAAGGTGTGTTTACAATCGAATGAATTCTTCGCTTATATAGAGAATAAAAAGATAAAATTAATGTGTGTGCATAGTGATCATGGACTCTACAAAATTTACATTCACATAAGTTTGTCAAGTTCGATGCGTATAATACTGACGTACGTTTCTTCGCATTTATAACAATATAGTTATTTAATTTATTGATACTACTTTATTATAGAAAAAAAGAGAAAAAATGACAAAAGTCCACGTTTCAATTATTATCTTTCTTTTTCTAAATTTGAACATTGCCTTAGCGACACATACTATAACCTCCATCCACCGCCAAATTCTGACCACTGATATAAACCGACTCATCAGAAGCCAAAAACAGAGCCACTTGCGCCACGTGATGAGCGTTAAGCACCACACCCTTGAGAACCGCCTTGGCCGCAAATTCTTCCTCCACCTGCTTCGCTGTTTCCTCGTCATTGCTAGTCAACGGCGTTGCGAGCGCGTACGGTGCGACACCGTTGACTCTAATCCCATACTTCCCCAGCTCTCCACACGCCGTTCTGATCAGCCCGAGTAGTCCATGTTTAGACGCCGTGTACCCGTGGCGTCTCCCACCACCAATCTCCGACGAGACACTCGTCGTGCACACGATAGACCCACGTGTACCTTTCTCCACCATTGCACGTGCCGCGTGTTTGATAAACGAAGCCGCGCCGCGAACGTTAACCGCCATTATGCTGTCAAACCGGTCAAGATCCAAGTCGAGGATGCTTCCTCGCGGATCCAAGATACCAGCGTTGCTGAACAGAACGTCGAGCTTTCCATGCTTCTCGATGGTGAACGTGACGGCGTTCTCCACTTCCGTCTCCTCTGTTATATCGCAACGGTAGAAACTGGCTCTCTCTTTCCCGATCGAAACGGCGACGTTTTGACCTAGCTCCTCTTGTATATCGACTATGACCACTTTAGCTCCGTGTTCAGTGAATAGCCTAGCCGCTTCGGCTCCGATCCCGCTGGCGCCGCCTGTTATAATTACGATCTTGCCATCCAATCTTCTTTTCGTAATAGACATACCAAGTAAATAAATCAATCGACATTCATGTATATAGATATGCAAAATTAAATAGTGAGAAATGACGCACTTGCCTTAGTTCCGACATTGTTGAGTGGGTTCCAAAGGGTTTATATGCGAAGATATATGATATGGAGGGGGTATGTATGCGCCAATACATTGTGGAGTTGAATTTCTCAATTACTTTTATAAATTTTCACTATTGCTAATGCGGCTTTATTTTTGTTTTGTTCAAGTACTCTGTCCGTCGTTTACTTCATATTTACTCCTTTTTTTTTTACATCAAATGACTATTCTATTACTCAAACTAGAGGTGATCTGAGTAATCAGACCGGAATAGAACAACCAATGAAATAAATTTATTTACTGTTTAATGTCACAGATTTGTTTTTTTTGGAATTTGCGGTAGACGACTATAAAAAGAAGTATAATTAGGTAAATCAACATGGTTACTTTTGATTTTTATTATTCCCAGAAGTATCCCTACTCAAGCACGTAACTAGGGACAAATAATAGATCTGATATTCTTTTTTTTTTGAAAAGGATAGATCTGATATTCTGACATAATATTTAATTTATTTCATTGCACCTTTCTAAATTAATGATTATTTTTTTTTAAAACCATAAGTAATTTAATAGTCAATTTATTTCAAAACCAGAGAATTTATCTAATTCATCTTCGTCTCATTTCCAAATCTTATCTTTGATTTCTCCTGAAATAAGTTTTATACACTCTATTTTATTCCTTTACTTTGTATCTTCATCTTCTATATCATCATCTTTTAAATTATTTCTCAATTAACGAAAGATTTATGTTAGTTTTGTTCGAAGAGGAAAGGAGTTGGGTTGATAACATGATGTGATTGGATTATTTTGATTTCTATCCACTCTTTCTTTTTTTTTTGTTTCTACTTCGATCTTTTTCCAGCACGACATGAAGACAACAAAACTTTAATTTTGGGGATTTTATGTTTTCAGAAGAATCAGAACAATGAAAAAGCAGATTTGAGTATTCTTGAATCTTTAAAGGAAAATGTATGGTTTATGTTGTGAGTTATCTCTATAGGTTCTGGCTTATACTTTCATTTTCTTTAAAATGAGAAACTATGATTAAACAAGAAAAATGCAAGAACTTTTAAGAATTTGCAAGAACTTTAAGTACAATGCTTTGATTTTTTTTTCAAATATGCTTTCGTTGAATCTTGTAACTGATTGGTTTAAATTACTAATTTTTCGATGTTGATGACAAAGTTTTCTCCTTTATGATGAATAATATTTTAAAACTTTAAACTTTTAAAGGATACTATTCTCTTGTTTTAGATTTGCATTGAAAACGTATTATTTACAAGAGAAGACATGGAGGATGATGGCTGGCCGGAAGAAAATACATATGTATATCAATTATGGTCTTTGTCTTCTTATTTATTTATTTTGATTTTTTGAAGCTTTTTCAAGATAACACAAATGCATATCCAGCTCAATTTATTATTTATCCAAAATACTTCAAAAACACAGGTTTTGTTTAGAGATATCCGACATTTATCTTCCCAACTAATAAAATTATCTTGCCGGCTTTTGAAATTTTTATTCGTATTAACTTTGTAATATCCGGCTAGAACTTTGTAATATCCGACATATGTTGGTTTATGATCAACTCATCGTTGTTCTGCCTACTTTTACTAGATGCAGATTATCTATTCATGTTTGGTATATATATTCCTCTGATTCACCCGGATTTTAATGTTCATCTGAGTATTTTTCAGAGGAACCAACCAGATTGGTTATGATTTTTGTTATTGTGTGCTGATTAGTTGTTGTTTCTTACATTTGATACATATTGTTTCACCGGATTAAAGTTTTATCGGGATTGAGGATGCAATATTTTTCACATGCAGCTAACTAAAATTAATTTGTCCATCAGAAATAACCGGTTTAATTTACAAAATTCAGATATAGGCACAAATATCTGATATTTAACATGTATATTTGTTATAAATCATATGGTGGAGGTCCATAACCGACCCGTTCGTACCGGCCCGTACCGACCCGTCCGAATAGATCATAGGCGGCCAGCTTTTTCCTTTCTGGTCGGGTCCTACTTTTCCTTTTATGTTCTGGTCTTGTTTTCCTTTTCCTAGTTAGATTAGGATTTGTTATCTTTCCATTTATCTATGACGGTTTATCTATTTGTAAATCCTTATATAAGGGCTCCATTATGTTTATGAATATGATATATCTTTCCTTAAGTTTTACAACACGTTATTAGCACGATAGTCTCTAAACCCTAAGCTAAAAATTGATCACCATAAACCCTAATCGGCGATAAACCCTAAACTGGCGAGAAACCCAAATTCTATCTCTCTTCCGGCGTGAAACCTAATCCTAGACGGCTCGAATCTTTTCCGATCGCGAAACCCTAAACTCGATTGTGAACCTCCATCCATACTCAAGGCGTTCCCGATCTCAGCCCGTTAGTGATAGACGACCTCAGTCCGTTCCAGCTCGCGACGATCTCAGCATTCAAACCGTCCGCGACTCGATACTCAGCACGTTCGCGACCCGACGATCTCAGAAACAATCAGCTCGCGATCTCCTCTCTTTGGTGGTCCATTCAACACATCTGAGGTTAAAGGTAACACTAAAACCCTAAAAATCGAAATCCTAGAACCCTAACCCTAATTCTCGAAAACCCTAATTAATGATGAATTAGGTTTTGGTTAGATTGGTTGTCTGTTGAGTTGGTAGATCATAACGGTTTCTAAGTTGCTAGATGCATATGACATATTGCACAAGAACGCTCATATTGATTAAATGATTAAATGAACTGATTGTTTTCTATGAGAGATTGATTGAGATTGTTTGTGACTTGTTTGCAAGCTAGGTTGATAGAAAAGAATTGCATGATCTGATAAAATCCAACTACTAGGTTGCTTAATTCATACTTGAAGTTTGATTGATTGTCTGATCTAAATTGAAACCCTTAGAGCAACCTTATCGGTTGACTCTTAAAAAACAACTCTTAATTTTTTTTTTCTTTTTCGATTTAAAAAAAAAAAAAGAATAGCCAATTGCGGGTCGCCACATGTGCGTGGGACCCGTACGCAGGACAAGAGCTGCCTCTTACGGAAGAGGAAAGAGATTGAGTTTTTTTTTAAAAAGTGGGACCCACCGCCTAAGAAACAGCTAAAATCCCTGCGATATTAATGCTCTAATACCCTAAAACCTGGCCGCACGTATGCATATTGCATATCATGCAAACCTTAATTTGAAATAGAATTTGGTTGTTTGAGTGATCGATTGTTTGAATCTGAATTTGATCACATAGAACCGTTTGCTAGGATTGTTAAACTCATACTCGAATTTGATTGATTGAATATGATCCATTAGTAATTAATCCCTTGATGCATTGCTTGATTGTTTGATTGCGGTTACTCTTATGATCACTTAGAAACCATTTTCCTAGGATGTATAACCGATTGCATAATGATCATATAGAAACCGTTTGATAAGATTGATCATACCATGTCTTGGCCGTGCGGCTCGTTCTTGCATCATACCCGTATGAACTGAATGCATCATATCTCTTTTGGCCGTGCGGCTTGTTTGAACATGCCGTGCGGCTTGTTTGAACATTGCGTATTCGATTAGCTTGTCTTGATTGCATCATATAGTGAACATTAAATATTATAATCTTAAGAATGAAATATATGATTTCAGATGTCGAAAATCAACAATTTGGAATATGCTGTCCTAAATCTCTTTGGAGATAATTACTTACAATGGGCACTTGATACTAAGATCATCCTGAAATCCAAGGAGCTCGGTGAAAGTATTACCGAGAACAATAATGTCACTGAGAAAGATAGATACATAGCTATCTTAATTATTTGCCATCATCTGGCTGAGAGTCTCAAAGATCAGTATTTGACAATCGAGAATCCCTTAGACCTTTGGACAGAGCTGAAAAGCAGATATGATCACCAAAGAACGGTGATCTTACCAAAGGCTATGAATGATTGGAGGAATCTCAGAATCCAGGACTTCAAGTCCGTGGATGAGTATAACTCAGCCCTATTCAAAATTGTTTCAAAGTTGAAACTGTGTGGTGAGGAGATAACAGATAAGGATATGCTAGAAAAGACCTTTTCCACCTTCCACACAAGCAATTTGTTGTTACAACAACAATACCGTTAGAAGTGCTTCAAGACATATGCAAATCTGATCTCATGTCTAATGCTAGCTTTGCAAAACAATGAATTGCTAATGAGAAACAGTGAATTGAGACCTCCTGGATCAACCCCATTACCTGAAGCCAATAAGACCGCAGAGGAAAAGAAAGAATCCAAAGAAAGTAACCACGTTCATCATGATAAACCACACGGCCGTGGCAGTGGTGGATGGAGAGGACGTGGCCGTGGCTAATACAACTTATATGGCCGCGGGAATAGCTATGACAGAGGCCGTGGATATCAATCCCATTCAGGCCGTGGTCGAGGCAGAAGCAGTGGTATTTCTAAACCAAAACACTCGACCAAATCAGTGTGCCATAGGTGTGGAATGGATAACCATTGGGCTAAGACATGTAGGACTCCCAGACATCTTTGTGACCTCTATCAAGAGAGTCAGAAAGGGAATAATCCAGAAGCCCATTTGGTCCATCATGATGGGGAAGATGATTTTGATCATGAACAAGATGACCTTATAGAATATGAAACATCTGATTGTCTAAAAGAATAATGTTGATTTTGACTTCTGTGTTTTGCTTTGCTTTATGTTTTCTTTGTTTTATCTCCTTGAATTTATTTTATATTGCTATTGCTTTGTCCGATTTATATACTTAATAAAACCAAATGCATGATTTTAAGATTTAAAGTCTACATCAATATAATTGCGGGTATAGTCAGTCCAATAAAGGGCTACGGCCAGGACAATGTGTTGTTGCCTATAGGGCACACATATAGAGATATTTGATGCATTATATTCACCCAAGAAAGGCCCATTGAATTTTAAAGATATAAGAATGAATGGTTTCCGTATTGAAACAATGGGCAAAGGAAACAAAGGTTCCTTCAAATAATGATATACGCCTAAGGCTATAAGAAAGTGGTCGAGACTATACCTGCATTCTCTACTGGTCTATAATATGCAAAGATCAGTATGATAGAGGTAAATGCCACGGTAAACAAAGTGTTTACCCACGATTTCACTAAATGGCACAACCGGTTTTTGGCCATCCCGGTTCAAACATGATGCAAAATTGATATACAAATGGGCACACATTGAAAGAAAGAAAGAGTTATCCCAAAGTATATCACGTGTGTAGCATGTACACAAAGGAAACTTATTGATAGGCCATCACCAGTCAAAGTGACTAAGTAAATAATAAGCTGGTGAATTCATGTCCCAAGCGTGTAATGTTAGTTGTATGTCCATGGGGACAAGTGTGGAACATTGGTGCATATCCATACATAAAACGGCTTTGGCCGAATCTTTTAAAACGCATACAGCTGATTGCTAAATCATTACTTATGAGGTCAAAACCCCAGTCTCAGCTTGGGATCACGAAATTTCACATGCATCTGAGTTAATATGCATCAGGCCATCTAGTGAGCAAAGATATTCTCTATCAATTAAATCACGGGTCATGAGCCAGACATATCCCATCTTAAGACAATTGGATGGGCCGTCTATGTACAAACTGCTCCACCACAGAGAACTAAGATGGGACTTCAAAGGAGGATGGGGATATATGTTGGATATGATTCTCCCACATTTTTTTTAAGTACCTTGAGCCAAATATGGGTGATTTATTTAAAGGCCAGGTACGCGGATTAGGGGGAGAAATAATAAGCTGGTAAAAGAATGGTAAAAGAGTTACATGGAATCAACCATCATTGTCTTGGAAACATCCTCAGACTAAAGAATGTGAATTAGACGTCCAAAAGATAATTCATTTACAAAAGCTAACTAATCAATTGCCAGACTCATTTGCTGACCCGAAAGTGAGTGACTAAGTCATATATACCAGCTTGTAATACACCAAATTCGAATAGAAGTCCAAAAGGGACATAATCAAGTTGCTACAGAGTCTAGACAACGTATGAAACGTGGTAGACCAATAGGTTCCAAAGATAAGAATCCTCAGAAACAAAAGAAAGGTCCAGAGAATGAAAACAAATCCGAGGTCGAGGAAACCACAGACATGGACATAAGGCCGGCCGGCTCTAAGGTACCAAACACCGAGGCTTGGGACGCCAAGCTTCAAGGTACTAATGGTCCTGATAATAATGAGATTATGTCGATTATATCATGTCTGAAACACATTGGAACAGAAAAGATGTCAACATAGATGATTTACTTGCATACAAGGTAGCACTTGAATTTATGGATATAAGCGAGGATCATGAAACCACGTCAATAAAGAGTCGCTTCGTAGATCAGATTGGATTAAAATGAAAAGTGTGGAGTTAAATAGTCTAAAGAAAAGAGGCATATTTGGTCCCATAGTTCGGACACCTCTAGATGTGAAACCAGTTGGACAAATGAGTCTTTGTGAAAGAAATGAAACATGGCGAGATAGCAAGATATAAGGCACGACCATATGCACAAGGATTCTCACAAAGGCCAGGAATCAATTATGAGGAGACATACTCCCCTGTGGTGAATGCAACAAACATTTAGATTCCTAATAAGTCTGGCCATAAGAGAAGAAAATAGACTTGCGGTTAAAGGATAAAGAAACCGCCTACTTGTATGGTCCACTAGATAATGAGATATACATGAAAGTCCCAGAGGGTATTGAGTTGTCAAATGCAACAGGTTCTCGAGAACTAAAGTATACAAGTATATGTTAATGATCTAAATTATCCTAGGAACCTCTGGAGAGACTTTCCAAACGATTATCCAAAGAAAGAGACTGAAATGAAAAATTTGGGACAAACAAAGTTTTGTTTGGGATTACAAATTGAACATCTTAAAAGATGGAATCCTTGTGCATCAAAGGACATATAGAAAGTTATTCAAACGGTTTTAAACATGGACCAAAGCTCGCCCATTGAGTTGTCCCATAAGGTCCCTTGGTCTGGACACAAACCCAAGAAGTACATGGTCGTGAGGACCTTTGACTTGGACACGGATCCTTTGGCCCCAAGAAGGACAAGGAATATGTCCTTGGTCCGGAAAAGTTCCTTACCCAAGTGCCATTGGCGCCTTGATGTAATAGGCAAGCCATACTCGGCCGGACATGTGTTCTTTCGTAAATCTCTTGTATATGTTTAGCTCATGTCCGACCATGAGGCACTGGAACTAAAGACATACACGTCCATTACCTTAAGTACTATTGGCGTCTTGCCTTGATGTATTTTTCATGTAATACACATCCGGACATAAGTATTGATGTAAACCTATTGTCTAGGTTTAGGTCATGTCCGGACATAAGGGACTGGGATAGGATAAAATGCATCCTATGTTACCTACAAGGAACTAAAGATTTGAGATTACATTATACTAATCAAAACCTAAAACAAGGGTTAATATGTTTTGATTGATACAGGTTATCTCTCGGATCCACTATGATAGATCCCAGGCAGGTTATGTCTTTGCAACGCGGTAGCACTACTTTATCTTGGTGTTGAGACCATTGGTCATTGGTCTAAGAAGAAAACTCGCGTAGGAGTTATACCTTCCTTTGCAAGGACTAGTTCAGACTTGGCGTCCATGAAGCCCAACCATCAGGTTGGGATGCGCCAACTTGAAGGACTTATACGGAGGTACAAATCAGGGTGAGTAATTTGTGTTGTACTCTTTTTCCTTTACCATGTTTTGTCCCATTGGGTTTTCTTGGTAAGGTTTTAATGAGGCAACATCCAAAGCATATTATAATCTTTGAATGGTTATGGCTTCAAAGGGGAGTGTTATAAATCATATGGTGGACGTCAATAACCGACCCGTCCGTGTGGCCCGTACCGACCCGTCCGCATAGATCATAGGCGGCCAGCTTTTTCCTTTCTGGTCGGGTCCTACTTTTTCTTTTATGTTCTGGTCATGTTTTCCTTTTCCTAGTTGGATTAGTATTTGTTATCTTTCCATTTATCTATGACGGTTTATCTATTTATAAATCCCTATATAAGGGCTCCATTATGTTTATGAATATGATACATCTTTCCTTAAGTTTTACGACAATATTTTGAATTTCATAAATCCAAAAAAAATAACATGTCAAACAAATAAATACATAAATTCACAAGATGAATACAAACTCATTATATATAGTTAACCAGATTCTTTGTTGTATATTCGGTAACCGGTTACACAACATTCCAGATGGATATAGATTGTGACATGTTATACCTCAATTGATTGAACATACATAAAATATTAAGCTTTCCCCTTAGTATATAACAAGTTGAAGAGGTGGTGGTGGTAGAGGAAGGGAAACCCTGATCCTCAAAACCCACTGGTGTGGCCAGTTATTGATAAAGTTCTTGGTTATTCGATAGATTTTTCTTGGGCTCACCCTTAGGATGAATCTACAGGTTAATTACTAAAATGATTACTAGAATCTGCCACCTCATATGTTATTTATTAAAAAGAGTAAAATTAACCAGAAAAATATTAATTTGCCATTAAAAAGAATATTTGACTTTGCAAAACTCTAAACGCTAAACTCTAGAAACTCTAAACAGTAATCTATAAACCCTAAAATAACACTAAAACCTAGGGTTAATCCTAAACCCTAGGATTAACCCTAAACCCTACGATTTAGGGTTTAAATTTTAGGGTCAGAGTTTCTATGATTTAGGGTTTGTTGATGGCGTTTAGGGTTTAAACTCTAGAGTTTAGGGTTTAGAGTTTTACAAGGTCAATTTTTTTTCTGGCAATTATTTTTATTTTCTGATTTTTTACTTTTATAATTAACATATGACGTGGCAATTTCTTATTGGTCATCATTTTAGTGGTGAACCTCTGATTCACCGAAGTGAACCAAGTAAAAATCTATTCGATAAGTTATTCAAATAACCATTTAATATATGATGCAACGTAGAATTATGTTATTTGAGTTATACTACTATATATTTATAGTACTCATTAATTTAAATGGCTAAATCTAAAAATGACACCTAATCTAAATGTATGTTAAGGAACAAGTGATCGACAAGACCAGGCCCATCCGGCCAGGCCCATCGGCCAGGCCCATCCGGCCAGACCCATCCGCCATGTCTTAAAGGTGGCCAGCCCTTTCCTTATTCCTCTTGTAATTGGTTTCCTATTCCTATTGGGCTTAGGTTTATCCATATCTTATGGCGGTTTATCTTATGTATAAATATAGGCCTTTGCGTTATCTCTCTCTCTCTCTCTCTCTCTCTCTCTTTCTCTCTCTCTCTCTCTATCTCATTCTTATCAAGGACCTTCATTTCCTTTGCAGCTTGGCGTCCAAAGCTACATGGTTTGGTACCTTAGATGTTTAGCTGTGCAGCCTTATCTCAATGTCCGTGCGGTTTCCCTTATGACCTCGGATCGTCATTTTATGCACCTTTTCTTTCTATCCAAGGTTCCTTATCTTTATGGAACATATTGGTCTATCTTTAATAGACTCTGTAGCAACTTGATTATGTCTCTTCTAGGACATTAATTTCGTGGTGCAAGCTGGTTTTCTTTTCTTTTGAATTGTCATGCGGCATTCAATTAGCTAGCTTTGTATAATCTCTTTCTTTCTTTGGACGTCTTAGATCATATCCTCTGGTCGAGGATATTTGCCAAGACAAAGATGGTTAATACCATTCCATTTCTCTTATTAATCTTTTACCAGCTTATTTCTTTCTCCCCCTGATGTTGGATAGTCGGATTCATTAGTCATGCAATCTGTGTACCTGGCCATAATTTGATCACCCATATTTGGCTCAAGGTCTCTTAAAACTCGTGGGAGACAGACATGTTCATATCAACATATATTCCAATCCTCTTCTGAGGTTCCATCTTAGACGGTACATATATGCGTGGTGGTTTATTCAAAGTCTCTTAAGATGGTATATGTCGGCTCATGACCGTATTCAATCGACATGGAAATATCTATGCTCACTTATATGGCCTGATGCATATTAACCTTATATACATGTAAAACTTCGTGATGTCCCCAAGCTTATAGACTTTAGAATCTGAACCTTATAGGTAATGGCATGTACGGCCAAGCTAATGGCTTGTCGCGTGAAGCCTGTCATGTCCATGTTTATAGTATGGTCATGAACCACGGGTTTGTCCTCACTCCCCCTCATGAACATGCTATAATCTTTAGGTGCTTGGGAAATTATAGCCTAATGAGTTTCCCTTGTGTACATGTTACACAACGTGAGATTCTATGGGATAACTCTGTGTGCCTTTTGCAGTATCAATCTTTGCATCAAGTTTACACCAGGATGGCTAATCCGGTCATGCCATAAAGTGTGTAAATTTCGTGGGTCAACCAATCTGGTTACCTAGGCCTTTTGCCTTTATCATACTGATCCTTGGCATAGTCTAGATCAGTAGAGTGTATGTATAGTCTTAACCATTTCTTTGTAAGGCCTTAGGTGATTTTTCTTAAATCGTAGGAACCTTTTGTTTTCTTTTGCCCATTGTTTCTATTTGGAAACCATTTCTTGTTATTACTCAATGGGCCACGAATTTGGGTGTATATAATGCCCTTTAGGCAATGCCTTGGTCGTATGTCTTTAACATAGGCTACTATACCAGCAATGTTGTACTCATTATCAATCAAAAACATTCACATTCATCAATCAAAGATGAATTCAAAACAATTCTTATTATTATTATAAATAAATTAAGTGAACAACAAAAGATTGAAGCAAAACATAAATCAAAATCTTAACACGAAATCAGAATGTCGAAGTCTTATTTTCTTAGTCAATAGACAAGTTGGCCATGCCATCCCTTATGTTGGACATGGCTGCCTCAGATTTGTTCTGCATCTCCTGCTTTTCTTTAGCAATATATTTTGCTCCATAATCAATAGGTATGAAAGCATCTGATCATAGGTGGTGAAACCTTTTGCTGTATAGATATGTCTTGACATCATATCTCCTGGATAGAAGGTGGAGTATGTCATTGTTAGTTGTTTTATAAAGATTGTTATAGTCATGAGAAAGCATTTGTTTACATATATGTATTAACCAGTTCGCACCAATATATAATTTCAATTAAAGCTTGTTATAAATTCAGTTAACCAGATACGGTTTTATTTATTTTCATATTCTATTATTATAAATTATAATTGTGTTGGATCAAGTGCTAAAAGCAATTTTGAGTCACATTTATTTTACAATTGACAAAGCTACTCATCTTTTTCTTCCAATAGATAATATATATTATTAAAACTGAAATACTTTTGATTAAATGCGAAAACATAGATAGTAGATTAAATGAGACAAGTCCCATCTTATGGATTATAAAAGTATTTATATGATCCTTAGAAAATCTAATGGCTTCCTTAAAAATCTAAAATACCCTTTAAAACACTAAAATTTGACCAGCTGAAGCGTCTGGGTAGAGGTCGGTTGTCCAAGCATTGGTTACCGCGCCTTTGGGCGTCACGGGTATTAGGTGGGTCCGTCAGCGGATGATCAACCAGCTGTGGTCTACGCTGGAGTGGATCCAACCAGCGGTGGTCTACCAGCTGGGTCGTCCAACCCGTCCTAGGTCATCTGAGTTGATATGCCTCTAGTAAATCGATCATAACTCCTCAAATACAGCTCCAAATGACTTGAAACCATTTCCATTGGAAAGCTAACTAAATTTACTATTGTCTTCCCAAAATCTTAGTAACTGAAGATATCTTTAAGACCTCATTAATCTTTCAGGTGCAAACTTCCCGAGAATTTTGACATAATTAAAAGTTCAGGATTTGGTAGAGAGGTGAAATTATATTGAACTCATATGAAGTTGGATAAGTACCTAAGTGTATTATATTGAACTCATATGAAGTTGGATAAGTACCTAAGTGTTATTTTACATTCTAACTCGTGATACATGATCATAATTTTGAAAGAAATTATTATATTTTAGTTTCAAAAAGTATTCATTGTAAGTTTAGTAGATTTTAGGTTGAATTAAATATTTTTAATTCTACCGAATACTATATGCTTATATCAAGTATAAATGTAAAGCTTTAAATTTAAATTTAAATAGCTAATTCATTGTATCTAAACATACCAAGTTTGGGATTAGTTAATTAGGAATTTTCCATATCAAAATATATTGTGCTAAGTATCGTGATGACACATAAAGACATTTCCCAAGTAGTAGCTGTGATTTGTCTGATATTGAATTGTTAAAATATTTAATTTTGATTGGAGTGTACTCTTAAGAACTTACAAAAATCTAAATTTCAAAACTTGAAAATAAAAACACATTTTGTGTTTATGATAAGACCAGTTCTTATTTATTCGTTAATAAATTGCTAAATATGAAGTTTTGATTTACGTACAAAATTTTAAATTTTAAAATAATATATGAATTTGGAATTTTTATAAACCGGGGATCTTCTATATTCAATCTGATATATGAATTTGATTTTGTATTAGTCGAGAAATGAAACCATGATTTAAGATATTACTTGGTTGGTGAACTGTTTATTTATTTTGAATGGTGTAATTCAGTTGATAGTAATTAACTAATTATAATCTGGAGAGTAGCATATGTGTTTTGTGCATGTACAATCCTACAGTATATTAATTGAAACGTCAGTTAAATGATTTTCTCTCACGTGTCGATCATAGGTGAATTCTTAAAAATTGTTATTGTTTGATTGGTCGATGATTTTAAATTTTTATTTATTTTAATTAGATCTAAAAAGAAAAGATAAGTCTAAAACCAATTAACATCACTTGCCAAATAATCATGAACATTATATATAACTGATTTTAGTACAAATTTTAAATACAAAATATCACAATATATTTAAAATATCATATTTGTCTTTTCAAAAATAATTATTCTTCAAAATGTTTAAAAAGACACGTATTCAATTTTGATGATAAAAATATATTTTAATTTGACAAATTACAAATTATTTATGATAACTAATTATGGAAACTATAGAAAAAGTTATAATGTTTGATCATTTTTATATATATTTATAAAATACATAAAATAATAAACATAAAAGTTTATTAAAATTTATATAATGATTTTATATTCTTATATAAAACCTTATATTTTTATATAAATTATTATAATAACTATTAACGTCTTATGAGGTTCATATATGGTTTAGAAATCATTTATAAAAATTATAAAACCTTTATAAAATTATTTATCTTGGCTTATTATATATTTTAAATTATTATAAGAGGTTGTAAATCATTTATACAAGCTTATAAATTAATTTAATATCTATTTTGAAATCTCATCCAACTATTTTTAATTGAAAAATCATTTAAGTATTTTATTTTCTTGCTTAAAATTGTTATAATTTGATTGGTCGATGATTTTAAATTTTTATTTATTTTAATTAGATCTAAAAATATAAGTTATAACCAATTAATATCATTTGCCAAATAATCTACACAATATTACAAATTATTTATGATAACTAATTATGGAAACTATAGAAAAAGTTATAATGTTTGATCATTTTTATATATATTTATAAACTGCTTAAAATAATAAACATAAAAGTTTATTAAAATTTATATAAGCATATAGTATTCGGTAGAATTAAAATATTTAATTCAACCTAAAATCTACTAAACTTACAATGAATACTTTTTGAAACTAAAATATAATAATTTCTTTCAAAATTATGATCATGTATCACAGTTAGAATGTAAAATAACACTTAGGTACTTATCAACTTCATATGAGTTCAATATAATACACTTAGGTACTTATCAACTTCATATGAGTTCAATATAATTTCACCTCTCTACCAAATCCTGAACTTTTTAATTATGTCAAAATTCTCGAGGAAGTTTGCACCTGAAAGATTAATGAGGTCTTAAAGATATCTTCAGTTACTAAGATTTTGGGAAGACAATAGTAAATTTAGTTAGCTTTCCAATGGAAATGGTTTCAAGTCATTTGGAGCTGTATTTGAGGAGTTATGATCGATTTACTAGAGGCATATCAACTCAGATGACCTAGGGCGGGTTGGGCGACCAGCGTGGGCGACAGCGGGTAGACCAGCGGGTTGGGCGACCCAGCAGGGTAGACCAGCGGGTTGGGCGATCAGCTGAGACCACGGCGACCCAGGGCGGACGGTCTTGGTAGACCACGGCGGCTTGGACCCCGACCTCTACCGGGGCGTTTTCAGCTGGTCAAATTTTAGTGTTTTAAAGGGTATTTTAGATTTTTTAAGGAAGCCATTAGATTTTCTAAGGATCATATAAATACTTTTATAATCCATAAGATGGGACTTGTCTCATTTAATCTACTATCTATGTTTTGAGCGGTACCAAAAGTATTTCAGTTTTAATAATATATATTATCTATTGGAAGAAAAAGATGAGTAGCTTTGTCAATTGTAAAATAAATGTGACTCAAAATTGCTTTTAGCACTTGATCCAACACAATTATAATTTATAATAATAGAATATGAAAATAAATAAAACCGTATCTGGTTAACTGAATTTATAACAAGCTTTAATTGAAATTATATATTGGTGCGAACTGGTTAATACATATATGTAAACAAATGCTTTCTCATGACTATAACAATCTTTATAAAACAACTAACAATGACATACTCCACCTTACATCAGGAGATATGATGTCAAGACATATCTATACAGCAAAAGGTTCACCACCTATGATCAGATGCTTTCATACCTATTGATTATGGAGCAAAATATATTGCTAAAAAAAAGCGGTGAGATGCAGAACAAATCTGAGGCAGCCATGTCAACATAAGGGATGGCATGGCCAACTTGTCTATTGACTAAGAAATAAGACCGACATTCTGATTTACGTGTTAAGATTTTTGATTTATGTTTTGCTTCAATCTTTTGTTGTTCCGAATTTATTTATAATAATAATAAGAATTGTTTTGAATTCATCTTTGATTGATGAATGTGAATGTTTTGATTGATAATGAGTACAACATTGCTGGTATAGTAGCCTATGTTAAAGACATCACGACCAAGGCATTGCCTAAAGGGCATTATATACACCCAAATTAAGTGGCCCATAATAACAAGAAATGGTTTCCAAATAGAAACAATGGGCAAAAAAACAAAGGTTCCTCTGATTTAAGAAAAATCACCTAAGGCCTTACAAAGAAATGGTTAAAACTATACATGCGTACTCTCTGATCTAGACTATGCCAGGATCAGTATGATAAAGGCAAAAGGCCTAGGTAACCAGATTGGTTGACCCACGAATTTACACACTTTATGGCATGACGGATTAGCCATCGGTGTGTAACTTGATGCAAAGATTGATCTGCAAAAGGCACCGGAGTTATCCCATAGAATCTCCGTTGTGTAACATGTACACAAAGGAAACTCATTAGGCTATAATTTCCCAAGCACCTAAAGATTATAGCATGTTCATGAGAGTGAGGACAAACCCGTGGTTCATGACCATACTATAAACATGGACATGACAGCTTGGCCGCTGCCATTAGCTTGGCGTACATGCCATTACCTATAAGGTTCAGATTCTAAAGTCTATAAGCTTGGGACATCGCGAGTTTTACATGTATATAAGGTTAATATGCATCCAGGCCATATAAGTGAGCATAGATATTTCCATGTCGGATTGAATCTGGTCATGAGCCAGACATATACCATCTTAAGAGACTTTGAATAAACCACCACAGACATATGTACCGTCTAGATGGAACCTCGAGAGTTGGAATATATGTTGGATATGAACATGTCTCTCCCACGAGTTTTAAGACCTTGAGCCAAATATGGGTGATCAAATTATGGCCAGTACCACAGTGCATGACTAATGAATCAGACTAACATCGGGGGAAAAATATTTGGTAAAAGATTAATAAGAAATGGAATGGTATTAACCATCTTTGTCTTGGCAAATATCCTCGGACAGAGGATATGATCTAAAACGTCAAAAGATTATACAAAGCTAGCTAATTGAATGCGGAGCAGTTAGACCGAAAGAAAAACCAGCTTACCCGAAATTAATGTCACAGAAGAGACATAATCAAGATTGCTCTGAGTACAATAAAGATAGACCAATATGTTCCATAAAGATAAGGAACCTTGGATAGAAAGAAAAAGGTGCATAAAATGGATCAGAGGTCATAAGGAAACGGACGGACATTGAGATAAGGCTGCCGACTAAACATCTAAGGTACCAAACCATGTAACTTTGACGCAAGCTGCGAAATGAGGTCCTTGATAAGAATAGAGATAGAGAGAGAGAGAGAGAGAGATAGCGTGCAAAGGCATATTTATACATAAGATAAACCGTCATAAGATATGGATAAACTAAGCGATAGGAATAGGAAACCAATTACAAGAGGAATAAGGAAAAGGGCTGGCCACCTTTAAGACATGGCGGATGGGTCCAACCGGATGGGCCTGGCGGATGGGCTGGCGGATGGGCAGTCTTGTCGATCACTTGTTCCTTAACATACATTTAGTTAGGTGTCATTTTAGATTTAGCCATTTAAATTAATAGTACTATAAATATATAGTAGTATAACTCAAATAACATAATTCTACGTTGCATCATATATTAAATGGTTATTTGAATAACTTATCGAATAGATTTTTACTTGGTTCACTCCTAGGGTGAATCGTAGGTTCACCACTAAAATGATGACCAATAAGAAATTGCCCGTCATATGTTAATTATAAAAAGTAAAAAATCAGAAAATAAAATAATTGCGGAGGAAAAAAATTGACCTTGTAAAACTCTAAACCTAAACTCTAGAGTTTAAACCACTAAGCACATCTCAACAAACCTAAATCATAGAAACTCAAGACCTAAATTTAAACCACTAAATGGTAGGGTTTAGGGTTAATCTAGGGTTTAGGATTAACCTAGGTTTTAGTGTTATTTTAGGGTTTATAGATTCTTGTTTAGAGTTTCTAGAGTTTAAGCGTTTAGAGTTTTGCAAAGTCAAATATTCTTTTTTAATGGCAAATTAATATTTTCTGGTTAATTTTACTCTTTTTAATAAATAACATATGAGGTGGCAATTAATAATCATTTTAGTAATTAACTAATGAATTCATCCTAAGGGTGAGCCCAAAAATCTATCAATCTTAGAACTTTATCAATAACTGGCCACACCAGTGGGTTTTGGAGGATCAGGGTTTCCCCTTCCTCTACCACCACCACCTCTTCAACTTGTTATATACTAAGGGGAAAGCAATATTTTATGTATGTTCAATCAATTGGGTATAACATGTCACAATCTATATCCATCTGGAATGTTGTGTAACCGGTTACCGAATATACAACAAAGAATCTGGTTAACTATATATAATGAGTTTGTATTCATCTTGTGAATTTATGTATTTATTTGTTTGACATGTTATTTTTTGGATTTATGAAATTCAAAATATTGTTAAAAAAAAAAGGAAAGATGTATCATATTCATAAACATAATGGAGCCTTATATAGGGATTTATAAATAGATAAACCGTCATAGATAAATGGAAAGATAACAAATACTAATCCAACTAGGAAAAGGAAAACATGACCAGAACATAAAAGAAAAGTAGGACCGACCAGAAAGGAAAAAGCTGGCGCTATGATCTATCGCGGACCCGATTGATCAGAGCCACGGGGCGAATTAGGTTATTGGCGTCCACCATATGATTTATAACACTCCTTTGAAGCCATAACCATTCAAAGATTATAATATGCTTTGGATGTTGCCTCATTAAAACCTTACCAAAGAACCAATGGGACAAAACATGGTAAAGAAAAAAGTACAACACAAATTACTCACCCTGATTTGTACCTCATTATAAGTCCTTCAAGTTGGCGCATCCCAACCTGATGGTTGGGCTTCATGGGCATGGTGAACTAGTCCTTGCAAAGGAAGGTATAACTCCTTGAGTTTTCTTCTTAGACCAATGACCAATGGTCTCAACACCAAGATAAAGTAGTGCTACCGCGTTGCAAAGACATAACCTGCACGGGATCTATCATAGTGGATCGAGAATAACTGTATCAATCAAAACATATTAACCCTTGTTTTGGGTTTTGATTAGTATAATAATCTCAAATCTTTAGTTCCTTGTAGGTAACATAGGATGCATTTTATCTATCGAGTCCCTTATGTCGGACATGACCTAAACCTAGACAATAGGTTTACATCAATACTATGTCGGATGTGTATTACATGAAAAATACATCAAGGAGGCGTAATAGTACTTAAGGTAATGGGCGTGTATGTCTTTAGTTCCAGTGCCTCATGGTGGGACATGAGCTAAACATATCAAAGATTTCTGAAAGAACACATGTCGGCCGAGTATGGCTTGCCTATTACATCAAAGCCAATGGCACTTGGGTAAACTTTTCGGACCAAGGACATATTCCTTGTCCTTCTTGGGGCCAAAGGATCCGTGTCCAAGTCAAAGGTCCTCCGCGACCATGTACTTCTTGGGTTTGTGTCGGACCAAGGGACCTTATGGGACAACTCAATGGGTGAGCTTTGGTCCATGTTTAAAACCGTTTGAATAACTTTCTATATGTCCTTTGATGCACAAGGATTCCATCTTTTAAGATGTTCAATTTGTAATCCCAAACAAAACTTTGTTTGTCCCAAATTTTCATTTAGTCTCTTTCTTTGGATAATCGTTTGGAAAGTCTCTCGAGAGGTTCCTAGGATAATTTAGATCATTAACATATACTTGTATACTTTAGTTCTCGAGAACCTGTTGCATTTGACAACTCAATACCCTCTGGGACTTTCATGTATATCTCATTATCTAGTGGACCATACAAGTGGCGGTTTCTTTATCCTTTAACATAAGTCTATTTTCTTCTCTTATGGCCAGACTTATTAGGAATCTAAATGTTTGTTGCATTCACCACAGGGGTATGTCTCCTCATAATTGATTCCTGGCCTTTGTGAGAATCCTTGTGCATATGGCGTGCCTTATATCTTGCTATCTCGCCATGTTTCATTTCTTTCACAAAGACTCATTTGTCAGTTGGTTTCACATCTAGAGGTGTCGAACTATGGGACCAAATATGCCTCTTTTCTTTAGACTATTTAACTCCACACTTTTCATTTTAATCAATCGATCTCTGAGTCGCTCTTTTATTGGCGTGGTTTCATGATCTCGTTTATATCCATAAATTCAAGTGCTACCTTGTATGCAAGTAAATCATCTATGTTGACATCTTTTCTGTTCCAATGTGTTTCGGACATGATATGTCGATTACAATCTCATTATTATCAGGACCATTAGTACCTTGAAGCTTGGCGTCCCAAGCCTCGGTGTTTGGTACCTTAGGCCCGTGCCTTATGTCCATGCGTGGTTTCCCGACCTCGGTTTGTTTTCATTCTCTGGACCTTTCTTTTGTTTACGAGGATTATCTTTGGAACCTATTGGTCTACCACGTTTCATCGTTGTCTAGACTCTGTAGCAACTTGATTATGTCCTTTTGGACTTACATTTTTGGTGTATTACAAGCTGGTATATATGACTTAGTCACTCACTTTCGGGTCAATGAGTGCGGCAATTGATTAGTTAGCTTTTGTAAATGAATTATCTTTGGGCGTCTAATTCACATTCTTTGAGTAGGATGTTTCCAAGACAATGATGGTTGATTCCATGTAACTCTTTTACCATTCTTTTACCAGCTTATTATTTCTCCCCTAATCCGATTACCTGGCCTTTAAATAAATGTATTTGGCTCGAGGTACTTAAAAAAAATGTGGAATCATATCCAACATATCCCATCCTCCTTTGAAGTCCCATCTTAGTTCTACGTGGTGGGCGGTTTGTACATAGGCGGCCCATCAATTGTCTTAAGATGGGATATGTCTGGCTCATGACCATTTTAATTGATAGAGAATATCTTTGCTAGATGGCCTGATGCATATTAACTCAGATGCATGTGAAATTTCGTGATCCCAAGCTGAGGCGGGGTTTTGACCTCATAAGTAATGATTTAGCAATCAGGTATCGTTTTAAAGATTCCAAAGCCGTTTATGTATGGATATGCAATGTTTCACACTTGTCCCCATGGACATACAACTAACATTACGCGCTTGGGACATGAATTCACCAGCTTATTATTTACTTAGTCACTTTGGTGGTGATGGCCTATCAATAAGTTTCCTTTGTGTACATGCTACATTGATATACTTTGGGATAACTCTTTCTTTCTTTCAATGTGTGCCCATTTGTATATCAATTTTGCATCATGTTTGAACGGGATGGCCAAAACGGTTGTGCCATTTAGTGAAATGCGTGGGTAAACACTTTGTTTACGTGGCATTACCTCATCATACTGATCTTTGCATATTATAGACCAGTAGAGAATGCGGGTATAGTCACCGACCACTTTCTTATAGCCTTAAGTATATCATTATTTGAAGGAACCTTTGTTTCCTTTGCCCATTGTTTCAATCGGAAACCATTCATTCTTATATCTTTAAAATTCAATGGGCCTTTCTTGGGTGAATATAATGCATCAAATATCTCTATATGGTGCTTGCTATAGGCAACAACACATTGTCTGGCAGTAGCCCTTTATTGGACTGACTATACATGAATTATATTGATGTAGACTTTAAATCTTAAAATCATGCATTTGGTTTTATTAAGTATATAAATCGGACAAAGCAGCAATATAAAATAAATTCAAGGAGATAAAACAAAGAAAACATAAAACAAAAGCAAAACACGAAGTCAAAATCAACATTATTCTTTTAGACAATCGGATGTTTCATATTACATAAGGTCATCTTGTTCATGATCAAAATCATCTTCCCCATCATGATGGACCAATGGGCTACGGATTATTCCTTCGACTCTCTTGATAGAGGTCACAAAGATGTGCAGGAGTCCTACATGTCTTAGCCAATGGTTATCCATTCCACACACACTGATTTGGTGAGTGTTTTGGTTTAGAAATACCAGCTATACCTTCGACCACGGCCTGAATGGGATTGATATCCACGGCCTCTGTCATAGCTATTCGCGGACCATATAAGTTGTATTAGCCACGGCCCGTCCTCTCCATCCACCACTGCCCGGCCGTGTGGTTTATCATGATGAGCGTGGTTACTTTCTTTGGATTCTTTCTTTTCCTCTGCGGTCTTATTGGCGGGTAATGGGGTTGATCGGGGAGGTCTCAATTCTTGTTTCTCATTAGCAATTCATTGTTTTGCAAAGCAATGAATTGCTAATGAGAAACAAGAATTGAGACCTCCCCGATCAACCCCATTACCCGCCAATAAGACCGCAGAGGAAAAGAAAGAATCCAAAGAAAGTAACCACGCTCATCATGATAAACCACACGGCCGGGCAGTGGTGGATGGAGAGGACGGGCCGTGGCTAATACAACTTATATGGTCCGCGAATAGCTATGACAGAGGCCGTGGATATCAATCCCATTCAGGCCGTGGTCGAAGGTATAGCTGGTATTTCTAAACCAAAACACTCACCAAATCAGTGTGCCATAGGTGTGGAATGGATAACCATTGGCTAAGACATGTAGGACTCCTGCACATCTTTGTGACCTCTATCAAGAGAGTCGAAGGAATAATCCGTAGCCCATTGGTCCATCATGATGGGGAAGATGATTTTGATCATGAACAAGATGACCTTATGTAATATGAAACATCCGATTGTCTAAAAGAATAATGTTGATTTTGACTTCGTGTTTTGCTTTTGTTTTATGTTTTCTTTGTTTTATCTCCTTGAATTTATTTTATATTGCTATTGCTTTGTCCGATTTATATACTTAATAAAACCAAATGCATGATTTTAAGATTTAAAGTCTACATCAATATAATTCATGTATAGTCAGTCCAATAAAGGGCTACTGCCAGACAATGTGTTGTTGCCTATAGCAAGCACCATATAGAGATATTTGATGCATTATATTCACCCAAGAAAGGCCCATTGAATTTTAAAGATATAAGAATGAATGGTTTCCGATTGAAACAATGGGCAAAGGAAACAAAGGTTCCTTCAAATAATGATATACTTAAGGCTATAAGAAAGTGGTCGGTGACTATACCGCATTCTCTACTGGTCTATAATATGCAAAGATCAGTATGATGAGGTAATGCCACGTAAACAAAGTGTTTACCCACGCATTTCACTAAATGGCACAACCGTTTTGGCCATCCCGTTCAAACATGATGCAAAATTGATATACAAATGGGCACACATTGAAAGAAAGAAAGAGTTATCCCAAAGTATATCAATGTAGCATGTACACAAAGGAAACTTATTGATAGGCCATCACCACCAAAGTGACTAAGTAAATAATAAGCTGGTGAATTCATGTCCCAAGCGCGTAATGTTAGTTGTATGTCCATGGGGACAAGTGTGAAACATTGCATATCCATACATAAACGGCTTTGGAATCTTTTAAAACGATACCTGATTGCTAAATCATTACTTATGAGGTCAAAACCCCGCCTCAGCTTGGGATCACGAAATTTCACATGCATCTGAGTTAATATGCATCAGGCCATCTAGTGAGCAAAGATATTCTCTATCAATTAAAATGGTCATGAGCCAGACATATCCCATCTTAAGACAATTGATGGGCCGCCTATGTACAAACCGCCCACCACGTAGAACTAAGATGGGACTTCAAAGGAGGATGGGGATATGTTGGATATGATTCCACATTTTTTTAAGTACCTCGAGCCAAATACATTTATTTAAAGGCCAGGTAATCGGATTAGGGGAGAAATAATAAGCTGGTAAAAGAATGGTAAAAGAGTTACATGGAATCAACCATCATTGTCTTGGAAACATCCTACTCAAAGAATGTGAATTAGACGCCCAAAGATAATTCATTTACAAAAGCTAACTAATCAATTGCCGCACTCATTGACCCGAAAGTGAGTGACTAAGTCATATATACCAGCTTGTAATACACCAAAAATGTAAGTCCAAAAGGACATAATCAAGTTGCTACAGAGTCTAGACAACGATGAAACGTGGTAGACCAATAGGTTCCAAAGATAATCCTCGTAAACAAAAGAAAGGTCCAGAGAATGAAAACAAACCGAGGTCGGGAAACCACGCATGGACATAAGGCACGGGCCTAAGGTACCAAACACCGAGGCTTGGGACGCCAAGCTTCAAGGTACTAATGGTCCTGATAATAATGAGATTGTAATCGACATATCATGTCCGAAACACATTGGAACAGAAAAGATGTCAACATAGATGATTTACTTGCATACAAGGTAGCACTTGAATTTATGGATATAAACGAGATCATGAAACCACGCCAATAAAAGAGCGACTCAGAGATCGATTGATTAAAATGAAAAGTGTGGAGTTAAATAGTCTAAAGAAAAGAGGCATATTTGGTCCCATAGTTCGACACCTCTAGATGTGAAACCAACTGACAAATGAGTCTTTGTGAAAGAAATGAAACATGGCGAGATAGCAAGATATAAGGCACGCCATATGCACAAGGATTCTCACAAAGGCCAGGAATCAATTATGAGGAGACATACCCCTGTGGTGAATGCAACAAACATTTAGATTCCTAATAAGTCTGGCCATAAGAGAAGAAAATAGACTTATGTTAAAGGATAAAGAAACCGCCACTTGTATGGTCCACTAGATAATGAGATATACATGAAAGTCCCAGAGGGTATTGAGTTGTCAAATGCAACAGGTTCTCGAGAACTAAAGTATACAAGTATATGTTAATGATCTAAATTATCCTAGGAACCTCTCGAGAGACTTTCCAAACGATTATCCAAAGAAAGAGACTAAATGAAAATTTGGGACAAACAAAGTTTTGTTTGGGATTACAAATTGAACATCTTAAAAGATGGAATCCTTGTGCATCAAAGGACATATAGAAAGTTATTCAAACGGTTTTAAACATGGACCAAAGCTCACCCATTGAGTTGTCCCATAAGGTCCCTTGGTCCGACACAAACCCAAGAAGTACATGGTCGCGGAGGACCTTTGACTTGGACACGGATCCTTTGGCCCCAAGAAGGACAAGGAATATGTCCTTGGTCCGAAAAGTTTACCCAAGTGCCATTGGCTTTGATGTAATAGGCAAGCCATACTCGGCCGACATGTGTTCTTTCAGAAATCTTTGATATGTTTAGCTCATGTCCCACCATGAGGCACTGGAACTAAAGACATACACGCCCATTACCTTAAGTACTATTACGCCTCCTTGATGTATTTTTCATGTAATACACATCCGACATAGTATTGATGTAAACCTATTGTCTAGGTTTAGGTCATGTCCGACATAAGGGACTCGATAGATAAAATGCATCCTATGTTACCTACAAGGAACTAAAGATTTGAGATTATTATACTAATCAAAACCCAAAACAAGGGTTAATATGTTTTGATTGATACAGTTATTCTCGATCCACTATGATAGATCCCGTGCAGGTTATGTCTTTGCAACGCGGTAGCACTACTTTATCTTGGTGTTGAGACCATTGGTCATTGGTCTAAGAAGAAAACTCAAGGAGTTATACCTTCCTTTGCAAGGACTAGTTCACCATGCCCATGAAGCCCAACCATCAGGTTGGGATGCGCCAACTTGAAGGACTTATAATGAGGTACAAATCAGGGTGAGTAATTTGTGTTGTACTTTTTTCTTTACCATGTTTTGTCCCATTGGTTCTTTGGTAAGGTTTTAATGAGGCAACATCCAAAGCATATTATAATCTTTGAATGGTTATGGCTTCAAAGGAGTGTTATAAATCATATGGTGGACGCCAATAACCTAATTCGCCCCGTGGCTCTGATCAATCGGGTCCGCGATAGATCATAGCGCCAGCTTTTTCCTTTCTGGTCGGTCCTACTTTTCTTTTATGTTCTGGTCATGTTTTCCTTTTCCTAGTTGGATTAGTATTTGTTATCTTTCCATTTATCTATGACGGTTTATCTATTTATAAATCCCTATATAAGGCTCCATTATGTTTATGAATATGATACATCTTTCCTTTTTTTTTTAACAATATTTTGAATTTCATAAATCCAAAAAATAACATGTCAAACAAATAAATACATAAATTCACAAGATGAATACAAACTCATTATATATAGTTAACCAGATTCTTTGTTGTATATTCGGTAACCGGTTACACAACATTCCAGATGGATATAGATTGTGACATGTTATACCCAATTGATTGAACATACATAAAATATTGCTTTCCCCTTAGTATATAACAAGTTGAAGAGGTGGTGGTGGTAGAGGAAGGGGAAACCCTGATCCTCCAAAACCCACTGGTGTGGCCAGTTATTGATAAAGTTCTAAGATTGATAGATTTTTGGGCTCACCCTTAGGATGAATTCATTAGTTAATTACTAAAATGATTATTAATTGCCACCTCATATGTTATTTATTAAAAAGAGTAAAATTAACCAGAAAATATTAATTTGCCATTAAAAAAGAATATTTGACTTTGCAAAACTCTAAACGCTTAAACTCTAGAAACTCTAAACAAGAATCTATAAACCCTAAAATAACACTAAAACCTAGGTTAATCCTAAACCCTAGATTAACCCTAAACCCTACCATTTAGTGGTTTAAATTTAGGTCTTGAGTTTCTATGATTTAGGTTTGTTGAGATGTGCTTAGTGGTTTAAACTCTAGAGTTTAGGTTTAGAGTTTTACAAGGTCAATTTTTTTCCTCCGCAATTATTTTATTTTCTGATTTTTTACTTTTTATAATTAACATATGACGGGCAATTTCTTATTGGTCATCATTTTAGTGGTGAACCTACGATTCACCCTAGGAGTGAACCAAGTAAAAATCTATTCGATAAGTTATTCAAATAACCATTTAATATATGATGCAACGTAGAATTATGTTATTTGAGTTATACTACTATATATTTATAGTACTATTAATTTAAATGGCTAAATCTAAAATGACACCTAACTAAATGTATGTTAAGGAACAAGTGATCGACAAGACTGCCCATCCGCCAGCCCATCCGCCAGGCCCATCCGGTTGGACCCATCCGCCATGTCTTAAAGGTGGCCAGCCCTTTTCCTTATTCCTCTTGTAATTGGTTTCCTATTCCTATCGCTTAGTTTATCCATATCTTATGACGGTTTATCTTATGTATAAATATGCCTTTGCACGCTATCTCTCTCTCTCTCTCTCTCTATCTCTATTCTTATCAAGGACCTCATTTCGCAGCTTGCGTCAAAGTTACATGGTTTGGTACCTTAGATGTTTAGTCGGCAGCCTTATCTCAATGTCCGTCCGTTTCCTTATGACCTCTGATCCATTTTATGCACCTTTTTCTTTCTATCCAAGGTTCCTTATCTTTATGGAACATATTGGTCTATCTTTATTGTACTCAGAGCAATCTTGATTATGTCTCTTCTGTGACATTAATTTCGGGTAAGCTGGTTTTTCTTTCGGTCTAACTGCTCCGCATTCAATTAGCTAGCTTTGTATAATCTTTTGACGTTTTAGATCATATCCTCTGTCCGAGGATATTTGCCAAGACAAAGATGGTTAATACCATTCCATTTCTTATTAATCTTTTACCAAATATTTTTCCCCCGATGTTAGTCTGATTCATTAGTCATGCACTGTGGTACTGGCCATAATTTGATCACCCATATTTGGCTCAAGGTCTTAAAACTCGTGGGAGAGACATGTTCATATCCAACATATATTCCAACTCTCGAGGTTCCATCTAGACGGTACATATGTCTGTGGTGGTTTATTCAAAGTCTCTTAAGATGGTATATGTCTGGCTCATGACCAGATTCAATCCGACATGGAAATATCTATGCTCACTTATATGGCCTGGATGCATATTAACCTTATATACATGTAAAACTCGCGATGTCCCAAGCTTATAGACTTTAGAATCTGAACCTTATAGGTAATGGCATGTACGCCAAGCTAATGGCAGCGGCCAAGCTGTCATGTCCATGTTTATAGTATGGTCATGAACCACGGGTTTGTCCTCACTCTCATGAACATGCTATAATCTTTAGGTGCTTGGGAAATTATAGCCTAATGAGTTTCCTTTGTGTACATGTTACACAACGGAGATTCTATGGGATAACTCCGGTGCCTTTTGCAGATCAATCTTTGCATCAAGTTACACACCGATGGCTAATCCGTCATGCCATAAAGTGTGTAAATTCGTGGGTCAACCAATCTGGTTACCTAGGCCTTTTGCCTTTATCATACTGATCCTGGCATAGTCTAGATCAGAGAGTACGCATGTATAGTTTTAACCATTTCTTTGTAAGGCCTTAGGTGATTTTTCTTAAATCAGAGGAACCTTTTGTTTTTTTGCCCATTGTTTCTATTTGGAAACCATTTCTTGTTATTATGGGCCACTTAATTTGGGTGTATATAATGCCCTTTAGGCAATGCCTTGGTCGTGATGTCTTTAACATAGGCTACTATACCAGCAATGTTGTACTCATTATCAATCAAAACATTCACATTCATCAATCAAAGATGAATTCAAAACAATTCTTATTATTATTATAAATAAATTCGGAACAACAAAAGATTGAAGCAAAACATAAATCAAAAATCTTAACACGTAAATCAGAATGTCGGTCTTATTTCTTAGTCAATAGACAAGTTGGCCATGCCATCCCTTATGTTGACATGGCTGCCTCAGATTTGTTCTGCATCTCACCGCTTTTTTTTAGCAATATATTTTGCTCCATAATCAATAGGTATGAAAGCATCTGATCATAGGTGGTGAACCTTTTGCTGTATAGATATGTCTTGACATCATATCTCCTGATGTAAGGTGGAGTATGTCATTGTTAGTTGTTTTATAAAGATTGTTATAGTCATGAGAAAGCATTTGTTTACATATATGTATTAACCAGTTCGCACCAATATATAATTTCAATTAAAGCTTGTTATAAATTCAGTTAACCAGATACGGTTTTATTTATTTTCATATTCTATTATTATAAATTATAATTGTGTTGGATCAAGTGCTAAAAGCAATTTTGAGTCACATTTATTTTACAATTGACAAAGCTACTCATCTTTTTCTTCCAATAGATAATATATATTATTAAAACTGAAATACTTTTGGTACCGCTCAAAACATAGATAGTAGATTAAATGAGACAAGTCCCATCTTATGGATTATAAAAGTATTTATATGATCCTTAGAAAATCTAATGGCTTCCTTAAAAAATCTAAAATACCCTTTAAAACACTAAAATTTGACCAGCTGAAAACGCCCCGGTAGAGGTCGGGGTCCAAGCCGCCGTGGTCTACCAAGACCGTCCGCCCTGGGTCGCCGTGGTCTCAGCTGATCGCCCAACCCGCTGGTCTACCCTGCTGGGTCGCCCAACCCGCTGGTCTACCCGCTGTCGCCCACGCTGGTCGCCCAACCCGCCCTAGGTCATCTGAGTTGATATGCCTCTAGTAAATCGATCATAACTCCTCAAATACAGCTCCAAATGACTTGAAACCATTTCCATTGGAAAGCTAACTAAATTTACTATTGTCTTCCCAAAATCTTAGTAACTGAAGATATCTTTAAGACCTCATTAATCTTTCAGGTGCAAACTTCCTCGAGAATTTTGACATAATTAAAAAGTTCAGGATTTGGTAGAGAGGTGAAATTATATTGAACTCATATGAAGTTGATAAGTACCTAAGTGTATTATATTGAACTCATATGAAGTTGATAAGTACCTAAGTGTTATTTTACATTCTAACTGTGATACATGATCATAATTTTGAAAGAAATTATTATATTTTAGTTTCAAAAAGTATTCATTGTAAGTTTAGTAGATTTTAGGTTGAATTAAATATTTTAATTCTACCGAATACTATATGCTTATATCAAGTATAAATGTAAAGCTTTAAATTTAAATTTAAATAGCTAATTCATTGTATCTAAACATACCAAGTTTGGGATTAGTTAATTAGGAATTTTCCATATCAAAATATATTGTGCTAAGTATCGTGATGACACATAAAGACATTTCCCAAGTAGTAGCTGTGATTTGTCTGATATTGAATTGTTAAAATATTTAATTTTGATTGAGTGTACTCTTAAGAACTTACAAAAATCTAAATTTCAAAATTTGAAAATAAAAACACATTTTGTGTTTATGATAAGACCAGTTCTTATTTATTCGTTAATAAATTGCTAAATATGAAGTTTTGATTTACGTACAAAATTTTAAATTTTAAAATAATATATGAATTTGGAATTTTTATAAACCGGGGATCTTCTATATTCAATCTGATATATGAATTTGATTTTGTATTAGTCGAGAAATGAAACCATGATTTTAAGATATTACTTGGTTGGTGAACTGTTTATTTATTTTGAATGGTGTAATTCAGTTGATAGTAATTAACTAATTATAATCAAGAGTAGCATATGTGTTTTGTATGTACAATCCTACAGTATATTAATTGAAACGTCAGTTAAATGATTTTCTTCATTTAGATCATAGGTGAATTCTAAAATTTAAAATCATCGATCAATCAAACAATAACAATTTTTAAGAATTCACCTATGATCGACACGGAGAAAATCATTTAACTGACGTTTCAATTAATATATGTAGGATTGTACATGCACAAAACACATATGCTACTCAGATTATAATTAGTTAATTACTATCAACTGAATTACACCATTCAAAAATAAATAAACAGTTCACCAACCAAGTAATATCTTAAATCATGGTTTCATTTCTCGACTAATACAAAATCAAATTCATATATCAGATTGAATATAGAAGATCCCCGGTTTATAAAAAATTCCAAATTCATATATTATTTTAAAATTTAAAATTTTGTACGTAAATCAAAACTTCATATTTAGCAATTTATTAACGAATAAATAAGAACTGGTCTTATCATAAACACAAAATGTGTTTTTATTTTCAAGTTTTGAAATTTAGATTTTGTAAGTTCTTAAGAGTACACTCCAATCAAAATTAAATATTTTAACAATTCAATATCAGACAAATCACAGCTACTACTTGGGAAATGTCTTTATGTGTCATCACGATACTTAGCACAATATATTTTGATATGGAAAATCTCTAATTAACTAATCCCAAACTTGGTATGTTTAGATACAATGAATTAGCTATTTAAATTTAAATTTAAAGCTTTACATTTATACTTGATATAAGCATATAGTATTCGGTAGAATTAAAAATATTTAATTCAACCTAAAATCTACTAAACTTACAATGAATACTTTTTTTGAAACTAAAATATAATAATTTCTTTCAAAATTATGATCATGTATCACGAGTTAGAATGTAAAATAACACTTAGGTACTTATCCAACTTCATATGAGTTCAATATAATACACTTAGGTACTTATCCAACTTCATATGAGTTCAATATAATTTCACCTCTCTACCAAATCCTGAACTTTTAATTATGTCAATTCTCGGGAAGTTTGCACCTGAAAGATTAATGAGGTCTTAAAGATATCTTCAGTTACTAAGATTTTGGGAAGACAATAGTAAATTTAGTTAGCTTTCCAATGGAAATGGTTTCAAGTCATTTGGAGTCATTTGAGGAGTTATGATCGATTTACTAGAGGCATATCAACTCGATGACCTAGGACGGGACGATCGCTGCGACCCACTCCGCTGCAGACCACCGCTGGTTGGATCCACTCCAGCGTAGACCACAGCTGGTTGATCATCCGCTGACGGACCCACCTAATACCCGTGACGCCCAAAGGCGCGGTAACCAATGCTTGGACAACCCACCTTCACCCCAGACGCTTCAGCTGGTCAAATTTTAGTGTTTTAAAGGGTAGGATTTTTTTAAGGAAGCCATTAGATTTTCTAGGATCATATAAATACTTTTATAATCCATAAGATGGGACTTGTCTCATTTAATCTACTATCTATGTTTTCGCATTTAATCAAAAGTATTTCAGTTTTAATAATATATATTATCTATTGGAAGAAAAAGATGAGTAGCTTTGTCAATTGTAAAATAAATGTGACTCAAAATTGCTTTTAGCACTTGATCCACACAATTATAATTTATAATAATAGAATATGAAACATCGATTGTCTAAAAGAATAATGTTGATTTTGACTACGTGTTTTGCTTTGCTTTATGTTTTCTTTGTTTTATCTCCTTGAATTTATTTTATATTGCTATTGCTTTGTCCGATTTATATACTTAATAAAACCAAATGCATGATTTTAAGATTTAAAGTCTACATCAATATAATTATGGGTATAGTCAGTCAATAAAGGGCTACGGCCAGGACAATGTGTTGTTGCCTATAGGGCACATATAGAGATATTTGATGCATTATATTCACCCAAGAAAGGCCCATTGAATTTTAAAGATATAAGAATGAATGGTTCCGTATTGAAACAATGGGCAAAGGAAACAAAGGTTCCTTCAAATAATGATATCGCTAAGGCTATAAGAAAGTGGTCGAGACTATACCTGCATTCTCTACTGGTCTATAATATGCAAAGATCAGTATGATAAAGCAAAAGGCCTAGGTAACCAGATTGGTTGACCCACCTAAATTTACACACTTTATGGCATGACCGATTAGCCATCCCGTGTAAACTTGATGCAAAGATTGATACGCAAAAGGCACAAGAGTTATCCCATGAACTACCAGTAACATGTACACAAGGGAAACTCATTAGGCTATAATTTCCCAAGCACCTAAAGATTATAGCATGTTCATGAGGGGAGTGAGGACAAACCCGTGGTTCATGACCATACTATAAACATGGACATGACAGGCTTCACGCGACAAGCCATTAGCTTGGCCGCATGCCATTACCTATAAGGTTCAGATTCTAAAGTCTATAAGCTTGGGGACATCACGAAGTTTTACATGTATATAAGGTTAATATGCATCAGGCCATATAAGTGAGCATAGATATTTCCATGTCGATTGAATATGGTCATGAGCCGACATATACCATCTTAAGAGACTTTGAATAAAACCACCACGCATATATGTACCGCTTCTAAGATGGAAACCTCAGAAGAGGATTGGAATATATGTTGATATGAACATGTCCTGTCTCCCCACGAAGTTTTAAGAGACCTTGAGCCAAATATGGGTGATCAAATTATGGCCAGTACACAGATTGCATGACTAATGAACTGACTATCCAACATCGGGGAGAAAGAAATAAGCTGGTAAAAGATTAATAAGAGAAATGGAATGGTATTAACCATCTTTGTCTTGGCAAATATCCTCGACCAGAGGATATGATCTAAGACGTCCAAAGAAAGAAAGAGATTATACAAAGCTAGCTAATTGAATGCCGCATGACAATTCAAAAGAAAAGAAAACCAGCTTGCACCACTTCTAAATTAATGTCCTAGAAGAGACATAATTGCTAATCAAGTCTATTAAAGATAGACCAATATGTTCCATAAAGATAAGGAACCTTGGATAGAAAGAAAAGGTGCATAAAATGACGATCCGGAGGTCATAAGGAAACCGCACTTGCATATGAGATAAGGCTGCATGCCTAAACATCTAAGGTACCAAACCATGTAGCTTTGGACGCCAAGCTGCAAAGGAAATGAAGGTCCTTGATAAGAATGAGATAGAGAGAGAGAGAGAGAAAGAGAGAGAGAGAGAGAGAGAGAGAGAGATAACGCAAAGGCCTATATTTATACATAAGATAAACCGCCATAAGATATGGATAAACCTAAGCCCAATAGAATAGGAAACCAATTACAAGAGGAATAAGGAAAGGGCTGGCCACCTTTAAGACATGGCCGATGGGTCTGGCCGGATGGGCCTGGCCGATGGGCCTCGGCCGATGGGCCTGGTCTTGTTCGATCACTTGTTCCTTAACATACATTTAGATTAGGTGTCATTTTTAGATTTAGCCATTTAAATTAATGAGTACTATAAATATATAGTAGTATAACTCAAATAACATAATTCTACGTTGCATCATATATTAAATGGTTATTTGAATACTTATCGAATAGATTTTTTACTTGGTTCACTTCGGTGAATCAGAGGTTCACCACCAAAATGATGACCAATAAGAATTGTTACCATATGTTAATTATAAAAGTAAAAATCAGAAAATAAAAATAATTGCCAGAAAAAAAATTGACCTTGTAAAACTCTAAACCCTAAACTCTGTGAGTTTAAACCCTAAACGCTATCAACAAACCCTAAATCATAAACTCTGTAATTCTAAAATTTAAACCCTAAATCGTATTGGTTAATCCTAGTTTAGGATTAACCCTAGGTTTTAGTGTTATTTTAGGTTTATAGATTAGAGTTTCTGAGTTTAGCTAGAGTTTTCAGAAAGTCAAATATTCTTTTTAATGGCAAATTAATATTTTTCTGGTTAATTTTACTTTTTTTAATAAATAACATATGAGGTGGCAGATTCTAGTAATCATTTTAGTAATTAACCTGAGATTCATCCTAAGGGTGAGCCCAAGAAAAATCTATCGAATAACCAAGAACTTTATCAATAACTGGCCACACCAGTGGGTTTTGAGGATCAGGGTTTCCCTTCCTCTACCACCACCACCTCTTCAACTTGTTATATACTAAGGGGAAAGCTTAATATTTTATGTATGTTCAATCAATTGAGGTATAACATGTCACAATCTATATCCATCTGGAATGTTGTGTAACCGGTTACCGAATATACAACAAAGAATCTGGTTAACTATATATAATGAGTTTGTATTCATCTTGTGAATTTATGTATTTATTTGTTTGACATGTTATTTTTTGGATTTATGAAATTCAAAATATTGTCGAAAACTAAGGAAAGATGTATCATATTCATAAACATAATGGAGCCCTTATATAGGATTTATAAATAGATAAACCGTCATAGATAAATGGAAAGATAACAAATACTAATCCAACTAGGAAAGGAAAACATGACCAGAACATAAAAGAAAAAGTAGGACCCCACCGTAAAGGAAAAGCTGGCCTATGATCTATGATCGGTCCAGACGTCGGTTGGCCACACGGACGTCGGTTATTGACGCCCACCATATGATTTATAACACTCCCTTTGAAGCCATAACCATTCAAAGATTATAATATGCTTTGATGTTGCCTCATTAAAACCTTACCAAGAAAACCCAATGGGACAAAACATGGTAAAGGAAAAAGAGTACAACACAAATTACTCACCCGATTTAAAATTCCAGATAAGTCCTTCATATGATCCCAACCTGATGGTTGGGTCATGGACGCCAAGTCTGAACTAGTCCTTGCAAAGGAAGGTATTCCTACGAAGTTTCTTTCTTGACCAATGACCAATGGTCTCAACACCAAGATAAAGTAGTGCTACCGCTGTAAAGACATAACCGCCCGGGATCTATCATAGTGATCCGAGAGATAACCTGTATCAATCAAAACATATTAACCCTTGTTTTAGGTTTTGATTAGTATAATGTAATCTCAAATCTTAGTTCCTTGTGTAACATAGATGCATTTTATCCTATCCCAAATTTATGTCCCGACATGACCTAAACCTAGACAATAGTTTACATCAATACTTATGTCCGGATGTGTATTACATGAAAATACATCAAGGCAAGACGCCAATAGTACTTAAGGTAATGGACGTATGTCTTTAGTTCCAGTGCTCATGGTCGGACATGAGCTAAACATATACAAGAGATTTACGAAAGAACACATGTCCTACCGAGTATGGCTTGCCTATTACATCAAGGCTTCAATGGCACTTGGTAAGGAACTTTTCTCCGACCAAGGACATATTCCTTGTCCTTTTGGGGCCAAAGGATCCGTGGTCCAAGTCAAAGGTCCTCACGCACCATGTACTTTGGTTTGTGTCCGCACTAAGGGACCTTATGGGACAACCCAATGGCGAAGCTTTGGTCCATGTTTAAAACCGCTTGAATAACTTTCTATATGTCCTTGATGCACAAGGATTCCATCTTTTAAGATGTTCAATTTGTAATCCCAAACAAAACTTTGTTTGTCCCAAATTTTCATTTCAGCTCTTTTGATAATCGCTTGAAAGTCTCCAGAGGTTCCTGGATAATTTAGATCATTAACATATACTTGTATACTTTAGTTCTCGAGAACCTGTTGCATTTGACAACTCAATACCCTCTGACTTTCATGTATATCTCATTATCTAGTGGACTATACAAAGGCTTTCTTTATCCTTAACCTAAGTCTATTTTCTTCTTATGGCCGACTTATTAGGAATCTAAATGTTTGTTGCATTCACCACAGGGAGTATGTCTCCTCATAATTGATTCCTGGCCTTTGTGAGAATCCTTGTGCATATGGTCGCGTTTTATTGCTATCTCGCCATGTTTCATTTCTTTCACAAAGACTCATTTGTCCAACCGTTTCACATCTGAGAGGTGTCCCAACTATGGGACCAAATATGCTCTTTTCTTTAACTATTTAACTCCACACTTTTCATTTTAATCCAATCTGATCTACGAAAAGACTCTTTATTGACGCGGTTTCATGATCCTCGCTTATATCCATAAATTCAAGTGCTACCTATGCAAGTAAATCATCTATGTTGACATCTTTTCTGTTCCAATGTGTTTCAGACATGATATAATCGACATAATCTCATTATTATCAGGACCATTAGTACCTGAAGCTTACGCCCCAAGCCTCTGTTTGGTACCTTAGAGTGGCCAGCCTTATGTCCATGTCCGGGTTTCTCGAATTCGATTTGTTTTCATTCCTCTGGACCTTTCTTTGTTTCTCGAGATTCTTATCTTGGAACCTATTGGTCTACCACGCTTCATACGCTGTCTAGACTCAGAGTAACTTGATTATGTCCCTTTTGGACTTCTATTCAATTTGGTGTACAAGCTGGTATATATGACTTAGTACTCACTTTCGGGTCAGCAAATGAGTCTGCAATTGATTAGTTAGCTTTGTAAATGAATTATCTTTGACGCCTAATTCACATTCTTTAGTCTGAGGATGTTTCAAGACAATGATGGTTGATTTATTTAAAGGCCGCATGCGGATTAGGGGAGAAATAATAAGCTGGTAAAAGAATGGTAAAAGAGTTACATGGAATCAACCATCATTGTCTTGGAAACATCCTCAGACTAAAGAATGTGAATTAGACGTCCAAAAGATAATTCATTTACAAAAGCTAACTAATCAATTGCCAGACTCATTTGCTGACCCGAAAGTGAGTGACTAAGTCATATATACCAGCTTGTAATACACCAAATTCGAATAGAAGTCCAAAAGGGACATAATCAAGTTGCTACAGAGTCTAGACAACGTATGAAACGTGGTAGACCAATAGGTTCCAAAGATAAGAATCCTCAGAAACAAAAGAAAGGTCCAGAGAATGAAAACAAATCCGAGGTCGAGGAAACCACAGACATGGACATAAGGCCGGCCGGCTCTAAGGTACCAAACACTGAGGCTTGGGACGCCAAGCTTCAAGGTACTAATGGTCCTGATAATAATGAGATTGTAATCGATTATATCATGTCTGAAACACATTGGAACAGAAAAGATGTCAACATAGATGATTTACTTGCATACAAGGTAGCACTTGAATTTATGGATATAAACGAGGATCATGAAACCACGTCAATAAAAGAGTGCGCACTCGTAGATCAGATTGGATTAAAATGAAAAGTGTGGAGTTAAATAGTCTAAAGAAAAGAGGCATATTTGGTCCCATAGTTCGGACACCTCTAGATGTGAAACCAGTTGGACAAATGAGTCTTTGTGAAAGAAATGAAACATGGCGAGATAGCAAGATATAAGGCACGGCCATATGCACAAGGATTCTCACAAAGGCCAGGAATCAATTATGAGGAGACATACTCCCCTGTGGTGAATGCAACAAACATTTAGATTCCTAATAAGTCTGGCCATAAGAGAAGAAAATAGACTTGCGGTTAAAGGATAAAGAAACCGCCTACTTGTATGGTCCACTAGATAATGAGATATACATGAAAGTCCCAGAGGGTATTGAGTTGTCAAATGCAACAGGTTCTCGAGAACTAAAGTATACAAGTATATGTTAATGATCTAAATTATCCTAGGAACCTCTGGAGAGACTTTCCAAACGATTATCCAAAGAAAGAGACTGAAATGAAAAATTTGGGACAAACAAAGTTTTGTTTGGGATTACAAATTGAACATCTTAAAAGATGGAATCCTTG
Organism: Brassica carinata; assembly: GCA_016771965.1. NCBI lineage: Eukaryota > Viridiplantae > Streptophyta > Magnoliopsida > Brassicales > Brassicaceae > Brassica > Brassica carinata. Next base: position 9,503,863 of record CM028694.1, read on the forward strand.
TGCATCAAAGGACATATAGAAAGTTATTCAAACGGTTTTAAACATGGACCAAAGCTCGCCCATTGAGTTGTCCCATAAGGTCCCTTGGTCTGGACACAAACCCAAGAAGTACATGGTCGTGAGGACCTTTGACTTGGACACGGATCCTTTGGCCCCAAGAAGGACAAGGAATATGTCCTTGGTCCGAAAAGTTCCTACCCAAGTGCCATTGGCTTGATGTAATAGGCAAGCCATACTCGGCCGGACATGTGTTCTTTAGTAAATCTCTTGTATATGTTTAGCTCATGTCCCACCATGAGGCACTGGAACTAAAGACATACACGCCCATTACCTTAAGTACTATTGGCGTCTTGCCTTGATGTATTTTTCATGTAATACACATCCGGACATAAGTATTGATGTAAACCTATTGTCTAGGTTTAGGTCATGTCGGACATAAGGGACTGGATAGGATAAAATGCATCCTATGTTACCTACAAGGAACTAAAGATTTGAGATTACATTATACTAATCAAAACCTAAAACAAGGGTTAATATGTTTTGATTGATACAGGTTATCTCTGGATCCACTATGATAGATCCCAGGCAGTTATGTCTTTGCAGCGGTAGCACTACTTTATCTTGGTGTTGAGACCATTGGTCATTGGTCTAAGAAGAAAACTTCGTAGGAGTTATACCTTCCTTTGCAAGGACTAGTTCAGACTTGGCGTCCATGAAGCCCAACCATCAGGTTGGGATGCGCCAACTTGAAGGACTTATACGGAGGTACAAATCAGGGTGAGTAATTTGTGTTGTACTCTTTTTCCTTTACCATGTTTTGTCCCATTGGGTTTTCTTGGTAAGGTTTTAATGAGGCAACATCCAAAGCATATTATAATCTTTGAATGGTTATGGCTTCAAAGGGAGTGTTATAAATCATATGGTGGACGCCAATAACCTAATTCCTGTGGCTCAGACCGACTCGGGTCCGCGATAGATCATAGCGCCAGCTTTTCCTTTCTGGTCGGGTCCTACTTTTTCTTTTATGTTCTGGTCATGTTTTCCTTTTCCTAGTTGGATTAGTATTTGTTATCTTTCCATTTATCTATGACGGTTTATCTATTTATAAATCCCTATATAAGGGCTCCATTATGTTTATGAATATGATACATCTTTCCTTAAGTTTTACGACAATATTTTGAATTTCATAAATCCAAAAAAAATAACATGTCAAACAAATAAATACATAAATTCACAAGATGAATACAAACTCATTATATATAGTTAACCAGATTCTTTGTTGTATATTCGGTAACCGGTTACACAACATTCCAGATGGATATAGATTGTGACATGTTATACCTCAATTGATTGAACATACATAAAATATTAAGCTTTCCCCTTAGTATATAACAAGTTGAAGAGGTGGTGGTGGTAGAGGAAGGGGAAACCCTGATCCTCCAAAACCCACTGGTGTGGCCAGTTATTGATAAAGTTCTTCGGTTATTCGATAGATTTTTTCTTGGGCTCACCCCTTAGGATGAATCTACAGGTTAATTACTAAAATGATTACTAGAATCTGCCACCTCATATGTTATTTATTAAAAAAGAGTAAAATTAACCAGAAAAAATATTAATTTGCCATTAAAAAAAGAATATTTGACTTTGCAAAACTCTAAACGCTAAACTCTAGAAACTCTAAACAGTAATCTATAAACCCTAAAATAACACTAAAACCTAGGGTTAATCCTAAACCCTAGGATTAACCCTAAACCCTACGATTTAGGGTTTAAATTTTAGGGTCTAGAGTTTCTATGATTTAGGGTTTGTTGATGGCGTTTAGGGTTTAAACTCTAGAGTTTAGGGTTTAGAGTTTTACAAGGTCAATTTTTTTTTCCTGGCAATTATTTTTATTTTCTGATTTTTTTACTTTTTTATAATTAACATATGACGTGGCAATTTCTTATTGGTCATCATTTTAGTGGTGAACCTACAGATTCACCCTAGGGAGTGAACCAAGTAAAAAATCTATTCGATAAGTTATTCAAATAACCATTTAATATATGATGCAACGTAGAATTATGTTATTTGAGTTATACTACTATATATTTATAGTACTCATTAATTTAAATGGCTAAATCTAAAAATGACACCTAATCTAAATGTATGTTAAGGAACAAGTGATCGACAAGACCAGGCCCATCCGGCCAGGCCCATCCGGCCAGGCCCATCCGGCCAGACCCATCCGGCCATGTCTTAAAGGTGGCCAGCCCTTTTCCTTATTCCTCTTGTAATTGGTTTCCTATTCCTATTGGGCTTAGGTTTATCCATATCTTATGACGGTTTATCTTATGTATAAATATAGGCCTTTGCACGTTATCTCTCTCTCTCTCTCTCTCTCTCTCTCTCTCTCTCTCTCTCTCTATCTCATTCTTATCAAGGACCTTCATTTCCTTTGCAGCTTGGCGTCCAAAGCTACATGGTTTGGTACCTTAGATGTTTAGCTGTGCAGCCTTATCTCAATGTCTGGTCTGGTTTCCCTTATGACCTCGGATCTGTCATTTTATGCACCTTTTTCTTTCTATCCAAGGTTCCTTATCTTTATGGAACATATTGGTCTATCTTTAATAGACTCTGTAGCAACTTGATTATGTCTCTTCTAGGACATTAATTTCGTGGTGCAAGCTGGTTTTTCTTTTCTTTTCGGGTCTAATCTGTCTGGCATTCAATTAGCTAGCTTTGTATAATCTCTTTCTTTCTTTGGACGTCTTAGATCATATCCTCTGGTCCGAGGATATTTGCCAAGACAAAGATGGTTAATACCATTCCATTTCTCTTATTAATCTTTTACCAGCTTATTTCTTTCTCCCCCTGATGTTGGATAGTCGGATTCATTAGTCATGCAATCTGTGTACCTGGCCATAATTTGATCACCCATATTTGGCTCAAGGTCTCTTAAAACTCGTGGGAGACAGACATGTTCATATCCAACATATATTCCAATCCTCTTCTGAGGTTCCATCTTAGACGGTACATATGTCTGTGGTGGTTTATTCAAAGTCTCTTAAGATGGTATATGTCTGGCTCATGACCCGTATTCAATCTGACATGGAAATATCTATGCTCACTTATATGGCCTGATGCATATTAACCTTATATACATGTAAAACTCGTGATGTCCCCAAGCTTATAGACTTTAGAATCTGAACCTTATAGGTAATGGCATGTACGGCCAAGCTAATGGCTTGTGCGGCCAAGCTGTCATGTCCATGTTTATAGTATGGTCATGAACCACGGGTTTGTCCTCACTCCCCCTCATGAACATGCTATAATCTTTAGGTGCTTGGGAAATTATAGCCTAATGAGTTTCCCTTGTGTACATGTTACTGGTGAGATTCTATGGGATAACTCGTGTGCCTTTTGCAGTATCAATCTTTGCATCAAGTTTACACCAGGATGGCTAATCCGGTCATGCCATAAAGTGTGTAAATTTCGTGGGTCAACCAATCTGGTTACCTAGGCCTTTTGCCTTTATCATACTGATCCTTGGCATAGTCTAGATCAGTAGAGTACGCATGTATAGTCTTAACCATTTCTTTGTAAGGCCTTAGGTGATTTTTCTTAAATCTGTAGGAACCTTTTGTTTTCTTTTGCCCATTGTTTCTATTTGGAAACCATTTCTTGTTATTACTCAATGGGCCACGAATTTGGGTGTATATAATGCCCTTTAGGCAATGCCTTGGTCGTATGTCTTTAACATAGGCTACTATACCAGCAATGTTGTACTCATTATCAATCAAAAACATTCACATTCATCAATCAAAGATGAATTCAAAACAATTCTTATTATTATTATAAATAAATTCGTGAACAACAAAAGATTGAAGCAAAACATAAATCAAAATCTTAACACAGAAATCAGAATGTCGAAGTCTTATTTTCTTAGTCAATAGACAAGTTGGCCATGCCATCCCTTATGTTGGACATGGCTGCCTCAGATTTGTTCTGCATCTCACTGCTTTTCTTTAGCAATATATTTTGCTCCATAATCAATAGGTATGAAAGCATCTGATCATAGGTGGTGAAACCTTTTGCTGTATAGATATGTCTTGACATCATATCTCCTGGATAGAAGGTGGAGTATGTCATTGTTAGTTGTTTTATAAAGATTGTTATAGTCATGAGAAAGCATTTGTTTACATATATGTATTAACCAGTTCGCACCAATATATAATTTCAATTAAAGCTTGTTATAAATTCAGTTAACCAGATACGGTTTTTATTTATTTTCATATTCTATTATTATAAATTATAATTGTGTTGGATCAAGTGCTAAAAGCAATTTTGAGTCACATTTATTTTACAATTGACAAAGCTACTCATCTTTTTCTTCCAATAGATAATATATATTATTAAAACTGAAATACTTTTTGGTACTGTCTGAAAACATAGATAGTAGATTAAATGAGACAAGTCCCATCTTATGGATTATAAAAGTATTTATATGATCCTTAGAAAATCTAATGGCTTCCTTAAAAAAATCTAAAATACCCTTTAAAAACACTAAAATTTGACCAGCTGAAAACGCGTCCTGGGTAGAGGTCGGGTTGTCCAAGCCGCGGTGGTCTACCCGCACTGGGCCGTCCTGGGTCGTCGTGGGTCGTCCGCGCGGATCGTCCAACCCGCGGTGGTCTACCCGCGCTGGGTCGTCCAACCCGCGGTGGTCTACCCGCGCTGGGTCGTCCACGCGGGTCGTCCAACCCGTCCTAGGTCATCTGAGTTGATATGCCTCTAGTAAATCGATCATAACTCCTCAAATACAGCTCCAAATGACTTGAAACCATTTCCATTGGAAAGCTAACTAAATTTACTATTGTCTTCCCAAAATCTTAGTAACTGAAGATATCTTTAAGACCTCATTAATCTTTCAGGTGCAAACTTCCCGAGAATTTTGACATAATTAAAAAGTTCAGGATTTGGTAGAGAGAGGTGAAATTATATTGAACTCATATGAAGTTGGATAAGTACCTAAGTGTATTATATTGAACTCATATGAAGTTGGATAAGTACCTAAGTGTTATTTTACATTCTAACTCGTGATACATGATCATAATTTTGAAAGAAATTATTATATTTTAGTTTCAAAAAAAGTATTCATTGTAAGTTTAGTAGATTTTAGGTTGAATTAAATATTTTTAATTCTACCGAATACTATATGCTTATATCAAGTATAAATGTAAAGCTTTAAATTTAAATTTAAATAGCTAATTCATTGTATCTAAACATACCAAGTTTGGGATTAGTTAATTAGGAATTTTCCATATCAAAATATATTGTGCTAAGTATCGTGATGACACATAAAGACATTTCCCAAGTAGTAGCTGTGATTTGTCTGATATTGAATTGTTAAAATATTTAATTTTGATTGGAGTGTACTCTTAAGAACTTACAAAAATCTAAATTTCAAAAACTTGAAAATAAAAACACATTTTTGTGTTTATGATAAGACCAGTTCTTATTTATTCGTTAATAAATTGCTAAATATGAAGTTTTGATTTACGTACAAAATTTTAAATTTTAAAATAATATATGAATTTGGAATTTTTTATAAACCGGGGATCTTCTATATTCAATCTGATATATGAATTTGATTTTGTATTAGTCGAGAAATGAAACCATGATTTAAGATATTACTTGGTTGGTGAACTGTTTATTTATTTTGAATGGTGTAATTCAGTTGATAGTAATTAACTAATTATAATCTGGAGAGTAGCATATGTGTTTTGTGCATGTACAATCCTACAGTATATTAATTGAAACGTCAGTTAAATGATTTTCTCTCACGTGTCGATCATAGGTGAATTCTTAAAAAATTGTTATTGTTTGATTGGTCGATGATTTTAAATTTTTATTTATTTTAATTAGATCTAAAAAATATAAGTTATAACCAATTAATATCACTTGCTAAATAATCTATATAATATTACAAATAATTATTTATGGTAACTATTGAAACTATAAAAGAGTAACAATGTTTGATCAATTTTTTAATATATTTATAAAATACATAAAATAATAAACAAAAAAAAATTATTAAAATTTATATAATTTTATTGGGCGATAATTTTTAATTTTTAATTATTTCAATTAGATATAAAAAGAAAAGTTAAGTCTATAACCAATTAATATCATTTGCCAAATAATCTACACAATATTACAAATTATTTATGATAACTAATTATGGAAACTATAGAAAAAGTTATAATGTTTGATCATTTTTTATATATATTTATAAACTGCTTAAAATAATAAACATAAAAGTTTATTAAAAATTTATATAATGATTTTATATTCTTATATAAAACCTTATATTTTTATATAAATTATTATAATAACTATTAACGTCTTATGAGGTTCATATATGGTTTAGAAATCATTTATAAAAATTATAAAACCTTTATAAAATTATTTATCTTGGCTTATTATATATTTTAAATTATTATAAGAGGTTGTAAATCATTTATACAAGCTTATAAATTAATTTAATATCTATTTTGAAATCTCATCCAACTATTTTTAATTGAAAAATCATTTAAGTATTTTATTTTCTTGCTTAAAATTGTTATAATTTGATTGGTCGATGATTTTTTTTTTAATTTTAGTTAGATCTAAAAAGAAAAGATAAGTCTAAAACCAATTAACATCACTTGCCAAATAATCATGAACATTATATATAACTGATTTTAGTACAAATTTTAAATACAAAATATCACAATATATTTAAAATATCATATTTGTCTTTTTCAAAAATAATTATTCTTCAAAAATGTTTAAAAAAGACACGTATTCAATTTTTGATGATAAAAATATATTTTAATTTGACAAATTACAATAAATATATTATTACAAAACATTCAAACCCGCGAAATAGCGAGTATTCACCTAGTTTAAGTATAAATGTGAATAATAAATGGTAGAGTTAATGGTGTGTGATATACCATGGATTTGACCCAGTTTTACCCATGGTATATATGTGTTTTAAGATATAATTATTATGTTTTGGAGTCTTTTAGGTATGTTTTCAGGTTCAGGAGCATTTTGGAGTAAAGTGATGATTTAGGAGCATTTTGGAGCTTAACAAAGATTTCATCCGAGTTGACCATCAAACCAGACCAGAGGTCGATATTCAGAAACAACAATCGATCGATGCATACTCTGTGATATCGATCAACATCAGTAACCAAAGGTCGACGCATCAAGATTAAAATCGATCGATGCACATCCTGTGACATCGATCGATACAGAGTCGCGCAGAGACATAATGGTTCCAACCGACTTAAAGCCCAAGTCTTCACCAAATTACAAGATTGCCCCTGACGAGTTTTTTAACCTAATGAACTCGATATATATAGCTTGCCTACGTGTTTAAGGCAAAGAATGCTTTTATTACTTTCTAGTTTTATTGTTTAAGGTTTTTAGAGATTCTTAGAGTTGGATAGAAGATCCAAAGAGATTTGTGATTGGAACTCCACTATTTGTTTCTCTATTTATCTATATATGAGTTTCTTTCATCTTGTTGATATGAATTGCTTGGCTATGTCTGAGTAGATTCCATTGTTAGATTTAGGGTTCAAATAGGTTGTGAGGGATTAACCCCAACTATAGATTGCTAAGTTGTGATATTCATTGTTAGGATGTTCTTAATGTTTGTGTTCTAGAGTAGCTAACTAGAATCTTGACCTAGGATTGTTAGTTAACCTGACTTCATCCTGAATACATCCTATTCATGCTAAGATTACTAGAGAAAGACGAGAGCTGATTTATAGTCTTGGTGAGCTTGATTTCAACTCGCGCATAAAACTTACTAGAAGCGCGTCGATCGATATTCCTATAGAATAATCAATCGACGGAGCAAAATGTGTATCGATCGATACTCCTATATAGTCATCGATCGACACTTTCTAATTGATCATCCCGAGAGGTGAGATCATTAGATCTACTTATCAGACGAATCTAGAAGGCGAGAGCTGATCGATTTATTTATAAGTGTTGAGCTCTTTAATATCATGCATGCAACTTGTTAGGCATCAATAGAATTATAATCCTGATCACCTGAATAGAAACCCTAAGTCTAGCTACTTTCTTTAATTGTTTAAAACCCTCAAATCAAACCCACCGAGCAACTACCTTGCTTAAACCTGCAATTTAAAGTTAACCTAAATCAACCTAGCTTAGTCACTAAGGAGTATATCTTTTGTGTTTCCTAACTCCCCGTGGATTCGATCCCTAAGTACTACAACTGAATCTCTTATTTAAGAGAGTAATTCACTCCTTAGGGTAATTTGAGTGACATCAAATTTGGCGCCGTTGCCGAGGAGCTTTGATCGCCATTAGATTTAATCTGATTAGGTCTAGGTTATTTCTTTTAAATCGTTTTCTTATAAAAAAAATTTCTTGTCTTTTCAGGTGCATGCCCAATAGTACCTGAAGCAACAAGGAAACTCAGCTACTATTCTCAGAAGATCCTGCAAGCTTGGAACGTTCGATCCGCAAAGACATACGCTCCACATCAATCGACATCAACACCAGTTCGTCTACCGATACTCGCACACCAGCATCGACCGAGACATCTTCTCTGTCGATCGATACTCGCTCATCACCGTCGACCGACACCACTCTTTCGTAGACCGACATCACTCATCCGACATCGATCGATAACCCAGTTCTTATATCGATCGATACTCAGCCGTGAGACAAGGTTCCGACACTGATTCTCAGACAGGGTGAGAATGGGGACCTGCGTGATCAAGAAGGTCACATGCGTAATGCAGCAAGTCAAAAGTTAGATGCTCATGGGACTGTAATCCCTGAACCTGATGCTATGGCTACAAGAACTTTGGCTGACTACAACCATCCAGATCAGTTCTATGCCAACAGATCAGCCATTCGCCCTCCAGCTATTCAGAGAGACGATTTTGAGTTGAAGCCGTAATACTACACACTTGTGGGACAGATACCCTACTGTGGGTTATCTCACGAGCATCCTATGGACCATCTGGAGAGGTTCGAGGATCTCATATCTGCTGTCAAAGCCAACAAATTCCCTGAGGACTATCTTCTCTGCAAGCTCTTCAAGTACTCTCTTGCTGGAGAAGCTTCGCAGTGGCTTAAGCAGTTACCACTAGGATTGCTTACATCCTAGAGCAACATCAAGAACGCATTCTTGCATAACTTCTTTGATGACGCATGCGCTGAAGACTTGAGGAGAATAATTGCTACATTCACTCAGGAACTTGGAGAGTCATTCAAGAATTCCTGGATCAGATTCAAGTCATACCAGCGAGATTGTCCACACCATGGATTCAACCAAGTGCAATTACTCAGCCTTTTCTTCAGAGGCATCGCACTGCAATATCAGATGGCTCTGGACACAGCTAGTGAAGACAACTTCAATATCAGGAATCGAGAGGAAGCTGTGACACTTATAGAGAACTTGGCATCCATCAACAGCACCAAGAACACTGACTTTGACAGAAGAAAATCTGCAGCATTCCTTGGAAAGGAGCAGATGGATGAAGTAAAAGCAAAGATGGATGGTGTTCATAGGCTGCTAAGGAAGCAAGTTTGCTCAGTAGAAGATGCAGAAGCTGTAGATGCAGAGGATGACAACGTAGAAGAGGATGTGAACTTCATCAGTGGAACTGGATTTCAGAGGTCTGGAAACCAGGGAGGAAACAGAAACTACTTTGGACAAAGAAGTAACTTCAACCAGAATTCACAGAAGCCTTTCAGCAACAACTACAGCAGCAACTTCAACAACAACATGAACTATGGAAATTCATCTTACCAGAATCCACCACCACCAACTCAGGAGAGCAAGATAGAAGCCATGCTTGACCAGGTTCTTGAAGGTCAGCAGAAGCTAACAGTGGATTTCAATGGGAAGATTGATGCTGTCTACACCAACCTTAATACAAATTTTGAAGCTTTGAGCACTCATGTGAAGAAGTTAGAGACTCAGGTGGTTTAGACAGGAGAAACTGTTAAAAAGCAATAAGCTTTAACAAGGGGGATAGGTGAAGAAGCAGCAAAAAACACCACGTGAATGCCATCATAGATGATGATTTCTGGCTAGTGGTGAAGTATGAGAAGCTGCAAGAAGGAAACTTCGAGGTAGAGAGCTCCATTAGTTTCGGCGGGTCACATTGGTGTCGACCGACGTCGACTAGTGACCATCGATCGACGGACTGTACACCGATTCGATTGACGAGCTTTGACGAGCATCGATCGACACCATTGTAGATCCTAAAATCTACACTACACCGTCGATCGACTTCCTTAGAACACAACGATTTACTCAGATTCTGGTTGACAAAAATGGACTTTTTATTGGATTATGAAGGTTGAATACAAATAGTGAAATGAGAACAAGAACTACACAAGGATCGAAGTGAAATCAAAGTCTAAAGCGATCTCGAAGAGGTCGATCTATTGCTGGTTCTCTCTAAAGGGTTTTCCGTGTCTTGTTTGCTTTGCTCCATCTTTCTCTTATACTCATTTGACTTCCGCGATCTCGTCCAACTTTTCCCTCGATCTTCGGAGTTCGTTACTCCCTCTTTGACGTCGATGAGACGGAGTCTTGCTTATTTCTTTGATGGGCTTTTGATCGCACTTCGTGGTCTGACTTGGGCTTGAGGGTCCCTCTAGGCGACCTTAATTAATCACGACCTTGTCGCGGTGTAAACGGGCTTCGACCTTCTCGTCTAGTGGTGGTTTTTGGCCCAACATTTGTCCTCCAATCTCTTTATTTGACTGAAAATAACAGAGATGTTATATTGTTTAACCGGCGGCCTCAGTCAATCGGGACGCGAGACGTGTTTCTCGACCGTTGCCACGCGTGATTTCTCGAATTTCCGTCGTAACGGCTATGTCGGGGATGTGGCTCGGGCTATTAATTATTTTTGATTGGAGCGATGTAGCCGTTTCGGTCCGTTGAGGAATTTTTCTATATAACCTAGAAGTATCCCCTCTTCGATTCTAGTTTATCCTTCTAGAGATTTGGCGATAAGCACAAAACTTTTGCTTTCTCTTTTTTTTTTTGTGATTCTTTTGATCTCCTATCATGGCTGCATTCTCTTTTCCTCTTCCGACAACCACCAGCGAGGATCTCGAGTCACTATACTCCGAGTGCGGTGTTGATCGTTCCGTCACCCTCGATTTGGCGGCTACCTTCGAGACTCCCGAGAATGTTCGAGATGGATACTGAGGGGCATACGCCACTTTTTTCGAAACCTGTAGTCTCTCTTTTTCAATCCCGGAGTCGATCCTCGAGATCTTGGCGGCCTTGGGGCTCTCTATTACTCAATTGAGCCCTAATCTGCTTCGTCATCTCTTAGCCATCTTTGTTAGAGTAAGGGAGGAGAGGCTTTCTTTTGGGCTCGACGAGTTTTGCCATCTCTTTGTGATGAAGCAAAATAATACAAGTCCGGAGATTTTCGTCGTGTCCCCGCATCCCGGTCATCATGTCATCGAGGGATGTCCGTATCTTGACGACGACTGGCGGGAGAAGTTCTTTGTTTTTAAGGTCGACGCGGCTACTATGGGGACTTTCGACTTTTCTCGTCTTCCTAAGCGTTGGACTGAGGATATAGGTTAGTTCCCTTTATTTCGTAGGTGTTTTAATTAACCGTAGCTCCTCCTTCTGCTAAAGTACATATATGTTTCTTCTTTGCAGTTCGCTCAGGGAGTTCTTCAATGGCCGGTCATCTCCGGGGTCTCTTGACCGTCTTGAGGCGAGTCGAAGCGACTGGTCGACCTTTTCGCTGCGGAGAGGATCCGAGCTGCCTTCGAGCTCCCTCCTGGTGTTGAGATGCCGCCTTTGGTTGTCGACCCTATCGAAGAGGTCGGGGCCGACGAAAGCGAAGAAGATGTGGAGGCTCATACTGAACCTCCCACCGATTCTGCTCACCTTGATCGGCGTTTGTCTCGACGGGTCGCGTCCTTCCGATCTCCGAAGTTAGAGATCCGGGCTGCGGGAACTTCTCGCAGTTCTAATGTTGTTACTGTGTCGCCGATTTCCCTCAGCCATGGTTCTCAAGATGAGTCTGAGACCCGTAAACGTGCTTGCACTCGTACTTCGAAGGGGGCGACATCTGGTGTGGCTTCCTCGAAATCGAAGAAGAAGGGGAAGAAGGAGAAGCTTCAGAGGGGGGAAGGGAGTTCCTTTCAAGAACCTAAAGATCTGCGGCAGCGAGATCTTCCCTCTAGCTCTCGCCCTGCATTCTTTTATACAGAGGAAGAAAGGAAGCTTACTCGAAGATCTACGGGGAGAATGCTAAGGTAGTTTGGTTGGTTCTTCTTCTGTCTCTTTCTTTCATTCTTTTTCTTTTTTCTTTTTAATATGTAAGATTTCGTTGTACTTGCGTCTCAGGTCATGGAAGCGGTCAACGAGTACATCGTCACGGTGGAGAGGTCAGGCGCTTCTCGCGAAGAGAAGATCAAGAAGCTTTCCGAGGAACTCGAGGAGTCTGAGGTCAGGAAGAAGGTGCAAGCGGAGATTATCCATCGTTTGAGAGAGGATCTTCAGAAGGCTCGTGGTGAGCGGGAAGATCATGCAGCAGCGGTCATTTCTCAAAGGGCCAGAGCTGATGAGGTGGAGGCTACACGAGATCGAGTCGTTCGCTGAGCTTCTGGAGCTGCTCGTCATGAGGTTGTTGAGGCGTACAAATCTATCTTTTCGTCTTTGGAGGAGAAGTGGTCAAACAAGGAGAGGGAGACTGATGCCCAAATCTGGCGCAGCCGTGGTTGATCTGTGTCCTTCTTCTGCTTGGTCTCTCGCCGATCTCGACCTGCCGCAAGTATCTGCGGATTCTTCTGCTAGTGGCGATCCTTCGAATGCAGAAGAGGAGTCAAACTCGAACTGATTTCATGCTTTCCCTCTATTGTCGTTCCTTTTTTTTATTTCTTTCGAACTTTTAATGACCCTTTTTTTTGAAAGTGGTTTGCTATTTCTTCCCTCTTTTTTTTCGGATAATCGCGGATAAAGAATCCAGATTTTCCTTCGGATGTTCGGGGATTTTTGCTCTCAAATTTATTAAGATAAGGATGTCGATCTTATAAGATATTCTTTTGTTTAGATCCCAAGGGATTTTATTCTCCAACTTGTCAGGATAAGTAGAAGAAACTTCGATCTCACGAGTTCTTAACTCTAAAATCGATTGAGTTTTGAGATCGATGACGTCGAGAAAAATGAACCTTCGCGATTCCGAGAAGGTCCGTCATCGAGCCGGCGGGGTTGGTTCGGAAAGAATTCGTTTTGGTGATGTAAGCGAAGCTCTTACTGAAGTCCTTCGTGAGGATATTCGTTTTCCTCGTGAATCATCTTCCAAGGATGGGAGAAGGGTTGAGGGTAAGAAGGCTGCTGATCGCCCTTCCTCAAACAGCCCTACTGGTTCTGAAGGGAGAGATCGACCTCAGAAGAAGGCAAAAACGATCGGTGGTGACCACAAGTCGAGTTTGTTGAGTGACTGTGTGGTCGCAAAGCCGTTCCATATGCCAAGGATTGTCCTATCACCGAGGATCCTGATAGTGTGGCTCATTTGGTCCGTCATTTCAAACCGGCGGGGTGTCCTCTTCCCTCCCTGAGAAACATGTCGGAGCGCGATGCTTATGTGAAGATGGCGCTTGCTCGTGCCAAGGTTCGGTCCTCTTTGTTGGGACAGACTTGTTTTCGATTTTTCCTGACTTGCTGAATTTTCTTTTAGGCCATGGAGGCAAACAATGAGTTCGCCGCAACCTTGGAAAAACGTTTGAAGGATGTTCCTCGATCGGATGAATTAAGAAGGTCGTTCGCGAACTAAAGTTTAACCTTAAGATGGCTCAAGACCGGGAACAGGCTAGTGTTACCCAGTTGGCTGCCGCGGAGAAGCTAGGTGACCAAACGACCTCCCTAGAGGCAAGACTTTGGGTGGCTGAGAACGAGAGGAAGTCGGCTCTAGATCAAGTCTCCTATCTGGAGGGTAAAATCGAATCTTCCGCGGCTAGACACGCCGACGATCTCCGCCGAGCCACCTATGAAGCGAAGAAGATTCTGGCGGTTGGTTACCTGGATGTGCTGGCGGCCCTCAAAGCAAATGGGAGAAGAAGAAAGCTGCTGCGGATTACGAGATTCATCTTCGGGAAGCGGTGTCTAATATCGATATTCTTAATGAGATAATGAACAATAATTTGTTGGACTCGGGTCGTTTGAACTGCCTCGAAGCGAAGGGGACGGGTTTCGAAACAGATCTTGATGCGACCATGGTGTCTGAGTTTCCGGTTGGGGAATCGGATCTTCCTCATGCTTCGGAAGATATCCTGGAGGATTTCTTTGGGAAGGAAATGGTTGATGACTTGAATCGTGAGAATGGCCAAGGAGAAGATGGCGAGTTCGATGTCGAGGATTAAGATCGCACGGCGTTGTATTCCTTTCTTTTGGTTAACACTACAAAAAAGTCTACATTGATAGCATATTGTTATAGCACGTTTTACTGAACTGTTATCGTAGATGATTTAAAATTTTCGGTATTATATGATAGCATTAGATAAACGCTATGATAGAGAAAAACCTAAAATAGCACTTAATTAATGCTATTCTGAAAATGAAGTGAGCGGGAAGATAAAATCTCCGATACCGCCAATACTTATAGATGTAAGCGCCAAATATATTATTTAAAAGGGTTCAATAATACTATCAGAGACATATAATAGTATTTTTATAATGCTAAGAAAAACTATTTGAACCCCTACACCCCAAACATGTATTTCAATCCTAAACTCTAAATACAACCCCTAAAACTATATTTTCATATTTTAACTTCAAATCTTCAAATTAAACTCATAATTTTATCTTCTTAATTGTAAACTGTAATTTACTAAACACATATCTCTTTATCTTGATTGAAACTCTATATTCTAAATCAAAATTTCAAACATAAAATATACATTCAATACTCTAAGTATAAACTTCAAATCTAAATTATTAAAAATTTAATTACAAATCTTATATCTCGTCTTCGAATCTATTATTTTTCAATTTTAATCCAAAATACTGAACTTTTAACCCTAAATCCCATATTCCAACATCCAAACCTTAAAACAGAAAACCAAACTTTACTCTTAAACATAATTTCTTTTAAATGATAAAATCTAATATTTTAAACTTTTCGACTTTAGAATCAAACATACAAATTTATAAACGAATTACAAATCAGATTGAATTATAAATCAGATTTCAGTATATACAAATTTTTAAAATGAAGACCAAAATCATAATCCTGATATTAATCTAATATTTTCAAATTAAAACATCAATTCTTAAAATAAGTATCAATTTATTATGTTCAAAACAATAAAACTCTAAGTTTAAATTATAAACTACGAAATATAAAATTTTATATAAGATATAACTAAGAAAAATTATTTTTAAAACAAATTATCAAATACTAGAGAACAAAACAAAGAAAAATAGAAAAAGAAAGGTAAATTTTCTGACCAATAAAATTGACATACATGGATCACACTTCTTAGCCATTGGATTAACCTAGATTTAAAGGTTGAGATTTATTCATCTAATTTTTTTATTTTTCATCCTCTCCCTCTCTTTCTCTCCACGACAGATCTATCTCCTCTCTTCTCTTTTTTTTTTCTCGATTCACTCATCTTCTCCATCTTCTCCTTCACTCTCATATCTCTTATTTCTCCCATCTCTGTCCCACCGCGTCTCCTCCTCGTCTCACCACCACCGCGTCTCCTCCTCTTCTCACCACCACCGCGTCTCCTCCTCTGCTCATTACCACCGCCGTCGCCTTCCCACCGCCACCACGGCCTCTCTCTCTCTTTATTTGTGTATCTCGTTCTCTATGTTGCCCTATTATGAATCTGGTTTTTTTTGTTTTTGGTAAAGCTAAGTGGAGGAGGGTTCATGGTGTCTCTATTTCTCTGTCTCTATGTCTCTCTCTGTTGAATTTAAATTTTTTTTGTTCTTGGTAAAGGTGGTCGTGAGCCGAGTCTGTGGTCGTGAGCAGCAATAAGCAGAGACATGAGCAGAGTCGCTGAGTTAGTAGATACAGGGGATGAAGGAAGATGAAGGTGGTGAAGGAAGATGAAGAAGGCGGCTGAGTTAGAAAGTTAGAAAGATAGGGTTTTTTTTAGGTTTAGTGTAAACCGAGTTAGTGGTTTGATTTTATTTTTAGTTTCTGGTTTAGTTTTGTAAACCGGAATATATTTGTAAACCAGTTTTAATTATAAATAAAAAATTTTATTTTAAATTATAAACAATATTGATTTAATTTCCAATTATTTTTTTTTATTATAATTTTTTTTTATTGTATAAAGACTTATCATGGTACGAAAGTTATGTTATAATTAAGTTAAATAATATCATTCAAATTTTGCTATTGTATCTGTATATTTCGTAGCATTCATAAAATGTTATCGTAGAGAAGGTACCTATGATGGCCGCCGTATACATAGCATTTATGAATTCGCTTTAAAACATCTAATATAGCATATAACCCGCGCTATCAATGTCCATATTTCTTGTAGTGTAAAATTCGTTTATTTGGCTTTCGATATTGTTTCTGTTTTTGAATGAGTATTCGTATCTGTTTTGAATAAATATTCGTATCTGTTTTGAATAGGAGGAGTTTCCCTCTTCGAATCATTTTATGGTAATAGATCGATGTAGTTGGTACTGTCTCGATGGTTTGAATCAGTGTATTCAAGATATTCTACCGATTAGATTGCGCTTTTAGCTTTAAGCGGGATTAAAAGCATTCGAGGACTTGATCAGGGTCTTGAAGTACAGTTAACCGTGACGAGCTTTTTGGAGCTGAGTTTCTGGTCAAAAGAGAGTAGCGAGAAATGTGATATATATATTTTCTAAAAAAATGATACATGTGTCGCGATAGGAACCACAATAGTTTATTCGGCTAAGTGAAGATCGTTTTTGGTCGACCCGGTGGTTTTCTTGAGTTGGAGCCTTTGGGTAGGAGGCTTTATTTGTTATGGGTGACTGAGCTCGCAATGAGAGCTGCCTACGTACCCTCGACGAGGGATCAAGTCAAATCGTAGTTCGGTTATTGTACTCTTGTATAGAGTCGTGAATTCTGTTTGTCGCACATGTGATACTATGCTTGTTTCGTTTTTTGAGTAGGACGTCGATGTCGATTCTATTCGTCGGAGGTGGATTTGATCTCTTTGAAGCTCGTGAGATAGCAGGTTCTTGAATTCTTTTGGCTTCCACGGATAGTTTCTATTCCTCGTGGTGTTGGGAATTTCACACATTGGTGGTATGTTGATGGTACTGCCTTCATGTTGTAGAGCCATTGTCATCCTAGGTTGGCGTTGAAAGGTGCTGGTCGATCGATGACGATGAATTCGACGATCTTCCGGATATCTCCGGCTGTGACTGCGAGCTCAATTCATCCAAATGAGAAAGTGGTTTCTCCGGAGAATACGATAAGGGGTGTTTTTTCTTGTTTGAGGAGTTTCTTGGTGAATCCCATTCTTTTGAAGGGTGCTGGTCGATCGATGACGATGAATTCGACGATCTTCCGGATATCTCCGGCTGTGACTGCGAGCTCAATTGATCCAAATGAGAAAGTGGTTTCTCAGGAGAATACGATAAGGGGTGTTTTTTCTTGTTTGAGGAGTTTCTTGGTGAATCCCATTCTTTTGAAGGCGTCGTAAAAAAGTACGTCGGCGGAACTTCCGGTGTCAATCATGACACGCGATAGTTCGCATCCTCCCACGTCTATGTGTATGACGAGTGCATCGTCGTGAGGTTTTTCGAGGTCGAGAGTTTCCTCTTCATCGAAGGTGATCTCGTGGTTTGGCCCTGCGGTGGGTTTTCGAATTCCGATGTTATCCTCTGCTCTTCTTTGGTAGGATTTGATCGAACTGACCGAATTGCAAAATTTTGAACCTCCGTAGAAGAAGTCGATGCGTTGTGGTGTCTTATTGTGCCTAGTTGCTGGAAAATACCATTTTTAGTCAGTATGGGTTGGTTGTGTCCTTGCCCCCCCCCCCCCAAATGGTTTGTGGTTGGTAGGCCGCATGCTATTTTTCCTTGCTTTCTTTATCTTCTGAAGCCTGTTCTTGAGTTCGAAATTTGTTCGTTTATCGACGACCTTGAAATCGTGGTGCTCTGTTTTTTGAGTGCCATCGGCCTTGTCGTGATTCTCATTATGAATAGTGATTGTAATTTCGATCTTAGGTGTGACTCCCCTAGATCGAGCATTTTGGTGCGTATTTTCGGACTTCTTTCCCCATGAGATCATATCAACTCTTTTTTAGGGGCTGGTGGAGTAGTTTGGTGATTCTTTTTCAGCCTCTCTGGTTTTTTTTTCGTAAATGATCTTGTTCCCCCGCTGTTCTTAGGGGTCGATAGGACTTCTTCTTCCTTTTCAGGATTCTCACCTGCTTCTTTTTCTTCTCCCTTGTTTCTAAGTGCCGCGCGACATTCCTCGGTAGAATGTCCTTTTCTCTTGTGAAAAGTACAGAACTTATTGCTATCGAATATCGATTGTCGGTTTGGAGAGTTGTTTATGGCATAGGAATGCTGTCCCTTAGGTGGAGGATCCTTAGTAATTGAAGCCTTTTTGGTGACACCATTTTTACTCGCAAGGAACTATTCTTTTAGGGCTGCGACCTCCTCTTCGTGTGTAGCGAAGTAGGATGCTCGATGTAAAGCGTCATCGAGTGAGGCAGGGACTCTTACTGCCATTTCTTCCCTGAATTTCGAGGAGAACCAGACTCCATTATTAAGTGCGGCTATAGCAACCACTTCGTTTAGGTTGGGAATTTTTTATTTGATTTCCCTTAACTTGTTAATGTAGGTTCTCAATTGTTCGAAGGGAGCTTGCTTTAAATTCCATAGGTCGGCCTTGGTTGTTCTTGTCTCAATGTAGACCGAGTACTGTTTTAAGAAGGTCGATACCAACTGGGTGAAATTATCGATCGAGTTCCCTTCGAGACCAGCGAACCACTCGAGAGCTGGTCCAGTTAGATTTTCGGCGAAGAAACGACAATATCCGGCCTCCTTTTCTTTTGTCGCTGAGGTGTGCTCGCGAGATCGACAGTCGGAAGGCGCGGATATGGGCTTTGGGATCGGAGTTTCCCGAATATTCAGGAAATTTAATTTTCCCAATATCGTGCAATCGGACGCTGGTGATTCGGTTAGTGAAAGGAGTTCTCCTGGTTTCCTCGATCACCATATCGATATTTGGAGCTGCACTTGTCGCAGTGTGCATGATAGCATGTATTCTTTTGAGCTCGGCGTTGTTCCTTTCGATGAATTCTTGAAAGTCGCCGGCCTCATTCGGTGTCGTCGGTCTTTCCCGCTGATACTCTGTGCCTGTGCAGTCTTGGAATTTATAACTCCGATCTGGCCTAGATTCCTCGTTGGCACCGGATCGAGGAGGTTGGTTGGTTCCGTTTCCATTATTAGGCGTGAACCTTCCCCCTGGAGGCCCGGGGTTTCCTAGTGGGACTGGTGATCGTGCTTCCCCCGGTCTTAGATTAGGAGTGTCACGGGTGGCAGAGGGCGTGTCCGGCGTCCTCTGTGACCCTGCTGGGATTTCACTCGATCCGTCGCAGTTTAACCCTCTTGCGGCCGGAATCGGCCAGGATAGATGTTGGGAGGTTTCCCCCGGGTATCGTGCTGATTGCGAGCTCGGAAATTCCGGGGTTCCGAAGGCTTCGTTGGTTCGCGATGTCGGAGTTCTGAATGATGGATCTGATCGATTTCCAGGTTGCATTTGAGTGCTAGCTCGATGTTCTGCGAGCTCTCTTTCGGTTCGCTCTAATCGATCTGCGATGTTCCGATAGGCGATTTCTTGGGTTCTGGTTTTATCGACGAGCGATGCCATCAAGCTTGCCATCTCGGCTACCTGTTCCCGGGTTTGAGATAGCGAAGTCGGCAAGATTGGTCTCGTTGAATGTGTTCGAGTGGTCGAATTGTCTCCGGGTAAATTTTGTCCGGTTCTGATCCAAACTCTGGCACCGGTCTGACTTTGCGTCGTTACTCCAGTTATTCCTGGAGATGGGTTTCATGGTTGGGATGTGTCCGCCGGAGTCGAACCACCGAGTCCGGTAGGGGGTACATCACTCCTAGGGTTCGATTCGTTTAGATCGGGATCGATAATGGATGGGTTTCAGGCCTTTGGTTTGGGTCCATTGTTGCGCCTAGGAACCTTAGATCGGATTCTTAGCAAGGATGCTAATCGTTTTTCTCCCCACAGTCGGCGCCAAAATGTAGATCCTAAAATCTACACTAAGAATTTTGTAGTGTTTGAGGTATTAAATTAGGGAGAAAAAGGATGTAGGTAACTACTTCCTTAGAACACAACGATTTAATCAGATTCTGGTTGACAAAAATGGACTTTTTATTGGATTATGAAGGTTGAATACAAATAGTAAAATGAGAACAAGAACTACACAAGGATCGAAGTGAAATCAAAGTCTAAAGCGATCTCGAAGAGGTCGATTTATTGCTGGTTCTCTCTAAAGGGTTTTCCATGTCCTGTTTGCTTTTCTCCATCTTTCTCTTATACTCATTTGACTTCCGCAATCTCGTCCAACTTTTCCCTCGATCTTCGGAGTTCGTTACTCCCTCTTTGACGTTGATGAGACCGAGTCTTGCTTATTTCTTTGATGGGCTTTTGATCGCACTTCGTGGTCTGACTTGGGCTTGAGGGTCCCTCTAGGCGACCTTAATTAATCACGACCTTGTCGCGGTGTAAACGGGCTTCGACCTTCTCGTCTAGCGGTGGTTTTTGGGCCCAACAACCATCAGTAGAATCGAGTGCTTCGTGGAATGCGGTGAAGATAATGACTCAAGAGGAGTTCGCAGCAAGACACCCAGCTCTTATTGCGTCAAAATCGATCGGCGTCAAGAATCAGCCATCGATCGACGGTGAGATAATGACATCGATCGACAACCTCCAGTATCTATAGATCGACGTGCACCTCTCACATACCGAGTGCAGCTACCAAAGATTGATGCATAACGACTCAATGCACTCAGGCAACAATCCAAACCTTCAGATACATCACCAGACACCATCAGCCCTCAACCCAAAGATGCACCAAAGCCTATGGAAGTTGATAAAGCTACAGAAGGGAGAACCTTGAGGAAAAGGAAAGAAAAGGTTCCCAGACATCTGGAAAGGGGAGTCAATGAGAAGGAATTGGATAGCTTTACAAAGAGAGTTCTCAGAATCCCACTTGAGAAACCTTTTAAAGAGGCTTACTTTACCCACAGGCTGTGGATGTTCTTCAGAGAAACCAAGGAGACTGAAGAAGACATTAGAAGAATGTTCAATTAGGTCAGAGAAAAGATGAAGCAGCGGATCACATTGAAGGAGAAGAGTGATACTGGGAAGTTTACAGTAGTATCCTGTGTAGTGCAAGGTATCACTTTCCCACGTGCCCTCTGCGACACAGAAGCTGCAATAAGCATCTTACCCAAGGTGATGGCAGACCATCTAGGTTTGAAAATAGAACCTTCAGATGATTCATTTGTATTTGTGGATTGTTCTCAAAGAAACTCAGGATGAGTCATAAGATACCTTGAAGTGCAGATTGGTAATGCATTAGTTCCAGTTGACTTCCATGTCCTGGACATCAAGCTGAATTGGAACACTTCTCTACTACTTGGAAGAGCATTCTTAGCTACAGTAGGAGAAATCTGCAACTTGCAGACTAACCAGTTATGTCTGACTCTCATAGATCCAAATGTCTATTATGATCCAGTCAAAATTGGCAAGACAGAGAAGCTCAGCA
This sequence comes from Brassica carinata, assembly GCA_016771965.1. Taxonomy (NCBI): domain Eukaryota; kingdom Viridiplantae; phylum Streptophyta; class Magnoliopsida; order Brassicales; family Brassicaceae; genus Brassica; species Brassica carinata. The sequence continues at coordinate 9,525,667 of CM028694.1, forward strand.
CGGAGATTGGGGCTGATCCAAGGTTTGTTGGAGTATGTTTCTGTGGAGAAGAGATTGATTCAGAAATTGAGTATGAGACAGAGTACGAAGAATCGATCGGCGACAGAATGGACACATCGATCGATCCTCGTCAATCATAATCGACCGACACACCAGACGAAGCATCGATCGACCCGAAGTTCGCTCAGCTGAAGGAAAAATTCCCAGATGGTGATTTTTCTGATAAAATTTGGGAAAGTGACCATTATCACCCAACCCTTGCTATAGATACTACCACATCCGCGTCTAGACATGAAGAGTATGATGAAGATACAGAAAGGAACAAGCTATAGAGTATTATGGTTTTCTTGCAGAAGAAGAAAGACTTACACATCATTCCTGCAGACAATGGAATGAAGCATCGATCGACAAAGACTACACTACATCGATCGACAATCATCATCACCAGCCAAACCGACTGCACACATCGATCGATACTAAAGCGGTCGACTGGATAAAAATGGAAAATTTTCAATTGGCAGTTGGGATGATTGCTATAAAGAGAGCTTTGCAGTAGAGGAAACACTAGGCGTCCGAGAAGCAGATAAGATGAGCAGAGGTTTCACCACGTAAGACTTCTTAAAATTCAATGGCAAAGATGATACCCAACCTTCAACATCAATCAACAAGACTATTTCCACATCGATCAATATCCACCCTTCCACATCGATCGGCATGAATCCAAACCCTAGATCCGAGGTATGCAAACAAGACTCTATAGATTATGGAAATCTAACACCGGATGAGTTTGGTAATTTCAGGGATCAAGATGGCCATGCACAAGCTATAGATGGAACAATTCTGCAAGCATCCGAGAAGACATTGCAGACATCCTTCGTGGCCAATGGACTAGAAAACCTGCTCACACAACAATGCAACAATCTAGAACATCAGCAGGAAGTTTCGACGCCATAATGATACAGCTGGCAGATTCAAGCCCACCCTCGACCACATACTCAACCATCGCCGACAGACATGTCTTCCATCGACCGACGGCTTACTACCATCATTGATCGCCAAGACACACACACCATCGATTGATAGAGCTCGACTAGCATCGATCGACATGCATCCTGAATTTGCACGACGAGCTTACCGTTATGGAATAAAGAAGTTATTCTGGGAACAGAAGGACGAGTATGGAGTATACAGAGATGGATCTGGGTTTGCAAGAGGATCAGATGGCGACATCATCAACGCTTCTAAGGAAGATATCAAAAATTGCTACAAAGAGTCTTATGGATGGCTCTTACATATGTCTTCCGAACATGCCAGTTCATTCACAAGGAGAGATTTGGTGCATGAAATCTACACCAAAGACGAAGTCAACGAGATGATCACCGGTATGATGGGTCAACGAAGCGGGAGAAGGCAACCATGCATAAGAAGATTGATGAAGCTATCAGTCCACTCAAGAACGAGATCAACTGGATGGTCAAGAGGAATGAGTTAATACGAAAGAGTTGGATACTCTTCGCCGTAAGAGTGAATCTCGAAACAACCATCGACATCGATCGACAATCATCATCACCAGCCAAACCGACTGCACACATCGATCGATACCGAGGTGCCACAGTCGACAACCTACTCAAAGAAGGAGATTGATGAGCTTGTCCGAGTATCTACAAGGATCTAAGAACAACAGAGTACCACATCACCAAGGACCTCGATGATGTCTACGTTCCTCTCAACAACAGTCTATCAAGGTTGACTACACGAACGCACTGATGAAGAAAGCCATAACCAGACTTCAGAAGCAGCGACGGACGACACAGAACATTGACTTCGATTTATAATCAGACTTGGATTCTAATCGAAAACATGTAGAATTGAAGAAAGCCTTCTTGGAATCTATTCTCAAGTGAATAAGGAAGAAGATGGTCTCACTTCCGAATGGATGCACTGCGATAAGAAGTTGACACCATTCGAGACAGCTCGATTTTCAAGCAGCAACATTCTCATCTATCGACGCAGACAACCACCCATCGATCGACACACCAGACGAAGCATCGATCGACCAAGTTCGCCAGCTGAAGGAAAAATTCCCGGATGGTGATTTTTCTGATAAAATTTGGGAAAGTGACCATTATCACCCAACCCTTGCTATAGATACTACCACATCCGCGTCTAGACATGAAGAGTATGATGAAGATACGAAAGGAACAAGCTATAGAGTATTATGGTTTTCTTGCGAAGAAGAAAGACTTACACATCATTCTCGCAGACAATGGAATGAAGCATCGATCGACAAAGACTACACTACATCGATCGACACAGACCTCATTCCATCGATCGATACCGAGGTGCCACAGTCGACAACCTACTCAAAGAAGGAGATTGATGAGCTTGTCCAGAGTATCTACAAGGATCTAAGAACAACAGAGTACCACATCACCAAGGACCTCGATGATGTCTACGTTCCTCTCAACAACAGTCTATCAAGGTTGACTACACGAACAGACCAGATGAAGAAAGCCATAACCAGACTTCAGAAGCAGCGACGGACGACACAGAACATTGACTTCGATTTATAATCAGACTTGGATTCTAATCGAAAACATGTAGAATTGAAGAAAGCCTTCTTGGAATCTATTCTCAAGTGAATAAGGAAGAAGATGGTCTCACTTCCGAATGGATGCACCGCAGTAAGAAGTTGACACCATTCGAGACAGCTCGATTTTCAAGCAGCAACATTCTCATCTATCGACGCAGACAACCACCCATCGATCGACACACCAGACGAAGCATCGATCGACCAAGTTATTTCGGCTGAAGGAAAAATTCCCGGATGGTGATTTTTCTGATAAAATTTGGGAAAGTGACCATTATCACCCAACCCTTGCTATAGATACTACCACATCCGCGTCTAGACATGAAGAGTATGATGAAGATACAGAAAGGAACAAGCTATAGAGTATTATGGTTTTCTTGCAGAAGAAGAAAGACTTACACATCATTCTCGCAGACAATGGAATGAAGCATCGATCGACAAAGACTACACTACATCGATCGACAATCATCATCACCAGCCAAACCGACTGCACACATCGATCGATACTAAAGCGGTCGACTGGATAAAAATGGAAAATTTTCAATTGGCAGTTGGGATGATTGCTATAAAGAGAGCTTTGCAGTAGAGGAAACACTAGACGTCCGAGAAGCAGATAAGATGAGCAGAGGTTTCACCACAGAAGACTTCTTAAAATTCAATGGCAAAGATGATACCCAACCTTCAACATCAATCAACAAGACTATTTCCACATCGATCAATATCCACCCTTCCACATCGATCGGCATGAATCCAAACCCTAGATCCGAGGTATGCAAACAAGACTCTATAGATTATGGAAATCTAACACCGGATGAGTTTGGTAATTTCAGGGATCAAGATGGCCATGCACAAGCTATAGATGGAACAATTCTGCAAGCATCCAGAGAAGACATTGCAGACATCCTTCAGGTGGCCAATGGACTAGAAAACCTGCTCACACAACAATGCAACAATCTAGAACATCAGCAGGAAGTTTCAGACGCTCATAATGATACAGCTGGCAGATTCAAGCCCACCCCTCGACCACATACTCAACCATCGCTCGACAGGACATGTCTTCCATCGACCGACAGGCGACTACCATCATTGATCGTCAAGACACACACACCATCGATTGATAGAGCTCGACTAGCATCGATCGACATGCATCCTGAATTTGCACGACGAGCTTACCGTTATGGAATAAAGAAGTTATTCTGGGAACAGAAGGACGAGTATGGAGTATACAGAGATGGATCTGGGTTTGCAAGAGGATCAGATGGCGACATCATCAACGTTTCTAAGGAAGATATCAAAAAATTGCTACAAAGAGTCTTATGGATGAGCGCTCTTACATATGTCTTCCAGAACATGCCAGTTCATTCACAAGGAGAGATTTGGTGCATGAAATCTACACCAAAGACGAAGTCAACGAGATGATCACTGGTATGATGGGTCAACAGAACTGGGAGAAGGCAACCATGCATAAGAAGATTGATGAAGCTATCAGTCCACTCAAGAACGAGATCAACTGGATGGTCAAGAGGAATGAGTTAATACAGAAAGAGTTGGATACTCTTCGCCAGAAGAGTGAATCTCGCAAACAACCATCGACATCGATCGACACAGACCTCATTCCATCGATCGATACTGAGGTGCCACAGTCGACAACCTACTCAAAGAAGGAGATTGATGAGCTTGTCCAGAGTATCTACAAGGATCTAAGAACAACAGAGTACCACATCACCAAGGACCTCGATGATGTCTACGTTCCTCTCAACAACAGTCTATCAAGGTTGACTACACGAACAGACCAGATGAAGAAAGCCATAACCAGACTTCAGAAGCAGCGCACGGACGACACAGGAACATTGACTTCGATTTATAATCAGACTTGGATTCTAATCGAAAACATGTAGAATTGAAGAAAGCCTTCTTGGAATCTATTCTCAAGTGAATAAGGAAGAAGATGGTCTCACTTCCAGAATGGATGCACTGCAGTAAGAAGTTGACACCATTCAGAGACAGCTCGATTTTCAAGCAGCAACATTCTCATCTATCGACGCAGACAACCACCCATCGATCGACAGAAGGTTACTGGAACTCGAAGGCCAGATGAAATTATTCGCTGAAAAGCTTCACGAGATCATTCAGACACAAAAACGACCGATGGACACCATATTGCATCGATCGATATTCAGCACGCAGAGCTATGTACTAGAGCTGATATGGAAAAGATGGCAGAAGAAATCTACAATTCCATAAAAAGATCGGAGGAGGTATCCTACAGGAGACACGACAAAAATTATTTCCCGATCAATAACAGCATTGGTGGACTAGAATTAAGCACAGAAAAGATGCAGAAGGAGCTCAAGGTCATTCAGACTGGTTGTACATTGAGGTGGTTTATGATATCCCATTAACTCCGACTGGTTGTACGAGGGCGGTGTATAATTTAAGCTTCTTGAGTTGCTGATATTATTCTACCTTTTGATCTCATTATATGTTTTCAAAAGTTTTATTGAGTCAAGAAGGGGACAATGATCTTTTTCAATCTTTACTTGTTTTCTACCTACTCTTTAGCACCACTCTTAGATTTGTTGACTGCAGAATGTACTATAGATGCTAAAGTGTATCACTTGTCAACTAGAACCACACTTGCTATGAATTTTTGAAGGAACCATAGCTGGTCTCCAACCAAACCTTACTACATCTGCTTGCCTTGGGGCTTGGTATAGTAAGGTTTAAAACAAGTAAAGATTGGGGTGGGGAAGTTGCTGATATTACTCTACCTTTTGATCTTATTATATGTTTTCAAAAGTTTTATTGAGTCAAGAAGGGACAATGATCTTTTCAATCTTTACTTGTTTTCTACCTACTCTTTAGCACCACTCTTAGATTTGTTGACTGCAGAATGTACTATAGATGCTAAAGTGGATCACTTGTCAACTAGAACCACACTTGCTATGAATTTTTGAAGGAACCAGAGCTGGTCTCCAACCAAACCTTACTACATTTGCTTGCCTTGGGGCTTGGTATAGTAAGGTTTAAAACAAGTAAAGATTGGGGTGGGGTGGGGAAGTTGCTGATATTACTCTACCTTTTGATCTCATTATATGTTTTCAAAAGTTTTATTGAGTCAAGAAGGGACAATGATCTTTTTCAATCTTTACTTGTTTTCTACCTACTCTTTAGCACCACTCTTAGATTTGTTGACTGAGAATGTACTATAGATGCTAAAGTGGATCACTTGTCAACTAGAACCACACTTGCTATGAATTTTTGAAGGAACCAGAGCTGGTCTCCAACCAAACCTTACTACATTTGCTTGCCTTGGGGCTTGGTATATTAAGGTTTAAAACAAGTAAAGATTGGGGTGGGGAAGTTGCTGATATTACTCTACCTTTTGATCTCATTATATGTTTTCAAAAGTTTTATTGAGTCAAGAAGGGACAATGATCTTTTTCAATCTTTACTTGTTTTCTACCTACTCTTTAGCACCACTCTTAGATTTGTTGACTGCAGAATGTACTATAGATGCTAAAGTGGATCACTTGTCAACTAGAACCACACTTGCTATGAATTTTTGAAGGAACCAGAGCTGGTCTCCAACCAAACCTTACTACATCTGCTTGCCTTGGAGCTTGGTATATTAAGGTTTAAAACAAGTAAAGATTGGGGTGGGGGAAGTTGCTGATATTACTCTACCTTTTGATCTTATTATATGTTTTCAAAAGTTTTATTGAGTCAAGAAGGGGACAATGATCTTTTTCAATCTTTACTTGTTTTCTACCTACTCTTTAGCACCACTCTTAGATTTGTTGACTGCAGAATGTACTATAGATGCTAAAGTGGATCACTTGTCAACTAGAACCACACTTGCTATGAATTTTTGAAGGAACCAGAGCTGGTCTCCAACCAAACCTTACTACATCTGCTTGCCTTGGGGCTTGGTATAGTAAGGTTTAAAACAAGTAAAGATTGGGCGGGGTGGGGGGGGGGGGAAGTTGCTGATATTACTCTACCTTTTGATCTCATTATATGTTTTCAAAAGTTTTATTGAGTCAAGAAGGGGACAATGATCTTTTTCAATCTTTACTTGTTTTCTACCTACTCTTTAGCACCACTCTTAGATTTGTTGACTGCAGAATGTACTATAGATGCTAAAGTGGATCACTTGTCAACTAGAACCACACTTGCTATGAATTTTTGAAGGAACCAGAGCTGGTCTCCAACCAAACCTTACTACATTTGCTTGCCTTGGGGCTTGGTATATTAAGGTTTAAAACAAGTAAAGATTGGGGGGGGGGGTGGGGGGGGGAAGTTGCTGATATTACTCTACCTTTTGATCTCATTATATGTTTTCAAAAGTTTTATTGAGTCAAGAAGGGGACAATGATCTTTTTCAATCTTTACTTGTTTTCTACCTACTCTTTAGCACCACTCTTAGATTTGTTGACTGCAGAATGTACTATAGATGCTAAAGTGGATCACTTGTCAACTAGAACCACACTTGCTATGAATTTTTGAAGGAACCAGAGCTGGTCTCCAACCAAACCTTACTACATCTGCTTGCCTTGGAGCTTGGTATACATTGGATCGGGTTCATCCTGCAAGTATGGAAGGTAAAAGTCTGTGTGTTTCTGGTTCCCTTCTCTCTGTATCTTCAAGCATCCTAGATATAAAAGATTGAGATGATTTCCTGGAAGATGCAGAGGGGTAGTAGTGTCTCCTATGACCCCAGTATTCTAATTCAGAAAGGAATGATCACACATTGTGGAAACGAGGGGTAGGAGTGTCTCCTGTGATCCCATTATTCTCTACACTTTGTCAAAATAAGAGCTTCAAAAGTAGAAAAGTCAATAAGATGAACAAGATGGACTACATCAGCATCAATGTTCATTGGAATTAAAACTATAAGGATTCAGAGAAGAGAGAAAGAGGGAAGAAAGGGATCAGAGAAGACTACCTGTGTGTTCAGAAACTTGCTTGAGTAAGAACCCATGTGTCCATTGATCGATACTCCCAAGTTAAAGCCTGCACTTTTATTTTATACAAAAAAATGAGATCAGTAGAGGGGTGAGTCAGACAGGATTTGCTAAGTTGCTGGCTAGATGAATTTGGTTGCTAAGATAGGATATGGTATGAAGTACTTCTGTGGTTAGGAGATATTTGATGTGGCTTGCAACATTGTAGAGGTGATGATTAGTTAGAGATTGTTTGAGTCCCTGCTGTTTTAAACCTCTTTCAGAGAGACTGCCTGTTTGTTTTGCTTGAGGACAAGCAAAAGGGTAAGTCTGGGGGAGTTGATATACCATAGATTTGACCTAGTTTTACCCATGGTATATAGGTGTTTTAAGATATAATTATTATGTTTTAGAGTCTATTAGGTATGTTTTCAGGTTCAGGAGCATTTTGGAGTAAAGTGATAATTTATGAGCATTTTGGAGCTTAACAGAGATTTCATCCGAGTTGACCATTAAACCAGACCAGAGGTCGATATTCAGAGACAACAATCGATTGATGCACACTCTGTGCTATCGATCGACATCAGTAACCAAAGGTCGACGTATCAAGATTACAATTGATCGATGCACATCCTGTGACATTGATCGATACGGAGTCGCGCCGAGACAGAATGGTTCCAGCGCCCCTGACGAGGTTTTTAGCCTAATGAACTTAATATATATAGCTTGCCTATGTGTTTAAGGTAAAGCATGCTTTTATTACTTTCTAGTTTTATTGTTTAAGGTTTTTAGAGATTCTTAGAGTTGGATAGAAGATCTAAAGAGATTTTTGATTGGAACTCCATTATTTATTTCTCTATTTATCTATCTATGAGTTTCTTTCTTCTTGTTGATATGAATTGCTTGGCTATGTCTGAGTAGATTCCATTGTTAGATTTAGGGTTCAAATAGGTTGTCAGGGATTAACCCCAACTATAGATTGCTAAGTTGTGATATTCATTGTTAGGATGTTCTTAATGCTTGTGTTCTAGAGTAGCTAACTAGAATCTTGACCTAGAATTGTTAGGTAACCTGACTTCATCCTGAATACATCCTATTCAAGCTAAGATTACTAGAGAAAGGCGAGAGCTGATCTATAGTCTTGGTGAGCTTGATTTCAACTTGCGCATAAAGCTTACTAGAAGCGCGTCGATCTATATTCCTATAGAATAATCTATCAACGGAGCAAAATGTGTATCGATCGATACTCCTATATAGTCATCGATCGACACTTTCTAATTGATCATCCCGAGAGGTGAGATCATTAGATCTAGTTATCAGACGGATCTAGAAGGCGAGAGCTGATCGATTTATTTATAAGTGTTGAGCTCTTTAATATCATGCATGCAACTTGTTAGGCATCTATAGAATTATAATCCCGATCACCTGAATAGAAACCCTAAGTCTAGCTACTTTCTTTAATTGTTTAAAATCCTCAAATCAAACCCACCAAGCAACTGCCTTGCTCAAACCTACAATTTAAAGTTAATCTAAATCAACCTAGCTTAGTCATTAAGGATTATATATTTTGTGTTCCCTAGCTCCCTCTAGATTCGATCCCTAAGTACTACAACTGAACCTCTTATTTGAGAGAGTAATTCACTTCTTAGGTTAATCTGAGTTACTTCAGTGTCATCAGTTTGGTGTAAACTAAGAATGACATAAAGATGATATCTATTTTTTTTTTGCGTGTTAATACACCAGAAGATTGATTATTTTATATATGGTTATGTTATATGAAAATAACATAAAACTACTCTCTCTCTTTCGAAATGATCCATGTTTTAGAAATATATTGTTTCTAAAAGATACATATTTCACATTTTCAATGCATGTAACAATGGTAAATTTTTTTGTCAGCAACATAAACAGAGTCTGCTAACCAAACTAGTTGCTCTGCATCCATATAGAAGACAAATGACAGTTGCTTTCTACATTGCGTGCGAGACTGTCCATCCTTGAATTCTGCGTTTGTGGTATATGAATGAGCTCTGAGCTGTTGAAACTTCTCTTCAAAATCTTTATGTTTTCCAAATAACTTGCAAAGGCTGGCCATTCTTATGGTTCCGAAACCATCTTCACCAACTGAGAACAATCTGTTACAAATGTAACAGTAAACTGTCTTAAGATTCCTCATGCATTCCATTGCCCAAATGAGAGCTTCTATCTCTGAGTGAAGTACACTGGCGACTAACTCGCTCTTATATTTCTCGCTCCCATTAAACCATCAAAACCTTCAAGTGTGTTATACCACTCATGTCCCGAATAGATTTCCTGATTTTTCCATGATCCATCCGTAAAACACCATCTACCTAGGATAGACGGTACTATTGTTGCTACTGATAATCTAGTTTGATCGATTCCCTGTGTAAGTAAATTTTGAGCCTCAGTCCAAAGATATAACTCTATTTCTGCCAATTTGAGAGTATCTGTAGGGTCAATATCCAAATTTCTGAATACCTTATTGTTTTGTCCTTTCCATATGTACTTTAAGATCCATGAAATTGATGATCTTCCAGTTCCGGATAGACCCTCCAAAATAAATAATCCATGTTTGCAAAAGTGATTGAGTGGGAAAGATATATGGATTCGAAGGAATCGGTGAGAGCGCCCAAACCTGAACCGCCGGTGGGCAATCAAAGAACACATGATTTATGGATTCCTCAAGTGCTCCACCTTGTGCACAAATTGTATCCCCTTGTAGTCCTCTTGCTCTTAAGTTTCTCTCAACCGATATACATCCTGATACCAGTTGCCATAAAAGATATTTCATCTTAGGTGGGCAGCATACTTCCCAGCAGAAAGCCTTCAGCGGAGAGACTGAAGGGACATACTCTGGTAGCGTTCTTTCTCCATCCGGATACAGTCGTTCTACTTGATATAAATATTTAACCGTGTATCTCCCATTATTAGTAAAATGCCAACCATCACGATCTGCTTTCTGAATTCGACTTAATAGTATACTTTCAATTATACACATCTTGAGGATCCACCAGCATCTGAATGACCTGTAAATTCCATGTTCTCGATGTCACATTGATGAGAGAATCCATTGTAAGGTCCGGGTAAAGATTGTGTTGATTTTTATTTGCTGGTCTCGGGTGAGTGGATGGGAGCCAGAGATCATTCCATACTGAGATAGATTATCCTGATCCCACCCTTTTAATTAGTCATTTACTAATTAGAGATCTAGCAGAGACGATACTGCGCCAGCTATAGGATGACGAGTACGATCTAATTGGGTCTAGGGATGATGAATTCCTGAAATACCGTCCTTTGAAAACACGATAGAATAATGTGTTCAGTTTCTCTATCAATCTCCAAAATTGCTTCTCATGGCTGTATTAAAATCTGTGAGATCCTTAAATACTAAGCCTCCTTTGTCCTTAGGACTATAAAGTTTATCAGATGATTTCCAGTGCATACCTCTGGTTTTGCCCCCTTAACTCTACCAAAATTGTGCAATAATGGTATAATGGTAGATTGTAAATTTTGAATACACTAATTGTGTTTATTGAATTTTGATTGACTAAAAATTATGGAAAATAACTAATCACAAAAAATAATGCATTTATTAACATGTTTTCTTAATACGTGCGAAAATTTTAAACATACATCATTATTTACAAGTAGATTATTAATTATGATGAATACCTTAGAAATAATAAATAATCTAGTGACAAATATCAAATAAGACATGTTAAGTTACTATGGATTGGTCTAATCAAAATAGAATAGATTACAAATAATCAAACAAAAATGTTAATATTTTGATTTTCTTGAAAGACTCCCACATGTTCTTACTAGTAAGGATGTTCTCATACTCTTCAAATAATCATAAATAATGACGGATCATAGACAACTCAACATTTTGTGCTCTAGAAAACGACTACATCAATAAATAAATAAACTAAACTCAACAAAAAAAAAAAACTAACATAAATACAAACTAGATTGATTCCATCATTCAAAACATTTGATTCGATCATTCGAAACATCCAAATAGTCCCCAGCCAACGCAAATAAACCAAACCAAGTACTGTAATATATATGTGTGTGTATATATATATATATATATATATATATATAATTTTTACGAAAGAGACAATTAAGAGTGATTTAAGACATGTTTTAAGTTGCAGCTTAAGTCGCACCTAGATGTACACATTTAAAAACTATGGTAATTATTTTTTGAAACGCTTAAAAGTTACAATATTATAGTAATAAGATAATATAAATATTAGAAATTCTAATAATTAGCTAGATTTTGATCCGCGCTTTAAAGCGCATGATTATTTTTGATTGAAAAATATCTTATTTAATAAACTTTATTTATCTATAATTTGTATATATATAAAAAAATTTATTTTACTATGTTAAGTATGATAGATTTATGTTGAGGTATCTTTCAAATAAAATTTATGTTGGATTAATAGAAAATTTATTTATAAAATTAGTGTCTTAGATCATCTAGGTTTAGACATATTTTCCAATAATTAACTAAATTTATTTATAAAATTAGTGTCTTAGATGAGCACAACTCCATCAGTGCATCCCCATAATTATAGGAAATAGGTATTCGATGACTTCATATTATAAGGAAAAACTGCTTGTAGAATAAGTTAGGATATTTAAAAAATAGTTAGAAAATCTAGAATTGTCAATTGTGGTATAGAATTAATAGTATAGATTAAAATGTGTACATACTGTATATATTTTAATTTTCAGTGTGTATACATTTCCCTTGGCAACATAAATAAAAAAAGTATATAATTATTGACTTATCAATTATTATCTTGTTTTTAAAATGTTATCTACTTATTTTGTAATTGTTTTGATTATTTGTTTACATGTAATTTTATCCCATTTCATCTAATACAATTTATAGTTCTTTGATTTTAAATGAGCTATGTTATTATGAGTTAGAAATGGGTGCTGGCATAATAAAATTGTGATTAGTAAAGAACTACTTAATATGCCTCAGATTTATATAAGTTCTACATTAATTTATGATAAAAGTCTTTTAAGCTGTGATTTGCTATTTGACCTTTTAATTTTTAAAAGGACATTAGTTAAACAAAACCGAAGGTTAAGTGAAGACTTATTATACCCATTAATGAAAATCGATAAATATAAGTAGTTTCCTATTTTTTGGTCAAATAATTAGTTTTCTAAATTATAGGTAGATTAAAATATTAATAATTAAAAATACTAACACTTATAAATACTGAAAAAACTAAGAGCACCATTAGTGGTTAGATACCCACTTAGAAACCTCGTATTTATAATTGATGGTAGTGATACACTTGTAAATACATCAGAACCAAATTCATCCAGACCCGGAGGACCCAACATGAAATTCACACATAAATTTATAATATCCAAACATGGTCTAATTTCATAACCCAGAAAAATCTATACCCGAAAAAACAATCCGTACCTAATTGGGTACCCGAATGTCTATGTCTAACTGATTCTGAAAACAAAAAAAAAAATCTTTCGATGTGTTTGGCTAAATTAAGTGAAACAAAATTTTTTCTATTTAGTAATATTCGTACAATATTAAAATGGTCAATATATGCATATCAATTTGTTTAGATCAGTTTTAGAATTCTAATTAATTAATTTAAATTGATTTTAAATGCAATGGCAGAATCTATAAATAAAAGAAATATAAAAAGTATTTAATTTATTGTAAATGTAATTGCTAAATGTGTAAATAAAAGGAAATACTTATACAGCTATCCATATTTCTAAACAATTCTCATTTATACATTATTCATGTTTCCAAACAGTACCAAAAGGTACTTCAGCTTTAATAATATGGATATACCAAATTATATACTTAGCATAATGTTATATTTTTCTTATTATAAATGAATGCAATTTCTTTCTCTATTTTAAAATTTTAAAGTAGAATTGTTTTATAATAACTAAAAATATAACATTTATTTATTATAGAAAAATACATTGAAGTAAAAACCCTTTTTTATTTTCAAAATTGTATATTATAAAGAAAAATGTTATATTTTATAAAATACTTAAATCACTTGAATAATAACTTAGTTTTTGATCATATTTTGAGTATTAGACATTGAGTCACAACATCTAGTAAGCATCTAACTATTTTATACACTTCCAAAAATAAAAAATACTTACAAATTAACATTCTAAAATTATAAATCTCATGTTGAATCAGTTCAGATTAACTATCAAGGACACAAACATACTAGATAATTTCTATAAATTAATATTCAATAAATTAATAAATTTGAAAAAATTAATAATTTTCTTGATCTTGAGTTGCGTCGATTCAAGCAAATCAATAATAATGAGATAATACTAATTTAGAAGATCACATGTAAATATAATAAATAATGAGAAAATTGGATAAATACCTTAACTTAGAGTGTTTATTATCCTAGTTATTGTCTTAGACATTGAGTCACACCATCTAGTAAGCATCTAACTACTTTTTTTGACACTGCCAAAAATAAATAATAATTAACAAATTAACAATCTAAATTATAAGAAACTAAAGCTGTAAAAAATGAAAAAGCCTAGATAATTGAGATAAAAAAAGACAGAGTATTTTATTTAAGACCACCTCGAATCTATTTTTATATTTTAAAACAGAGATTTTCTTGCTCCAATATGTTAATTTATAAAAGAAAAATGTTATATTTTTCTTATTATAAATGAATGCAATTTCTTTCTCTATTTTTAAAATTTTAAAGTAGAATTGTTTTATAATAACGAAAAATATAACATTTATTTATTATAGAAAAATACATTGAAGTAAAAACCCCTTTTTTATTTTCAAAATTGTATATTATAAAGAAAAATAGAGATAAATTAGATATGCTCTAAGAGCATCTCTAAAAGACACTCTATAACTTCAAATTTGAAGTTTTTTGTTCTCCAAAAAGAAACTTCAAAACTTCAAATTTGAAGTTTTTTGTAGTGAAACTTCAAATATAGAGTGTCAATATTCAAAACTTCAAATTTGAAGTTTCACATTTTTATTTGCATTTAGGTCTTTACAATTACATTTTATGATTCTTAAATATTTTGTTGTTTATCTTTTTAATCTTTAAAAATATTTATATCTTATAAATATTTCAAATTTAATTTTATAAATTTAATTTTTACATATAAAATTAAGTAAAAACCTTAAAATAAGACTTAAACTATATCCATACAACAACAATATTACAAAAGAAACTTAAAATATACTAATTGATCATATGTTTTACTCATAATTTAGTATTTAGCTATGTATTCTATGTAAAATTTTATATTTTTGTGTAACTTTTTTATTAATTAATAATGATGTAGTATTTTTATATATGTGATAATTATTTATAAAGTTTTAAGAATCTAAATTAATTGATAAATAGAAGGACCATAGTATAAAATATAAGTAATTTTGAAGTTTAGTTTAAAGTTTTAATTTTGGAAAAAAATATCTTTAAATTTCAAATATGAAATTTTCCAAACTTCAAAATAAAATATCTTTTGGAAGATACTCCTATGATAACATAGTTTTGCCTTCAACACCCTCGGTTGACGTGACGGGTTTATTACGCCAACTCTTATCGTAAGAAACCGAGTTGAGTGTACTCATCCAAAACTATATTTTTTTAATGAACACATTATTGTTGACTAAGTTTAATATTGTGACATTGAGCTGGTAGCTCAAATATTCTGTTGGCCCGTTGACTTTCTTTAAGTTCTCCAGTTTATACTTTTTCTTCAGCCCTTTTGTTGATTGCTTGCTTTGAAAGTACACCCTCTGCAGCTTGCACCCTCTGCAGCTTGTCAGAATTGTCCATGGAGTAACGTCACATGTAATAAATCTCAACCGCGGACATAATTTCCGTCATAGTCACGATAGTAGAGCACTAGAGCTGTCACGTCACCTCCTTGTGATTATTTATTTGGTCGATCGTACAGAGTAATACCTCTCAAGTAACCGATAGAAACGTTTCTCTTCCCAAAGCCATCTCCAGATTTTCCGGTCACAAAGAAGATGTCAGGTAACGCCCATCTCTTCTGTTTCTTCTGTTTTATCGTTTTTTGTTAACATAATATAATATAATGTTTTTAACAGATATAATGTTTTTAACAGGATCAAGTGATGTTAATCGGAGCTTGTGGCTGGCACAAAATCCCAGCAAGAGATGGGGTGAGCTCTTCTTCCTCTTCTACACTCCTTTTTGGCTTACTCTCTCCTTGGGAATCATTGTTCCTTACAAGCTTTACGAGGTTCGTTTCTGTAAGGTTATCAATATGTTTTCATATGAAGTCTACATATCACGGAGTTGGCTTGTTTAGCTCCATGCAACTAGCTATTCACAGCTGAAAGCGATTTAAATTATATGTGCCAACTAGCAGACGTTCACGGAGTTGGAGTATTTGCTGGTGGCCTTGGTTTCAGCTGTTCCTGCTTTCGTGACACCAATGTTAGTTATTGGAAAGGTTGTACTTAACTACACTGCTACAAACTTCTTTTTTCATTAATCCATTTTCTTTTTATTTTGTTGCGTTACCTTGGATTAGAAGTTATTACGTTAATGGAAATTTCGAAACATCTAAAGAGGGTATTGTACATCTACTAAATGCATGTAACCAGTTTTAACGAAGATCTTTATGTTATTTGGTTGTATAGAAGCTATGATGACTGTGATCGGTTTGACAACTCTGTTTCAGTGTGACCAAACATGTTGACTTATTGTTCTATTGCCATGATCATCTACTTGTGTCTCTAACTGATAGTAAACCGCTATTGTCTTCCTTTCTTCAGGCCGACAGAGGCTTATGCTGGAAGGACCGTTATTGGGTTAAGGCAAGCTTTCTTCCTTCTCTGTTTTAGTTTTAAGTTATTTTGTTTACCAAATCACATATTTCTTAGTTATTTTTCTAAACATAATTAATATAATACCAAAAATTCTTATACATAAATATTACATCGAAAAGTCTCTTATTATTTACTCATCTATTCAACCTGTTCTTTATTCTGTTTTTGACATTAATAACGTTTAGTTTATTATGCTGCCTTAACTTCTTAACTAGATCTTGATCCGCGTAACCGCATGGATGTTAATTTTTATTTTTATCAACATAGATATCTTGTTATTCAATTATCATTAGCCGAATATCATAATCCACAAATGATGAGTTAACTGCTTTTTTCGAGGAAAAGAATATCAACGTGTTCTAAACGTTGATCCGTGTTCAACGCGAATATATTTTTTATTTTAAAATATCTTAAAAATTAATTCTCTTATTAGAAAGACTATAGATTTTATATTATTTATTAATAATTATATAAACAGTTTTATTTAAAAACTGGTATATGACCCATGTTTATTTACAAAAATATATTATTTAAATATGTATGAACTCTAATATATTTTTATATTCATTTGATTTAAAATTTATTCAGAACTAAAGATTTTTATTATATACAATTCTTATATCACTATATACTATATAGTTTTCTCAAAATGAAATTATTTTTAAAAAAATTATAAGTAAAAAATTCTATCTTGTAAATAGTTTGGCTTGAAATTTAATAGAATTCAAAGTTCTAGAACTAATTTTTTTTAATCCAAGTTTTATTTGACCAAAATTTATATTTAAAAATCAACTAGAGTTATTAATGAAAGCTTAATAGACTACATAAACTTACATAATATTATTAACTAGATAATATCCCGCACCTTGTGCGGATTAATACATAGATGCTCAACAAATTATGATTTAATATAATTTATATTTGTATTATTCAATTTGATACAAAATCTAAATTAATCTTATAAATTATTCAAATCTAAACTTTAAACTGACCATCAATGTATTAGTTCTATTTTTTATGAATGGAGTGTAAATTTTGGATAAAAAATCTTCTTTCTAATGATAACAAAATTATCATTAGGCAACTTGGAGTTAAAATCAAACATTTATTGTATTTGTAGATTGAAAATAATCTCAACGATATTGAAATCATTAGAAACAGGCAAGGCTCATAAAACACGAAAGTCAGTAAACTAATAAATTGGTTAGAGATTAGTATGAATGAGGGATATTTTGTCTAAAATATTTTCCAATTTTCTACATATTTAAAAGAAAACATTTTAAGATTAAAATATTGACAATAAATAAGATTTCTACAATATCAAAATTTGAAAACAAAATTTTAATAATTTTTTTTTTGAATTTTTTTAAATAAAACAGTTTGTGTTGTTACCATATATTGCGGAGATTATAAATATTAGATCTCAGAATCTGGTTAATGCAAATGAAATTACTGTTGTTAGTAAGACATATTATTATTAATGAATAAATGATAACTGATTTCTAGTAAGTTCTATTTAAAAAAAAAATCACAGATGAATCAAGGTTATGATTTCTGTTTTAATATATAAGATAATTATAGTGGTGAGCATTTCTCATCCATTGTTGTGTCAATTAAGGACTTAATTTCTACCACAGGCAAATCTCTGGATAATTATTTTCAGCTATGTGGGAAACTACTTTCTGACTCACTATTTCTTCCAAGTTCTTGGAGCGTCATATACTTTTCCGTCGTGGAAAATGAATAATGTAAGCAAACACACATCTAACCTCGGCTGTTCTCCATTGTGTGTGTGTGTGTGTTTTATTGTTTCCATGAGCTCATGATGGCAGGTTTTTGTGCTGAACAGGTGCCTCACAACACATTTTTCATGGCACATGTTTGTTTCCTCTTTTATCACGTTGCATCCAACATTACTCTTCGAAGGCTACGACATTCCATTTCTGATTTACCAGATTCTCTGAGATGGTGTTTTGAGGCTGCATGGATACTGGCCTTTTCTTATTTCATTGCATACCTAGAGACTGTATCTATTGTAAATGTATGGTGTGGTGTTCATTTGTTTGATACTTTTTCTCAGGGCATATTAGTTCTTTAGTTTTCTGTTTCTAGCTAATCCCGGAAACCATAGAAGCAACTTACTTCGTGCTTTATCAAGTAGTATCTTATTGATAAATTGTTCTTGTAAATATTATGTTTAAAGGGTAGTATATATGTTTAGCTAGTAAAATCATTCTAGAGTCTTATTTGGAAATTACTTGAGAAAAAATTTCATATGTTTTTGTTTTGTTTTCAAACATTTGCAGTTTCCTTACTATGACTTTGTGGACCGCAATGCCATGTACAGAGTTGGATGTCTGTTCTATGCCTTATACTTCCTTGTGAGCTTTCCAATGTTCTTCAGGTAAAGAGACGCCTTAAACAAGACTGATGCCTATCGTAACTGGTCTATAGTGTAATAGTGTTACTCTGTCCTAGATCTTTTCAGCTCTTTCTTACATTTAGAGAATACTTGAATCCTGAACATATGCGTTTTTTCATTGGTAATGGTGGTATTGCAGGATGGATGAGAAATCAAGTGATAAATGGGATTTGTCACGTGTGGCTGTTGATGCTTTAGGTGCTTCTATGTTGGTAACGATCATTCTTGATTTATGGCGTCTTTTCTTGGGACCTATAGTTCCCCTACCGGAGGGAAAAAGTTGCCTTCAGTCGGGATTAGCATGGTTTTCCCATTGAAGGTTGAAAGATGGCTGTTTCGACCAATTTGGAGACTGAAAGATAAGCCTGCACGAGAGATTCCATTTGCACTTTACAGAACTGAGAAGTAGATGACACGATTATAGCCATTATCACATTTTTCTTCTTCTAGATTAAAGCTGCTTTGATACATTTCTTCTGTTTACTCTTATATGGTTTACTTTGTAAAAAATAATTTATATGAACCTAAGATCTTGAATTATATGAGACTATATCGATTTGAGCCTGGGAGATCTTCTTTAATGGAGTGTATCCTAATTAGAAGACGAACTCTTAATCTCTGAATATAAGTTTTAAAGTTTCTCTCGCTTTGTATATAGACTTATGTGTTGTGTTGCTTTCAGAATGTCTTTATATTGGTCTAAAGAAATATTTAAAGTCGGAAGAGGACATAATTTTTCAATAAAGTTTACTTAGGATTAATCTCAACCGTCCACCAAAATATGATAAATTAGGAATTACTTATTTACTTCCATTTTAATTGATCATCAAATACGTTTAGGAATATCAATCAATACTATAAATTAAGAGAATGTCTAAATAAAACGTTATAGTTTGATTGATCCAAAAATATGACCCGACAAAGATGATGTGTGTATTGATGACGAAGATGTGACTCAACTCCATCTAGGACAAAACTCTCTATACTTGCTAATATAGCTAATGCGAGGTTACCCTACCTAAGTCGTTGTTAATTACAACATTTTTTTTATCTCAGTTTGTGTTAATATATTGTGTCCTATCTTAATCAAAACTCCTAAGTTATGTTACTTTCGAATTCATTTTGTTTGCCCATCATATTATATATTATGATGTTAATCTATTATTATGATTTCTAACTCTGCTTTCAAATCATATTTTCATGAAGTTTGTTGTAAAACTGTTACACATACGGTTAAAGTTACATACATATTTTATTATATATAATTTGTATTAATTGTATATAATCTAAATATATACAGCTTAAGTTACATATATGGTTGGATATACAAAATTGGTATGATCTAATTAATTTGTGATTCCATGTCTACATTATGATTTGAAAACTATACATTTATTCCATACGAAATATGACACGTAGGACCTCAGACATACTCATGAACCATTGGAATGAGCCCTATAAATTTTTGGGCCCATAATTTGTTTTAAAAGTAAATATTTTAATTTATTGTATATTTTATTCTAAATTAAATTAAACTAAATTAAATTAAACTAAATTAAATATTACTAAATTATATAAAAATATTTATGTATAAAAATAATTAATTTTACCTAAAGATCTATGTAAAAATATTTTAACACGTTATTTAAAAAATAAATAAATTATGAAAGTAACGCAGATAAATAAAATTTTTTATAATTACTTAAATGAGAAATTTACCCAAATGACCTAAAACTTAATTTTAAATGCAAAAATATATTCTGACTTCAATGAAATACAAAAGTAATCTAAAAACCTAGTAAAATTATAATTAGTCCCTTATGACCAAACAAAAAAATCAGTATGCATTTTTACTAACATAACACCAGAAAATCTTCTATGGTTTAGTAAGTACTATCTTAGAAGACTTTCTGGAAGTCTTCTCAAGTAGTAGATCTTAAAAATAAATATTTTTATGGGAGAAAAATAGAAATCATGTAACTATAAACATTTGTAAAAAATATAAATTAAGATTTAAAAAATTTGAAGTGTTTCTAACATAGATGAGTGACTGTAGATTGAACCATGATATTCTTTGGTAACAATGTTATAGTATTGTTTATATTTTTAAAGTTAGATTTTATAATCTTAATTTTTTTTTTTAAAAAAAAATTGACTTATGTATGTTTAGTTTTGTGTATATTAAACACTTTAAAAGTTGATTTTAAGTTTGATGAAGAGTTTGTTTTTGTTTAGTTAGGTATTTGATTTTAGGGTTTATGTGACTTAAGTCTTCTAACAAATAATGCATAGAAGACTTCCCTAGAAGTCTTCTGTGCGAATAGTAAATTTATAGTCTAGAGGACTTTCGTGAAAATCTTATGAGTCAAAATATTTAAACTTATTGAAATTTTTGTCTCTATATATAAAGAAAATTTACACATTATCTTTCTTCCTCTATGACTGCAACAAAAATGTAATGTTTCTCAATTTAAAACTCTCCAGCGTCTCTCTAATCTCTTTTAACTTAAAAACATAAAACTTTGTATCAATTTCTCATTCATGTCTTGCTCACTGATTTATCTTTATTTTGCAGGTTTTTCATTACATGGTCATCATCTTCTACTCATTTAAAAGTAGATCTAGAAATCATTTCTCTTTATTTGGTAACCTCTTGGTGCTTAAAGCTCTTACCTTTTGAAAACCTTTATTATTGCTTAAAACTCTTACCTTGTTTTGCAGGTTTTTCATTACATGGTTCTCATCTTCCACTCCTTTAAAGGTAGATCTATAAATCGTTTTTCTTCATTTGGTAATGTCTTGTTGATTAAAGCTCGTACCTTGTGAAAATCTTTTTTTATTGCTTAAAGTCTTACCTTATTTTTGAAGCCATTTGAATGCTTTTGAATTTGCAGGCTTTTCAAATCTGATTCAGACTTTGGAATTCTGGGAAGTCTTCTAACATATAATGCACTAGAAGAAGTCTTCTCCCATGTATCCTCTTTTATAACAAATCTGAGCGTTTTGGTAAGTATCCATATCTGGTTTTTCTTCATTTTCTAACCTTTTGTTGTTTAAAACTCTTACCTTTTTCCCAAACTAAAACTCTCCAACCTCTACCTAATCTCTTAGAACTTGAAAACACCAAAATTTATATCAATTTCTTTTTCTTTTTGTATCATGTATTTCTCACTAATTTATCTTGTTTTTGCAAGGTTTTTATTACATGGTTCTCATCTCCCACGCATTTAAAGGTAGATCTATAAATTATATATATATATGTGTGTGTTCTATAAAGGTAGATTTATCTCATCTTCCACTCACTTTCTCTTTTTTGAAGAAATTTATACTTTTTTGATATGCAGGTTTTTCAGATATGATTCAGACTTTGGAAAACTTTTGGAAAGTCTTCTCGGAAATTGGTAAATATGTTCATGTCTATAATATTATCTTACCAAAAGTACTTGACATTATTAAATATGTTGATATAACTTCAATAGCAAAACATATTAACACAAAATTTAGTCAAATTTACTAAAACAAAAGGAGAAGACTTCTCAAGAAAACTTAGTCAAATTTACAAAACATATAACACTTTCACTAGAAGTCTTCTCAGAATACTTAAATTACAAGCGGAAAATTTTGTGCGGGAAATTAAAACATAAGCGGAAAATTTAAATTTAAACGGGAGACTCAAATCTTAAGTGAAAATTGAAATTTTAAATTTCATGAAAATTAAAAAGTATATCTTATGATCTAAGAAGACACATTAAACCATATGACTTGATATTCTTAAAGTTACTTAACATTTTTTAAAAGTTAAAAAACATATCTTAAAGTTACTTAACAAGTTTACAAAAACTAACGTAGAAGACTTCCAGGGTTTTTGTCAGAAGACTTCTTAATAAGTCTTCTCGAAATTTGCTAGAAACATTAATAAACATGAATGTTGGTAACCTCATAATTATCATCAATTAATAAGTTATTAATTTCATCCAAGAGCCCCAATATCGTCTAATATACATGAATTAACAAAAAAATATTAAAAATCTTTTTAATTTTAGAGAAAATGAAATTTGATTACAGATTCACTTAGAATACTTCCACGGAAGTTTTCTCCGAGAATACTTCTATGAAAGTCTTCTTAGAGTAGGCTTCCGTGGAATTCTACCATTAATGTCATTTTTGCAATTACAAATTTACAAAGGAAGACTTCCAGGGAAGTTTATTCTACAGCAGACTTCTTTGGAAGGCTTCCGCTCATTTTTATTTGAAAAGACTTCCGCTCATTTTTTTGTTAACAAAGAAAAGTAGGAAGACTTCTAGAGAAGTCGTCTCTATAAAACACATAGAAAGTCAATTGCAAAACAATATTTATTTATTAGAAGACTTTCGTATAAGTCTTCTACGACAAGAAGACTTATACAAAAGTCTTCTCTGGCGAACATATTTGAGAAAATTCAAAACTCATTCTTAGATCAAATGAGGTTCATGTCTAACTTCTCCAAGTACACATTGGTTCTTAATGAAAGTTACCCACACGTTCTTGACCAAGAATCATGAACTTGAGTAACTCTAATAAGTTTATAAATTTTGAAATAAAAGTTGTGATTTTGGGAAGAAATAAGAGAGGAAATGAAAGGGAATCGGTTTGTGTGTGTAATAAATAAGAATATGAAGATGTAGATGTTGATTTTAGGTGCATTTAGAGCTTGAAATTGGTTGTTCATGGTGGTTGGTTTATTGATGATAATGGCATTTTCGTAACTAATCCGAACTTCTAGGGTGAATAAGGCAAATGAAAATTTCAAAAAGTTATGGTTTATTTTTGCATTTGACTTTGAGTTCTAAGTCATTTTTGCAAAAAAACCCTTATTTAATAAATGTTATGATATTTAAAATACTTTTTAGTTTTGTGTGGAGCCTCAACAATCTTCAGCTCTGGCTATTATATAAGGTTTATTATTTAGGGCTTAGTGTTTATGTTTGCAGACATGTAGAGTTTAGTTTTAGGGTTTAGGATATAAGTTTCAAGACCAAAGTAACATATACTATGCTACATAATTTTAATAGTATGATATTTGATAGATAGATAACAACGTAAATGTGATATTCAATTTTGATATTATTTCTAAAAACAACACTTTCGATATTTTCTTTTTATTGAAATTCTCTTACTCATACGATTAACTTTTTTTTGTGAAAGAATACGCTAAATATATTCTCTCACACATCTGATATATTTAATAATCCACTAAAAGTTGTTCCCTGAAATTAACTATTTATACTGGATCCATTTAGTGAATGTTAAACACAAATATTCTTTTGATAGAATTTAATTTTAACATTAGTGTGATAACTCGTCCTGTCCGTCGGACCCCTGGTTCACAGTCCTGTAGGCCATCGATCCCAACCCCTCCTTTATGAGTTCTCACTAACTTCATAATTAGGTTGTTGGTGCGCCTCGAACCCAGGACTTCACCCTTTAACAACTCTCCCACAGAACAAGTTGTCCCCAGTTGACCTGCTTATGTAGTGTCGTTGTTACAAATCAAGAGAAAGATGCAAAAGTAAACTCATTTGAAACATCAAAGAGAAAAATCTTCTATTACTTTTTTGTTATATAAAAACAACTTTCACTCATAATAAAGAGTAATCAACTTTTAAAAAAAAATGAAATCAGAGACAAGATGCACAAAAGCTCAACCTGACATTAAGAAATCCCAACCAAAGGAACTATTTCTAAGTTATTGGATTCTAGATCAAAAAACAAACATAAAGACCATCAACGAAAATAAGAGCTGACAAAAAAAAAACAAAGATAGAGCGATAAAGACGATGAAACCTCAATGAAACAAACCTTTCTGGCATGCTGTCACAGCGGCAAAGAAAGAGCACATACTGAATCGGCGGCAAGGGAAGAAAACAAACCAATACATTGATGGGTTTAGATGATAGAGACGCTCATTTATGCCATAATACTAAGTATCTGAAACTCAAAACCCTTCAATGTGAATCCACAAGTGAGAGGCGATACATCATTCTTGGAATGGCTCTTCACTACATGTAAAGGAGAGAGCTTTTGTCATCATATCCCGCAGCAGAAAAACGGGCACCGAGCGACTTCCATACAGAACCAAGACGATTACCTGCAATAGAAGAACACAATGCAATCTCCTGCCGCGAGAGGACCAAGCGGAACCAACCAAGATACTGGGTTGCCGAGAAATGAACGAGTACTGTCACCGGAGAACTTGTTATCACTGACTAAATAGAGAACCAAGGAATCCGAATACACGCTGCCAATGAGCTTCGCTTGTGACATCAACTCAACACATCAACCGAAGGGGATTCAAGACCCAAGAAGAAGAGCCAAGAGAGACTCATTCGGCCAAAGGATCGGAAAAGACATGGAAAGGAGCAAACGATAGATGGAGTAGGCAGAAAGCCTAAAAACTCCGGATGTATAGATACAAGAGACGGAAGCTGAAACCATATCTGCACACGCTTCCATCAGAAACCGTAAAACTAACACACAAAAAAGAGACGACACAGAGCACACCGTGGAGATGAAGCAAATTCCAAACAGCCTTCCATGAGCAAGAACCAAAGAAGGGAAGACCCTCTGGACCCCAAAAGGAGATGCACCGCCTCAGGCCAAGACTCCAACACATCACATCGCCAAAAAATACGAGCATGTTAGGCTTTAAGACACTTAATCTAGAGAGGCTAACCCTGTTAACGATACCAATCGCGACCACTGCAGACATATGCGACGAAGAAAAGGGAAAAACTACACCATACCAACCAAATCCTAAAACCCGACTCTTAATGAAAACCTCATCTCACATACCCCATGTCACACGAGAAAACCTTTGACCCCCACTGCCACTACTCCTGGAAGAGCAAAGAATAAAATGGCAATGGATGTCATTAGAGATGGACCATAACGGTAAAGGATAAATAAATGTATAAAAAGCAAAGAAGAAAAGAAGCAAGGGAAAGAGAATCAGCGTCCGACGCTGGGAGAAGTTCATTAAAATAAAAAACTGTGAAAAACTAAGCCGTAAAATATTTCATAACAAAAAAAAAAATCAGTTTCTGAAAAAGTTCCTAATTTCAGGCCCCACTTTATTTTGCAGATTTTTCATTACATGGTTCTCATCTTCTAATCATTTAAAAGTAGATCTAGAAATCATTTCCCTTTATTTGGTAACCTCTTGGTGCTTAAAGCTCTTACCTTTTGAAAACATTTATTATTGCTTAAAACTCTTACCTTGTTTTGCAGGTTTTTCATTACATGGTTCTCATCTTCCACTCCTTTAAAGGTAGATCTATAAATCGTTTTTCTTCATTTGGTAATGTCTTGTTGATTAAAGCTCGTACCTTGTGAAAATCTTTTTTTATTGCTTAAAGTCTTACCTTATTTTTGAAGTCATTTGAATGCTTTTGAATTTGCAGGCTTTTCAAATCTGATTCAGACTTTGGAATTCTGGGAAGTCTTATAACATATAATGCACTAGAAGAAGTTTTCTCCCATGTATGCTCTTTTATAACAAATCTGAGCGTTTTGGTAAGTATCCATATCTGGTTTTTCTTTATTTTGCAACCTCTTGTTGCTTAAAACTCTTACCTTTTTCCCAAACTAAAACTCTCCAGCCTCTACATAATCTCTTTGAACTTGAAAACAGCAAAATTTATATCAATTTCTTTTTTTTGTATCATGTATTTCTCACTAATTTATCTTGTTTTTGCAAGGTTTTTACTACATGGTTCTCATCTCCCACACATTTAAAGGTAGATCTATAAATTATATATATATATATATATATATATATATATATTTTAGTGTGTTCTATAAAGGTAGATTTATCTCATCTTCCACTCATTTTCTCAGTTTTGAAGAAATTTGTACTTTTTTGATATGCAGGTTTTTCAGATCTGATTCAGACTCTGGAAAACTTTTGGAAAGTCTTCTCGGAAGTCTTCTAACATAAATGCACTATAATACTTCTAGGAAGTCTTCTGACGGAGTCTTCTCCCATGTTAAGCGGAGTCTAAGATACTCTTTGTGGAGGAATGATCTTTAACTCCATGTGTAATTGTTTTGTTTATGGTATGTTTTGTGATTTATATGTGTACTCTTTTAGTTGTGGATTCTTTTATAAAATTGTATAGATGTTAATGAAAAAATTTTGGTAAATATGTTCATGTCTATAATATTATCTTACCAAAAGTACTTGGCATTTTTAAATATGTTGATATAACTTCAATAGCAAAACACATTAACACAAAATTTAGTCAAATTTACTAAAACAAAAGGAGAAGACTTCTCAAGAAAACTTAGTCAAATTTACAAAACATATAACACTTTCACTAGAAGTCTTCTCAGAATACTTAAATTACAAGCGGAAATTTTTGTGCGGGAAATTAAAACATAAGCGGAAAATTTAACTTTAAGCGGGAAACTCAAATCTTAAGTGAAAATTGAAATTTTAATTTTAATTTTCATGAAAATTAAAAAGTATATCTTATGATCTAAGAAGACACATTAAACCATATGACTTGATACTCTTAAAGTTACTTAACATTTTTTGAAAGTTAAAAAACATATCTTAAAGTTACTTAACAAGTTTACAAAAACTAGCGTAGAAGACTTCCAAGTTTACAAAAACCTCTCTCAGAAGACTTCTTAATAAGTCTTCTCGAAATTTGCTAGAAACATTAATAAACATGAATGTTGGCAACCTCATAATTATCATCAATTAATAAGTTATTAATTTCATCCAAGAGCCCCAATATCGTCTAATATACATGAATTAACAAAAAATATTAAAATCTTTTTAATTTTAGAAAATGAAATTTTATTACAGATTCACTTAGAATACTTCCATGGAAGTTTTCTCCGAGAATACTTCTATGAAAGTCTTCTTAGAGTAGGCTTCCGTGGAATTCTACCATTAATGTCATTTTTGCAATTACAAATTTACAAAGGAAGACTTCCAGGGAAGTTTATTCTACAGCAGACTTCTTTGGAAGGCTTCCTTTGTAAATATTGACTTACTTTTGTTTTTGAAAAAATATCGAAAATACCAGAGAAGACTAACTAGAAAGTCTTCTCCGATAAACGTTACTTTTCAAATTGACAACTAAAATTTAAATATTTAATTTTAACTAGAAGACTTTCAGAAGTCTTCCGACAGAAAACTTACGGAAGTCTGCTAGAAGACTTACATGGAAGTCTTCTACTTCAAAATAAATATTTAAGTTTTATTTGTCAATTGAAAAAGTAACCTAAGATGACTTTCACTGACAGTGAAGACTTCCAAGTTTACAAAACTAGCGTAGAAGACTTCCAAGTTTACAAAACTAGCGTAGAAGACTTCCAAGTTTACAAAACCTCTCTCAGAAGACTTCCTGGGAAGTCTTCTATTGGAAGACAAATTTCTGACACAATTCGTTCAATTGCAAAACTAACATATTTATTTGAGAAGACTTCCGCTCATTTTTTTGTTAACAAAGAAAAGTAGGAAGACTTCTAGAGAAGTCGTCTCTAAAAAACAAATAGAAAGTCAATTGCAAAACAATATTTATTTATTAGAAGACTTTCGTATAAGTCTTCTACGACAAGAAGACTTATACAAAAGTCTTCTCTGGCGAACATATTTGAAAAAATTCAAAACTCATTCTTAGATCAAATGAGGTTCATGTCTAACTTCTCCAAGTACACATTGGTTCTTAATGAAAGTTACCCACACGTTCTTGACCAAGAATCATGAACTTGAGTAACTCTAATAAGTTTATAAATTTTGAAATAAAAAAGTTGTGATTTTGGAAAGAAATAAGAGAGGAAATGAAAGGGAATCGGTTTGTGTGTGTAATAAATAAGAATATGAAGATGTAGATGTTGATTTTAGGTGCATTTAGAGCTTGAAATTGGTTGTTCATGGTGGTTGGTTTATTGATGATAATGGCATTTTCGTAAATAATCCGAACTTCTAGGGTGAATAAGGCAAATGAAAATTTCAAAAAGTTATGGTTTATTTTTGCATTTGACTTTAAGTTCTAAGTCATTTTTGCAAAAAAAAAACTTATTTAATAAATGTTATGATATTTAAAATACTTTTTAGTTTTGTATGGAGCCTCAACAATCTTCAGCTCTGGCTATGATATAAGGTTTATTATTTAGGGCTTAGTGTTTATGTTTGCAGACATGTAGAGTTTAGTTTTAGGGTTTAGGATATAAGTTTCAAGACCAAAGTAACATATACTATGCTACATAATTTTAATAGTATGATATTTGATAGATAGATAACAACGTAAATGTGATATTCAATTTTGATATTATTTCTAAAAACAACACTTTCGATATTTTCTTTTTATTGAAATTCTCTTACTCATACGATTAACTTTTTTTGTGAAAGAATACGCCAAATATATTCTCTCACACATCTGATATATTTAATAATCCACTAAAAGTTGTTCCCTGAAATTAACTATTTATACTGGATCCATTTAGTGAATGTTAAACACAAATATTCTTTTGATAGAATTTAATTTTAACATTAGTGTGATAACTCGTCCTGTCCGTCGGACCCCTGGTTCACAGTCCTGCAGGCCATCGATCCCAACCCCTCCTTTATGAGTTCTCACTAACTTCATAATTAGGTTGTTGGTGCGCCTCGAACCCAGGACCTGCTTATGTAGTGTCGTTATTACAAATCAAGAGAAAGATGCAAAAGTAAACTCATTTGAAACATCAAAGAGAAAAATCTTCGATTAGTTTTTTGTTATATAAAAACAACTTTAACTCATAATAAAGAGTAATCAACTTTTTTAAAAAATGAAATCAGAGTCAAGATGCACAAAAGCTCAACCTGACATTAAGAAATCCCAACCAAAGGAACTATTTCTAAGTTATTGGATTCTAGATCAAAAAACAAACATAAAGACCATCAACGAAAATAAGAGCTGACAAAAAAAAAACAAAGATAGAGTGATAAAGACGATGAAACCTCAATGAAACAAACCTTTCTGGCATGCTGTCACAGCGGCAAATAAAGAGCACATACTGAATCGTGACAGGGAAGAAAAACAAACCAATACATTGATGGGTTTATATGATAGAGGCGCTCATTTATGCCATAATACTAAGTATCTGAAACTCAAAACCCTTCAATGTGAATCCACAAGTGAGAGGCGATACATCATTCTTGGAATGGCTCTTCACTACATGTAAAGGAGAGCTTTTGTCATCATATCCGCAGCAGAAAAGCGGGCACCGGCGACTTCCATACAGAACCAAGGCGATTACCTGCAATAGAAGAACACAATGCAATCTCCTGCCACGAGAGGACCAGCGGAACCAACCAAGATACTGGGTTGCCGAGAAATGAGCGAGTACTGTCACGGAGAACTTGTTATCACTGACTAAATAGAGAACCAAGGAATCGAATACGCTGCCAATGAGCTTAAACGTGACATCAACTCAACACATCAACCGAAGGGATTCAAGACCAAGAAGAAGAGCCAAGAGAGACTCATTCGCCAAAGGATCGGAAAAGACATGGAAAGGAGCAAGCGATAGATGGAGTAGGCAGAAAGCCCAAAACTCGGATGTATAGATACAAGAGGCGGAAGCTGAAACCATATCTGCACACGCTTCCATCAGAAACCGTAAAACTAACACACAAAAGAGGCGACCTGAGCACACCGTGGAGATGAAGCAAATTCAAACAGCCTTCCATGAGCAAGAACCAAAGAAGGGAAGACCCTCTGGACCCCAAAGGAGATGCACTGCCTCAGGACAAGACTCCAACACATCACATCGCCAAAAATACGAGCATGTTAGGCTTTAAGACACTTAATCTAGAGGCTAACCCTGTTACGATACCAATCGCGACCACTGCAGACATATCACGTGAAGAAAAGGGAAAAACTACACCATACCAACCAAATCCTAAAACCGACTCTTAATGAAAACCTCATCTCACATACCCCATGTCACACGAGAAAACCTTTGACCCCACTGCCACTACTCCTGGAAGAGCAAAGAATAAAATGGCAATGGATGTCATTAGAGATGGACCATAACGGTAAAGGATAAATAAATGTATAAAAAGCAAAGAAGAAAGAAGCAAGGGAAGAGAATCAGCGTCCGGCGCTGGGAGAAGTTCATTAAAATAAAAAGCGTGAAAAACTAAGCCGTAAAATATTTCATAACAAAAAAAATCAGTTTCTGAAAAAGTTCCTAATTTCAGGCCCCACTTTATTTTGCAGATTTTTCATTACATGGTTCTCATCTTCTAATCATTTAAAAGTAGATCTAGAAATCATTTCCCTTTATTTGGTAACCTCTTGGTGCTTAAAGCTCTTACCTTTTGAAAACATTTATTATTGCTTAAAACTCTTACCTTGTTTTGCAGGTTTTTCATTACATGGTTCTCATCTTCCACTCCTTTAAAGGTAGATCTATAAATCGTTTTCTTCATTTGGTAATGTCTTGTTGATTAAAGCTTCGTTACCTTGTGAAAATCTTTTTTATTGCTTAAAGTCTTACCTTATTTTTGAAGTCATTTGAATGCTTTTGAATTTGCAGGCTTTTCAAATCTGATTCAGACTTTGGAATTCTGGGAAGTCTTATAACATATAATGCACTAGAAGAAGTTTTCTCCCATGTATGCTCTTTTATAACAAATCTGAGCGTTTTGGTAAGTATCCATATCTGGTTTTTCTTTATTTTGCAACCTCTTGTTGCTTAAAACTCTTACCTTTTTCCCAAACTAAAACTCTCCAGCCTCTACATAATCTCTTTGAACTTGAAAACAGCAAAATTTATATCAATTTCTTTTTTTTGTATCATGTATTTCTCACTAATTTATCTTGTTTTTGCAAGGTTTTTACTACATGGTTCTCATCTCCCACACATTTAAAGGTAGATCTATAAATTATATATATATATATATATATATATATATATATTTTAGTGTGTTCTATAAAGGTAGATTTATCTCATCTTCCACTCATTTTCTCAGTTTGAAGAAATTTGTACTTTTTGATATGCAGGTTTTCAGATCGATTCGGACTCTGGAAAACTTTTGGAAAGTCTTCTCGGAAGTCTTCTAACATAAATGCACTATAATACTTCTAGGAAGTCTTCGTGAGTCTTCTCCCATGTTAAGCGGAGTCTAAGATACTCTTTGTGGAGGAATGATCTTTAACTCCATGTGTAATTGTTTTGTTTATGGTATGTTTTGTGATTTATATGTGTACTCTTTTAGTTGTGGATTCTTTTATAAAATTGTATAGATGTTAATGAAAAAATTTTGGTAAATATGTTCATGTCTATAATATTATCTTACCAAAAGTACTTGGCATTTTTAAATATGTTGATATAACTTCAATAGCAAAACACATTAACACAAAATTTAGTCAAATTTACTAAAACAAAGGAGAAGACTTCTCAAGAAAACTTAGTCAAATTTACAAAACATATAACACTTTCACTAGAAGTCTTCTCAGAATACTTAAATTACAAGCGGAAATTTTTGTGCGGGAAATTAAAACATAAGCGGAAAATTTAACTTTAAGCGGGAAACTCAAATCTTAAGTGAAAATTGAAATTTTAATTTTAATTTTCATGAAAATTAAAAAGTATATCTTATGATCTAAGAAGACACATTAAACCATATGACTTGATACTCTTAAAGTTACTTAACATTTTTTGAAAGTTAAAAAACATATCTTAAAGTTACTTAACAAGTTTACAAAAACTAGCGTAGAAGACTTCCAAGTTTACAAAAACCTCTCTCAGAAGACTTCTTAATAAGTCTTCTCGAAATTTGCTAGAAACATTAATAAACATGAATGTTGGCAACCTCATAATTATCATCAATTAATAAGTTATTAATTTCATCCAAGAGCCCCAATATCGTCTAATATACATGAATTAACAAAAAAATATTAAAAATCTTTTTAATTTTAGAGAAAATGAAATTTTATTACAGATTCACTTAGAATACTTCCATGGAAGTTTTCTCCGAGAATACTTCTATGAAAGTCTTCTTAGAGTAGGCTTAGTGGAATTCTACCATTAATGTCATTTTGCAATTACAAATTTACAAAGGAAGACTTCGGGGAAGTTTATTCTCTGCAGACTTCTTTGGAAGGCTTCCTTTGTAAATATTGACTTACTTTTGTTTTTGAAAAAATATCGAAAATACCAGAGAAGACTAACTAGAAAGTCTTCTCCGATAAACGTTACTTTTCAAATTGACAACTAAAATTTAAATATTTAATTTTAACTAGAAGACTTTCAGGAAGTCTTCCGACAGAAAACTTACACGGAAGTCTTCCGACAGAAAACTTACACGGAAGTCCTGCTAGAAGACTTACATGGAAGTCTTCTACTTCAAAATAAATATTTAAGTTTTATTTGTCAATTGAAAAAGTAACCTAAGATGACTTTCACTGACAGTGAGAAGACTTCCGCTCATTTTTTGTTAACAAAGAAAAGTAGGAAGACTTCTAGAGAAATCGTCTCTAAAAACAAATAGAAAGTCAATTGCAAAACTAACATATTTATTTGAGAAGACTTCCGCTCATTTTTTTGTTAACAAAGAAAAGTAGGAAGACTTCTAGAGAAGTCGTCTCTAAAAAACAAATAGAAAGTCAATTGCAAAACAATATTTATTTATTAGAAGACTTTCGTATAAGTCTTCTACGACAAGAAGACTTATACAAAGTCTTCTCTGGCTAACATATTTGAAAAATTCAAAACTCATTCTTAGATCAAATGAGGTTCATGTCTAACTTCTCCAAGTACACATTGGTTCTTAATGAAAGTTACCCACGTTCTTGACCAAGAATCATGAACTTGAGTAACTCTAATAAGTTTATAAATTTTGAAATAAAAAAGTTGTGATTTTGGAAAGAAATAAGAGAGGAAATGAAAGGGAATCGGTTTGTGTGTGTAATAAATAAGAATATGAAGATGTAGATGTTGATTTTAGGTGCATTTAGAGCTTGAAATTGGTTGTTCATGGTGGTTGGTTTATTGATGATAATGGCATTTTCGTAAATAATCCGAACTTCTAGGGTGAATAAGGCAAATGAAAATTTCAAAAAGTTATGGTTTATTTTTGCATTTGACTTTAAGTTCTAAGTCATTTTTGCAAAAAAAAAACTTATTTAATAAATGTTATGATATTTAAAATACTTTTTAGTTTTGTATGGAGCCTCAACAATCTTCAGCTCTGGCTATGATATAAGGTTTATTATTTAGGGCTTAGTGTTTATGTTTGCAGACATGTAGAGTTTAGTTTTAGGGTTTAGGATATAAGTTTCAAGACCAAAGTAACATATACTATGCTACATAATTTTAATAGTATGATATTTGATAGATAGATAACAACGTAAATGTGATATTCAATTTTGATATTATTTCTAAAAACAACACTTTCGATATTTTCTTTTTATTGAAATTCTCTTACTCATACGATTAACTTTTTTTGTGAAAGAATCGCCAAATATATTCTCTCACACATCTGATATATTTAATAATCCACTAAAAGTTGTTCCACTGAAATTAACTATTTATCTGGATCCATTTAGTGAATGTTAAACACAAATATTCTTTTGATAGAATTTAATTTTAACATTAGTGTGATAACTTCGTCCTGTCCGTCGGACCCACAGTTCCAGATCCTGCAGGCCATCGATCCCAACCCTCCTTTATGAGTTCTCACTAACTTCATAATTAGGTTGTTGGTGCGCCTCGAACCAGGACCTGCTTATGTAGTGTCGTTATTACAAATCAAGAGAAAGATGCAAAAGTAAACTCATTTGAAACATCAAAGAGAAAAATCTTCGATTAGTTTTTGTTATATAAAACAACTTTAACTCATAATAAAGAGTAATCAACTTTTTAAAAAATGAAATCAGAGTCAAGATGCACAAAAGCTCAACCTGACATTAAGAAATCCCAACCAAAGGAACTATTTCTAAGTTATTGGATTCTAGATCAAAAACAAACATAAAGACCATCAACGAAAATAAGAGCTGACAAAAAAAAACAAAGATAGAGTGATAAAGCGATGAAACCTCAATGAAACAAACCTTTCTGGCATGCTGTCACAGCTGCAAATAAAGAGCACATACTGAATCGTGACAGGGAAGAAAAACAAACCAATACATTGATGGGTTTATATGATAGAGGCGCTCATTTATGCCATAATACTAAGTATCTGAAACTCAAAACCCTTCAATGTGAATCCACAAGTGAGAGCGATACATCATTCTTGGAATGGCTCTTCACTACATGTAAAGGAGAGCTTTTGTCATCATATCCGCAGCAGAAAAGCGGGCACCGGCGACTTCCATACAGAACCAAGGCGATTACCTGCAATAGAAGAACACAATGCAATCTCCTGCCACGAGAGGACCAGCGGAACCAACCAAGATACTGGGTTGCCGAGAAATGAGCGAGTACTGTCACCGGAGAACTTGTTATTACTGACTAAATAGAGAACCAAGGAATCGAATACGCTGCCAATGAGCTTAAACGTGACATCAACTCAACACATCAACCAAAGGGGATTCAAGACCCAAGAAGAAGAGCCAAGAGAGACTCATTCGGCCAAAGGATCGGAAAAGACATGGAAAGGAGCAAACGATAGATGGAGTAGGCAGAAAGCCCAAAACTCGGATGTATAGATACAAGAGGCGAGGCGGAAACCATATCTGCACGCTTCCATCAGAAACCGTAAAACTAACACACAAAAAGAGAGCGACACAGAGCACACCGTGGAGATGAAGCAAATTCCAAACAGCCTTCCATGAGCAAGAACCAAAGAAGGGAAGACCCTCTGGACCCCAAAAGGAGATGCACTGCCTCAGGACAAGACTCCAACACATCACATCGCCAAAAAATACGAGCATGTTAGGCTTTAATACACTTGATCTAGAGAGGCCAACCCTGTTAACGATACCAATCGACCTGTTAACGATACCAATCGCGACCACTGCAGACATATGCGACGAAGAAAAGGGAAAAACTACACCATACCAACCAAATCCTAATACCCGACTCTTAATGAAAACCTCATCTCACATACCCCATGTCACACGAGAAAACCTTTGACCCCCACTGCCACTACTCTTGGAAGAGCAAAGAATAAAATGGCAACGGATGTCATTAGAGATGGACCATAACGGTAAAGGATAAATAAATGTATAAAAAGCAAAGAAGAAAAGAAGCACGGGAAAGAGAATCAGCGTCCGACGCTGGGAGAAGTTCATTAAAATAAAAAACTGTGAAAAACTAAGCCGTAAAATATTTCATAACAAAAAAAAAATCAGTTTCTGAAAAAGTTCCTAATTTCAGGCCCCACTTTATTTTGCAGGTTTTTCATTACATGGTTTTCATCTTCTACTCATTTAAAAGTAGATCTAGAAATCATTTCCCTTTATTTGGTAACCTCTTGGTGCTTAAAGCTCTTACCTTTTGAAAACATTTATTATTGCTTAAAACTCTTACCTTGTTTTGCAGGTTTTTCATTACATGGTTCTCATCTTCCTCTCCTTTAAAGGTAGATCTATAAATCGTTTTTCTTCATTTGGTAATGTCTTGTTGATTAAAGCTCGTACCTTGTGAAAATCTTTTTTTATTGCTTAAAGTCTTACCTTATTTTTGAAGCCATTTGAATGCTTTTGAATTTGCAGGCTTTTCAAATCTGATTCAGACTTTGGAATTCTGGGAAGTCTTATAACATAGAATTTGCAGGCTTTTCAAATCAAATACTTTTTAGTTTTGT
Source organism: Brassica carinata (assembly GCA_016771965.1). Lineage (NCBI taxonomy): Eukaryota > Viridiplantae > Streptophyta > Magnoliopsida > Brassicales > Brassicaceae > Brassica > Brassica carinata. Next base: position 9,562,316 of record CM028694.1, read on the forward strand.
ATGGAGCCTCAACAATCTTCAGCTCTGGCTATGATATAAGGTTTATTATTTAGGGCTTAGTGTTTATGTTTGCAGACATGTAGAGTTTAGTTTTAGGGTTTAGGATATAAGTTTCAAGACCAAAGTAACATATATTATGCTACATAATTTTAATAGTATGATATTTGATAGATAGATAACAACGTAAATGTGATATTCAATTTTGATATTATTTCTAAAAACAACACTTTCGATATTTTCTTTTTATTGAAATTCTTTTCCTGATATCACTCAAATTATCCTAAAGAGTGACTTTACTCTCTCAAATAAGAGGTTCAGTTGTAGTACTTAGGGATCGAATCCACAGAGAGCTAGTGTACAAATAAGATGCAATATTAATGACAATGCTAGGTTGAAAATGGTTTAAAGTAAATTGCAGGTTTGCTGAGTAAGGATAAGATTACTCAGTTGAAAGGATTTGGTTTTAAAACAATAAAGAAAATTAGTTAGATTCAGGGTAGGTATTCAGGAATTTAGGATTATAAATACTATAAAGGCTAACAAGTTGCTTGCATGATATGTCAGAGCTCAACACTTATTAAATGAATCTATCAGCTCTCGCATTAGACCATCTATTACTTAGATGCTAAATGGTGTTGCGGTCGGCTACTCTGCCGATGGTATCGATCGATGTTTCGATAGAAATATCGACCGATACACCTCTAGCTACGTCGATCGATTACTCTATAGGAGTATCGTCGTCTGACTCTAAGAAAGCTTTATGCGCGAGTTGATACAATGCTCACCATGATCTTAGATCAGCTTTCGCATATCTCAAGAGGGTCATAGCATGTTTAGGATGTTGTCAGGTATTGCATGTAATAAACAATGCAATCCAAGTTCATGTTCTAGGTAGCTAAGCTAGAAAAAGCATTAGTGAACAATCCTAACAATAAATATCACAACTATAGCAATTATAGGTTGGGGCTAATCCCTCATATCCTATTTAAACCCTAAATCTAACAAATGAATCTACCCAGACATGGCTAAGTAGTTCATAGCAACAAGGTAATAATAGAAATTCATAGATCTATTAGAGGGTGAACACTTAGGTCCCAATCACAAATATCTTTGGATCTCTCCTCTAGATCTAGAATTCTATAACCTTTTGTTAACAAATAAAGAACTGAATAGAACTTTATTGAGAACTTGCAAAGTAATGAAAACAGAAACAAGTAGAAGAAGAAGAAACTCTTTTAGAACTTAGAAACTATTAAAACTTATGAAAACTGTATCTCTCTGCCAAAACACTTATGCATATATAAATATGAGTTCATTAGGTTAAAAACTCGTCAGGGGCATTCTTGTAAAATGTGATATCTTGGGCTTCAAGTTCGGCCAATAAAAACAATTTCGAAAACATTTTTAGATGAAATCAAAAGGTAAACAACATCAGTAATCATCCCCCCAGACTTAAATCATACACTATCCCCAGTGTATAACCAGTCCAGTGAAGGCATAGGCAATAATAAAGTACACTGATATCAAAAAAGTTAGAACAATATACATGACCGTGATGCGTATCAATCGATGTTGAGTCGCCTTCGTCGATCGCTTCTGTGTTGTTCATGTCAATCGATATCGATTGTGTCATGTCGGTCGATTTCAGTGGCAATCGTCTAGTCGTAAATGCAAAAAAAATAAATACGAAAAATAAAATCCTAAAGATAAAATAAAATGAAAACTACCTAACAGTGGGTTGCCTCCCACTCAGCGCTTTGATTATAGTCATCTAGCTTGACTTTGGATGGAATGAGCTACTGAGATGAAGTCCAAGTACTTGTTGAGAAACAAGTATCCTCTGTATCTTTCTTCTCGCCGAACCATGTGTCAAATAGGCTTCTTGTGGCTTCATATTCCCTGGTTCGTTTCTTCTTTATCTCAATCAACTCATCAGTGATCCTTTGAATTCTTTCTTCATGACCTTCAATGCTGAACTCCTGCCATCTTAATTTCTTGTAGGCATGTTCTGAAAGATCACTGAGCTCCGCTTGCATTGAATCAAGGCGTTGGATCATTTTGTCGTGGATGGAGCTGGTATCGATCGATTCCTTTGTTGAAATGTTGGTCGATGGCTGTTGAAGTCCATTGATCGATGCGCTGGATCCTCTGTCGACCAATTCTAAAGGTGCAGGTCTGCTTGCAAGCTGCCTCTGAATGGCTTTGATTTCTTTCTGCATCCCTTCTATGCTAGATTCCATGCTTCCAACCTCGTTAATAAGCGGGAAATACGTTTGGTCTAGACGTCTATCTTGTGAATCATCCACGCTTGTTATTTTCGTGTAGACTTCATCAGCTAATTTATCCAAATCAGCTCTGGTGCAGATCTCGAAGTCGTATATCGATCGATGCAACATGTTGTTCATCGGTCGATTTTGCTTCTGCAGATTCTCGTGAAGCTTCGGCAAAGAGCTTCATCTGGCCGTCGATTTCAGTCAAATGCCTATCGATCGATGTGAGGTTGAGCTCGTCGATCGATGCAATGGATGCAGCCTGATAATCAAGTTGACGTTGGAACTTCTCAGCTTCCTGCTGCATAGTATCCATTAAGTAGTGCGAGTTCCTCCACTTCTTTGTCTACTAAGAAGTGTATATCAACAATTTTCCTCTCAAGCTGCTTTCAGGCGAGTCAATCCTCCAAAAGGATTGCAAGGTGCAGCGGGGTTCATATCTGCATGTGCTTCATTGATAAGGCGGATAGATCTCTTCATCTCTTCTGTGCAGATGCTTAGATCCCCTAGGTTGTGGAAGATAGGTTCACGAGGTTTTGGTGAGTTTGCTGCTGAGGCGAGCTTCGCTTTCTTCAATTCTTTCGGATATCTCCAAGAGACTCATCAACCTCATGTTTTGAGTAAGTGGTCGATGGTGCAGGCTTCGTATCGATCGATGTGGATGTTACTCCGTCGATCGATATTGATCTTTTCTGGCTATGGTTTTGTGCGTTGCGAAGATCTTCAAGTTCCAGCTCAAGACGTTTAACCTTCTTGAGTAATGCCTGGTCTGCACTGAACATCCAATTCATCTTACTGCGAAGCTTGTCTGTGGCCTCATCTAAATCCTTTTCCAAGGAGAGCTTTTCCCATTTGCGTTCTCCAAGTAAACCAGTGAACATCTCATCGATCTCGTCTTTGGTGTAGGTTTCTTGCACCAATTCTCTTCTTGTAAATGAACTAGCGTGCTCTGGTAGACAGATGTAGGAGCGCTCGTCCATGTAAGTTCTTTGAAGCAGTTTCTTGATGTCGTCTTTAGAAATTCTGATGACGTCACCATCAATTCATCTAGCAAACCCTTTCTCGTCTCTGTAGACCCCATACTCATCTCTCTGCTCCCAAAAGAATTTTCGAACTCCATATCGAAAGGCTCTCTTTCCGAATTCAGGAAACTTATCGATCGATGCGACACACTCTGTATCGATCGATTTCCGTTGAAAATATGGATCCTTTCTGTTGAGATGGTTATCCTCAGCTTCCTTTGGCTCGGTTGTTGTGTCTGCCTCCTGGTGCTGATAATGGTGGTCTGGTCCGTAGCATTGTTGCTGGAATAGGTTGTGGGATCCGTTAGCTAACTGTAGGACGTCTGCAATGTCTTCTCTGGATATGTGGAGTGTTCTTCCATCCATTGAGCGTGCAAAACCTTGTGAATCCCTGAAAATACCAAACTCATCCGGGATTAGATTTCCGAAATTAAGTACATTTGAATCTGTTACCTGGGATGGTTGGATGTATGTATCGGTTGATGGCACAGGTTCTGAATCGGTCAATGGTTGTTCAGGCCTATCGGTCGATTGTGCTGGTGCCGTGTCGATCGATGAGACTTCTTCGGGTTGGGTGATGTATGTTGGTGTGGCGGTCTCGACCGCGAAGCTCTCGTACTGGTAGTCGCTTGCCCAGCTCCCGATTGAGTAGTCTTCGTCTCGCTTGTTGTTGACTGTGTTGTCGAATGATGCGAGGCAAGTAGTATCGATCGATGTCGTGATTCTGAGGTTGTGGTGGAAAAGTCGATCTTCATCTTCTGGAAGGTTGTGACACTCTATAGCTCTCTCCTCCTCGTAATCATCAGTATACTTCTCATTGTGAGTAGTATTTGCAGCGTGTGGTGAGATGTAGTAGTCGTTCTCCCTGCGTTTGCCGAAATCACCTTCGGAAACTCCTCCTCGATCTGATTGAATAGTGAATCGATCGATGACCATGTGTGGCTGTCGATCGATGTCAGTTCACCAGAGATGATCGATGAGACAGTGCTACTATCGATCGAATTCTGCGGTCTCTGTCTCGTATTTGCCTTGTGAATCGTATTCATCTCCACAATAGCAAACATCTACAAGGTGCGGGCGTCTTGGATCTTCTTAGGGACCTTGATGACTCGTCTTGGATCATAGTAGACCATAGGGTTGATCGGGGTTAGGCACAATTTGTTTGTCGAAGGTTGCGGACTGCTCCAAGCGTGGCTAGGAAGGCTCTTCCAAGTAGCAAAGAAGTAGGTAGGGTTATCTTGGCGTCCAAGACATGGAAGTCTACGGAATTAGGGCTTCTCTATGGTAACCCCAAGGTTTCTCACAATTCCTCGAGTTCTGCTGAGAACAATCCACAAAGATGAATGATTCTTGATGGGCTCTATCTTCGAACCTAGATGGTCTGCTATCACCTTGGGTAAGATGCTAACTCCAGATCCTGTGTCACATAGGGCCGTGGGAAGTTGATCCCATGTACTGAGCAAGGAACAACAAACTTCCACTGGATCACCCTTCTTCTCAAGTTTGATCCTCTTCTTCATACTTTCTCGACTTGGTTGAACATCCTCTTGATGTCTTCTTCTGTCTCCTTAGTTTCTCTGAAAAACATCCACAATCTGTGTGAAAAGTAGGGTTCTTCAAAGGGTTTCTCTGTAGGTATCCTTAGAACTCTCTTTCTGAAACTTGCCAACTCTTTCTCATTAACTCCTCTTTTAAGGTGTTTAGGAACCTTCTCTTTCCTTTTTCTGAAAACTCTGCCATCTTTTTCCTTTTCTATCTCCATTGGATCAATAATATTCGTGGGTTTCTTCATTATGGCGGTTGGTGGGTTTCTGGAAGGCTTAGATTGCTCCCGGAGTGCATTAAGTCGTGCAACATCTATCTTGGGAAATTGCACTCGGCGTGTGATAATTTAATATCGATCGACAGTTTCTGGAGTGTGTCGATTGATTTCTTTATCATTCGATTCGTCGATGGGGCGTCTGTCTGTCGATTCGATATTATAAGAGCTGGGTGGATGTGGGTGCTTTGCTGCGAACTCCTCGTGAGTAAGTATCTTCCGCGGCGTTGCACTCGTTGGTGGATTCTTCAAGATCCATCGGTCGATGCTCGTCTGGTTCCATCGATCGATTGGTGTTGGCGTACATCGATCGATGTGGATGTCGACATCGGTCGATTCGATGGTTGCCGCCAATACTCATGGAACTTTCGATCTGGTAGTCTCCCTCTTGCAGCTTCTCTTGCTTAACCACTCTCCAAAATCATCCTCTATGATAGCGGCGTTGTGGCCTGTTGTTTCTTCTCGGTTCCTTTTCCTAAAGCTTCACGCTTCTTAACAGCTTCTCTGTCTGAATCACGAGTCTCTAGTTTCTTCACATGGGTACTCAAAGCATCAAGCTTTGTGTTCAAAGTGGTGTAGACAACGTCGATCTTTCCATTGAAGTTCACCTCTAACTGCTGCTGGCTTTCAAGAACTTTCTTGAGTATGTCTTCTAGCTTTCCTTGGGGTTGGTGTGGGTGGCTTCATGTAAGATTAGTTTCCATAACTCTGTTGTTGTTGGGGTTGCTGCGGTTGAAGTTTCCTCTTTGTCCTGCGAAGTTTCGTTTCCTTGGTTTCGGATCTCTGAAATCCATTTCCAGCGATCGGTTGACTTACGCTTCTATGTAGTCATCTTCTTCATCAGCTTCGCATCCTCCACTGGCAGATTTGCTTGTTTAGCAGCTTCGAACATTGTCAAGTATAGCTTGTACCTCATTTATCTGTTCCTTACCAAGGAACGCTCCAGATCTTGCTTTTACAATGTTATTCGTGCTGTTGTTGGATGTTAGGTTGTCTATTAGCTTCACAGCATCTTCAGGATTCCTTGTGGTGAAGTTGCCTTCACTCACGGTATCGAGCCATCGATATTTCAGCGATGCCTCACGAAGAAAGTGCGAGCGGTTGCACCTTGGTGAATCCATGGTGTGGACAATCTCGCTGGTAAGACTTGAATCTGATCCAGGTATCCTTGAATGACTCTACAGGCTCCTGGTTGAATGTGGCAGTTTTCCTCCTTAAGTCTTCAGCGCGCGCATCATCAAAGAAGTTACGCAAAAATGCGTTTTGATGTCGCTCGAGGATGTAAGAGATCCTGGTGGTAGCTGCTTAAGCCAACGTAAAGCTTCTCGGATAAAGAGTGTTTGAAGAGCTTACGAGAGAAGGTAGTCCAAAGGGACTCCATTGGCTTTGATAGCAGATATGAGATCCTCGAACCTCTCCAGATGGTCCATGGATGCTCATTAGACAGCCCACAGTAGGGTGTCTGTCCCACAAGGGTGTAGTACTGCAGCTTGAGCTCGAAATCGCCTCTCTGAATAGCAGGGGGACGAATGGCTGATCTGTTGGTGTAGAACTGATCTGGACGGTTATAGTCAGCTAGTGTTCGAGCAGCCTCTTCTACAGGTTGAACAGCTCCTGTAGGTGCAGTTTCTGGCTCAGGGATTATTTCATTCTGAGCATTGAGTTTCTGACCTGCTTCATTACGAAGGTGACCTTCTTGGTCACGCAAGTCTCCATTCTCATCTCGTGTGAGAATAATAGGCGCAACCATGACTCGCGGAACAGTATCTATCAATATACGGTTAAGGGTATTGATCGATGTCGGATGAAAGATGTCGGTCGACGGTGAAGTAGTGTCGGTCGACGTGAAGGTGCGAGTATCGGTCGACGAAGACGGTTTCTCGGTCGGCAGGGGTGCGTCAGTATCGGTCGACAGACAGTTGATGGCGTCGATCGATGCGAACGGATTTCCTTGTGGATTGAACGTTCCAAGCTAGCAGGGTCTTCTGAGAACAAAAGTTGAGTTTCCTTGTTGCTTCTGGTGCTGCTGGGCATGTACCTGAAAAGACAAGAAAAAATTTTGTGTTAGAAAACAAACTAAAATAAAAATAAAATAACCTAGACCTAATCAGATTAAATCCTAGTGTATCAAAGCTCCCCCGACAACAGTGCCAAATTTGATATCACTCAAATTACCCTAAAGAGTGACTTTACTCTCTCAAATAAGAGGTTCAGTTGTAGTACTTAGGGATCGAATCCACAGAGAGCTAGTGTACAAATAATATGCAATCTTAATGACTATGCTAGGTTGAAAATGGTTTAAAGTAAATTGCAGGTTTGCTGAGTAAGGATAAGATTACTCAGTTGAAAGGATTTGGTTTTAAAACAATAAAGAAAAGTAGTTAGATTCAGGGTAGGTATTCAGGAATTTAGGATTATAAATATTATAAAGGCTAACAAGTTGCTTGCATGATATGTCAGAGCTCAACACTTATTAAATGAATCCATCAGCTCTCGCATTATTTAGACCATCTATTACTTAGATGCTAAATGGTGTTGCGGTCGGCTACTCTGCCGATGGTATCGATCGATGTTTCGATAGAAATATCGACCGATACACCTCTACTTCGTCGATCGATTACTCATAGGAGTATCGATCGATCACGACTCTAAGAAAGCTTTATGCGCGAGTTGATACAATGCTCACCATGATCTTAGATCAGCTTTCGCATATCTCAAGAGGGTCATAGCATGTTTAGGATGTTGTCAGGTATTGCATGTAATAAACAATGCAATCCAAGTTCATGTTCTAGGTAGCTAAGCTAGAAAAAGCATTAGTGAACAATCCTAACAATAAATATCACAACTATAGCAATTATAGGTTGGGGCTAATCCCTCATATCCTATTTAAACCCTAAATCTAACAAATGAATCTACTCAGACATGGCTAAGTAGTTCATAGCAACAAGGTAATAATAGAAATTCATAGATCTATTAGAGGGTGAACACTTAGGTCCCAATCACAAATATCTTTGGATCTCTCCTCTAGATCTAGAATTCTATAACCTTTGTTAACAAATAAAGAACTGAATAGAACTTTATTGAGAACTTGCAAAGTAATGAAAACAGAAAAAAGTAGAAGAAGAAGAAACTCTTTTAGAACTTAGAAACTATTAAAACTTATGAAAACTTGTATCTCTCTGCCAAAACACTTTTGGCATATATAAATATGAGTTCATTAGGTTAAAAACTCGTCAGAGGCATTCTTGTAAAATGTGATATCTTGGGTTTCAAGTTCGGCCAAGTCCAACTTGTCTCTTTGCCGCCTCAGTATCGATCGATAGTACAGGGTGTACATCGATCGATTATTGTCTCGATGTATCGTCATTCGGCTAATGTGTGTCGATCGATTGCACAGAGTGTGCATCGATCGATGTGTAACTCTGGTGTCGACCTCTGGTCTTGATCACCGGTGAACTCTTCTTTAAGCTCCAAAAAGGCACCTAAAATATCACTTTTCTCCAAAATGCTTATGAACCTGAAAACATACCTAAAAGACTCCAAAACGTAGATAATAGTAGTAAAAATACTCATATACCATGGGTAAAAACGGGTAAAATCCATGGTATATCACTTACTCATACGATTTACTTTTTTTGTGAAAGAATACGCCAAATATATTCTCTCACACATCTGATATATTTAATAATCCACTAAAAGTTGTTCCCTGAAATTAACTATTTATACTGGATCCATTTAGTGAATGTTAAACACAAAAATTCTTTTGATAGAATTTAATTTTAACGTTAGTGTGATAACTCGTCCTGTCCGTCGGACCCCTGGTTCACAGTCCTGCAGGCCATCGATCCCAACCCCTCCCTTATGAGTTTTCACTAACTCCATAATTAGGTTGTTGGTGCGCCTCGAACCCAGGACTTCACCCTTTAACAACTCTCCCATAGAACAAGTTGTCCCCAGTTGACCTGCTTATGTAGTGTCGTTATTACAAATCAAGAGAAAGATGCAAAAGTAAACTCATTTGAAACATCAAAGAGAAAAATCTTCGATTAGTTTTTTGTTATATAAAAACAACTTTAACTCATAATAAAGAGTAATCAACTTTTTTAAAAAATGAAATCAGAGTCAAGATGCACAAAAGCTCAAACTGACATTAAGAAATCCCAACCAAAGGAACTATTTCTAAGTTATTGGATTCTAGATCAAAAAACAAACATAAAGACCATCAACGAAAATAAGAGCTGACAAAAAAAAAACAAAGATAGAGTGTTAAAGACGATGAAACCTCAATGAAACAAACCTTTCTGGCATGCTGTCACAGCGGCAAATAAAGAGCATATACTGAATCGGCGGCAAGGGAAGAAAAACAAACCAATACATTGATGGGTTTAGATGATAGAGACACTCATTTATGCCATAATACTAAGTATCTGAAACTCAAAACCCTTCAATGTGAATCCACAAGTGAGAGGCGATACATCATTCTTGGAATGGCTCTTCACTACATGTAAAGCAGAGAGCTTTTGTCATCATATCCCGCAGCAGAAAAACGGGCACCGAGCGACTTCCATACAGAACCAAGACGATTACCTGCAATAGAAGAACACAATGAAATCTCCTGCCACGAGAGGACCAAGCGGAACCAACCAAGATACTGGGTTGCCGAGAAATGAACGAGTACTGTCACCGGAGAACTTGTTATCAATGATTAAATAGAGAACCATGGAATCCGAATACACACTGCCAATGAGCTTCGCTTGTGACATCAACTCAACACATCAACCGAAGGGGATTCAAGACCCAAGAAGAAGAGCCAAGAGAGACTCATTCGGCCAAAGGATTGGAAAAGACATGGAAAGGAGCAAACGATAGATGGAGTATGCGGAAAGCCCAAAAACTCCGGATGTATAGATACAAGAGACGGAAGCTGAAACCATATCTGCACACGCTTCCATCAGAAACCGTAAAACTAACACACAAAAAAGAGACGACACAGAGCACACCGTGGAGATGAAGCAAATTCAAAACAGCCTTCCATGAGCAAGAACCAAAGAAGGGAAGACCCTCTGGACCCCAAAAGGAGATGAACCGCCTCAGGACAAGACTCCAACACATCACATCGCCAAAAAATACGAGCATGTTAGGCTTTAAGACACTTGATCTAGAGAGGCCAACCCTGTTAACGATACCAAACGCGACCACTACAGACATATGCGACGAAGAAAAGGGAAAAACTACACCATACCAACCAAATCCTAAAACCCGACTCTTAATAAAAACCTCATCTCACATACCCCACTGTCACACGAGAAAACCTTTGACCCCCACAGCCACTACTCCTGGAAGAGCAAAGAAGAAAATGGCAGCGGATGTCATTAGAGATGGTCCATAACGGTAAAGGATAAATAAATGTATAAAAAATCAAAGAAGAAAAGAAGCAAGGGAAAGAGAATCAGCGTCCGATGCTGGGAGAAGTTCATTAAAATAAAAAAAAACTGTGAAAAATTAAGCCGTAAAATATTTCATAACAAAAAAAAAAAATCAGTTTCTGAAAAATTCCTAATTTCAGGTCCCACTAATTCTTGAAAAAAAATTATTTTCTTTGAACGTTGTCTCACTAAAAGAAGACAAATTACATTCTCTAAGGTGACACAACAGCTCATTAACTTGTGTAAATAGATCTTTTCCGGAAAAAAAGAGTCACCTCATTGAATAGCCAGCGAAAAATATCGGGGGTGATTGGTTGGGTTGTAACCAGTGACTTTAGCTTTAATTTATACTTACAACCATTTAAGTTATCAATCATACTTTAACTAATTTTTAAAGCTAGTCAATAAAATAAATAAAAAGGCTGTAGAAACCTTATTTTCTAAAGCAAAAAAATATGGTTGTAGGAAATTTTTTTTAATATTACTGTAGGAATATATTTCCTTTTTATCATTTTTCTCATTTAATTTTTACAGCTACACTAGATCTGACTACATCAAAAATTCTACGATCCCAAATTCTAGAAAATTTTCTCTGACTATAAATCCAACCAGTCGACCCCGTCATTCTCCAACAGACAGACGCTTATTATATTCTCACAAATCACTTCATATCTGAAAAATTCCCCTTATAGTTTATTTAGATAACAGGAAAAAAAGTTGTTGTAATTAGGGATGAAACGGATTTAGATATCCGGAAAATTTATGATATATGGATTCAGAATCGTCGGATCCGTAAATTCAGTATTAAAATTCAGATTCGTGGTTTCCGAATATCCGACTTCCGAATATCTTTTTAGATATAATACTAGTTGCGGATATTCAGATCTGGATTCACAAAAATAATTAAAAAATACTAAAGTTTTAAAATAATACATAAATTAAACATTTATACAACTTTTAAATATACATTTACATGTATAGTATATAGTATTTTTAATATAAAATATAATATTACAAAACTAATTTATGTATAAAAATAAATATATCAAATAGAATTACTAATAAAATTAAAAATTAATATACTTTAAAAATACCGATTAAGATCTAGATATTCAGGTTTGGTTTTTATAGATCCAAAATTTTACTTCGAATCCAGATTTAAATACTCCAGATATCTTATTTTTGGAGTGGATCTTGGATTGAATACGGATAATAACTCTTAGGCTTAATCGTGATATAGTTATTTAATTTATTGATATCACTTTATTACAGAAAAAAAGAGAAAAAATGACAAAAGTCCACGTTTCAATTATTATCTTTCTTTTTCTAAATTTGAACATTGCCTTAGCGACACATACTATAACCTCCATCCACCGCCAAATTCTGACCACTGATATAAACCGACTCATCAGAAGCCAAAAACAGAGCCACTTGCGCCACGTGATGAGCGTTAAGCACCACACCCTTGAGAACCCCCTTGGCCGCAAATTCTTCCTCCACCTGCTTCGCTGTTTCCTCGTCATTGCTAGTCAACGGCGTTGCGAGCGCGTACGGTGCGACACCGTTGACTCTAATCCCATACTTCCCCAGCTCTCCACACGCCGTTCTGATCAGCCCGAGTAGTCCATGTTTAGACGCCGTGTACCCGTGGCGTCTCCCACCACCAATCTCCGACGAGACACTCGTCGTGCACAGGATAGACCCACGTGTACCTTTCTCCACCATTACACGTGCCGCGTGTTTGATAAACGAAGCCGCGCCGCGAACGTTAACCGCCATTATGCTGTCAAACCGGTCAAGATCCAAGTCGAGGATGCTTCCTCGCGGATCCAAGATACCAGCGTTGCTGAACAGAACGTCGAGCTTTCCATGCTTCTCGATGGTGAACGTGACGGCGTTCTCCACTTCCGTCTCCTCTGTTATATCGCAACGGTAGAAACTGGCTCTCTCTTTCCCGATCGAAACGGCGACGTTTTGACCTAGCTCCTCTTGTATATCGACTATGACCACTTTAGCTCCGTGGTCAGTGAATAGCCTAGCCGCTTCGGCTCCGATCCCCTGGCGCCGCCTGTTATAATTACGATCTTGCCATCCAATCTTCTTTTCGTAATAAGACCAAGTAAATAAATCAATCGACATTCATGTATATAGATATGCAAAATTTTACTTGAATCCAGATTTAAATACTCCAGATATCTTATTTTTGGAGTGGATCTTGGATTGAATACGGATAATAACTCTTAGGCTTAATCGTGATATAGTTATTTAATTTATTTCAATGCACCTTTCTAAATTAATGATTATTTTTAAAACCAAAAGTAATTTAATAGTCAATTTATTTCAAAACCAGAGAACTTATCTAATTCATCTCCATCTCATTTCCAAAGCTTATCTTTGATTTCTCCTGAAATAAGTTTTATACACTCTATCTTATTCTTTTACTTTGTATCTTCATCTTCTATATCATCATCTTTTAAATTATTTCTCAATTATCACAAATCCAGATGTTGTCTTCGATGAAAACACATGGGCATATAGGATCATTCACATATCCTTCTTTTGTTAAATGCTCAATGAGACGATTATACCACACACGCCCGATTGCTTTAACCCATATAATGATCTTTGCAATTTTATTGCACATAACTCTTTAGGTTTGGAACTTAATGCTTTTGGCATTTTAAATCCATCAGGAACTTTCATGTAGATATCAGTATCTAATGATGCATATAGATAGTCCGTAACGACATCCATGAGACGATCTCGAGATTTTTATCAGTCGCTAGACTCATCGGAATCTAAATGTGATTGCATCCATAACATGATAGTATGTTTCCTCATAATCAATTCCAGGTCTTTGAGAAAACCTTGGGCCACAAGATCTAACTTTGTATCTCTTAACCTCATTTTCTCATTTCGCTGAACGAAAATCCATTTGTATCCAACTGGTCTCACATATGCGTGTGAGTACAATTGATCCGAACACTTCGCTTATTGCGAGTTAAGTTCAGTTTGTATTGCATCTTTCCACCTTTCCCAATCATGTCTATTTTGACATTCATAAACAAATTTTGGTTCTGGATCTTCGAGTTCCTCATTTATCTCACTTGACACAATATATGAGAAAACATCATCAACATCATCCTTTTCATTTCTTTTCCATATCTTCTTATTATGGATGTAGTTGATAGAAATTTCATGATTATTTTCTGACTCATGATTCTCAACTGTAAGATCCTCATTCTTTGTTTCTTCCAAAATATTTTCTGCTATTTTGGGTGTGTCATTTATCTCGACATCCATTTGTTTTCTAAGATTTTTATTCTTAGAACCAGGAGGTCTACCACGCTCAAGCGCTGTTTTAGACTCATTATATCATATGTCTTTCCTTGCTCATTTGATATTTTGATACAGTGAGCATTTGCAGCTGGTATATGAGATTTAGTTACCGTCTTGGTATCCGCAAATGCATCGTAGCTGATTAGCTATACTCAGAATGCATAATTGGCGTCGAACTTCTAGTTCGACTTTAGTAGGAGGATCAAGATATAAAACGGGTATACTCCATTTGATATCATTTCCTACATTTTGTTTTCTCCTCTAACTGGAATACTTTCTCATCAAAATGACAATTGGCAAACCGTGTCGTAAAGACGCCACCAGTCAGTGGTTCTAGGTATCATATAATTGACGGAGAATCACAACCAACATATATTCCCAATCTTTGTGGTCCCATCTTTGTACGTTGTGGTGGTGCTACGGGCACATATACCGCACATCCAAATATTCTAAAATGAGAAATGTTTGTTCTCACCAAACGCCAATAGTGGGGAATACTTATGGTATGCACTCGGTCGAATCGAATGAGTGCTTCAAAATAGCATGTCCCCATACGAGGGTGGAAGTTTTGATCTCATGATCAATGATCTTGCAATCAATTGCGAACACTTAATCAAAGACTCAGCCAAACCATTTTGAGTATGAACATGAGCCACAAAATGTTCGACAAACCCCATTACCATACAATAATCATTGAATGCTTGGGATGTGAATTCACCAGCTGTCTAAACCCTCTTTTAATAGTGTAATCGGGAACGGTTTCGCAGCTTGGCTATCCGAAAGGAATCTCGCAAATGCCACATTTCGAGATGATAATAGACAAACATGGGACCATCTGGATGATGCCAATTAATACCATAAAATAGTGGAATGGTTCACAAGGTGGATGTATTGGTCCACATATATCGCCTTGAATTCTTTCAAGGAACTTTGGTGATTCAGATTGATTTTGGTTGGTGATGGCCTTACGATCAACTTTCCAAGAGAACATGCAACACATGTCATTTTATTCCCTTAAGAAATCTTCCGATTTTCTGTGAATGTCCATGTGAGCTCTCTATGATTCTACCATCATTGAGGTGCCGGGTGACCGAGGCGATCATGCCATAATGTAAAATCTTCTGGATTTTCTTTTACTACAAGATTGGATTCGATTGCATCGATGTAGGTATGATGCAATCCCGAAGGAAGTTCGGGAAACTTTTCCAATATATATCTTTTGCCATATTTCTCAGAAGTTACATACATGTATTTCTTTACATCCTCAATTGTAGATTGAGTATCATATCCGTGAAGATAAATATCTTTGAAACTCAATAAATTCCTTTTAGAATTGAGAATATGAGCATTATTTATGGTAGTTTCGCTCGTTTGACAATGTGAAGTTAGCTTTACCAGCTCCTTCAATCATGTCGCAGGACTGATATTGTATTGCCAATGATTTTTCTCGGTTTAAATCGAGAAATATCTCTTTTGTCTCAGAATAGTGTGCGCTCTACTATCTGGTATACATATTTCTAAATCGCTTGGATTTGTTTCCATTAGCACTTTGATCCATTTCGTAATTATCATAAACATCAATAAAAGAAACATGAAATTCATTCATATAATAATCATATAAGAAAACACACAGTAATTATACATTAAGATGATGTTAAAAACATCATTATTCGCTTAAAACAGAAATGGAATAATTATACATGACAATACCGAAGATTATTCAGCAGCCTTATTATAAGCATTTCAGTTCTCTTTAGAGTAAACTAGTCCAGCTCATTTATGAAATCAAAGGCTTCGTGGTACGATGTGCCTTCAAAGTTTTCTGTGAGATTCACTTCTTTAGCTTTGCCTTTCGTGGACTCTTGGTATAACTTACGAGATGTGGAGGAGTACTATGTATGAGACCAATGTCCTTTACATCCACATATGTAACATCCGTCTCACGCCTGGTGGTATCCTCGAGTTTCTTTATCCTTAGAACTTGTTCGATCTAACCCATTTGTTAGATCTCTTCCATTTGGGATTGTAAGTTTTTCCACGCTTGTTGTTGAAACGGCCACCACGACCCATTGGTTTGGGTTCTCCTCTCCGAGTTTTCTATTGTCAGTAGCATTCACTTCAGAAATGCCTTGGCTCCGTAGGTCGGAATTGTGGTTTTGATCAAGAGCTCATTGTTCTTCAGCCAACATCAGCAAGAACCATCAATTCAGAAAATCTCGGTACCCACATTTTCTATAAATTTTGGGTAGGAAGGGAACTGCTGGAAAGTGTTGTATGTCTTATTCATCATTTCGCCGAGCGGGTTACCACAATACTTCATAAGTGAAGCTATCCTTAAGACAATGAACCAGTATTCCTCAACCTTTTGAAAATCTTGAAACCTCGATTTTTCCACTCTTCTGAGCGTGAGGGAGATTGACTTCCCGGTTATCGAACCTTTCTTTTAAGGCTTGCTATAGTTCACTGGTTTTCAATGCTCGCATAGTCATGCGTAACATTCTCATCGAGGTGTTTCTTCAAAAATTATCGCTTCAGCCTTATGCTCAGCGCGATTTGTTACCGACAATTGTTTGTTAACTTTTTCATCACCGGTATGGTTTCATGTTTGTGACCCATCCGACATAGTTTTCAGCTATTTTGAGAGCCGGAAACCGAAGATGCTCAATTTTGCCATTTCAATTTCTAAAACACAAAATATTAAATTTTATTAGAACTTTAAAATGAACTGTTAACATTAACTATACACGCAATTACAAAGAGAAAAAGCGCATACAGAACTAAACCGATGTTTAGAGTAAACTCGGTCGGAGTAAATTCTCCAAAGAAAAGACCATACATTAAGTAAAATTTAAATTGCACATAAAATCAAAAACATGCGAATCATCTTCTTGAGAGTAGAAATCGGGAGAAAATTATTTTAAAATATTTGAGAGAATATGAAATGTTTTGGGTGAAGAAAATGAGTGAAATATGAGTGTATTTACAGATGAAAATTACTGTTCATAGCCGTTGTAAAAGGTAAAAATTTTGAAAATTTTCTTTGTGACCGCTGAGATTAAATCGTTGAATCGAAAATCAGTCTGAAAATATTGTAATTACCAGTCAATCAAATTCCGTAAATTTCATAATATTTTGAATAGGTGACCAAACATTTATATAATAACCATAATATAATAGACAAGCAAATATCAATCAAATTATAGTGATAGATTAATTCCGCTTTAAATTTAGGTGGCACACCAAGCCAAATAATTATAGTATTTAATAATCAAGGTTTATTAACGAGGCTACATACCAGCATTAATATTTATAAATAATAAATGAAAGCAATTATTATAAAATAATAAGTAATATAAAGCAGACAATCAACCATTATAATATGGTATATATGATACATATATATATTTTACCAATCGCAGAGTGATCATGCCGATAATGTGTTATAAAATAACTTATAATTTTATAGTATCGAAATTTAAATAGGAGAAAATTTTATACCCGCTAAGAGAAATAATATCGATATATGAATAATATGTAAGAGAGAGTTTCATATAGGGAGAAGAAAAGGTGTTTACAATCGAATGAATTCTTCGCTATATAGAGAATAAAAGATAAAATTAATGTGTGTGCATAGTGATCATGGACTCTACAAAATTTACATTCACATAAGTTTGTCAAGTTCGATGCGTATAATACTGACGTACGTTTCTTCGCATTTATAACAATATAGTTATTTAATTTATTGATATCACTTTATTACAGAAAAAGAGAAAAATGACAAAAGTCCACGTTTCAATTATTATCTTTCTTTTTCTAAATTTGAACATTGCCTTAGCGACACATACTATAACCTCCATCCACCGCCAAATTCTGACCACTGATATAAACCGACTCATCAGAAGCCAAAAACAGAGCCACTTGCGCCACGTGATGAGCGTTAAGCACCACACCCTTGAGAACCCCCTTGGCCGCAAATTCTTCCTCCACCTGCTTCGCTGTTTCCTCGTCATTGCTAGTCAACGGCGTTGCGAGCGCGTACGGTGCGACACCGTTGACTCTAATCCCATACTTCCCCAGCTCTCCACACGCCGTTCTGATCAGCCCGAGTAGTCCATGTTTAGACGCCGTGTACCCGTGGCGTCTCCCACCACCAATCTCCGACGAGACACTCGTCGTGCACAGGATAGACCCACGTGTACCTTTCTCCACCATTACACGTGCCGCGTGTTTGATAAACGAAGCCGCGCCGCGAACGTTAACCGCCATTATGCTGTCAAACCGGTCAAGATCCAAGTCGAGGATGCTTCCTCGCGGATCCAAGATACCAGCGTTGCTGAACAGAACGTCGAGCTTTCCATGCTTCTCGATGGTGAACGTGACGGCGTTCTCCACTTCCGTCTCCTCTGTTATATCGCAACGGTAGAAACTGGCTCTCTCTTTCCCGATCGAAACGGCGACGTTTTGACCTAGCTCCTCTTGTATATCGACTATGACCACTTTAGCTCCGTGGTCAGTGAATAGCCTAGCCGCTTCGGCTCCGATCCCCCTGGCGCCGCCTGTTATAATTACGATCTTGCCATCCAATCTTCTTTTCGTAATAAGACCAAGTAAATAAATCAATCGACATTCATGTATATAGATATGCAAAATTAAATAGTGAGAAATGACGCACTTGCCTTAGTTCCGACATTGTTGAGTGGGTTCCAAAGGGTTTATATGCGAAGATATATGATGTGGAGGGGGTATGTATGCGCCAATACGTTGTGGAGTTGAATATCTCTATTTTTTTTTTTTTCTGAAAATGAAAGTCAATTCTATTACTCAAACTGAAGGTGGTATGAGTAACCAGACCGGAATAGATCAATCAATGAAATAAAGAGTTATATGATCTCGCAGTCCTAGCTAAAGAGTCTGAAATCTGATTTTGTTTCTTAGAATATGAGTAATCTTGAAATCCAGGAAGCATATCTTCAGCATCTCAATTCTCTCTAGCTTGGTTGCAAAATTTGGCCAGTCATGGGGATCCCTGATCATAGCAATCAAGTCTTTGCAGTCCGTTCCAAAGTTCTGATATGACGAGTGCTGAAGTATATTCTCCATTGCCTATCTCAGCGCATCCAGCTCAGTATGCAAGACAGATTCTTTTCTAATACAGTTCCGTGTTCCCATAAGCTGAGCTTTTCCCGAACCATCATCCATGCCCGAGTTCAATTTCTCAATTACTTTTATAAATTTTCACTATTGCTAATGCGGTTTTATTTTTGTTTTGTTCAAGTACTCTGCCCGTCATTTACTTCATATTTCCTTATTGTTTAATGTCACAGACTTATTTTTTTGGGAATTTGTGGTAGACGACTATAAAAAGAAGTATAATTAGGTAAATCGACATGTTCACTTTTGATTTTACTTATTCCCAGAATTATCCCTACTCAAGCTCGCAACTAGAGACAAATAATAGGTCTGATATTCTGACATAATATTTAATTTATTTCAATGCACCTTTCTAAATTAATGATTATTTTTTAAAACCAAAAGTAATTTAATAGTCAATTTATTTCAAAACCAGAGAACTTATCTAATTCATCTCCATCTCATTTCCAAAGCTTATCTTTGATTTCTCCTGAAATAAGTTTTATACACTCTATCTTATTCTTTTACTTTGTATCTTCATCTTCTATATCATCATCTTTTAAATTATTTCTCAATTAACGAAAGATTTATGTTAGTTTTGTTCGAAGAGGAAAGGAGTTGGGTTGATAACATGATGTGATTGGATTATTTTGATTTCTATCCACTCTTTCTTTTTTATTGTTTCTTCTTAGATCTTTTTCCAGCGCGACATGAAGACAACAAAACTTTAATTTTGGGGGTTTTATGTTTTCAGAAGAATCAGAACATTGAAAAAAACAGATTTGATTATTCTTGAATCTTTAAAGGAAAATATATGGTTTATGTTGTGAGTTATCTCTATAGGTTCTGCTTTTTCACTTTCATTTTCTTTTAAAATGAGAAATTATGATTAAACAAGAAAAATGCAAGAACTTGCAAGTACAATGCTTTGATTTTTTTTTCAAATATGCTTTCGTTGAATCTTGTAACTGATTGGTTTAAATTACTAATTTTTCGGATGTCGATAACAAAGTTTTCTCCTTTATGATGAATAATATTTTAAAATTTGAAAATTTTAAAGGATACTATTCTCTTGTTTTAGATTTGCATTGAAAACCTATTATTTACAAGAGGAGACATGGAGGATGATGGCTGGCCGGAAGAAAATTCATATGTATATCAATTATGGTCTTCGTCTTCTTATCATCCTTTTCTTTATTTTGATTTTTGAAGCTTTTTCAAGATAACACAAATGCATATCCAGCTCAATTTATTCTTTATCCTAAATACTTCAAAAACACAGGTTTTGTTTAGAGGTATCCGACATTTATAATCCCAACTAATAAAATTATCTTGCCTGCTTTTGAAATTTTTATTCGTATTGAATTTGTAATATCCGGTTAAAACTTTGTAATATCCGACATATGTTGGTTTATGATCAACTCATCGTTGTTCCGCCTACTTTTACTAGATGCAGATTATCTATTCATGTTTGGTATATATATTCCTCTGATCCACCCGAATTTTTTAATGTTCATCTCAATATTTTTCAGAGGAATCAACCAGATTGGTTATGATTTTTGTTATTGTATGCTGATTAGTTGTTGTTTCTTACATTTGATACATATTGTTTCACCAGATTAAAGTTTTCTCGGGATTGAGGATGCAATATTTTTCACATGCAGCTAACTAAAATTAATTTGTCCATCAGAAATAACTGGTTTAATTTACAAAATTCAGATATAGGCACAAATATCTGATATTCAACATGTATATTTTGAATTTCACAAATCCAAAAACATAACATGTCAAACAAATAAATACATAAATTCACAAGATGAATACAAACTCATTATATATAGTTAGCCGGATTCTTTATTGTATATTCGGTAACCGGTTACATAACATTCCGGACGAATATAGATTGTGACATGTTATACCTCAAGTGATTGAACAGACACAAAATATTAAGCTTTCCCCTTAATCTATAACAAGTTGAAGAGGTGGTGGTGGTAGAGGAAGGGGAAACCCTCATCCTCCAAAACCCACTGCTGTGGCCAGTTATTGAATAAGTTCTTCCGTTATTTGATAGAGTTTTTTTTTGGGCTCACCCCTTAGGAAGAATCTATAGGTTAATTACGAAAATTATTATCAGAATCTGCCATATCATATACTATTTATTAAAAAAGAGTAAAAATAACCAGAAAATAATATTAATTTTCCATTAAAAAAAGAATATTTGACTTTGCAAAACTCTAAACGCTAAACTCTACAAACTCTAAACACTAAACCATAAACCCTAAAATGACATTAAAACCTAGGGTTAATCCTTAACCCTAGGATTAACCCTAAACCCTATGATTTAGGGTTTAAATTTTAGGGTCTAGAGTTTCTATGATTTAGGGTTTGTTGATGGCGTTTAGGGTTTAAACTCTAGAGTTTAGGGTTTAGAGTTTTACAAGGTCATTTTTTTTCCTGGTAGTTATTTTTATTTTCTTATTATTTTTACTTTTTTTATAATTAACATATGACGTGGCAACTTCTTATTGGTCATCATTTTGGTGGTGAACCTACAGATTCACCATAGGGAGTAAACCAAGTAAAAAAACTATTCGATAAGTTATTCAAATAACCATTTAATATATGATTCAACGTAGAATTATGTTATTTGAGTTATGCTACTATATATTTATAGTACTCATTAATTTAAATGGCTAAATCTAAAAATGACACCTAATCTAAATGTAGTCATTCTTAGTTGTTTTATAAAGATTGTTACACTCATGAGAAAGCATTTTTTTACATATATGTATTAGCCAGTTCGAACCAATATATAATTTCAATTAAAGCTTGCTATTAATTCAGTTAACGAGATATACAGCTTTTATTTATTTTCATATTCTATTAATATTAATTATAATTGTGTTGGATCAAGTGCTGAAAGCAATTTTGAGTCACACTTATTTTACAATTGACAAAGCTACTCATCTTTTTCTTCAATAGATAATATATATTATTAAAACTGAAGTAATTTTTGGTACTGTTTGGAAACATGGATAGCAGATTAAATGAAAATTGTTTGGAAACATAGATAGCAGATTAAATACTACTTTTTTATTTATACATTTAGCCATTGCATTTATAATAAATTAAATAATTTTTTTTGTATTTCTTTTTATTTACAGATTCTGCCACTACATTTAAAATCAATTAAATTAATTAATTACAATTCGAAAAAGTATCTAACATTTTCCAATATATAAAACAAAGTAAACTACAATAAATTTTGTGTAGTAATTTATGGTTGTTGTTTCTTTGTGGTGAAAATAAAAATAAAAACTGAAATATATAGTATATATATTATATAAAACAATTTTTAAATATAGTATTACCTTATTTAGTTTAGTCAAATATAAAAATTTTGAGAGTTCAATTTTCAAGAAAACAAAATATCATAATATTAATAATAATTCATAGAAAACTAATGAAAAAAATTAAAACATTTAGTATATTGTTTCATTTTAAAATAAATTAACATAAAAACTACAGGTTAATATATGAATAGTACAATTACATCAAATTGCATCAAGTTATAAAAATTTTAATATAATATTATGTACAAATAAAAAAAATTATTATCAAACATATATATTATAAAATAATATATTCTACTCTATATGTAAATTACAAAATATAAAAAATATACATGAGTTGTTTTTTTATAAAATCAGCAGTTTATGAGTTACGTTGAACACAAGTTAAATCAAGTATTACTTAAAGATGGATATTGAAAATGATATCCGGTTATTTAAATAATAATATATTTTAAAGTTAAAATATAGTTAAAAAAGAAAATTAAAAAAGGTATTTAAAGATTTTAACACATTGTCTACAACCGGTTTTTATATGATGATACTATGTTAAAATATTTTTAAAGGTAGTTTATACACTAAAATATTTAATGAGACTCAATCGAGTTTATTTTTTTTGCAAACATATGGGTTAACATAATCATATCTGGATAGCTTTTAAGGTACCTATTTATTTAATTATAATGAACTTCAGTCACTAGAATATTAGAGAATCTCAATCACATGTATAAAGAATCAAATAAAACAGATATTGGAATTTAATATCCGGTTGTTTGTTGTATATCCGGTTATTTATTGTAGTTTATTAATAAGAGAATTTTACACTATGAGTCACTTTTGTACTTCCTAATGCAGAATAAGTCACTTGTTTATACAAGAGCACTTTTTCTTAAAGACCCGTTAGAAAGAGAGAGAGAGGAAGAGGCTTATCTAGTTAGATCTTGACAATGAATCTATTTAACTAAACTAATAAATTGGCGGGCTTTATTCTCAGCCATTGATCTTAAGTAAACATGGACGACCCAGATCAAATCTCACAGATCTGGACATGACATATATCTATCTCCAATCCACACTGTTAGATCTGATACTGTATTGTTTACTACGGACGGTCCAGATTGTCTCAAGCATTTACTTCTTCACACTCATCTTCACTGTTGGGATTTTTGTTTTCACCTCTCTCCCAACCGGAATCACCGTAGTCTTTCATCACCCAGAAACACAAATTTCTTGCTAATCATTCATCTACAAGGTTTGCTAGTCTATTAAACCTGATTATTAAGCCTATCTGACTGCTAATCCCATTTGATATCTCCCCTCTTCTTTTTTAGTTTTCAGCCGTCGTCCATGGCGGATCATTGTATGGTGATAGCCGGCGAGTGGAAAACCTCCGCAGACAACCACTGGGATTTCGCGATTGACAAAGAGCACATGACAAGGATTGTGCCTCTTCGTATTGGCACACCAATAACCGAACTACTGAGCAATGTCTTCAGGGAGTTCTTCGGCAATGCTGACACCATCCGCACAACCATTCTCAGTTACTGGCCACCGAACACGAAGGAGCTGTTTATTATGGGGCTGTTTCATACTTTTACCAGCACTTTCAAGCAAATAAAGGAATGAATTTGTTCGTCACCTTCAACACTCAACGTCGCACCCCTCAGATGAGTTGTATCGATGAGCTTCCCTTACCTTTCACCACGCCCAATCAACCTATCAAGAGGACGCAGGCTTCCCCCTATTCTTCGTCTGCTCCGGACCGCCCCTCAACCTCTGGGTTCCAAATACAAGGATTCTCCCTTTTCAACGATGACGAACTGGTCATGTCTCAAGGCGGTCCACCTGTACAGCCTCAAAGTTGTCCACCTGTACAATCTAAGAGGTCCCCGCTTGTACAGCCTCATAGTTGTCCACCTGTACAACTTATCACGAAGGAGCTTTGGTTCCTTCAAACAGTCTAAGCACGTGTGAATAGTTGACAAGTTGATCCACTTTAGCATCTTTAGTGCTATCTGCAATCAGTAAGTCTAGAATGGGGCTAAATAGTGGCTAGATCATCAAGTATAAATCAATATGTTCATTGTCCCCTTCTTAGACCTCAATAAAAACTTTTGAAAAGTAATTTTAATAAGAATCATAATAGATAAATATCAGTAAACCTCCCCCAGACTTAGATTACACTGTCCCAGTGTAAAACAGTCGGAGTTATGGTGGAAAATAAATCAGAAGTACTCAATTTAACAAGTAAGAAAGATAAACCTGACAGGAGTGAATATCAATCGATGTGCATAACTTGGCATCGATCGTCGCAGGTGATGGTATGTCGATCGATTTCGACTACTCCTCATCGGTCGATGTATTGGTCATCATTCTACTTGGATCTTATAAAATCTGCAAAAATGAATACGAAAATAAATACTAGTAATTTAAGAAAACTAAATTGAAATACCTTATAGTGGGTTGCCTCCCACTCAGCGCTTTGTTATAGTCATTTAGCTTGACTTTAGAAGTGTTTGAGCTAGTTGAAGGAAAAACAGCTACTTGTTGGAAAACAAGTATCCACATTATCTCTGCTCATTCTGAACCAAGCTGCAATGAAACTTCTTGTGGCCTCATCACTTATGGTCCATCTTTGATCCATATTTAGTGTTGCATTTGTGATGTCCGTAGACTCTGTTGAAGAGCTTCAATGCTGCATTGATGACATCCTATCTTATCATAGGCGTATGCTGATAGCTCATTCAGTTCCTCTTGCATTGACTCTAACTTGTCATGTATCAGATTGTCTTGGTCTGATGTAGACGCGGTATCGATTGATGCCACAGATGGTAAATCGATCGTTGCTGGTGTAGGCCTGTCGATCGATTTGGTGGTCATCCTGTCGATCAATGCTGATTTTTCATGATGACATGCGAGTTGCTTTTGAATGGCCTTGACTTCTTTCTGTAGCCACTCTGCCTGGAAATCCAATCCACTGATCTTGTTGTCGAATGGAAAGTAGATGTCATCACACCTCTTGTCAAGTCTGTCTTCCATGGTATCCATAGCTGTGCAGAGCTTGGATGTGATCTGATCAACCTCTGCTGCTGTATAAGGAATCTGTGCTGGTGGTTTCTTGGAATCGAACGATGCAGCTCGAGACCTATCGATCGATGTTGATCCTTCTTCTTGAGAGCCAAGTTTATCTTGAATTTTGCCAACATACCATCTGTACTTTGATCATCTGCTTAGACAAGCTGTCCAAGTATCGCATGATAGGTGAAGTGAAACGATCGTGCATATCTTCATAGGATTGCAACCTATCTTCTATTGATGCGAAATTGCTGTCGATCAATGTGGTGGTACAGATATCGATCGATGTTGCTTGCTGATGTTGACACTGATCTTTGTTGCGAAATTCTTCCAAATCTTGCTGTAGGAGATCAATTCTTTTGTTTAACCAGTCGATGTTGTTGTTGAGAGGGCTGTAGACGTCATTAATCTTCGTGTTGATGTATACTATCTCCCATTCATCCTCCTTTTTACTGAATTCTCCGCTTGTGAGGGATTGTTGGATGTTCGCGCTGGACATCGATCGATGTGGCTTTGTTGGCATCGATCGATGTTGATGGCGTAGCCTCCTGCTCAAGTTGTTTCTTCATACTATCAATCTCATTCCTCATCTCTGCCATGCTTCTGTAAAGCTCATTGTAGCCTCTGTCCAAAGGTTGATAGGTATCATCCACCAGTGTCTGAAGTTCTTCTCCTAACTTCTCTTGAGCTCCACAAATACCAGTTGCCAATTCATTAATCTCATCTTTGGTGTAGATCTCTGGTGCTAGCCTGGTCTCTATGAATGAAGCAGCATGTTCTTGAAGACATATGTAGCTCTGAACAAACATAGATGCTCTCTCCAGAATTTTTCTGATATCTGCTTTGGTGACAGGGATAATCTCACCAGCTACTCCTCTTGCATATCCAAACTCATCTCTGTAGACTCCATACTCATCCTTCTATTCCCATCTGAATTTTCTGGCTCCATACTGATTATAAGCTCGTACTCCAAACTCAAGGCGTCTATCGGTCGATACTGGTCCATTGGGGCCACCTGAAGGATGTCTGCTAGGTCATCTTTGGAGATGTGTAGAATCCTTCCATCCATAGCTCTTGCATGGCCATCTAGGTCCCTGAAAATACCAAATTCATCAGGCTTTAGATATCCATACTCGAAACGTTTCTTAGTGTAAAATTGAGATTGAGGTAAAGGTTGAAAATCGATCGATGGTGTTGATGACAAATCGATCGACGATTGACGTCTGTCTGCTGAACTAGGGTTGTTGAATTGATTTCTTCTCTTGCAGTTTTCTTCAATTCTCTGGTTTGGGTGTGCGTGTGCTTGCATCTTGCCTGCTTCTGTGGTTTGAGAAAACTTCTTGGGTGCAAATCTCCTTTTATAGCAATCAGATGCCATACTTTGAATTGGAAAATTTCCTTTTTCCTTCTCAAGGTCGGTTGCCTCAAAATCGATCGATGTACCAGTATTGGTATTGATCAATGCATGTGATTTTTTTGCTGGATGAGGATGGGAATCGATCGATGTTGAGTGGCCTCTGTCGATCGATGGCGAATGTGTTAACATGAAGGTATGGCTTGGAAATCTATTTACATCAAGGGAAATCTTTGTAGCTCGTTCCTTCCAATAATCCTCATCATACTCTTCTTTAGTATCCCCATTGGTTGAAAGTATTGCATTATCCACTGCGAAACTCTCATGAAATCCACTGTCCGCCGAACTGCCTATTGAATAGTCATCTTGTCTGCTGTTGGGTTGAAAAGCAAAATGTGGATAGCAATGATCTGACAAAGCATTGTGGTCAACCGGATGCTCCATGTCGATCGACGTGGAATGATGATTATCAGTCGGTGCTGACTCACAGGAATCGATCGATGACACAGAGATGGTGTCGATCGATGCCGAGTACTCTGTCTCATACTCTGCTCCACAATGGCATGCTGCAATATAGCCAAGATCATCTCCAATCTCCACGAGGTTGACCTGCTGTTTGACAACTCTGACTGGGTCATAGTGGATGTCTGGATATATCACTGTCAGGCATAATCTGTTGGTGTTCATGTCACATACAGCTCCTACT
Source organism: Brassica carinata (assembly GCA_016771965.1). Lineage (NCBI taxonomy): Eukaryota > Viridiplantae > Streptophyta > Magnoliopsida > Brassicales > Brassicaceae > Brassica > Brassica carinata. The sequence continues at coordinate 9,589,807 of CM028694.1, forward strand.
ATAGCCAAGAATGCTCTTCCAAGCAGAAGGGAAGAGTTCCAGTTTACCTTGATATCCAGGACATGAAAATCTATTGGGACAAGGGCATTACCAATCTGCACCTCAAGGTCTCTGATGATACCTCATGAGTTCCTTTGAGAACAGTCCACAAAGGTGAAAGATTCTGAAGAAGGCTCTACTTTCAGACCCAGCTGGTCTGCCATAACCTTAGGTAGGATGCTGACTAATGCTCCTGTGTCACAAAGTGCATGGGGAAATTCAATACCCTTCACTAGACATGGTATTGCAAACTTCCAAGGATCACTCTTCTTCTTCAATGTGATCCTCTGTTTCATCCTTTCTCTGACATGATGAAACATTCTCCTATGTTCTCCTCAGTATCCTTTTGTCTCTCTGAAAAACATCCACAATCTGCGTGTGAAATAAACCTCCTCAAAAGGTTTCTCCACTGGGATTCTGAGGACTCTCTTAGTGAAATCATCCGTCTCCTTCTCATTAGCTTCCCTCTTCAGATTTTTAGGAATCTTCTCCTTCCTTTTCCTCAACTTTCTCCCTTCAGTGGCCTTATCAACTTGCATAGTCTTTGGTGTAGTGTCTGAAGGTTTGCTTGTAGTCTCTGGCGGGTTAGCTGATGCTTTAGGTGGTGGTCTGAGTGCATTGATTCGGGATATATCAATGGGTAGTAACTGCACTCGGTATGTGAGAGGTGCTCGTCGATCGATGTTGGACTCTCTCTGTCGATCGATGTTGGGCTCTCTCTGTCGATCGTTGGCTGGCTTGGGCTGTCGATCGATGTTGAAGTAGAAAGGGGAGGGTGGGTGTGGATGTCGCTCTGCGAACTTTTCATGAGTCATAATTCGTACTGCAACCCACTATAAGGTATTTCAATTTAGTTTTCTTAAATTACTAGTATTTATTTTCGTATTCGTTTTTGCAGATTTTATAAGATCCAAGTAGAATGATGACCAATACATTGACCGATGAGGAGTAGTCAAAATCGATCGACATACCATCACTTGCGATGATCGATGCCAAGTTATGCACATCGATCAATATTCACTCCGGTCAGGTTTATCTTTCTTACTTGTTAAATTGAGTTCTTCTGATTTATTTTCCACCATTACTCCGACTGTTTTACACTGGGACAATGTAATTTAAGTCTTGGGGGGAGGTTTAATGATATTTATCTATTCTGATTCTTATTAATATTACTTTTCAAAATTTTCTATTGAGTTCTAAGAAGGGGACAATGAACTTATTGATTTATACTTGATGATCTAACCACTCTTTAGCACCATTCTAGACTTACTGATTGCAGATAGTACTAAAGATGCTAAAGTGGATCAACCTGTCAACTATTCACACTTGCTTAGACTGTTTGAAGGAACTAAAACTGACCTCCAACACTAAACTTGACACAAACTGCTTGTCTTGGGGCTTGGTATACATGGGAAGGTAAAGCCTTGTGTAGATTTATTTATCGCCTTTTCTCTCTCTATTTTCGACCCTGGATAGTTTAGGTAGAAAGTTTTCTTTTAAAAAAAAATCTCTCTCTCTCTCTATATATATATATATATCGAAAAGATAAGAAAATAGGATTTTAGGTTTTAACTAGGTGGAATCTGAACAAGACTTGGTAATTACAACCATTAAGGCTTACTTCATAAAGATTCCAACAAAAAGAATTCGAACGGGACTTGGAGGCGGCAATCTTCAAGGTTCGCTTCATAAAGAATTCTTGGATATAGGTCAAAAAGAAGTGAACACGACTTGTGGCAACCACCATTAAGTCTTGATTCATGGAAGCCTGTCCAATCTTGGTCAATGGTCCTGCAAATGAAGCAGACTTTGACTAAAGAGAGAAATTAGTAGAGAGAAAAGATAGGAACTAACTTTTACCTGCAGCTCCAGATACTTGTCTGAAAGTCTTTGCATTCTGTGATCTATACCCCCAAGGTAAAAGCTTTCAATTTTATTTTTATGCTAAGAAATGAGGTTAGTAGAGGGGAATGTCAGATAGTACTTGCTAAGTTGCTGGATGAATGAATTTGGTTGCTAAGCTAGGATAATGCATAATGTGCTTCTGTGATTAGGACTTTTTAGATGTGGATTGCAATATTGTAGAGGTGATGATTTCAATGTTTTAAATCTGTGAGTCCCTGCTGTTATGGTATTTTTGTGTAGGGTCGTCTTAGTACTACGGAACACTAGAAGATTTGTATTAAAAAGCAGAGAATCGAGACTAAAGAGATGTTATTGATTAATCGAGCAGGGACTACAATGTTTTGGTGTGTAAACCCTAATTCTAGCCGCCTAAGCCCTAATCTCCTAGTCTCAGAATGTCGATCCCTTGTTCTAGGGTTTGGGCTCCCCTTTTATAGGTGTAGATGTCGGTTGAAGTAGGTTAAACTTTTCCATATTCGTAAATATGGAAGAATCTCTTTAGGCGGAAAACTTCCATTTTACTCTAGGGTCGGTTCCAAAGCAGTGGTCGGATGCAGGTCCTTTTGATGCAGGGGTCGGAAGCAAGTACCGGGACTGGAGGCTGGAGAAATCTTGTGCCTGAATATTTTTCCCCAACAGGTTTCCCCTGATTCCTTGATTTTGTCATCGTGATCAAGGGATAAAGTGTATACTTTGTCATAGCTCGGTTGTAGCAGATTTCTTTTGAATGAGACGCCGCTCCAGGCTCCTTTTCATTCAAGTTTATGCTCAGGCCGAAGTTTATACGCGGGACCTGGAACGAGGACTTCTTTTCTTGGGAAGGATCTTTTAATGGACGTGGCTGAGCCTTAGATCTGGGGAGCCAGCCACACAGAGTTCGAATCTTGATACGTGGCCTCAGTGAATGGAGTTGACGAAACATAGGACTTCGGGCCTGAATTGGGCCAACAATAAAATCCAAATACGGCGGAATCTAGCCTTTTTGGTTTGATTCTGGTGCGATCAATTGGCCAGATTTTCTTTCCTTTTTGCTCTCCTGATAATGTTAGTCGATTTTATTGATTTCTCAAAGAGCGGGATTTTTGAATTTGAATTCTGGGACTCGATCTTCCCATAGAATCTGGGATTCGAGGTCTACGGCTTCCCTGAGAAGATATCATTTTACTTTAAATATTCTTCTCCTCCATCGTTGTATTATCACCGTGAAGCTTGCCAACATCTCCAGGTATTTTTCTTCCCGAGATTTTTCAGTCCGGGTTTAGCTAATCACTTGTCTTTAGATTGATCTCATTGCTCTTTATCTGCTTGAACTTGTTTGATCAGGAAACGATCTAGTATGTCGAAGCGTTCTGGTTCTTCAGTTCCTCTAACGGCTGAGAGGCTCGGATCAAAGAGGAGAACGAATTCTCCCGTGTCAAAATCTGGTAGCTCATCCGATCCTCACGACGAATCTGGGCATAGATCTTTGGCTCCGACTCCGTTGTCTTATGCTTTCCCGATTCCTCCATTGGTGGGTCCTATTGCGTCAGTGGGAGAGGAAGATCTGGAGGAATGGCGAAAGAGTTATTCGCTTTTGTCGTCGGTGGTACTCTGCATTCCTGATCCGTCGGAGCGCGCTTCTAATGGTACGCCGGAAGAGATCGCCATTTACGAGGCTTTCTTCGAATCTGGTTTCAGGGGAGATGTCCCATCTTTAATTGCGGATCTCTGCAACTTTTTCCGGATCTCTCCTTCTCAGCTCAATCCTCCCGCTTGGTGGATTCTGATAGCTATTCAGAGCCTGAATGACGAAGAAAACCTTTCCTTAGGTGTTGACGAAGTTCTTTTTGCCTATCACCTAGCCCCCATTAATGGGGGCGAGGGTCGTTTCCATCTTCGTCCGTGCAATGGTCTTCCTATCGTAGAGGAGCTTCCCAAGAGCGAGCGCAAAGGACTGGCTTTCGGGAAAAAGTGGTAGGAAAGATTTGTCTTTATGACTCTTCCGGGATCTTTCTATCGATGGAACTTCGTAGGTAAGAGTGAAAAATTGATCCCGACAGTTATTATCAGGTTTATTCGATCTTCTTCGTGCAGGGGGGACTCATCCTGCTTGCTCTGAGTGCGAGAGCAACGTTACTCGAGCTCGAGCGCTTCCTATCGAGCGTCGTCAGGTGGCTCATCTTATTAGCCCCGAGGTGCTGCGTCGTAGCAGATTATGGGGTAAGGTTTCTTTCCCCATAGCTTCTACTGCTTTTGGCTTCTTATTCGACCATCCCTGATTATCTTGTTTAGATGGTATGGCTGGGGGAGATAAAGAAGATCCGATAACTGCCTTCAAGAGGGCCGCGGATGCGCTCTCAGCGAAAAGAGGGATCATTGACAGGATCGTCTCTGATGACGAGGTCATGATCACTGGGAGCAGGCGCAGGACGGTGGTGAAAACCGAGGCCACTTCTTCTTCTCATGGGAGGAAGCTAAGGGATATGACGACTATGAGGTCACCCCCACAGTCTTTTGGTTCTGAGCGAACATCTGATGAACTTTCCAGCATCTTGGCTGATTTGAACTTGAGGGTGGCCCACGGGACCAGACCCTTCTTTCGAGCGATGATCCTCCGGAGGGGATTCAGACAATTCAGGGTGGACTTCTTCGGGTAAGGGCAGGACTTTTAGTTTCGAATCTCAACCTTTTGTTGCGATTCTCACTTTGTGATTTCAATGCAAACCATTTCTTAGTTGCACCACCTGGGAGATCGGCTATCGAAGGGGAGTCCATCTTCAGCCCGGGAAGAAGTCGAGAAACTGACCCGACAATTGTCTGAGGAGGTGAGCAAACGCGTTGCTAATAAGATGGAGCTTCATGATCTTCAGGCCAAAATCAGGATGATCGAGGGTTAGTAGAGACTTCTTCGGCGGAGGCGCTTAAGTTAAGCCGGGAGAAGCAGGAGCTGGAGGAGGCATTCGCTAAACTTAAAGGGGAGACAGGGTCCTCAGAGGATAGGATGACGATGGCCGTAAACGGAGCGAGGATTACCTCACGATGGTAGGTAATGAGGGAGTGGCTCAATGGACAGGCTCATAAGTGGAATCTGGCCAAGGAGTTTAACCATTTCAAAACCGTACTCCTGGCCGAGGTGAAATTCAAAGGGGTTGACCCCCCGTCTTTCGAGGGTGAGCCGGTTATCCCTCCATCTTCGGATATGGATGTTGACCCTTCTGCTTGAGAATTCTATTTATGCAATGTTCGTTGCACTTCGTGGTACTTTGTTTTCGAGTGCATTTAGGCTTTTCTTCTTTGTTGTTTTATGTACTCGACTTTTCATGGAATAAAAGTGTTTCTTACGTCGTTCTTGACGCATATAACCTGGAAGTAATAAACTGTGCGGTCTGAAATTCCGGTCTAGAACCTGGGGATCCAATTTAAATCTGAAGATTTTAGTTTGAACCCGAAGGTTGGAACTTAGAACCTGATATATCATGAATTTGACCCGATTTTAGTCATGGTATATGATAGTTTTAGGATATATTTAATCAATTTTGGAGTCTAGATAGCATATTTACAGGTTCAGGAGCAATTGGAGGAAAGATGGTGTTTTTGGAGCATTTTGGAGCACTTTAGAGATTTCACCCGAGATGACCATATCGACCACTCAAGGTCGATACGGAGAGAGACGCGTCGATCGATACACCTTCAGTGGTATCGATCGATATTAAACACACAAAAGCTCAGTTTGGTCACAGCCGACTTGAACCCCAAGACTCCATCTATTTACCAAGATACCCCTGATGAGTTTTAACCTAATTACTTAGTATTTATGTCTTGCCTAAGTGTTTTGGCAAAGACGAAGTTTTTTAGACATAGTTCCTACCTAAAGGTTTTTCATACCATTGTTTTGTGAGAGAGAGAGTTACAATTGAGAGCTTTCTTGAACACCTTTATTTTCTATCTATTATATCTATGCAGTTTTATTCAATTGTTATGATGTTTTGCTTGGCTATGTCTGAGTAAACATCTTTGTTAGATTTACGATTCAAATAGGTTTTGAGGGATTAGTCCCAAATATGAATACTTGAGCATGTGATATTCATCTTAGAAGATTGTTCTTAATGCTTGTATAGGAGTAGTTAACCTATACATGATGACAATGGATATTATCCGTGGATCTATCTTCTTCGAGTCAGAATTTGCTAGGCGCAAGCTACAACATGGTCTAGAAAATCTCTGGTGAACTGTTATCAACCCGCGCTAAAAGCTTACTAAAGGCGCATCGATCGATTCTCCTATAGATACATCGATCGAGTGACGCGAGTCTATGTCGATCGATACGTGCGATAGCAGGTCGATCGATGCCTTCCTGATTATGACCTGCGCTTGTAGTGAATCATTGGTTCTAGTAATAGATAACCCAAAAAACGACAGTGGTTCGGTTATTGTTACCGTTGGGTTCAATAATATCATGCAAGCATCTCACATAGGCATTCATACTATTATAATCCTGATAACCTGAATAGCAATCCTAAGTCTAACGCCTTCATCATATCTGTTAAACACGCCTAATCAATCACTTGAGTAATTGTCTTGCTCACCAGTTTTAAGTTTACTTGCAATTTACTGCTTTGAAATCTCCAACCTAGCTTATTTACAATAAGATCTATTGTGTTCCCTAGCTCCCTGTGGATTCGATCCCTAAGTACTACAACTTGACTTCTTTTGATGAGAGTAAGGTTGCTCTAGGGTAATTTGAGCAAGCATCAAATTTGGCGTCGTTGCCGGGGAGCTTTGATCGCCATTAGATTGTATTTAAGTCTAGGTTTTCTTTTACTTTATTACTTGTTACTGATAAATTTTTTTCTTTTCTTTTCAGGTGCATGCCCAGCATAACCAGAAGCAAAAAGAACAAGGAACTTTTATCTACTGATTCAGCTGCTTTGGAACGTTCAATCCGCAAACAGATTCGTTCCACATCGATCGATACACCCACTTGTGCATCGACCGATATTCATCAACAACCGTCTACCGAGTCTCAGACACCGTCGACCGATACCAGCTCACCAACATCGACCGATCTCATTCATCTGACATCGACCGATACTCTTACATCGACCGCTACTTTTCAGTACCCGTCGACCAACATCTTTCATCCGACATCGACCAATACTGCAATCCGCATATCGATCGATACTGAGCCACATAACATGGTCGCGACACTGATACTCATGCGAGACGACGAAGGTAACCTGCGTGACCAAGAAGGTCACCTGCGTAATGCAGCAGGTCAGAGAATTAATGACCAGGGGGCTGTAATCCCTGATCTAGAAGCTGAGGCTGCTGCAGCCGCTGCTCAAGCTGCAGAAGAAGCCAACCGAAAATAGATCACTGGCTGACTACAACCGTCCAGACCAATACTACGCCAACAGATCTGCCATCCGTCCTCCAGACATACAGAGGGCTGATTTTGAGGTGAAGCGTCAATACTACACACTTGTAGGACATACACCCTACAGTGGAGCATCCAATGAGCATCCTATGGACCATCTAGAAAGGTACGAGGATCTCATATCTGGTATCAAAGCCAGTGGAGTCCCAGCTGATTACCTACTTTGCAAACTCTTCAAGTACTCTCTTACTTGAGAAGCTTTGCAATGGCTTAAGCAACTACCACCAGGATATCTCACATCCTGGGATGATATCAAGAATGCTTTCTTGATTAATTTCTTTGATGAGGAACACGCATAAGAGTTGAGAAGCAAGATTGCTACATTCATGCAGAAGCCTACATAGCCTTTCAGACATTGTTGGGTTCGTTTCAAGTCTTATCAGAGAGATTGTCCACACCACGGATTCAATGAAGTGCAGCTGCTCAGCACTTTCTTCAGAGGTTTATATCTGACCTATCAGACAGCATTAGACACAGCTAGTGAAGGAAACTTCAACACCAGGAATCCAGAAGAGGCTGTGAGACGTATTGAGAACTTGGCAACTAGCAATTAGCACATAGAACACTGATTATGAGAGAAGGAAATTGGCCAATGCTCTTGGGAAGGAGCAGTTGGACGATGTAAGAGCCAAATTGGACAGTGTTAACAAGCTTCTAAGGAAGCAGGTTAGCTTTGCAGAAGATGTAGAAGCTATAGAGACTGATGAGGAGAGATATGAAGAAGAAGTGAATTACATAGGAGGATTTCAAAGGTTTGGAAATCAGAATGGAAACATGAACTTTTATGGCAACAGTCAGAGGAGCAACTTCAATCAGAATTCACAATATCAGAAACACACCAACAACAGCAACTACAGCAACAACAAGAATCTCAACAATTCTTTCTACCAAAATCCACCACCACCTACTCAGGATAGCATGATTGAAGCAATGTTTGATTCAGTTCTAGAGGGTCAGGAGAGGCTTACGGTGGATTTCAGTGGAAAGATAGATGCTTCATACAATAGCCTGAATGCAAAGTTTGACACATTGAGCACTCATGTGAAGAAGCTAGAGACACAGGTGATTCAAACAGCAGAAGCTATTAAGAGGCAAGAAGCCTTAATAAAAGGGAGAGAGGAAGATCTCATCAGACACCACATCAATGTCATCACAGTAGGTGATTTCTGGCAAGTGGATGATCATGAGAGACTTCAAGAGGGAGACTTTGAAGTAGAGAGCTCCATGAGTATCGGCAGTTCTCACTAGTGTCGACCGACGCCAGACGATAGTCATCGATCGACATGGGAAGATGACTATCGATCGATGTTCGAGTTACCACATCGATCGACAAAGTCTACGAAGTCTACAGCCACGAACAGACCAGTCCGAATTATGACACACGCAGAGTTCGCAGCAAGACACCCAAACCCACTCCACCCTTTAATCGATCGATACCACGAGGATGATATCGATCGCCAACATCGACCATACATCGATCGACATGATACATCAGACATCGATCGACGTGCAACCATTAAGCAGCGAGTGCAGCTACCAAAGATAGATGTAGCCCAACTCTATGCACTCAGATCCCGACCCAAACCTACAGAAAACCCACCAGAAGAAGTCGAAGATACATCAGAGCCTATGGACATAGAAATGGAAAGTGCGAAGAGAACCCTAAGGAAAAGGAAAGAGAAGGTTCCCAAGCACTATAAAAGAGAGGCTAATGCAAAGGAGTTGGAAAACTTCAAGAAGAGAGTTCTAAGGATTTCAGTAGAGAGACCCTTTGAAGAAGCATACTTCACACACAGATTGTGGATGTTCTTCAGAGAAACAAGAGTAACAGAGACTGATATTGAGAAGATGTTCAATCAGAAGATGTTCAATCAGATCAGAGAGGATATGCAGAAGAAGATTACATTGAACAAGAAGAGTGATCCTGGAGAGTTCATTATCTCATGCCTGGTACAAGGCATTGAATTATCACATGCACTATGTGATACATGAGCATCAGTCAGCATCCTACCAAAGGTTATGGCAGACCAACTAGGTCGGAAGGTAGAACCTTCTAAGGAATCATTCTACTTAGTAGATTGTTCTAGAAGGAACTCATTAGGAATCATCAGAGACCTTGAGGTACAGATTGGTAATGTCCTAGTTCCAGTTGACTTCCATGTCCTAGACATCAAGTTAAATTGGAATTCTTCTCTACTACTTGGAAGAGCATTCTTAGTTACTGTAGGAGCCGTCTGCAACTTACAAACAAGCCATATGTGTTTGACACTCATCAACCCAAAGATTAACTATGATCCAGTCAAAGTTGTCAAGCCATAGACGTCCTGAAAAAATCCTCAGATGAAGCAAAACTTGTAGCAACATGCTATTGTGAAGAAGAGTACGAGACGGAGTACTCGGAGTCGATCGACACCCATACCGACACATCGATTGATCCGACATCGATCGTCCAGTCCGTCATCACATTGATCGATACAAGCAACATTTTCACTCCACATCAATTGATAGTACACCTATGTACGAAGTTGATCACTTTCCAGGTGACTACTTAGATGGAAGTTGGGAATCAGACTACTACCAGCCTACATGTGCAGTAGAGACAAGATATGAAGAGTATGATGAGGACTACAACAGGAACATACCATATTCATACATCCGCAGAGAAGATGAGGTATACCACCCTCCAGTGGAGACAGAAGATGTTCAGTATGATGAAGATTTTTGGGAAGAAAGAGAGAATGAGTACTCTTTCTCTCACAGAGATGAAGTGCCCACCAGTCTCAATCAGATCCCAAGATCAGACGGAAGGAAATCGATCGACACCAGCATCTACACATCGATCGATACGACAGTTTCAAAGACACGAGATGATTGGCCAGCCCACTGCTATCCAATATTTGCCCTAGGAGCTACTACACCTTCCCAACATATGGAAGAATTCAATGAGAACCGCAAGGAAGAACCAGCTACTGACCACCAAGGAGTTCTCACTAGAGATGGATCCAGATCACATGGAACCATGCTACCAGAATCGATCGACGCAACACCATCAACATCGATCGATACCGGTCCAAGACGCGGACAGAACGATGAAGAATCGATCAACATACATCACGACGTATCGATCGATATGAGTCAAACCGACATTGAGAAAAATGGAAATATCAAAATTGGAAATTTGGTTGATGATTACTACTATAAAAGAAGCCACGGGTAGAAGCAGTTTCACAAACCCTAGAAGCAGACAAGATGCATCAGCAACCTTCCAACCCTAAGCCACATGGAGAAGAACTCAGTTGCAATCTTCACCATCAGCTACACAACACGAAATCGATCGACGAGCATTCTACCGCATCGATCGATACTCAACCCTTACCATTTGATTCACATAATGATAATAAGCACGATTATGGATATCTAACACCTGATGAATTTGGTATTTTCAGGGATCCAGAAGGCAATGCAAGAGCTATGGATGGCCGTATCCTACAAGTATCCAAAGAAGATATCGCAGACATTCTTTCTATGGCCAATGGACCAGACAACCTATTCTTCAAGCAACGTGAAGATCCAGAGTATCCGAAGATGATAGCCGACACAGACTATGAAATAGTCTGTAGGAGAGAGCCTTACTTCAAATATACATATCAACTAGGTGATGCAAAATTGATCAACGGCAACACCTCCGCATCGATCGATAAGGTACCTCCCGAGTACTAGGAAGAAAAGGATAAGTATGGAGCATACAGAGACATGTATGGACGTCCACGAAGCATCAAAGAAAAAGTCATTCCAGTATCCACCATCCACATTAGAGACATTCTGCAAAGAGCTTCGTTATGTAAGCCATCATTCTTATGCTTACCAGAGCATCGGGAAGGATTCACTCAAGCTACACCTTCAGATCCAAATCCTTACAGCAGAGCAGAGATGGATGAGAGGCTCAAGGATATCTACACCGTCCAATATGATTCATGAATGATTTCAAGTGCAAACTTGATAGTGTCTACCATACACTCAATGACAAGATTACATGGTTGACCAAGACCATAGAGAATCTTGCAGACGACGTTACCACCATAATGAGGCAGAAAACACAAGAAGTTTCATCAAGGAATTCCTGGAAACCTTCGACATCCAACGAGCTTCCACACCACACATCGACCGATGCTAGATTGATACCATCGACCGATGCAGTTTATCCAAGATCGATCGATACCACCATCAAGCAATCGATCGATATACGCTTTACAAGACTGGAAGAGAAGTTGTATTCTTTTGAAGAAAGATTTGGTAGTTACTACTACCCCATGAGTGATGATATGAATGCATTCGAAACAAGAATGGATGCTTTGCAGCAAGAGATGGACACGATTCAGAACCAACTCGATTTTCACCTGAAGACATCTCCATCGATTGACATGACAACTCACACATCGATCGATCATCAGCAAGCACCAGCAGAGAACCAACAACAATCTTTCGACAGCAACAACTGCACATCGATCTGCACCAGCATTCCAGCACAATACAATTCTATGAAAGAGGAGATACTCAACACCATCAAGACAGATAACAAATGGGAAGAACAAGCCTTAAAGGAGAAACTTGATGTTTTCTACTGCAGCCTCAACACCAACTTCAACTGGATAGCAAAGAGAGATGAGTTAATGCAAAAAGAATTGGATTTGCTCCGCAACAAGCAGAAGCAGTCACCATTGATCGACACAGAAGACATCGCATCGATCGATATGGAGACAAGCGAGCAAAATGGATGGAATACAGAATTCCATTACAGACCAAAGTATGGAGTTAGAGCTTATGATACTTACCATAGAAAGAAGAGAAGCTGGACAAACACAACAGAGGATCCAGCCACTCAACGAAGAAAAGCCACGTACACCAAGAAAGAAGTTGACAAAATGATAGCTGAGATCTATGAAGAATTATAATATTCAGATGATGAATACTACAGGAAGTTTGATGACATTTATTTTTCCTTCGACAGCAGCATTGAAACTCTGCATTCACAGACAGAGAGGATAGACAAGGAGATCATGGCTATTCAGATACAACTTGCAACTCACCCTTCACCCTACACATCGACCGATATGCCAACACGTGCATTGATCGACAAGGGCACTACGACATCAATCGACATTGAAGCAACAACATCGATCGATACTGATACACCATCAGTCCGACAGGAAACCATCACAGACGGACTGGGTGTACTACTTTCAATACATGAGGAACTGTCAGAGACATCAGCATATGCTTATAATAAGCTTGGAAAGCATCAGTTCAACATTGAGAACTTTGAGAGGAGGCTACAATTGCTGACAAATGAGTTAGCCGATACGTAAAAGAGATGGACCAAATCAGATGATGCCACAAGAAGCTTCACTACAACTCAGTCCACAGAAAAAGAGGATGTTTGTACACCAGCAAACAACTTCTTTCACACCAACTAAGCCATTCAACCTCCAAAGTCAAGTTAAAGGACTATAACAAAGCGCTGAGTGGGAGGCAACCCACTATTAGGTAATATAATCTATTCTATTCATTACTAGTATTTATTTTCGTTTTTATTTATGCAGGTAAAAAAAAAGATCCGAGTAGACGTTTGCCATCTCTATCGACCGACGCGACCAAGTCGACATCGATCGACGCCACTACATCCGCCACGATCGACACGCTTTTATCTACATCAATCGATATGGTATCGGTCCGGTATAACGTTCTAACTGGTTTAATTTCGCATTTTATTATGGTTTTTATAGACTCCAACTGTTTTACACTAGGGATAGTAATTTAAGTCCGGGGGGTTTACTAATGATTATCTACACTGGAGCACTTTAGAGATTTCACCCGAGATGACCATATCGACCACTCAAGGTCGACACGGAAAGAGATGTGTCGATCGATACACCTTCAGTGGTTTCGATCGATATTAAACACACAGAAGCCCAGTTTGGTCACAGCCGACTTGAAGCCCAAGACTCCACCTATTTACCAAGATACCCCTGACGAGTTTTAACCTAATTACTTATTATTTTTGTCTTGCCTAAGTGTTTTGGCAAAGAAGAAGTTTTTTTTAGACATAGTTCCTACCTAAAGGTTTTTCATACCATTATTTTGTGAGAGAGAGTTACAATTGAGAGCTTTTTTGAACACCTTTATTTTCTATCTATTCTATCTATGCAGTTTTATTTAATTGTTATGATGTTTTGCTTGGCTATGTCTGAGTAAACACCTTTGTTTGATTTAGGATTCAAATAGGTTTTGAGCATGTGATATTCATTTTAGAAGATTGTTCTTAATGCTTGTATAGGAGTAGCTAACCTATACATGATGACAGTGGATATTATCCTTGGATCTATCTTCTTTGAGTCAGAATTTGCTAGGCACAAGCGACAGCATGGTCTAGTAAATCTCTGGTGAACTGTTATCAACCCGCGCTTAAAGCTTACTAGAGGCGCATCGATCGATTCTCCTATAGAGACATTGATGATTGACGTGAGGCTATGTCAACCGATACATGCAACTGCAGGTCGATCGATACCTTCCTGATTATGACCTGCGCTTGTAGTGAATCATTGGTTCTAGTAATAGATAACCCAGAAAATGACAGTGGTACAGTTATTGATACCGTTGGATTCTATAATATCATGCAAGCATCTCACATAGGCATTCATACTATTATAATCCTGATAACTTGATTAGTAATCCTAAGTCTAACGCTTCATCATATCTGTTAAACACCCCTAATCAATCACTTGAGTAATTGTCTTGCTCACCAGTTTTAGTTTACTTGCAATTTCTGCTTTGAAATCTCCAACCTAGCTTAGTTACAATAAGATCTAGTGTGTTCCCTAGCTCCCTGTGGATTCGATCCCTAAGTACTACAACTTGACCTATTTTGATGAGAGTAAGGTTGCTCTAGGGTAATTTGAGCAAGCATCAGAACCCAAAGGTTTTCAATTTAAATCCAGAGATTTTTGCTTAAACCTGGAGGTTTAAACTTTAGAACCCGAAGGTTTTATATTATTTAAAATCCTGATATTTTGATTTAAACCCGGAGGTTGTTTTCATCAAGATCGTATTCTGCCCCCCTTAGGTAAGCCGCTATCAATCTCGGGTCAAGGATTCGCGTTTTGCCGCTCGGAAGTAGGCCACTATCGAGATCCTATCATTCTGCACTCTGCTTTTTGCAGAAAGCCACTCTCAGACTTTATTTTGGTGCTGGTGTGGGTCTACTAGGAGTAGTTGTCCACGTGCCAGGCTTGCTACTTTCCACGTCTGGATAAGTAGGTAATAAGAAGTGCTCCCGGGGTTTTTTTGCACCGTTTGTTCCCTGCATCAGTGCCAGGCTGATGACAGTGCTCTGCAATTATACGTCATACCCCCTGCATAGTATGTAGCACGTAGCGTTTTTAATGCAGGGTTTTGTGCACTAGTACGTGCGGTCCCTATGTAAGTTTTTAGCTCGAAGCCTCTATGCATGGACTGAGGTGTTTTTGACAGCGTACTAGGATTGTGCAGGCCCATTCCTGTATGTCATACACCCATTGTTTTTGTGAATCGTGTCACGGAGATATAGGGTTGGCCAGAATTGAGGGATCATTTGGGACCTGATCCAGCTAGTTTGCCCCTTTAAGTACAGTGGAGTTCCTTAGACTTCTTTAGTCGAAACTAAATGAATTATATAAGCTTTAGTCCGAGATGTTTTTATCAGCATAAATAGGAGTAGGAAACTAGTGTACTTAAATAAATATAGATAGTAATATAACTATAGAAAGCCTGATCCGTAGATCGTTTCAAAAATGGTAGAGTTTGAGATGCAAGGCTTTCCAGCAGTTAGGTTGGACCTTGCCCTTACTGTCTTGCAGCTTATAGGCTTCTACCCCTTGCACCTCGATTACTTTGTAAGGACCCTCCCATCCAGGGGCAAGTTTTCCAGCTGATTTGTCCCTTGTGTCGTCGCAGACTCGTGTCAGAACCCTGTCTCGTTGCTGGAAGGTCCTAGTTCTGACCTTTTTGTTGTAGCTCTAGGCTACTTTCTTCTGATAGGATGCATTCCTTAAGCGCGCAGTTTCCCTTTTCTCGTCAAGAAAGTCCAGGCTGAGCATCAGTAGCTCGTCGTTTTCTTCTTGTGACATGGGTCCGGAGACTGTTGTCCTGACATGTACCTCGGTGGGTATCACGGATTCCATGCCATAAACCAATGAGAAGGGAGTCTCCTGGGTTGCCGTCTTTGGGGTAGTCCGGTAAGCCCATAGTACTCCATGTAGCTCCTCTGCCCATCGCCCATGGGCGTTCTCTAAGCGCTTCCTGAACATGTTCACCACCTTTTTGTTGGTAGATTCTGCCTGTCTGTTGGACTTGGGGTGCCGTGGTGCGGAGAACGAGAGCTTGATGTTCCAGTCTTTGCAGAATTCCTTGGAGTTGTGACTTTTGAACTGAGGACCGTTGTCCGTTACAATCTCTTGTGGGGGTTCCAAAACGCGTGATCACGTTTCTCCACAGGAAACTCCTGATTTGGACATCCGTTATCTTAGCCAGGGCTTCAGCCTCCACCCATTTGGTGAAGTAATCCATCACCACTAGGAGGAAAACCTTTTGCCCTGGTGCTGTTGGGAATTTTCCCACAATATCCATGCCCCATTTCCGGAATGGCCAGGGGGAACTCAGAGATTTAAGATTTTCTGGAGGGATGTTGGAGACTGGTGCATGCTTTTGACATTGGCTACAGGTAGGGATGTTGTATTGGGTATTCGAGCCCAACCCAGCCCTATTTAACTTAAGCTCAACCCTAAGTGAACCCTAAGCCTTTTAGAACCCATTAAACTATGTAAAATAGGGCTGAACCCTTCTTAACCTTAAAAACCCTATATATATATATTTTTTTTATTTTATGTAAAACACATTTTATTACCATCTCTTACAAAGTTGAGCAATGTTTGAGTTGTTATTGCTTGAAACAAATTAAGACATTCTAAAAATACTGAAGGACACATCTTTTGGCATCCGCCAATGTATACAAAATCACTGAAAAGCAAAGAGTACAATGGCATATTATCTCTAAATCATGTCCTCGGATCAACGTAGCATGACAACTAGGGATGTGGTATTGGGTTCTAATATTTAGGGTAGTACCAGCTCACCAAAAATTTTAAAAGCCATAACCCTAATGTTTTAACTGTAAATTAAATTGGGCTCGTTTAGGGCTGGATTTGAAAATAAGGGGTTTTAAAAGGGTTGAGTCCTATTAGGCTATTAGTCATTAGATTGTTTTTAAAGCTAAACGACAATGTTTTGATTTAAATCTCAGCTTCTTCTTCGTTCTCGTCACCGAAGGAGTCGAGGGTTTCAAACTTTCAATCAACATCTCATCTTCTTTCTTCGATCTCGTCGACGAGGGTTTCAACATCTGAGCCTCTTTCTTTGATCTCGCTGACGAACGACACCGTGGGTTTCAACATCTCATCTTCTTTCTTCGATCTCGACACTCGACGGTTTCAACATCTCAGGTTCGATTTGATTCGTTTCTGATAGAAGCTTTGTGTGATTTGTCTCATGGGAGGTTTTATTTTAAGTGGTTTATGATTGATGATTAGTGATTGATGATTGTTTATGATTGATGATTTGTTATGAGCTGATTGTTTCAAAACCCATTCTGTTCTCATGGAAAAAAGTTTATTTTAAGCATTACTGATTTGTTAAGATCTTGCGACATTGATTAGGACGAAGCATTACTGATTTCTGCTACTGGGTTTTCATTTAGAATCATAAGCATTATTGATGTGTTTCATAGCATTTAGTTAGATGGTAAAGCTGAGACTGAGAGCATGTCTTCTTAAGAGCTCATGTGATTCTCGGTTTGTGTATTTTCCTGATGGCTTTGATTCCTGATGAGCTCATGTGATTCTCTTAGAAGCTTCGTGTGATTCCTGATGAGCTTATGAGTATGAATTAGTTTGATGACTTGATTTATTGCTTTGGTAATGTTTTGAGGAGGAGAAGAGTCTCTGATTGCTTATATAAGTGTAGAGATGTGCTCTGTTTCGGTTTATGTTTATCTGCAGCTTTACTAGTTATTCATCACAATGGGATGCTGTTTTATACATCACCACATTGCACATTGCTACTTAGCTTCTGGTATTCTGATTATTTATGAGAACTTGTGGCGTTAATGGTAAATGCACTGAGCCTAGTTCTGCTACCTAGCTTTGGGTGTTTTGCTTCATGTCCTGAGGATGTTGTAGAGCTGTACTTGTGAGTTATTCTTCTTGGTGTTGTGGTCTACGAGTTTCTGGTTGTAGCTCTGAGTATATAAGAAGCAGATACTTTGGTATATCTGAGTATTTCTCACCTTGTACCTTGTACCTTTGGTATATACCAAAGTGTATGCTTCTTATATTCTCAGAGCTACAACCAGAAACTCGTAGAACACAACACCAAGAAGAATAACTCACGAGTACAACTCTACAACATCCTCAGGACATGAAGCAAAACACCCAAAGCTAGGTAGCAAAACTAGGCTCAAGGCATTTACCATTAACACCACAAGTTCTCATAAATAATCAGAAAACCAGAAGCTAAGTAGCAATGTGCAATGTGGTGATGTACAAAACAGCATCCCATTGTGATGAATAACTAGTAAAGCTGCAGATAAACATAAACCGAAACAGAGAACATATCTACACTTACATAAGCAATCAGAGACTATTCTCCTCCTCAAAACATTACCAAAGCAATAAATCAAGTCATCAAACTAATTCATACTCATAAGCTCATCAGGAATCACACGAAGCTTCTAAGAGAATCACATGAGCTCATCAGGAATCAAAGCCATCAGGAAAATACACAAACCGAGAATCACATGAGCTCTTAAGAAGACATGCTCTCAGTCTCAGCTTTACCATCTACCTAAATGCTATGAAACACATCAATAATGCTTATGATTCTAAACGAAACCCAGAAGCAGACATCAGTAATGCTTCGTCCTAATCAATGTCGCAAGATCTTAACAAATCAGTAATGCTTAAAATAAAATTTTTTCCATGAGAACAGAATGGGTTTTGAAACAATCAGCTCATCACAAATCATCAATCATAAACAATCAACAATCACTAATCATCAATCATAAACCTCTTAAAATCAAACCCCCCATGAGACAAATCACAAAAAGCTTCTATCAGAAACGAATCAAATCGAACCTGAGATGTTGAAACCGTCGAGTGTCGAGATCGAAGAAAGAAGCTGAGATGTTGAAACCCACGGTGTCGTTCGTCAGCGAGATCGAAGAAAGAGGCTCAGATGTTGAAACCCTCGTTGACGAGATCGAAGAAAGAAGATGAGATGTTGATTGAAAGTTTGAAATCCTCGACTCCTTCGGTGACGAGAACGAAGAAGAAGCTGAAATTGAAATCAGAACATTGTCGTTTAGCTTTAAAAACAATCTAATGACTAGTAGCCTAATAGGACTCAATCCTTTTAAAACCCTTTATTTTCAAATCCAGCCCTAAATGAGCCCAATATAATTTACAGTTAAAACATTAGGGTTAGGGATTTTAAAATTTTTGGTGGGCTGGTACTACCCTAAATATTAGAACCCAATACAACATCCCTAGCTACAGAACATGGCTTGCTTGAGAGCATCGTTGGCCATCGTGGGCCAGTAGCCGGCTCTTCTGGCTCTGAGCACCAGGCTTCGACCGCTGGAATGTGAGCCACACTCCCCTTCGTGGAGTTCCTCTAGGATCCTAGCAGCTTCTCTCGGCGTTAAACTCCGGAGATATGGTCCTGAGAATGACCTCCTGTACAGCTTTCCTTCCGCGATGCAGTATCTGGCCGCTTGCCTCCTTACTTTCCAGCTTTCTTCTCGATCCTCGGGGAGGGAGTCGTGTGCCAGATAAATGGTGATGGGTGTCATCAAGGTTTCGCCTTCGTCAATCGCAGAGATCTCCTCGGGTTTTGCTTCCTTTTCCGTTGCTGGCCACTGGAGTACCAGCAGGGGGATGCTCATTTGACTCATTGTCTCTAAGGTGGACCCCAGGTTGGCCAAGGCGTCGGCCTGGGAGTTTTGTTCCCTGGGTATTTGTGTGATCTTACAGCTTTGGAACCTCTTGATTAGGCGCTTGGCGACCGCTAGGTATCTATTCATGCTTGCGTCCTTTGCTTGGTAATCACCTTGGACCTGGCTTATGATTAGCTGGGAGTCTCTATAGACCTGAATATCTTCTGCTCTCATTTGTTTTGCGAGCGTTAGGCCTGCAATCAAGGCCTCGTATTCGGCCTCATTATTGGTTGCTTTGAAGTTGCATCTTACGACTCTTGATGCTGATTCCCCGGTCGGGGAAGTTAGGACTAAACCTACGGCTGCACCTCTGATGTTGCTAGAACCATCGACGTGGAGTGTCCATTCTCCTTTCTCTCCTTCTTTGCCTTGTTAGCTCATCTCTTGCTCCAAGGCCGGAAGCATGGAGGGAGAGAATTCAGCGATAAAGTCGGCTAGGACCT
This sequence comes from Brassica carinata, assembly GCA_016771965.1. Classification (NCBI taxonomy): domain Eukaryota; kingdom Viridiplantae; phylum Streptophyta; class Magnoliopsida; order Brassicales; family Brassicaceae; genus Brassica; species Brassica carinata. Next base: position 9,609,692 of record CM028694.1, read on the forward strand.
GAGACTTAATAGCAGCGGCGGGCCGGAAAATGACGTCGTATTACCCTAGTTCTACGACCCACTTGGCGAGTCGTCCCGACACCTCTGGCTTATGGAGAACCGCTTTGATGGGGAATGAGGTCACCACTATGACTTGATGAGCCTGGAAATAAGGGCGTAGCTTTCGGGCTGCCGTGACTAGTGCCAGTGCCAACTTCTCGAGATGGCTGTAGCGAGTCTCCCTTACAAGGACTCAACTTACTGCATGTTCCGATACTGCTAGGTATAATAGCAAAGTTTCTCCATCCAGGGGTTTTGATAGAAGAGGTGGCGTGGTGAGATAAGCCTTTAGGTCGTTCAGTGCCAACTCGCATTTGTCGCTCCTATGGAAGTCTTTTGGATTCTACAGGGCCTCGAAGAAGGCGTGAGATTTATCAGATAACCTGGAGATGAATCTAGTTAATACGGCCATCCTGCCCGTCAATCTTTGCACTTCCTTTACGTTGCAGGGAGAAGATATCGCTTGAATAGCCCTTATATGTTCTGGATTAGCCTCTATGCCCTGGTGGGTGACTATGTACCCGAGGATTTTCCGGAGCTGACTCCAAAGAGCACTTGGTGGGGTTGAGCTTCATATGATACTTCCTAAGCGTGGTAAAGGCCTGCTGCAGATGAGAGATATGATCCTCTGCCTCGAGGGACTTGACCAACATGTCGTCAGTGTAGACCTCCATGGTTTGTCCTATCTGATCTGCGAACATCATGTTTACCAGCCTCTGATAAGTAGACCCTGCATTTTCAGCCCGAAAGGCATGACTTTATAGCAGTAGATACCCCTGGATGTCATGAAGGAGGTCATCTCCTGGTCCTCCGGATGCATAAGATCTGATTATAACCCGAGAACGCATCCATGAAGCTCATGAGTTGATGACCTGCGGTGGCGTCGACTAGCTTGTCTATGTGAGGAAGGGGGAAGGGATCCTTAGGACACGATTTGTTGAGATCTGTAAAATCAATACAGACTCTCCACTTCCCATTCTTCTTTTTCACTACGACCACGTTGGCCAGCCACTCTGGATACTGAACTTCCCGTATGAACCCGGCGTCGAGCAGGTTCCTTACTTCCTTGTTGATCATTTCGTCCCTTTCTGGGGTGAATTTCCTCCTTTTCTGTCGAATGGGCGGATACTGGGGAACCACTTGTAGCTTGTGCATGTTGACCTCAGGGTCGATTCCTGGCATATCCTCGTGAGACCATGCGAAGCAGTCGGAATTAAACCTCAAGAAATCTATTAGTCTTCGCCTCAATCCCTCGGGGAGCTTGGATCCTATTCGTAGATTCTGCGTCGTATCCCCTTCTACCAAGGGCACTTCGTCCGTATCTTCTACTTCCGTCTCTTCTGCATGCAGAGCTGGCAGCTTTTGCTGTAATTGCTATAAGACCTTGGTCTTTCCCTTTAAGGTGGTTTGATAGCAGGCTCTAGAGTTCTCCTGATCCCCTTTTATCATTCGGATGCCCCAGGGGGTAGGGAATTTTACCAGTTGATGGAGAGTCGAAGGTACGGCTCCCATATCACGGATCCAGGGTCTTCCGAGTATTATGTTGTACGAAGACAGACAGTCGATGACCAGGAATTTGGTGGATAGGTTGACCCCTTCAGCATACACTGGTAGGATGACTTCCCCCAGGGTCTGCTTCACTTCTCCACTAAAGCCCACTAGCGGGGTGATTTTCCTTGTCAAGGCCCTTTCCTCCAATCCTAGGTCAGAGTAGGCGGGTTGGAAGATGATGTTGCTGGAGCTACCATTGTCTATCAATATTCGCTTCACCAAGAAATTTGCCACAGTGAGCAACATGACCAGGGAGTCGTGATGAGGAGCCAGGACCTTCTCTTGCTCTTTGGCGGTCAAGCTGATCTGGTCTGTACCGAGGAGCATGCACTTTGGATCTCCCGTCTCTTGACCATTCTTTGCGTTCCTGGTGCTTCTTTTTGCAGCTGCTGTGGGAACCGAAATTCACACCGTCAATTTCTGATAAGTAAGATTGCGGAGGAAAGCCAAGTAAACCCGACTTTCCTTGAAGGTCAGTTCTCTGCGTTGCCACGAAATCGATAAAGTAAACAGAAGACAAAAATGGGAATTGAAATATTTGCCCGAAGCGTTTTATTAGATAAGAGAAAGCGAGTACAAGGATTCTCCGAAGACAAAGAGATTTGCGATTTAAAGAAAAAGATAGAGTTGCAGGCAGCCAAGCGTCCTAAGCCTTGCTCGCTAGTCTAACCACCTAAACCCTAGTTCTTCTAAGCTAGCAGGATGCTCTAAGTCTAATTCTCAGATTTTGGGATGCTCTTCTCCTCTGCTCTTGCTCTCCTTATATACCCACTCTAGGTCGGTTTGCCTTAGGATGATGGGCCTCGCCTTTGGGCCCAAGCTTATCTCTTCAGGAAATGTTCCATTTTAGTCGGTCTTCGTAATCATCCTCGAGTTTTCCGCTATCTTTTGGCGACTTGATGTTTATCCAATGTTTCGGGAAATCGGATAAACTGTCATAGCCTGATTGGGCCTGAATTCTGAAAAATCGTAAGTAAGTCTGTGGACTTGTCTTAAGTCGTTAAGCGTTTTATCACGATTTCTCGGAAGAGCGATCTTTCTCGGAGAATAAACCGTATAGCTTAAAGTCGATGTTCAAGTTAACTGATCTTTGTTTTATCACGATATCTTCTACGAGAAATCAATCCCTCTAGTTTCTATCGTAAAACATCGAGGGCGATTCCAACGAATCGAAAGATGTTCATTCCGTAGCCTTGATTGTATCAAACTCACGAGGTTGATCGAACAAGCTAAAATGGGATCAGACCAGACACGATGGGACCGAGACCAGGGCGAGGGCCATGGACGGCGCCAGGCGGCCAGCGTCCAGCGTGCGCCCGGCGCCAGGCGAGTGCCGCCCGGCGCCAGGCGAGTGCCGCCCGGCGCCAGGCGAGTGCCGCCCGGCACCAGGCGAGTGCCGCCCGGCGCCAGGCGAGTGCCGCCCGGCGCCAGGCGAGTGCCGCCCGGCGCCAGGCGAGTGCCGCCCGGCGCCAGGCGAGTGCCGCCCGGCGCCAGGCGAGTGCCGCCCGGCGCCAGGCGAGTGCCGCCCGGCGCCAGGCGAGTGCCGCCCGGCGCCAGGCGAGTGCCGCCCGGCGCCAGGCGAGTGCCGCCGGCGCCAGGCGAGTGCCGCCCGGCGCCAGGCGAGTGCCGCCCGGCGCCAGGCGAGTGCCGCCGGCGCCAGGCGAGTGCCGCCCGGCACCAGGCGAGTGCCGCCCGGCACCAGGCGGCCAGCGTCCGTTGCCACCGGCGCCAGGCGAGTGCGCCCGGCGCCAGGCGAGTGCGCCCGGCGCCAGGCGGCCAGCGTCCAGCGTGGCACCAGGCGTTTTGCCATCCGTGGGTTTTCCGTTGCTCGATCTTTCCCCCACTAGTCGTTCGTGCGGGAAATCTTTGAGTTTGGAAGGATCTTTAGCCGTAGATTTCGAGATAACCGTTTTTGACTCAACGGTTAGCCCCCAGCTCGTAAGATCGAAGGCGGTTTTCGCGGCGAGTGATTTGAATTTTTGAAAATCGAATTTTCGCTAAGGATTTTCCGCAGGAAACCTGTGTCATCACCCCTTTTTCTTATTAATAGCCAGCCTTCCCTTTTCATTCTTCACATCTTTTCAAATTCTTCTCTCTCAAGAAAGAAAATTTTTTCATCCCAAGTTGAAAAGAATGATTCTGATGTTGAGATGGGTGAGGCCGGCCAAGCTCCGTCGGTTCCGGCCAGTCAAGCTCCGGCCGTTCAGGAGGCTACTCCGTCCCTGATTGATGGGTTTGATTCTTTCAAGGCTAAGCTATCGGCGTAGTGCTGCGAAAGGCTCAAAGCGGGCGAGGACTGAGACGCCCGATGTTCCTTTCGCGGCTCCAACTCCTTTGCCTGCTCCTTCGGTTCCCAGCCCCGAAGTCCCATCCGATGCCCTCCCGTCTACAGAAGGGGTTATTGTTCCTGAACAGACTCTTGATGTTCAGATATCCATCGGGTTCTTCGACTGCTCGATCGTGATCTCGGAAGAGGGCGATAGAATCTGCACCTCTTCCCGGCGAAGAGGAACTTCGTCTTAGGACTGCCAGCGGCTGGTGCAGCGCCGTTGCCCAAGGGAAGGGCAAGGGCTGGCGGTGTCGGGCGAAAGCGGTAGCGAAGCGAGGAAGCGAACTCTCGAGCCATTGGCGTCATCGTTCAAGGTTCGATTTTAATTTGTCCGTGATTCTTGCACCGTTTTCTTTTACGATGATACTTACTCCTTCCTTTTTGCGGGCAGTTTGTGTAAGCTGATTGTGGAATGCTTGGCGAGTCTTGAATTCGGAAGTCATTAGTCTATCGAAGGAACTGGAGTCGTCGCAGGAAGCGCTGAAGCGTACTAAGGCTGCATTGCAGACTGTCGAGGACACCATGCTGCAGACGTCCCAGCGAGGTTAAGTATCAGCGATCTTGGTAGCGACCTTAGGAAGACAGCGAGTTAGTTACTCAAGGTGAAGAAAGAGAGTAAATCCTTGGAAGTCCGCCCGTCTTCGGGGAGAAGGTTCAGGCTCCGCGAGGAGATTGCCGATTCCAGCGGCGACTTCTTTGGTCGTCGGCGAGGATGGCCATCCTGTTTGAGTCCTTGATAGCCATCATAAAGCGACTTGGCTTTAGCAGGGATTGAGGAGTTTGAATGAGCTCGAGTTGCCCGGTAGCGAGGCCCGTCTTTGGACTTGGAGGAAGCTAGATTATCGTCTGTAAAGGAGAGTGGGGCCACCGAGGGAGATTCGGTCGATCCTCGCCCGGCCTGCAAGCGAATGCACCACAGCTCCGACCTCAGAAAACTCAGAAGATCAGGAAGCGCCGCGGGAGAAGATTGCGAGATTAAGCGGGCGGGTAGTGGCGATGCGACTGAGGAAGCGGCGGCGAGGCTGTCCACTGTCGCGAGTGAGGATGAAGATGGCGCTCCTGGGGCGTCTAGGTTTATCAATCCTTCTGGGATTTAGTTTTTATGTGTTTGGCCGTTAAGAGGCCATGATGTATTCACGGGACTGGCGTTGGTGGCGAATCCCTGCCCTTTTGGGGTTTTGTTTGAATTCGGCGGTCTTAATCTATGAAGCGTTTTTCGATTATTTATGAACTTCAGTTTTTGAAGTATGAGAAAGAGGGTGTGAGTTGTCGTCTCATTCCTAGTTCCCGATGATCACCGTACCTATTATGCGCATAAAGCGAGATTTTCGGTTTACCGATTCTGCGAAAAACTTCGTGAAGCGAATAGGCTTAAGTGAAGAGACAAATTTTTGGATCTCGTATACCATACTATGTCTGTGAGATGTCAAGATCCAGCGTAGCTGGAGTTTAGAACAAGACCTAGGTTTACTCGGTTGAGGCTTTGCGATGACAAATCGACTTCGTTTTGCCTGTTTGCGATTTTAACCTGACTTCGTACCGTTTAAAATCCATGAATTGTGTCGGCTTATATGATTTGTTTGAAGTGAGTCGAGCTACTTCCTTCTGAAGAGCTAGACCAAAATTTTGGATTTCTTGTATAGCGCTATGTTTATCCTTGTCGGATGTAAGAGAGCCTACCCTTGAAGGCGGCTATTTGTCTGTTTAGGGCGTTAGAGTTAGTTTGTTGTGATCAGCAACAAAGAAATGATACCGTTTTGAGGTGTGTTTGTATGTTCAGAGACTAAGATTCGCCTCGCAATGTTTTATGAAAGAATGTCCTTGGCGTTAGCGGCGTCTCGCAGTGCTGAAGGTTGATTTTTCCTTATGCGCATCGTGTTGAAGCGCTTGCGGGCTTTGGGGATGTCTTTTGCGAATGTTAGCAGCCAGAAAACTGTTGTTTCCGTTTTGGGCCAGCGGGACCAGGGGTGGCGTATGTTTGACCAGGGGCGTCTACATTCACATTGCCATTGAAGTGTTGGCCATCCGGGATTTGTTTTGGATGTGATAATCGCTAGTGGATACTAGATCCGTTGTTGTGGCGTTTGGCTGATTTTGAAAAAGTCGTGAAAAAGTTTCAAAATTTTAGAGTCTTGAAATTTGTGGGAGTATCGCGGTATCACGTACCCTCCCCTTTTTTAAATTGGGGGATAACTGAATCCGCCGATTGGCGAGTTGCCCTCACGATACCCTTGTCTAGGGATCAAGCCATCTTGTAGTTCTTTTGTACCACGTTTTGTCGTTTAGTGGTAGTATTTTTGAGGTGCATCGCATTCAAGTTCTCGGGATTTTGGCGTCTTGCATGTTTGCGATTTGGTATGAGCCTGGTCGGACTACTTTTATGACTTTATGCGGTCCTTCCAGTTTGCTCCCAATTTTCCTGCGCTTCGCTCTCGCAGTGTTTTGGAAGACTTTGCGTAAGACTAAATCGCCTTCTTTGAACCTGCGATGGCGTACGTTTGAGTTGTAGTACCTTGCGGCAGCGTGCTGGTAATTCTGGATTCGGATGAGTGCCTGGTCGCGGCGTTCATTGATGAGATCGAGCTTGTCCAGCATCATAGCGTCGTTTAAATCCTCTCTTTCGGGGAGGAATCTTCTCCGTACTCCGGGGAATTCTACTTCCGCAGGGATCATACATTCCGTTCCATAAGCGAGGCGAATGGAGTTTCACCGTAGCCCGTCTTGGGGTTATGCGATCACGACCAAAGAACTCCTTGAGCTCCTCCGCCCATCGCCCCTTCTTGGCGTCTGGCGTTTCTTGAGTCCGTCAAGGACGGTTTTGTTGATGGTTTCTGCCAGTCTGTTGCATTGCGGATATCTGGGAGTTGACTTTGTAAGTCGTATTTTCCATTTTTCGCAGAATGCTTATGTCTAGTTATGAAATGTTTCCAGACGAAGTTCTCGACTTGTGTATCTTTGATACTTGCGTAGGATTCTGCTTCCCATTTGGAAAAGAAATCCGTGGGACTAGGAGGAAGCGCTTTTGTTTTGATGGGTGCATAGGTCGGCGATGTCCATGGACCATCGCATGAAAGGATAGGGGGCGAGATTGAGGAGAGGATCTCCGCGGGTTGATGGATTGTTGGAGCATGTCTTTTACCATGGTTGGCCAATAATAACCGTGGCGTTTGATTTTGACCGTGAGAGATCTTCTGCCAGAATGATTTCCGCCGCGATCGAATGGACCTCCTTCATGATTCTTCGCTCTTTCCCCTTCAGCATGCCATGAGAGGACCATAGAAACACAACTTATAAATTTCTCCCTCTATCATGACGTACCGTGCCGATTTGAGAAACGAGTACAAGGATTCTCCGAAAGACAAAGAGATTTGCGATTTAAAGAAAAGATAGAGTTGCAGGCAGCCAAGCGTCCTAAGCCTTGCTCGTAGTCTAACCACCTAACCCTAGTTATTCTAAGCTAGCAGGATGCTCTAAGTCTAATTCACCAGTTTTGGGATGCTCTTCTCCTCTGCTCTTGCTCTCCTTATATACCCACTCTAGGTCAGTTTGCCTTAGGATGATGGGCCTCGCATGGGCCCAAGCTTATCTCTTCGAGGAAATGTTCCATTTTAAAATCGGTCTTCGTAATCATCCTCGAGTTTTCCGCTATCTTTGTGACTTGATGTTTATCCGATGTTTGGAATCGGATAAACCATCATAACCTGATTGAGCCTGAATTCTGAAAAATGCGTAAGTAAGTCGTGGACTTGTCTTAAGTCGTTAAGCGTTTTATCGATTGCTTTCGGAAAAGAGCGATCTTTCTCGGAGAATAAACTGTATAGCTTAAAGGGTCGATGTTCAAGTTAACCGATCTTTGTTTTATACGATATCTTCTACGAAATCCAATCCTCTAGTTTCTATCGTAAAACATCGAGGGCGATTCCAACGAATCGAAAGATGTTCATTCCGTAGCCTTGATTGTATCAAACTCACGAGGTTGATCGAACAAGCTAAGATGGGATCAGGCCGAACGCGATGGGACGAGACAAGGGCGAGGGCCGTGGACCGGCGCCAGGCGAGTGCCGCCGGCGCCAGGCAGCGGTGCCGCCCGGCGCCAGGCGAGGTGCCACGGCGCCAGGCGGCCAGCGTGGCGAGTGCCGCCCGGCGCCAGGCGAGTGCCGCCCGGTGCCAGGCGGCCAGCGTCCAGCGATGCCGCCAGCGCCAGGCGAGTGCCGCCCGGCGCCAGGCGAGTGCCGCCCGGCGCCAGGCGGCCAGCGTGGCAGGTGCCGCCCGGCGCCAGGCAGCGGTGCCGCCCGGCGCCAGGCGACCCGCCTCCAGCGATGCGCCAGCGCCAGGCGAGTGCCGCCAGCGCCAGGCGAGTGCCGCCCGGCGCCAGGCGAGTGCCGCCAGCGCCAGGCGTTTGCCGTCCGTTGGTTTTCCGTTGCTCGATCTTTCCCCGCTAGTCGCTCGTAAGGGAAATCTTTGAGTTTGGAAGGATCTTTAGCCGTAGATTTCGAGATAACCGTTTTTGACCCCAACAGCTGCGTGACTGATTCCACTTATCTCGGAGCCGCCTGTGATAACATGTATCACCCTGTCCTGGCGTGGTGGCGAAGCAGGGGTTGCTTCGGTAGAGCGGTTTGTATTTCTTTTGGTCAGCAGGTCCTTGGCCTTATCGGAAAGGAATTCCTTCAGATGTCCTTTCTTGAGGAGTTCATTAACTTCTATCCTCAGGGCGATGCAGTCCTCTGTCTTATGACCGTGGTCGTTATGGAAATCGCACCATCGGTTGGGATTTCGGTGAGAGTCGGAGGCCTTCATCTTTGGAGGCCACTTGAACTGTTGACCCATCTGCCTTAGGACATTGACCAGTTCAGGCTTTGAGATCGACAAATGGGAGATGTCGGGCCAGGTTGATATGGCCAAGCCTTCAGCTCGAGCCAGGGGACGGTTCTGGTACCTGCCCCTGGTGTGGTTTCTTGTTTCCCTTACAAGTCTGGACTGAGATCCTTCGTTGCGGTCGTTCCTCAGCTGTTAGACCAGTTTCTGATCCTGTTTCTGCTCGACTTATGACATCCTCTTCCCATCTCACTTGTGCCCAGGCCCGGGATAGGACGTCTTCCATGGTCTTGCACTGATACTTGGTCATTTCCTTGTATAGATCTCCGTCGGGGAGCAAACCTCTCTTGAAGGCAGAGATAGCTGTCTCTGCATTACACTCCGGGATGGCTACTTTCTCTTGATTGAAACGCGCGATATAGGTTCAGATTCATTCTCCTCTATGTTGGAGAACTTCGTAGAGATCGTCAGACCTCTTCTCTTGGCTTCTGCTGCTAGCAAACTGCTCTACGAACTTGTCGCTAAGCGCTGCAAAGGACCTTATGGATTTTGTAGGGAGGTTGATATACCATTGGAGAGCAGGGCCCGTGAGGGTTGAACCGAAACCCTTACACATGGTCTGCTCTCTTAGCTCCTTTGGGATCGCTACAGTTAGCATCCGCTGTTTGTATTGAGCAACATGGTTGTTGGGATCGTTGGTCCCATCATACATCTTTATGACCGGGAAAGAGAACTTCCGAGGCATCTCGATTGACGTGATCTCCTCCACGAACGGGGTATCGGAGTAGGAGCTTGGATCTCTTCTTCGGACGGAGGGAGCTACCCCGGGGAGTCTCTCTACCATAGATTGGATGGTATTGAATTTCTCGGAAAACATCTTCTCGAGTTAGGCAGCCATGGCAGGATCTGTGATTGCTGGATCGTCAGACGAGTATTCTTCATCTTCCATCTCGGAGTCGCTATCCCTCTGTGTCCGGGCCTTCCTAGGAACTGTGTCCCCATTCTCGGGTTCTTCATCCACGGGAATGGGTCGATGAGCTGCTCCTTCTCCATTCGTCGGTGTGTCGAGAGAAGGCATGGGTCGGACTCGGGTTCGAAACCTTCGTCGTTTGTTACTAGCTTCTCCACGAGCTTGATTCTTATCCTAAAGAGCTAGGTTTTCGGCTTCGAGGGCTCCCAGCTTCTCGGCGCTTTGCTGCAGCTGTTTGGAGTGCTCGTCAAGCTTGTCCTTTAGGGTTTGGACTTATTGGAGGAGCTCTGGATTATCCACTGTCGCCTCTCGAACTTGTGGAGTTCGGTGATCTGGCTTTAGAGGGCGTCGAGTCGGTTGAGTAGCTCGATTTCCCTTGGAGTGGCTTCGGACTGATCGTCATGTTGTTCTAATGCCATCGAAACGTAGTTTGGATTACTCCCCTCCTTCTAGCGCCAAACTGTTATGGTATTTTTGTGTAGGGTCGTCTTAGTACTACGGAACACTAGAAGATTTGTATTAAAAAGCAGAGAATCGAGACTAAAGAGATGTTATTGACTAATCGAGCAGGGACTACAATGTTTCGGTGTGTAAACTCTAATTCTAGCCGCCTAAACCCTAATCTTCTTGTCTCAGAATGTCGATCCCTTGTTCTAGGGTCTGGGCTCTGCTTTTATAGGTGTAGATGTCTGTTGAAGTAGGTTGAACTTTTCAATTTTCGTAAATATGGAAGAATCTCTTTAGGCGAAAAACTTCCATTTTACTCTAGGGTCGGTTCCAAAGCAGTGGTCGGATGTAGGTCCTTTTGATGCAGGGGTCGGAAGCAGGTACCGGGACTGGAGGCTGGAGAAATATGGTGCATGGATATTTTTCCCCAACACCTGTCGTTTTCAAACCTCTTTTAGAGAGACCGCCTGTTTGTTTTGCTTGAGGACAAGCAAAAGGTAAGTCCGTGAGAGTTGATATACCATGGATTTGACCCACTTTCACCCATGGTATATTGGTGTTTTACTATATAATTATTATGTTTTCAAGCCTATTAGGTATATTTTCATGTTCAGGAGTGTTTTGGAGTAAAGTGATGATTTTGGAGCATTTTGGAGTACAAAAGAGATTTCATCCGAGCCGACCATCAAACTAGACCAAAGGTCGACATTCAGAGACAATAATCGATCGATGCACATCCTGTGCTATCGATCAATACAGAAGAGAAGATCCGACGAAAAAGATAATAATCGATCGATGCACATCTTGTGCCATCAATCGATATCGAGGCGCGAAAAGCCTGATTTGGTTCCAAGACGTATCGTGCGGCCTGGGTTTTAATTTTTCGGGGTGCCCATTTCTCCACAGGGAGTTTTCCGTTGGTGATGTATCAAAGGATCGTCACTATTCAAGGTTTGTCAAATCCGTGATTGTCCAGAATCTTGTGTCGTCTGGATGCCTGTTTCGTAATCGTCGCCATCGGGCGAGTCGATTAAGTTTATAACGATAGGGGGTCTGATGCTAGGATGCTCTATGAAAATTACGGGGACTAACCTTCTTAGACCTGGGTCTGAACTTGATGCCAAGGCGACCAAGGCGTCGGCCTGTGTGTTCTCGGTGCGAGGGATCCTGGTGAGGGCGAACTGGTCGAAACTTTGGGCCAGATTTTGCACGAGTTTTAAGTAGGCCTCCATTCTTTCGTCCCTTGCTTCGTATTCCCCGCTATATTGGCTTGCCACAATCTGGGAATCGCAGTAGGCATGAATGTTGCGTAGTTTTAGGCCATGAGCCAATCGTAAGCCTGCGATTAGGGCTTCTTACTCGGCTTCATTGTTCGAGGCGTGAAAACCGAGCCGGAATGACTGTTCCAGCACTTCCCCCGTTGGTGATGTGAGTCTGATCCCGATTCCGGAGCCTTGTTTTGAAGAGGACCCGTCGACATGGATGGTCCACAATGAATCGGGCTCTTGGTTGGTAGTATATCCCGTCATGAGTTCTACCAAGAAATCAGCAAGTACTTGCGATTTTGCGCAAGTTTTTCGCTCGGTACTCGATATCGTATTCGCTTAGCTCGATTGCCCATTTTGCTAACCTTCCAGATTGACTGGGGCTATGCAATATTGTCCACAGTGGGAATGATGTTAGGACTACTACCGTATGAGACTGGAAATACGGCCTTAGTTTTCGTGCTGACATTACGACCGCAAGTGCCAGTTTTTCCATCATAGGATAGCGAATCTCCGCATCGAGTAAGGTTTTTCTTACGTAGAAGATAGGCTTTTGCTCTCCGCGTTTCTCACGGATGAGGACACCGCTTGCAGCCGTGATCGATACTGCAATGTACAGGAATAGTGGCTCTCCTTCTACGGGTTTCGCGAGTACCAGGGGGGTGGCTAGGTAATATTTTAGTTGTTGGAAAGCCTTTTCGTATTCCTCCGTCCACTCGATTTTTTTGTTCCCTTTCAGGGTATCGTAGTAAGGTAAACACTTATCCGTTGATCGAGAGATGAAGCGATTGAGTACAGTAAGCCTGCGATTAGGTCTTCGTATCGATTTCATTGTTGGAGGCGTGGAAAACGAGTCGGAATGACTGTTCCAGCACTTCCCCTGTTGGTGATGTGGGTCTGATCCCGATTCTGGAGCCTTGTTTTAACGAGGACCCGTCGACATGGAGTGTCCACAATGAATCGGGCTCTTGGTTGGTAGTATATCCTGCCGGGAGTTCTACCAAGAAATCGGCAAGTACTGCGATTTTTCGCAAGTTTTTCGCCGGTACTGATATCGATTCGCTAGCTCGATTGCCCATTTTGCTAACCTTCAGATTGACTGGGGCTATGCAATATTGTCCACAGTGGGAATGATGTTAGGACTACTACCGTATGAGACTGGAAATCTGACCTTAGTTTTCGTGCTGACATTACGACCGCCAAGTGCGGTTTTCCATCATAGGATAGCGAATCTCCGCGTCGAGTAAGGTTTTCTTCACGTAGAAGATAGGCTTTTGCTCTCCAGCGTTTCTCACGGATGAGGACACGCTTGCAGCCGTGATCGATACTGCAATGTACAGGAATAGTGGCTCTCCTTCTACGGGTTTTGCGAGTACGGGGGTGGCTAGGTAATATTTTAGTTGTTGGAAAGCCTTTTATTCCTCCGTCCACTCGATTTTTGTTCCCTTTCAGGTATCGTAGTAAGGTAAACACTTATCCGTTGATCGAGATGAAGCGATTGAGTACAGTAAGCCTGCGATTAGGTCTTCGTATCGATTTCATTGTTGGAGGCGTGGAAAACGAGTCGGAATGACTGTTCCAGCACTTCCCCTGTTGGTGATGTGGGTCTGATCCCGATTCTGGAGCCTTGTTTTAACGAGGACCCGTCGACATGGAGTGTCCACAATGAATCGGGCTCTTGGTTGGTAGTATATCCTGCCGGGAGTTCTACCAAGAAATCAGCAAGTACTGCGATTTTTCGCAAGTTTTTAAGCTCGATTTTCGATATCGTATTAAGCTTATCTGGATTGCCCATTTTGCTAACCTTCTAGGTTAACAGGGCTATGCAATATTGTCCACAGTGGGAATGATTGTTAGGACTACTACCGTATGAGACTGGAAATACGGCTTTAGTTTTCGTGCTGACATTACGACCGCAAGTGCCAGTTTTTCCATCATAGGATAGCGAATATCCGCATCGAGTTAGGTTTTGCTTACGTCAAAGATAGGCTTTTGCTCGCAGCATTCCTCACGGATGAGGACACGCTTGCAGCCGTGATCGATAATGCAATGTACAGGAATAGTGGCTCTACTTCTACTGATTTCCCGAGTACTGGGGGGTGGCTAGGTAGTGTTTTAATTGTTAAAAAGCCTTTTCGCATTCCTCCGTCCACTCGAATTGTTTTCCCTTTCAGGGTATCGTAGAAAGGTAAACACTTATCTGTTGATCGCGAGATGAAGCGATTGAGTACTGTAAGCCTGCGATTAGGTCTTCGTGTCGATTTCATTGTTGGAAGCGTGGAAGCGAGTCGAATGACTGTTCCAGCACTTCCCCGTTGGTGATGTGGGTCTGATCGATTCTGGAGCCTTGTTTTGAAGAGGACCCGTCGACATGGAGGGTCCACAATGAATCGGGCTCTTGGTTGGTAGTATATCCTGCGGAGTTCTACCAAGAAATCGGCAAGTACTTGTGATTTTGCGCAAGTTTTTCGCTCGGTACTCGATATCGTATTCGCTTATCTCGATTGCCCATTTTGCTAACCTTCCAGGTTGACTGGGGCTATGCAAGATTGTCCGCAGCGGGAAAGAAGTTAGGACTACTACCGTATGAGACTGGAAATACGGCTTTAGTTTTCGTGCTGACATTACGACCGCAAGTGCCAGTTTCTCCATCATAGGATAGCGAATCTCCGCATCGAGTTAGGTTTTGCTTACGTCAAAGATAGGCTTTTGCTCGCAGCATTCCTCACGGATGAGGACGCCGCTTGCAGCCGTGATCGATAATGCAATGTACAGGAATAGTGGCTCTGCTTCTACTGATTTCCCGAGTACTGGGGGGTGGCTAGGTAGTGTTTTAATTGTTGGAAAGCCTTTTCGCATTCCTCCGTCCACTCGAATTTTTTTCCCTTTCAGGGTATCGTAGAAAGGTAAACACTTATCCGTTGATCGTGAGATGAAGCGATTGAGTACCGTAAGCCTGCGATTAGGGCTTCGTACTCGTTTCCATTGTTGGCGTGGAAAACGAGTCGGAATGACTGTTCCAGCACTTCCCCCGTTGGTGATGTGGGTCTCATCCTGATTCTGGAGCTTGTTTTGACGAGGACCCGTCAACATGGAGGGTCCACAATGAATCGGGCTCTTGGTTGGTAGTATATCCTGCGGAGTTCTACCAAAATCGGCAAGTACTTGTGATTTTGCGCCAAGTTTTTAAGCTCGATTTTCGATATCGTATTAAGCTTATCTGGATTGCCCATTTTCTAACCTTCCAGATTGACTGGGGCTATGCAAGATTGTCCGCGAAGCGGAATGATGTTAGGACTACTACCGTATGAGACTGGAAATCGGCTTTAGTTTTCGTGCTGACATTACGACCGCAAGTGCCAGTTTTCCATCATAGGATAGCGAATCTCCGCGTCGAGTTAGGTTTTGCTTCGTCGAAGATAGGCTTTTGCTCGCAGCATTCCTCACGGATGAGGGCGCCGCTTGCAGCCGTGATCGATAATGCAATGTACAGGAATAGTGGCTCTGCTTCTACTGATTTCGAGTCTTGGGGGTGGCTAGGTAATATTTTAGTTGTTGGAAAGCCTTTTCGCATTCCTCCGTCCACTCGATTTTTGTTCCCTTTCAGGGTATCGTAGTAAGGTAAACACTTATCCGTTGATCGAGAGATGAAGCGATTGAGTACAGTAAGCCTGCGATTAGGTCTTCGTATCGATTTCATTGTTGGAGGCGTGGAAAACGAGTCGGAATGACTGTTCCAGCACTTCCCCGTTGGTGATGTGGGTCTCATCCTGATTCTGGAGCTTGTTTTGGCGAGGACCCGTCGACATGGAGTGTCCACAATGAATCGGGCTCTTGGTTGGTAGTATATCCTGCCGGGAGTTCTACCAAGAAATCGGCAAGTACTTGCGATTTTGCGCAAGTTTTTCGCTCGGTACTCGATATCGTATTCGCTTATCTGGATTGCCCATTTTGCTAACCTTCTAGGTTAACAGGGGCTATGCAATATTGTCCGCAGCGGGAATGATTGTTAGGACTACTACCGTATGAGACTGGAAATACGGCTTTAGTTTTCGTGCTGACATTACGACCGCAAGTGCCAGTTTTTCCATCATAGGATAGCGAATATCCGCATCGAGTTAGGTTTTGCTTACGTCAAAGATAGGCTTTTGCTCGCAGCATTCCTCACGGATGAGGACGCCGCTTGCAGCCGTGATCGATAATGCAATGTACAGGAATAGTGGCTCTACTTCTACTGATTTCCCGAGTACTGGGGGGTGGCTAGGTAGTGTTTTAATTGTTAAAAAGCCTTTTCGCATTCCTCCGTCCACTCGAATTGTTTTCCCTTTCAGGGTATCGTAGAAAGGTAAACACTTATCTGTTGATCGCGAGATGAAGCGATTGAGTACTGTAAGCCTGCGATTAGGGCTTCGTACTCGGTTTCATTGTTCGAGGCGTGGAAAACAAGTCGGAATGACTGTTCCAGCACTTCCCCCGTTGGTGATGTGGGTCTGATCCCGATTCTGGAGCCTTGTTTTGACGAGGACCCGTCGACATGGAGGGTCCACAATGAATCGGGCTCTTGGTTGGTAGTATATGCCGTCGGGAGTTCTATCAAGAAATCGGCAAGTACTTGTGATTTTGCGCAAGTTTTTCGCTCGGTACTCGATATCGTATTCGCTTATCTCGATTGCCCATTTTGCTAACCTTCCAGGTTGACTGGGGCTATGCAAGATTGTCCGCAGCGGGAAAGAAGTTAGGACTACTACCGTATGAGACTGGAAATACGGCTTTAGTTTTCGTGCTGACATTACGACCGCAAGTGCCAGTTTCTCCATCATAGGATAGCGAATCTCCGCATCGAGTTAGGTTTTGCTTACGTCAAAGATAGGCTTTTGCTCGCAGCATTCCTCACGGATGAGGACGCCGCTTGCAGCCGTGATCGATAATGCAATGTACAGGAATAGTGGCTCTGCTTCTACTGATTTCCCGAGTACTGGGGGGTGGCTAGGTAGTGTTTTAATTGTTGGAAAGCCTTTTCGCATTCCTCAGATCCCTTTCGAATTTTTCCCTTTCAGGGTATCGTAGAAAGGTAAACACTTATCCGTTGATCGTGAGATGAAGCGATTGAGTACCGTAAGCCTGCGATTAGGGCTTCGTACTCGTTTCCATTGTTCGAGGCGTGGAAAACGAGTCGGAATGACTGTTCCAGCACTTCCCCCGTTGGTGATGTGGGTCTCATCCTGATTCTGGAGCTTGTTTTGACGAGGACCCGTCAACATGGAGGGTCCACAATGAATCGGGCTCTTGGTTGGTAGTATATCCCGCCGGGAGTTCTACCAAGAAATCGGCAAGTACTTGTGATTTTGCGCAAGTTTTTTGCTCGGTACTCAATATCGTATTCGCTTAGCTTGATTGCCCATTTTTCTAACCTTCCAGATTGACTGGGGCTATGCAAGATTGTCCGCAGGCGGAATGATGTTAGGACTACTTACCGTATGAGGCTGGAAATACGGCCTTAGTTTTGGTGCAGACATTACGACTGCAAGTGCCAGTTTTTCCATCATAGGATAGCGAATCTCCGCATCGAGTAAGGTTTTGCTTACGTCGAAGATAGGCTTTTGCTCGCCGCGTTCCTCACGAATGAGGATGCCGCTTGCAGCTGTGATCAATACCGAAATGTACAGGAATAGTGGCTCTCCTTCTACAGGTTTCGTGAGTACCGAGTGGTGTCTAGGTAGTGTTTCAGTTGTTCGAAAGCCTTTTCGCATTTCTCCGTCCACTCGAATATTTTGTTCCCTTTCAGGGTATCGTAGAAAGGTAAACACTAATCCGCTGATCGCGAGATGAAGCGATTGAGTGTTGTGACTCTTCCGGTTAATCTCTGCACCTCTCACTTCGTTCTCGGGGACGCCATTTCAATCAGCGTAGTGATCTGTTTTGGATTAACCTCGATACCGCGGAAGGTGACAAGATATCCTTAGAACTCTCCTGATGCTACCGCAAACCTACACTTTGCAGGGTTAAGTTTTATGTTGTGTAGGTTGAGCTTCTCGAAACATTCTCGTAGGTGAGTGATATGATCTTGTTCCTCGAGGGATTTTACGAGTATATCATCAATGTACACCTCCATCGTTTTTCCGAGCTGTTCGGAGAACATACGGTTGACGAGTCGCTAATAAGTTGCACCAGCATTCTTAAGACCGAACAGCATTACTTTGTAGCACTAAGTGCCGCGGTTAGTTATGAATGTTGTTTTTTCTTGATCGTCGGTGTTCATCATGATCTGATTGTACCCAGAGAATGCGTCCATAAAGGACAAGAGTTTGTTCCCTGCCGTTGCTTCGACCAGGCGATTGATGTGCGGCAGCGGAAAGCTATGTTTTGCAAACCCCTTATTGAGGTTGGCGAAATAGACGCAGACTCGCCACATCGAATTCAGACATGGAGTTCCTACGATTGCGTTATACGATGTAGGTTGATCGATGACAAAGGACTCCATGATTTTTGTCATGCTGCCGGCTTTAACCGAGAGAGTAATTGTGCTGAGAGTCATGGTAGCCTCCCCGAGAGTCCTACTACTGGATTTGGATCTTCTGTGATTTCGAACGGAAGGATTTCCATTCTTTCGAGGGTGTTTTTGAAGATGAGATCGGCCGAGCTTCCGGTGTCGACTAATATCCTTGCGACATCAATGTCCTGGATTGTCAGCTCGACGACAAGGAGATCGTTGAGAGGTTTGACCGGGTTGGTCTTTGCTCTTTCGTTGAAGGAGATGACATCGCTGCCTGTTTTATTAGGCATATCGTGTCTTTGTCGTTCGGTGTTGGTGTCAAAATCGGTCACGACGGAATCAATGACTGAAAGTCTCTAGAAAGTATTTCTTGAACAAAAAGTCTCGGATAATTTGAAAAGAAGTTATCGAGATTTTCTCAAATAGAATATCAACTCTCTGTGAGATCGAAGACTACGGGCGCAGCGGACGAGTCCTCGAAAGATCGGTCCGCTTCGCCAAAGGACATCAAGATTCGATCGCCACAAAACCCTAAACACAAAGAATCTGCCTCGAAACCCGAAGAGTCGTTCTCTCAAACCGTGAGGAACCAGAAAACGATCAAGATATCAAATCGAAGCCCTCGCCGAGATCTTCAGCCTGGCGCCGGCGGCACCGGCCTGGCGCCCGGCGGCACCGTCCGCAGCGGGCGGCCTGGCGCCGGCGGCACCGACCTGGCGCCGGCGGCACCGTCCGCAGCGGGCGGCCTGGCGCCCGGCGGCACCGACCTGGCGCCGGCGGCACCGTCCGCAGCGGGCGGCCTGGCGCCGGCGGCACCGACCTGGCGCCCGGCGGCACCGACCTGGCGCCCGGCGGCACCGGCCTGGCGCCCGGCGGCACCGGCCTGGCGCCGGCGGCACCGTCCGCAGCGGGCGGCCTGGCGCCAGCGGCACCGACCTGGCGCCCGGCGGCACCGACCTGGCGCCGGCGGCACCGTCCGCAGCGGGCGGCCTGGCGCCGGCGGCACCGACCTGGCGCCGGTCGATGGCCTCGCCCTGGTCTCGGTCCCATCGTGTTGGTCTGATCCCATCTTGGCTTGTTTGGATCAATCATTGTGAGCTTGGGGCGATCCGGCTCGGAATGAACATCTTCGATTCGGTTGGAATCGTCCTCGATGTTTTACGACAAAACAAGAAGGATTGGATTTCGTAGAAGATATCGTATAAAACAAAGATCGATTAACTTGAACATCGATCCTTTAGGCTATCGGTTTATTCTCGAGAAAGATCGTCTTTCAGAAATCATTATAAAGCGTTTAGCGACTTAAGACAAGTCCGCGGACTTACTTACGATTTCAAGGATTCAGGCCCAATCAGGCTATGACGATTTATCCGATTTCCCAAACGTTGGATAAACATCAAGTCACCGAAAAATAGCGGAAGACTTCGAGGATAATTACGAGCCGGCGAAAATGGAATATTTCTGAAGAGATAAGCTTGGGCCCAAAGGCGAGGTCCATCATCCTAAGGCAAACCGACCTTTGAGTGGATATATAAGGAGAGCAAGAGTGGAAGAGGAGGAGATCCAAAATCCTAGAATCTAGACTTAGAGAAATCCTTCTAGCTTAGAGAACTCAGAACTTAGGCGGTTAGGCCAGCGAGGCAGGACTTTGAGCGTCTGGCGCCTCTTGTTCTAATTTTATCTTCTCCGCTGATCCTGTTCCTCGGAAGGATCTAACTATCGTTTACTCAGAGCTCCGCACATAGAAACCCTAAGCATTATCTTGACATGCCGTTTCTATGACCAGCGCTCATACTAGGCGAACCAGGCCCTAGAGCGTCTGGCGCCTCCTGCTTCGCAAATCTCGGCTCCTCGGAAGGATCGGACAATTCTTTACTTCAAAGCTCTGCACATAGAAACCCTAGGCATTATCTTGACATTCCTGTTTCTATGACAAGCGCTCATACTAGATCGAATCCGCCCAGGCGGTTCGATCTCTTGTTCAATTCTTTCTAAACTGAACTTCGTCCGACTTGATCCTCGAAAGTGCGTAGGCAGCCTTTCTTAAGGTCAGTCTCAAATCTTAACAAATCTTTTTCGCATTTATTCGGTCACTTGTCGTTGGCTGTCGCGAAGAATCCAGACCTTCAAAGGAAACTTCGGGTTAACTTGGCTTTCCTCCGCAATCTTATTCATTAAAATTGGCGGTGTGAATTCCGGTTCCCACAGTTTAAGCTAGAAGGAGGAGGATGGATTACTCTTACTCATACGGCCGCAAAGCTGCTTGATCGAACCGATGTCGAAATAGGAAGGAAAAAGTTGCAGTTTCGTCAGCGATGGTAAAACAACTCCAGCAGCGACTGTTCCTACGGCCAGCGGCTTACATAACGCCCGCGGTGCTCGAGCAAATCAAAAACCTAGCGGCTTTCCGCCACAGGAAGAGCAAAAAGCGAGCTCGCAATTTCTCTATCTAAATAGAAAGACAGCGATACAATCTATCAAACCCCAAAATTCATCTTGTTACCAAGTTAAATGCATAGCGAGCAAGGTTTCTCTGAAAAGCGTTTCTTCGAGAACCTCTCGGAAAAATAAAACTTATTCTCCTCGAAACCTTGGGAAACCCTTTATTACTCGTGGAACAGAAGCCGCGGCAAATCGGTTCACCGATTCCCACTGCCATACTTCTTACAAACAACTCTCGAGGAACAAGCGAGAAAGCGAAAGGAGGTCGGAGCTTAATCTTACTAGGACGACTTGCCATAGGGTAAGATCAGTCTTTCCAGTCCGCCTTAGTAAGAGCCCACTTTGTTCTCCTTTGTGTCTAGGTCAAAATGGCTTCGTTTCATCTCAATCGGAGTTTCCGTTGAGATTTTCTGAAAGAACAAAGTCACTGTCGGCCACCTGCGCCGTGGGCAGGACAAACATTACCGAGGTCACCTCACCCTCCGACATGGCTACCTGCCACAGGGCGAACTCACCTTCGTTATCCTTTGAGTTTAGATCAAAGTGGCTTCGTTTCGTCTCAATCGGAGTTTCCGTTGAGATTTTCTGAAGGAACAAAATCACTCTCCGGCCACCTCGCCGTGGGCGAGAACAACCATCACCAAGGTCACCTCGCCCATGGCCACCTGGCCTGTGGAAACCTCACTTTTCTCTCCTTTGAGTCTAGGTCAAGATTGTTTTCGTTTACGTCTCAATCGGAGCTTCCGTTGAGATTTTACGAAGAAAACAATGTCGCTGTCTCGACCACCTAAGCCCATGAGAAGGATCTCTCTGTCCGTCATAGGGCGAGACGGTCCTGTCTCAGTACCATGCATATTTGCCTGAGTTTTCATACTTAGCGGTCTTTGAGTCCGTGAGCCCGGGGATCGGCGAAGGCAAGCAACAGCAGCATCGGCGACGGCGGGACCGCGGCACGGCGGCAGAGCGCCTGGCGCCCGGCGGCACCCGGCCTGGAGCGGCGGCACCGTCCGCAGGCGGCCTGGCGCCCGGCGGCAGGGTCCTGGCGCCCATCCGTGCAGTCGTTTCGTGATCTCGAACAGCGGCAACATCTTGGTCCCTTAAACCCATGTTGGTTGTTCGAGAAACACGGCGATTCTTCCGCAAAGCCTTCTCGATTGTTTAACAAAGCTCATATTCTAGAATCTAAGTTGAAGCCTCATTACTCAAACCCTCGAAGGCGGAAAGTCTACAAATCCAAGTCCATCTCAATCCGATACTCGATGAGTCGTTGGATTAAGCGATTATCTCAAAATCTACGGCTAAAGATCTTCCCAAACTCAAAGATTTCCGCAAGCGACTAGCGGGGAAAGATCAAACAACTAAAACCCACAGGCGGCAAGATGGCCTGGCACCGGCGGCACCCGGCCTGGAGCGGCGGCACCGTCCGCGGGGGCGGCCTGGCGCCCGGCGGCACCGTCCGCGGGGGCGGCCTGGCGCCCGGCGGCACCGTCCGCGGGGGCGGCCTGGCGCCCGGCGGCACCCAGCCTGGCGCCCGGCGGCACCGTCCGCGGGGGCGGCCTGGCGCCCGGCGGCACCGTCCGCAGGCGGCCTGGCGCCCGGCGGCACCGTCCGCGGGGGCGGCCTGGCGCCGGCTGCACCGGGATCGCGGGCGGCCTGGCGCCCGGCGGCACCGTCCGCGGGGGCGGCCTGGCGCCGGTCCGCGGCCCTCGTCCTGGTCTCGGTCCTATCGTGCCTGGTCGATCCCATCTTGGCTTGTTGGATCAATCTTCGTAAGTTTAATGCGATCACGGTTATTCTAAACACCAATCGTCACCGACTATCACGAGGAAATGGGATTCGCCGAATGCGAAACCTTCAAAAGACTATTTTCTCAAAAATTTTTGTAAAGGTTTTAATTCTTTGTAGGACAGGAACAAAAGCGTCTTGAAAAACTGCCGTAGAATTTAGGGAACTTAGGACCTAGGTGGATAGTCTAGCAAGCTAAGTCTTAGGCAAAATTTCCAGTCTTGTTCCATCGTTCCTTGATTTTCCAGGTAGAACATGCAAACCGATCTAGTCTCGAAAAATGAAAGCGATGCATGCAGCGTTCTAAAAGCATACTCACCCGCTTCTAAAAGAAAGAAAAAGCGTACACAAGCCTTGAACGGCTAACCCGTTTTCTTTAAGTAAAAGAAAAGGGAAGTAGGTGCATTATACTATACCGTATAATCCCATCTTGAAAACTTTTGCTTCAGCATCAAGACAACGCTTTTAACAAAGCAAACTCTGCATCAATAAGATTAGATCTAAAAAGCGTAACGGCATAGCCAACCGTTACAAACATAGTCTTGAAAACTCTACGTCGTCTCTCGTCGCAAACTTCGCGACTAGAAGCGTGTACCAGCGTCAGACTAATAGCACGACGGTGAACTACGAAAATAGCGAAATAACCGGTAAAACTCCATAAGTAGTTGAAGCAGCTTTAGATCAAAGATCGAAATCATAGCGGAAACATCTCGTGTAATCCGCAGAAACATCGCTACTTTAACAATCTGCGATTTTCTATCTCCATGAAACCGGTCATCCATTACTTTGTATAACAAGAAAATTTTAAAACAAAACAGCCTATGGAAAAACATGATCGGTCTCATGCAAAGCGATTTCGCGATGCATAAAAGTGAATGAGGAAAACATAATCCGTGGTCGCGAATATCGCAAGTAATTTGTGAAAGCGTTCTCCGGTTACCTTTGCGAAAACCCCTTACATCACTTTTACGAAAAATCCTCTGTATGGTCGAGTCAATTCATACAAAGCAACTTTAAGTAAAATAAACATAATGGGTCCAGCGGGTAACTGGCGTAGACAGTTTTAAGCTCCACAAGGTTTCTGGCTCCTGCTTTCACTCCCAGCGGTTACATCCGAGCAGGAAATAATCACGCAGGCGAACCCGCGCGTGTCCTCGTCGATCACTTAAACTTTGTCCCCTCGGATAAAATGAAGCGATTTTCATGCAACAAAAAATTTTATCTGAACCATTCATCATTATAACTGAAACCTAAAGAGGAAGATCGTTTCTAAAAGCCATCAGCCGTAACTCAGAAAACTCCGCTATGCTTGGCATGTCTATCTCGGCAAGCGCTATTTGGCCCTCGACCAGCTTCAGCCATTAAAGCCGGACCTGAATTCGGCATCCCGTTAAGGACAATCGTAAACTAACATGACCTTAATAAGGGTCATGGTCTGATCGTTACCAGCGACTTCCTTGGCGATCGGCTAAATCTAGCCTCCATGCCAATCAAAGCTACTGGCGACCATCGCTCCAATCATAGCGGCTAAAACAACAATCCGCGATTTGTTCATAGAGCGTAAGTGACTATTACGCAAGCAATTTGTCATATAACCCAGAATCGAAATCATCGATAAACTCTTCATACCAAAACTCAGTCCTAACAACCATATGGTTAGCGGAAGATTTAAACTTATCGTCAATCGATTAAGTTCTATCGCCCGTAAACCACGGCATGAAAAGCTTCGTGACAAGGCTCCAAGAGTTATATGAGTCATCCTTAATATATACAAACAAATCCGGAAGGTCAACACTTCCGCGAAGCTATGTGAATGTAGGCGCTTCTCCTGAGTCGAACATCTGCGACCTCTTGGTCCTGTGTCCAAACCAAAACAACAGTTTCTGGCTGCGAACATTAAGCAAAACATCTCCAAAGCCAGCGAACATTTCAACCACGAAATGCGGCACAAGGAAACTTCGACCTTCAGCACTGCGAGGCGTCGCTAGCTTTCGAAGGACATTCTTTTCCTCAAAGCGTTCCAGACAAAATCCTCGTCTCTAGAACTCAAAATATACAAACATACCTCTAGCGGTAACATGCATCTAAACTGGCATCATTTCGTTGTTGCTGATCACAACAAGCGAACTCTAACGTCCTAAACAGACAAATAGCAGCCCTTGAGGGTAGGCTCTCTTACATCCGACAAGGATAAATATAGCCGCTATACAAGAAATCAAATTTTGGTTTAGCTCTTAAGTAAAGGAAGTAGCTCGACTCCGCCAGACAAATCATATAAGCCGACAACAATTAGCGGATTTTAAGCGGTGCGAGTCAGGTTAAAATCGCAAACAGGCAAAAGCGAAAGCCGATTTGTCATCGCAAAGCCTCAGTCAGAGTAAACCTAGGTCTTGCCTAAACCCAGCCGCGCTGGATCTTGACATCTCACGGACATAGTATGGTATCACGAGATCAAAATTTGTCTCTTCACTTAAGCCTATTAGTTTCACGAACTTTCAGCGTAATCGGTAAACCGCGGAAAATCTCGCTTTATGCAAACAATAGATGCGGTGATCATCAGGGAACTAGGAATGAGGCGACAACTCACACCCTCTTTCTCATGCCGAAAAAACTGAAGTTCATAAATAATCAAAAACAAATACATCAACAGCATCATGCTCGAAAGTCTCTCATGACACATAACCAGACCATATCAGTCTGGCTGGAAAACAGATAACAAGGGTCTTAAACTCCAAAGCGAACTACGGAAGGATTGATCCCTACAACAAAGTGCGTAGGCAGCCTTCGAAAGCAGCCCAATCTTACCACTTTCAGCGGAGCCTTTCAACCATTAATTCCGCCTATCTTACCTGACATGTCTTATGGCTCGCAAGAACATCACGAAGGTTCTAACGAGCTGGGGGCTAACTGTTGGTGTCAAAATCGGTCACGACGAATCAATGACTGAAAGTCTAGAAAGTATTTCTTGAAACAAAAGTCTCGGATAATTTGAAAAGAAGTTATCACGAGATTTTCTCAAATTAGAATATCCACTCTCTGTGAGATCGAAGACTACGGGCGTGTGCGGGCGACAGTCCCGGAAAGATCGGTCCGCTCGCCAAAGGACATCAAGATTCGATCGCCACAAAACCCTAAACACAAAAGAATCTGCCTCGAAACTTGAAGAGGTCGTTCTCTCAAACCGTGAGGAACCAGAAAACGATCAAGATATCAAATCGAAGCCCTCGCCGAGATCTTCAGCCTAGCGCCGGCGGCACCGGTCTGGCGCCGGCGGCACGCGCCACGCAGGCCGGCCTGGCGCCGGCGGCTTCCGACCTGGCGCCGGCGGCTTCCGTCCGCAGCGGGCGGCCTGGCGCCGGCGGCACCGACCTGGCGCCGGCGGCACCGTCCGCGGGCGGCCTGGCGCCGGCGGCTTCCGACCTGGCGCCCGGTCGACGGCCCTCGTCCTGGTCTCGGTCCCATCGTGTTCGGTCTGATCCCATCTTGGCTTGTTTGGATCAATCATCGTGAGCTTGGGACGATCACGGCTATGGAATGAACATCTTTAGATTCGGTTGGAATCGTCCTCGATGTTTTACGACAAAAACTAGAAGGATTGGATCTCTCGTAGAAGATATCGTATAAAACAAAGATCGATTAACTTGAACATCGATCCTTTAGGCTATACGGTTTATTCTCCGAGAAAGATCGTCTTTCCGAGAAATTGTATAAAACGTTTAACGACTTAAGACAAGTCCACGGACTTACATACGATTTCAAGGATTCAGGCCCAATCAGGCTATGACGATTTATCCGATTTCCCGAACGTCAGATAAACATCAAGTCACCGAAAAATAGCGGAAAACTCGAGGATAATTACGAAGACCGACGAAAATGGAATATTTCCTGAAGAGATAAGCTTGGGCCCAAAGGCGAGGTCCATCATCCTAAGGCAAACCGACCTTGGAGTGGATATATAAGGAGAGCAAGAGTGGAAGAGGAGGAGATCCAAAAATCCTAGAATCTAGACTTAGAGAAATCCTGCTAGCTTAGAGAACTCAGAACTTAGGCGGTTAGGCCAGCAAGGCAGGACTTAGAACGTCTGGCCGCCTCTTGTTCTAATTTTATCTTCTCAGCAGATCCCTGTTCCTCTCGGAAGGATCTAACTATACGTTTACTCAGAGCTCCGCACATAGAAACCCTAAGCATTATCTTCGACATGCCCGTTTCTATGACCAACGCTCATACTAGACGAACCAGGCCCTAGAACGTCTGGCCGCCTCCTGCTCGCAAATCTCCGCTCCTCTCGGAAGGATCGGACAATTCTTTTACTTCAAAGCTCTGCACATAGAAACCCTAGGCATTATCTTCGACATTCCTGTTTCTATGACAAACGCTCATACTAGATCGAATCTGCCCAGATGGTTCGATCTCTTGTTCAATTCTTTCTAAACTGAACTACGTCCGACTTGATCCTCGAAAGGGGTACGTAGGCAGCCTTTCTTAAGGTCCAGTCTCAAATCTTAACAAATCTTTTTCCGCATTTATTCGGTCACTTGTCGTTGGCTGTCGCAGAGAATCCGGACCTTCAAGGAAAGTCGGGTTAACTTGGCTTTCCTCCGCAATCTTATTCATTAAAATTGACGGTGTGAATTTCGGTTCCCACATTCGGTGTGTTTTTGAGTTAGAAAATCCGACCCCCTGTAACACCCCCGAACAGTTCTAGGTATAGGTCGAACCACCGGCCAACAATCAAACAAGAACATGACCGATGGACCAACTTTCTACCAAGGTTTGGGAGCGCTACATGACGGGCTAGGGCCGTTCCGTCCAAGGTCACAAAGAGTGCAATTCGTGACTAGGCCAGTTCGACCACTAACACGTCCCGTCAGATAAAGGCCTGAGACTTCTCAACCCGTACCTCAATATGACGTTGTGTTAGCTTGGACAAAGCTAATATCAGATAGAACAAGGCATTTACATAAAACATCACTTTATTTATTTTATAACATATTCAGTTCACAGCACCCAAAATATTATACATGTAGTGGCATGCCAAGAGAGCAAAAGATACATACTTATAGTCTGAAAACGTCGCAAGCAAAAAGATGTAAAATACTACACCAGCCGACCTAACTTCCCGCAACCTCTACAAGCACTACTGGTCACCTGAAAACAACAAAGAGTGAGGAGTGAGTAATCTAGCATTATTCAGTGAGCTACAATCCTCAACTAACAAATACAACCCCTCGCTATCCCACCCCAAACAAATCTAAAGCGAGAGGTTCACCTAATAACCCAAATCAATAATAGTAATAATAAGCAATCAGAAATCCGCAGCAGAAAATAATACGAGTAAAATATCGATACTATAAGATAGTCGCTAAAACTCGTAAAACGATAATCTAGAGTTTACCAAACCCTTAACATAAAATAATATATCTAGGGCCCGGTGACGTTAGGTTCCTCCTTCATCATCGGCAATATCCTATCTCCCTACCACGAAGGCTAGAAGAAGGAACTTTCAACCCATCATGCCCACAGTCATTCGGGTCACCGCACGACAGCCCACAGTCCTTCGGGTCACTGCCACATTACACCGTCGTGTAATAACTCAGCCTTAGGCCATGACCCCATCTCTCTGAGTTTTCCCAATCCAGCGAATAAGGGGTTTCCTTGAACCCGCCGGGTACGAGGTCTGAAGGAACGCTAACTCACCCACAATATGCCTAGCAATGGCGGGTTAAGCACATGCTGTCGGCCAGTATAATACTAAACCCGGTAATATAACCAAGGTTCCAAACAATAATCACAATCAACATAATCAACCACATTCTAGAATATAGAAGAAAGACTAATTCCAGAATATCTAACTACCGCAACCTAGCGATATCATCTAAGCATTCAACGTTCTCTAACCAATCAACCTAACGATTAGCATGCTACTACGATTCTCAAACAATAACTAAGCATGCTATCAACCAATCCACCTAACCATTACTATTAAGTAAACAAACCGTTACTCAGTTTAGACCTGGCCCCCTGCCATGATCCAACTTCCAAGTAACAGGAACGTGCATGAAAACAGCTTAGCAATCAATCGATTATAACTCACAGTTTTTGGTTGACCGTGGCCTTGACCCCGTGTCCGTCTTCTGCGATCCGAACCCTTTTCTTGACCTTCACAAGTAGACCCACGTCTGGACTGATCCTCACTTGAGCAGAACCTTCTTCAGATGTCGACTCAAATCGGGCAGAGTAACTGTTCTCGAAAACTCTCAAAAACTGCCGAAAAAGGATCGAAAATGATTGAAACTCTAACTTTCTTTCTTTGCTTTCTCTCTCACGTTTTTAACTGACTTTGAACTTGTCTGGATGTGTTGAAATGAGCTGGGGTCGTGGGGTATTTATAGGAAGCAGCAATCAATCAGAAACAAGCCGTGTGGCAGCCCGTGGGTCGCTTCGCATGGCTCCGGTCGCATGCGCGGCGGCACCTCGTGCTCCACATGTCTGGCTGCATGACCAGGATGGCATGCATGAATACACCACGTCCTCCACATTTCTGATGGCATGGACTTGTTTCATGCACACTGACACCACATCGGCCACATGTCGATCAGCATGCTTCGATCGCAGGTTGAGCGGCACCTCGTGCTTCTGTGTGTCACTCCGCATGCTGTGATCGTTTGGGCTTCAACACCTCCTGTTTTCCTTGCCACCTACCCTGCCAGGCAGTTGACACCACGTCCATATCTCATAGATCAAGCCACCTCGAGCTTCTCGGTCCATTCGACTGATTCCGGCCCTTCCGGTGAATTTTCGACCCGCGATCAATCCCGAATATTTTTCTATGCCCGTTCTGATGAGCTGAATATTTTTCATAAACTCCAAAATATTTCTGACCTTGATGGAAAATATTTCCCGAGCCTCCGGCATCCTCGAAAAATCCCAAAATACCAAAATCAAGGTTTTTGTTTGATTTCGGGTTTTACCGTCGTGCTTCGATTCCCGTCGTGCTTCAAAAAATTTTTATTCTTCCAACACCTCCCTCTTATCAATCTAACACCTTCTCTAACAGGGTCGAGCAGCTTAAGGTTCCTTCACGATCAATTCTTCGACCACTCTATTAATAATATTTTTTTTAAGGGTTCCTACATTCTCCCCCCCCCCCCTTAACAGAATTCGTCCTCGAATTCTAAGGTTCTGAGGGGGCCTCCTTCTTCCATCACGACATCTTCTCGGAAAAACTCTGGGTGGTTGGCTTTAAATCTCTCTTCATCCTCCCAAGTGACATGAATCCTCTTTTGTCTTCCCCAGAATACTTGTACTTGAGCAATCTCACGATTCTTCAGTTTCCGAACACGCCTTTCTCCAAGTCGGATTGTTCCTTCTAGATATGTAAGGTTCGTCCTTAGCTCCTCAATTCTCTCGGGCTCAACAGCACTTGGATCTCGTATATGTTTCCGAAGCATGGAAACATGGAATACCAGGTGTAGATGCATATCCTCAGGCAGATCCAATCGATAAGCTACCTCACCAACTTTTCCGATGATCTTGTACGGACCAATGAATCTTACTGCGAGTTTCCCAACCTTGCCAAATCTGTCTTTCCCTTTCTGTGCTGTAACCTTCAAGTAGACCCAATCTCCTATCTCAAAAGTTACCTCTCTTCTCGACTGGTCGGCGTACTTCTTCTGACAATCCTGAGCCTTCTTCATGTTGGTCTGGATCGTCTCAAGCTTAATCATAGTTTCTTGTGCAATAGGCGATCCAAACATTCTTCTTTCTCCCACTTCCGTCCAACACAAAGGTTTCTTGCATGGCCTTCCATACAGCGCTTCATAAGGCGGCATTCCTATGCTCGCATGATGACTGTTGTTATACGAGAACTCGACCAACGGTAGATGCTTCTCCCAATTTCCTGCCCAATCTAAAATACACATCCGAAGCATGTCCACGATTGTCCGAATGGTTCTCTCCGTTTGGCCATCTGTTTCTGGATGGAACGCCGTGCTTTTGAACAGTTTAGTTCCCAAGGCTTCTTGTAGTCCTTCCCAAAATGCTGCCGTGAATCTAGGGTCACGATCTGAGACGATGTCTGAAGGTACACCATGTAACTTCACAATCTGGTCGACGTACATCTCGGCCAATACTTCAACTTTATCAGTGTCTCTCATAGGCAATAAGTGTGTGACCTAGGTTAACCTATCCACAATCACCCAGATTGAGTTGTTCGATCTACCTGGAGCAGTGGGTAATCCAGTGATGAAATCCATGGAAATAGAGTCCCATTTCCATTGAGGTATCAGAAGATTCTGCAACAATCCTCCTGGAACTTGATCCTCGGCTTTAACTTGTTGACAAGTTTCACACTGTGCAACCCATTGCATACTGATCTCTTCATCCCCGGCCAATGATAGTATCTTCTCACGTCTCAGTACATCTTTGAACTTCTAGGATGAATACTAAGTAAGGAATGGTGTGCAACCCTTAGTATCTCATCTCTCAGCCCTAGTCCTTTTGGAACGGTGATCCGTCCATTGATAAGCAAAGTTCCCTCTTCCGCCAAGTAGTATCCAGCATTATTTGGTCCGGCTTGCCCTCTTAGTTCTTCAGCAATCATTTGTAGTTTCTCGTCTTTAAGTTGCTCCTCTCGGATCTTTTGAATCAAGCTGGCCTGATTCACTGCTTGTACTCCCAATGGTTCACTGGTTTGTCCCTCCAAAAAGACCAACTTCACTTGCTTCAGCTCTTGGTTTAACAGCTCCATCTTCCTTCGACTTAAGGCATCCGCAACCACATTCGCTTTACCAGGATGGTAGCGAATCTTTAGGTCATACTCAGCCACGAATTCCATCCATCTACGCTGACGCAGATTGAGCTCTGGCTGGGTGAAGAGGTATTTAAGACTTTGGTGGTCCGTGTATACCTCTACTTCTTCTCCGTACAAGTATGATCTCCAAATCCGCAAAGCGAATACCACGGCCGCTAACTCCAAGTCATGTGTGCTGTAGTTATCTTCATGCTTCCGTAGTTGCCGCGAGGCATATGCA
Organism: Brassica carinata; assembly: GCA_016771965.1. Lineage (NCBI taxonomy): Eukaryota > Viridiplantae > Streptophyta > Magnoliopsida > Brassicales > Brassicaceae > Brassica > Brassica carinata. The sequence goes on from CM028694.1 coordinate 9,640,863, forward strand.
ATGACTTTCCCATCTTGCATTAACACACAACCTAACCCAACTCGTGAAGCATCCGTGTAAACCGTGTAAGGTTTACCTTGCTCGGGCTAAGCTAACACAGGTGCACTTGTGAGAGCTTCCTTCAACTTCTTGAATGCCTTCTCTGTTTCTTCCGCCTATATAAAAGGAACTCCTTTACCGGTCAGTTTAGTTAAAGGCTTTGCAATGGAGGAAAAGTCCTTAACAAACTTCCGGTAATAACCCGCGAGTCCGAGAAAACTCCTCACTTCCGTCACTATGGTAGGTCGAGGCCATTCTCGTATGGCTTGGACCTTATCTGGATCAGCAGCCACGCCCTCTCCTGATACTATGTGACCAAGAAATCCTATCTCTCTCTTCCAAAACGAACATTTGCTAAACTTAGCAAACAACTTCTGATTTCATAATCTCTCCATAACCAGTCTCAGATGCTCTTCGTGCTCTTCCTTACTTCTTGAATACACCAGGATGTCGTCAATGAAAATGATCACAAATTTGTCGAGGTAGTCATGGAATACTTCATTCATCAATCTCATGAAAGCTGCAGGGGCGTTGGTGAGACCAAAGGGCATAACAACGAACTCATACTGCCTGTACCTCGTCCGAAATGCTGTCTTCATAATGTCTGACTTGGGAATAGAAATTTGGTGATACCCTGATGCCAAATCAATCTTCGAAAACCAAATAACTCCCTTAAGTTGGTCCAACAGCTCATCTATCCTCGGAAGAGGATACTTGTCTTTTATGGTGATGTTGTTGATACTGCGATAATCGATACACAACCTCATGCTTCCATCTTTCTTCTTCACAAATAGAACAGGAGCTCCCCAAGGTGAAGAGCTTGACCGGATGAATCCCTTTTCCAATAGATCCTCCAATTGTTTCTTCAGCTCAGCCAACTCCGCAGGGGCCATTCGATACGGTCCCTTAGCTATAGGTTTTGCTTCAGGCTCCAAAGTAATAGTAAAGGGATTACTCCGAGGTGGAGGTAATTCCTTTAATGGCGCAAAGACATCCTCAAACTCCTGGACTTTTTCTATGTCTTCGATCTTAACTTCATTGTTTGTGGCTCCTCCACTAACTGATAAAGTTACCAAATACACTTCCCCGTCTTGAAGCAAATCTTGTACACTCAATGCTGCCACCAATGACACTGTCATACTAGGATTGATTCCGTAGTATACCATCTCTGGAAGTTTGCCTCTGCCAAACAACAGCCTTCCCTTTTCACAATCGATCTGAACTCCATAGCTCGATAAGCAATCCATTCCAAGGATTACTTCGTAACCTTCCAAAGGCACGACTAACAAATCTGCCACGAACTCTTTCTCTTGAATGACCAAAGGAACATTCTTGATACACTGATGCGCTTGAAGGGTTCAGTCTGCAGGGGTCAAGACTGCCGCGTTTACCCTGTCAACCAAAAAGCTATCCCAAAACTGGGCAGCCACCTTAGGGGTCACAAAATTATGTGTTTCCCCCGAATCAAACAATACATGTGTGGGTTTACCAGCAACATGTATGGTTCCTGCCACAGTAACTCAATCAACAATATCTAAATCACAAAAATACTAATCAAGACTCACACAATCAACAATCAAAATATTTCTAAACACACAACCTAGCGATCAAGCAATCTATACCTAACCAGAATCCTAAATAAATTTCAACAACTAAATCTACACAAAGCTCATCCAATAAAAAGAGAAGGTTTAACATCCACAATATCTGTGATGGGACCCTTAGACGGTCCTGCATTGTCCGGGTTTTCTATACCTAAGGCATAAACTCTACCTCCTAGGTTTTGCTTCTTTGGTGCTGGCTCAATTGCTGGACGGCTAGGAGGAGCTCGGATCGCAAGAGGGGTCGCAAGGATTGGCTTGTTTGGACATGACGATGCATAATAGCCCTTCTTGAAGCAAGAGTAACAAGTGATGTCTTTCATCCTTACTGTTGAAAAACCCTGCTGGTTGCTTCGCTGATCGCGGGGACAGAACCTTGAAATGTGTCCCGGTTGACCACATATGTAACAGACCCTAGAGTTACCCCGATTGTTGACTTGGCCTCCAAATCCTCGGCCTTTGCCTTTATTAAATCTTGGACCCTTGTTGTAATTTGGTCTTTCTCCTTGGTTGAACTTAGTGTGTCCACCAGAATGTTGTGTAACCTTTCTTTCAACCTCTAATACAGCCTCAACATTAACGGCCTTTTCCACCAGATCCGATAAGCTGCTAAAGTTGCTCCCAGCTAATCGACTTCCAAGCTCCGGCTTTAATCCGTACATGAAGTTACGGATCATAGTTCCTTCATCTTCACGTCCATCAAAAACATGTCGTCTCAGCCTTGTGAACTCAGAATCATAGCTCCTCACTGGCCTATCTCCTTGAACAAGGTTCATAAACTGACGTTCCAACCGATGCTTTGCTTCAGGAGGAAAGTACTTCCTCTCGAAGTCTCCCTTGAACGATTCCCATGATGTGATTGTATGTCCACGCTGCCTTTCTATGCTGTCCCACCATCCTGTTGCGTATCCCTCCAGATAGTACACTGCGATCTTCTTTTTGTATTCTTCTGGGCACTCCATGGCTTCAAAATTCTTCTCCATCATAGTAATCCACTTGTCGGCTTCAATAGGATCTGATCCTCCTTTGTATTTGTGGGATCCAATGTTCTTCATGGTAGCTTGGAAACTTCAGGAGTATGAGTATGTGTGGCCTGGTTACTTAACGCCTTGGTCATCACATCATGTAAAAGCTTCAGGGTGTTTTCTGCTCCTTGATCTTGTGGTCTTTCTGTGGCATGGTTCTGATCTGGCCTTGGGTTTGATTGAATGGATTGATCATGCTGATGTCTCTGGGTCCAAATACGACTTGGACTAATGCTCGACAAACTGTCTTCTCGGTTAACTCGGGTCCTGTTACCGTACACCGGAAACAATCTTGTTCTCTGAGGAGGACTCCTATCATGTCCAAACATCTCACTAACGCCATTGCCATTACCATGGTCTGATCTGTAGCCCAATCCTCTTCCAGTTGAATCCCTACACTCTTCCCAAATCCGATCTCGTCCATCATTACCTATCCCGCGATTAGCCATCTGCACGCAAATAAAAGGGTAAGTCCTAATCCTATATAACTAAATACGGGAAGTGGCTGGTTTCCTAAAGCATCTTTTTGCGACTCTTTTGACTCGATAAAAATCATTGAAAGCGCTTGTGTCACACATGGACGAAACCATGCTCTGATACCACATCTGTAACACCCCCGAACCGTTCTAGGTATAGGTCGAACCACCGGCCAACAATTAAACAAGAACATGACCGATGGACCAACTTTCTACCAAGGTTTGGGAGCGCTACATGACGGGCTAGGGCCGTTCCGTCCAAGGTAACAAAGAGTGCAATTCGTGACTAGGCCAGTTCGACCACTAACACGTCCCGTCAGATCAAGGCCTAAGACTTCTCAACCCGTACCTCAATCTGACGTTGTGTTAGCTTGGACAAAGCTAATATCAGATAGAACAAGGCATTTACATAAAACATCGCTTTATTTATTTTATAACATATTCGGTTCACAGCACACAAAATATTATACACGTAGGGGCATGCCAAGAGAGCAAAAGATACATACTTATAGTCTGAAAACGTCGCAAGCAAAAAGATGTAAAATACTACACCAGCCTACCTAACTTCCCGCGACCTCGACAAGCACTACTGGTCACCTGAAAACAACAAAGAGTGAGGAGTGAGTAATCTAGCATTACTCAGTGAGTTACAATCCCCAACTAACAAATAAAACCCCTCGCTATCCCACCCCAAACAAATCTAAAGCGAGAGGTTAACCTAATAACCCAAATCAGTAATAGTAATAATAAGCAATCAGAAATCCACAGCAGAAAATAATACGAGTAAAATATCGATATTATAAGATAGTTGCTAAAACTCGTAAAACGATAAACAAGGGTTTACCAAACCCTTAACATAAAATAATATATCTAGGGCCCGGTGACGTTAGGTTCCTCCTTCATCATCGGCAATATCCTATCTCCCTACCACGAAGGCTAGAAGAAGGAACTTTCAACCGACCGCGGCCCACAGTCATTCGGGTCACCGCACGACAGCCCACAGTCCTTCGGGTCACTGCCACATTACACCGTTGTAATAACTCAGCCTTAGGCCATGACCCCGTCTCTCTGAGTCTTCCCAATCCAGCGAATAAGGGGTTTCCTTAAACCCGCCGGGTACGAGGTCTGAAGGAACGCTAACTCACCCACAATATGCCTAGCAATGGCGGGTTACGCACATGCTGTCGGCCAATATAATACTAAACCCGGTAATATAACCAAGGTTCCAAACAATAATCACAATCAACACAATCAACCACATTCTAGAATATAGAAGAAAGACTAATTCCAGAATATCTAACTACCGCAACCTAGCGATATCATCTAAGCATTCAACGTTCTCTAACCAATCAACCTAACGATTAGCATGCTACTACGATTCTCAAACAATAACTAAGCATACTATTAACCAATCAACCTAACCATTACTATTAAGTAAACAAACCGTTACTCAGTTTAGACCTGGCCCTCTGCCATGATCCAACTTCCAAGTAACACGAACCTGCATGAAAACAGCTTGGTAATCAATTGATTATAACTCACAGTTTTTTGTTGACCGTGGCCTTGACCCCGTGTCCGTCTTCTGCGATCCGAACCCTTTTCTTGACCTTCACAAGTAGACCCACGTATGGACTGATCCACACTTGAGCATAACCTTCTTCAGATGTCGACTCAAATTGGGCAGAGTAACTGTTCTCGAAAACTCTCAAAAACTGCCGAAAAAGGATCGAAAATGATCGAAACTCTAACTTTCTTTCTTTGCTTTCTCTCTCAAGTTTTTAACTGACTTTGATATGGTCTGGATTTTTTGAAATGATCTGGGGTCGTGGGGTATTTATAGGAAGCAGCAACCAATCAGAAACAAGCCGTGTGGCAGCCCGTGTGTCGCTTCGCATGGCTCCGGTCGCATGCGCGGCGGCACCTCGTGCTCCACATATCTGGCTGCATGAAAAGGATGGCATGCATGAATACACCACGTCCTCCACATGTCTGATGGCATGGACTGGTTGCATGCACACTGACACCATATCGGCCACATGTCGATCAGCATGCTTCGATCGCAGGTTCAGCGGCACCTAGTGCTTCTGTGTTTCACTCCGCATGCTGTGATCGTTTGGACTTCAACACCTCCTGCTTTCCTTGCCACCTACCCTGCCAGGCAGTTGACACCACGTCCTTATCTCATAGATCAAGCCACCTCGAGCTTCTCGGTCCATTCGACGGATTTCGGCCCTTCCGGTGAATTTTCGACCCGCGATCAATCCCGAATATTTTTCTACGCCCGTTCTGATGAGCTGAATATTTTTAATAAGCTCCAAAATATTTCTGACCTTGATGGAAAATATTTCCCGAGCCTCCGGCTTCCTCGAAAAATCCCAAAATACCGAAGTCAGGGTTTTTGTTTGATTTCGGGTTTTCCCGTCGTGCTTCGATTCCCGTCGTGATTCGAAAATTTTTTATTCTTCCAACACCTCCGTCTTATCAAAATAACACCTTCTCTAACAGGGTCGAGAAGCTTAAGGTTCCTTCACGATCAATTCTTCGACCACTCTATTAATAATAATTTTTTTAAGGGTTCCTACACCCCCCCCCCCCTCCTTCTAGCTCCAAACTGTGGGAATCAAAATTCGCACTGTCGATTTCCTTCGATTTAGGAAAGTTAGGAAAACCCTAATTTCCCAGAGGTTCCGGATATCTGCTAAACCACACGCCAAGCAATCAAGACACAAAAATATTAGACGAAAAATAAGAGAATCGAAAAGAGAGCAAAGTAGGTCTTATTCCGAATCCGCGAAAGAGCGTTACAACGAGGTAAGAGCCTTGGCCGCGAGAGCTGTCGGAGAGTTCCCTAGTTCTAATAACCAAAGAGTGTGAAAACCTAGTTGAGTCGCAGCTCGATTCTAAAGACGGAAAATTGCCTATTGCTCTAAGTTCTAAGTTTCTTGCTGTGAGTTCGGATCATTCTGCATCTTCGACCTTAACATCCTTATATACTCCTCTTAAGGCGGTTTGCTCTTTCCCATTCTGACCCTGGTCGAGTTTATCGATTCGCGGAAATATTCCTTTTTCTTCTCCATCCTCATCATTTTCTTGGAAACTTGATATTTATTTTCCGATTTCGCGAGATTTCTCCTTATCCTGCAAGTAAGATAAACCGTCATAACATCGTTGGGCTTGATCTTAAATGGAATCGTGAGTTTTTTTGGGCCGGGTTCTAGGCCTCTTCGGACCGTCTTCCGATTTAAATGTTTTTACAATTTCTTTGAAAATGCACTCCTTGGTACGACGTCCATTGAACGAGGAAGTTCATACTTCTCGTACAGTTTAGACGATTATGGTGTCAAGTTAACTGTCGCCATGTTACGATAACTATGAACTTCATTTGGGAATATGAACCTTGACGGTTCTCATTGAAAAGTACCAATGATAACTCCGATCGAGAGAAAACGAGGGACTGATCTTGTCGAGGTTCAACGGGAGGCACAAGATTTGATCCAACTCGCCAAACGGGCAAAATTGGACGGAATTCTTGATCCTACTCGCCATCGATCCTACTCGCCAAGATGGCGAGTTGGAAAGGCTTCGGGAGCTCCAACTCGCCATCTTGGCGAGTTAGACTGGTCCAACTCGCTAAGATGGCGAATTGGAGTTGCTTCAGGAGCTCCAACTCGCCATCTTGGCGAGTTAGAATGGTTTCGGGAGATCCAACTCGCCATCTTGGCGAGTTGGATGTTTTTCTCGAGTCTTTTGGTTGGGAATTTTTGTCGAGAGTGTACGAAGATGCAATTTTTAGACGTTGATTTTGAGATAACCGTTTTTTACCCCAACAGGCTTTCCTGCTGGTGATCAGAAGATCGTGGCCTTAGCCAGCAAACGGAGTTGTAGACATGCTGCAGTGAGCATATATCTTCATCTAGTTGGTAGTAATCGCAGGGATTCGTCGGTTGTAAACATCTCGATAAAGATGGTGAGCCTTGCCTTAGCGGCTGTAGAGATGATGAGTTCTAAGGATGAACGTGTTGACCTCCTTTATTTAGGTTTAGAAACCTATCTTTATACTGGAGGTCGTGCCTCCATCCTAAAATTTGGAAATATTCAATATATCCTTAGATAATAGAATATTTCCATTTTTCTTAAGGGCGGCCTATATACTGGAATACTTCCTCTTTCTCTTGGATTTAGGAGGATCCTTTTGTGGCTAAGAAGGTTTCCTTGTATTAAGAAGATTTCCATTTATCCCAAGGCAGGAGAAATCATTCGGCCTGGAAGTCGGAAGTCGGAACCCGGAGGCGGGACCCTGATCCGGGGGCAGGATCCTGGAAGCTGGAGAAATCTCTTCATGAATTATTTTTCCCCAACAGCATCGGAACTGGTGGTGGCTCTTCTGACAAACTCTCCTCAACTTCCATATCCATTGCTTCACTCTCGTCCTTCTCATCAGTCCTATCATCTAGTTCATGTCCTCCCTTTCCCTCATCGCCCTGTTCATCCTCTTCTCTATGTTCATCCTGTCCATCAGGTCTATCATCTACTTCGTGTCCTCCTTGTCCCTTCTTCTCCACGTTCATCCTCTTCTTCCTGCTCGTCTTGTTCTCCAAGTCCCTCAACTTCACTCTCTCCCTTAGAGTCCCCAGTATGTGGTTCCCCTCCTGCTGAACCACTTTTTACAACATTTTCTTCCATTGGCTCATCCTCACTCGCATCTGCAGAACTATCTTTCGCCCTCCCTCCATCACCTTCCGGCTCGCTCTCATACGCCCTGCCATCTGAAGCACTACTATCACCCCGTGCATCCCCAGGTTCTTCATTGTCCTCATCAGACAAAGAATCCTCCTCAGGCGATGATGGAATCTTTTTCTTCTTTTTCTTCAGAGTTCTACCACTAAAAAACACCCCCTTCTTTGGTGGTATCCCAGTCTTCTTACGCCTCAGTAGCTTCTTTTCCATCCAACCAACAACCTTCTCCAGTGAAGCAACCCGTGCATGTAACTCGTCATTCTTATCCTCATCCACCAGGGTCGGCCTTCTAAAGTACGTACTCACCCTTTTTTGCTTCTTCACAGGGCCTCCCCCCGCTTTCGTTCTCAGACTAGCAACCTCCTGCTTCCTTTTCTTTGCTGCCTTGCTAGCCTCATGACACTACAGGAAATGTGGGTATTAATAGCATCATAGCATAGCGTTTTTGGTATTTCTGCTATTGTACACCAACACTGGCCTTTGTAATAGCGTTTATAAAATTTAAAAGCTATGTTTGTAATCGCAGGAAAATAAAATAATTCAGCCGCGTTAATTTGGTAAGTGGAGGCGCCTTACCATTACAAATAAAAAAATAAATGATATCGTATATGAAAAAAATATAGTAAAAAGTACTAAATTTCAAATCGAAACCCATTTCTCTTCACTCTCTTCACTCTCTTCACATTCCCCTAGAATCGAAACCCTTTGTTCTTCATAATTTCGAAGAAAATCCCGAGAGTTCTCTCGAATCGAAGCTTCAATTGGTATGATTTTCGATTTGATTCTGAGTTTATATTAGAAAGTTTCCTCCATGATTTTGATTGGTATCTCTTCGATTCGATTCTATGTTTGTGTGAACATGCATGTCGATTGGTATCTCTTCGATTCAAATCTCTTTTGATTTTAGGTTTCCATTTTGATTGTGGGTTTCGATTTTGATTAATGTGAAAGTTTGTGATTTTGCCGATTTTGATTTTGGGTTTCTATTCTTAGTTTCTGTTAACACATGCATGTCCAAGTTTGTGATGTTCGGTTTAGATTTTGATTTTGAATTTGGGTTTTGATTTTACTTGGATCGAATATGTTCTTTGTTTATCAGTTTCAGAAATGGCAAAGACAAGAGGAGGAGGACAAGTTGGTTCTCATCGGAATAGATGTAATAAAGGCTTGGAGGTAGTAGATCCAACTCCGCAAGTTGCTTCTGCAACAACACTAAAAGTGAAGAAAAGAACGGGAAAGAAAACGGCTTCCCCAAAAAAGAATTTAGTTCTAATGCCAACGAGAAGAAGTAGTAGAATCAAGAAAGTGGCTGCTCAAGATGATGAGGTAGAAGATGTAACAGCTGCTCAAGATGATGAGGTTAAAAATGTAACACCGGAAGATGGTGGTGTTGTGGAAGAAGATAAGGCTGACTGGGCTGAGAAGGCAATGTCTAAAGTTGATAAAGACGATGCTGGGATGAAGAAGATGGAGTATTCAATGGGAAAGGGAATGAAGAAGAAGAGGCCAATATGGAAGATGATGGAGTTCTCAGTGAGAAAGGAAACGAAGAAGAAGCTCTCGATATGGAAGAAGATGGAGTTAGGAATGAGAAAGGGAACAGAGAAGAAGCTCTTAATATGGGAGAAGATGGAGTTAACAATTGATATAGGAGTTTTCAAGGCTCCTAAGATCAATCAAAGTAGTATATAAGAGTGTCAATCCAATCCTAAGTGATTCTAAAGCAAAGGGAACGCAGGTTCATGCTTAATCTAAGTGCAACCAGTTTTGAGAGGTGATATGAACTAGGAACTATGATCTAAAGCAATAAAAGAACAAACTTGCAAACAATGTGAGTAAAGAGGACCCATGGGGCTAGGGACATTGACTTTCGGTGATTAAGATATGATCTAAGGGTGGCAAGCTATCAATCAAACACTTTCCTTATGCCTAGACACAATACTAAACAAACTCTTTCCCAAGATGAATGCTCATTTGCAATAATCACCCAATCACTTTGACTGTAGTGACTAAAGCAATCATGGAGAACAAGTCTACTAGCAATCTTAACTCCTTTAGCAACAAATCCCTTTGGTAAAGCAAGCTGAAAGCATTGAAGAGTTGGTTCAAGCATTTCATCGAACACCTCCCAGGCGTGAAAGCCTATAGATCTAACACTAAACACCCTATTCACCCTAGCCCATGAATCCAAAGAGTTGATTACTCACTAATAGACATGAGTAACCCAAAAACCATGGATGATTCAAGATTAAATATGATTAGAAATCACTAAACACTCAAGAACACAAGATTAAAAGATGAAAATAGATTAAAGGATCAATCTTTCTCCAAAGAGGTTTTTGAGTTCTAGAGAGAGAAAAAAAGACTAGTCCCAATTGGGAGATACAAAAGTATTTATACGAGGCTTGGAAGCCCTTAAAACATCAAGAGAAAAGACCAAAAGGGGCTTGGAATCACTTAATTCTCGAACAAGGAAAAAATGCTCAGTGTAGGGCCTCGACCAGCACCCGCTCGCCTTGACCCGCGCATCGACCAGTCTCGTCCCGGCCTCGTCCCGCACGGGTAAGGCTACCCGGTGCGTTCCACCATCGCATCTTCTTCTCTTCTCCCGACCATTCTTCCGCTTGGGTAAGGCTACCTGCTGTGTTCCACCCGCGCGTCTTCTTCTCTTCTTCCTTCGTCCAGGCCGCCCGGGTGAGCTTACCCGCGGCTTTTTCCCCAATTGACTTCTTCTTCGACCAGCTTCACCCAGGCCGCACCGGTAGGTGATCCAGGTGCAACCAACCCGCGTCCCGTCTAAGCCTCGACCAAGCAACCTCCGGCCGCGCCCGTAAGATTACCTGGTAGATACAACCCGCGCTATCCAGCTCTCTTCTTCCTTCGTCTAGGCCGCGCGGGTGAGTGATCCCGGGGTGTTCAACCCGGGTCAGGCTCGTCTTGGTACATGGTCCGGATTGTCTAGACTTGGCCAAACTCCATTCTTCACTCTTTTTGGATCACAATGCTCCCCAAACACCTCCAAGGACTCCATGGCACACTCCAACACCTAATAAGGACAATGAGTGCAATATGGACTCTAAAGATGCCTAATTCCTAATCCACATGATAAAAAACACAAAATATGATTGCTAAAAACATGTAAAAATGCAAGATATCAAATCCCCCACACTAGTCCTTTACTTGTCCTCAAGTAAACTTTTCAAAAACACAAGGAGGAGATATATGAAGATGGGAGCTTAGCCAAAAGAAACACTCATAGCACTCAACTTGAAATCCTAAAGAAACATAGCAAATAGCATGAGCAAACTCTCTTATTATACTCTAGCTTCTCAAAGCCTATCAATACTCTTATGCCTCAACACAAGATGCAATGCTTATCAACCACCAAGTTCTCTTAACCAGCTCTCACATTGATTCACAACTCACACACACACAAGGTGATTTTTCACAAATGGGCACATGATCTCAATCATTTGGTTAGGTGATCAAATGGTCTAATATGGATGAAGAGGAGGGTTCAATGCATCAATTTATGGTGGCAATCACTCAAGAATCAAGGAGCTTTATCATTATGCAAAATTTATCTAAAACTAGGAGCAATTCATGCATACATGGATCCATCCTCATCATTCTACCCCATTCCTAAGTGACTACAACTTCTACACCCCTTTTATTCATCCCATGACCCAAAGTAACACCCTCTCACATCACTCACCCAATGAACAACTTTCTTTTCTTATGATTTAACCACTAGGGACTTCTCATTCACTTTTTACATTTCTAAGCTCTAACTCTTTTTCTTTCCACTTCCCCACTATCTTATTGAATCTTTCTTTTTCTTTTTCTCTTTTTTTTTTTCTTTTCTTTTCTCTTTTTTTTTTTTATATGAGGGGGAAGGCATCAATAAACAATCTAGAGCTTTCTTTTCTTTCTATTCTAAGGTTCCTAGGGCTTTTCTTTCTCATGAAACTCTTTTGTTCATCAATCTCATCTTTATTACTTCCCAAACCCAAGATATAAACCTTTAAGGTACATAGACCCACTCACCATCCTAGAAGCTAGTTCAAATGATGACCCTATGCTAGCAAGAGATGAGAACAAATCCATGTCGCTCCCAATACTCTCAAGATTTTGCACATGACAAACTATCAAAAGAGGCCTCACTCAATCAAATCAATGTAGGCTTCAAAGAATGGCTAGGGTTAAAGGGTAAGGAAGTGCCATTTGGGTTAACAAAGAGTGGTGCAATGGGTAAAAGATAACCCAAATGTGTATGAGATCCATGATCAAGTATGCAAATGCCCATATGAAAGAGAGATTAATTTCATCTAAAAATCAAGAATCAGGTTGGAGCTGGTTTCAAGAACAATGCCAATATCAAGCAAGCAAACATGTTTCAAGAAGTGTTTTCAAGGCTCGAAGCATGCAAGGCTTTACAAAAATGCCTAAGCTACTTGATATGTTTACTAGGGTGCCAATTTCAGTGGAAACAAGTGTTCTTTACAAGGCATTTTCAACAGCTGCTCCATATGCAAGTGAATGCAACCTATATGCTCTAGACTCAATCCTAAGAATGCAAGTGATGCAAATACATGCTTCTTTTTGTATGTTTCGAAATTTTCAATTTTTTGGTTTTTCTATGCATATATGTATGTACAATGCAATGCATGAGACTCATAATCAACAAAGCAAACATGATCAAATACTTGGTACCTCCCCCAAACTTAAATCACACAGTCTCTGTGTGAGTAAGAGAGAAGGAGACACCGAAAACATGATAAAAGCAATGGTATATACAAAGAAGAGTTGGAGTGATACCTCAAGAGGCGATTGGGGTGTGGTAATGGGCGTCTAGGGTTTGAGCTAGTAGCTGGCCTGAATCTCTGCCACACTTATTGAAAACATAAAGAAATGAAAAAGCAAGTTTATATACAAGGATAACCATGAGATTTCCTCCCAAGGGAGCTTGTTTTGAGTCACTAGCTTGACTACCTTTTTTCTTAGACTAGTGAAAAGGAGGATCCTTCCCACCTTCAAGAGTGATGGTGAGGACCTGAGAGAGAAGCTCGAGGAGATTGATGGGGTCGTCCAGAAGCTAAGGAGTGATGATGTCCCTGGCACTTGAGAATGGCTTGGACCTGCCTTTTCACTTGACCTTGTACTTAATGGTTCCATCTTCGAGCTTCATTGGGTGGAGAGTGAGAGTGCGTGGGAGCATACCAAGAGGTGGATGGTGAGGTGCTTTCAGAATTTTCTTCTTGCCATGAGTTGACTTTGTGGCTCCACTCACCTCCTCCCTTGGAGCACTTTCCCAGTGCTCAACACACAGCTCTTGAGAAGATTCTCCAGCAAGACCTTCTTCCTCAAAAACAACTACTTCATCTTGGGTCTTCTCAATGGATGGTTCTTCACAAGTGATTGTTCCACAATACCCAACATCCTTTGGAGACTGAATTGGGTAAGAGACAGCCTTGTTCACATTGAGGAGTGTGACCTTCTTGTTTGGAAAATTGATGCATGCTCCAACTATTATGAGAAATGAGTGCCAAGGATCAAAGGAACTCTCTTCTCAGTTGCCATCTTCAGGACAATGAGGTCTATGGGAATTGTGCATGCTCCAATCTTCAAAGGGAAGTCCTTGATGAGGCCAATGGGGGTTGTAGAAGATGAATCCCCAAACGTGAGAGAAGGTGTGTTTTGCTCCATGCTCTCAATACCAAGACTCTTAACCATTTTCATTGAGATCACATTTACACTTGCACCACTATCATTAAGAGCATCATCCATGGTGATCTTACCAAGGGAGCAAGACAAGGTGAACTTCCCTTGGGGCTCTAGCTTAGGGAGGGACTTCGGAGTGACTGGTGGATCAAGTTTCAAAGTTGAGATTTCGAGGAGCTCTGCTACTTCAGCTTGGTGTTCGAGAATGTCCTTGATGAGCATCATCTATAAATGAGAAGCTTGCATATTGTAGATCTCTGGAAGCCTGACTCCAATATCACTCAGGTCTTTCTGAATTTGGAGGCCACCTTCTTCTGAGCTTTTGTGAGGACCTTTTGTGAAAAAGGGAGCTTGTCATAGGGTGACAACTCAACCTCAGTGGTATCCTCCAGCTTAACCTCCTTCAGTTTTCTGTCAGCTCTCTTCTCAACTTGTTTCTCAGCTTTCTGCAGACTCTTTACTTCAACCTTCCTGGCAGCATCCTTCACAATCTGTGCTTCGGCTGTGGCCACAATAAATCTCTCAGCTTCCCCAAGTTCAGTTCCAAACACCAGTCTTTCAATATCATCCTCCTCTTGCATATAATCACTTGACCCAGTCTCTGAAGAAGTAGTTGAGAGAATAACAGTGCAAGACTCCTTGGGATTCTTCTCTGGTTTCCCTGGTAGAGATCCCATTGGGCTCTTGGAGGTTGAAGGCATAGATGAAAACTGAGTCTCCAAGGCTTTGAGGTGAGAGGCAAGTTGTAGGAGCTTGTTGTTGAGGTCAGTGTAGTTCCCATCAACTTTAGCATGTAGACTTTTCAGCCCATACTCAACGTTCTTCTCTGTTCTGGACTGAGCTTCTAAGATTTGCTTGAACATGGACTCCATACTTGAATCTGGAGCCTGAAACTGAGAAGAGCTTCCTTGGGTTTGGTTAGACTGCTGGCCCTTGTTGGTGAAACCATGAGGGTATTGTTGTTGCTGAGCCTGGTAACCACCTTATTGGTTGTTGTAGAAGGGCCTTTGCTGGTAGTTGTTGTATTGAAAGTTAGGCTCCTTCTTGTACCATGTCCCATTAGCATTGACAAAGCACAACTCCTCTTGACCTTCCATACCATCAACCTTATTCACCACAAAAGTCTCCTCATGTTTCTGGTTACCAACAGAGTTCACCTACTCCTGCTTAGCCTTTTCTGATAGAAGCATAGGCAAGATCTTATCCACTTTCTCTTGTAGAGACTTCAGCTCTTTATTTGTGCACTGATCATCACATCTGCTTCCTCTATCATGCTCCTCACTGTAGACTGAGTCACTCTAGGCCATGTTATCCACAAGTTCCTCTGCATCTTGTTCTGATCTTCCTAAGAAAAACCCATTACTAGAAGTATCAAGCTGGCTTCTATACTTGGGTAGAACACCTCTGTAGAAGGTACTGAGTAGATTCTCTTTGGTGAAGCCATGGTGTGGGCATTGTGACCATAGCCTTTGAATCTCTCCCATGCTTCAGCAAAACCTTCAAGATTCTTCTGCTGGAACCCAGAGATCTCATTCCTAAGCCTTGCAGTCCTTGAGTTTGAGAAGAATTTGTTGAGGAAGGCTGTCTTGCACTCATCCCAAGTTGTGATAGAGTTGCTTGGAAGGTTCTTCTCCCATATGTGTGCCTTGTCTCCCAAGGAGAAGGGAAACAGCCTCAGCTTGAAAGCATCTTCAGAGACGCCATTGGTCTTTGACAAAGAGCAGTACTTGTCAAAGTTGTACAAGTGATCAAAGGGATCTTCCAAGGCAAGACCATGAAACTTGTTGTTCTCAATCACGTTGAGAAGTCCAGCCTTGATATCAAAGTTGTTGTTCTCCACAGCTGGTGCTCTGATTCCCAACGTATGACCATATATGTGAGGTTGATCATAGGTCCCAATGGCTTTGACTTGGCGTTGTGGATGTTGTTGTTGAGGAGCTCTCTCTGGTCTAAGGTTGGCAGCTCCTTGACCATTGCCCCCTTGGGAAACTCCATCTTGAGGTTGATGCTGGTTTTGCTCCATCTCAAACCTCAATCTCTGTAAGTGAGCCTGTGGTTCTTCTCTTTCTTGCTATCTCCCTCTCAAATGCAACTATGTTTTCAACTCTTGGAACTAGGCTTGATGAACCTCTGCTCCTCAAGTTCATACACCTGAAATTCAAAGGGAGATGAAGAAGGAGTATTAGTAACTTGCAATAAGAAAATAAGACTTAGTCTCAAGCAAAGACCAAATCCTAATGTCAAAACCAACTTAGAACCGGCAACGGCGCCAAATTGATATAGGAGTTTTCAAGACTCCTAAGATCAATCAAAGTAGTATAGAAGAGTGTCAATCAAATTCTAAGTGATTCTAAAGCAAAGGGAATGCAGGTTCATGCTTAATCTAAGTGCAACCAGTTTTGAGAGGTGATATAAACTAGGAACTATGATCTAAAGCAATAAAAGAACAAACTTGCAAACAATGGGAGTAAAGAGAACCCATGGGGCTAAGGACATTGACTTTGGGTGATTAAGATCTGATCTAAGGGTGGCAAGCTATCAATAAAACACTTTCCTTATGCCTAGACACAATACTAAACAAACTCTTTCCCAAGATTAATGCTCATTTGCAATAATCACCCAATATATCAAATCCCTTTGACTGTAATGACTAAAGCAATCATGGAGAACAAGTCTACTAGCAATATTAACTCCTTTAGCAACAAATCCCTTTGGTAAAGCAAGCTGAAAGCATTGAAGAGTTGATTCAGGCATTTCATCGAACACCTCCCGGGCGTGAAAGACTATAGATCTATTTTTGTATGGTTTAAACCACAATAGCGTTGAAAACCCTCAGCAAGCAAAGAAAGAAATAGATCTAACACAAAACACCCTAGATCTTCACTTAAACACCCTAATCACCCTAGCCCATGAATCCAAAGAGTTGACTACTCACTAATAGACATGAATAACCTAAAGACCATGGATGATGCAAGGTTAAACATGATTAGAAAGCAATAAACACTAAAAACACAAGATTAAAAGATGAAAATAGATTAAAGGATCAATCTTTCTCTAAAAAGGTTTATGAGTTCTAGAGAAAGAAAAAAGACTAGTTCCAAATTGGGAGATACAAAAGTATTTATATGAGGCTTAGAAGCCCTTAAAACATCAAGATAAAAGACCAAAAGGGGCTTGGAATCACTTAATTCTCGACCAGACCAAGGAAAAAAATGCTCATGGTAGAGCCTCGACCAGCAACCGCGTGCCTTGAGCAGCGCATCGACCAGTCTCGTCCCGCGCGGGTAAGGCTACCCGGTGTGTTCCACCCGCAAGTCTTCTTCTCTTCTCCCGACCATTCGTACGCGCGGGTAAGGCTACCCACTGTGTTCCACCCGTGCATCTTCTTCTCTTCTTCCTTCGTCCAGGCCGCGCGGGTGAGCTTACCCGCGGCCTTTTCCCTGGTTGACTTCTTCTTCGACCAGCTTCGCCAAGGCCGCGCGGGTAGGGGATCCAGGTGCAGCCAACCCGCATCCCGTCCAAGCCTCGACCAAGCAACGACCGGCCACGCAGGTAAGATTACCTGGTGGATATAACCCGCGCCGTCCAGATCTCTTCTTCCTTCGTCCAGGCCGCACGGGTGAGTGATCCCGGGGTGTTCAACCTGGGTCAGGCTCGTCTTGGTACATGGTCCGGCTTGTCTAGACTTGGCCAAACTCCATTCTTCACTCCTTTTGGATCATAATGCTCTCCAACACCTCGAATGACTTGATGTTAGGACTTTTCAAGGTTCCTTAACTAAATGATGTAGTATAGAAAGATTGTCAAACCAATACTAAGTGATTCTAGTGCAAAGGGAATACAAGACCATGCTTAATCTAAGTGCAATCACTAAGCTAGAAATGAAATAAAGGAATAGGCTTTCTTTCAAGTGAGATGAGAGAATTCATGGGATTATGGAATTGACCTTGGGTGATCAAGTTCCAATCTAAAGGTGCCAGCTTTTCAATCAATCTATCAACCTTAAGTGTAGACAAAATCCTAAACAAACTCTTTCTCAAGATGAATGCTCATTTGCTAAGATAACTCAAGCATCAAATCTCTTTGGTTGAATATTATTAAAGTAATCATTAATATCAAGTCTATTAGCAATCTTAACACCTTTAACAACAAATCTCTTTGGTAAAGAATGTTAAAAGCATTGGAGAGTTGGTTCATGCATTTCATCAAACACCTTGTGGCTGGAAAATGCCTAAAGCTCTATCTTAGAGAGGCCAACTCTAAAATAGCTTTGAGATCACTCTACAAGCAAGGAACAAGATGGATCTACAATTAAACACCCTAGATCTACACTTAATCACCCTTAATCTCCCTAACCCATGAATCCAAAAGTTGACTACTCACTAATAGACATGAATAACCCAAAAACCATGGATGATTCAAGGTTAAACATGATTAGAAAGCAATAAACACTCAAGAACACAAGATCAAAAGATGAAAATAGATTAAAGGATCAATCTTTCTCCAAAGTGGTTTTTTGAGTTCCAGAGAGAAAAGAAGATAATTCCCAACTTTGGGATACAAGAGTATATATAGGTGCTTTGGAAAACCTAAAAACACCAAGAGAAATGACTAAAATGTCCTTTAAAAATTGAGAAAA
Source organism: Brassica carinata (assembly GCA_016771965.1). Lineage (NCBI taxonomy): Eukaryota > Viridiplantae > Streptophyta > Magnoliopsida > Brassicales > Brassicaceae > Brassica > Brassica carinata. Next base: position 9,659,101 of record CM028694.1, read on the forward strand.
TTGACCAGGTAAGGACGTGACCCAGGAAGGAGCAGGCCCGTCCAACCCGCGTCCAGCTACCCGCGCTGGTCGTCCTGGTTTGTCCGCGTCACCCGCGCGGGTCGTCCATCCTGTAGTCGTTCGCTCGCGTGAAGTCCTGGGTCGTCCATGTCGCCCGCGCGGGTCGTCCATCCCACGGCCGTTCGCCCGCGTGAAGTCCAGGGTCGTCTTGCGTCGCCCCCGCGGGTCGTCAATCCCGCGGTCTTCGACCAGGGTTGATATGCCTCTAGTAAATCAATCATAACTCCTCCAATACAGCTCCAAATGACTCAAAACCACTTCCAATGGAAATCTAACTCAATTTACTATGTTTTCCCAGACTCTTACCAACATAAGACATCTTTAAGGCCTCCGTCCATGTTAATCTTTCACCCCCTTTTGGATCACAATGCTCCCAAACACCTCCAATCACTCCATGGCACACTCCAACACCTAATAAGGACAATGAATGCAATATGGACTCTAAAGATGTCTAATCTCTAATCTACATGATCAAAATGTACAAGAATAAATGGCTAAAATCATGTAAATATGCAATATATCAACTCCCCCACACCAGTCCTTTACTTGTCCTCAAGTAAACTTTTCATAAACTCAAGGAGGAGAGATATAAACATGGGAGCTTACGGCACAAAGAAACACTCATAACACTCAACTTGACATCCTGAAGAAACATAGCAAATAACATGAGCAAACTGTCTTATTATACTCTAGCTTCTCTAGGTCTATCTTAACTCCTTTAACCTTTACACTCATCATCATGAATCCACAAACAACAAATCAGCCAACTCACATTCTTTAAGCAAAATTATAAGTGAACTCTTGCAAATGGTCCAAATCATTTGGTTTGGTAAGAAAAGGCTTTAGTGCAAAGTGAATCAAGAGGTTAAAGATGATCTTTCAAGGTGGTTTACTCTCAAAACAAAGTAGCCAATACATTGCACATAATATATCTAAGAAAGGGATCAACTCATGCATACAATGCTCAATCTCCATTGTCCTACCGTTTTCTCAAATATACAAGTTACACCTTATTCCCAATGCCAAGACCCACTCTCTTCACTCATCCAAAGGTTTCCCAAGACACTCAAGGCCACTTTCTCACTTAGAACTCTTTCTTTTTGAAGTCTACAAGGAATTTTTATACTTTTAAACCTTATTAGCCCTTACAAAATATTGCTAGCCCCCTTTTCTTTATTCTTTTCTCTTTTTTTTTTTTTTATATGGGGGGGAGGGGAAAGACTTTCATTACAAACCTGAGCTAGACTTATCATTTTCTTATCCCTAAAGACTTAATCACATTTGAGTTCTATGAGTCTACCTTTTCTTTCCTCACTTTTTCACACTCCCAAGATCAAACTTTATAACACTCTCCCATCCCATCCTATAAGTTAGACAAAATAAGTCCCAAAACTAGCAAATAATGGAGACTAAGCATTGTCGCTCCCAATACTCTCAACATTATGCACATGTAAAGCTTTCCAAAAAGGCCTCACTCAACAATCAATGAAGGCTTGAAAGGAAGAAAGGATTTTAGGGAGTGGTCTACCACTTGAGTTTGTCAAAAAGATTGGCAAAATAGATGAGACAACTTGATGAAAAGACTTTTCTAGGGTCCTAATCAAATGTTGTAGAATACAAGATGTCAATCCAATTCTAGGTGATTCTAATGCAAAGGGAATCCAAGTTCATGCTTAATCTAAGTGCAATCAAGATGAGAGGATGATTATGAAACTAAGACAATATTAAAAATGCACTAAAAGATTGAACTTTCTTTCTCAATGAGGCAAGGGGATTCTTGGGACAAGGGAATTGATTTTGGGTGATCAAGGCTCAATACAAGATGCCAACTTTTCAATCAATCTAATTCCTTATGCCTAGACAACAAAACTAAGCAAACTCTATCCCTAGATGAATGCTCTTTTGCAATGATCACCCAAGTACACCAAATCCCTTTGGCTGTAATGATCAAAGCAAACATGAAGAATGAGTCTAATAGCAATCCTAGCTTCTTTGACAACTAATCCCTTAGGCAAAGCAAGCTAAAAGCATAGATGAGTTGGTTCAGGCATTTCATAAAACACCTTCCGGGCATGAAATGCCTATAGCTCTATGCTTGAGAGGCCAACTCAAATATAGCATGAAGAACACCAAATCAATGCAAGGAAAGGATAGATCTAACACTAAGCACCTTGGATCTACACTTAATCACCCTTAGTCTCCGAAGCCCATAAACCCTAGATAGATCTACTCACTAATAGCCATGGAAAATCTCAAAATCAATGATGATTCAAGGCTAAACATGATTAGAGAAGAAGATAATCTATTAAACACAAAAGAAATAAGATAAAAAGGAGCAAAGATCCAAACTTTCTTCAAGTTCTTATTATGTTTTGAGAGAAAAGAAGTTTTTTCTCTTAATGAGATTACAAGGGTATTTATAGGTGGCTTGAAAGCCCTTAAAAACATAAGAGAAAAGTCCAAAAGGTCCTTGGTGCCACATGATTTTCGACCAATCAGAAACCAAGAAAAGGAAGAAAGTGAGCCACTCGGGTTAGGCTGTGTGTTCCATGACCGGGTGTGTTCCAGCCCGCGTGTCTCGTACTTCCCAGATGCTGTCCTGCGCGTTCCCTCGCCCGAGCACGTCCAGGCCGCGTGCGTTCTAGGCGTCTAGCATGCGCGGTGGTTGACCTCGGGTATTGTCGCCCGGGTGGCTTGACATGCTTCCACTCAATTGATCATAACTCCTCCAATATGGCTCCAAATGTCTTGAAACCACTTCCATTGCAAAGCTAACTATGAATGCCATGTCTCCACTAAATCTTAACATCAGAAGATACTTCTAAGGCCTCTGTCCATGTTCATCTTTAAACCCCTCTTTTTCATCACAAATCTTCCAAACATCTCCAATATCTCCAAAAGTATACTCTAACACCTGATAGAGACATATGAATGCAAAATGAGATAAAAGATGCCTAATGCCTAACCTAAATGAGCAAAAATGCACAAGATATGATAGCTAAAAACATGTAAATATGCAAGACATCAACTCCCCCACAGTAGACCTTTGCTTGTCCTCATGTAAACTTTTCAAACACAAGGGGGATGGATGCAAGGATGGGAACAAAGCCAAAGGAAACACTCATAGCACTCAACCTGACATCCTAAAGAAACATAGCAAATAGCATGAGTAAACTCTCTTATTATGCTCTAGCTTCACAAGGCCTATCAATTACTCTTATGTCTCTACACAAGATGCAATGCCTATCAACCAACATGCTCTCTTAACCAGCCCTCACATTGATTCACACACACACACAAGGTGAAGTCTCACAAATGGGCACATGATCTCAATCATTTGGCTAGGTGATCAAATGGTCTAATAAGGATGAAAAGGGGGGGTTCAATGCATCATTTCAAGGCGGCAATCACTGAAAACTCAAGAAGCTTGATCATTATGCAAAATTTATCTAAGACTAGGAGCAATTCATGCATACATGGATCCATCCTCATCATTCTACCCAATTCCTAAGTGATTACAAGATCTACACCCTTTTTATTCATCCCATAACCCAAAATGAAGACATACTCACATCACCCACCCAATGAACATTTTCTTTCTCATGATTCAACCTCTAAGGACCTCTATTCACATTCTAAACTCTAACTATTAAGTTTTTCCTTCCCCGCTATCTTATTGAATCTTTCTTATTCTTTTTCTTTTCCTTCTTTTCTTTTATATATACATGAGGGGGAAGGTCAAAAACTTCAATCAAGAGCTTTTCATTTTTCATTTCTAGATCCCTAGGGTTTTTTCTTTCTCAGAACATTCTTTGTTCATCAATCTCAACATTGTCATATCCCCAAACCCAAAATGTAAACCATTAGGTAACAAACACTTCACTCACCATCCTAGAAGCTAGCTAAAATGATGACCCTATGCTAGCAAGAGACGAGAACAAATCCATGTCGCTCCCAATACTCTCAAGATTTTGCACATGACAAGCTATCAAAAGAGGCCTCACTCAAGCAAATCAATGTAGGCTTCAAAGAATGGATAGGGTTCAAGGGTAAGGGAGTGCCATTTGGGTTAACAAAGGGTGGTACAATGGAAAAAGATAACCCAAATGTGTATGAGATCCATGACTAAGTATGCAAATGCCCATATGCAAGAGAGATTAAGTTCATTCAAGTCTAAGTTCAGGATGGAGCTGGTCTTAAGAACAAAGCCAATATCAAGCAAGCAAGAAAGTTTCAAGAAGAGTTTTCAAGTCTCAAAGCATGCAAGCTTTTTCAAAAGGTGCTCAAGCTACCTGATATGTTTAACTAGGGTGTCAAATTCAGCGCAAACGAGTGTTCTTTATAAGGCAATGCTCCATATGCAAATGAATGCAACCTATATGCTCTAGACTCAATCTTAAAGATGCAAGTAATGCAATCTACATGGTTCAAAAATTCAAAATTTTTTGGATTTTCTATGCACTTATGAATGTACAATGCAATGCATGAGACTCAAAATCACAAAGCAAACATGATCAAATATCCGGTACCTCCCCCACACTTAAATCACACAGTCTCCTGTGTGAGTAAGAGAGTAAGAGATACCTCAACAAGGCAAAAGCAAATGTATATACAAGAAGGGTTGGAGTGATACCACACAAGGAGATTTGGGCATGGTGCTTGTGTCATGACTAGAAGCTGGCTTGGTTCATAGTAACTAGAGGAGGCTGCTACATGGATCATGGGGCTTAAGTGGTTCACCACCATTCTTCTCTCCTCTAGTGCTTGGCTCAACCTGAAAATCTTGACCACTTTTATTAAAAACTAAAAAGGAAATTTGAAATTGCAAATCTATAAAGAAGGATAACCATGGGACTTCCTCCCAAGTGAGCTTGTTTTGAGTCACTAGCTTGACTACCTGTTCTCTTGGACTAGTGAGAAGGAGGATCCTTCCCACCTTCAAGAGTGATGGTGAGGACCTGAGAGAGAAGCTCTTGAAGCTTGATTGGGTCATCTTGGAGCTGAGGAGTGATGATGACTCTAGCACTTGAGAATGGTGTGGATCTGCCCTTGTGCTTGATCTTGTACTCGATGACTCTATCCTTGAGATTCTTTGGATGGAGAGTGAGAGTGTGTGGGAGCAAATCAAGAGGTGGAGGATGAGGCTCTTTCACCATCTTCTTCTTGCCATGAGTAGCCTTTGAGACTCCACTCATCCCCTCCTTTTTAGCACTTTCCAAGTGCTCACCACACTTCTCTTTAGAGGACTCTCCATCAAGACCTTCTTTCTTACCAACAACCTCTTCATCGTGGGGCTTCTCAACAGCTTGTGCATCACAAGTGATTGTCCCACAATAGTCTGATTCCATTGGAAGTTGGAGAGGGTAGGAGACAGCCTTGTTGACATGCATGAGGGTGACCTTCTTGTTGGGAAAGTCAATGCAAGCTCCGACTGTTGTGAGGAAAGGAGTGCCAAGGATCAAAGGGACTCTCTCTTCAGATGCCATCTTCAAAACAGTGAGGTCAATAGGTATGGTTCAGGATCCAATCTTCAAGGGGAAGTCCTTGATTATGCCAAGTGGGATTGTAGAAGAGGAATCCCCAAAGGTGAGAGGAGGAGTATCTGGTTCAATGCTTTCAATCCCAATACTCTGCACCATATCCAAAGAGATGACATTCACACTAGCACCACTATCAACAAGAGCATCATCCATAGTTAGTTTACCAAGAGAGCAAGACAAGGTGAACTTCCCTTGAGACTCAAGCTTAGGGAGGGACTTTGGAGGGATTGGTGGATCAATCTTCAGAAGTGGGTTGTCCAAAAGCTCAGCCACTTCAGCTTGGTCGGTGAGAATGTCCTGTATGAGCATCATTTGGACATGAGCAGCATGAATATTGGTGATCTCTGGAAGCTTGACTCCAATATCACTTAGGTCTATTATGAATTTGGAGACCTCTTTTTCTGAGATTTGGTGAGGAACCGTGTAGGGAAAGGGAGTTTATCATAGGGTGATAGCTCAACCTCAGTGTCCTCTTCCTTCACTTCTTTCAGCTTGAGGTTAGCACGTTTCTCAACTTGTGTCTCAACCGTAGGCTCATCAATCTTCAGAATCTTTCCTTGAACCTTCTTATCAGCTCTCTTCACAACTATAGCTTCAGCTGTGGCCACAATCAGTCTCTTATCATTTTCAATCTGATTTCCAAGCACTAGCCTCTCAATCTCATCAACATCATTCTTATGATCACTCAACGCAATCTTTGAAGAAGTGGAGAGGATAACATTGCAAGTCTCCTTAGGGTTCTTCTCTGGTTTTCCTGGTAGTGATCCCATTGGATTCTTGGAGGATGAAGACATGGAGGCAACTTGGCTCTCCAAAGCTTTGAGGTGAGAGGCAAGTTGCATGTACTTGTTGTTGAGATCAGAAAAAGTTCCATCAATCTTGCCATGGATGTTCTTGAACTCATCACAAATGTTCTTAGCATTTCTTTCTTGAGCTTCTAAGAGTTGCTTGAACATGGACTCCATTTTTGAGCTTGGAGCTTGGGAAGAACTTCCTTGAGGCTGAGATGACTGATTTGTTTGGTAGTCTCCTTGTTGATTGTTGTACTGAGGTCTTGGCTGATAGTTGTTTTGGTATTGGAAGTTTGGCTCCTTCCTATACCATGTGCCATTAGCATTGATGAAGCACAACTCCTCTTGACCTTCTAAACCATCAACCTCATTGATTGTAGGAGGAACCTCTTGACTAGGAGCACCCACAAAATTCATCTGTTCTTGTTTAGCTTGGGTGGAGAGAAACAAATCTATCTTTTCTTGCAAGGTCTTGATTTCGTTCCTTGTGTGCTGGTCATCACTTCTATTGGCTCTATCATGCTCCTCACTATAAACTGAATCACTCTTGGCCATGTTCTCTACCAGTTCTTCAGCATCCTCTTCAGTTCTTCCCAAGAAGAAACCATTGCCAGCAGTATCAAGCCTATTTCTGCATTGTGGTAGAGCTCCTCTTTAGAAGGTGCTAAGCAAGATTTCTTTGGTGAAGCCATGATGTGGACACTGAGACCAATAGCCCTTGAACCTCTCCCATGCTTCACTGAAGCTCTCAAGATTCTTTTGTTGAAAACCAGAGATTTCATTTCTGATCTTAGCTGTCCTTGAGGAAGAGAAGAACTTCTCTAGGAATACCCTCTTGCAATCATTCCAAGTGATGATAGAGTCACTTGGAAGAGCCTTCTCCCACTGATGAGCTTTGTCTCCAAGAGAGAAAGGAAACAGCCTGAGTTTAAAAGCATCTTCAGAGACTCCATTGGTCTTGGACAAACCACAATACTTGTCAAATTGATCCAAGTGATCTAGTGGATCCTCCACAGCCAAGCCATGAAACTTGTTGTTCTCTATCACATTGAGCAGCCCTGATTTGATCTCAAAGTTGTTGTTCTCCACAGCTGGTGCTCTGATTCCAAACCTATGACCATGAATGTGAGGTTGGTCATAGGCTCCAATGGCTCTTGCTTGGCGTGGTTGGTGATGTGGCTGGCGTGGTGGTCTAGGATTGTCAGCTCTTGGACCATTGCCCCCTAGGATATCACCATCTTGAGGCAGATTCTCCATCTCAAACCCCAACCTTTGAAGATGAGCCTGTTGCTCTACTTCTCTTCTATGTCTTGCTATCTCCCTCTCAAGTGCAGAAATCTCTTCAACAGTAGGAACCAAGTTAGATGCCCTTCTGCTTCTTGTGATCATACACCTGAAAGTAAGGGATAGAAGAAGCAAGACAATCAATAGCACAAGAAAATAAAAATGACTTAGTCTCAAGCAAGTGACTAAATCCCAATGTCAAAATCAACTTAGAACTTGGCAACGGCGCCAATTTGATGAAAAGACTTTTCTAGGGTCCTAATCAAATGTTGTAGAATACAAGATGTCAATCCAATTCTAGGTGATTCTAATGCAAAGTTCATTAGAATGCAAGTTCATGCTTAATCTAAGTGCAATCAAGATGAGAGGATGATTATGAAACTAAGACAATATTAAAAATGCAATAAAAGATTGAACTTTCTTTCTCAATGAGGCAAGGGGGTTCTTGGGACAAGGGAATTAACTTTGGGTGATCAAGGCTCAATCCAAGATGCCAACTTTTCAATCAATCTAATTCCTTATGCCTAGATAACAAAACTAAGCAAACTCTATCCCTAGATGAATGCTCTTTTGCAATGATCACCCAAGTACACCAAATCCCTTTGGCTGTAATGATCAAAGCAAACATGGAGAATGAGTCTAATAGCAATCCTAGCTTCTTTGACAACTAATCCCTTAGGCAAAGCAAGCTAAAAGCATAGATGAGTTGGTTCAGGCATTTCATAGAACACCTTCCGGGCATTAAATGCCTATAGCTCTATGCTTGAGAGGCCAACTCAAATATAGCATGAAGAACACCAAATCAATGCAAGGAAAGGATAGATCTAACACTAAGCACCTTGGATCTACACTTAATCACCCTTAGTCTCCGAAGCCCATGAACCCTAGATAGATCTACTCACTAATAGCCATGGAAAACCTCAAAATCAATGATTCAAGGCTAAACATGATCAGAGAAGAAGATAATCTATTAAACACAAAAGAAATGAGATAAAAAGGATCAAAGATCCAAACTTTCTTCAAGTTCTTATTATGTTTTTGAGAGAAAAGAAGTTTTTTCTCTTAATGAGATTACAAGGGTATTTATAGGTGGCTTGAAAGCCCTTAAAACATAAGAGAAAAGTCCAAAAGGTCCTTGGTGCCACATGATTTTCGACCAATCAGAAACCAAGAAAAGAAAGAAAGTGAGCTACCCGGGTTAGGCTGTGTGGTCCATGACCGGGTGTGTTCCAGCCGGGTGTGTTCCAGCGTCCTGAGCTTGCGGCCGTGCGGGTAGATGCAGTCGGGTAGAAGCAATCGGGTAGGTGCTGTCCGGGTTTCTTTATGCGCGGGTAGTAGTGACCGGGTGGACGAGGTCGAGTGAGATTGTACGCGGGTGAGGCAAGGTCGGGTGCGTCCTTGGTCGCGTCCCGTCCGTTCGTCCCGTGTCCATCCCGTGCGGGCAGTATCTCCCGAGCATCCAAGACCGCGCATCCAATGCGTCCGTGCTCCGTCCCGTGCGGGTAAGTCTCACCGGGTGTATGCACCCGCGTGATCTCCATCAGCAACGACTAAACCGTGCGGGTAAGCTACCCCGAGCACTCCAGCCCGCGTGTCTCGTCCTTCCCAGATGCTTTCCTGCGCGTTCCCTCGCCCGAGCACGTCCAGGCCGCGTGCGTTCTAGGCGTCTAGCATGCGCGGTGGTTGACCTCGGGTATTGTCTCCCGGGTGGCTTGACATGCTTCCACTCAATTGATCATAACTCCTCCAATATGGCTCCAAATGTCTTGAAACCACTTCCATTGGAAAGCTAACTCTGAATGCCATGTCTCCACTAAATCTTAACATCAGAAGATGCTTCTAAGGCCTCTGTCCATGTTCATCTTTAAACCCCTCTTTTTCATCACAAAACTTCCAAACATCTCCAATATCTTCAAAAGTATACTCCAACACCTGATAGAGACATATGAATGCAAAACGAGCCTAAAGATGCCTAATGCCTAACCTAAATGAGCAAAAATGCACAAAATATGATAGCTAAAAACATGTAAATATGCAAGACATCACAACTCAAGTGTGTGTATGATTCAGAACACAAAGGACCATAAGCAAGAAGCATTAAGTTCATTCAGTTCAAATAATATTATAGTTGGCTTCAAAGAGTGAGTTTCAGTAATCAATGAGTTTCAAGAAAAGTTTTCAAGCCTCAAACCATGCAAGTCTTTCAAGAGATGCCTAAGCTACTAGATATATTTAGCTAGGGTGCCAATTTCAATGCAAACAAGTGTTCTTTACAAGGCAATTCAACAGCGTCTCCATATGCATGTGAATGCAACCTATATGCTCTAGACTCAATCTTAAGAATGCAAGCGATGCAACTATATGATCTTTTTGCATTTTTCAAAATTTTTAATTTTTTTTTGTTTTTCTATGCACATATGTATGAACAATGCAATGCATGAGACTGATAATCAACAAAGCAAACATGATCAAATACTTGGTACCTCCCCCAAACTTAAATCACACAGTCTCTGTGTGAAGAGAGAAGGAGATACCGAACACATGATAAAAGCAATGGTATGTACAAAGAAGAGTTGGAGTGATACCTCAAGAGGAGACTGGGGTGGGGTGTTTGGCGTCTGGGGCTGGTGCTAAGAGCTGGCCTGATTCATAGCGATTAGAGGAGGCTGCTACATGGTGTCTAACATAAGGCTCAGGTGTTTCACCACCTTTCTTCTCTCCTCTAGTGCCAGGCTCAACCTGGAAACCTCAACCATACTTATTAAAAACTTAAAGAAAGAAATAGCAAGATTATGTACAAGGATAACCATGGGACTTCCTCCCAAGTGAGCTACTTTTGAGTCACTAGCTTGAGCCCGTTTTCTCTTGGACTAGTGAGAAGGAGGATACTTCCCACCTTCAAGAGTGATGGTAAGGACCTAAGAAAGGAGCTCTTGAAGCTTGATGGGGTCATCTTAGAGCTGAGGAGTGATGATGGCCCTTGCACTTGAGAATGGCTTGGACCTTCCCTTGCACTTGATCATACTCAATGGCACCATCCTTGAGCTTCATTGGATGGAGATTGAAAGTGTGTGGGAGCAGACCAACGGGTGGAGGGTGAGGGTCTTTCAGAATTTCCTTCATGTCATGAGTGGCCTTTGTGGCTCTACTCACCACCTTCTTTTTAGCACTTTCCAAGTGCTCACCACACAGCTCTTGAGAAGACTCTCCAGCAAGACCTTCTTCCTAACAAACAACCACTTCAGCTTGGGTCTTCTCAACAGATTGTTCTCAACAAGTGATTGTCCCACAATAACCAACATCCATTGGAGCCTTAATTGGGTAAGCGACAGCCTTGTTCACATTGATGAGTGTGACCTTCTTGTTTGGAAAATCAATGCAAGCTCCAACTATTGTGAGAAATGGAGTGCCAAGGATCAATGGAACTCTCTTCTCAGTTGCCATCTTCAGGACAGTGAGGTCAATAGGAATGGTTCAAGCTCCAATCTTCAAAGGGAAATCCTCGATGAGACCTATAGGGGTTATAGAAGATGAATCCCCAAACGTGAGAGAAGATGTGTTTTGCTCCATGCTCTCAATACCAAGACTCTTTACCATTTCCATTGAGATCACATTGACACTTTGATACAGGACTTTTCATGGGTCCAAGATCAAATCAATGTAGTATAAAAGATTGTCGAACCCACAGAGAACTAGAGACTTATAGCACTAAGAATACACAAGCTTCCTTAATCTAAGCAAACAAGAAGATGGATGAAGTTAACAAGCTAATATCCTAGAAATATAAACAAGGTGATCTCAAACCCAATCAAGAAACAAGTGCAAGAACTCAATCAAATGCTAAGGCGGAATCAATGGGACTAGGAATTTGACTTTCGGTGATGTAGATCCAATCTAGAGGTGGCAAGCTATCAATCAAACATTTTCCTTATGCCTAGACACAATACTAAGCAAGCTCTATCCCTAGATGAATGTTCTTTTGCAATGATCACCCAAATACATCAAATCCCTTTGACTATAATGATCAATGCAAACATTAAGAATAAGTATAATAACAATCTTAGCCTCTTTAACAACTTATCCCTAGGTAAAGAAAGCTAAAAGCATAGATGAGTTGATTCAGGCATTTCATCGAACACCTTCCGGGCGGAAATGCCTAAAGCTCTGTGTTTGAGAGGCCAACTCAAATATAGCATTAAAAACACTCAATCAAGCAAGGAAAAGAAATATCTACACTAAAACACCCTAGATCTTCACCTAATCACCCTAACCCATGGATCCAAAATGTGTCTACGCACTAATCTCCATGAAAAACCTTAAATCTATGTGAGATTCAAGGCTAATCATGTTTGTGAGAATGAGAAACAAGATATAAGATGAAGAGCTTCCTTAGATTGATAAAAAGATTCAAGCTTTTACAATATGAGGCAAAGTCTTGAGAGAAAATGAGATATATTAGGGTTTTTGTGGGAACCGAAATTCACACCGTCAATTTTAATGAATAAGATTGCGGAGGAAAGCCAAGTAAACCCGACTTTCCTTGAAGGTCCGGATTCTCTGCGTTGCCACACGAAATCGATAAAGTTCAATAGATAAAAATAAGAGTTTGAAATATTTGCCGGGCGTTTTATTAGATAAGAGCGAGTACAAGGATTCTCCGAAAGGCGAAGAGTTGCGATTTAAAGAAAAGATAGAGTCGCAGGCAGCCAAGCGTCCTAAGCCTTGCTCGCTAGTCTAACCACCTAAACCCTAGTTTTTCTAAGCTAGCAGGATGCTCTAAGTCTAATTCTCGGATTTTCGGGATGCTCTTCTCTTCTGCTCTTGCTCTCCTTATATACCCATCTCTAGGTCGGTTTGCCTTGGGGTGATGGGCCTCGCCTTTGGGCCCAAGCTTATCTCTTCGGAAATGTTCCATTTTCGTAGGTCTTTGTAATTATCTCCGAGTTTTCCGCTATCTTTCGATGACTTGATGTTTATCCGATGTCTCGTAGAATCGGGTAAACGCTATAACCTGATTAGACCATACTCACGAGGGCTGATCCAAACAAGCTAAGGCAGGAATGAACCGAGCACGATAGGACTGAGACCGGACGAGGGCAGCGGACTGGCCTTGAACCGACCAGCGAGGATGCCGCCCGGCGCCAGGCGAGTGCGCCCGGCGCCAGGCAGTGCCGCCCGGCGCCAGGCGAGTGCCGCCCGGCGTAGGCCAGCCAGCGTCAGCGTGCCGCCCGGCGCCAGGCGGCCAGCGTGGCAGTGCCGCCGGCATGAGCCAGCCAGCGTCCAGCGTACGCCCGGCGCCAGGCCAGCCAGCGTCAGCGTGCCGCCGGCGCCAGGCGAGTGCCGCCCGGCGCCAGGCCAGCCAGCGTCCAGCGTGCGCCGGCGCCAGGCGAGTGCGCCCGGCGCCAGGCGAGTGCGCCCGGCGCCAGGCCAGCCAGCGTCAGCGTGCGCCCGGCGCCAGGCGAGTGCGCCCGGCGCCAGGCGGCCAGCGTGGCAGTGCCGCCCGGCGCCAGGCGAGTGCCGCCGGCATGAGCCAGCCAGCGTCCAGCGTGCGCCGGCGCCAGGCCAGCCAGCGTCCAGCGTACCGCCCGGCGCCAGGCAACCAGCGTCAGCGTGCCGCCGGCGCCAGGCGAGTGCCGCCGGCATGAGCCAGCCAGCGTCCAGCGATGCCGCCCGGCGCCAGGCGAGTGCGCCCGGCGCCAGGCCAGCCAGCGTCCAGCGTGCGCCGGCGCCAGGCGAGTGCGCCCGGCGCCAAACCAGCCAGCGTCCAGCGTGCGCCCGGCGCCAGGCAGTGCCGCCCGGCGCCAGGCGAGTGCGCCCGGCGCCAGGCCAGCCAGCGTCAGCGTGCGCCCGGCGCCAGGCGAGGTGCCGCCCGGCGCCAAACCAGCCAGCGTCAGCGTGCGCCCGGCGCCAGGCCAGCCAGCGTCAGCGTGCGCCCGGCGCCAAACCAGCCAGCGTCCAGCGTGCGCCCGGCGCCAGGCGAGGTGCCGCCCGGCGCCAGGCCAGCCAGCGTCAGCGTGCGCCGGCGCCAGGCGAGTGCGCCCGGCATGAGCCAGCCAGCGTCCAGCGTGCCGCCCGGCGTAGGCCAGCCAGCGTCAGCGTGCGCCGGCGCCAGGCCAGCCAGCGTCCAGCGTACGCCCGGCGCCAGGCGAGGTGCCGCCGGCATGAGCCAGCCAGCGTCCAGCGTCCAGCGTGCCGCGGCGCCAGGCCGTCTCGCCGTCCGTGGGTTTTTTCGTTGTTCGATCTTTCCCTCGTCAGTCGTTTGCGGGAAATCTTTTGAGTTTCGGAAGGTCTTTAGCCGTAGATTTCGAGATAACCGTTTTTGACCCCAACAGTTAGCCCCCCAGCCCGTAAGGTCGGAGACGATTTTGCGGGCGAATGATATGAATATTTTTTGAAAATCGAAATCTTGGCTAAGGATTTTTTCCGCAGAGAATCTGTGTCTTCTCCCTTTTTTTTCCTTATAAGTAGCCAACCCTCCCTTCTCATTCTTCACATCTTTCCAAATTCTCTCTTCTTCTCTCTCAAGAAAGAAAATGTCTTCATCCCAAGTTGAAAAGAGTGGTTCTGATGTTGAGATGGGCGAGGCCGGCCAAGCTCCGTCGGTTCCGGCCAGTCAAGCTCCCGCCGTTCAGGCCGTTCAAGAGGCTATTCCGTCCCTGACTGATGGGTTTGATTCTTTCAAGGCTAAGCTATCCCGGCGTAGTGCTGCGAAAGGCTCGAAGCGGGCGAGGACTGAGACGCCCGATGTTTCTTCCGCGGCTCCAACTCCTTTGCCTGCTCCTTTGGTTCCAAGTCCTGAAGTCCCATCCGATGCCCTCCCGTCCACAGAAGGAGTTATTGTTGCCGAACAGACTCTCGATGTTCAGATCCATCCATCGGGTTCTTCGACTGCCCCGATCGTGATCTCCGGAAGAGATGATGCGATAGAATCTGCACCTCTTCCCCCGGCGAAGAGGGAACTTGTCTTGGGACTGCCAGCGGCTGGTGCCGCACCACTGCCCAAGGGAAGGGCAAGAGCTGGCCCAGCGTCCGGGGCGAAAAAGCGGGTGCGAAGAGCGAGGAAAGCGACCTCTCAGAGCCATTGGCGCGTCATCGTTCCAAGGTTCGATTTTGTCCGTAACTCTTGCACGGGTTTTTTTTTGCGATGATACTTACTCTTTCCTTTTTGCGGACAGTTTGTGTCTCTGATCGACGGAATGCTTGGCGAGTGCGGGTCGGAAGTCATTCGTCTATCGAAGGAACTGGAGTCGTCGCAGGAAGCGTTGAAGCGTACTAAGGCGCGTGCAGACTGTCGAGGATACCCATGCGCCCAGGCGTCCCAGCTTGAGGTTATTATCAGCGATCTTGGCGCGACAGGAAGACCGCTAGCTCGTTACTCAAGGTGAAGAAAGAAAAGGAGTAAATCCTCGGAAGTCCGCCGTCTTCAGGAGAAGGTTCAGGCTCACGAGGAGATGAACGCCCGTAGAACCTCGGAGGTTGCTGATGCCAGTGACGACTTCTATGGTCGTCGGCGAGGATGGCCATCCTGTTTGAGTCCTTGATAGCTGTCCGTAAGAGGGAATTGGCTTTAGCGGGATCGAGGGGAGTCTGAACGAGCTCGAGTTGCTTCGAGGTAACGAGGCCCCGTCTTTGGACTTGGAGGAAGCCAGATTATCGTCCTGTAAAGGAGAGTGGGCGGCCACCGAGGGAGATTTCGAGTCGATCCTCGCCGGTCTGCAAGCCGAATGCACCCTAGCTCCGACCTCCGAAAATTCGGAAGATCGGGAGCGCGTGGGAGAAGATTGCGAGGGTGGCGGGCGAAGGGTAGTGGCGATGCGACTGAGGGAGGCGACGGCGAGGCTGTCCCTGTCGCAAGTGAGGATGAAGATGACGCTCCTGGGAGCGTCTAGGTCTATCAATCCCTTCTGGGATTTCGTTTTTTATGTGTTTCGGCCGTTTAAGAGGCCATGATGTATTACGGGACTGGCGTTGGTGGCGAATCCCTGCCCCTTTTATGGGGTTTTGTTTGAATTTCCGCAGTCTCAATCTATGAAACGTTTTTAATTATTTATGAACTTCAGTTTTTTCTTTGAAGTATGAGAAGGAGGGTGTGAGTTGTCGTCTCATTCCTAGTTCCCCGATGATCACCGTACCTATTGTCTGCATAAAGCGAGATTTTCCGCGGTTTACCGATTTATGCGAAAAACTCGTGAAACGAATAGGCTTAAGTGAAGAGACAAATTTTTGGATCTCGTATACCATACTATGTCTGTGAGATGTCAAGATCCAGCGTGGCTGGGTTTAGGGCAAGACCTAGGTTTACTCTCGGACTGAGGCTTTGCGATGACAAATCGGCTTTCGTTTTGCCTGTTTGCGATTTTAACCTGACTTCGTTACCGTTTAAAATCCATGAATTGTTGTCGGCTTATATGATTTGTTTTGGCGTGAGTCGAGCTACTTCCTTCTGAAGAGCTAGACCAAAATTTTGGATTTCTTGTATAGCGCGCTATGTTTATCCTTGTCGGATGTAAGAGAGCCTACCCCTCGAAGGGCGGCTATTTGTCTGTTTAGGACGTTAGAGTTCGTTTGTTGTGATCAGCAACAACGAAATGGTACCGCTTTGAGGTGCGTTTGTATGTTTTTAGAGACGAAGATTTCGTCTGCAATGTTTTGCGGAAAAGAATGTCCTTCAAGCGTTAGCGACGTCTCGCAACGCTGAAGGTCGATTTTTCCTTATGCCGCATCTCGCGTTGAAACGTTTGCGGGCTTTGGGGATGTCTTTTGCGAATGCTCGCAGCCAGAAAACTGTCGTTTTCCGTTTTGGACGCGGGACCAAGGGGTCGCGTAAGTTTGACCCAGGGAGAAGCGTCCACATTCACAATGCCTCGTGAAGTGTTTGGCCATCTGGGATTTGTGCTTGGATGTGATAATCGCTTAGCGGGCACTAGATCCGCTGTTTGTGGCCGTCTCGGCTGATTTTGAAAAAGTCGTGAAAAAGTTTCGAAAATTTTAGAGTCTTCGAAATTTGTGGGAGTATACGAGTATACGTACCCACTCCCCCCCTTTTTTAAATTGGGGGGATAGCTGAATCCGCCGATTGGCGAGTTGCCTACGTACCCTTGTCTAGGGATCAAGCCATCTCGTAGTTCTTTTGTACCACGCTTTATCGTTTAGTGGTAGTATTTTTTGAGGTGCATCGCATTCCAAGTTCTCGGGATTTTGACGTCTTGCATGTTTGCGATTTGGTATGAACCTGGTCGGACTACTTTTATGACTTTGTACGGTCCTTCCCAGTTTGCTCCCAGTTTTCCTGCGTTTCGTTCGGCAGTGTTTTGGAAGACTTTTCGTAAGACTAAATCGCCTTCTTTGAACCTGCGATGGCGCACGTTTGAGTTGTAGTATCTTGCGGCAGCGTGCTGGTAATTCTGGATTGGTGAGTGCCTGGTGGCTCATTGATGAGTCGAGGTTGTCCAGCATCATAGCGTCGTTTAAATCCTCTCTTTCGGGAGGAATCTTCTCCGTACTCCAGGAATTCTACTTCGCGGGGATCATACATTCCGTTCCGTAGCGAGGCGAATGGAGTTTCACCGTAGCCCGTCTTGGGGTTGTGCGATGCGACCAAAGAACTCCTTGAGCTCCTCGCCCATCGCCCTTCTTGGCGTCTGGCGTTTCTTGAGTCCGTCAAGGGCGGTTTGTTGATGGTTTCTGCCTGTCCATTGCATTGCGGATATCTGGGAGTTGACTTTGTAAGTCGTATTTTCCATTTTAGCAGAATGCTTGAATCAGTAGAGATAAATTGAGATCCATTATCTGTTACGATTTAAATGCGGGACCCCATGTCTAGTTATGATATGTTTCCAGGCGAAGTTCTCGACTTGTGTGTCCTTGATACTTGCGTAGGATTCGCTTCTACCCATTTGGAAAAGAAATCCGTAGGACTAGGAGGAAGCGTTTTTGTTTTGATGGGTGCATAGGTCGGCGATGTCCATGGACCATCGCATGAAAGGATAGGGGGCGAGATCGAGGAGAGGATCTCCGCGGGTTGATGGATTGTTGGAGCATGCCTTTGGCATTTTTCGCACTTCGGGCGAACTTCACCATGATCTTTACCATGGTTGGCCAGTAATAACCGTGGCGTTTGATTTTAACCGCGAGATCTTCCGCCAGAATGATTTCCGCATGATCCTGAATGGACCTCCTTCATGATTCTCCTTGCTCTTTCCCCTTCTGCATGCCATGAGAGGACCAGAGAAACACCACTTATAAATTTCTCCTCTATCGTGACATACCGTGCGCTTGGGTTTTACTTTCACGGGCGCCCATTTTTGGTGGGTAAGGTTCCATTCGCGATATAGGCTCGGATTGGTTCTAACCAAGGGCTGTCGCAGCCATACTCGGTCGGGTTCACATCGCTTCCGGCTGATCCTCGACTTCTTCCGCATCTTCAATCTCGTCCTGGATTAGATTGATGACCACTGGTGGTCGATGCTTTCGGATGCTCGATGAACTTCGACGGGATTACTCTTTGGAGCCCTGGATCTGAGCTTGGCGAGGGCAGCCAAGGCGTCAGCCTGGGCGTTTTCCGAGCGAGGAATTCTGGTCAGGGCGAACTGGTCGAAATTTCGAGCCAGCTCTTGGACGAGTTTTAGATATGCGTCCATCCTTTCGTCTCTCGCCTCATATTCTCCGCTGTATTGATTGGCGACTAACTGAGAATCGCAGTAAGCGTGAATATTACGGATTTTTAACCCATGGGCCAGCCGCAATCCTGCGACGAGTGCTTCGTATTCTGCCTCATTGTTTGAAGCGTGAAAAGCCAATCGGAAAGACTGTTCTAGGATTTCCCCGTTTGGAGAGGTGAGCCGTATTCCGATTCCGGATCCTTGTTTGGATGAAGATCCGTCGACGTGGAGGACCCAAGTTGAGTTTGGTTCCTCGATAGTCATGTCTCTAGTGGGTAATTCTACCAGGAAATCCGCCAGTACTTGGGACTTTGCACCGTCCTTGGCGGTATTCGGCGTCGTACTCACTCAGTTCGATTGCCCATTTTGCGAGCCTCGGATTGACTTGGACTATGCAGGATTATTAAGTAGCGGGAGCGTGGTGAGAACCACTATAAGCGTGAGACTGGAAATATGGTCTTAGTTTTCTTGCGAGGTTATGACGAATGCTAATTTTTCCATTAGAGGGTATCGAGTTTCGCATCCAGTAATGTCTTGCTACGTAAAAGATTGGTTTTGTTAAGCGGCGTTCTTCGTATCAAGGCGCCACTGACTGCCGTTCGCGAAACTGCGATATAGAGAAAGAGGTTCGCCTTCCACGGTTTTGCGAGGACTGGTGGAGTGGCTAGGTAATGTTTCAATTGCTGGAAAGCTTTTCACATTGCTTTCGGACCATTCGAACTTCTTGTTTCCCTTCAATGTCTCGTAAAATGGTAGGCACTTATCCGTGGACCGTGAGATGAAGCGGTTCAGCGCCGCGACTCTTCGGTTAGCCTCGGACTTCGCTTGGTTCGGGGAGACCATTTCTATTAGTCGTCGATTTGTTTTGGGTTGGCCTCGATTCCACGATACGTTACGAGGTATCCGAGGAATTCTCCTGATGCCACTGCCGATTTAACATTTGCCGGGTTGAGTTTCATGTTATGCTGGTTGAGTCGTGCAAAACATTCCTCTAGGTGGGCTATGTGATGCGTGTTCGTCAAGAGATTTTACGAGCATATCATCGATGTATACTTCCATAGTTTTGCCGAGCTGTTCGGCAAACATTTTGTTGACGAGTCGCTGATATGTTGCACCTGCGTTTTTAAGACCGAAAGGCATTACCTTATAGCAATACGTTCCGCGGTCTGTGATGAACGCAGTTTTTTCGCGGTCGTCGGGATTCATCATGATCTGATTGTAACCGAAAAGCGCCCATGAATGACAGAAGCTTGTTTCCGCGGTTGCCGACCAGTCGGTCAATGTGTGGGGCGGGAAGCAATCCTTTGGACAGGCTTTATTCAGATCCGTGAAATCGACACAGACCCGCCATTTGCCGTTTTTCCTTTTTACCACGACGGGGTTGGTGAGCCAGTCCGGATACCTGACTTCTGTTATCGACCCTACTTTGAGGAGTCTTTCGACTTCCTCATTGACTGCGGTGGCACGCTCAGGTCCCAACTTTCGTCTTTTTGTTTCTGGGTTTGTGAGTTGGAGTCGATGTTAAGTTAAGTGACATGTTACGCTAATGTCGATTCCGGCATATCCTCCGCAGCCCACGCGAACGTACTGAGGTTCTTTTTGAGGCATGCGATGAGCTCTGCTTTCATCGGTTCGCGGAGGTTAGCTCCGATCTCGACACACCGTTCCGGGGAAGAATCGTCGAGACAGATTGAAACCACCGGTTCGCAGGTTGGTTCACGCTTCCCTTCCAGGGCCTCGGCTCTTTGGGACTGCCAGAAGGTCTCCGGTGAATTGTTAACCGTTTGCTTTTCGAGGTTTCGATTTCAGAATTTTTCCGTTTTAGTTCGGTGGCGAGGTAGATCTGAGCTGCTCGTGACTACCATGTATTGTCGACCCGAAGGCGTTGGGAACTTGAGGCATAGGTGGAATGTTGATGGGATCGCTCTCATGGAGTTTAGCCAGGGAGTTCCAACTATCGCATTGTCGGATGTTGGACCATCAATCACCAGGAATTCCGTGTTTTTGGCGACGCTCCCGGCTCTGACTAGGAGGTTAGTTGAACCGAGGGTCATAATTTCTCCCGAGAGTCCGAGTACTGGGCTGGGGTCATCCGTAAGGACGCTTAGGTCGACGCCCATCCTCTCGAGGGTGCTTTTGTAGATAATATTGGCCGAGCATCCGGTGTCGACTAATACCCGTGCTACGTCAATGTCCTGGATCGTGAGTTCTATTACGAGGAGATCGTTGTGAGGTTTGACCGTACGGGCCGTTGCTCGATCCTCGAAAGATACGATGTTGCGGGCTGACGAAGAAGTCATACTGAACTTTGATCGATCGGTGGTTTTCGAGTTAGAGAATCCGTCCCCCCCTCCTTCTAGCGCCAAACTGTGGGAACCGAAATTCACACCGTCAATTTTAATGAATAAGATTGCGGAGGAAAGCCAAGTAAACCCGACTTTCCTTGAAGGTCCGGATTCTCTGCGTTGCCACACGAAATCGATAAAGTTCAATAGATAAAAATAAGAGTTTGAAATATTTGCCCGGAGGCGTTTTATTAGATAAGAGAAACGAGTACAAGGATTCTCCGAAAGACAAAGAGAGTTGCGATTTAAAGAAAAAGATAGAGTCGCAGGCAGCCAAACGTCCTAAGCCTTGCTCCGCTAGTCTAACCACCTAAACCCTAGTTTTTCTAAGCTAGCAGGATGCTCTAAGTCTAATTCTCGGATTTTCGGGATGCTCTTCTCTTCTGCTCTTGCTCTCCTTATATACCCATCTCTAGGTCGGTTTGCCTTGGGGTGATGGGCCTCGCCTTTGGGCCCAAGCTTATCTCTTCCGGAAATGTTCCATTTTCGTAGGTCTTTAATAATTATCTCCGAGTTTTCCGCTATCTTTCGATGACTTGATGTTTATCCGATGTCTCGTAGAATCGGGTAAACCGCTATAGCCTGATTAGACCATACTCACGAGGGCTGATCCAAACAAGCTAAGGCAGGAATGAACCGAGCACGATAGGACTGAGACCGGGACGAGGGCCGCGGACTGACGCCAGACCGACCCGCGCGAGGGATGCCGCCGGCGCTAGGCCGGGGTGCCGCCGGCGCCAGGCGGCCAGCGTGGCAGTGCGCCCGGCGCCAGGCGAGTGCGCCCGGCGCCAGGCCAGCCAGCGTCCAGCGTGCGCCCGGCGCCAGGCGGCCAGCGTGGCGAGTGCCGCCGGCGCCAGGCGAGTGCCGCCCGGCATGAGCCAGCCAGCGTCAGCGTGCCGCCGGCGCCAGCCAGCCAGCGTCCAGCGTGCGCCCGGCGCCAGGCGAGTGCGCCCGGCATGAGCCAGCCAGCGTCCAGCGTGCCGCCGGCGCCAGGCAGTGCCGCCCGGCATGAGCCAGCCAGCGTCCAGCGTGCGCCCGGCGCCAGGCAGTGCCGCCGGCGCCAGGCGAGTGCCGCCCGGCATGAGCCAGCCAGCGTCCAGCGTGCGCCCGGCGCCAGGCAGTGCCGCCCGGCATGAGCCAGCCAGCGTCCAGCGTGCCGCGGCGCCAGGCGAGTGCGCCCGGCATGAGCCAGCCAGCGTCAGCGTGCCGCCGGTGCCAGGCGAGTGCGCCCGGCGTAGGCCAGCCAGCGTCCAGCGTGCCGCCCGGCCAGGCGAGTGCCGCCCGGCCAGGCCAGCCAGCGTCCAGCGTGCGCCCGGCGCCAGGCGATCGCCCGTCGATGGGTTTTTAGTTTCGATCTTTCCCTCGTCGGTCGTTTGCGGAAATCTTTTGAGTTTGGAAAGGTCTTTAGCCGTAGATTTCGAGATAACCGTTTTGACCCCAACAGTTTTAGGTCTAGAACTATATATAGAGAGGTAAATTTCTAGCTGGTTTAGTAAGAATAAACCGGGTCAAACCGAATAAACCAGTCAACCTTTTGTAGTTCCGTCTCTGTCTTCTCTCTCTTGCGGGTACTTCACCCTGGTGGGTTCTACCTTGGTCAAACCTTGCGGAATCAATCTCGAGCTTCTTCTCCAACATCGGCTCATCTCCAGATCAAGTCGAGCTTATGAATCTCTCATGGTGTGACCAATCGAGACTGTGCCACAGTTTACTCCAAGCCAGCGACCAAAGGACCAAGCTTTCACGGTGAGTTCTTCACCTCGAATCAAGCTCACATCCATGTTTCGCCAGAATTGACTCTTCTCTTCGTAGCTTCCCAACCTGTCATGCTCTGCAAAGGTCCTCAGGCTGTCTCATCTCTCCGTCATGGTGGGAACAGTCGAATCAAGGCTGCCAATAGCGTCGTTAAGCTCCATCGTTGGCTTCCTTGCTGCGTTCTTGAGCTTCGTGAATCCTGCACCTCCGTGATCTCAATTGGCGGCATCTGTTTCCTGAGCTTCTCCTCCGCCATTGAACTCTGTCTTCCTCGCTTTGAAACCACCGGAATCGAGCCCGGAATCAAGCCCGCCGTCGTGCTCACCGCCGCACTTACATCCATCTCAGGTCGTCTCTGTTGTCGACTTTGTCCGTTTCGCGATTGAAAAGGCTCGCTGTCATCAACCAGTCTGGCGAAAAGCTCGAGGAGAATCAATGGCCAACTCTTGGCTTTTGCAACCAAGTCCCTGAACTTATTGTCTTCAGATCGACCCAAGACTTTGTAATGCGCAGAATGATCCACGCGATTAAACCCCAGACTTTTGATTGTGCAATTTAAACCCAGCGAATTTCCAGCTTTGGTCCCTCACCTCTTGATGGTTCACAAATCAGCCATAAACTTTGTACATCGCATGGTTAACCTCAAGATTTTGGCCCATAACTTCACAAAAGTGCATTGCAACCCTGTTATATGCAAATGAACAATCTAATGCAATATATACACCTAAATGCATCCTAAAATAATTAAAATTAACTAAGAACAAGTGCTAAAATGCAATAAAAACATGAGATATCAACTCCTCCACACTAGCCATTTACTTGTCCTCAAGTAAACTTCAAAAATAATCAATGGGAAAATGTTTGAAAGTGGATCCTCATCACCATAAGAAACTCTTCTTAGTCATCAACATGATATCCTTGCATAATCATACCAAATAACAAGAGCAAATACTTTGTTAAACTCTAACGTCTCTAGGCCTATCTTAACTCCTTTGACCTCTACACTCATCATCATGAATCCACCAACCACAAATCCATCAACTCTCTTACAATCATTAAGCAAACTCATAGAAATCTTTCAAATGGTCAAATGGTCAAATGGTCCAAGTAATTTGGTTTGGTAAGAAAAAGGCTTTGATGCAAAGCAAATCAAGGGGTTCAAGAAAGATCTTTAAAGGTGGTTTACTCTCAAAACAAAGTAGCTTTGACATTGCACATAATATATCTAAGAAAGGGGTCAACTCATGCATACAATGCTCAATCTCCATTGTTCTACACTTTCCTAAATACATTAGTTACATCATTATTCCCACTGTCAAAATACCACTCACATCTCTCACCCAAAGATTTCCCCCAAAATACTCAAAGATACTTTCTCACTTAGAACTCTTTCTTATTGAAGTCTACAAGGGATTTTTTCACATTTTAAACTCTTATCAGCTCTTTCTAAACATTGCTAGTCCCCTTTTCATTATTCTTTTTCTCTTTTTTTCTTTTTCTTTTTCTTCTCTTTTTTTTATATGGGGGCCAATACTTTCTTATTAACTTAGAGCTTACAATTTTTCATTTCTCTTATCCCTTCTAGACTTAATCACTTATAACTTTAGAGTCCCATGAGTCAACCTTTTCTTTCATAAACCTTTCACATTCCCAAGATCACACCATACAACACTCACCCCCATCCTAGAAGCTAGACAATATGAGTGTCTAATCTAGCTAAAATGGAGACCAAGCATTGTCGTTCCCAGTACTCTCAACATTATGCACATGTAAAGCTTTCCAAAGAAGGCCTCACTCAACAAACAATGAAGGCTTGAAAGGAAGGAAGGGTTTAAGGGCTTGGAGTGCCACTTGAGTTTGTCTAAAAAGATTGGTAAAATGGGTGAGACAACTCAAGTGTGTATAGCCATGACTCAGCACTCAAAGGACCATAAGCAAGAGACATCAAGTTCAAATAAGACTGGAGTTTACTTCAAAAGGTGAGCTTCAACAATCAATGAGTTTCAAGAGGAGTTTTCAAAGTTCGAAGTCTACAGGTTTTCAAAAGAATGCTCAAGCTACTTGACATGATTACAAAGGGTATCATATTGAGTACTAAGCATGAGTTCTTTGCAGGGTTTGCTCTTAATGCATGAATGCAATCTATATGCTTCTAGACTCAATCCTAAAGATGCAAATGAAATGAGATATGAATCTAAATGCTTGAAATTTTCAAATTTTCAAAATTTTGTGGATTTTCTATGCAAATAAGTATGCAATGCATGAGACTCATGACAAGTAAACAAAACAGAAAATGGTGTGAGATAGTAGACCCTCCCCCAAACTTACATCACACAGTCCCTTGTGTGAAAGTAAGCTCAAAGAAGAGATCTAAGGGAAAGACATGAACATGATAGCTAAATATGTACAAGGTTGGAGTGACACATACTTGGAGTTATTGGCTGAATTGGGTGGTAGAGGACCCTTGGCCTCGGATTTGTGCCACCGGGAGAGATAGGCTGAAGAGGATAAGTGAAGGCGGGTGTCTAGAGTTGCAATGCTTGGCCGCCTTTCACCTTTTGTCTAGCCTTAGACCCAACCTGAAAAACCTCAACTATCCTTATTAAAAAGCTTCAAAAGAAAGAAAGATAAAGAAATATATAAAATGGATAAACATGGGAATGCCTCCCAAACGCGCTTGTTTTAAGTCTCTAGCTTGACTTTGTGTGCTTGCTAATCATAAGTATCAAAAGGCTGAGCCAGTGCACCTTTGGTCCTTCTCCTATGAGAACAAGGAACCAAGTATGCAAAGGAGCACACTACTGTCCATAGAAAATAGACAGATTTTTCATCAAAGAGCTTCACTAAAGATGTATCATGAATCATGAGATGCTCTTTGAGGTTCAAATGGTCATGAGAATCAAATGCATTTGGTGGAAACACAAAATCAACTACAAGTGCAAGCGAAGTTTTAGCAAAGTAGTCAACTCTATCTCCATCAACCAAATAAAACACAATGTTCACATTCTCATGATAATTTTCAGCATGAGGGTTTTCTATCTCAAGCAAGAGCTTATCCACATCAAGTTCATCCCTAGATCAGCAAGTGCAAGAAGAGGTCTAGGTTCAATAAGAATGAAAAACTCAGATTCAAGATCAAATGAATGTTTTGACAAGACATTCATTGATGAGCTCAAGAGAATCAAGATCAGGGGCAATGTTCTCACCACAAGGCAAGCATATTTCCTCAAGTTGAAGTTTTAAAGTGGAAATCTCTATACCTTCAAGCTGGAGTGGTGGAGGCCAAT
Source organism: Brassica carinata (assembly GCA_016771965.1). NCBI lineage: Eukaryota > Viridiplantae > Streptophyta > Magnoliopsida > Brassicales > Brassicaceae > Brassica > Brassica carinata. The sequence continues at coordinate 9,684,824 of CM028694.1, forward strand.
ACATTACCTCATTAAGGGCACGAGCAGCATCAAACTCATCCAGGGTAACCTCCCTTCCTTCAAACTCTGCTCGATCCCTAATAAGGTGTATCGGACAATTTGTGCTAGGTGTCTCTTTATCTTGTCCCGATACTCCTTCATTCTCTGAAGCCGATGCAACTCATCCCTTTGGTCTGGTGTGAGTATCATTATATCAAAGGGTGGTGGCTCCACATACACATATGGCTCATCTTCAATGTGATCATCCTCTTCTTGTGGCTTCTCAAAGTAGCTTGAAGCCATCACTGCAAGAACAAAAGCTAGAAGTAAAGGTTAGTAACTATACAAAAGCAAAAGAAAGCATAAGAAAATAAAGCTTAGGCTCAAGAAAGTTTGAAATCCTAATGATAAATCTACTAGATCCCGACAAGCGGTAAAATTTGATACAGGACTTTTCAAGGGTCCAAGATCAAATCAATGTAGTATAAAACATTGTCGAACCCACAGAGAACTAGAGACTTATAGCACCAAGAATACACAAGCTTCCTTAATCCAAGCAAACAAGAAGATGGATGAAGGTAACAAGCTAATATCCTAGAAATATAAATAAGGTGATCTCAAATCAATCAAGAAACAAGTGCAATAACTCAATCAAATGCTAAATCGGAATCCATGGGACTAGGAATTTGACTTTAGATGATGCAGATCCAATCTAGAGGTGGCAAGCTATCAATCAAACACTTTCCTTATGCCTAGACACAATACTAAACAAGCTTTATCCCTAGATGAATGTTCTTTTGCAATGATCACCCAAATACATCAAATCCCTTTGCCTGTAATGATCAATGCAAACATTAAGAATAAGTCTAATAACAATCTTAGCTTCTTTAACAACTAATCCCTTAGGTAAAGAAAGCTAAAAGCATTCATGCATTTCATCGACACCTTCCGGACGGAAATGCCTAAAGCTCTATGTTTAAGAGGCCAACTCAAATATAGCATTAAGAACACTCAATCAAGCAAGGAAAAGAAAGATCTACACTAAAACACCCTAGATCTTCACCTAATCACCCTAATAACCCTAACCCATGGATCCAAAATGTGTCTACTCACTAATCTCCATGAAAAACCTTCAATCTATGTGAGATTCAAGGCTAATCATGTTTGTGAGAAGGAGAAACAAGATATAAGATGAAGAGCTTCCTTAGATTGATAAAAAGATTCAATCTTTTACAATATGAGGCAATGTCTTGAGAGAAAATGAGATACATTAGGGTTTTTAGGTCTAGAACTATATATAGAGAGGCAAATTTCGAGCTAGTTTAGTAAGAATAAACTGGGTCAAACCGGAATAAACCAGTTAACCTTTTGTAATTCACGTCTCTGTCTTCTCTCTTGCGCGCGGGTACTTCACCCCGGTGGGTTCTACCTGGGTCAAACCTTGCGGAATCAAGCTCGAGCTTCTTCTGCAACATCGGCTCATCTCCAGATCAAGTCCGAGCTTATGAATCTCTCTCATGGTGTGACCGATCCGAGACTGTGAACCGTTTACTCAAGCCGACCAAAGGACCAAGCTTTCACGGCGAAGTTCTTCACCTCGGGAATCAAGCTCACATCCATGTTTCGCCCGTAATTGACTCTTCGTGTAGCTTCCCAAGCTGTCATTCTCTGCAAAGGTCGTCAGGCTGTCTCAGCTGTTCGTCATGGTCGGGAACCGTCGGAATCCAGGCTGCCAGTGACGTCGTGAAGCTCCATCGTCGGCTTCCTTGCTCGTTCTTGAGCTCGTGAATCCTCCACCGCCGTGCCCTCAATTCGCGGCCTCTGTTTCCTGAGCTTCTCCTCCGCCATTAAACTCTGTCTTCCTCGTTTTGAAACCACGAATCGAGCCGAATCAAGTCTGCCGTCGTGCTCACCGCGCGCACATCCATCTCAGGTCGTCTCTGGTGTCGACTCTGTCCGTTCTTGCTTGAAAAGGCTCGCCGTCATCAACCAGTCTGGTGAGAAGAAAGCTCGAGGAGAATCAATGGCCAACTCTTGGCTTTTTGCAACCAAGTCCCTGAACTTATTGTCTTCAGATCGGCCCAAGACTTTGTAATGCGCAGAATGATCCAGGCGATTAAACCCCAGACTTTTGATTGTGCAATTTAAACCCAGCAAATTTTCAGCTTTGGTCCCTCACCTTTTGATGGTTCACAAATCAGCCATAAACTTTGTACATTGCATGGTTAACCTTACGATTTTGGCTCATAACTTCTCGAAAGTGCATTCCAACCCTGTTATATGCAAATGAACAATCTAATGCAATATATACACCTAAATGCATCCTAAAATGATTAAAATTAACTAAGAACAAGTGCTAAAATGCAATAAAAACATGAGATATCACACTTGACCCACTATCAACAAGAGCATTATCCATAGTGATCTTACCAAGGAGCAAGACAAGGTGAACTTCCGTTGGGGCTCTAGCTTAGGGAGGGACTTTGGAGGACTTGTGGATCAAGCTCCAAAGTTGAGATGTCGAGGAGCTCTGCTACTTCAGCTTGGTGATCGAAAGTCCTTGATGATCATCATCTGGACATGAGCAGCTTGCATATTGTAGATCTCTGGAAGCCTGACTCAATATCACTCAGGTATTTTCTGAATTTGGAGATGACCTTCTTCTGAGGTTTGACGAGGAGCCTTTGTGGAAAAGGGAGCTTGTCATAGGGTTACAGCTCAACCTCAGTGGTATCCTCCAGCTTAACCTCATTCAGTTTGTTGTCTTTCTCTTCTCAACTTGTTTCTCAGCTCTGGGCTCAGCTTTCTGCAGACTCATTACTTCAACATTTCTGGCAGCGTCCTTCGCAATATGTGCTTCAGTTGTGGCCACAACAAATCTCTCAACGTCCCCAAGCTAAGTTCCAAACACCAGTCTGTCAATCTCATCCTCCTCTTGCACATAATCACTTGACTCAGTCTCTGAATATGTAGTTGAGAGAATAACATTGCAAGACTCCTTGGAATTCTTCTCTGGTTTCCCTTGTAGAGATTCCATTGGGCTCTTGGAGGTTGAAGGCATAGATGCAAACTGAGTTTCCAAAACCTTGAAGTGAGAGGCAAGTTGTAGGAGCTTGTTGTTGAGGTCAGTGTCGTTCCCATCAACTTTAGCATGTAGACTTTTCAGCCCATACTCAACGTTCTTCTCTGTTTTGGCCTGAGCTTCTAAGACTTGCTTGAACATGGACTCCATACTTGAATCTGGAGCCTGAACCAGAGAAGAGCTTCCTTGGGCTTGGTTAGACTGCTGACCCTTGTTTGTGAAACCAGGAGGGTAACTCTGCTTTGCTTCATAGCCTCCTTGCTGATTGTTGTTGGTACCAGAAGGGTATTGTTGTTGCTGAGCTTGGTAACCACCTTGTTGGTTGTTGTACAAGGTCCTTTGCTGGTAGTTGTTGTACTGAAATTTAGGCTCCTTCTTGTACCATGTGCCATTAGCATTGACAAAGCACAAATCCTCTTGACCTTCCAGACCAGAAACCTCATTCACCACATAAGTCTCTTCATGTTTCTGGTTACCAACATAGTTCACCTGCTCTTGCTTAGCCTTTTCTGCAAGAAGTAGATCCAACTTGTCTTGGAGAGACTTCAGCTCTTTCCTGGTGTACTGATCATCACATCTGTTACTTCTATCATACTCCTCACTGTAGACTGAGTCCCTCTGAGCCATGTTCTCAACTAGCTGCTCTGCATCCTGCTCTGATCTTCCCAAGAAGAACCCATTGCTAGCAGTATCAAGTTGGCTTCTATACTCCGGGAGGAATCCTCTGTAGAAGGTGCTGAGTAGATTCTCCTTGGTGAATCCATGATGTGGGCATTGGAACCAATACCCTTTGAATCTCTCCCATGCTTCAGCAAAACCTTCAAGACCCTTCTGCTGGAACCCAGAGATTTCATTCATAAGCCTTGCAGTCCTTGATTTAGAGAAGAACTTTGTTGAGGAAGGCTGTCGTGCACTCATCCCATGTTGTGATGGAGTTGCTTGGAAGGTTCTTCTCCCAGATATGTGTCTTGTCTCTTAAAGAGAAGGGAAACAGCCTCAGCTTGAAGGCATCTTCAAAGACTTCATTTGTCTTTGACAAAGAGCAGTACTTGTCAAAGTTGTACAAGTGATCAAATGGATCCTCAAAGGCAAGACCATGAAACTTGTTGTTCTCAATCACGCTGAGCAGCCCAGCCTTGATCTCAAAGTTGTTGTTCTCCACAGCTGGTGCTCTAATTCCTAACTATGACCATGTATGTGAGGATGGTCATAGGTCCCAATGGCTCCTGCTTGGCGTTGTGGATGCTGTTGTTGAGGAGCTCTCTCTGTTCTAAGGTTGGCAGCTCCTTGACCATTTCCCCCTGGGGCAACTTCATCTTAAGGTTGATGCCGGTTTTGCTCCATCTCAAACCCCAATCTCTGTAAGTGAGCCTGTTGCTATTCTTATCTTCTCTTTCTTGCTATCTCTCTCTCAAGTGCAGCTATGTTTTCAACTCCTGTAACTAGGCTTGATGAACCTCTGCTCCTCAAGTTCATACACCTAAAATTCAAAGGGAGATAAAGAAGGAGAATCAGTAACTTGCAAAAAGAAAATAAGACTTAGTCTCAAGCAAAGACCAAATCCCAATGTCAAAATCGACTTAGAACTGGCAACGGCGCCAATTTGATGTTAGGACTTTTCAAGGGTCCTTAACCCAATGATGTAGTATAGAAAGGTTGTCGAACCAGTCCTAAGTGATTCTAATGCAAAGGAAATACAAGATCATGCTTATTCTAAGTGCAATCAATAAGTGAAGTGATTTTGAACTAAGAACTAAGCTAGAAATGCAATAAAGGAATAGGTTTTCTTTCAAGTGAGATGAGAGAATTCATGGGATTAGGGAATTGACCTTGTGTGATCAAGTTTCAATCTAAAGGTGGCAGCTTTTCAATCAATCTATCAACCTTAAGCCTAGACACAATCCTAAACAAACACTTTCTCAAGATGAATGCTCATTTGCTAAGATAACTCAAGCATCAAATCTCTTTGGTTGAATATTATTAAAGCAATCATTAATATCAAGTCTATTAGCTATCTTAACACCTTTAACAAAAAATCTCTTTGTTAAAGAATGTTAAAAGCATTGGAGAGTTGGTTCAGGCATTTCATCAAACACCTTGTGGGTGGGAAATGTCTAAAGCTCTATCTTAGAGAGGCCAACTCTAAAATAGCTTTGAGATCACTCTACAAGCAAGGAACAAGATGGATCTACAATCAAACACACTAGATCTACACTTAATCACCCTTTATCTCCCTAACCTATCAATCCAAAAGTTGACTACTCACTAATAGACATGAATAACCCAAACACCATGGATGATTCAAGGTTAAACATGATTACAAAGCAATAAACACTCAAGAACAAAGGATTAAAAGATGAAAATAGATTAAAGGATCAATCTTTCTCCAAAGTTGTTTTGAGTTCAAGAGAGAAAGAAGATAATTCCCAAGATGATTGTTAAAAACATGTAAATATGCAAGATATCAGCAATGCTCAAGATGATGAGATTCCTAGTACTGTAGGAGTTGAGATAGCAGGGGATGAAGTGAAAGAAAAAAATAAAAGAGGACCGACAAAGATGGCTAGAGTGGCTGAAAATCTCAATGAAAAGATTATGGTCACATTCAATGACTTTGTTGATCATATTGGACCTGGTTCAGTAACACTATCGTCTTTTCTTGGTCTTCTTGTGAGGAAACATGTTCCAATTACACTTGCTGATTGGAGAAATCTTGATGCAGCGACTAAAGCAACAATGTGGGAAGAAATTCAGGTTTGTATATATATATATATATATATATATATATATATATATATATATATATATATATATATATATATATATATATATATATATATATATATATTAATATGTTTTGTTGAACCAAAAGATGAAATTATAAACATGTTTGACGATCGTGCTCAAATTACCCTAGAGCAACTTTACTCTCATCAAAAGAGGTTCAATTGAAGTACTTAGGGATCGAATCCACGAGACTCTTGGATTGCACAATAGATTTTATAGTCTTGAAATAAAGCTAGATTGAATGGTTTTAATACAGTAACTTAATATATATCTAGGAAAATCGTCGATAAGCTGCGAATATCGATCGACAACAGAAAATTGTTCAAGTTTAGATTATGAGGTTTGTTATCAATTCACGGAGTAGCTAGATCAAGGCAAAACTTTAGGTATGATAAGTACGCTGCTTTGGGAATTATAAGGGTTTGAAATATTGTTGTTCTCGAACTTAACTCTTAGGAACAATCTATAAGATTGTCTAATAGCTGGATCTCAAGTCAGTCAGCTGTCGCTTGTTCCAACTTGAAAAAGCATCGATCAATATGTCTTTCTGACAATCATTCAAAATGCCTTTCAATTAATCGATTGATGACTAAGTGTCATATCGATCGATTTGCCTTCCAGTAAGCATTACCGAGCAGGTTGATAACTTCTCATATTAACTAGGGCAACTTTCATTTTTATCTAATTAATAAGATCAGTCTAGTTTATTTTCAGGTAATTCACCATGCTGTAAACTTGCATAAATTAAACCTAAGATCTAAGTCAAGGGTGATCAATTCCTTTGCTTAGTATTAAGCACAACTAGAATGAAAGAACTATTAAAACACCCTAACAGTCCTATTGTGATTAGCAATACATAAATCAACCTTTGGTGAACCTAAATCTAACAGTAGGACTACTCAGACATATTCATAAAGAAGCATAGTTATGATGGTCTAAATAATACTCAAATGGAACTTAATGAAAATAGTAATAGAGTATGAAAACAAAAGGAGTTCAAGATCTTCTTTGTTTAATGCAGTTCAGATCTCTCTCTCTGGGGTAGATATCTTCTTCTCCAACTGATTCTCTAAGCTAATCCTCCTCTCCTTGGTGATGACTTTGGTGACTTCCTTTTAGCCTCCTTAATTGCTTGCTTTCTTTCTTCTCAATGCCCCTTATTTAAATGGTACAAAAACCTAAAAATATGACCTAACAGGCTGCCAGGGTGTATAATGCAAATATGTTATGTTTTGGGTTGAAATCGTAAATCTTCTAATCTTCATTAATCGCGAATGGCTTTGCATCGACCGATATGACGCACAGCAAATCGATCGATTCGTGTGATACTCTGTCGATCAATACGGCTGTAATGAGTCGGTTGATGCTCTTTTTAGTAGTCAGCTCCGCGAGTGAAATGCAAAACTCCCAAAAGATCTCAAAATGCTCGTAATCATCACTTTAGTCCAATGAGTACCTAAACCTGAAATATCTCTGAAAGAGCTATGAAATGCATATAAAACCTTTGAAAACATATGAAACTTATAGGCAAAATAGGGTAAAATATAAAGCATATCAACTCCCCCAGACTTATCCTTTTGCTTGTCCTCAAGCAAAATATAGGACTAATCTGAAAAAGGTTTTGAAAATGATGGGGACTCACATGATTTAAAATCACTACTCACATTCTTGCATAAAAGGTGATGGAAGTGAGTCATTGCTAACCTTTAGGATGATTTGATATACTACACACTCGCTTAGTCACCATACCATACATTCTACAACTTCACGATAGTGCCTGGCATACCCTCTACTGACCTCATTTCTGCAATAATGTAAATGTGTAGGCTACATCTTAGGAGTATCGATCAAGGGACACATGGGTTCTTACTCAAGCAAGTTTCTCAACACACAGGTAGTCTTCTTTGATCTCTTTCTTCCCTCTTTCTCTCTTCTCAACCTTTATAGTTTCAATTTCAATGAACAGTGATGCTGATGCAGCTCATCTTGTTCATCTTATTGACTTTTCTACTTTTGTAACTCTTATCTTGACAAAGTGTAGCTAATAATGGGGTCCGCGGGAGACACTCCTACCCCTCGTTTCCATAGTGTGTGATCATTCCTTCTGAATTAGAATACCGGGATCACGGAGACACTCCTACCCCTCGTTTCCATAGTGTGTGATCATTCCCTTCTGAATTAGAATACCGGGATCACAGGAGACACTCCTACCCTCTGCATCTTCAGGAAATCATCTCAATCTTTTATATCTAGGGTGCTTGAAGAGATAGAGAATCGAGGAAATACACAGACTTTTACCTTTCAGACTTGCAAAAGGAATCCGATCCAATGTATACCAAGCCCCAGACAAGCAGTAATGTCAAATTAGGTTGGAAGTCAGCTTTGGTTTCTCGGATGTTCTCAGCAGGTGCAGGTGTTAGCATTACATGATACAACTGCGGTGTTTCTATCTACTATATCCTGCAAATTAGCAAATCTAGATGGTGCTAAGAATGGTTAAAGTAATAATCAAACTGTTTTATTTCATAATCCTTTTGAAAACATTTTAAATAATAGGTAAAAAATTTAGATAGATAAAATTCATAGCTCATAAAAGATAGCGTTAGTAACTACCTCTCGGACTTAAATTACACTGTCCCCGGTGTAACCAGTCTAAGGTTGGTGAAAAATGAAACACAAATATAATTGGCATGGTTAGTGATTTGAGTTAGAATAGTCGTACCTATTTGTCGTGTATCGTCGATACCGATACTTTGGTATCGTCGATACCGATACTTTGGTATCGATCGATACCGATACTTTGGTATCGATCGATAGCCATTAGACAGAAAATCATCATTTTTCTTAGAGTGCCTAATCCATCTGATCCGTCAGTTTGTTAGTACTGTTAGACAATCCAAACATAAGAAAGCAAGTGATAATTCATGAAATAGAGAAGCAAATAGTCTGAAACATAAATCCTAAAAATCTAAAACAGAAATAAAATAAAAGTGCATAGAGATAAGGGATAGGAATGTGAGGAATAGTCGAGTCCTCTGCTGCCTGGAAGTCATCTCTTGGGCCGGAGATGCACTGGTACTGGTGTGATGGTCCTGCTGCTGATGGGTCACTGGCCTTGATGCTCCTCCTGCTCATGCACCTGCAGCAAGACCCTCTGGCCAGATGGCCTGAAGAGCGTCGTGACAACCATATGAAAGTCTCCATGATGTGGATCGGGATCTCGGTATGATGGGGAAGTCGGGTAATGGTGCCTTTGGTGGATCCTGATTAGCTGGTGCTCTGCACAGTCCGGTACTCTGCGTGGCATGTATTGGAGGTTGCAGAGGAAAGCCTCATCTGGCTGGAAGCCTCCAATACATGCCGCGTAAAATACCGGGACTGTGCAGAGCACCAGCCGGGATCCACTGCATTACCCGACTTCCCATCGCGATCGCGCTCATGGAGACTTTCATATGGTTGTCACGAGACGGCTCTTCAGAGCCATCTGGCCAGAGGGTCTTGCTGCAGGTGCATGAGCAGGAGGAGCATCAAGGCCAGTGACCCATCAGCAGCAGGACCATCACACCAGTACCAGCATGACTCGTCCGCGAAGCGGACAGCGAGGAAGGTTCGGACTCCTCACATTCCTATCCCTTATCTCTATGCACTTTTATTTTATTTCTGTTTTAGATTTTTAGGATTTATGTTTCAGACTATTTGCTTCTCTATTTCATGAATTATCACTTGCTTTCTTATGTTTGGATTGTCCAGTACTAACAAACTGGCGGATCAGATGGATTAGGCACTCTAAGAAAAATGATGATTTTCTGTCTAATGGCTATCGATCGATACCAAAGTATCGGTATCGATCGATACCGATACTTTGGTATCGTCGATACACAGACAAATAGGTGCGACTATTCTAACTCAAATCACTAACCATGCCAATTATATTTGTGTTTCATTTTCACCAACCTTAGACTGGTTAACGGGAATGAATAAGTCCGGGAGGTAGTTACTAACGTTATCTTTTATGAGCTATGAATTTTATCTATCTAAATTTTTTACCTATTATTTAAAATGTTTTCAAAAGGGATTATGAAATAAAACAGTTTGATTATTACTTTAACCATTCTAGAATTTGCTAATTTGCAGGATATAGTAGATAGAAACACCGCGATGTATCATGTAATGCTAACACCTGCACTGGCTGAAACATCTGGAGAAACCAAAGCTGACTTCCAACCTAATTTGACATTACTGCTTGTCTTGGGGCTTGGTATACATTGGATCAGTTCCTTTTGCAAGTCTGAAAGGTAAAAGTCTGTGTATTTCTGATTCCTTCTCTCTCTATCTCTCTCTTCAAGCACCCTAGATATAAAAGATTGAGATGATTTCCTGGAAGATCTGGAGGGGTAGGAGTGTCTCGTGATCGGTATTCTAATTCAGAAGGGAATGATCACACACTATGGAGCGAGGGGTAGGAGTGTCTCCGTGACCCCATTATTAGCTACACTTTGTCAAGATAAGAGTTACAAAAGTAGAAAAGTCAATAAGATGAACAAGATGAGCTGCATCAGCATCACTTCATTGAAATTGAAACTATAAAGGTTCAGAGAGAAGAAGAGGAAGAAAGAGATCAAAGACTACTACCTGTTGTTGAAACTTGCTAAGTACCCATGTGTCCCTTGATCGATACTCTAAGATGTAGCCTACACATTTACATTATTGCAGAAATGAGGTCAGTAGAGGTATGCCAGGCACTATCAGTGAAGTTGTAGAATGTATGGTATGGTGACTAGCGAGTGTGTAGTATATCAAATCATCCTAAAGGTTAGCAATGACTCACTTCCATCACCTTTTATGCAAGAATGTGAGTAGTGATTTTAAATCATGTGAGTCCCCATCATTTTCAAAACCTTTTCAGATTAGTCCTATATTTTGCTTGAGGACAAGCAGGATAAGTACGAGTTGATATACTTTATATTTACCTATTTTGCCTATAAGTTTCATATGTTTTCAAGGTTTTATATGCATTTCATAGCTCTTTCAGAGAGATATTTCAGGTTTAGGTACTCATTGGACTAAAGTGATGATTACGAGCATTTTGAGATCTTTTGGGAGTTTTGCATTTCACTTTCAGCGGGCTGACTACTAAAATCCAACCGACTCATTACAGCGTATTGATCGACAGTATCACCGCGAATCGATCGATTTTGTTCATATCAAAACCCAACCAAAAAATCCTACAAATAGAAGTTCGAGTTTATACCTTGTAGATCGGTTGAATAGATGAACAAATGAGATAGAAATGAAAAACAAGAGGATTGAGGCAAGGAATGGGGAAAACAGTTCGGTTTCTAGAGAAAAAAGGTTTTTCCTTTTTGGTGAGGTTCACGATTGTGGAGGCGAAAAGGCTGATGTTGAGGTTAATGAGTTTCAACCTCGATTTGTCGCATCGATCGATAAGCCTGGTGTGCTATCGATCGATTTTAATGCTATCCCATAATCTCTTTTTTAATTAAAAATAAAACCATAAATTTAAAATCCTAAATCTATTAGGGGTTGCCTCCCACTCAGCTTATTTTAAGTCGTGAGCTTAACTAAATTAGAGTCAGTCTCCGACTGGAATATCCGATCAGATTATCAGTATCCGAGATTTCTGCTTTGGCCCAATAATGTTTAACTTTGTGTCCATTCACGGTGAATTCGTTTCCTTTTTAGTCAAACAGAGTTATTGCTCCGTGGGTCGTCCTTCCTTACCTATGAAAGGTCCTGCCCAACGAGATCGGAGCTTTCGGAAACAAGGAAAGTCGGAAATTATAAAGCAGTACTTGGTCATCAGGTTCGAAATGCCTAGAAATAATTTTCTTGTCATGATAGGCTTTCGTCTTTTCCTTATAAATCTTAATTCTCATAAGCCAAGTGTCGGATTTCATCTAATTCACTTAACTGGATAAGTCGATCTTTCAGCAGGGCTTAATGTCAAAATTTAGCAGTTTGACTGTCCAGGCATGTGTTCAAGTTCAACTGGTAAATGACATGCTTTTCCATAGAGTAAATGAAATGGTGTAGTTCCTAATGGAGTTTTGAATGCAGTCCTACAGGCCCGAGTGCATTATCCAATTTCCTAGACCAATCCTTCGGGATGTTCCTACGGTCTTTTTCAAGATTTCTTTTATTTGTCTATTGGATACTTCCACTTGGCCACTTGTTTGCGGGTGGTAGGGTGTGGCAACTCTGTGATGGACTCCACTCTTTTTGAGTAGTCGATCAAAAATCTTATTAATGAACTGGTTCCACCGTCACTTATTACTACTCGAGGCACTCCAAAACAAGGAAAATGATGCTTTTGAAAAATTTGACAACTACTGCAGCATCATTCGTTGGGGAAGCAACTGCTTCCACCCATTTGGACACATAGTCTACAGCAACTAAGATGTACTTATTTCCGTAAGAGGAAGGAAAGGGGCCCATAAAATCAATTCCCCAGCAGTCCAAGACTTCAACTTCGAGAATAAATTTTTGTTGCATTTCATGTCTTTTGCTGATTTTTCCTCTACGTTGGCATCTATCACATTTTTCAATGTAAGCATGGGTGTTGCGAAACATTGTCGGCCACCAGAAACCTGCTTGAAGAACTTTTGCTACCGTTTTAAAGGTTGCAAAGTGTCCAGCATAGTCAGATCCATGGCAATGAAATAAGACATTATTGATTTCAGTTTTGGCAATACATCATCTGTATATTCCATAGGGACAGTGCTTGTATAAGTGAGGTTCATCCCAATGATATCTTCTAACTTCTCTAAAGAACTTCTTCCTCGAATAACCTTGGAGATTTTCTGGCTCCACGTCAGCAGCTAAATAATTTACTATGTCAGCATACCAAGGTCGATTCTTTAAACCTACGTCTATTGCGTGCACCCCAAGACTTAAACTTTTATCTCCGGTCTGCTTCTACACTGTTTAGAGGGTCACAGGCAACATGAAATAAAATCAATGGTGGTTGTTTCTGAAGATGTCTCGATATTGTGCCCATGTGTGATATCGATCGATGCAAAGCCATTAGCGATTAATGAAGATTAGAAGATTCACGATTTCAACCCAAAACATAACATATTTGCATTATACACCCTGGCGCCTGTTAGGTCATATTTTTAGGGTTTTGTACCATTTAAATAAGGGGCATTGAGAAGAAAGAAAGCAATTAAGGAGGCTAAAGGAAGTCACCAAAGTCATCACCAAGGAGAGGATTAGCTTAGAGAATCAGTTGGAGAAGAAGATATCTACCCCAGAGAGAGATCTGAACTGCATTAAACAAAGAAGATCTTGAACTCCTTTTGTTTTCATACTCTATTACTATTTTCATTAAGTTCCATTTGAGTATTATTTAGACCATCATAACTATGCTTCTTTATGAATATGTCTGAGTAGTCCTACTGTTAGATTTAGGTTCACCAAAGGTTGATTTATGTATTGCTAATCACAATAGGACTGTTAGGGTGTTTTAATAGTTCTTTCATTCTAGTTGTGCTTAATACTAAGCAAAGGAATTGATCACCCTTGACTTAGATCTTAGGTTTAATTTATGGCGACAGCATGGTGAATTACCTGAAAATAAACTAGACTGATCTTATTAATTAGATAAAATGAAAGTTGCCCTAGTTAATATGAGAAGTTATCAACCTGCTTTCGGTAATGCTTACTGGAAGGCAAATCGTCGATATGACACTTAGTCATCAATCGATTAATGAAAGGCATTTTGAATGATTGTCGAAAAGACATATTGATCGATGCTTTTCAAGTTGGAACAAGCGACTGACTGACTTGAGATCCAGCTATTAGACAATCTTATAGATTGTTCCTAAGAGTTAAGTTCGAGAACAACAATATTTCAAACCCTTATAATTCCCAAAGCAGCGTACTTATCATACCTAAAGTTTTGCCTTGATCTAGCTACTTCCGTGAATTGATAACAAACCTCATAATCTAAACTTGAACAATTTTCCTGTTAGGTCGTCGATATTAGCAAAAGCTTATCGATCGATTTTCTAGATATATATTAAGTTACTGTATTAAAACCATTCAATCTAGCTTTATTTGAAGACTATAAAATCTATTGTGCAATCCAAGAGTCTCTGGATTCGATCCTAAGTACTTCAATTGAACCTCTTTTGATGAGAGTAAAGTTGCTCTAGGGTAATTTGAGCACGTATCAGTCAAACATGTTTATAATTTCATCTTTTGGTTCAACAAAACATATTAATATATATATATATATATATATATATATATATATATATATATATATATATATATATATATATATATATATATATATATATATATATATATAAACCTGAATTTCTTCCCACATTGTTGCTTTAGTGGCTGCATCAAGATTTCTCCAATCAGCAAGTGTAATTGGAACATGTTTCCTCACAAGAAGACCAAGAAGGCGATAGTGTTACTGAACCAGGTCCAATATGATCAACAAAGTCATTGAATGTGACCATAATCTTTTCATTGAGATTTTCAGCCACTCTAGCCATCTTTAATGGGTCCTCTTTTATTTTTCTTTCACTTCATCCCTGCTATCTCAACTCCTACAGTACTAGGAATCTCATCATCTTGAGCATTGCTGATATCTTGCATATTTACATGTTTTTAACAATCATCTTGGGAATTATCTTCTTTTCTCTCTTGAACTTCGAAAAACAACTTTGGAGAAAGATTGATCCTTTAATCTATTTTCATCTTTTAATCCTTTGTTCTTGAGTGTTTATTGCTTTGTAATCATGTTTAACCTTGAATCATCCATGGTGTTTGGGTTATTCATGTCTATTAGTGAGTAGTCAACTTTTGGATTGATAGGTTAGGGAGATAAAGGGTGATTAAGTGTAGATCTAGTGTGTTTGATTGTAGATCTTCCTTGCTTGTAGAGTGATCTCAAAGCTATTTTAGAGTTGGCCTCTAAGATAGAGCTTTAGACATTTCCCACCCACAAGGTGTTTGATGAAATGCCTGAACCAACTCTCCATGCTTTTAACATTCTTTAACAAAGAGATTTTGTTAAAGGTGTTAAGATAGCTAATAGACTTGATATTAATGATTGCTTTAATAATATTCAACCAAAGAGATTTGATGCTTGAGTTATCTTAGCAAATGAGCATTCATCTTGAAAAGTGTTTGTTTAGGATTGTGTCTAGGCTTAAGGTTGATAGATTGATTGAAAAGCTGCCACCTTTAGATTGAAACTTGATCACACAAGGTCAATTCCTAATCCCATGAATTCTCTCATCTCACTTGAAGAAAACCTATTCCTTTATTGCATTTCTAGCTTAGTTCTTAGTTCAAAATCACTTCACTTATTGATTGCACTTAGAATAAGCATGATCTTGTATTTCCTTTGCATTAGAATCACTTAGGACTGGTTAGACAACCTTTCTATACTACATCATTGGGTTAAGGACCCTTGAAAAGTCCTAACATCAAATTGGCGTTGCAGGTTCTAAGTCGATTTTGACATTGGGATTTGGTCTTTGCTTGAGACTAAGTCTTATTTTTCTTTTGCAAGTTACTGATTCTCCTTCTTTATCTCCCTTTGAATTTTAGGTGTATGAACTTGAGGAGCAGAGGTTCATCAAGCCTACAGGAGTTGAAAACATAGCTGCACTTGAGAGAGATAGCAAGAAAGAAGATAAGAATAACAACAGGCTCACTTACAGAGATTGGGGTTTGAGATGGAGCAAAACCGGCATCAACCTTAAGATGAAGTTGCCCCAGGAAATGGTCAGAGCTGCCAACCTTAAGAGAGGAGCTCCTCAACAACAGCATCCTAGCATGGCAGGAGCCATTGGGACCTATGACCATCCTCACATACATGGTCATAGTTAGTGGAGAACAACAACTTTGAGATCAAGGCTGGGCTGCTCAGCGTGATTGAGAACAACAAGTTTCATGGTCTTGCCTTGGAGGATCCATTTGATCACTTGTACAACTTTGTGAAATACGCTCTTTGTCAAAGACAAATGAAGTCTTTGAAGATGCCTTGCTGTGTTTCCCTTCTCTTTAGAGACAAGACACATATCTGGGAGAAGAACCTTCCAAGCAACTCCATCACATGGGATGAGTGCGACAGCCTTCCTCACAAAGTTCTTCTAAAATCAAAAGGACTGCAAGGCTTATGAATGAAATCTCTGGGTTCAGCGAAGGGTCTTGAAGGTTTGCTGAAGCATGGGAGAGATTCAAAGGGTATTGGTTCCAATGCCCACATCATGGATTCACCAAGGAGCTACTCAGCACCTTCTACAGAGGATTCCTCGGGTATAGAAGCCAACTTGATACTGCTAGCAATGGGTTCTTCTTGGGAAGATCAGGCGAGGATCAGAGCAGCTAGTTGAGAACATGGCTCCGGAGGGACTCAGTCTACAGTGAGGAGTATGATAGAAGTAACAGATGTGATGATCAGTACACCAGGAAAGAGCTGAAGTCTCTCCAAGACAAGTTGGATCTACTTCTTGCAGAAAAGGCTAAGCAAGAGCAGGTGAACTATGTTGGTAACCAGAAACATGAAGAGACTTATGTGGTGAATGAGGTTTCTGGTCTGGAAGGTCAAGAGGATTTGTGCTTTGTCAATGCTAATGGCACATGGTACAAGAAGGAGCCTAAATTTCAGTACAACAACTACCAGCAAAGGACCTTGTACAACAACCAACAAGGTGGTTACCAAGCTCAGCAACAACAATACCCTACGGTACCAACAACAATCAGCAAGGAGGCTATGAAGCAAAGCGAGTTACCCTCCTGGTTTCACAAACAAGGGTCAGCAGTCTAACCAAGCCAAAGGGCTCTTCTCTGGTTCAGGCTCCAGATTCAAGTATGGAGTCCATGTTCAAGCAAGTCTTAGAAGCTCAGGCCAAAACAGAGAAGAGCGTTGAGTATGGGCTGAAAAGTCTACATGCTAAAGTTGATGGGAGCGACACTGACCTCAAAACAAGCTCCTACAACTTGCCTCTCACTTCAAGGTTTTGGAAACTCAGTTTGCATCTATGCCTTCAACCTCCAAGAGCCCAATGGAATCTCTACAAGGAAACGAGAGAATTCCAAGGAGTCTTGCAATGTTATTCTCTCAATATTGAGACTGAGTCAAGTGATTATGTGCAAGAGGAGGATGAGATTGACAGACTGGTGTTTGGAACTTAGCTTAGGGGCGTTGAGAGATTTGTTGTGGCCACAACTGAAGCACATATTCGAAGGGCGCTGCCAGAAATGTTGAAGTAATGAGTCTGAAGCTGAGCCGAGCTGAGAAACGAGAAGAAAAGACAACAAACTGAATGAGGTTAAGCTGGAGGATACCACTGAGGTTGAGCTGTAACCCTATGACAAGCTCCCTTTTCCACAAAGGCTCCTCGTCAAACCTCGGAAGGTCATCTCCAAATTCAGAAAATACAGTGATATTGGAGTCAGGCTTCGAGAGATCTACAATATGCAAGCTGCTCATGTCCAGATGATGATCATCAAGGACTTTCTCGATCCCAAGCTGAAGTAGCAGAGCTCCTCGACATCTCAACTTTGGAGCTTGATCCACAAGTCCTCAAAGTCCCTCCTAGCTAGAGCCCCAGCGGAAGTTCACCTTGTCTCTCCTTGGTAAGATCACTATGGATAATGCTCTTGTTGATAGTGGGTCAAGTGTGATATCTCATGTTTTATTGCATTTTAGCACTTGTTCTTAGTTAATTTTAATCATTTTAGGATGCATTTAGGTGTATATATTGCATTAGATTGTTCATTTGCATATAACAGGGTTGGAATGCACTGAGAAGTTATGAGCCAAAATCGTGGGTTAACCATGCAATGTACAAAGTTTATGGCTGATTTGTGAACCATCAAAAGGTGAGGGACCAAAGCTGAAAATTTGCTGGGTTTAAATTGCACAATCAAAGTCTGGGGTTTAATCGCCTGGATCATTCTGCATTACAAAGTCTTGGGCGATCTGAAGACAATAAGTTCAGGGACTTGGTTGCAAAAAGCCAGAGTTGGCCATTGATTCTCCTCGAGCTTTCTTCTCACCAGACTGGTTGATGGCGAGCCTTTTCAAGCAAAAGCGGACAGAGTCGACACCAGAGCGACCTGAGATGGATGTAAGTGCGGCGGTGAGCCGCGACGGCAGACTTGATTCGACCGATTCGGTGGTTTCAAAGCGAGGAAGACAGAGTTTAATGGGGAGGAGCTCAGGAAACAGAGGCGGAGTGAGAACGCGGCGGTGGAGGATTCGAGCTCAAGAGCGAGCAAGGAAGCCCGACGATGGAGCTCCGCGGCGTGGCAGCCTGGATTCCGGCGGTTCCGACCATGGCGAACAGCTGAGACAGCCTGGCGACCTTTGCGAGAATGACAGCAGGAAGCTCGGACGAGAAGTCAGTGCGAAAACATGGATGTGAGCTTCGGAGGTGAAGAACTTCGCCGTGAAAGCTTGGTCCTTTGGTGGCTTGGAGTAAGCGGTTCACAGTCTCGGATCGGTCACACCATGAGAGAGATTCATAAGCTCGGACTTGATCTGGAGATGAGCGATGTTGCGAAGCTCGAGCTTGATTCGCAAGGTTTGACCCAGGTAGAACCACGGTGAAGTACCAGCGAGCGTGAATTACAAAAGGTTAACTGGTTTATTCGGTTTGACCCAGTTTATTCTTACTAAACTAGCTCGAAATTTGCCTCTCTATATATAGTTCTAGACCTAAAACCTAATGTATCTCATTTTCTCTCAAGACATTGCCTCATATTGTAAAGATTGAATCTTTTTATCAAGGAAGCTCTTCATCTTATATCTTGTTTCTCCTTCTCCTGAAACATGATTAGCCTTGAATCTCACATAGATTGAAGGTTTTCATGGAGATTAGTGAGTAGACATTTTGGATCCATGGGTTAGGGTTATTAGGGTGATTAGGTGAAGATCTAGGGTGTTTTAGTGTAGATCTTTCTTTTCCTTGCTTGATTGAGTGTTCTTAATGCTATATTTGAGTTGGCCTCTTAAACATAGAGCTTTAGGCATTTCGTCCGGAAGGTGTCGATGAAATGCATGAATGCTTTTAACTCTTTACCTAAGGGATTAGTTGTTAAAGAAGCTAAGATTGTTATTAGACTTATTCTTAATGTTTGCATTGATCATTACAGGCAAAGGGATTTGATGTATTTGGGTGATCATTGCAAAAGAACATTCATCTAGGGATAAAGCTTGTTTAGTATTGTGTCTAGGCATAAGGAAAGTGTTTGATTGATAGCTTGCCACCTCTAGATTGGATCTGCATCATCTAAAGTCAAATTCCTAGTCCCATGGATTCGATTTAGCATTTGATTGAGTTATTGCACTTGTTTCTTGATTGGATTTGAGATCACCTTATTTATATTTCTAGGATATTAGCTTGTTACCTTCATCCATCTTCTTGTTTGCTTAGATTAAGGAAGCTTGTGTATTCTTGGTGCTATAAGTCTCTAGTTCTCTGTGGGTTCGACAATGTTTTATACTACATTGATTTGATCTTGGACCCTTGAAAAGTCCGTATCAAATTTGGCGCTTGTCGGGGATCTAGTAGATTTATCATTAGGATTTCAAACTTTCTTGAGCCTAGCTTTATTTTCTTATGCTTTCTTTTGCTTTTGTATAGTTACTAACCTTTACTTCTAGCTTTTGTTCTTGCAGTGATGGCTTCAAGCTACTTTGAAGCCACAAGAAGAGGATGATCACATTGAAGATGAGCCATATGTGTATGTGGAGCCACCACTTTGATATCATATACTCACACCAGACCAAAGGGATGAGTTGCATCGGCTTCAGAATGAAGGAGTATCGGGACAAGATAAAGAGACACCTAGCACAAATTGTCGGATACACCTTATTAGGGATCGAGCAGAGTTTGAAGGAAGGGAGGTTACCCTGGATGAGTTTGATGCTGCTCGTGCCCTTAATGAGGTAATGTATTGGCCTCCACTCCAGCTTGAAGGTATAGAGATTTCCACTTTAAAACTTCAACTTGAGGAAATATGCTTGCCTTGTGGTGAGAACATTGCCCTGATCTTGATTCTCTTGAGCTCATCAATGAATGTCTTGTCAAAACATTCATTTGATCTTGAATCTGAGTTTTTCATTCTTATTGAACCTAGACCTCTTCTTGCACTTGCTGATCTAGGGGATGAACTTGATGTGGATAAGCTCTTGCTTGAGATAGAAAACCCTCATGCTGAAAATTATCATGAGAATGTGAACATTGTGTTTTATTTGGTTGATGGAGATAGAGTTGACTACTTTGCTAAAACTTCGTTTGCACTTGTAGTTGATTTTGTGTTTCCACCAAATGCATTTGATTCTCATGACCATTTGAACCTCAAAGAGCATCTCATGATTCATGATACATCTTTAGTGAAGCTCTTTGATGAAAAATCTGTCTATTTTCTATGGACAGTAGTGTGCTCCTTTGCATACTTGGTTCCTTGTTCTCATAGGACCAAAGGTGCACTGGCTTTTGATACTTATGATTAGCAAGCACACAAAGTCAAGCTAGAGACTTAAAACAAAGCGTTTGGGAGGCATTCCCATGTTTATCCATTTTATATATTTCTTTATCTTTCTTTCTTTTGAAGCTTTTTAATAAGGATAGTTGAGGTTTTCAGGTTGGGTCTAAGGCTAGACAAAGGTGAAAGCTGACCAAGCATTGCAACTCTAGACACCCGCCTTCACTTATCCTCTTCAGCCTATCTCTCCGGTGGCACAAATCGAGGCCAAGGGTCCTCTACCACCAATTCAGCCAATAACTCCAAGTATGTGTCACTCCAACCTTGTACATATTTAGCTATCATGTTCATGTCTTTCCTTAGATCTCTTCTTTGAGCTTACTTTCACACAAGGGACTGTGTGATGTAAGTTTGGGGAGGAGTCTACTATCTCACACCATTTTCTGTTTTGTTTACTTGTCATGAGTCTCATGCATTGCATACTTATTTGCATAGAAAATCCACAAAATTTTGAAAATTTGAAAATTTCAAGCATTTAGATTCATATCTCATTTCATTTGCATCTTTAGGATTGAGTCTAGAAGCATATAGATTGCATTCATGCATTAAGAGCAAACCCTGCAAAGAACTCATGCTTAGTACTCAATATGATACCCTTTGTAATCATGTCAAGTAGCTTGAGCATTCTTTTGAAAACCTGTAGACTTGAACTTTGAAAACTCCTCTTGAAACTCATTGATTGGAAGCTCACCTTTTGAAGTAAACTCCAGTCTTATTTGAACTTGATGTCTCTTGCTTATGGTCCTTTGAGTGCTGAGTCATGGCTATACACACTTGAGTTGTCTCACCCATTTTACCAATCTTTTTAGACAAACTCAAGTGGCACTCCAAGCCCTTAAACCCTTCCTTCCTTTCAAGCCTTCATTGTTTGTTGAGTGAGGCCTTCTTTGGAAAGCTTTACATGTGCATAATGTTGAGAGTACTGGGAGCGACAATGCTTGGTCTCCATTTAGCTAGATTAGACACTCATATTGTCTAGCTTCTAGGATGGGGGTGAGTGTTGTATGGTGTGATCTTGGGAATGTGAAAGGTTTATGAAAGAGGTTGACTCATGGGACTCTAAAGTTATAAGTGATTAAGTCTAGAAGGGATAAGAGAAATGAAAAATTGTAAGCTCTAAGTTAATAAGAAAGTATTGGCCCCCATATAAAAAAAGAGAAAGAAAAAGAAAAAGAGAGAATAATGAAAAGGGGACTAGCAATGTTTAGAAAGAGCTGATAAGAGTTTAAAATGTGAAAAAATCCCTTGTAGACTTCAATAAGAAAGAGTTCTAAGTGAAGTATCTTTGAGTATTTTTGGAAATCTTTGGGTGAGAGATGTGAGTGGTATTTTGACAGTGGGAATAATGATGTAACTAATGTATTTAGGGAAAGTGTAGAACAATGGAGATTGAGCATTGTATGCATGAGTTGACCCCTTTCTTAGATATATTATGTGCAATGTCAAAGCTACTTTGTTTTGAGAGTAAACCACCTTTAAAGATCTTTCTTGAACCCCTTGATTTGCTTTGCATCAAAGCCTTTTTCTTACCAAACCAAATTACTTGGACCATTTGACCATTTGACCATTTGAAAGATTTCTATGAGTTTGCTTAATGATTGTAAGAGAGTTGATGGATTTGTGGTTGGTGGATTCATGATGATGAGTGTAGAGGTCAAAGGAGTTAAGATAGGCCTAGAGGCGTTAGAGTTTAACAAAGTATTTGCTCTTGTTATTTGGTATGATTATGCAAGGATATCATGTTGATGACTAAGAAGAGTTTCTTATGGTGATGAGGATCCACTTTCAAACATTTTCCCATTGATTATTTTTGAAGTTTACTTGAGGACAAGTAAATGGCTAGTGTGGAGGAGTTGATATCTCATGTTTTGCATTTTAGCACTTGTTCTTAGTTAATTTTAATTATTTTAGGATGCATTTAGGTGTATATATTGCATTAGATTGTTCATTTGCATATAACAGGGTTGCAATGCACTTTTGTGAAGTTATGGGCCAAAATCTTGAGGTTAACCATCGATGTACAAAGTTTATGGCTGATTTGTGAACCATCAAGAGGTGAGGAAAGCTGGAAATTAGCTGGGTTTAAATTGCACAATCAAAGTCGGGGTTTAATCGCGTGGATCATTCTGCGCATTACAAAGTCTTGGATTCGATCTGAAGACAATAAGTTCAGGGACTTGGTTGCAAAAGCCAGTTGGCCATTGATTCTCCTCGAGCTTTCTTTTAGCCAGACTGGTTGATGACAGCGAGCCTTTTCAATCGTAAGCGGACAAAGTCGACAACAGAGCGACCTGAGATGGATGTAAGTCGGCGGTGAGCACTGACGGAGCTTGATTCGGGCACCGATTCCGGTGGTTTCAAAGCGAGAAGACAGAGTTCAATGGCGGACTCAGGAAACAGATGCAGCGAATGAGATCCGCGGAGGTGCAGGATTCACGAGCTCGAGCGAGCAAAGGAAGCCAGCGATGGAGCTTAACGGCGTTACTGGCAGCCTTGATTCCGACTGTTCCGACCATGGCGGAGATGAGACAGCCTGAGGACCTTTGCAGAGCATGACAGGTTGGGGCTACTGAAGAAGAATTCACGGCGAAAACATGGATGTGAGCTTGATTCGGAGGTGAAGAACTCACCGTGAAAGCAGTCCTTTGGTGGCGGGCTTGGTAAACTGTGGCACAGTCTCGGATTAGTCACACCGAGAGATTCATAGCTTCGGACTTGATCTGGAGATGAGCGATGTTGGAGCTTCGAGATTGATTCCAAGGTTTGACAAAGGTAGAACCCACCAGGGTGAAATACCAGCATGAAACAGAGCGTGAACTACAAAGGTTGACTGGTTTATTCGGTTTGACCGGTTTATTCTTACTAAACCAGCTAGAAATTTACCTCTCTATATAGTTCTAGACCTAAAACTGTTGGGGTCAAAAGCGGTTATCTCGAAATCTGACTAAAGACCTTTCGAAACTTCAAAAGATTTCCCAAAGCGGCGTGAGGAAAGATCGAACAACGAAAAACCACGGACGAGAGCGGCCTGGCGCCCGGCGGACCAGCGGGGAATGGCCTGGCGCCGCGACCAAACCTGGCGCCCGGATGCAGCGGGCAGCCAGACTGTGGCGGCGGCACAGCACCGGCACTGACGCGAACTGGCCTGGCTGGCGGCACCAACACAAGCGCCCGGCGCGGGGCCAGCGGGCTTCAGCCTGGCGCAGCGGCACCAATACAAGCGCCCGGCCAGAAGGCTATGAGCTCAACTTTAGCGCCAGCCGAACTGGCGCCAGCACGGCATCCAGCAGGCGACCTGGCGCCAGCACCGACCTAAGCGCCCGGCGGCGAGCAGGCTGGCCTAGCGCCAGCGGCACGGCACCCTATTGGCGGCTTGCAGCGAGCTGGCTTTAGCGCCAGCGGCACCAACCCCTTTAGCGGCGGCGCACCGACGCTGGCCCGTGGCACATCGCGGGCGGCCTGGCGCCAGCCGCGTGGGAGCTGGCTGGCCACAAGCGCCCGGCGACCGACCTGGCGCCCGCGACGATCGCGGGCGACCTGGCGCGGCGGACACCGGCCTGGCGCCCGTGACAGCCCGAGACGCGGGCTGGCCTGGCGCCCGGCCTTCCGGCCTGGCGCCCGGCACCATCACTGGCAGACGACCTGGCGCCGGCGACAGCGGAACGCTGACCTGGCCTGGCGCCCGGCGGCCACCGTCGCCTACAGGCGGCCTGGCGCGGGCACCCGACCTAGCGCCGGCCATATCGCTGGCGAATGCGGTCAGCGTCGATCAGCGGCCCTCGTCGGTCTCAGTCTATCGTGCTGGTTCATTCCTGCCTTAGCTTGTTTGGATCAGCCCTCGTGAGTATGGTCTAATCAGGCTATAGCGGTTTACCGATTCTCGAGACATCGGATAAACATCAAGTCATCGAAAGATAGCGGAAAACTTCGGAGATAATTACAAAGACCTCGAAAATGGAACATTTCGGAAGAGATAAGCAGGCCAGCGAGGCCCATCACCCCAAGGCAAACCGACCTAGAGATGGGTATATAAGAGCAAGAGCAGAAGAGAAGAGCATCCGAAAATCCGAGAATTAGACTTAGAGCATCCTGCTGGCTTAGAAAAACTAGGGTTTAGGTGGTTAGACTAGCGGAGCAAGGCTTAGGGCGTTTGGCTGCCTGCGACTCTATCTTTTCTTTAAATCGCAACTCTCTTAGTCTTTTCGGAGAATCCGCTTTCGTTTCTCTTATCTAATAAAGCGCCTCGGGCAAATATTTCAAACTCTTATTTTATCTATTGAACTTTATCGATTTAGTGTGTAGCGCGAGAATCGGACCAAGGAAAGTCGGGTTTACTTGGCTTTCCTCCGCAATCTTATTCATTAAAATTGGGCGGTGTGAATTCCGGTTCCCACAGTTTGGCTAGAAGGAGGGATTCTCTAACTTCGAAAACCACCGATCGATCAAAGTTCAGTATGACTTCTTCGTCAGCCCGCAACATCGTATCTTCGAGGATCGAGCAGCGGCCATGCGGTCAAACCTCTAGCGATCTCCTCGTAATAGAACTCACGATCCAGGACATTGGCGTATACGGGTATTAGTCGACACGGATGCTCGGCCAATATTATCTACAAAAGCACCCTCGAGAGGATGGTCGACTAAGTTCTTACGGATGACCCCAGCCCAGTACTTCGGACTCGGGGAAAATTATGACCCTCGGTTCAACTAACCTCCTAGTCAGGGAGGCGCCAAAACACGAATTCCTGGTGATTGATGGTCCAACATCCGACAATCACGATAGTTGGAACTCCTGGCTAAACTCCATGAGGCGATCCATCAACATTCCACCTATGCCTCAAGTTCCAAGCCTTCGAGTCGAGACAATACATGGTAGTCGCGGAGCAGCTCAGATACCTACCTCACCGAACTAAAGCGGAAAAATTCTGAAATCGAAACCTCGGAAAAAGCAAGCGGTTAACAATTCACGGAGACCTTCTGGCAGTCCCAAAGAGCGAGGCCCTGGAAGGGGCGTGAACCAACCTGCGAACCGGTGGTTTCAATCTGTCTCGGCGATTCTTCCCGGAGCGGTGTTAGCGAATCGGAGCTAACCTCAGCGAACCGATGAAAGCGAGCTCATGCCTCAAAAGAACCTCAATGCGTTCGCGTGGCTGCGGAGCCGAGAATCGACATTAGCGTAACATGTCCGCGAACTTAACATCGACCCAACTCACAAACCCGTAAAACAAAAAGGCGAAAGTTGGGACCTGGCGTGCCACCGCGGTCAATGAGGAAGTCGAAAGACTCCTCAAAGTAAGTCGATCCGGACTGGCTCACCAACCCGTCGTGGTAAAAAGAAAAAGCGGCAAATGGCGGGTCTGTGTCGATTTCACGGATCTGAATAAAGCCTGTCAAAGTTGCTTCCTGCGCTTTTAAGACCGAAAGGCATTACCTTATAGCGATACGCTCCGGCGGTCTGTGATGAACGCAGTTTTTCATGGTCGGGGATTCATCATGATCTGATTGTAACCGGAAAGCGCCCATGAATGACAAGCTTGTTTCGTGAGTTGCTTCACCAGTCGGTCAATGTGTGGAGCGGGAAGCAATCCTTGGACAGGCTTTATTCAGATCCGCGGAAATCGACACAGACCCGCCATTTGCCGCTTTTCTTTTTACCACGACGGTTGGTGAGCCAGTCCGATACCTGACTTCTGTTATCGACTTACTTTGAGGAGTCTTTCGACTTCCTCATTGATCATGGTGGCACGCTCAGGTCCCAACTTTCGCCTTTTGTTTTACGGGTTTGTGAGTTGGGTCGATGTTAAGTTCGCGGACATGTTACGCTAATGTCGATTCGGCATATCCTCCGCAGCCCACGCTAACGCATTGAGGTTCTTTTGAGGCATGAGCTCGCTTCATCGGTTCAGCTGGAGGTTAGCTCGATCTCGGCACACACCGCCGGGAAGAATCGTCGAGACAGATTGAAACCACCGGTTCGCAGGTTGGTTCACGCTTCCCTTCCGGGCCTCGGCTCTTTGGGACTGCCAGAAGGTCTCCGTGAATTGTTAACCGCTTGCTTTTTCCGAGGTTTCGATTTCAGAATTTTTCCGCTTAGTTCGGTACGTAGGTAGATCTGAGCTGCTGCGTGACTACCATGTATTGTCTCGACTCGGGCGGGGAACTTGAGGCATAGGTGGAATGTTGATGGGATCGCCTCATGGAGTTTAGCCAGGAGTTCCAACTATCGCATTGTCGGATGTTGGACCATCAATCACCAGGAATTCGTGTTTTGGCGCGCCCCTCTGACTAGGAGGTTAGTTGAACCAGGGTCATAATTTCTCCCGAGTCCAGTGTACTGGCTGGGGTCATCCGTAAGGACTTAGGTCGAGCCCATCCTCTCGAGGGTGCTTTTGTAGATATTGGCCGAGCATCCGTGTCGACTAATACCCGCTACGCCAATGTCCTGGATCGTGAGTTCTATTACGGGAGATCGCTAGAGGTTTGACCGTATCGGCCGCTGCTCGATCCTCGAAAGATACGATGTTGCGGGCTGACGGCGAAAGTCATACTGAACTTTGATCGATCGGTGTTTTCGAAGTTAGAATCCGCCTCCTTCTAGCCAAACTGTGGGAACCAAATTCACACCGTCAATTTTAATGAATAAGATTGCGGAGGAAAGCCAAGTAAACCCGACTTTCCTTGAAGGTCCGATTCTCTGCGCGTTACCACGAAATCGATAAAGTTCAATAGATAAAAATAAGAGTTTGAAATATTTGCCCGAGGCGTTTTATTAGATAAGAGAAACGAGTACAAGGATTCTCCTCAAAGACGAAGAGAGTGATTTAAAGAAAAGATAGAGTCGCAGGCAGCCAAACGCCCTAAGCCTTGCTCGCTTAGTCTAACCACCTAAACCCTAGTTTTTCGCTAGCAGGATGCTCTAAGTCCAATTCTCGGATTTTGATGCTCTTCTCTTCTCGCTCTTGCTCCTTATATACCCATCTCTGTCGGTTTTTTGGGGTGATGGGCCTCGCTTTGGGCCCAAGCTTATCTCTTCCGAAATGTTCCATTTTCGTAGGTCTTTGTAATTATCTCCGAAGTTTTCCGCTATCTTTCGATGACTTGATGTTTATCCGATGTCTCAGAATCGGTAAACCGCTATAGCCTGATTAGACCATACTCATGGGGCTGATCCAAACAAGCTAAGGCAGGAATGAACCGAGCACGATAGGAGGACCGGGGCGGGGCGAGGCCGGACTGGCGCCAGGACCGACCCGAGGATGCCGCCGGCGCTAGGCGAGTGCCGCCGGCGCCAGGCCGGCCTGTGCGGCGAGATGCCGCCGGTATAGGCCAAACGGCGTCCATGCCGCCGGCGTAAGCCGGCCAGCGTGGATGCGCCCGGCATGGGCGAGTGCCGCCAGCGCCGGCAACCAGCGTCAGCGCGCACGCCCGGCGCAGGCGAGTGCGCCCGGCGCCAGGCGGCCAGCGTGGCGAGTGCCGCCCGGCAGGCGAGTGCCGCCGGCGCCAGGCGCCCAGCGTCCCGTGCCGCCGCCCGGCATAGGCCGGCCAGCGTGGCAATTGCCCCGCGGCGCCGGCGAGTGCCCCGCCGGCCAGGCCAGCGGAATGCCGCCAGCGCCGGCCAGCCAGCGTCCCGCCCGGGAGCCAGGCGAGTGCGCCCGGCGCTGAGCCAGCCAGCGTCCAGCGTGCCGCCCGGCCAGGCGAGGTGCCGCCGGCAGGCCGGCCAGCGTGGCGATTGCCGCCGGCGCCAGGCGAATGCCGCGGCGCCAGAATAGCCAGCGTCCAGCCCTGCCGCCGCCAGGCGGGTGCCGCCCGGCCTAGGCCAGCCCGTCCGTGCAGCCGTAGGGCGAGTGCCGCCCGGCGCCGAGCAACCAGCGTCAGCGTGCGCCGGTGCCAGGCGAGGTGCGCCCGGCGGAGCCAGCCAGCGTCCAGCGTACCGCCCGGCGAGGCGGTGCGCCGGCGCCAGGCCAGCCAGCGTCCAGCGTGCCGCCCGGCAAGGCGTCTCGCCGTCCGTGGGTTTTAGTTGTTCGATCTTTCCCTCGTCGGTCGTTTGCGGGAAATCTTTTGAGTTTCGGAAAGGTCTTTAGCCGTAGATTTCGAGATAACCGTTTTTGACCCCAACAGTTTTTAGGTCTAGAACTATATATAGAGAGGTAAATTTCTAGCTGGTTTAGTAAGAATAAACCGGGTCAAACCGGAATAAACCAGTCAACCTTTTGTAGTTCACGTCTCTGTCTTCTCTCTTGCGCGCGGGTACTTCACCCTGGTGGGTTCTACCTTGGTCAAACCTTGCGGAATCAATCTCGAGCTTCTTCTCCAACATCGGCTCATCTCCAGATCAAGTCCGAGCTTATGAATCTCTCTCATGGTGTGACCAATCCGAGACTGTGCCACAGTTTACTCCAAGCCCGCGACCAAAGGACCAAGCTTTCACGGTGAGTTCTTCACCTCCGGAATCAAGCTCACATCCATGTTTCTCGCCGTAATTGACTCTTCTCTTCGTAGCTTCCCAACCTGTCATGCTCTGCAAAGGTCCTCAGGCTGTCTCATCTCTCCGTCATGGTCGGGAACAGTCGGAATCAAGGCTGCCAGTAACGTCGTTAAGCTCCATCGTTGGCTTCCTTGCTCGTTCTTGAGCTCGTGAATCCTGCACCTCCGTGATCTCAATTCGCGGCATCTGTTTCCTGAGCTTCTCCTCCGCCATTGAACTCTGTCTTCCTCGCTTTGAAACCACCGAATCGAGCCGGAATCAAGCCGCCCGTCGTGCTCACCGCCCAGCCACATCCATCTCAGGTCGTCTCTGTTGTCGACTTTGTCCGTTTCGCGATTGAAAAGGCTCGCTGTCATCAACCAGTCTGGCGAAAAGAAAGCTCGAGGAGAATCAATGGCCAACTCTTGGCTTTTTGCAACCAAGTCCCTGAACTTATTGTCTTCAGATCGACCCAAGACTTTGTAATGCGCAGAATGATCCACGCGATTAAACCCCAGACTTTTGATTGTGCAATTTAAACCCAGCGAATTTCCAGCTTTGGTCCCTCACCTCTTGATGGTTCACAAATCAGCCATAAACTTTGTACATCGCATGGTTAACCTCAAGATTTTGGCCCATAACTTCACAAAAGTGCATTGCAACCCTGTTATATGCAAATGAACAATCTAATGCAATATATACACCTAAATGCATCCTAAAATAATTAAAATTAACTAAGAACAAGTGCTAAAATGCAATAAAAACATGAGATATCAACTCCTCCACACTAGCCATTTACTTGTCCTCAAGTAAACTTCAAAAATAATCAATGGGAAAATGTTTGAAAGTGGATCCTCATCACCATAAGAAACTCTTCTTAGTCATCAACATGATATCCTTGCATAATCATACCAAATAACAAGAGCAAATACTTTGTTAAACTCTAACGTCTCTAGGCCTATCTTAACTCCTTTGACCTCTACACTCATCATCATGAATCCACCAACCACAAATCCATCAACTCTCTTACAATCATTAAGCAAACTCATAGAAATCTTTCAAATGGTCAAATGGTCAAATGGTCCAAGTAATTTGGTTTGGTAAGAAAAAGGCTTTGATGCAAAGCAAATCAAGGGGTTCAAGAAAGATCTTTAAAGGTGGTTTACTCTCAAAACAAAGTAGCTTTGACATTGCACATAATATATCTAAGAAAGGGGTCAACTCATGCATACAATGCTCAATCTCCATTGTTCTACACTTTCCCTAAATACATTAGTTACATCATTATTCCCACTGTCAAAATACCACTCACATCTCTCACCCAAAGATTTCCCCCAAAATACTCAAAGATACTTTCTCACTTAGAACTCTTTCTTATTGAAGTCTACAAGGGATTTTTTCACATTTTAAACTCTTATCAGCTCTTTCTAAACATTGCTAGTCCCCTTTTCATTATTCTTTTTCTCTTTTTTTCTTTTTCTTTTTCTTCTCTTTTTTTATATGGGGCCAATACTTTCTTATTAACTTAGAGCTTACAATTTTTCATTTCTCTTATCCCTTCTAGACTTAATCACTTATAACTTTAGAGTCCCATGAGTCAACCTTTTCTTTCATAAACCTTTCACATTCCCAAGATCACACCATACAACACTCACCCCCATCCTAGAAGCTAGACAATATGAGTGTCTAATCTAGCTAAAATGGAGACCAAGCATTGTCGTTCCCAGTACTCTCAACATTATGCACATGTAAAGCTTTCCAAAGAAGGCCTCACTCAACAAACAATGAAGGCTTGAAAGGAAGGAAGGGTTTAAGGGCTTGGAGTGCCACTTGAGTTTGTCTAAAAGATTGGTAAAATGGGTGAGACAACTCAAGTGTGTATAGCCATGACTCAGCACTCAAAGGACCATAAGCAAGAGACATCAAGTTCAAATAAGACTGGAGTTTACTTCAAAGGTGAGCTTCAACAATCAATGAGTTTCAAGAGGAGTTTTCAAAGTTCGAAGTCTACAGGTTTTCAAAAGAATGCTCAAGCTACTTGACATGATTACAAAGGGTATCATATTGAGTACTAAGCATGAGTTCTTTGCAGGGTTTGCTCTTAATGCATGAATGCAATCTATATGCTTCTAGACTCAATCCTAAAGATGCAAATGAAATGAGATATGAATCTAAATGCATCCTAAAATAATTAAAATTAACTAAGAACAAGTGCTAAAATGCAATAAAACATGAGATATCAACTCCTCCACACTAGCCATTTACTTGTCCTCAAGTAAACTTCAAAAATAATCAATGGGAAAATGTTTGAAAGTGGATCCTCATCACCATAAGAAACTCTTCTTAGTCATCAACATGATATCCTTGCATAATCATACCAAATAACAAGAGCAAATACTTTGTTAAACTCTAACGCCTCTAGGCCTATCTTAACTCCTTTGACCTCTACACTCATCATCATGAATCCACCAACCACAAATCCATCAACTCTCTTACAATCATTAAGCAAACTCATAGAAATCTTTCAAATGGTCAAATGGTCAAATGGTCCAAGTAATTTGGTTTGGTAAGAAAAAGGCTTTGATGCAAAGCAAATCAAGGGGTTCAAGAAAGATCTTTAAAGGTGGTTTACTCTCAAAACAAAGTAGCTTTGACATTGCACATAATATATCTAAGAAAGGGGTCAACTCATGCATACAATGCTCAATCTCCATTGTTCTACACTTTCCCTAAATACATTAGTTACATCATTATTCCCACTGTCAAAATACCACTCACATCTCTCACCCAAAGATTTCCAAAATACTCAAAGATACTTTCTCACTTAGAACTCTTTCTTATTGAAGTCTACAAGGGATTTTTCACATTTTAAACTCTTATCAGCTCTTTCTAAACATTGCTAGTCCCCTTTTCATTATTCTTTTTCTCTTTTTCTTTTTCTTTTCTTCTTTTTTTATATGGGGCCAATACTTTCTTATTAACTTAGAGCTTACAATTTTTCATTTCTCTTATCCCTTCTAGACTTAATCACTTATAACTTTAGAGTCCCATGAGTCAACCTTTTCTTTCATAAACCTTTCACATTCCCAAGATCACACCATACAACACTCACCCCCATCCTAGAAGCTAGACAATATGAGTGTCTAATCTAGCTAAAATGGAGACCAAGCATTGTCGCTCCCAGTACTCTCAACATTATGCACATGTAAAGCTTTCCAAAGAAGGCCTCACTCAACAAACAATGAAGGCTTGAAAGGAAGGAAGGGTTTAAGGCTTGGAGTGCCACTTGAGTTTGTCTAAAAGATTGGTAAAATGGGTGAGACAACTCAAGTGTGTATAGCCATGACTCAGCACTCAAAGGACCATAAGCAAGAGACATCAAGTTCAAATAAGACTGGAGTTTACTTCAAAGGTGAGCTTCAACAATCAATGAGTTTCAAGAGGAGTTTTCAAAGTTCAAGTCTACAGGTTTTCAAAAGAATGCTCAAGCTACTTGACATGATTACAAAGGGTATCATATTGAGTACTAAGCATGAGTTCTTTGCAGGGTTTGCTCTTAATGCATGAATGCAATCTATATGCTTCTAGACTCAATCCTAAAGATGCAAATGAAATGAGATATGAATCTAAATGCTTGAAATTTTCAAATTTTCAAAATTTTGTGGATTTTCTATGCAAATAAGTATGCAATGCATGAGACTCATGACAAGTAAACAAAACAGAAAATGGTGTGAGATAGTAGACCCTCCCCAAACTTACATCACACAGTCCCTTGTGTGAAAGTAAGCTCAAAAAGAGATCTAAGGGAAAGACATGAACATGATAGCTAAATATGTACAAGGTTGGAGTGACACATACTTGGAGTTATTGGCTGAATTGGGTGGTAGAGGACCCTTGGCCTCGGTTGTGCCACCGGAGAGATAGGCTGAAGAGGATAAGTGAAGGCGGTGTCTAGAGTTGCAATGCTTGGCAGCCTTTCACCTTTTGTCTAGCCTTAGACCCAACCTGAAAACCTCAACTATCCTTATTAAAAGCTTCAAAAGAAAGAAAGATAAAGAAATATATAAAATGGATAAACATGGGAATGCCTCCCAAACGCGCTTGTTTTAAGTCTCTAGCTTGACTTTGTGTGCTTGCTAATCATAAGTATCAAAAGGCTGAGCCAGTGCACCTTTGGTCCTTCTCCTATGAGAACAAGGAACCAAGTATGCAAAGGAGCACACTACTGTCCATAGAAAATAGACAGATTTTTCATCAAAGAGCTTCACTAAAGATGTATCATGAATCATGAGATGCTCTTTGAGGTTCAAATGGTCATGAGAATCAAATGCATTTGGTGGAAACACAAAATCAACTACAAGTGCAAACGAAGTTTTAGCAAAGTAGTCAACTCTATCTCCATCAACCAAATAAAACACAATGTTCACATTCTCATGATAATTTTCAGCATGAGGGTTTTCTATCTCAAGCAAGAGCTTATCCACATCAAGTTCATCCCCTAGATCAGCAAGTGCAAGAAGAGGTCTAGGTTCAATAAGAATGAAAAACTCAGATTCAAGATCAAATGAATGTTTTGACAAGACATTCATTGATGAGCTCAAGAGAATCAAGATCAGGGGCAATGTTCTCACCACAAGGCAAGCATATTTCCTCAAGTTGAAGTTTTAAAGTGGAAATCTCTATACCTTCAAGCTGGAGTGGTGGAGGCCAATACATTACCTCATTAAGGGCACGAGCAGCATCAAACTCATCCAGGGTAACCTCCCTTCCTTCAAACTCTGCTCGATCCCTAATAAGGTGTATCCGGACAATTTGTGCTAGGTGTCTCTTTATCTTGTCCCGATACTCCTTCATTCTCTGAAGCCGATGCAACTCATCCCTTTGGTCTGGTGTGAGTATGCGTATATCAAAGGGTGGTGGCTCCACATACACATATGGCTCATCTTCAATGTGATCATCCTCTTCTTGTGGCTTCTCAAAGTAGCTTGAAGCCATCACTGCAAGAACAAAAGCTAGAAGTAAAGGTTAGTAACTATACAAAAGCAAAAGAAAGCATAAGAAAATAAAGCTTAGGCTCAAGAAAGTTTGAAATCCTAATGATAAATCTACTAGATCCCCGACAACGGCGCCAAATTTGATACAGGACTTTTCAAGGGTCCAAGATCAAATCAATGTAGTATAAAACATTGTCGAACCCACAGAGAACTAGAGACTTATAGCACCAAGAATACACAAGCTTCCTTAATCTAAGCAAACAAGAAGATGGATGAAGGTAACAAGCTAATATCCTAGAAATATAAATAAGGTGATCTCAAATCCAATCAAGAAACAAGTGCAATAACTCAATCAAATGCTAAATCGGAATCCATGGGACTAGGAATTTGACTTTAGATGATGCAGATCCAATCTAGAGGTGGCAAGCTATCAATCAAACACTTTCCTTATGCCTAGACACAATACTAAACAAGCTTTATCCCTAGATGAATGTTCTTTTGCAATGATCACCCAAATACATCAAATCCCTTTGCCTGTAATGATCAATGCAAACATTAAGAATAAGTCTAATAACAATCTTAGCTTCTTTAACAACTAATCCCTTAGGTAAAGAAAGCTAAAAGCATTCATGCATTTCATCGACACCTTCCGGACGGAAATGCCTAAAGCTCTATGTTTAAGAGGCCAACTCAAATATAGCATTAAGAACACTCAATCAAGCAAGGAAAAGAAAGATCTACACTAAAACACCTAGATCTTCACCTAATCACCCTAATAACCCTAACCCATGGATCCAAAATGTGTCTACTCACTAATCTCCATGAAAAACCTTCAATCTATGTGAGATTCAAGGCTAATCATGTTTGTGAGAAGGAGAAACAAGATATAAGATGAAGAGCTTCCTTAGATTGATAAAAGATTCAATCTTTTACAATATGAGGCAATGTCTTGAGAGAAAATGAGATACATTAGGGTTTTAGGTCTAGAACTATATATAGAGGCAAATTCGAGCTAGTTTAGTAAGAATAAACTGGGTCAAACCGAATAAACCAGTTAACCTTTTGTAATCTGCTGCATCGCCTCTCGCTTGCCGGTTTGGTGGGTTCTACCTGGGTCAAACCTTGCGGAATCAAGCTCGAGCTTCTTCTGCAACATCGGCTCATCTCCAGATCAAGTCCGAGCTTATGAATCTCTCTCATGGTGTGACCGATCCGAGACTGTGAACCGTTTACTCCAAGCGACCAAAGGACCAAGCTTTCCGGCGAGTTCTTCACCTCGAATCAAGCTCACATCCATGTTTCGCCGTAGGACTTCTTCTCGTCGTAGCTTCCCAAGCTGTCATTCTCTGCAAAGGTCGTCAGGCTGTCTCAGCTGTTCGTCATGGTCGGGAACCGTCGGAATCCAGGCTGCCAGTGACGTCGTGAAGCTCCATCGTCGGCTTCCTTGCTCGTTCTTGAGCTCGTGAATCCTCCACCGCCGTGCCCTCAATTCGCGGCCTCTGTTTCCTGAGCTTCTCCTCCGCCATTAAACTCTGTCTTCCTCGTTTTGAAACCACCGGAATCGAGCCCGGAATCAAGTCTGCCGTCGTGCTCACCGCCGCACTTACATCCATCTCAGGTCGTCTCTGGTGTCGACTCTGTCCGTTTCTTGCTTGAAAAGGCTCGCCGTCATCAACCAGTCTGGTGAGAAGAAAGCTCGAGGAGAATCAATGGCCAACTCTTGGCTTTTTGCAACCAAGTCCCTGAACTTATTGTCTTCAGATCGGCCCAAGACTTTGTAATGCGCAGAATGATCCAGGCGATTAAACCCCAGACTTTTGATTGTGCAATTTAAACCCAGCAAATTTTCAGCTTTGGTCCCTCACCTTTTGATGGTTCACAAATCAGCCATAAACTTTGTACATTGCATGGTTAACCTTACGATTTTGGCTCATAACTTCTCGAAAGTGCATTCCAACCCTGTTATATGCAAATGAACAATCTAATGCAATATATACACCTAAATGCATCCTAAAATGATTAAAATTAACTAAGAACAAGTGCTAAAATGCAATAAAAACATGAGATATCACACTTGACCCACTATCAACAAGAGCATTATCCATAGTGATCTTACCAAGGGAGCAAGACAAGGTGAACTTCCGTTGGGGCTCTAGCTTAGGGAGGGACTTTGGAGGACTTGTGGATCAAGCTCCAAAGTTGAGATGTCGAGGAGCTCTGCTACTTCAGCTTGGTGATCGAGAAAGTCCTTGATGATCATCATCTGGACATGAGCAGCTTGCATATTGTAGATCTCTGGAAGCCTGACTCCAATATCACTCAGGTATTTTCTGAATTTGGAGATGACCTTCTTCTGAGGTTTGACGAGGAGCCTTTGTGGAAAAGGGAGCTTGTCATAGGGTTACAGCTCAACCTCAGTGGTATCCTCCAGCTTAACCTCATTCAGTTTGTTGTCTTTCTCTTCTCAACTTGTTTCTCAGCTCTGGGCTCAGCTTTCTGCAGACTCATTACTTCAACATTTCTGGCAGCGTCCTTCGCAATATGTGCTTCAGTTGTGGCCACAACAAATCTCTCAACGTCCCCAAGCTAAGTTCCAAACACCAGTCTGTCAATCTCATCCTCCTCTTGCACATAATCACTTGACTCAGTCTCTGAATATGTAGTTGAGAGAATAACATTGCAAGACTCCTTGGAATTCTTCTCTGGTTTCCCTTGTAGAGATTCCATTGGGCTCTTGGAGGTTGAAGGCATAGATGCAAACTGAGTTTCCAAAACCTTGAAGTGAGAGGCAAGTTGTAGGAGCTTGTTGTTGAGGTCAGTGTCGCTCCCATCAACTTTAGCATGTAGACTTTTCAGCCCATACTCAACGTTCTTCTCTGTTTTGGCCTGAGCTTCTAAGACTTGCTTGAACATGGACTCCATACTTGAATCTGGAGCCTGAACCAGAGAAGAGCTTCCTTGGGCTTGGTTAGACTGCTGACCCTTGTTTGTGAAACCAGGAGGGTAACTCTGCTTTGCTTCATAGCCTCCTTGCTGATTGTTGTTGGTACCAGAAGGGTATTGTTGTTGCTGAGCTTGGTAACCACCTTGTTGGTTGTTGTACAAGGTCCTTTGCTGGTAGTTGTTGTACTGAAATTTAGGCTCCTTCTTGTACCATGTGCCATTAGCATTGACAAAGCACAAATCCTCTTGACCTTCCAGACCAGAAACCTCATTCACCACATAAGTCTCTTCATGTTTCTGGTTACCAACATAGTTCACCTGCTCTTGCTTAGCCTTTTCTGCAAGAAGTAGATCCAACTTGTCTTGGAGAGACTTCAGCTCTTTCCTGGTGTACTGATCATCACATCTGTTACTTCTATCATACTCCTCACTGTAGACTGAGTCCCTCTGAGCCATGTTCTCAACTAGCTGCTCTGCATCCTGCTCTGATCTTCCCAAGAAGAACCCATTGCTAGCAGTATCAAGTTGGCTTCTATACTCCGGGAGGAATCCTCTGTAGAAGGTGCTGAGTAGATTCTCCTTGGTGAATCCATGATGTGGGCATTGGAACCAATACCCTTTGAATCTCTCCCATGCTTCAGCAAAACCTTCAAGACCCTTCTGCTGGAACCCAGAGATTTCATTCATAAGCCTTGCAGTCCTTGATTTAGAGAAGAACTTTGTTGAGGAAGGCTGTCGTGCACTCATCCCATGTTGTGATGGAGTTGCTTGGAAGGTTCTTCTCCCAGATATGTGTCTTGTCTCTTAAAGAGAAGGGAAACAGCCTCAGCTTGAAGGCATCTTCAAAGACTTCATTTGTCTTTGACAAAGAGCAGTACTTGTCAAAGTTGTACAAGTGATCAAATGGATCCTCCAAGGCAAGACCATGAAACTTGTTGTTCTCAATCACGCTGAGCAGCCCAGCCTTGATCTCAAAGTTGTTGTTCTCCACAGCTGGTGCTCTAATTCCTAACTATGACCATGTATGTGAGGATGGTCATAGGTCCCAATGGCTCTGCTTGGCGTTGTGGATGCTGTTGTTGAGGAGCTCTCTCTGTTCTAAGGTTGGCAGCTCCTTGACCATTTCCCCCTGGGGCAACTTCATCTTAAGGTTGATGCCGGTTTTGCTCCATCTCAAACCCCAATCTCTGTAAGTGAGCCTGTTGCTATTCTTATCTTCTCTTTCTTGCTATCTCTCTCTCAAGTGCAGCTATGTTTTCAACTCCTGTAACTAGGCTTGATGAACCTCTGCTCCTCAAGTTCATACACCTAAAATTCAAAGGGAGATAAAGAAGGAGAATCAGTAACTGCAAAAAGAAAATAAGACTTAGTCTCAAGCAAAGACCAAATCCCAATGTCAAAATCGACTTAGAACCTGGCATCCAATTTGATGTTAGGACTTTTCAAGGGTCCTTAACCCAATGATGTAGTATAGAAAGGTTGTTAGAACCAGTCCTAAGTGATTCTAATGCAAAGGAAATACAAGATCATGCTTATTCTAAGTGCAATCAATAAGTGAAGTGATTTTGAACTAAGAACTAAGCTAGAAATGCAATAAAGGAATAGGTTTTCTTTCAAGTGAGATGAGAGAATTCATGGGATTAGGGAATTGACCTTGTGTGATCAAGTTTCAATCTAAAGGTGGCAGCTTTTCAATCAATCTATCAACCTTAAGCCTAGACACAATCCTAAACAAACACTTTCTCCAAGATGAATGCTCATTTGCTAAGATAACTCAAGCATCAAATCTCTTTGGTTGAATATTATTAAAGCAATCATTAATATCAAGTCTATTAGCTATCTTAACACCTTTAACAAAAATCTCTTTGTTAAAGAATGTTAAAAGCATTGGAGAGTTGGTTCAGGCATTTCATCAAACACCTTGTGGTGGGAAATGTCTAAAGCTCTATCTTAGAGAGGCCAACTCTAAAATAGCTTTGAGATCACTCTACAGCAAGGAACAAGATGGATCTACAATCAAACACACTAGATACACTTAATCACCCTTTATCTCCTAACCTATCAATCCAAAAGTTGACTACTCACTAATAGACATGAATAACCCAAACACCATGGATGATTCAAGGTTAAACATGATTACAAAGCAATAAACACTCAGACAAAGGATTAAAAGATGAAAATAGATTAAAGGATCAATCTTTCTCCAAAGTTGTTTTGAGTTCAAGAGAAAAAGATAATTCCCAAGATGATTGTTAAAAACATGTAAATATGCAAGATATCAGCAATGCTCAAGATGATGAGATTCCTAGTACTGTAGGAGTTGAGATAGCAGGGGATGAAGTGAAAGAAAAAATAAAGAAGGACCGACAAAGATGGCTAGAGTGGCTGAAAATCTCAATGAAAAGATTATGGTCACATTCAATGACTTTGTTGATCATATTGGACCTGGTTCAGTAACACTATCGTCTTTTCTTGGTCTTCTTGTGAGGAAACATGTTCCAATTACACTTGCTGATTGGAGAAATCTTGATGCAGCGACTAAAGCAACAATGTGGGAAGAAATTCAGGTTTGTATATATATATATATATATATATATATATATATATATATATATATATATATATATATATATATATATATATATATATATATATATATATTAATATGTTTTGTTGAACCAAAAGATGAAATTATAAACATGTTTGACTGATACGTGCTCAAATTACCTAGAGCAACTTTTTCTCATCAAAAGAGGTTCAATTGAAGTACTTAGGGATCGAATCCACGAGACTCTTGGATTGCACAATAGATTTTATAGTCTTGAAATAAAGCTAGATTGAATGGTTTTAATACAGTAACTTATATATATATCTAGGAAAATCGTCGATAAGCTGCGAATATCGATCGACAACAGAAAATTGTTCAAGTTTAGATTATGAGGTTTGTTATCAATTCACGGAGTAGCTAGATCAAGGCAAAACTTTAGGTATGATAAGTTACGCTGCTTTGGGAATTATAAGGGTTTGAAATATTGTTGTTCTCGAACTTAACTCTTAGGAACAATCTATAAGATTGTCTAATAGCTGGATCTCAAGTCAGTCAGCTAAACTTGAACTTGAAAAGCATCGATCAATATGTCTTTCGACAATCATTCAAAATGCCTTTCAATGTCGATTGATGACTAAGTGTCATATCGATCGATTGCCTTCCATAAAGCATTACCGAGCAGGTTGATAACTTCTCATATTAACTAGGGCAACTTTCATTTTTATCTAATTAATAAGATCAGTCTAGTTTATTTTCAGGTAATTCACCATGCTGTAAACTATAAAATTAAACCTAAGATCTAAGTCAAGGGTGATCAATTCCTTTGCTTAGTATTAAGCACAGAATGAAAGAACTATTAAAACACCTAACAGTCCTATTGTGATTAGCAATACATAAATCAACCTTTGGTGAACCTAAATCTATGATGGGACTACTCAGACATATTCATAAAGAAGCATAGTTATGATGGTCTAAATAATACTCAAATGGAACTTAATGAAAATAGTAATAGAGTATGAAAACAAAGGAGTTCAAGATCTTCTTTGTTTAATGCAGTTCAGATCTCTCTCTGGGGTAGATATCTTCTTCTCCAACTGATTCTCTAAGCTAATCCTCCTCTCCTTGGTGATGACTTTGGTGACTTCCTTTTAGCCTCCTTAATTGCTTGCTTTCTTTCTTCTCAATGCCCCTTATTTAAATGGTACAAAAACCTAAAAATATGACCTAACAGAAGCCAGGGTGTATAATGCAAATATGTTATGTTTTGGGTTGAAATCATTAAATCTTCTAATCTTCATTAATCGCGAATGGCTTTGCATCGACCGATATGGCGCTGCAATCGATCGATTAGGTGTGATACTCTGTCGATCAATACGGCTGTAATGAGTGGGTTGATGCTCTTTTAGTAGTCAGCTCATGAGTGAAATGCAAAAACTCCCAAAAGATCTCAAAATGCTCGTAATCATCACTTTAGTCCAATGAGTACCTAAACCTGAAATATCTCTGAAGAGCTATGAAATGCATATAAAACCTTTGAAAACATATGAAACTTATAGGCAAAATAGGGTAAAATATAAAGCATATCAACTCCCCGGACTTATCCTTTTGCTTGTCCTCAAGCAAAATATAGGACTAATCTGAAAAAGGTTTTGAAAATGATGGGGACTCACATGATTTAAAATCACTACTCACATTCTTGCATAAAAGGTGATGGAAGTGAGTCATTGCTAACCTTTAGGATGATTTGATATACTACACACTAAACAGTCCATACCATACATTCTACAACTTCACGATAGTGCCGGCATACCCTCTATGACCTCATTTCTGCAATAATGTAAATGTGTAGGCTACATCTTAGGAGTATCGATCAAAGGACACATGGGTTCTTACTCAAGCAAGTTTCTCAACACACAGGTAGTCTTCTTTGATCTCTTTCTTCCCTCTTTCTCTCTTCTCACGAACCTTTATAGTTTCAATTTCAATGAGCGGTGATGCTGATGCAGCTCATCTTGTTCATCTTATACTTTGACTTTTGTACTTTATCTTGACAAAGTGTAGCTAATAATGGGGTCCGCGGGAGACACTCCTACCCTCGTTTCCATAGTGTGTGATCATTCCTTCTGAATTAGAATCCGGGATCACGGAGACACTCACCCCTCATCTTCAGGAAATCATCTCAATCTTTTATATCTAGGGTGCTTGAAGAGATAGAGAATCGAGGAAATACACAGACTTTTACCTTTCAGACTTGCAAAAGGAATCCGATCCAATGTATACCAAGCCCCAGACAAGCAGTAATGTCAAATTAGGTTGGAAGTCAGCTTTGGTTTCTCGGATGTTCTCAGTGCAGGTGTTAGCATTACATGATACAACTGCGGTGTTTCTATCTACTATATCCTGCAAATTAGCAAATCTAGATGGTGCTAAGAATGGTTAAAGTAATAATCAAACTGTTTTATTTCATAATCCTTTTGAAAACATTTTTAAATAATAGGTAAAAATTTAGATAGATAAAATTCATAGCTCATAAAGATAGCGTTAGTAACTACCTCTCGGACTTAAATTACACTTGTCCCCGGTGTAACCAGTCTAAGGTTGGTGAAAAATGAAACACAAATATAATTGGCATGGTTAGTGATTTGAGTTAGAATAGTACCTATTAATACATTAATATCGATCGATACCGATACTTTGGTATCGTCGATACCGATACTTTGGTATCGATCGATAGCCATTAGACAGAAAATCATCATTTTTTTCTTAGAGTGCCTAATCCATCTGATCCGTCAGTTTGTTAGTACTGTTAGACAATCCAAACATAAGAAAGCAAGTGATAATTCATGAAATAGAAGCAAATAGTCTGAAACATAAATCCTAAAATCTAAAAACAGAAATAAAATAAAAGTGCATAGAGATAAGGGATAGGAATGTGAGGAATAGTCGAGTCCTCTGCTGCCTGGAAGTCATCTCTTGGGCCGGAGATGCACTGGTACTGGTGTGATGGTCCTGCTGCTGATGGGTCACTGGCCTTGATGCTCCTCCTGCTGCATGCACCTGCAGCAAGACCCTCTGGCCAGATGGCCTGGCGTCGTGACAACCATATGAAAGTCTCCATGATGTGGTCGGGATCTCGGTATGATGAAAGTGGGGTAATGGTGCCTTTGGTGGATCCTGATTAGCTGGTGCTCTGCACAGTCCGGTACTCTGCGTGGCATGTATTGGAGGTTGCAGGCAAATCATCTGGCTGGAAGCCTCCAATACATGCCGCGTAAAATACCGGGACTGTGCAGAGCACCAGCCGGGATCCACTGCATTACCCGACTTCCCATCGCGATCGCGCTCATGGAGACTTTCATATGGTTGTCACGAGACGGCTCTTCAGAGCCATCTGGCCAGAGGGTCTTGCTGCAGGTGCATGAGCAGGAGGAGCATCAAGGCCAGTGACCCATCAGCAGCAGGACCATCACACCAGTACCAGCATGACTCGTCCGCGAAGCGGACAGCGAGGAAGGTTCGGACTCCTCACATTCCTATCCCTTATCTCTATGCACTTTTATTTTATTTCTGTTTTAGATTTTTAGGATTTATGTTTCAGACTATTTGCTTCTCTATTTCATGAATTATCACTTGCTTTCTTATGTTTGGATTGTCCAGTACTAACAAACTGGCGGATCAGATGGATTAGGCACTCTAAGAAAAATGATGATTTTCTGTCTAATGGCTATCGATCGATACCAAAGTATCGGTATCGATCGATACCAAAGTATCGGTATCGTCGATACACA
Source organism: Brassica carinata (assembly GCA_016771965.1). Classification (NCBI taxonomy): domain Eukaryota; kingdom Viridiplantae; phylum Streptophyta; class Magnoliopsida; order Brassicales; family Brassicaceae; genus Brassica; species Brassica carinata. The sequence continues at coordinate 9,727,950 of CM028694.1, forward strand.
GACAAATAGGTGCGACTATTCTAACTCAAATCACTAACCATGCCAATTATATTTGTGTTTCATTTTCACCAACCTTAGACTGGTTAACGGGAATGAATAAGTCCGGGAGGTAGTTACTAACGTTATCTTTTATGAGCTATGAATTTTATCTATCTAAATTTTTTACCTATTATTTAAAATGTTTTCAAAAGGGATTATGAAATAAAACAGTTTGATTATTACTTTAACCATTCTAGAATTTGCTAATTTGCAGGATATAGTAGATAGAAACACCGCGATGTATCATGTAATGCTAACACCTGCACTGGCTGAAACATCTGGAGAAACCAAAGCTGACTTCCAACCTAATTTGACATTACTGCTTGTCTTGGGGCTTGGTATACATTGGATCAGTTCCTTTTGCAAGTCTGAAAGGTAAAAGTCTGTGTATTTCTGATTCCTTCTCTCTCTATCTCTCTCTTCAAGCACCCTAGATATAAAAGATTGAGATGATTTCCTGGAAGATCTGGAGGGGTAGGAGTGTCTCGTGATCGGTATTCTAATTCAGAAGGGAATGATCACACACTATGGAGCGAGGGGTAGGAGTGTCTCCGTGACCCCATTATTAGCTACACTTTGTCAAGATAAGAGTTACAAAAGTAGAAAAGTCAATAAGATGAACAAGATGAGCTGCATCAGCATCACTTCATTGAAATTGAAACTATAAAGGTTCAGAGAGAAGAAGAGGAAGAAAGAGATCAAAGACTACTACCTGTTGTTGAAACTTGCTAAGTACCCATGTGTCCCTTGATCGATACTCTAAGATGTAGCCTACACATTTACATTATTGCAGAAATGAGGTCAGTAGAGGTATGCCAGGCACTATCAGTGAAGTTGTAGAATGTATGGTATGGTGACTAGCGAGTGTGTAGTATATCAAATCATCCTAAAGGTTAGCAATGACTCACTTCCATCACCTTTTATGCAAGAATGTGAGTAGTGATTTTAAATCATGTGAGTCCCCATCATTTTCAAAACCTTTTCAGATTAGTCCTATATTTTGCTTGAGGACAAGCAGGATAAGTACGAGTTGATATACTTTATATTTACCTATTTTGCCTATAAGTTTCATATGTTTTCAAGGTTTTATATGCATTTCATAGCTCTTTCAGAGAGATATTTCAGGTTTAGGTACTCATTGGACTAAAGTGATGATTACGAGCATTTTGAGATCTTTTGGGAGTTTTGCATTTCACTTTCAGCGGGCTGACTACTAAAATCCAACCGACTCATTACAGCGTATTGATCGACAGTATCACCGCGAATCGATCGATTTGCTGTCGTCATATCGATCGATGCAAAGCCATTAGCGATTAATGAAGATTAGAAGATTCACGATTTCAACCCAAAACATAACATATTTGCATTATACACCCTGGCGCCTGTTAGGTCATATTTTTAGGGTTTTGTACCATTTAAATAAGGGGCATTGAGAAGAAAGAAAGCAATTAAGGAGGCTAAAGGAAGTCACCAAAGTCATCACCAAGGAGAGGATTAGCTTAGAGAATCAGTTGGAGAAGAAGATATCTACCCCAGAGAGAGATCTGAACTGCATTAAACAAAGAAGATCTTGAACTCCTTTTGTTTTCATACTCTATTACTATTTTCATTAAGTTCCATTTGAGTATTATTTAGACCATCATAACTATGCTTCTTTATGAATATGTCTGAGTAGTCCTACTGTTAGATTTAGGTTCACCAAAGGTTGATTTATGTATTGCTAATCACAATAGGACTGTTAGGGTGTTTTAATAGTTCTTTCATTCTAGTTGTGCTTAATACTAAGCAAAGGAATTGATCACCCTTGACTTAGATCTTAGGTTTAATTTATGGCGACAGCATGGTGAATTACCTGAAAATAAACTAGACTGATCTTATTAATTAGATAAAATGAAAGTTGCCCTAGTTAATATGAGAAGTTATCAACCTGCTTTCGGTAATGCTTACTGGAAGGCAAATCGTCGATATGACACTTAGTCATCAATCGATTAATGAAAGGCATTTTGAATGATTGTCGAAAAGACATATTGATCGATGCTTTTCAAGTTGGAACAAGCGACTGACTGACTTGAGATCCAGCTATTAGACAATCTTATAGATTGTTCCTAAGAGTTAAGTTCGAGAACAACAATATTTCAAACCCTTATAATTCCCAAAGCAGCGTACTTATCATACCTAAAGTTTTGCCTTGATCTAGCTACTTCCGTGAATTGATAACAAACCTCATAATCTAAACTTGAACAATTTTCCTGTTAGGTCGTCGATATTAGCAAAAGCTTATCGATCGATTTTCTAGATATATATTAAGTTACTGTATTAAAACCATTCAATCTAGCTTTATTTGAAGACTATAAAATCTATTGTGCAATCCAAGAGTCTCTGGATTCGATCCTAAGTACTTCAATTGAACCTCTTTTGATGAGAGTAAAGTTGCTCTAGGGTAATTTGAGCACGTATCAGTCAAACATGTTTATAATTTCATCTTTTGGTTCAACAAAACATATTAATATATATATATATATATATATATATATATATATATATATATATATATATATATATATATATATATATATATATATATATATATATATATAAACCTGAATTTCTTCCCACATTGTTGCTTTAGTGGCTGCATCAAGATTTCTCCAATCAGCAAGTGTAATTGGAACATGTTTCCTCACAAGAAGACCAAGAAGGCGATAGTGTTACTGAACCAGGTCCAATATGATCAACAAAGTCATTGAATGTGACCATAATCTTTTCATTGAGATTTTCAGCCACTCTAGCCATCTTTAATGGGTCCTCTTTTATTTTTCTTTCACTTCATCCCTGCTATCTCAACTCCTACAGTACTAGGAATCTCATCATCTTGAGCATTGCTGATATCTTGCATATTTACATGTTTTTAACAATCATCTTGGGAATTATCTTCTTTTCTCTCTTGAACTTCGAAAAACAACTTTGGAGAAAGATTGATCCTTTAATCTATTTTCATCTTTTAATCCTTTGTTCTTGAGTGTTTATTGCTTTGTAATCATGTTTAACCTTGAATCATCCATGGTGTTTGGGTTATTCATGTCTATTAGTGAGTAGTCAACTTTTGGATTGATAGGTTAGGGAGATAAAGGGTGATTAAGTGTAGATCTAGTGTGTTTGATTGTAGATCTTCCTTGCTTGTAGAGTGATCTCAAAGCTATTTTAGAGTTGGTTCAGGCATTTCATCAAACACCTTGTGGGTGGGAAATGTCTAAAGCTCTATCTTAGAGGCCAACTCTAAAATAGCTTTGAGATCACTCTACAAGCAAGGAACAAGATGGATCTACAATCAAACACACTAGATCTACACTTAATCACCCTTTATCTCCCTAACCTATCAATCCAAAAGTTGACTACTCACTAATAGACATGAATAACCCAAACACCATGGATGATTCAAGGTTAAACATGATTACAAAGCAATAAACACTCAAGAACAAAGGATTAAAAGATGAAAATAGATTAAAGGATCAATCTTTCTCCAAAGTTGTTTTTCGAGTTCAAGAGAGAAAAGAAGATAATTCCCAAGATGATTGTTAAAAACATGTAAATATGCAAGATATCAGCAATGCTCAAGATGATGAGATTCCTAGTACTGTAGGAGTTGAGATAGCAGGGGATGAAGTGAAAGAAAAAAATAAAAGAGGACCGACAAAGATGGCTAGAGTGGCTGAAAATCTCAATGAAAAGATTATGGTCACATTCAATGACTTTGTTGATCATATTGGACCTGGTTCAGTAACACTATCGTCTTTTCTTGGTCTTCTTGTGAGGAAACATGTTCCAATTACACTTGCTGATTGGAGAAATCTTGATGCAGCGACTAAAGCAACAATGTGGGAAGAAATTCAGGTTTGTATATATATATATATATATATATATATATATATATATATATATATATATATATATATATATATATATATATATATATATATATATATATTAATATGTTTTGTTGAACCAAAAAGATGAAATTATAAACATGTTTGACTGATACGTGCTCAAATTACCCTAGAGCAACTTTACTCTCATCAAAAGAGGTTCAATTGAAGTACTTAGGGATCGAATCCACAGAGACTCTTGGATTGCACAATAGATTTTATAGTCTTCGAAATAAAGCTAGATTGAATGGTTTTAATACAGTAACTTAATATATATCTAGGAAAATCGATCGATAAGCTTTGCGAATATCGATCGACGAACAGGAAAATTGTTCAAGTTTAGATTATGAGGTTTGTTATCAATTCACGGAAGTAGCTAGATCAAGGCAAAACTTTAGGTATGATAAGTACGCTGCTTTGGGAATTATAAGGGTTTGAAATATTGTTGTTCTCGAACTTAACTCTTAGGAACAATCTATAAGATTGTCTAATAGCTGGATCTCAAGTCAGTCAGCTGTCGCTTGTTCCAACTTGAAAAAGCATCGATCAATATGTCTTTCTGACAATCATTCAAAATGCCTTTCAATTAATCGATTGATGACTAAGTGTCATATCGATCGATTTGCCTTCCAGTAAGCATTACCGAGCAGGTTGATAACTTCTCATATTAACTAGGGCAACTTTCATTTTTATCTAATTAATAAGATCAGTCTAGTTTATTTTCAGGTAATTCACCATGCTGTCGCTTGCGCAAATTAAACCTAAGATCTAAGTCAAGGGTGATCAATTCCTTTGCTTAGTATTAAGCACAACTAGAATGAAAGAACTATTAAAACACCCTAACAGTCCTATTGTGATTAGCAATACATAAATCAACCTTTGGTGAACCTAAATCTAACAGTAGGACTACTCAGACATATTCATAAAGAAGCATAGTTATGATGGTCTAAATAATACTCAAATGGAACTTAATGAAAATAGTAATAGAGTATGAAAACAAAAGGAGTTCAAGATCTTCTTTGTTTAATGCAGTTCAGATCTCTCTCTCTGGGGTAGATATCTTCTTCTCCAACTGATTCTCTAAGCTAATCCTCCTCTCCTTGGTGATGACTTTGGTGACTTCCTTTTAGCCTCCTTAATTGCTTGCTTTCTTTCTTCTCAATGCCCCCTTATTTAAATGGTACAAAAACCCTAAAAATATGACCTAACAGGCGGCCAGGGTGTATAATGCAAATATGTTATGTTTTGGGTTGAAATCGTAAATCTTCTAATCTTCATTAATCGCGAATGGCTTTGCATCGACCGATATGACGCACAGCAAATCGATCGATTCGTGTGATACTCTGTCGATCAATACGGCTGTAATGAGTCGGTTGATGCTCTTTTTAGTAGTCAGCTCCGCGAGTGAAATGCAAAAACTCCCAAAAAGATCTCAAAATGCTCCGTAATCATCACTTTAGTCCAATGAGTACCTAAACCTGAAATATCTCTGAAAGAGCTATGAAATGCATATAAAACCTTTGAAAACATATGAAACTTATAGGCAAAATAGGGTAAAATATAAAGCATATCAACTCCCCCAGACTTATCCTTTTGCTTGTCCTCAAGCAAAATATAGGACTAATCTGAAAAAGGTTTTGAAAATGATGGGGACTCACATGATTTAAAATCACTACTCACATTCTTGCATAAAAGGTGATGGAAGTGAGTCATTGCTAACCTTTAGGATGATTTGATATACTACACACTCGCTTAGTCACCATACCATACATTCTACAACTTCACTGATAGTGCCTGGCATACCCCTCTACTGACCTCATTTCTGCAATAATGTAAATGTGTAGGCTACATCTTAGGAGTATCGATCAAGGGACACATGGGTTCTTACTCAAGCAAGTTTCTCAACACACAGGTAGTCTTCTTTGATCTCTTTCTTCCCTCTTTCTCTCTTCTCTGAACCTTTATAGTTTCAATTTCAATGAACAGTGATGCTGATGCAGCTCATCTTGTTCATCTTATTGACTTTTCTACTTTTGTAACTCTTATCTTGACAAAGTGTAGCTAATAATGGGGTCACGGGAGACACTCCTACCCCTCGTTTCCATAGTGTGTGATCATTCCCTTCTGAATTAGAATACCGGGATCACAGGAGACACTCCTACCCCTCTGCATCTTCCAGGAAATCATCTCAATCTTTTATATCTAGGGTGCTTGAAGAGAGAGATAGAGAGAGAAGGGAATCAGAAATACACAGACTTTTACCTTTCAGACTTGCAAAAGGAATCCGATCCAATGTATACCAAGCCCCAAGACAAGCAGTAATGTCAAATTAGGTTGGAAGTCAGCTTTGGTTTCTCCAGATGTTCTCAGCAGGTGCAGGTGTTAGCATTACATGATACACTGCGGTGTTTCTATCTACTATATCCTGCAAATTAGCAAATCTAGATGGTGCTAAGAATGGTTAAAGTAATAATCAAACTGTTTTATTTCATAATCCCCTTTTGAAAACATTTTAAATAATAGGTAAAAAAAATTTAGATAGATAAAATTCATAGCTCATAAAAGATAACGTTAGTAACTACCTCTCCCAGACTTAAATTACACTGTCCCCAGTGTAACCAGTCTAAGGTTGGTGAGAAAATGAAACACAAATATAATTGGCATGGTTAGTGATTTGAGTTAGAATAGTCGTACCTATTTGTCTGTGTATCGATCGATACCGATACTTTGGTATCGATCGATACCGATACTTTGGTATCGATCGATAGCCATTAGACAGAAAATCATCATTTTTTCTTAGAGTGCCTAATCCATCTGATCCGTCAGTTTGTTAGTACTGTTAGACAATCCAAACATAAGAAAGCAAGTGATAATTCATGAAATAGAGAAGCAAATAGTCTGAAACATAAATCCTAAAAATCTAAAAACAGAAATAAAATAAAAGTGCATAGAGATAAGGGATAGGAATGTGAGGAATAGTCCGAGTCCTCTGCTGCCTCGTCGTCGCCTGCGGACGAGTCATGCTGGTACTGGTGTGATGGTCCTGCTGCTGATGGGTCACTGGCCTTGATGCTCCTCCTGCTCATGCACCTGCAGCAAGACCCTCTGGCCAGATGGCCTGAAGAGCGTCCGTGACAACCATATGAAAGTCTCCATGATCGCGGATCGGGATCTCCGGTATGATGGGGAAGTCGGGTAATGGTGCCTTTGGTGGATCCTGATTAGCTGGTGCTCTGCACAGTCCCGGTACTCTGCGTGGCATGTATTGGAGGTTGCAGAGGAAAGCCTCATCTGGCTGGAACCGAAGCCTATCGATGCTCCCAGTAAAATCCGTAATGTAGGGGGTTGTAGCTGCAGAAGACGGAGGTGCTCACCTGTCCTAAAACTCCAACGCAGGCCCTCCTTCAGCAACTGGGCTGATGATAGATGTTTCACGTCCAAGTAGGCTCGGGAAGTGCGTGCTGAAGCAGCATCCAAGCGAATGCCCACATGCATGAAGATCGGTGTAAGCAAGCTCCGGACCGTCTCCTTCTTCCTGCCTGTGCCCTTAAAGGGCTTCATCTTCAGGCTCACCAGGTGCTGGCCAAAGAGAGATCCAAGGTTGGGCGTTGGCATCTCGCGATCCGGGTCAAAATGCTGCAGATCCACTAATCCGTCCATCGCAAGGAATAACAGTGTGAATAACAGTGTAAGCTCGTCCATCCGCACCTTGTTGGGCTCCATCTTGCACAGCAGTGTGTTGGCAAGAGCCCTAATGAAGTAACGCAGGGTCGGGTGACGGATGTCGGTCTGGGTGACGGATGTGCTCCAATGGCCTGTGCCTATGATACTCCAGAACTCACTGAGTTTTGGAAACTCAGGGATACCAATGGTGGCAGCAGCAGCGTCGAACCCATAGATCTCACAGAGCTCGGAGACGGTAATGTGGTATCTGACACCTCTGGCAAAGAAGGAGAAGGTGTCGTCGCCTGCTACACGGTCAGTCGACGTGGTGTAGGAGAGATCAGCGGTGGCAATGAACTTCCTGACCAGAGAGGGATAGAGGTCGTAAGGGTGTGTGTCCAACGTACCAAACCCAAGCTGCCTGATCATGTCCTCCAAATCGGAATGAATACCGAGTCGCCTCACGGTGGCCTCGTCTATGAAGCGCGTTGGACCAATGTCGACATGCAGCCATGCGTTGTAGAACAGGTTATCTTAGTCGTCCCAAGTATCCGTCCTCCGACGGTGTGTGCAGGCAGTACTCCGAACTGCTGTAGACGGGACCTCAAACCGCTCCACTGTCGGGATGGCCTTTGTAGGATTCCTAGGCCAAGGGTAGCGCTCGTCTGGCTGTCATGGCGGAGACTGTGATGATGAGGATGAAGGTGGACATGAAGAAGATGGTGGTTCGGGCGGGCCCTAGAGGTGTCCGGGTTATCGAGCCTTCTCTTCGTCCTCCTCTCTCGTCTACTGTCTCTCCGTGAGATCATCTGCAAACAAAACAAAAGTGTAAAATTAGTAAGTGCAATCAGTGATGCTTTGCAACGATCGATGTTGATAGCTTCGTATCGATCGATATGTCATGTTAGACATCAATCGATTTCTGAACACTAATGTCGATCGATATGACATCTTTAGTATCGATCGACACGACATCGCGAAACCTGCAAGAAAAATCTCTACCCAAATCACAATTTCAAACCACCAAGTGCAAATCGATCGATTGTAGAACCTATTTCATCATTTTAGCAACCTAAATCGACCAAATCCAAGCCTAATCGATCGATTTTTGTTCATATCAAAACCCAACCAAAAAAAAATCCTACAAATAGAGAAGTTCGAGTTTATACCTTGTAGATCGGTTGAATAGATGAACAAATGAGATAGAGAAATGAAAAACAAGAGGATTGAGGCAAGGAATGGGGGAAAACAGTTCGGTTTCTAGAGAGAAAAAAGGTTTTTCCTTTTTCGGGTGAGGTTTACGATTGTGGAGGCGAAAAGGCTGATGTTGAGGTTAATGAGTTTCAACCTCGATTTGTCCGCATCGATCGATAAGCCTGGTGTGCTATCGATCGATTTTTAATGCTATCCCATAATCTCTTTTTTTTAATTAAAAATAAAAACCATAAATTTAAAATCCTAAATCTATTAGGGGGTTGCCTCCCACTCAGCGCTTATTTTAAGTCGTGAGCTTAACTAAATTAGAGTCAGTCTCCGACTGGAATATCCGATCGCAGATTATCAGTATCCGAGATTTCTGCTTTGGCCCAATAATGTTTAACTTTGTGTCCATTCACGGTGAATTCGTTTCCTTTTTCGTCAAACAGAGTTATTGCTCCGTAAGGTCGTCCTTCCTTACCTATGAAAGGTCCTGCCCAACGAGATCGGAGCTTTCCGGGAAACAAGGAAAGTCGGAAATTATAAAGCAGTACTTGGTCATCAGGTTCGAAATGCCTAGAAATAATTTTCTTGTCATGATAGGCTTTCGTCTTTTCCTTATAAATCTTCGAATTCTCATAAGCCAAGTGTCGGATTTCATCTAATTCACTTAACTGGATAAGTCGTCTTTCAGCAGCGGGCTTAATGTCAAAATTTAGCAGTTTGACTGTCCAGGCCGCCTTGTGTTCAAGTTCAACTGGTAAATGACATGCTTTTCCATAGAGTAAATGAAATGGTGTAGTTCCTAATGGAGTTTTGAATGCAGTCCTACAGGCCCAGAGTGCATTATCCAATTTCCTAGACCAATCCTTCCGGGATGTTCCTACGGTCTTTTTCAAGATTTCTTTTATTTGTCTATTGGATACTTCCACTTGGCCACTTGTTTGCGGGTGGTAGGGTGTGGCAACTCTGTGATGGACTCCACTCTTTTTGAGTAGTCGATCAAAAATCTTATTAATGAACTGGTTCCACCGTCACTTATTACTACTCGAGGCACTCCAAAACAAGGAAAATGATGCTTTTGAAAAATTTGACAACTACTGCAGCATCATTCGTTGGGGAAGCAACTGCTTCCACCCATTTGGACACATAGTCTACAGCAACTAAGATGTACTTATTTCCGTAAGAGGAAGGAAAGGGGCCCATAAAATCAATTCCCCAGCAGTCCAAGACTTCAACTTCGAGAATAAATTTTTGTTGCATTTCATGTCTTTTGCTGATTTTTCCTCTACGTTGGCATCTATCACATTTTTCAATGTAAGCATGGGTGTTGCGAAACATTGTCGGCCACCAGAAACCTGCTTGAAGAACTTTTGCTACCGTTTTAAAGGTTGCAAAGTGTCCAGCATAGTCAGATCCATGGCAATGAAATAAGACATTATTGATTTCAGTTTTGGCAATACATCATCTGTATATTCCATAGGGACAGTGCTTGTATAAGTGAGGTTCATCCCAATGATATCTTCTAACTTCTCTAAAGAACTTCTTCCTCGAATAACCTTGGAGATTTTCTGGCTCCACGTCAGCAGCTAAATAATTTACTATGTCAGCATACCAAGGTCGATTCTTTAAACCTACGTCTATTGCGTGCACCCCAAGACTTAAACTTTTATCTCCGGGAGGGTCTGCTTCTACACTGTTTAGAGGGTCACAGGCAACATGAAACGCAAAATCAATGGTGGTTGTTTCTGAAGATGTCTCGATATTGTGCCCATGTGTGATATCGATCGATGGGTTATCATTAGCGTCGATTGATTTAGTAACGCTAGTATCGATCGATATGTTTCCTTCCGTATCGACATCTGTTGGATTATCAGAATTGATCGATGGGTGATAGGTAAGTCCAATGTAACATATGAACAGGTCTTCAGTTTGGTAGACGTTTTCCGTAGGTAAGAAGTCGTCGATTGGAACATCATCATCGACTCTTATCCTAGATAGGTGATCTGCGACTCCGTTTTCTATTCCTTTCTTATCTTTAATTTATATATCAAAATCTTGGAGTAGCAAGATCCATCTAATAAGTCTCGGCTTTGCGTCTTTCTTTTGAATTAGGTATTTAATCGCAGCATGGTCAGTATGAACAATGACTTTCAAGCCAACAAGATATTGGCGAAATTTTTCGAATGCGAAAACTACAGCCAATAGCTCTTTTTCCGTAGTTCCATAGTTCCTTTGCGCTTCGTCTAGAGTTCGACTGGCGTAATAAACGACATGCAATCTTTTTTCTTTTCTTTGATCCAAAACTGCACCTACAGCAAAATCACTCGCATCGCACATAATTTCAAATTGAAGGTTCCAGTCGGGTGTTGTACGATGGGTGTGCTAATCAAAGCTGATTTAATTTCTTCAAAAGCTTTGAGACATTCGGGGGTGAAATCAAATTTGACTTCTTTACACAGGAGGGCTGTCAGAGGTCTAGCAATCTTGCTGAAATCTTGAATAAACCTCCTATAAAATCCAGCAAGCCCGAGAAAACTTCTCACATCTTTCACTGAAGCGGGTGCTGGTAACCAGTCATAACTTCTATTTTTGCACGATCTACTTCTATACCGGCAGCGGACACCTTATGTCCAAGGACGATTTCACTAGTGACCATAAAGTGGCACTTTCCCAATTCAGAACAAGATTCTTTTCTTCGCATCTTGCTAGTATTTTGCATAGATAGTCGAGACAACTTTTAAAATCGGATCCGTGAACCGAAAAGTCATCCATTAAGATTTCCATGAAATCCTCAAACATATCTCTGAAGATGGACATCATACACAGCTGAAATATGGCGGGTGCGTTGCAAAGTCCAAAAGGAATTCTACGATAGGCAAATGTTTCGTAGAGACATGTGAATGTTGTCTTTTCTTGATCGTCCGGGTGGATAGGGATTTGGAAAAATCCAGAATAACCGTCGAGAAAACAGTAATATTGATGATTTGCTAATCTCTCGAGCATTTGATCAATGAAGGGTAGAGGAAAATGGTCTTTCCGAGTGGCTGCATTTAGTTTCCTATAATCGATACACTTCCGATGTCCAGTGACAGTTAGAGTAGGGATGAGTTCGTTCTTATCGTTCTTTACCACTGTAATTCCTCCTTTCTTGGGTACAACATGCACTGGGCTCACCCAATTACTATCCGAAATTGGGTAAATGACTCCGGCATCTAGCAGTTTCATAATTTCCTTTTTTACTACATCTTTGAGATTAGGGTTGAGCCTTCGCTGGTGTTCTATCGAAGATTTTGATTCGTCTTCTAAATGAATACGGTGCATGCAGAGATCTGGAGAGATACCAGGAATGTCCTCGAGTGAGTACCCGATAGCTTTCCTATGCTTGGGTAATTTATTTAGTAACAACGCAAGTTCTCCATTACTCAGGTCAGCATTTACTATAACCGGATAGGACTTATCATAGAGAAATGCATATTTCAGTCCGGCAGGCAATTGCTTTAACTCGACTTTTGGTGCCTTTTCGGAACTCCAATTGTATAGCGAAGTGGGCTGTCGATCTATAGTGCGTTGAAGGTATCGATCGATATCAATTCTAGATCCGTCTGAATCCTCTTCATCAGTTTCCGTAATATCATCTTTTGCGTTCATCAACCGCATACATTCCTCGGTTCGGCTTTCTACACTAAGAGTTTCCTTTGTAGTAGTTGAAAAAGTAGTTTCCAAGGTGCTATCAGAATATAAATCTGCAAAGGGATTATCAGCTTGAGCAGGGATGTCGTCTACATAAAATGCTTATTTATCGATCAAAGGACGTTTGATTAGTTTTTCGATGTCGAAAACCATTGGAATGTCTCCAATGTTTAGACGTATTCGTCTTTCCTTGACATCAATAGTGGCTCCAGCTGTGGCGAGGAGGAAAGGTCTTCCTAGAATAATGGGGTCCTTTGGTTCTTGCATGTATCTTAGAAAAACAAAGTCAGTTGGTATATGACAGTTGTTAATCATTATCGGCACGTCTTCAAGTATACCTTCCGGTACTCGAATGGATTTATCTTCAAGAACGAGGGTTATTCGGGTAGGCTTAAATTGTTTAAAACCTAAGGATGTGGCAACAGAGTGAGGCATCAAACTAACACTCGACCCTAGATCGCAAAGTGATCTGCCAAATTGCATGTTCTCTATGTTGCAATCTAAAACAAAACTACCAGGGTCAGGTCTTTTTATTGGCAATTTTCCTTGGATCATGGCACTCACTTTATCATATACCATCATGATACTGTGCTCTGTCGAAGGAAAACTTTTATCCACCATGTCTTTCACATATTTCTTTATGGATGGAGAAACTTTCATGGCATCACTTAGTTGCAATTCGATGCTTTATTCCTTAGGTCGATCGATGTTTTCATCTTCCCGTCGATCGTTAGGCGTTTCTTCCTCATCCTCATCACTAATACAAATCGGTTCAGGAGTTATTGGTTCGGATCTGCTTTCGCTGGTTCTCTCGTCGCCAATGGGGTTGTTATTTGTAATGCTCTCTTTTGAAACTGGAGTGAGGCATTTCCCACTCCTAAGAAGAATGGAACTAACCTCACGTCTTGGGTTTGCATCGGTGCTTCCGGGAAGACGTCCTATTTCCCTTTTTATAGCGATTCAATTTTCTGTTACTCTGCTATCTAGCATCTTTATGTGCTCGTCGAGGGTTGCGATTTTTGTCATCAATTCACTGCAGATCATACTCATCTTTCCTTCGAAATCAGCGATCAATCTTCGATTTCCCGTAAAAGCTTGATTTAACCTAAATTTGGCTTTTCCTTTTTGTGATCCAACAGTCGTATCATAGCTTTGGGTGAAACAACTTCATGAAAATCGACAGGTTGATCGTATAGATGTGTTGCATCCATAAAGTTTACTTGTTCCTGAAGTTCAGATAGGACTTCATCACTTATCTGGAAAATTCCTCTTTGACTCTGTTCTGCTAAGAAGGATTGGATTGAGTTTAGGGCTTCTTTGAAATAGGATAGTTGAGAGTCGTCTGTGCATTATGCTTCGTTTCTTCTTTCTAAATCCATCCTTTCATAAGATCTACCAGCTGCTACATTCTGGATTAGTCTTTTTGCTTCTTTGGGGTTCCTTGAGCAGAAACTCCCTTCACTTGCTGTATCGAGAATGTTTTGGTAGTGCAAGCTAACACCTCCGTAGAAGGCGTTAATCAGCTGGGGTTCCGAGTATCCATGATGGGGACATTCATTTTGGAGATCTTTAAACCTTCCCCAAGCATTTTTGAAGGATTCTCGTGTGTCTTGGTGAAATGTGGAGATTTTCCTCCTCACATCCCAGTAGCGGGCATCATCGAAAAAATGGTTAATGAATGCACTTTTAATCTCTTTCCAACAGGTTAAAGATCCTGTTGGTGATAGGTCTAGCCATTTCTTGGCTTCACCAGCTAAAGATAAAGAGAAAAGTTTGCAGCGATTACTCTCGTCATTCACCATATCTTCTAGTATTTCGATGTGGTCAAATGGGTGCTCTGAGAGAGTACCATGGAAAGGGTTTTGTCGTACCAGAACAAGGTGCTCAAGGTTAAGCTTAGACCTTATTATTTCAATTTCTGGTAACTTTATGGCGGACCTATTGGAATAGGTCCTACTAGGATTTGAAAATTCTTGCAAAGACAATTATTTTTCATTTTTAAACGTTGTATGAATTTCAACAGGGATTGCAGTCCCCTGTTCTTTCATAATTTGTCTAATTGCGTTGCATGATTGGAATATTGATTTTCGTAGGGTTGCTCTCCAATTATTAGTACTGGTAAGTTTAGAGAACTTACCTGCTCACGGCTGGTCGGTATCGATCGATGTAAATGGTTGTGTGTCGAGCGATTTCCTTTGACCATCGTTGGTCGATTTTGTTGTAACCATGTTGATCGATTCCAGCTTCGTAGTGTCAGTCGTTACATCCATCAATATAACGTTTGATGTGGCAATTTCCGCGTCGATCGATAGTGTGGCGAAATGTGCTAGTCTTTCCTCTAGGTACCTGTGTCAGCAGGAAGTGAAGAAAAACTTTAGTAAACAGAAAGTAAAATCTAGACTATATTCTAAACCTAATATAATGGTAATCAGAAAGAGTCCCCGGCAACGGCGCCAAATTTGATACGTGCTCAAATTACCCTAGAGCAACTTTACTCTCATCAAAAGAGGTTCAATTGCAGTACTTAGGGATCGAATCCACAGAGACTCTTGGATTGCACAATAGATTTTATAGTCTTTGAAATGAAGCTAGATTGAATAGTTTTAAAACAGTAACTTAAATGAATTCTAGAAAAATCGATCGATAAGCTTTGCGAATATCGATCGACGAACAGGACAATTGTTCGATTTTAGATTATGAGGTTTGTTATCAATTCAGGGAAGTAGCTAGATCAAGGCAAACCTCTAGGTATGATAAGTATGTTGCTTTGGGGATTATAAGGGTTTTAAATATTGTTGTTCTCGAACTCAACTCTTAGAAAAAATCTATAAGATTCTCTAATAGCTGGATGTCAAGTCAGTCAGCTGTCGCTTGTTCCAACTTGAGAAAGCATCGATCGAGATGTCTTTCTGACAATCGATCGGAATGCCTTTCAGTCAATCGATCGATGACTAAGTGTCGTATCGATCGATTTTGCCTTCCAGTAAGCATTACCGAGCAGGTTGATAACTTCTCATATTAACTAGGGCAACTTTCGTTTTTAGCTAATTAATAAGATCTGTCTAGTTTATTTTCAGGCAATTCACCATGCTGTCGCATGCGCAAATTAAACCTAAGATCTAATTCAAGGGTGATCAATTCCTTTACTTAGTATTAAGCACAACTAGAATGAAAGAACTATTAAAGCACCCTAACAGTCCTATTCTGATTAGCAATACATAAATCAACCTTTGGTGAACATAAATCTAACAGTAGGAATATTCAGACATATTCATAAGAAGCATAGTTATGATGTTTTAAATAATACTCAAATAGAACTTAATGAAAATAGTAATAGAGTAAGAAAACAAAAGGAGTTCAAGATCTTCTCTGTTTAATGCAGTTCAGATCTCTCTCTCCAGGGTAGATATCTTCTTCTCCAACTGATTCTCTAAGCTAATACTCCTCTCCTTGGTGATGACTTTCGTGACTTGCTTGTAGCCTCCTTAATTGCTTGCTTTCTTTCTTCTCAATGCCCCCTTATTTAAATGGTACAAAAACCCTAAAAATATGACCTAACAGGCGGCCAGGGTGTATAATGCAAATATGACATATTTTGGGTTGAACTCATAAATCTTCTAATCTTCATTAATTGTGAATGGCTTTGCATCGACCGATATGACGCAAAGCAAATCGATCGATTTGTGTGACACTCTGTCGATCGATACGGCTGTAATGAGTCGGTCGATGCTCTCTTTAGTAGTCAGTTCCGCAAGTGAAATGTAAAAATTCCCAAAAAGATCTCAAAATGCTCCATAATCATCACTTTATTCCAATGAGTACCTAAACCTGAAATATCTCTAAGAGAGCTACGAAATGCATATAAAACATTTGAAAACATATGAAACTTATAGGCAAAATAGGGTAAAATATAGAGCATATCATTGATCTTTGCTTATTGTGATGCAGGGGAGGTTTAACTTGCATGAAGAGTGGCAGAAAGCTGTTATTTCAAGCAGCTGGGAAATGTGTGGAGAGCTGGAAAGTCGAGGCTAGTGTCACAAGTACGTGCTGCGAAGACTGCAGCTGAGATAATAGATTTAAAACCGAGCAACATCCCATCCATTCAAGTGTGGAACTCTTGGGTTAAGAGCAAAACTACCAAAACTTTCACGGTGAGTTATCTACAACTAAGTAACTTTCATCCTTAAAGGCCATGTCTTATAGATTTAATCACTGTCATATTTATATTGTAGGAAATGAGTAACAATAAGAGAGAGATGAGAAGAAATCAGATTCATCACATCACCAGCCGCAAAGGAATGCTTCGTTTAGCTGAAGATATGGTAAAAGAGTAGTCAAACATCTATATATTGTACAGTTTGTTAGATTAAAATGGTACTGAGATATGTCTGTTTTTGTATAGAAAAAAAAAAGAGTAAAGACCCAAGTAAGGTGAGTAGCAGTAAGGTATGGATTGTGGGACACATTCATGCTGATGGTAGACCTGTGAAGCTCCAGTTTGCTGAGACTATTGTAAGAATTATGCAAGTTGTATATTGTGTATAATTAATAGATTATGTCAATGAATTATTTTGTGTTTAAGTGAATGTATCAGGAACAAATACAGTCACTTGACAGTCAGATGGACTCAACATCAGCTGCTGATAACCTAAGGGAAGATGCTGTGAGAAAGGTTTTGGGAAAAGACAAACCTGGACGAGTAAGGGGGTTTGGTAGAGGGATTACGGCTACTAAGCTAGCATTTCTGCAATTTAGAGACGCAAAGATTACAGAAATGAAAAGTGAGATTGAAGAGTTAAAGGGCATGGTGCAAGACTTAGCGGGGAAGAAGGTAATCCTTTTCATTACATTTGGTTAATTAGTGTTAAGACATTTACGATTTCCTTTGCCTTCTCTCAGAAAAGTAATGGTGATGCTGAAAGTAGTGGTGGATTCAAAGAAGGAGTAAGAGTACAAATACTGGATTGGATTGAATCAGAAGATGTTGTTGTTGGTGAAGGAGAATTCTGCTCTGCTGAACCGAAGTACAAATTGGTCGTATACCAATTGGTCCTAATGCAGTGGCTCTCGTTGTTAAGTCTGCATTAAGCTCAGTAGCTTCACTCTGGAGGCCTACGGCGGATGTGTTAACTCTTGATGAAGCTGTGGGATACAAAATAGCTGGGCCAATGGATAAAGTGATTTTGGATAGGGATCCAAACTTTTCTGAAGATATATCCATGGTGAAATTTCAAATCTTATTTTCTTTTTACAACAATTGTGTTATCTCTAATCATTACCTTCTTACATTTTAGCAAACCAAGGAAGGTGAATCTCGAAGATGCAAGATATATGATTGGACCAATGACGAGGATGAGGTTATTGCTGAAGGTCTCGTGTGCTCATCTAAATCCAAAAAGATGGTACACAATATACCTCTAGGTCCCAATGCTGTTATTATCGAAGTAGTGAAGGTGTTCAATGATCAGGCATACTTGTGGAGGCCAACCACTGATATGTTCATGATTGGTGATGCACTTAGCGAGAAAATAGCATGGCCAGTGCTAAAGGTTGAAGTCATGCCTACAACCGCTACAGAAGCAACACCTACTAAATGTGAAGGCAAGAAAATAGCATCACCTTCGAAACCAGCCACGAAAAAAGCAGTGGTATGTTATTGACATGAAGTTATTTTATTTGTTTGTCTGATGATTGATGTTGAGTCTTTAATTGATGTTGGAACTTGCTTCTATCATCTTGTTTGAGTTGTAGAGTCCAGGCAGCACTAGTTCGACCAGAAGTCCAAAGCAGAAGTGTATTCTCTTGGATTCCAACAACTCTGGACATAAGGTAGCTGAAGGAAGAGTAGCTTCAACGGATCCGAATGAGTTGTCCCACTTTGTACCCCTAGGTCCAAATGCAAGCAAGGTGTGGATTGATGTGGCTAAGATCGGTAATGCAAATGTCTGGAGGCAAAATTCAGAGATTGAATACATATCTGATGCAATAGGTTCGGTTGCGGCATGGCCAAATGACAAAATAAAGTTCGTCTAAAACTTGTCGTCTGAAACAGTTTTCAAGTTGTTATATCGGTTATGTATTTCTAGTGTGTGATAAAATGTTTAAGTACTTTTATGCTTGGTTAAATCATGTGTAATATTATGTTATGGTTAACAAACAAAAAAAATATTATGTGTAATATTATGATATAAGGTTGTGTGTGAAAATGTTTAGCTTGTTAAACCCTATACCCTAAAGTGCATAATTTTACATTGAACCATAAGCTTTAAAAATTCAAAACCATAAACGATAAGACCAAAAATTAAAACCCTATACCCTAAAGTGAAAACCTTAAACCCTAAAGTACAAACCTATACCTTATACCCTAATTGTTCTTGATTTCACAATTTGGTCATTATAAAAATGATATTGTAATCTTAATTTCATAAAACTCATTAGTTATAAATTTTATAAACACTCATTTGTTCAAACCCTATATCCTAAAGCCTTTGTACATACAAATAAGTAGTAGTGTTTATGAACATATGAGTTAGATTGCTCAATTTTATAAAAGCTCATATAAAAAATTTATATTTATAAGAAATAATTTTAAAAAAATTCGAATACTGATGTTTTATTTTTTAAGATTTAATTTATATTTTTTTGCTTAATATCCTATTTTATATGTTAATTTTCAGATTTCAAACGAAATTAATACCCTGAGCCAATGAGGAGTAACCTCCAAGATTGCAGACGTGGCTAGTCATAAGCCGATGGATGTGTCTCGCCAACTTCGATCTCAGCCATTCTTTTTTATTTCACACGAATTAATCCTATACCCTTGATTCGTCTTGGTAACTTTGATCTGAGTCGTTCTTTTTTTAGCACATGAGGAGCAACCACTAAGATTGCACTCGGATTAATTCTACACCGTTCGATTTATCTCCATAACTTTGATCACAACCGTTCATTTTTTCTGTCTCTGTTTGCATTGAAAATTTTCAGAACACAACATCTCGTGTTATGTCTCGCGAGCTTTGATTTGAACAATCCCTAAAGAAAGAAAATGAGTCTCTCGAGCTAAAATCGCACCAGCCGTTCCTGTATTCGCCGATTGAAAGAACACAAATGAATAAGACGTGGATTTAGCTTCCAGGGTATAACCTAAAATCTCTCGCGGATTGAAAGAAAGCTAACTTCTTTTGTCTGATTCTTGTAAGAATAGTCACGAGTACTCAGAAGGAGCAACTAATTTCGTGAATTCGTCAGCAAGAAGATTGGGAAGTCTGTCTGAAATGCTATGCCCTTGTAGAGACTGCCGCAATCTGAGACATCAGTCTCTGGATAAAATTGTGGAGCATTTGGTGATTAGGGGTATGGATAAGAAGTGTAAGAGTTCTTGTTGGAGTATTCATGGTGGAAAAAAAAAGAGATTCTGCAGAAGACAGTGTTCTTCAATATGAAACGGAGGCATTTGATTTGTTTAAGACAGCATTCTCCATGGATGAAGGGGTTCCAAATCAGACAACTGACAATGGGGTAGAGACAAATGAAGATGACGAAGCACCAGAGGAAACTGAGTTTAGAAAAAAGCTAAGAGACGCTCAAACTCCATTGTACTCGGATTGTATCAAACACACAAAGGTTTCAGCTATCATGGGACTTTACAGATTCAAGGTTAAAAGTGGTGTGTTAGAGAACTACTTTGATCAGCTGTTGGTTTTACTTGAGGATATGCTACCTGAATACAATGTTCTTCCCAAGAGTTTAGCTGCAATCAAGAAATTTCTGAAGATCTTTGGGTTCGGCTACGACAATATTCATGCTTGAAAGAATGATTGCATACTGTATAGGAAGGAGTATGAGAACCTAGAAAGCTGTCCAAGATGCAAAGTTTCAAGATGGGAAATGGATAAGCACAGTAATGAGATAAAGGTCGGGATTCCAGCAAAGGTCCTTAGATATTTTCCAATCAAAAACAGATTTAGGAGGATGTTTAGATCAAAAAGGATGGCTGAAGATCTGTGTTGATTCTATCTCTTGGGTACAATGCGATACCCCGTTGATTCTCTCTCTTGGGCACAAGTGAATGATAAATGGCCAGACTTTGTTGCTGATCCAAGGAATCTTCGACTTGGGATTTCTACAGATGGGATGAACCCTTTCTCCATGCAAAACACCAATCACAGCACAAGGCCAGTCTTGTTAGTGAACTATAACACGCCTCCAACCATGTGTATGAAGGCTGATAATATAATGTTGACTTTGCTGATCCCTGGTCCAACAGCTCCTGGTAATAGCATAGATGTTTACCTAGCACCACTGATAGACGATCTAAAAGATTTTTGGGCTGAGGGTATTGAAGTGTATGACTCATTTGCGAAGGAGAATTTCAAACTCAGAGCCTTGCTGCTTTGGAGTATCAGTGACTGTCCAGCCTTAGGAACACTGTCTGGATGTAAAGTAAAGGGCAAAGAAGTCTGCAATGTATGTGGAAAGGATACACCTGCAAGGTGGCTTAAGTTTAGCCGCAAGTTTGTCTACATGGGAAACAGAAAGAGACTACCGCCGGGCCATCGTTACAGATATAAAAAGCTTGGTTTGACAACACTGTGGAGGAAGGGAATGCGAATAGGATACAAACTGGCGCTGAGATATATGAGACACTACAAGCTTTTAGGAATGATTTTGGTAGACCTCTAGAGAAGGAAAAAAAAGGAAAAGACCAGAGTTGGAAGATGATGAGAGGGTTCAAGAAGAAGAGTATAAAGAATCAAATGAACTATGGCGGTGGAAGAAGAGATCAATATTCTTTGAACTACCTTACTGGAAGGTAAAGTATAGTAACTGACCTATATTATGTGATTGTTGTATATGAATATGCCTAACAGTTTCTTGTTTAATGTGTTAGGAGTTGCATGTTCGTCACAATATTGATGTTATGCACGTAGAAAAGAATGTGTCGGATGCTATATTGTCTCTCTTGATGCAAAGTGCGAAGTCAAAAGATGGGTTGAAAGCAAGAAAAGACTTAGAAGATATTGGAATCCGAAAGAACTTGCACACAGAGGTGAGGGGAAAGAAAAAATACTTACCTCCAGCTGCCTACTGGTTATCGAAGAAAAAGAAGACCATTTTATGCCAAAGGTTAGCTAAGTTTAGAGGTCCTGATGGTTATTGTGGTAATATTGTGAATAGTGTTTCAGTTAACCCTCCAATTATTGGTAGTTTAAAGTCGCATGATCATCATGTCCTAGTACAACTTGTTACCAGCTGTATTAAGAGGGTTGTTACATAGGGGTCCTAGGATAGCCATAAATAGATTATGCAATTACTTCAATAGGTTGTGTCAGCGCATCATTGACCCAGAGAAACTTATATCCATGGAGACAGAGGTTGTGGAAACAATGTGTCAACTGGAGCGCTTCTTCCCTCCAGCCCTTTTTGATATCATGTTCCACCTTCCAATACATCTATCAAAAGAGGTACGCTTGGGAGGACCAGTACACTTCCGCTGGATGTATCCGTTCGAAAGGTTTGATGTACTCATTTGCTTCAATATATGTATTTCCCGCAATGATGTTTGACTAATATTCATATTTCCTGACTGATTTATAGGTACATGAAAACACTAAAGGCTTTTGTTAAGAATTATGCAAGGCCAGAAGCATGTATGGCTGAGGCGTATTTAGCTGGAGAATGCGTTGCATTTTGTTTAGAGTTCCTTAAAGATTCAGTACCAGTTCAAGAAGCAGTTAATCGTAATGAAGATGTTGAGGCTGACATAATGGTGGTTGAAGGTTGTGCCAGCGCATCATTGACCCAGAGAAACTTATATCCATGGAGACAGAGGTTGTGGAAACAATGTGTCAACTGGAGCGCTTCTTCCCTCCAGCCCTTTTTGATATCATGTTCCACCTTCCAATACATCTATCAAAAGAGGCACGCTTGGGAGGACCAGTACACTTCCGCTGGATGTATCCCTTCGAAATGTTTGATGTACTCATTTGCTTCAATATATGTATTTCCCGCAATGATGTTTAACTAATATTCATATTTCCTGACTGAGTTATAGGTACATGAAAACACTAAAGGCTTTTGTTAAGAATTATGCAAGGCCAGAAGCATGTATGGCTGAGGCGTATTTAGCTACAGATTGCGTTGCATTTTGTTTAGAGTTCCTTAAAGATTCAGTACCAGTTCAAGAAGAAGTTAATCGTAATGAAGATGTTGAGGCTGACAGAATGGTGGTTGAAGGCCAACCTCTGCAGAAGGGTATAGAGGTTATCCTTTCAGATAAAGATAGAGACATTGCACATCGCTATGTCCTAATGAACATGGCATCTTTGGATCCCTTTCTTGAGTAAGTTATTCTCTATGTTTCATCTACTAGTTTTACTTATAATTTCATTTTCATATACTGTTGTTTAATTTAAAACCAGGATGCATTTGGAAGAGTTACAAGCTAAGGATGTACGATTTGCTAGAATGAAACTTTGTTATGGAAAAACCATACTGAGCACTTTCCAGAATGGCTTAAAAATAAGGTTTCCAACTCCATCTTCTTTTCTTTATTATTATTGTAAATACTGGTTAGCTTGTATTTTGATGACTGGTTAACTTGTATTTTGATGACTGTTTAGCTTGTAGCTTGAAGAACATGTCCAAATTTTAGTATTTTGATGACTGGCTAGCTTGTGTCTTGATGACTGATTAGCTTGATGAACCTGTCTGGTTAGCTTTTAGATTGATGATTGATTAGCTTGTAGCTTGATGAACCTGTCTGGTTATCTTGTAGATTGATGATTGATTAGCTTGTAGATTGATGATTGATTAGCTTGTAGATTGATGATCGGTTTCGTGGTACATATTATCATGTTTTGATTATCATTTTAGTACCTCGTCTTGATGATCATGTTCTGATTTCCTGGGGCAGATTCATTCAGACTCAACAGATAGTCATTCTAAGGAGATAAGGTGGTTGGCATTTGGACCAATAAATGTTGCTTTAGCACATAAAGGATTCATCATTAATGGGCAACGGTTTCATATTGATGCGGTCAAGCTGAAGACACAAAACAGTGGAGTAACTTATGAAGCCTTTAGCATGTGTAGATCAAGTGCTCGAGATATGAGACAGGTCGCTGATATGATTACATACTATGGAGTGATAAAGGAGATTTTACTCATCGACTATCACATGTTCAAAGTGCCACTGTTTAGATGCAACTGGGCAAACACAGGGAATGGTGTGAAGGAAGAAGATGGCTTCACTCTTGTTAACCTTCATATGAACCAAGCAGCCTATTTGAAAGATCCATTCATTCTACCTTCTCAAGCGAAACAGGTTTTCTACTCTAGGGAGGATGATACTTCAAATTGGTATGTTGCTATGAGAGCACCACCTAGAGGTTATCATGAGTTGGAAACAGAAGAGGATTTAGGTGGTGCACCATTGCCTGTCCAAGAAGTTGATGATATGGGTGATGAAGCTTCGGATGATGATAGTGTTTATGTTATGGATGATTGTGAAGGTTTATTAGTGGTAGATTGATAGGTTGTATGCTTGTGTGATGGTTTGTATGAATATGATAATGTTGTGTTATGGGTTTTTAAATAATTATATAGTTTTTTGGATTTTTAATAATTTACATTGTTTTTATTACAAATTTTTGAATTAATTATTACAAAAGAATCAATTCATTATTATTATTAGTAAATTTTCGGATAATTTAAAAAATAATTAAAACACGAAACATTTGCTATCTTTGCTATTGGGAAAATCAAATTATTAGGTTTAAATAAAATTTATACAACGTTATTATAAATATTAACAATTGCGTACATTAAAGCGCTATTGTTGTACGCTTAATAATAGCACAAAGAAAAACCGCTATTAAAAGGGTCGGACCTATTATAACGGGCGCTGTCAGAGCGGACAAGGAAACGCTATTATACAGGACTCATAGTGTTTTCCGTCCGCTATTACTACCCACATTTTCTGTAGTGTGACTGTACAGAACCTCCTGCGCGTCCCCCTCTCCCCAAGCTGACTTATTGTACTTGTCCACCTTCAATAAGACCCACCATATAACTCACTCTCCGATCATTTATCTCATCATCCCATATTCCCCATCCATCTGGCTTGTCTGGGCAAACCTCCATCATCGGTTGCACTATTAGCTGCACCCATGATATCTTGCATATTTACATGTTTTTGGCTGTCATATCTTGTGCATTTTGATCATTTAGATTAGGCATTAGGCGTCTTTAGGTCCATATTGAATTCATATGTCCATATCAGGTGTTGGAGTGTGCTATGGACTGATTAGAGGTGTTTGGGAGCTTTGTGATCCAAAAAGAAGTGAAGAATGGAGTTTGGCCAAGCTTGGACAAACCGAACCAATGACCAGGACTTGCCTTACCTTTGGACGGACGGACGGACGCGGGGAAATGACCAAGAACACTTACCCGGGTGCTTGGACGGACAAAGGATGGATAGCCGGTGCGCGGCTGGATATGCTCGGGGCAAAGCACCCGCGCGGCCTGGACTGACTGGAAGCAAGGAAACATGCGGGCTGAAGGATGCGGGATGCATGACCCGCGCGGCTGGACGAGAGCTCGGACACGGACATGCCCGGGACGATACGCGCGGCACACTATACCCGCGCGGGACAGGCCGGCTTGGACACGGAGTGATGCGCGGCCGGACATGCGCGGCACATCAAACCCGCGCGGGACAAGGACGGACTGGAAGACCGGACGTGCGCGGGTCAGTATGCGCGGGTCAGCCTACCCGCGCGGCCGGCCTAACGGACCAGGTTGGATTTATCGCGGGTCAGGACAAGGACGGGCTACCTTGAGCGTTTTTCACCTCTTTTTCCTATTGGTCGAGATTAAATGATGCCAAGGCCCTTTTGGTATTTTCTCTTATGTTTTTAGGGGCTTCCAAGCCTCCTATATATACTCTTGTATCTCCCAATTTGGGACTTGTCTCCTATATATACTCTTGTATCTCCTAAGGGATTAAATGCTTGAGATATGTTAGTGAATGAGCATTCATCTTGGGATAGAGCTTGCTTAAGATTGTGTCTAGGCTTAAGGTTGATAGATTGATTGTTGCTGCCACCTTTAGATTGAAACTTGATCACCCAAGGTCAATTCACTTACCCCATGAGTCCTATTGCTTCATATTGAAAGAGAGATCATTACTTTATTGCATTTTAGTTTAGTTTTAGTTCATTTCACTCCACTCTATTGATTGCACTTAGATTAAGCATAGACTTGCATTCCCTTTGCTTCAGAATCACCTAGGATTGGTTCGACAATCTCTTATACTACATCATTTGACTAGGAGCCTTCAAAACTCCTAACATCAAAATTGCGCCGTTGCCAAGTTCTAGTTTGATTTTGACATTGGGATTTAGTCACTTGCTTGAGACTAAGTCTTGTTACCTTTATCTAGTTACTAATTCCCTTTCAAGTGGTTGTTCTTTTGCAAGGTACATTCACAAGAGAGGAAGATCATGTCTCTTGACTTGTAATCAATGTTCAAGGCTATTTTAGAGAGTCAAGAAAGGATGATAACTAGAAGCTCCACTTCTTTTGAAAGAGCTTATGAGCCAACCACCCAATTGGAGTACCAACCACATGGAAATCTTGGTCAAGAAAGCCAATATGGATATGGTGAGAGATACTAAACTTGGGATTTAGAGTACGAAGAACATGAAGTCACATTCACTCAAGCCTCCAATGAAGAAAACATCACCAACATGCTTGAGAAGTTGTTGGAGAATCAAGAAAGAGGAAGGCTTGAGATACAGAGGCAAATGAGTTCTCTTTCCATCAAGGTAGATGCTCATGGCAAGGCTGATGTGATCATAGAAAGGAGGCACGAACCTGATCATGGACAGCTTGTAGCTGAGGATGCAACAAGAAGAATTCATTGTTCGAGATGGAAGCACTATCATCTTTATACCTCAACCACCATCCAAGACATTCCAAGTTCAAGCTGATCAACAACTAAGCAAGTAGCTTGTGTGTGCTCTTTTCCTAACCTTTGGTTTTGTCCCACTGGGTTTTCCAAAGGAAGGTTTTTAACGAGGCCACAAGTTACTTCACATCACTTGGTTGTTGATCCGTGGTCCAAGAGAGAAGAAATATTTATCTAAGTATTTTAGTTATCTAAGTTTGTTTTATTTTAAATTTTAAACTCAGTCTTGGTCTAGTTTTCGAGGGAGCCTTTAGACTTAAGTGTTTATGTTATTTTCGAGACCTTGTGCATGTACAAGGCTTCTCCTTTATATTGTGGTCGTGACCCCCTTGTATCAGTAACCATCTTTTTATCAAAAACCTAGTTTTCTCTCTTCTCTTGTCTCTGGCAAGTTGAAGCTTGGCTGGTGTGTAATATCCGGCTTGCTGGTGTGTAATATCCGGCTTGGGATCTCTGTTCTAGTGTGTCATATCTAGTTCAGTGTCCTTGGAGTATCAGGAGTCGAGCCATAGCTCTTGTGTCCCACCTCATTCCACACGCTTTGAAGCAGATCGAGCCTTGTCTCTCTGTTTGCAAGGATTATCCCTTGTTCTCTCTTCCCAGTCCCAGAGCAGCATCCTAGGATCTCATCAAGTGGTATCAGAGCAACTCTGGAAGGGAAGTGTTCATCTTTCACTCTGATTTTCGTTTGGTCCTTTCATATTCTGCTGAGATTTGATAGATCTGTGTTTCTGTTGTTGAAATCTGCTAAATCTGAGAACTTTGATCATAGATCTGTTGTATTCTTTTCATGCTCACTCTGATTTCGTGTTGATCTGTGTTCTGTGACAAAAATCTGATAAAAAAGAGTTCTTTGATCTGATTTATGTGTTTAGACTCTTCACATCCTTGATCAGAAAGTTTTCGATTTGCTGTGATCTGTTTCTGATTTGTGTTAAACTGAATCAATCTGTTTCTGTTGTTGTTGATCTGTTCGATTCTGATTTTTACATATCCAAGCCTGAAACTGAACCTGATTTCGTGATCTCTCTCTGTTCTCACAAGTCTGATTTGTTTAAATTTGTTCTTATTGTTTTGAATCTGTTCTGATAGGTTTGATTTCGTTTTGTTTTGATTGTTTTATTGGAACTACTTACTGGCTTAAATTTTCTCTCGTCTCAGGTACCATGGCAGGAGATCAGAAAGGAGAAATCACTAAGGATGAAAAGCTGTTACTTAAGGCTATGAATGCTCAACTGCAGCAGAAGATGAAGCCCAGCTTTGATAAATTTCGACAAGAGTTTAGACAGCAACTCCAACAAGCCACTGGTCATAGTCTTGAATCTAGAAGCAGTGAGAGGAGACAGAGACGTGAGCATGAAGGCAGAGGCAATAGCAGAGACAAATTTGTTGATCAAAAGATAAAAATCCCTCCTTTCTTTGGTGATGCTGATCCTGCTGTATATGTTGAGTGGGAAGAGAAGATGGAGAAGATTTTTAACTGTCAACACTATGCTGAAAGGAAGAAGGTTCTAATAGCCACTGCTGAGTTTTATGGTTATGCTTTAAGCTGGTGGAAACAATTGATAAAGTCCAGAAGACTTGATGGAAAAGAACCAGTGGAAACATGGCTTAAGCTGAGATCTTTGATGCGTAGAGAGTATGTTCCAAGACAGTACTACAAAGAAGTACTTCAAAGGCAGAGAAGGATAAGACAAAAAGGCACTTACTTGAGGCAGCCTGAGGCAAAGCTATACTCTTCAGACTCAGTTCACAAACAACAAGGCAGCATGAGATCAAGTCCAACCAGTGTCATTAGTTTATCTAGCAAAACAACAAGCCGGGACAGTAAGGAAGACATCAAGGAACTGTCTCAGTTGATCATGGACGTGGGGAAACCACTCAAAAGGACCAACACAGCACGTCCATACATTGAAGCACAGCATCAAGAACCAGTTACTACTGTCTCAGAAATCAAAGTTGCAGAACCAGACTCAGCTGCGTCAATTCAAGAAGCTCAAACAGAAACATCTAAGGAAAAGGAGAAGTCTGAGACAGAACAAGATTGTTCTCTTTTCTTACCTCAGTCTGAATTTAATTTCAATAATTCCTTTGATGAACTAACTTGTCTTGAACCGGTGCAACCGAGTAGCCTTGTTTCAGTGTCACAGGTTACAGAAGAAGTCTCAGCAGAGCAAGAACCAGAGCAATCAACACAAAGAGAAGACTTGGAACAGCAGAACAGCTTGCAGTCTGAAACTATTCCTGAAACCTTGTCTTATGATCTGCAAGAGCACTGTAAGGAGTTTAATATGGTTGTCTCTGTACCTGAAATGTTTGTTAAAGTGAGCATTGAAGACATAAAACGTTTTGGTCTTGATAAAGTAAAAGATTTTTGTGTTTCAAAATCTGTTTTTGATAACATGTTTAAATCTTTTAAAGAACTTAAACCAGAAATCATCTTTGATCAAAAACGTCTTGAAAATCAAAATAATAACATTTCTGGTCATATTCTGAGTTTTGATCATTTTCTGAAACATGGCAAAAGTTTTGATCATTTTGAAAGGGTTTTTGAGCTTAAATTGAAACAATCTGATTGTTGTTTTAGAAAACCTTGTGATTCACTTTCTAGAACTGAAGAGAAAAATTTTGTTATGAACTTTCCTATGCATAAACTTGTCACTGATAATTTTCTTGCATCCACTTATGTCTTGAAAGAATCTAGGAAATGCCATGAACCAAAATTGCATCATGCTGGTGTTAGGTTTGAAATTTTGAATTCTGCAAATATCTCTGAGTTTGAGATTGATTGTTTGTGTGCTGAAAATATTTATAAACGTGTGGGATTGTTCTTTGATGATATCTTAGTGTATAACACGTTCTTTGATAAACATATTGCACTTCTGAAACGTGAGATAAATGGTTCTGGTTGTATTGTTTTGTACCTTGTTAACATTCTGGTCTACAATACTTTCTTTGACATGATAACCCACTTGACTTGTCCAAAAGAAGCTGAGAAAGTTACCGGTCAAAAGAGGAGCTATAATTATCAGAGTATCAATGATGAGTCCTTGGCTAAGTTGGAGGCACAACAAGCAAACCTTGAAAGCTGTCTAGCCGCCAGTCTTGACATAGGAGCAGTCCGAGGATCATATCTCAACAACCACAAGGAATTAATCAACAAACTCGACTGCTATGGAAACTTAACTCATCCGGGTCTCACGTCGAATTGGAATCTTGTCCAAAGCTTCTCAGGTTAAAGAGTTATGGGTTCTACAAGTCGGCTGATCCTCTGTGTTCTTTGTTTGAATTTTTCTGAGTTTAAAACATCTCAATCCTATCTATGGAGACCAGGTGAGCACGCTAAGGTAAGTGATTATGTGTTCAAGAGTTCTTTTATTTATTACACAGATATGATGCACTTGTTTTTGTCAAAAGAGCTATGTGCAGATTTTAAGAGAGCTTGGAAGCATATAAGAAGAAACTACAAGCGTGAGGAAGAGAAAAGATTCAAACCACCTGATCTGGACCGGCATAACCATCAAGACGTCCCTGGATTTATCCTCATTAAAGAAGCACAACCAGATGCAGCACACAAGCCAAGACCGAACAGAGACAAATTTGGGATAAGATTATTACTCTTTGATAAATTGTCATTTGCTAACTTGATTTGTTTCAGTGTATCAGGTTTGAGTAATGAATCAGGAACTAAGTCGATCAATGATCTCTACATATCCAAACCAGTCAGAAACAATGCCTATCATAGAGGCTTGCAAGGTAAGTGTAATCTAATTTCAAATTTCAATGTTCCTGATTTGGTCCCCTTTATTGCAGGTAAAACAGATTTGAGGACAAATCTTTCTGAAGAGGGAGGGGATGATGTGATCATGGAAAGGAGGCACGAACCTGATCATGGACAGCTTGTAGCTGAGGATGCAACAAGAAGAATTCATTGTTCGAGATGGAAGCACTATCATCTTTATACCTCAACCACCATCCAAGACATTCCAAGTTCAAGCTGATCAACAACTAAGCAAGTAGCTTGTGTGTGCTCTTTTCCTAACCTTTGGTTTTGTCTCACTGGGTTTTCCAAAGGAAGGTTTTTAACGAGGCCACAAGTTACTTCACATCACTTGGTTGTTGATCCGTGGTCCAAGAGAGAAGAAATATTTATCTAAGTATTTTAGTTATCTAAGTTTGTTTTATTTTAAATTTTAAACTCAGTCTTGGTCTAGTTTTCGAGGGAGCCTTTAGACTTAAGTATTTATGTTATTTTCGAGACCTTGTGCATGTACAAGGCTTCTCCTTTATATTGTGGTCGTGACCCCCTTGTATCAGTAACCATCTTTTTATCAAAAACCTAGTTTTCTCTCTTCTCTTGTCTCTGGCAAGTTGAAGCTTGGCTGGTGTGTAATATCCGGCTTGCTGGTGTGTAATATCCGGCTTGGGATCTCTGTTCTAGTGTGTCATATCTAGTTCAGTGTCCTTGGAGTATCAGGAGTCGAGCCATAGCTCTTGTGTCCCACCTCATTCCACACGCTTTGAAGCAGATCGAGCCTTGTCTCTCTGTTTGCAAGGATTATCCCTTGTTCTCTCTTCCCAGTCCCAGAGCAGCATCCTAGGATCTCATCAATGGCTCTTAGCTCAAGGATGGATGAAACTATAACACATGTGAAGTCTATCAACAACAAACTGTCTCACATCATTGAAGATCAAGAAGAAAGCATCACTCCCCTTTACAACACCAACACTTGTGAAGAATGTTCCATGGATATGGAAATTGATGTTGAGGATGATGAAAAACCTCCCAAGGAATACACTCTGAAATTGGTAAGGGATAAGCCTTGCATCGAATGAGGCAGTAAGCGACAAACAATCAAGGGATGTGGATCGAAAGGTGACATAAGAGGTGCGGAAAATCTCCTGATACTACCCTATAACAATCTCCATTGGATATGACACACCAAGTTTGATTGAGTTAGATTGAAGGATATTACACACCAACAATCATAAAAAGTTTTGACCAATGGATATGACACACCATGATCGAAAACAGGTTTGAGAATCACTCTCAAGGTTTCCAAAAATATAAACTCAACTCTTATTCATTTCAATAGATATTACAAGTTATTTATAATAGAACTAAACTTGCTCACAAAGCTAGATATTTATTACATGGGAAATAATAAAATCAGTGCATGGAGGAGAGAGAAGGTTCTTGAAAGAAGCATTCCTTGAATGTAAGAGAGAGAAGCTTTCCATGCAATTTATTCTCCAATTTTCGTCACTACTCTTGGACAGCAAATAAACCACTTGTTTATGAATCTTTTTGGGCTTGTAACTTGATAAAAATGGGCTTGACATGTTAGATAACATCATGGATCAATTTCTGAATGTCTTCCATGCCCATAACTTCATAGATTAGCCCAAGATCACATCATACTCCTCCTCTTCAAAAAAATTTGTCCTCAAATCTTGCTCTGAAAAACTTGAACACACACTTTCCAAAAGATCCAGCAGATTTGAAGAACAGTAAAAACAGAACTCTCTTTTTTTTTTTTTTTTTGTAGAAGATGGACAGATGAGAATGGTGGATAACAGAAGTGAATACCGCTTTCAGAGTGGCTCTGATACCAAATGATGAAAAACCTCCCAAGGAATACACTCTGAAATTGGTAAGGGATAAGCCTTGCATCGAATGAGGCAGTAAGCGACAAACAATCAAGGGATGTGGATCGAAGGTGACACAAGAGGTGCGGAAAATCTCCGATACTACCCTATAACAATCTCCTTGGATATGACACACCAAGTTTGATTGAGTTAGATTGAAGGATATTACACACCAACAATCATAAAAAGTTTTGACCAATGGATATGACACACCATGATCGAAAACAGGTTTGCGAATCACTCTCAAGGTTTCCAAAAATATAAACTCAACTCTTATTCATTTCAATAGATATTACAAGTTATTTATAATAGAACTAAACTTGCTCACAAAGCTAGATATTTATTACATGGGAAATAATAAAATCAGTGCATGGAGGAGAGAAGGTTCTTGAAAGAAGCATTCCTTGAATGTAAGAGAGAGAAGCTTTCCATGCAATTTATTCTCAATTTTCGTCACTACTCTTGGACAGCAAATAAACCACTTGTTTATGAATCTTTTGGGCTTGTAACTTGATAAAATGGGCTTGACATGTTAGATAACATCATGGATCAATTTCTGAATGTCTTCCATGCCCATAACTTCATAGATTAGCCCAAGATCACATCATACTCCTCCTCTTCAAAAATTTGTCCTCAAATCTTGCTCTGAAAAACTTGAACACACACTTTCCAAAAGATCCAGCAGATTTGAAGAACAGTAAAAACAGAACTCTCTTTTTTTTTTTTGTAGAAGATGGACAGATGAGAATGGTGGATAACAGAAGTGAATACCGCTTTCAGAGTGGCTCTGATACCAAATGATGAAAAACCTCCCAAGGAATACACTCTGAAATTGGTAAGGGATAAGCCTTGCATCGAATGAGGCAGTGGCGACAAACAATCAAGGGATGTGGATCGAAGGTGACACAAGAGGTGCGGAAAATCTCGATACTACCTATAACAATCTCCCTTGGATATGACACACCAAGTTTGATTGAGTTAGATTGAAGGATATTACACACCAACAATCATAAAAAGTTTTGACCAATGGATATGACACACCATGATCGAAAACAGGTTTGCGAATCACTCTCAAGGTTTCCAAAAATATAAACTCAACTCTTATTCATTTCAATAGATATTACAAGTTATTTATAATAGAACTAAACTTGCTCACAAAGCTAGATATTTATTACATGGGAAATAATAAAATCAGTGCATGGAGGAGAGAAGGTTCTTGAAAGAAGCATTCCTTGAATGTAAGAGAGCTTTCCATGCAATTTATTCTCCAATTTTCGTCACTCCTCTTGGACAGCAAATAAACCACTTGTTTATGAATCTTTTTGGGCTTGTAACTTGATAAAAATGGGCTTGACATGTTAGATAACATCATGGATCAATTTCTGAATGTCTTCCATGCCCATAACTTCATAGATAAGCCCAAGATCACATCAGAGGAGGATGTGCAAATCAAGGATGGATTTCAACAAGAAGCTGAAAATTTTATACATGAGCTTGAATTACTCCTTGAATGCATGGTAGATGAAAATCTTGGGCAAAGATATGAAGAGCAAGTTGAACCAACAACATTCAAGAGTTATTCAACAAGAAGCAAGGATGAAGAAGTAAGCTTGGTTGGAAGAGTCTTTGAAGATTTTTGTGATGATAGTTTGGTTGTTGAATGCATAGAGGAGATAAGAGAGATCTCATAGGTTATGGATGAGTTCTCAACCAAGGAGGAAACACATGTGAAGTTTACTTCCAAGGAAGAAACAAGGGGTGACGAGTCTAGGGAGAATCAAGTTATTCACATTGAAGAATCCCCCAAAGAGATGCACCAAGAAGACTCTCCTATGGACAAGCCCTTTGCCTACCATTTTGGTATACTCTCTACCAAGGAGTTCATTGTTGATGATCCAAGGAAGGTACCCTTTTAAGAGATCAGGATGAATGAGTTTAGGGATTGGTTCTATGATGAGTATGATCCTGGTGATCCGGCTTGGCAAGAAGGCTTTCACTACATGGGTAAAGAGCCTAGACACATCAAGCCTTCACTAGCCAGAGGAAGGAAAGTCAAGCAAGTGACTCAAAACAAGCTTACTGTTGGGGTCAAAATCGGTCAACGACGAAATCGTCACCCGAAAGTCCTCGAAAGAAAACTAAGTGACGATCAAAACCAAGAAACGGGTCGTCACTCGTTGAACTCACGAGAAGGCATGAACGGACCGTGAGCACCGGGGATCAACGAAGGCAAGCAACAGCAGGCACCGGCGGATGCAGGACACGGCATACGGCGACGCCGGCGCCGGGCGGCAGTCACGGCATGCAGCGCCTGGCGCCCGGCGGCAGGCCTATCGTCTCCGTCTGGCGCCCGGCGGCAGGCCTATCGTCTCCGTCTGGCGCCCGGCGGCAGGCCTATCGTCTCCGTCTGGCGCCCGGCGGCAGGCCTATCGTCTCCGTCTGGCGCCCGGCGGCGAGCGCTGGCGCCCGGCGGCAGGCCTATCGTCTCCGTCTGGCGCCCGGCGGCAGGCCTATCGTCTCCGTCTGGCGCCCGGCGGCAGGCCTATCGTCTCCCGTCTGGCGCCGGTGGCAAGGGTCCTGGCGCCCATCTGTGCAATCGTCTCATGATCTCGGGCAACGGCAGCATCTTGGTCCCTTAAACCCATGTCTGGATTGTCCGAGAACTACAATGATTCTTCCGCAAAGCCTTCTCGATTGTTTAAAAGTTCATATTTTAAAATCTAAGTTCGAAGCCTCATTACTCAAACCCTTGAAGACGGAAAGTCTACGAATCCAAGTCCATCTCGATCCCGATACTCGAGGAATCTCGGAAGATCTTAAAAGGTTTGAACGATGAATGGATCTCAATTCATCGTATAAAACGATCACGGTTATTCTAAACACCAAACATCTCGACTATACGAGGAATTGGGGTTCCTTCGGAAATGCCGAAACCTTCCAAGACTATTCTTTCGAAAAACCGTAAAAACGTCTAAGTAGCCCGACATGACCAAAACGGCCCACTTACGATTTTCCGAAAAGGAAGGATAACTATGACGGTTTATCCTTATCCTCACATAAGAGATAAATGTCAAGTTTCCAGAAGATAAATGTCAAGTTTTCCGAAGATAAATGTCAAGTTTCCCGATAAACACGAAGATGGACGAAAATGGAAAAAGCCCGATTCAGCTCGAAGGAGGATAGACCGTCTTAAGAGGAGTATATAAGGAGAGCTTTGGGCGAGGAGCAAATCATCACAAAACTTCCAGAGTACTTAGCACTAAGAGCGATTTAGCATTCTTTTCTGTTTTTACTAGCGAGCTGCGACTCAACTAGGATAGACTTAGGCGGCCAGACTAGCGGAATTTTCGACAGCTCTTGTAGCCGATTTCTTTGCTTGTTGTTCACGCTCAAACGAGAATTCAGAAATAAGATCTCTTTCGCTCTATTCTTACGATTTTTATGTTTACAACTTAAAACTCCATTGATTGTATCGTGTGTGGCCCAGCAGATATCCGGGACCTTCAAGGAAGATCGGGTTAACTCGGTTTTCCTCCACAAATCGTTTATCGGAAATTGACGGTGTGAATTTCGATTCTCGATGCCCGGCTCGCCGCAAAGCTCCTCACCGGCGAACTATCAAAGGTCAAGAGTATAAAGGACCTGATCCTGGACTCCGATCGCCCAAAGACCAACAAAATTGTCTCTGAGGACCGCGCGACCGAAAATCAATCGGGTGAAAAGCGCGGAACGAGACAGGACGACCAAGAGAAAAACAGCAGTCGCCAAAGGGTAAACATGATCATCGGAATATCGCTATCCGAGACGAGTTCCAACTGGTTTCCGGATAGCGATATTCCTAACCACACGATCGTTTTCGAGGAACAGGAAACTGTCGGAATCGACAAACCTCATTGCGATCCTTTGGTTATCGATCTGGTAATCCAGGATCTCGAAGTTGGCCGCATCCTCGTCGATACAGTAAGTACGGTCAACGTCATCTTCCGCGACACCCTCTACAGGATGAAGATCCCACTTGGGGAAGTCGTCCTTGAGCCAAAACCTTTGACTGGGTTTTCGGGCGTCACCTCCATGACCCTCGGGAGAATTAAGCTATACACTTGACGAAAGTATAAATCAAAACAAAAGACGAAATCTCGCAAATTTTCATATTCATAAAGGCCGCAAAGACGGTAGGATTCTAAACCACCAACGGCCAGTCCCAAAACATAAGAATGCAACCTCCGACGGTCGCAGAATAAAACTCCTAAAAAACGGCCACACACGGCCAAAACATACGATTCAAAAGAGGAAGTCAACATCGAGAAATCCAGATGCGAAAATCCCGAATGCACCTGCAGGCTGGTCCACTTCCTCGTTCACACCTTGAGCGTTCCCACCACCCTCGGCGTTCTCATTGGCTCCGGCCTCCACCGTATCCTCGGAAACCTCGATAGGTTCCCATAGTCTCCGGACTCTTTCTTCGACTGGAGGAACCAAGGACTCAGCATGAGCACACTCGGCCATAAAGTCCTTCATCTCAGTAATCTCGGAATCAAAAGAGAAATCCGGGTTCTGAGACTTGTAAAGGTTTACAACCGAGCCCCGGCACTCGCGGAAATCACCAACAAACTCCTGAGCTTCTTTAAAACATTGAAACTCAGCAGCAAACGATTCCGCCCATCTCGCCACCTCAGCTGCGACCATCCTCCTTCCTCTCCTTTCCACCCGAACAAAAGCTCGAGCATGAAGCTCAGCTTGCTTCGCGTTCTGCGCCTTTACCTCTTGTCGGAATCGGAAGAGCTCTCGCTCAGCTTCTTTGGTCTTGAAATTAGCAATCCTGGACTTGCGGAAACTTGAGTCAAGCGCATTGCTAAACACTCTTAGTCCCAGAACAAATTCGAGATCAGCAAGCATACATACAGATTCAAAAATACGGTTAAGAAGTTCAAAGGGCAAAACCTCGTTGACCCGCTGGGAACCCTCAGCAAAAACCCGTTGCTTCTCCTCATCCTCCAGCGACTCGTCAGTAACAAACTCCGGAGGAAGGCCGTCAAAGAAATTGTTGGGGAGCGGAAAATCGCTGGCTCCGCCTTTTTCCGTTGGAACAAAACTAGGGTTTTCCCCCAACGGTGAAGGATCTTCCAAACCTTCCCCACCATCAATTTATTTTCCTTTACGAGATCTCTGTTTACGCCTTTGATTAGGGGCTTCGATAACCGGTGCGGCATCGCATGTCGGGACAGGGTCTCGGGACCGGTAAAGCCTTACTGTGTCTCGAATCCGTTCAAGAGTGAAGGACTTCCAGAAAAACGGCCTTTGACGAAGGAGATCCCTCTTGACAAAAAGATCACCATGCAAATGCGCAACAGCCCCGTTCTCTACAAAGCAAAACTTTTTCACTAAAAACTCGCACTTCCGGAATAACAAAATAGACAACGAGTTTTTCATCGTATTATCTCGGTTAAAGTTCCATGCGTGCGGAAATAGATGGAGGCAGCTCTCCTCGACAGACTCACCATCTATTCGGACATAGAAGAAACGCTCCTGCCACGACTTAGGGTTCGAAGTAGTCCCCTGAGTTATGGCCATATTCTTCTTTGGCGCCATGGAGTAGTAGCCGTCGCTCCCCGTTGGCCGAGTGCTCCAAAGACCTTCGAAATCGTCGGGACTGAGATCGATCCCGAGCTCATAACTTGCGATCAGTACGCCAAGCCAACTCTCTAAGGCAGGAACGCTGAGCTGGCTGATCGAAAGTTCGAAGTGACGAAGCGCACGAACAATGGTACCGGGGATCGGGAACCACATGCGGCAATACGTAAGGAAAGCCTCGTAACATGTAAAGAAACCTTCCGGAGAATTCCTCGCACTCTCGTTACCGACAGGAATCCGGAATTTGACTCCATCAGTAATCTGGTAAATATCCCGAAGAGTCCTGAGATATTTACGTGAAACCAAGCTCGGCGTAAAGGAAGCACCCGGCATCCTCAAAGGTCTCCTCGGGACAGGGACATCTGGTAGTGATGGAGCCGAACCCACAAGGGCTCGGTAATACGCATTCTTCACTTCCTCCTCGACTAACTCCTCTTGCTTCACCGTCACATGGGCAGGAGAGTCATCCGAGGATGAATGGGAAGAAGAATTTCTCTTGGAGGATCTTGAAGACATTGTTCTTAAAGAAAGGATTCTTGCGGAGAGATGAATTTTTTATGATGAAGTAAGAATGAATGAGATTTCTTACTCCATCCTTATAAAAGAGGGTAAAATCACTATTTACCCCGACTTTCGGCAAACGATTACGTCTCTACACCTTCCCATACGGCTATACCGCAAGCCAGGACCCGAAAGGCACTACGGTTCCTAGCTAGCTGGGGGGCTAACTGTTGGGATCAAAATCGGTCAACGATGAAATCGTCACCGAAAGTCCTCGAAAGAAAACTAAGTGACGATCAAAACCAAGAAACGGGTCGTCACTCGATGAACTCACAGGAAGGCATGAACGGACCGTGAGCACCGGGGATCAACGAAGGCAAGCAACAGCAGGCACCGGCGGACGCGGAACACGGCACGGACGGCAGGACGCCTGGTGCCGGCTGCAGGCAGCCCACGCTAAGTCTGGCGCCCGGCGGCGCTGGCGCCCGGCGGCGCTGGCGCCGTGGCAGGCTCGTCCTCTCCCGTCTGGCGCTGGCGGAAAGGGTCCTGGCGCCCATCTGTGCAATCGCCTCGCGGATCTCGGGCAACGGCAGCATCTTGGTCCCTTAAACCCATGTCTGGATTGTCCGAGAACTACAATGATTCTTCCGCAAAGCCTTCTCGATTGTTTAAAAGTTCATATTTTAAAATCTAAGTTCGAAGCCTCATTACTCAAACCCTTGAAGACGGAAAGTCTACGAATCCAAGTCCATCTCGATCCCGATACTCGAGGAATCTCGGAAGATCTAAAAGGTTCGAACGATGAATGGATCTCAATTCATCGTATAAAACGATCACGGTTATTCTAAACACCAAACATCTCGACTATACGAGGAATTGGGGTTCCTTCGGAAATGTCGAAACCTTCAAAGACTATTCTTTCGAAAAACCGTAAAAATGTCTAAGTAGCCCGACATGACCAAAACGGCCCACTTACGATTTTCCGAAAAGGAAGGATAACTATGACGTTTTATCCTTATCCTCACATAAGAGATAAATGTCAGGTTTCCAGAAGATAAATGTCAAGTTTTCGAAGATAAATGTCAAGTTTTCGAAGATAAATGTCAAGTTTTCGAAGATAAATGTCAAGTTTTCCGAAGATAAATGTCAAGTTTTCCGAAGATAAATGTCAAGTTTTCCGAAGATAAATGTCAAGTTTTCGAAGATAAATGTCAAGTTTTCCGAAGATAAATGTCAAGTTTTCGAAGATAAATGTCAAGTTTTCGAAGATAAATGTCAAGTTTTCGAAGATAAATGTCAAGTTTTCGAAGATAAATGTCAAGTTTTCGAAGATAAATGTCAAGTTTTCGAAGATAAATGTCAAGTTTTCCGAAGATAAATGTCAAGTTTTCCGAAGATAAATGTCAAGTTTTCGAAGATAAATGTCAAGTTTTCGAAGATAAATGTCAAGTTTTCGAAGATAAATGTCAAGTTTTCGAAGATAAATGTCAAGTTTTCGAAGATAAATGTCAAGTTTTCGAAGATAAATGTCAAGTTTTCCGAAGATAAATGTCAAGTTTTCGAAGATAAATGTCAAGTTTTCCGAAGATAAATGTCAAGTTTTCGAAGATAAATGTCAAGTTTTCGAAGATAAATGTCAAGTTTTCCGAAGATAAATGTCAAGTTTCCCGATAAACACGAAGATGGACGAAAATGGAAAAAGCCCGATTTAACCCGAAGGAGGATTAGACCATCTTAAGAGGAGTATATAAGGAGAGCTTTGGGCGTGGAGCAAATCATCACAAAACCGACAGCATTTAGCACTTAGAGCGATTTAGCATTCTTTTCTGTTTTAAGCTAGCGAGCTGCGACTCAACTAGGATAGACTTAGGCGGCTGGACTAGCGGACTTGTCGACAGCTCTTGTAGCCGATTTCTTTGCTTGTTGTTCACGCTCAAACGAGAATTCAGAAATAAGATCTCTTTCGCTCTATTCTTACGATTTTTATTTTTACAACTTTAATCTCCATTGATTGTATCGTGTGTGGCCCAGCAGATATCCGGGACCTTCAAGGAAGATCGGGTTAACTCGGTTTTCCTCCACAAATCATTTATCGGAAATTGACGGTGTGAATTTCGGTTCCCACACTTACTTGGGAGTAAGTCCCATGGCTATACTTTGTACATATTTCGCTAGGATTTTTTGTCTTAAAGACCCTTAGGCTGACGAGGCAGGCGACCAGACATTGCTCCTCTAAGCACCAACTGAATCTTCTAACTCTCCTTATGAGGTATCACTCCAACCCTTCTTGTATATACATTTGCTTTTGTCTTGTTGGGATATCTCCTTCTCTCTTACTCACACAGAGACTGTGTGATTTAAGTGTGGGGGAGGTACCAAGTATTTGATCATGTTTGGTTTGTGATTGAGAGTCTCATGCATTGCATTGTACATTCATATATGCATAGAAAACCAAAACAAAAAAAATTAAAAATTTTTGAATCATGTAATTGCCTCACTTGCATCTTTAAGATTGAGTCTAGAGCATATAGGTTGCATTCACTTGCACATGGATCATTGCCTTGTAAAGACCACTTGTTTGCACTGGATTTGACACCCTAATTAAACATATAAAGTAGCTTAAGCATATTTTGAAAGGCTTGCATGCTTTGAGCCTTGAAAACTCTTCTTGAAACTTGCTTGCTTGCTTGATATTGGCATTGTTCTTGAAACCAGCTCCAACCTGAACTTAGACTTGAATGAACTTAATTTCTCTTGCATATGGGCATTTGCATACTTGATCATGGATCTCATACACATTTGGGTTATCTTTCCCCATTATACCACTCTTTGTTAACCCAAATGGCACTTCCATACCCTTGAATCCTAGCCATTCTTTGAAGCCTACATTGATTTGCATGAGTGAGGCCTCTTCGATAGCTTGTCATGTGCAAAATCGCGGAAAGTATTGGGAGTAATATGGATTTGTTCTCATCTCTTGCTAGTATAGGGTCCTCATTTGAGCTAACTTCTAGGATGGTGAGTGAGGTCTTTGTTCCTTAAAGGTTTATATTTTGGGTTTGGGAAGTGATAAAGTTGAGATTGATGATCAGAAGAATGTATTGTGAAAGAAAATCCTAGGAACCCAGAATAGAAAGATAAGAAGCTCTTGATTGATGTTTGAGACCTTCCCTTAAAAGTAAAAAAAGTAAAAGAAAAGAAAAGAAAAGAAAAGAAAAGAAAAGAAAAGAAAAGAAAAGAAAAGAAAAGAAAAGAAAAGAAAAGAAAAGAAAAGAAAAGAAAAGAAAAGAAAAGAAAAGAAAAGAAAAGAAAAGAAAAGAAAAGAAAAGAAAAGAAAAGAAAAGAAAAGAAAAGAAAAGAAAAGAAAAGAAAAGAAAAGAAAAGCCCGATTTAACCCGAAGGAGGATTAGACCATCTTAAGAGGAGTATATAAGGAGAGCTTTGGGCGTGGAGCAAATCATCACAAAACTTCGACAGCATTTAGCACTTAGAGCGATTTAGCATTCTTTTCTGTTTTCGCTAGCGAGCTGCGACTCAACTAGGATAGACTTAGGCGGCTGGACTAGCGGACTTGTCGACAGCTCTTGTAGCCGATTTCTTTGCTTGTTGTTCACGCTCAAACGAGAATTCAGAAATAAGATCTCTTTCGCTCTATTCTTACGATTTTTATTTTTACAACTTTAATCTCCATTGATTGTATCGTGTGTGGCCCAGCAGATATCCGGGACCTTCAAGGAAGATCGGGTTAACTCGGTTTTCCTCCACAAATCATTTATCGGAAATTGACGGTGTGAATTTCGGTTCCCACACTTACTTGGGAGTAAGTCCCATGGCTATACTTTGTACATATTTCGCTAGGATTTTTTGTCTTAAAGACCCTTAGGCTGACGAGGCAGGCGACCAGACATTGCTCCTCTAAGCACCAACTGAATCTTCTAACTCTCCTTATGAGGTATCACTCCAACCCTTCTTGTATATACATTTGCTTTTGTCTTGTTGGGATATCTCCTTCTCTCTTACTCACACAGAGACTGTGTGATTTAAGTGTGGGGGAGGTACCAAGTATTTGATCATGTTTGGTTTGTGATTGAGAGTCTCATGCATTGCATTGTACATTCATATATGCATAGAAAAACCAAAAACAAAAAAAAACAAAAAAAAAATTAAAAATTTTTGAATCATGTAATTGCCTCACTTGCATCTTTAAGATTGAGTCTAGAGCATATAGGTTGCATTCACTTGCACATGGATCATTGCCTTGTAAAGACCACTTGTTTGCACTGGATTTGACACCCTAATTAAACATATAAAGTAGCTTAAGCATATTTTGAAAGGCTTGCATGCTTTGAGCCTTGAAAACTCTTCTTGAAACTTGCTTGCTTGCTTGATATTGGCATTGTTCTTGAAACCAGCTCCAACCTGAACTTAGACTTGAATGAACTTAATTTCTCTTGCATATGGGCATTTGCATACTTGATCATGGATCTCATACACATTTGGGTTATCTTTCCCCATTATACCACTCTTTGTTAACCCAAATGGCACTTCCATACCCTTGAATCCTAGCCATTCTTTGAAGCCTACATTGATTTGCATGAGTGAGGCCTCTTCTGATAGCTTGTCATGTGCAAAATCGTGAAAGTATTGGGAGTAATATGGATTTGTTCTCATCTCTTGCTA
The DNA here is from genome assembly GCA_016771965.1 of Brassica carinata. NCBI lineage: Eukaryota > Viridiplantae > Streptophyta > Magnoliopsida > Brassicales > Brassicaceae > Brassica > Brassica carinata. The sequence continues at coordinate 9,770,901 of CM028694.1, forward strand.
GTATAGGGTCCTCATTTGAGCTAACTTCTAGGATGGTGAGTGAGGTCTTTGTTCCTTAAAGGTTTATATTTTGGGTTTGGGAAGTGATAAAGTTGAGATTGATGATCAGAAGAATGTATTGTGAAAGAAAATCCCTAGGAACCCAGAATAGAAAGATAAGAAGCTCTTGATTGATGTTTGAGACCTTCCCCCTTAAAAGTAAAAAAAAAGTAAAAGAAAAAGAAAAGAAAAAGAAAAGAAAAGAAAAAGAAAGATTCAATAAGATAGTGGGGAAGGGAAAACAAAAAGGATTAGAGCTTAGAAAAGTGAATAAGAGTTCCTTAGTGGTTGAGTCATAAGAAAGAAATTTGTTCATTGGATGAGTGATGTTAGTATCTTTCATTTTGGGTTATGGAATTTATAAAAGGGGTGTAGAACTTGTAATCACTTAGGAATGGGTAGATTGATGAGGATGGATCCATGTATGCATGAATTGCTCCTAGTCTTAGATAAATTTTGCATAATGATCAAGCTCCTTGATTTTTGAGTGATTGCCACCTTGAAATGGTGCATTGAAACCCTCCTTTTCATCCATATTAGACCATTTGATCACCCAGCCAAATGATTGAGATCTTGTGCCCATCTATGAGAATTCACCTTGTGTGTGTGTGAATCAATGTAAGGGTTGGTTAAGAAAACATGTTGGTTGATAGGCATTGCATCTTGTGTAGAGGCATAAGAGTATTGATAGGCCTTGAGAAGCTAGAGCATAATAAGAGGGTTTTGCTCATGCTATTTGCTATGTTTCTTTAAGATGTCAAGTTGAGTGTTATGGGTGTTTCTTTTGGCTTTGCTTCCATCTCTATGTCTCTCCTCCTTGTGTTTTGAAAAGATTACTTGAGGACAAGTAAAAGACTAGTGTGGGAGAGTTGATATCTTGCATATTTACATGTTTTTAGCTATCATATCTTGTGCATTTTGATCATTTAGATTTAGGCATTAGGCATCTTTAGGTCCATATTGCATTCATATGTCCATATCAGGTGTTGGAGTGTGCTATGGAGTGATTAGAGATGTTTGGGAGCTTTGTGATCCAAAAAGAAGTGAAGAATGGAGTTTGGCCAAGCTTGGACAAACTTAACCAATGACAGGACTTGCCTTACCTTTGGACGGACGGACGGACGGACGGATGCGGGGAAACGACCAAGAACACTTACCCGGGTGCTTGGAAGGACGAAGGATGGATGGCCGGTGCGCGGCTGGATATGCTCGGGACAAAGCACCCGCGCGGCCTGGACTGACTGGAAGCAACAAAACACGCGGGCTGAAGGATGTGGGACGCATGACCCGCGCGGCTGGAGGAGAGCTCGGACACAGACATGCGCGGGACGATACACGCGGCACACTATACCCGTGCGGGACAGGCAGGCTTGGACACGGACTGATGCGCGGCCGGACATGCGCGACACATCATACCCGCGCGGGACAAGGACGGACTGGAGGACCGGACGTTCGCGGGTCAGTATGCGCGGGTCAGCCTACCCACGCGGCCGGCCGAACGGACCAGGTTGGATTTGCGCGGGTCAGGACGCGCGGGTCAGGATCAGGACGGGCTACCCTGAGCGTTTTTCACCTCTTTTTCCTATTGGTCGAAATTAAATAATTCCAAGGCCCTTTTGGTCTTTTTTCTTATGTTTTTAAGGGTTTCCAAGCCTCCTATATATACTCTTGTATCTCCCAATTTTGGGACTTGTCTCTTTTTCTCTCAAAAACACATTTGGATCTTGAAGAAATTTTGGATCTTGGATCCTTTTTCATCTTTTATTCTTGTGTTATTGAGCAATTGTTGCTCTCTAATCATGGTTAACCTTGAATCCATCATGGGTTTAAGGGAAATCATGTCTATTAGGGAGTAGATCATCTTAGGGTTCATGGGCATGGGAGATTTAGGGTGATTAGGTGTAGATCTAAGGTGTTTTAGTGTAGATCTATCTTGTTCCTTGCATGTAAAGTGTTCTTATTGCTATTTTGGAGTTGGCCTCTTCAAAATAGAGCTATAGGCATTTCATGCCCGGAAGGTGTTCGATGAAATGCCTGAACCAACTCTTCAATGCTTTTAAGATTCTTTACCTAAGGGATTAGTTGTTAAAGGTGTTAAGATAGCCAGTAGACTTGTTCTTAATGATTGCTTTCATATTATTCAACCTAAGGGATTAGATGCTTGAGATATGTTAGTGAATGAGCATTCATCTAGGGATAGAGCTTTTTTAAGATTGTGTCTAGGCTTAAGGTTGATAGATTGATTGTTGCTGCCACCTTTAGATTGAAACTTGATCACCCAAGGTCAATTCCCTTGCCCCATGAGTCCTATTGCTTCATATTGAAAGAGAGATCATTACTTTATTGCATTTTAGTTTAGTTTTATTTCATTTCACTCCACTCTATTGATTGCACTTAGATTAATCATAGACTTGCATTCCCTTTGCTTCAGAATCACCTAGGATTGGTTCGACAATCTCTTATACAACATCATTTAACTAGGAACCTTGAAAACTCCTAACATCAAATTGGCGCCGTTGCCAAGTTCTAGTTTAATTTTGACATTGGGATTTAGTCACTTGCTTGAGACTAAGTCTTGTTACCTTTATCTAGTTACTAATTCCCTTTCAAGTGGTTGTTCTTTTGCAAGGTACATTCACAAGAGAGGAAGATCATGTCTCTTGACTTGGAATCAATGTTCAAGGCTATTTTAGAGAGTCAAGAACGGATGATATCGAGAAGCTCCACTTCTTGTGAAAGAGCTTATGAGCCAATCGCAGTCTATGAGCTTCAAGTCATCGTTACCCCCTAGCCTGGCCAACAGCTATGGTATCGCCTCATATGCCACCAACTGGAGCGCCAAAGGCAGATCCGCCATCTTTTTGGTCTTTTGACTCAATTTGCTACAGAACTCTCCCTCTGGGTCATCACATTTACCCTGAATCCTCTTCGCTGGTATCATTGTGCTCATCGTCCAGTAAAAAGACTTCCGCCCCCATTGAAACGCTAGAAACTTCTTAAGACTCTCTAGCAGCTTCACATGCTTAACTGTGGGACGAGCTGGCTGTGTAGAAGCTATTAACACCCCATCAACAATGATTATCAAACAAAGCTTCAACCTTCTTGTACGCTAGATGCTCTTGTCCTCTGTCACCATTTTAACAACATCTGGAATGGTTATATCACGCCGGCCATCAAAAAAGCAGTCCCAAAAGGCGTAATCTCCCTCCTTGTATGTCGGCTGGAAATCTGCAACATATCTGTCCTCAAACTCTCCGCATGGCAGCCCAGTCACACTCCCAAACTCCACCATCGAGAACCTAAGAGGGTTTCCCCCAAACACTGGCAAAACTTCATACCTCTTCTTCGTCACCAACTGCCTAGCTAGCATGGTGTGAATCATGACGGAAGAGTAGTTGCACCTCCAAACAGGTAAATCTAACAGCTTTCCAAAACACGAAGCCAATAGACGGTCCAACTCAGGTGTACCGTGGAGAACATCCCTCACAACAACAAGGTACTACAGCGTCGAGTAAACATTCAGCCGCCTGCTAGGGTATCTGTCCGTCGCAAATAACCTCCTAGGTAATCTCTCGTTGGGACCATCGTCATGGTTTCCCCCTCTGCAAAACAAGCTTAGTGTCATCAAAAAAAATAATGATCCTCGTTTACAAGCAAGAAAGACCGCCCAACGGCAACAATAAGACCCTTCACTGAAAAACCCCAAATCCAAAATCGAATCTGTGAAACCCTAGAAATCGAACCGCTCCTCGATTTTTCTTGGATTTAAAACTCACCGACTACTTCCTCTTTCCCTTGTCGCCTCTACCTCGTCGACATCGCTGGGCCATCACCAGTGTTTAGCTCCTCTGCAAATGAATCTTAAATTTGTTAGCAACCCGAAAAAAAACTCGCCATCCACATCCAAAAAAACTCCCCCGACATCATGCTACATAGAAAAGCCCTCCAATTCTGAATCTTGTTTACAAAACCCTAAAAAAAACAAAACTCTCTCGATTTGCCCTGGATTAGTAACTCACCGCCTATATGCTCTTTCCCCTCTCCCCTGCGCCTCGCCGTCATCTCTAAATCAGACAAACAGTGAAATCTCCACACACACACACAAGCTCTTGGTCGCCTTCGTTTCGAGTGAGAACAAATAGTTACCAGTGTGAAGGTGCGAAAATGAAAACTGTTGTTTCCCTCCCCCCCTCGTGCCCAAGAAACAAAAAAGGCTTCGTTTTTTTGAATTTCAAAACCCATACCATGTCAAGACAAAAAAGCTAACTAAAACCCAATCTAGTTAAAATTTCTAAGGGCATTATAGTATTAAACCACTGAGAAAGTGCCTCAATAGCCCAAAGTAACTTATGCTGGTGGACAAAGTCAAAATGTGATCCAAAATGTTAATCTCTCTATTGAAAAAGAATTAAATAAAACAGATAGTAGAATTAATAATAAAGAATTTCAATCACATGCACAATGCCGTAGATCATTACCATTAGGCCTGGAATTATTATCCGAGATCCGGATTCGATCCGAGATCCGATCAGGATCCGCTCCAAAAATCCGGATATCCGGAGGGGCCGAATCTGGATCCAGATAGTAAAATGTTGGATCCGTCAAATCCGAATCCAGATCCGGATATCTAATTTTTTTAGTCCAGATATCCGGATCCATTATTGTTATTAATAATTATTTTTAAAATATTAATATCTATATATAAAAACTAGTTTTATTTATTATATTTTTATTTTTATAATACTATATATAGCTTTTATATAAAATTTGTAATAGCATATATAAAAATAATTAAAAACATTGTATACATTTTTATTTTTAAATTATTGTTAATATTTTATATATTTTAATATTATTGTTTTATTTATTTTAAGGTTCTAAATCCGGATCCGGATATCCGCCGGATATTACAATTTTTAGAAGGATATCCGACACCCGGATATCCGAGAACCCCGGATCCGGATAAGGATAGTAAAATCATGGATCCGCCAGATAAGAATCCGGATCCGGATACCTCGAAATTTCTCGGATACCCGATCCGTTCCACCCCTAATGACCATAGCTTTCAGCTTTTTTTTTTTGCTTTTCGGAAATATTTTATTTTCAGATGAACAGTGCAAAGCAAACCCCATGCGGTAATCGATATGAAAATATATTTTTCTTATTTTTTCAACTAATTTAAATCCCAAATGAACGGTTCACAGAAAGACAGTTGTAATCATTTAAGAATAAGTTATGAGAACTTGAACGCTAACATGCAAATTTCAAAGTGTCACCATCAAATTAAAAATTTCTTCAGAATATGCCAAATAATCAGCAATCTAGTGGAATCCAGCTTAACTGCAGATAGCGGAGTCGTAGCAATGTAAGTTCTTGTGGCGTTAATGATGTGTGGCTCTAATTTGAAAAATGTCCGTAGGTAATCGGACATTTTTCAAAGTATGGCGTTAATGATGTGTGGCTCTAATTTTTTTTCAAAAGTCCAAATTCATAATGGCTTGTTTCGTATAGGGATAGTTTTGTATTTCTTCCACCATGCGCTACATTGTTCGCAAATTTATAAAAAAAAATTGCATGATCACCTAATTTTTTCCAACAATTTATATATTGAGCTTATTAAGACTATTTTTCTTACAGCCAAAATATCTACATTCAAAATTCTAAAACAAAAATAAAAACTAAAGTTACAGCGCCAACCAATGTTTTGAAAACCGGACCGGCCATTGATACGGTACTATTACTGGATAATTGGTTGGATCGGTCTAACCGGTTCAACCGGGTTTTATGTTTTTCCATTTAGTATATATTTTAAACATATGTATATATGTTATAATGTGACAAAGCTGAAAATACTCTGAGAAACATTTAAAGTAAATGTGACCATTATTGTTTATATATAATTAACTAAAGTAATAAAAATATAAACGATGCATACTAATACTAAATCAACGTTTACGAGTACTAAATATATAGTAACAAGCATGAAATGGAATAATGTGAATGACCATCAATGTAAAATGAGATATAGTATGATGTGTAGTGAAAAAGGAAATTTATGTAATGAAAAAAAAAAAACTAAAAAGGGAAAGAAACGATTTTGGTTTCAATTGGAAGACTAAAAATCCGAAATCAAATAAAATGTTACCATCTGTACATCTAAAATGATGAAATTATGTTCAGTATTTGGTTGAACTGGATTTTTATATTGACTCGAGTTACCGGTTTTGCCGGTTTTTGACCGGTTTTGGCAGTTTGCTTTAAATCCGAGTTTTGATTCAACCCGAACTCGGTTTACTCAATGATTAGCGTTGAACCAGTCTGACCGGCCGGTCCGGTCCTGTTCTGAAAACACTGGCGCCAACCAATCAAACATTTAGCAAACTAAATCACTCTTCTTTCTATAATCTTATTCGGCTATTTTCGTCCTTTCAGATTTATAAACTGAATATCATTATTTCCTTTTCAAAAGTTAGATTATATTAGATCTATAATTTGTAACAAATGACCTAGGCTCATCTGGATTAGTTTTGATTAGTTCACTAAGTCTTTAAACCAACTCTCACTACGAATAAACATTTAGCTCATCTAAGTTCAGTTCTGGAAATCGATTATACTCTCATGTCTCATAATTATCCTAAAATCCAGATTCAAGGTGACTAATTGAGAACTAGCGTTATAAATAACTTAGATGAAGAACTAATGGATTTCCTAACAATCTTCTCAAGTCTAACAATTCATTCAATAACCTTTGAAGAACCCTAATTCTAATAAAAGAACTACTCAGACATAATCATGGAAAACATAATCATAGACTGAACAGAATACATAAATAATAAACGACAAGAGTTAAAGATCAATCTCTGAAGGAGTTCTAATCCATTTCTCTTAATCTAAAGTAAAGCTTTAGCCTAAAAAATGACTGCAAGATACTAAATATATGTTAAAATACGTTTTGGGTTCTTTTTGTAGATAAGAGAAACTTCTGGACCAAATTCTTGGAAACTGATATAAAATCGATGAGTGCCATTTGACACCAAGGTGGTGTTGGTCGACACTAGACTAAAACCTTGACAGCTTCCTCTCGCATGCCAGATGGACCACTCTTCAGTAGAAATAGCATAAAGTTTGATCCAACCGTCCGATTGACCCAAAACCGGTGGAATTGGAAAGCCAACGCAATTCTATATCTTGTGTTAAAGTATGAGCTTCGACAGATCTTCGGAAGTCCTCCATCCAATCCTAAAATTCTGAAACGTCTTCGCAGTTCTACATCTCAAATAGCTCCAGAATCTGAAAAATTTCCCAAAACGTATCTGGACCTGAAACAACTACAAAAAGACTCTAAAGACATAATAAAGACTATAAAGGAATTATACAATGGCAAAAAGATAGTAAAAATCATGGTATAACAATGAGAGATGAGGAGTGGCGATGAGGAGTGAGAGAGAGATACCGGGCGATCAGGGAGCATGGAAGATCAGGAGTAGCGATGAGTAGAGGGTGATGATGAGTGAGAGACAGGTCCCAGGTGTTGAGAAGTGGCGATGAGGAGAGGGCGATGAAGAGTGGCGATGAGACCATCCTCTTATCTTGTCTCGTCTCTTCCATTCTCTGTTGATGGTTTCGGGATTTGCTATTATTTACAAAAAAAAATTCAAATAAACTTTATGAAATCTGTTATACGGAAGATTGTCGTAAAACCCCAGTTTTTCCTTAAATATCTTTTGAAAGAATATTTTCCGGTTGTTTCTTGTTTAGATAGAAATTTTTTTGTTTTTCTCTGGGAAGAAATCTGCAGAATTTGTTCAATGTATCTTTGTTTAAATGTGCACAGCGTATACAGAATTGCTATCTCAATATTTCTGGTTATGAGTCTCGGATAATATTAGCCACTGATTTTGCTAGGTCTGATTTTGACGCCAACAAAAAATTGAGTCCTTTTGATGGGATCTTATGAACGATATCTGGTCCATTGGAGCCGAAGAAGGAAGAAAGTAAACTGAATCAATCTATTTTTTTTAACTCCATTAGGATCGTATTCTTATAGGGTTTAAGACCTGTGACATCACACAAAAGATAGAGTTGAAAGGAGAAAAAGACAAAATATATTAGATCTGTCAACTTGTCCGTGAAAAAAATTATAAATAATTTTTATTTAATTTATGGGCATTAGATATAATTCTATCAACAGTGCAAGATGATGGTCCTTGTTTTTTTCCCATTGACAAATGAGAAAAAGCTAACTAACATTTAAAATTTAATGTTTCTAATTAGATATGTAGTTTTATTTTATAAAAATGAACTATGTAAAGCTGATATAATTTATTAGTTTTATGGTTACAAAAGTTGAAAAGTTTAACATTTATGATTAATAGTAAATTTTACTTTTTATGATTTACTATTTGGAAGTTGGAATATGAGGTTTATGTTTTGATTTTAGGATTAAAGATTTAAATATTAGATTTGAAGATTAAAGTTAAGATTTGTGGTTAATTTTAAAATTTAGATTTACTGTTTAGATTTAGAGGTTTGGATGTATGGGTTATGTGTTATTTTAGCTTTAGGGTTAGAGTATAGAATTGGATTGAGGATTTAAGGTTTTTGTTTGTGAATTATAGTTTAAGGTTTTTTAAAAAAATTCAATTTTGAGTTCAAAATTAAGATTTAAGGTTATAGTATAAAAATATTATAGCTTTGAGGTTTGTGATTAGAGTTTATTGTTTAAAAGTTTGTTCATGGCTTTAAACAGCAATAAAAAGTTTATGGAAAATTTCATGGCTGTTTTATAAATAATCAAAGAAAAAGTTGTGACTAAATTTTGGCTAAAGATAATTTGTGAATTAGCCATGGTTTTACCCATATTTTAATTCGTGAACATTTTATCACAAAATATTTATGAAAAAACCGTGGCTATTTATAGCCATGATTTTTTCCATAACAATTTAGTGGGCTTTTTCCACGAATAAATAAGATTATCCATGTTTCATAATCCAAGATTTTTTTCTAGCTAGATCATTTTTCTACTAGTGAAACACCTTTCTTCTACTCCATTCAGTAACTCGGCATCGTGCTTTTGTCTCCAGAATTTGGTCCTCTTCAGTCATTGCACTAGCACTTCCATCAGTATTTAGCTCCCCTCGAGCATTGTGTTTTACATCCTAACTTTTCTCACTGACCGAATTTTCCTACCTATTTCCCTTTGGTGCATGTAAAACCAACATACAGACCCATTTTGATATCATTTGTTACAGACTTATTTGGAAAAATATGTTATGTTTGGCAAAACTCTTTGCACGCATATCGATGCAGTGATGACAGGCCTTTTCAGGTCCTAATCAAATGTTGTAGAATACAAGATGTCAATCCAATTCTAAGAGATTCTAATGCAAATGGAATGCAAGTTCATGCTTAATCTAAGTCTATCAAGATGAGAGGATGATTGTTAAACTAAGACAATATTAAAAATGCAATAAAAGATTGAACTTTCTTTCTTATGAGGAGAGTGAGACCCATGGGTATAGGGACTTGATATCAAATGATTAAGCTTCAATCCAAGATGCTAACTTTTCAATCAATATAATCCTTATGCCTAGACAACAAAACTAAGCAAGCTCTATCCCTAGATGAATGCTCTTTTACAATGATCACCCAAGTACACCAAATCCCTTTGGCTGTAATGATCAAAGCAAACATGGAGAATGAGTCTAATAGCAATCCTAGCTCCTTTGACAACTAATCCCTTAGGCAAAGCAAGCTAAAAGCATAGATGAGTTGGTTCAGGCATTTCATAGAACACCTTCAGGGCATGAAATGCCTATAGCTCTATGCTTGAGAGGCCAACTCAAATATAGCTTTAAAAACACAAAATCTATGCAAGGAAATGATAGATCTAACAATAGACACCTTGGATCTAACTTAATCACTCTCTATCACCCTAACCCATGGATCTTAGAAGGATCTACTCACTAATCCACATGCTTACTCTTAAATCCATGATAGATTCAAGCTCAAACATATAGAGAAAGAAAGGATATGAAATCAAACAATCAAAAACACAAAGACAAGATGAGATTAAGAATCAAGATGAAACTTTACTCAAGAGGTTTATGTGTTCTTAGATAGAAAATGAGATCCATTAAAGTTTTTAGGTCTAAAACTATATATAGGAGAGACAAATTTCGAGCTGGTTTAATAAAAATAAACCGGGTCAAACCGGATTAAACCGGAATTAACCGGTCAAACCAATTGAAATCAGCTTCTCTTCTTCCTCGGTCACAACGTGCGGGTTCTTCATCCCGGTTACCACGACCCGCATGATTGAGCCTTGTTTCCCGTGCGGTGACTTCACCCCGGGCACTCGAACCCGCTCACCAACCGCTACGAAGCATGACTTCCTCCTCTTCGTGCTCCTTCGTCGTAGGCTCGTAGCAAGACCAAACCAGAGTCGTTGTTACTCCACCAATCCGTCATGTCTCTGCTCCAATCGTCGTTAGCTCTCACCGGTGTCAAAGCTCCATGGCGTCTGTCTTCTTCGCTGCAGTGTCACCGGATCAATCATCCACAGCGAGCTCAGCCCGCATCGTCTCAGAATCAAGCCGCCGCGAAGCTTCTTCCTCGTGCTCAGCCTTCTCCGTCGTGCTCAGCCGCGAGAGCTCCACCGCGACTCCAAGTCAACAGCTCGCCACCGTAGCTCTTCCTTCTCCGTCGTCTTGCTCCACTGATCTGTCAAGCCAACTCGCCTTCGTCACTTCAAGACTAGCCGTCACAGATCGGAGAGGAGCTCCATCGAAGACCAACAATGGTGTTCTCTTGATTATTTGCAAAAAAGGTCCCTGAAGTCTTGATCAATTTCGCATTGGCCCAAGACTTTTGGATTTGCAGAAAGAACCTCAATTTACCCAACTTCTGATTGTAACAATTTAGCCCAGGCGACTCTTCAAAATATGCAGATTGGTCCCCAGCCTCTTAATGGCTTTCACATTGGCCACAAACTCTGTAATTTGCAGTAATAACCTTGCAAATTGATCCAAAACTTCCAATTGTGCACTCCAGCCCCTATGATATGCAAATGGACAAATGTATGCAAAATGGACCTAAAGATGCCTAATGCCTAACTTATATGATCAAAATGCATGAGATATGGATGCTAAAAACATGTAAATATGCAAGCTATCAACTCCCCCACACTAGACCTTTACTTGTCCTCAAGTAATCTTTTCAAAACACAAGGAGGAGAGACATAGAGATGGAAGCAAAGCCAAAAGAAACACTTATAGCACTCAACTTGACATCCTAAAGAAACATAGCAAATAGCATGAGCAAAACTCTCTTATTATGCTCTAGCTTCACAAGGCCTATCAATTACTCTTATGCCTCTACACAAGATGCAATGCTTATCAACCAACAAGTTCTCTTAACCAGCCCTCACATTGATTCACACACACACACACAAGGTGAAGTCTCACAAATGGGCACATGATCTCAATCATTTGGCTAGGTGATCAAATGGTCTAATAAGGATGAAAAGGAGGGTTCAATGCATCATTTCAAGGTGGCAATCACTCAAGAATCAAGGAGCTTGATCATTATGCAAAATTTATCTAAGACTAGGAGCAATTCATGCATACATGGATCCATCCTCACCATTCTACCCATTCCTAATTGATTACAAGTTCTAAACCCTTTTTATTCATCCCATAACTAAAAATGAAAAATACTCACATCACTCACCCAATGAACAATTTTCTTTCTTCAAAATTCAACCACTAAGGACCCTTTTATTCACAATTCACATTTCAAAGCTCTAACACTTTTTGTTTTCCCTTCCCCACTATCTTATTGAATCTTTCTTTTTCTTTTTCTTTTTCTTTTGTTTTTGTTTTTCTTTTTCTTTTCTTTTCCCTTTTTTTTTTATAGGGGGAAGGTCAAAAAAACATCAATCAAGAGCTTCTTATCTTTCTATTCTAGGTCCCTAGGGTTTTTCTTTCTCAATACATTCTTTTGTTCATCAATCTCAACATTGTTACATCCCAAACCCAAGATATAAACCTTTAAGGAACAAAAACCCCACTCACCATCCTAGAAGCTAGCTCAAATGAGGATCCTATGCTAGTAAGAGATGAGAACAAATCCATGTCGCTCCCAATACTCTCAAGATTTTGCACATGACAAGCTATCAGAAAAGGCCTCACTCATGCAAATCAATGTAGGCTTCAATGAATGGCTAGGGTTCAAGGGTATGGATGTGCCATTTGGGTTAACAAAGAGTGGTATAATGGGGAAAGATAACCCAAATGTGTATGAGACCCATGATCAAGTATGCAAATGCCCATATGCAAGAGAAATTAAGTTCATTCAAGTCTAAGTTCAGGATGGAGCTGGTCTTAAGAACAATGCCAATATCAAGCAAGCAAGCAAGTTTCAAGAAGAGTTTTCAAGGCTCAAAGCATGAAAGCCTTTCAAAAGATGCTTAAGCTACTTGATATGTTTAACTAGGGTGTCAAATTCAGTGCAAACGAGTGTTCTTTACAAGGCAAAGCTCCATATGCAAATGAATGCAACCTATATGCTCTAGACTCAATCTTAAGGATGCAAGTGATGCAATCTACATGATTCAAAAATTTAAATTTTTTTAGATTTTCTATGCACTTATGAATGTACAATGCAATGCATGAGACTCAAAATCACAAAGCACACATGATCAAATATCCGGTACCTCCCCCACACTTAAATCACACAGTCTCCTGTGTGAGTAAGAGAGTAAGAGATACCTCAACAAGGCAAAAGCAAATGTATATACAAGAAGGGTTGGAGTGATACATACTTGGAGTTATTGGCTGAATTGGGTGGTAGAGGACCCTTGGCCTCGGATTCGTGCCACCGGGAGAGATAGGCTGAAACGGATAAGTGAAGGCGGCTGTCTAGAGTTGCAATGCTTGGCTGCCTTTCACCTTTTGTCTAGCCTTAGACGCAACCTGAAAAACCTCAACTATCCTTATTAAAAAGCTTAAAAGAAAGAAAGATAAAGAAATATATAAAATGGATAAACATGGGAATGCCTCCCAAGCGCGCTTGTTTTAAGTCTCTAGCTTGACCTTGTGTGCTTGCTAATCATAAGTATCAAAAGGTTGAGCCAATGCACCTTTGGTCCTTCTCCTATGAGAACAAGGAACCAAGTATGCAAAGGAGAACAAGGAACCATAGAAAATAGACAGATTTTTCATCAAAGAGCTTCACTAAAGATGCATCATGAATCATGAGATGCTCTTTGAGGTTAAAATTGTCATGAGAATCAAAAGCATTTGGTGGAAACACAAAGTCAACTACAGGCTCAAACGAAGTTTTAACAAAGTAGTCAACTCTATCTCCATCAACCAAATAATACACAATGTTCACATTCTCATGATAATTTTCAGCATGGGGGTTTTCTATCTCAAGCAAGAGCTTATCCACATCAAGTTCATCCCCTAGATCAGCAAGTGCAAGAAGAGGTCTAGGTTCATTAAGAATGAAAAACTCAGATTCAAGATCAAATGAAGCACATAGATAACTCTTGTCAAAACAAACTTCAATATGATCTCTAACAAGCTTTTCTATTCTCAACTCATCTAGTTTCCTAGTTTCACATATCAGATCAAGACATTCATTTATGAGCACATGAGAATCAAGATCATGGGCAATATTCTCACCACAAGGCAAGCAAATTTCCTCAAGTTGAAGTTCTAAAGTGGAAATGCTTGTACCTTCCAACTGGAGTGGTGGAACCCAATACATTACCTTTTTAAGGTCATAAGCAACATCAAACTCATGTTGTGTAACCTCCCTTTCTTCAAACTCTGCTCGATCCCTAATGAGGTGTACCCGGATCATTCGTGCCAGGGATCTCATTGGCTTGCCCCTATTCTCTTTCATTCTCTGAAGCCGATGCAACTCCACCCTTTGGTCTGGTGTGAGTATGCGTATATCAAAGGGTGGTGGCTCCACATACACATATGGCTGATCTTCAATGTGATCTTCCTCTTCTTGTGGCTTTTCAAGGTAACTCGAAGCCATCACTACAAAACAGAAATTCTAGAATAGAAAGTTAGTAACTGTACAAAAGCAAAACAAAGCAAGAAAATAAAGCTTAGTCTCAAGAAAGATTGAAATCCTAATGATAAATCTACTAGTTCCCCGGCAACGGCGCCAATTTGATGACAGGCCTTTTCAGGTCCTAATCAAATGTTGTAGAATACAAGATGTCAATCCAATTCTAAGAGATTCTAATGCAAAGGGAATGCAAGTTCATGCTTAATCTAAGTCTAATAGCAATCCTAGCTCCTTTAACAACTAATCCCTTAGGTAAAGCAAGCTAAAAGCATTGAAGAGATGGTTCAGGCATTTCATCGAACACCTTCCGGGCGGAAATGCCTATAGATCTATTTTGATATGATCAAGACCAAAATAGCATTAAGAACCCTCAACAAGCAAGGAAACAAGTAGATCCGATCTAAAGGCGGCAGCTTTCAATCAATCTAACAACCTTAGGCCTAGGCACAAGTCTAAACAAACTCTATGGTCAAGAAGAATGTTCATTTGCTAACACATCTCAAACACCAAATGGTCAATGGCTGAACAACATGAAAGAAATCATTAAGAACAAGCCTACTAGCCATCTTAACACCTTTACAACAAATGGTCTTTGGTAAAGAATGTTAAAAGCTTAGTAGAGTTGGTTCAGACATTTCATAGAACACCTTGTGGGTGAGAAATGTCTAGAACTCAACCTTTGAGAGGCCAACTCAAAAGAAGCATTAAAAGCACTCTACCAGCAAGGAACAAGATAGATCTACACTAAACACCCTAGATCTTCACTTAATCACCCTAATCACCCTAGCCCATGGATCCAAAGTGTGTCTACTCACTAATCTCCATGAAAAACCTTAAATCTATGTGAGATTCAAGGCTAATCATGTTTATGAGAAGGAGAAACAAGATATAAAATGAAGAGCTTCCTTAGATTGATAAAAAGATTCAAGCTTTTACAATATGAGGCAAAGTCTTGAGAGAAAATGAGATCCATTAAAGTTTTTAGGTCTAAAACTATATATAGGAGAGACAAATTTCGAGCTGGTTTAATAAAAATAAACCGGGTCAAACCGGATTAAACCGGAATTAACCGGTCAAACCAATTGAAATCAGCTTCTCTTCTTCCTCGGTCACAACGTGCGGGTTCTTCATCCCGGTTACCACGACCCGCATGATTGAGCCTTGTTTCCCGTGCGGTGACTTCACCCCGGGCACTCGAACCCGCTCACCAACCGCTACGAAGCATGACTTCCTCCTCTTCGTGCTCCTTCGTCGTAGGCTCGTAGCAAGACCAAACCAGAGTCGTTGTTACTCCACCAATCCGTCATGTCTCTGCTCCAATCGTCGTTAGCTCTCACCGGTGTCAAAGCTCCATGGCGTCTGTCTTCTTCGCTGCAGTGTCACCGGATCAATCATCCACAGCGAGCTCAGCCCGCATCGTCTCAGAATCAAGCCGCCGCGAAGCTTCTTCCTCGTGCTCAGCCTTCTCCGTCGTGCTCAGCCGCGAGAGCTCCACCGCGACTCCAAGTCAACAGCTCGCCACCGTAGCTCTTCCTTCTCCGTCGTCTTGCTCCACTGATCTGTCAAGCCAACTCGCCTTCGTCACTTCAAGACTAGCCGTCACAGATCGGAGAGGAGCTCCATCGAAGACCAACAATGGTGTTCTCTTGATTATTTGCAAAAAAGGTCCCTGAAGTCTTGATCAATTTCGCATTGGCCCAAGACTTTTGGATTTACAGAAAGAACCTCAATTTACCCAACTTCTGATTGTAACAATTTAGCCCAGGCGACTCTTCAAAATATGCAGATTGGTCCCCAGCCTCTTAATGGCTTTCACATTGGCCACAAACTCTGTAATTTGCAGTAATAACCTTGCAAATTGATCCAAAACTTCCAATTGTGCACTCCAGCCCCTATGATATGCAAATGGACAAATGTATGCAAAATGGACCTAAAGATGCCTAATGCCTAACTTATATGATCAAAATGCATGAGATATGGATGCTAAAAACATGTAAATATGCAAGCTATCATGCAGCCTTTCTCTTTTTATGATCATGTTTGATTGGTTTTGCAATACTTTGGGGTTCTCTAGGAGGCCTCCAATATCCGATGATATATCATGGTTTTTATAGATTTTTGACTAAGATATAAGTCCAGTTTTAGAGTTTTTTTGTTATTGTTAGTCTCTTTGAGTTATTGTAGATTCATGTAGGTTTTGGACAAGATTGGAGATTCTAGTGCACTTTGGAGCCTGGAGAGATTTGCAGCTGAAAAGAACAAGTCGGAATTACATATTTGGACATGTTGTCAATCGACACCCCCATTGGTGTCAGTCAACACTATCGCAAACAACATTTCTAGACGAGTTTTAAGCAAGTTTCAAGAAATTGAAGATTGACCCAAATTTTTCACTTATTTATAAAATAATTCCTTTTTGTATTTTAGACTATATTTTAGGTTTTAAAAGTATTGTAACATTGTCCACATACAAAAGTATTGTAACATTGTTCAGATTTGGAGAGACTGCTTAATGTTCTTAAAGAGACAGTCCAGAACTCACATAGAGAAGATTTCAAACTCCTTTATTTCTCTTTTGGATTTCTTAAAGCAATTTATTCAATCTATGATTTTGTGTTTTATAATCATGTATGAGTAATCTACTTGTTAGATTTAGGGAGTTTCAAATGTTAAGGATGAATTGTTGGATTGGATATAACTGTTAGGGTAATCTTATAATTATTTATCTGGATTGAATTTAATGGTAGTTCTAAATTGACAACCTGGAATTTAGATTTTCGGATAATTGGTAAACATGAAAGTGTTATTGATTTCCTAACTTAATCTTAGATGAAAAAATTACCTATCTGCAAAGAAATTTAGTTTAGGGATTCTGTGAACTTATCAAACATGTGGTTAATACTAATATGAACTGTTGTATTTGCAAAAAAAATAATAATAATGTACATCTAGATTCTAAGACATAGATAATCTCTCAATGAAAGTTGATTGATTTGAATATTGTGCTATAAGTTCAAGAACAGTTCTTAAAAGAACTCTTAGCAATATGTTCAATCTGTAATTTTGATTTAACTAAGAACATCTCTAAATCTAGTTTTTTCCCTGATTGAAATATCAACCGTATTGTATTTACATGACATTATTCTTTGTTTAGGTTAATTCAAAAACTGATATCTATTGAGTGATCTCGAATTTCTGTAAATCAAATCCCCGAATATTTTGGTTGTACCTCTAATTGCAGAGCAACTCATTAGAAACTATATTTGAGCATTTTACCATATATAATTTATTATAATTTTCAAAAGCTAGATCAACAGTGAGCGGTAGATACTTTATCTTCATGGTCTAACTCCGACAAATCTTTGTAACCATTTGTTTGTACGATATATCATCGAACCGAACCATTATCCTCTACCCGGTGCAGATATTCCTGCTGAACATAGTAAACTAAAACTATGACAGTCTTTATGGACGGTAATGACATTAGTGTTTGTATAGTGTCATATGCGAAAAGTAGAAATAAATAAAAGTTCGAGATTTAACCATGTCCGTAATCACAGTATAATAGCAATTTACAAAGAAACAGATCCTTTTTTCCTTTTTTTTTTTTTTGAACAACACAAAGAAACAGATCATTATCGCATATTTGAGCATTTCACCATATATAATAATATCAGGTACTTACATTATCAACTTACTGATTACTATAATAATATCAAGTATTTACATTATCAACTTAGTGAATAACTTACTATCATAAACAAAAGAAAAGAAGTAAAAGAAAATGGTTATTATAAAAAAAATTTGATGTGTACTAGGACGGTTAGAAATTTCAAGAAAAGATTCTGGTTTAGGTGTTTTGATTTGACGTAACTCAGAATTCTACAGCTGAATTCTATGAAAAATATAGAAGTCAGCTGACTTCTAGTACACATCAAATTTTCAGGTTTAAAACGATTTTTCATGGTAAATAGTATTAGAAAGGCTGAAAAATCGTTTTAAACCTTTGCTCATAAATCTTCCATATCACTGGAGAAAGATGGGAAGTAGCAAAATTATATAAAATACAGAGAGAAAAATTAGAGATAATGCCATGTAGGAAAAGCCTAAATATTTCATTGGATGTAAGATTGCAAGTGTTGATAAGACACACACACAAACACACTCAATATTTACACGTCCCTTTCATCCTCCCAAAACTTATACACAAAAAAAAAAAAAAAACATTTTCTGCATTAAACCAGGGAATAACTCAACAGCTACTGCTTAAGTCTATCTAATACTATTTCCATCATATCACAGAGCTGAATCATCATGTCTTCTTCAGTACATAACGCCAGATTCCATCTGCTTTTTTTTTTTTGGTCAAAGATTCCATCTGCTTTGTAATCTATCAGACGAACAAAGTTTCCTCTCCTAAGCTAAAAGACTGATTCCAACGCACTGTCTTGTCTGATGATGAACTAAATGGAAAGTTCTCTAACTCTATGTCAAAGAATGGGTAATGTCCCAAACTAGGAGCCGGAACATGTAGTTTCTGGTTCCCAGGACTGCCAAAGGCAACTCAAGGAGGTCGAGCGGGTAGAGAACATGAACCTTTTGTGTTTGACGTTGTGTATCAGTCTTCACTGCACACACCTTTCTTAAGTTTCTCGTTCTCTTCTTCCTTCTGTACTCTTCTCTTTTCAAACTCGACTTGCTTGCAGTTTTCCTCGTGTGACCGTACAAATATTCTAACAAAGTTTTGCAGGGTGGAGACAACTGCAGATTCAAAATCAAACACAAGGAATTTGTTTCTCATAGGTCAAGCCAGGACACAACTCGAAAATCCCCAAAAGGAGAATATGCATAGAAAACAGGAGATGAGAGGAAAATAAACTGAATAGATTGTTGAGTTTGCATTGAAATGTTACCTTGTTCAAATGGGACACGAGCTGGATCCTCTCCGAAATATAACGCCAAAGCATCGGCACTTCCACCCTAAGAGATCCACGAGAAAATACAACGGGTTAATAGCGCCAAGCTTCTTGAATGTTGGAAGTAAAGTGCTGCAGAAAAGCAATAAAGAAGGGAGTCTTACCACAGTTGAATAAAGAGAAGCCAAGGACCTAACTTCTCCTTCGGCAAAACTAAGAAACTCTTTCAAGTTCTGCACAAACAAGTACAAGGCTAAGCAGCAGATGATAAAACAATAGCAATCACTAGTTGAACAAGCTTCTTAAGTATCTGATTTAGCGTACCATACGAAAGTGTTTTGATACTGGACCATCAGTTTCAGATGTAGTGAATTCTTGTACAACTTTCTCCAACCCTTTCCTAATTGCTTGCATCTCCTCTGCTAGATATTTTAGTTGAATCTGCCATCAAATAATATTGTCAGAGAGATTATCCCTGAAGGCTTGAACGAGTGTTTTTTAAAAAAAAAAACTAAAAGCAAAACTACCTTTGTTGCAGCCTCCAAGCTCACCAGGTCTTTTGGAAAATCAAGTAGCTCAGGAAGTTTTTCAGCGAGCACCTGTAAATACGTGCATTAGAATCTTTTCTGAGAGGAAAAGCATGTTAAGAGCAAAGAGACTTTTACATTAAAACAAGGGAGAAAAAGAGTGGGAAACGATTGAAACTTCTCATACCTTACAGAGATAGTGCATCAGAGTCATCTTACTGTTGCGGGATCTAGTGTCAGTGAGTTTGAGAAGACTATCCAAGCGAAATCCGATAGCTGAGCCTGTCAAAAGAGAATAAGTATATACAAAAGATATCAAACTCTTGAATAGACCAATAACTCTTTAAAATAAGGCAGAGTAAAGGCAATTCATATATTCTCACCCCTTGCAGTCCCGTGGTTCAAGGCATTGCCCAAGGAAAGTATAGTTTGCATGATTCTTTTTAGTTTAGCGGAGCCTCTAACCTGGAAAGTGTAACATCTAACAGAGTCAAGAGTGGAAAATGAATCTGTGTGGGTCACAAACTATTTGCACGAGAAAATAAATCAACTTGCCTCGTTGGCTGCATGATGTATGATATTCAAACTTCTTCTAAGATCAGTAACCTGAAGGAAAATAGACCATGTTCAAAGATTCTAGAAACCTGAAGGAAGCATTACACAGATACAAACTCCTGTTGATGCTCGTTCGTACCTGGGAATGGAACTGGATCTTGTACGAGAAAACCCTTAGCTTGGTCTCCACTCGAGGAACTTTCAGCAATTCTAAAAAGAACTATCACAAGAAAAAGACAGAAAATGGCTGTCAGTACGGAACTGAAAGAAGAACGTAAACACATCTATAAGATTATTCATTTCTATCTTATTTGCTTAGAGGAAACCAGTATAAGAACACTCGGAAAATTGCTCAAATATAAATGTGGATTCACCAGACCAACCTGCTCACACCGTCCCAAATTTTCCTTATTTCCAGTGTAGCCCTAAGGAAAGCAAGAAAACCAGACAGGAGATGTAGCATCAGTGCATTCACAAAAGAAGCTGTCACTGGATGATAATAAGTTATATCAAGAAGCAGAAATAAAAATACCTTGAGCAATTCTGCTTCTTCTTTTGTTGGACAAAACTTGATTAAATTGTCAACTTGATCAACATCTATCACCGACTCATCCAATGCAAGAACAGCACTCTGTGACCCAAGATCACTCAGGTAAGAAAATATGATTTAAAACAGCTTTTGCTCACCAAGATGAGAAATTTTGCCGGAGCAATGAAAAATGTGTACTTACCATTAAATCAGGCAACGGTATTTTAACTTTAGAGAGCATGATCTCACAGTTGTATGCTCGTCTGAGCTCAATCTGCAAAACTAATAGACCAAGTTAGTTGGAAAAAAAAAATAGAGTGACTATCGGCTATACTAACAGATGTATCAGTGGATCTAACAGATCTTGGTAAAAGTATATAAGAAGTGTGAGAACAGCAGAATGCTCATTGCAACAATTACCAATTGGACTTTCTGAACTTTAGGCCGGCTACGTCGACCTGATTTCCCACCTTTATTTTCATTGTCAGAACTAGGAATCGCTGCTGAGAAGAGTTTCTCAAGCTCAGAGATGTCGAACTCTGGAGCACTAGAATTGGAAAGACACAGTTAGTAGATGCCGGAGCTAATATAAGAAAGAAAAACAAATACTTGTGATAAAGGAAAAACTAAATATTCATACGTAGCAGCTTCATCAGGTGTCTGCTGCGCCTCAGCCCATAAACTTCCTTGCAATGCCCTAGTAAGCTTCAACCAATGATACGGTTTCAAGTTGGCCTTTCTGGTTTGACCCTGACCTTTAAGATTCGTCTGTAACATCCCACGCCCCTTTAAACCCAACGGTGGTCCAGGGACTGGAGGAATATTTCCATTACAACCACCGTTTTGAGAACGAGATAAAGGGGCTGGTGGAGGAGGAACAGGAGGTGCTGTTCGAAGTGGTACAGCTCCGGAAAGAGGATTAGAACGCAAAGGTGGTGGTGGAGGAGGCGGAGCGTTAGATGTGGTTACCACTTTCTTAGGGGGTGGTAACGGTGGTGGCGAAGGAAAAGATGGTTGTACAGAACGTTGAGGTTGTGGTGGAGGTGGAGGTGGAGGTGGAGGCGGTGGCCCTTGTGTTGCTATGGAACTGGTGGCGGAACCTGGTGAAAGAGTGGAACGCAGAGAAGAGGCAGGAGGTGGTGGTGGGGGTGGAGGAGACAAAATCTTAAGTGGCTTCAACAGTGGTAATGTTGGTGGCTTCACAACTGCTTCTGTTGGGGGAGAGCCACTTGAAGGAGCAGGTGTGGACGACTGTTGTGGAGAAGCTTTAAGTTTCAGTGGATGCAATGTTGGTTGAAACGTGATGGAAGGTGATGAAGAAGTAGCCTCTTCACCTTTACCTGGACTATGATCGTGTAATATTGAAGTGATTCCAAGGTTAGAGGGGGAGCTGTGAAATCTGGATACTGAAGCAGGTGACGATGCTTGTGTGGGGCTACGATTTAAAACTGGTGATGCTACTGAACTTTGGAGCAATCGCGGTGAGATGATCTTCGAGTGAGCTTGTCTTTGGACAGAAACTCGAAGTCCATTCGGTTCATCGACCTTCTTAATGAGTGAATTCGGATCTGCATAAGATCTATGGCAGGAATCTGTGTCTTTCTCTTTCCACACCGGAGAGAATGCATCAGGACTTACAGCAACATTCTCAGATATCATCAACTTGGTTTTCTCCTTAACCTTCTCAAGCGCCGATTCCAATAGGCTACGTGAATCAGGGCTTCGAGGGGAACCTGAATCCAAGCTTTCTTGAAGGATATTTGCTGCTGTAATTTGGTTAAAAACCGTCACAGCAACATCGGAATTTGGATCCAACCATTCTCCATCACTAAAAATCTCCTGAACCTTAGCAAAGGCTTCCATAGGTAGACCATCATTCTCCTCCATATGCGGCAAACCAATAGAGACATGATTGTTACCAGAATCCATGTCCGAAAATAAAACCTGAACCAACACACAGAATGTTACCAACACACTTGCTTGTCTCAAATTAAACTTGAATAGATACAAAGAAAAGAAGATAATAATCACCTCCGCTCTGAAATCTTTGGGAAACCGATCTGTTGTGTTCCACAATACATCAATGTCATCACGGTTAAGTAGTAGAGTGTTTGATCTAAGAAACGCAGTATTAAACACAACCCGAAACATCATCTCTTCCCTCTCATGATCACTATCTAGGGTAATGCATTCAAGCACGACATCACCAAGAATATGGCAATTAATGTCAATCTTTACCAGCTCACAGTCTGCCTGCGCAACAGTAGACATAAAGTTAGTACTATAATGAATCATAAGACTAGAGGAGAGACTGAGTGGACAAACACCTGCTTATAATGCTTAACAGCTTTGCTTCTTTTGGGCATCGAAAAAAGGACTTTCGAAGTCCGGTCGGAAGCCATAAACGGATCTTGACCATATATTCTAAATATTGGTCGGCAACCACCCTCACCATCAAAATCAGGAATCAGTTTAAGATTGATACAGTCTAATGTAAGCGCCCGGTCTAGCGGCGGCCACTGTGAACCAACATTCCTACTTGAAACATAGTGAAGAAACCTCAGCTGTGAAGGCAGTGGATTTAGTGGAGACGTTAGCTGTAATAGCTCACGAGGAGCCTGCTTATACATCATCTCTAGTGTTTTCTGTTCTCCACTAAACTGTTTGCGGTATAACAAGAGGGAAGCAAGCATAAAAGCTAAAACCGGCCAGCCACCACGCTCACAGTGTGACAACAAGATATTCTGTTGACTTAACAATAACCAATTCTCACTTGATTTAAGAAAGTGATGAACCGTTTCCATTGTAAGCAAAGGGCAACCTTCATAATGACGAGGATAGTCCATGATGGTCATGTCATACTCAGAGAGCACACTCTCCATCAGGCTTCTTCTTTCTCCATCCCGGAAATTAAAGATCATGAACGATGCACCAGGAAACTGTTCTCGTAGCTGACTCATTATGCGTCCCACATAGACTCTGTACTCTTCTTCTTCCAACATATCCGTGGTTAAGCAGCAATCAAACACTGCAAATTTAAGAGATCAAAGATCAGCAAACCTATGTGTCGTTATCACCTTAAAGTTCATGCAACCCATTGAACATACCAGTATAAACTGTTTCCTTTAAAAAAAACCTGAAAGGATCCATGAGCTAAATCTCAACCATCAAGAATCTTAAGCTATCAGATGTAGACACAAACAGTTTGAACTTAGGCTGCATAACTAGTTTAAAAAAAAAAAATCAGATTTTTAAGACCTAAAGGCTCAAACTTTCTAAAAACCCAACACTTAAATTGCAGAGAAAGAGACCTAAAGAGAGGATTAGAGAAGGAAGAGCGTACCGTAAACCCTTTCAGAGATTTCCACTAACCCCTCAGGAGGCTTTTTGTAGAAGAACTTTCTAAACAAAGCCATTGAGAGAGGAGTTGTTCTTTAAAGGCTTACCACACAAACAATCCCTAGAAATAATGACCAGCTTCACCAAATGCGAGCCCACATTGCAGGAAAGGGTGAAACGATAAACCCAAATAACCAGAAAACAAATGGGAGAAAAGGTAGGAAGAAGAAGAGGTTATCTGCTTGCTGGGTCTTTAAGGAACAACACGGTGTGTGTTTCTTGTAGTTTGGTGGCTTGTCTTGACATACACACTTTCTTTCAATCTCTTCTGTGTCGGAATTGGAAACTTAGCTTTCAATCAAAACGGATGTTGATAGCTTTGCACATGCGAAGAAGAAAATAAAATGATGGAGAGAGAGAGCTAGGTTATCATTTGGAGAGAGAGAGAAACTAGGGTTTTGTTTTCCTGTAATTCGAGAGCAAGAAGATGAAATAGCTATGTCGAATTTGAGAAGGAGATTGAGGATGTCCGATTTTACAAGAAAAAAGATTGAGGAGGAGGACCCAAAGGATCTCTTAACTTTTCCAAGGACTATGATACATGTCTTCAATATTCCTTTTTCTGTTATCTAAGATTTGCTTTATTTACTTTCCTAAACATGTAAATATAATTAGTCTACTGTCGACCAAAAAAAAAACAAAAGAAAAATATTAATTTTCTTTATGTTTTCGCAAATGACCTCATTTAAAATACAGAATCTTTGAATAAGTACACATTAGATACCATTGTTTTGTTGACAAAAAAAATACCATTGTTTTTTTAAAAATCTATATATATATAAGAGACTTTTCTCTCTTCTTACCACTTGGCGAGAACTTTTGCGACAGCGTGTCCTTTAGTTTTTTACATTTTAAGTCATTCTTCTTTTATAATATTACAATTTGATCCAATATTTTATAGTTATGCTTTTATTCTTTTGAATTGGTTCCCGATTTTTTAAGTCGTGATCCTAATCATTAATGCATACAAATAACTCTTAAATACAATTCAAAACACTAAAATGATCAAAAATATTAGGTGTTATATAAAACATCCCATCTTTTTGTATCTCTAGATTAAAAGCTATCATAATTTCAGAGTTTCAGATGATTGATTTTTTTTTCAATGGAAAAGGTCTAGCAATTATCTAAATAGATGTATCTTTATTTTTTATTTGATTAAAATCTTCAAACTGAATTTGTTATCATCGAATCTGTTATAAATGTAAAAACCCATAACTTTATATGTAAAAAAAATATTTAAAAAAGACTAATTTTTGGTGCATTACAAATAGCAAACAAAAACCAAAATGTCAGCATACAATAAAAATATTTCTCAGTAATCAAAATAACATAGTAATAGTAACTCAATAAAATTCCGGAGCTAAAGGAGATCAAGAACGAAGACTAACCTACCTCACGTTATCATAGAGTATCTTGGCAGTAATAGACAGAGGTAAGAAAATGGTAGAAAGATAAAATATGAGACAAAACAATCTCCCGAACACAAAGGAGTGCGATCAAGCACCATCGCAAAGAACCAAAAAAGTGGATCAGAAGAAGAATAATCATCGAAAGGCCAAAGTCGACGAAGCAGGAAGACACATGCCTAAAACACTAGAAGCACAACAACAAGTTAAGAGGTAAGAAGCACCTTATAAACTAGACAAGCACATACAAGGCGCTCATGCCAGCGAAGAACCACAAAGCTCTAGATAAAAGAGACCAAAACTCCAAGAAACTAACTCCGCACACCTATACCAAGTGAAGCAAGAGAAAAAGAGAAGCAACATAAGGAAGGGAGAATGGAAGGCAATCACCGAGAAACCAGTGCCAAGCTCAAGACCAGAAACAACCTTCCAAGTCTATAGAGCATACACGGAAGAAAACGCTATCTAAATCTGGAGTGGCAAATATGGCGAAAAGGAGAGCCACCAGAGACGGGAGCAGCGATGAAAGCTATAATAAGATGAAAGAACATAAAAGAAAGGGGAGACAAAATGAAATCAGCATACCATGTAACCGTCCTCAAACTATGAAAGAGAGCATAGAAGTCAGATCACCAAAAACTAGATCTTGAAAACCAAAACGAGCATAATCTATCGACGATAAGCAAACGACGAGGAAGACAACATCAAAGACTACTAAATTTGACCCAACCCAAGGAGATGAAGTTCCTAACATCAACCAAAATCTAAGGAAGAAGAGAAGCAACTAATATTGACCGGAACAATGCCGTGAGAAACAATCGTACAACTGGGAACTCATAAACCTGATCTACAACAAATACAGAGGTGAGTCTTTTTCCAGTGATGGTAAGGAGCACCGTATACCGGAAAGGTAAACAAAATACATAGTTGGTGACGGTTCAATGTCAAAATATTTAGAAAGGACAAAAAATCTTAAAAGAATAATGTTCAAATTTTTTTTTTTAAAAATTACAACTTTGACACTGAAATCGTAAATCTTAGAACCAATAAATACCTAAATGCAAAGTTATTAAAATTCAATATAATTTACATTAAATGCTCACTTCACCATAAACAAAATACACACAACAATATATTGTTAAAAAAATAGAACACATAATATATTAACGTACATAATAAAAACACAAAATAATACTCTTAACAAAATAAAAACGACCATATAATATATCATCCAAAAAATTATAGTTAACAAAAATGAAACAATATTCCGCGCGAAGCGCGGACACGCCCCTAGTTAAAAGTAATGAAGAATACACTTAAGTTAAGATCTAAGGAAAGGCTCTGCTTACACTAAACTAAACTATTAACATCCGGAGTATATATATGCCTTAATTGTTCGAGAGCGTTTTATGGATGTTTAGGTTACGTGGAGTGGTCTTAGACTCAATTTAATCATGAGAACTGGGTTGGAACATTAGAGAGACCGGATGAGATGAGACCAAATGAACAGTACTGCATATCAAACAAGTAAACACAATTGTTCTACTAATTCTACACTCTTTTTCCCTTTTTAACGTTCCGCATAATTTCCCTTTCTAACCTTCCGCATCATTTTATCTATTTTTCGCATAATTATTCAATATTCATTTTATTTTTAACTTCTATAATAGTATTTGATATCACTCAAATTACCATAAGGATTGATTTTACTCTCGCAAATAAGAGGTTCAGTTGTAGTACTTAGAGATCGAATCCACAGAGAGGTATTGTACAAATAAGATGCAATCTTAGTGACTATGTTAGGTTGAAAATGGTTTAAAGTAAATTGCAGGTTGTTGAGTAATGGTAAGATTACTCAGTTGAAAGGTTTTGGTTTTAAGACAATTAAGAAAAATAGTTAGATTCAGGGTAGGTATTCAGTAATTCAGGATTATAAATACTATAAATGCTAACAAGTTGCTTGCATGATATGTCAGAGCTCAACACTATTAAATGAACCCATCAGCTCTCGCAATATTTAGACCATCTATTACTTAGATGTTAAATGGTGTTTGCGGTCAGCTATATAGTCGATAGTATCGATCGATTATTCGATAGGAATATCGACCGATACACCTCTAGCTACGTCGATCGATTACTCTATAGGAGCATCGATCGATACGGCTCTAAGCAAGCATTATGCGCGAGTTGATACAATGCTCACCATGATCTTAGATCAGCTTTCGCATATCTCAAGAGGGTCATAGCATGTTTAGGGTGTTGTCAGGAATTGCATGTAATAAATAATGCAATCCAAGTTCATGTTCTAGGTAGCTAAGCTAAAAAAAGCATTAGTGAACAATCCTAACATTAAATATCACAACTATAGCAGATATAGGCTGGGGCTTATCCCTCATATCCTATTTAAACCCTAAATCTAACAAATGAATCTACTCAGACATGGCTAAGTAGTTCATAGCAACAAGGTAATAATAGGAGTTCATAGATCTATTAGAGGGTGAACACTTAGGTCCCAATCACAAATATCTTTGGATCTCTCCTCTAGATCTAGAATCCTATAACCTTTGTTTAGAAGAACAATTAAAGAACTGAATATAACTTTATTGAGAACTTGCAAAGTAATGAAAACAGTAAAAAAAATGAGTAGAAAAGATGAAGGTAGAAATGTGGTTAGAAACTTGTAAAAACTCTTGTGAAACTTGTTTCTCTATGCCAAAACACTTAGGCACATATCAATATGAGTTCATTCGGTTAAAAACTCGTCAGGGGCAATCTTGTAAAATGTGATGTCTTGGGCTTCAAGTTCGGCCAGGTCCAACTTGTCTTCTGCCGCTTCGATATCGATCGATAGTACATGGTGTACATCGATCGATTATGGTCTCGATGTATCGTCCTTCGGCAAATGTGTGTCGATCGATAGCCACGAGTGTGCATCGATCTATGTGTAACTCGGATGTCGACCTCGGTCTTGATCACGGGTGAACTCTTCTTTAAGCTCAAAAGGCACCTAAAACATCACTTTTCTCCAAAATGCTCCTGAACCTGAAAACATACCTAATAGACTCCAAAACATAGATAATAGTAGTAAAAACACTCATATACCATGGGTAAAAACGGGTAAAATCCATGGTATATCAACTCCCCCAGACTTAACATTTTGCTTGTCCTCAAGCAAACACATAGTCAGTCTTTATGAAAGAGGTTTTAAAAAGCAGGGACTAAATCAAATTCAAACTTAGAATCATAACCTCTACTTTTTTGCAAACCACATCTAAGAATCTGTCAATCACAGAAGCACATTATGCAATATCCTAATTAAACAACCTTGATCATCTAGCCAACAACTTAGCAATCATGTCTGACTAACCCCTCTACTGATTTCATTTATGTACATAAAAATAAAAGTGCAGGCTTTACCTTGGGAGTATCGATCACAGGATGCAAGGTTGCTCAAACAAGTATCTGGACCTGCAGGTAAAAATTAGTTCCTATCCTCTCTCTCTATTATTTCTCTCATAGTCAAGTCTGCTTTCATTTGCAAGACATTTGACCAAGATTGGACAGGCTTCCATGAATCAAGCCTTAATGATTGCAGCCACCAAGTCCTGTTCACTTCTTTTTGACATATATCCTAGGATTCATTGCGAAGCAAGTCTTGAAGGGGATAACCACCAAGTCCTGTTCGAATCCTTTACCTACAGAATTCTTATGAATCAAGTCTTGAGGGGGGTAACCGCAAAGCCCTGTTCGAATTCCTTTCTAAGCAATAACTAACTAGTCCTAGAACATATAATTAAGCTAATTTTCGAATTTTTATTTTTTTTTAGAACTGAATGAAATTAAATCTAAATTCGAAAATGAGAGAGAGAGGGTGATAAAACTATCTACACAAGGCTTTACCTTCCAGACTTATTTGAAGCATCTGATCACATGTATACCAAGCCCCAAGACAAGCAGGGCATGTCAGGTTAGGTTGGAAATCAGCTTTGGTTCCTCCAGACAATCAATGAAAGCGTTGTCATAGCTGATAGGTGATCAACTTTAGCATCTATAGTACATTCTGCATCAACAAATCTAAGAATGGTGCCTAAAAGATTGGTTAGATAAAAAGTGAAAATTTAAAATATCATTATCCCTTTCTTGACTCAATAAAAACCATTTTGAAAACATTTTTAGATGAAGTCAAAAGGTAAACAACATCAGTAATCATCCCCCCAGACTTAAATCATACACTGTCCTCAGTGTATAACCAGTCCGGTTAAGGCATAGGCAAAAATAAAATACTGATATCGAAAAAGTTATAACGATATACCTGACCGTGATGCGTATCGATCGATGTTGAGTCGCCTTCGTCGATCGCTACTGTTTGGTTCATGTCGATCGATATCGACAGTGTCATGTCGGTCGATTTCAATGGTAATCGTCTAATCATAACTGCAAAGAAAAACAAATACGAAAAATAAAATCCTAAAGATAAAAACGAAATGAAAAATTACCTAACAGTGGGTTGCCTCCCACTCAGCGCTTTGATTATAGTCATCTAGCTTGACTTTGGATAGAATGAGCTACTGAGATGAAGTACAGGTACTTGTTGGGAAACAAGTATCCTCTGTATCCTTCTTCTCACCGAACCATGCGTCAAATAGGCTTCTTGTGGCTTCATATTCTCTGGTTCGTTTCTTCTTTATCTCAATCAACTCATCATTGATCCTTTGAATCCTTTCCTCATGACCTTCAATGCTGAGCTCGTGCCATCCTAATTTCTCGTAGGCATGTTCTGAAAGATCACTGAGCTCCGCTTGCATTGAATCAAGGTGTTGGATCATTTTGTCGTGGATGGAGCCGGTATCGATCGATTTCTTAGTTGAATTGTCGGTCGATGGTTGTTGAGGTCCATCGATCGATGCACTGGTTCTTCTGTCGATCGATGGTAAGGGTGCAGGCCTGCTCGCAAGCTGCCTCTGAATGGCTTTGATCCCTTCTATGCTAGATTCCATGCTGCCAACCTCGTTGATTAGCGGAAATCGTCTGCTACAGGCGTGCGTCTTCTGAATCATCCACGCTTGTAATTACCGTGTAGACTTCATCAGCTAACTTATCCAAGTCAGTTCGGTGCAGATTTCTGAAGTCCAGATATTGATCGATGCAACATGTTGTTCACCGGTCGATTTTTGCTTCTGTAGATTCTCGTGAAGCTTCTCGGCAAAGAGCTTCATCTGGCTGTCGATTTCAGTCAGTCGCCTATCGATCGATGTGAGGTTGAGCTCATCGATCGATGTAATCGATGCAGCCTGATAATCGAGTTGACTTTGGAACTTCTCAGCCTCCTGCTGCATAGTATCCATGCGTAGTGCGAGTTCCTCCACTTCTTTGTCTACTAAGAAGTGTATATCAGCAAGTTTCCTCTCAGCTGCTTTGAGACGAGTTAATCCTCCAAAAGGATGGCAAGGTGCCGCGGGGTTCATATCTGCATGCGCCTCATTGATAAGGCGGATAGATCTCTTCATCTCTTCGGTACAGATGCTTAGATCCCCTAGGTTGTGGAAGATAGGTTCACAGGTTTTGGTGATTTTGCTGCTGAAACGAGCTTCTGCTTTCTTCAGTTCTTTCCAGATATTCCCGAGAGACACATCGACCTCATGTTTTGAGTAAGTGGTCGATGGTGCAGGCTTCATATCGATCGACGTGGATGTTACTCCGTCGATCGATATTGAACTTGTCGGCCATGGTTCTGTGTTGCAAAGATCTTCAAGTTCCAGCTCAAGACGTTTAACCTTCTTGAGTAATGCCTGGTCTGCACTGAACATCCAGTTCATCTCACTGCGAATCTTGTCTGTAGCATCCTCTAAACTCTTTTCCATGGAGAGCTTTTCCCATTTGCGTTCTCCAAGTAGACCAGTGAACATCTCGTTGATCTCGTCTTTTGTGTAGGTTTCTTGCACCAATTCTCTTCTTGTAAATGAACTAGTGTGCTCTGGTAAACAGATGTAAGAGCGCTCGTCCATTGGAGTCCTTTGAAGTAGTTTCTTGATATCGTCTTTAGAAACTCTGATGACGTCACCATCTATTCCTCTAGCAAACCCTTTCTCGTCTCTATAGACCCCATACTCATCTCTCTTCTCCCAAAAGAATTTTCGAATTCCATATCGAAAAGCTCTCTTTCCGAATTCAGGACACCTATCGATCGATATCAGGTTCTCCGTATCAATCGATGTCCGTTGAAAATCTGGATCCTTCGTGTTGAGATGATTATCCTCAGCTTCCTTTGGCTCGGCTGTTGTGTCTGCCTCCTGGTGCTGATGATGGTTGTCTGGTCCGTAGCATTGCTGCTGGAATAGGTTTTGGGATCCGTTGGCTAACTGTAGGACGTCTGCAATGTCCTCTCTGGATATGTGGAGTGTTTGTCCATCCATTGAGCGTGCAAAACCTTGTGAATCTCTGAAAATACCGAACTCATCCAGGATTAGATTACCGAAATCAAGTACATTTGAATTTGTTACCTGGGATGGTTTGATGCATGTATCGGTCGATGGCACAGGTCCGGGATCGGTCGATGGTTGTTCAGGCCTATCGGTCGATTTTGTTGGTGCCATGTCGATCGATGAGACTTCCTCGGGTTGGGTGATGTATGTTGGCGTTGCGGTCTCGACCGCGAAGCTCTCGTCTTTTAATCAACGCGGCTCCGATTGAGTAGTCTCCGCCTCGCTTGTTGTTGACTGTGTTGTCGAATGATGCGAGGTAAGTAGTATCGATCGATGGGGAGAAGGTCCTGTCGATCGATGTCTTGATTCTGAGGTTGTGGTGGAGAAGTCGATCTTTATTTTCTGGAAGGTTATGACACTCTATAGCTCTCTCCTCCTCGTAATCGTCAGTATACTCCTCAATATGAGTAGTATCTGCAGCATGTGGTGGGATGTAGTAGTCGTTCTCCCACTCGTTTACCTCGAAGTCACCGTCTGGAAACTCCTCTTCGATCTGGTTGAATAGTGAATCGATCGATGACCATGTATGTCTGTCGATCGATTTCAGTTCACTAGAGTTGATCGATGAGATAGTGCTATTATCGATTGATTCGGCGTACTCCGTCTCGTATGCGTCTTGTGAATCGTATTCATCTTCACAATAGCAAACAGCTACGAGGTCTGAGCCGTCTTGGATCTTCTTAGGAACCTTGATGACTCGTACCAGATCATAGTAGACCGTAGGATTGATCGAGGTTAGGCACAATTTGTTTGTCTGAAGGTTGCAGACCGCTCCAACTGTGGCTAGGAAGGCTCTTCCAAGTAGCAAAGAAGTAGGTAGGGTTACCTTGACGTCCAAGACATGGAAGTCTACTGGTATTAGGGCTTCTCCTATGGTAACCTCGGGTTTCTCACAATTCCTCGAGTTACGCTGAGAACAATCCACAAAGATGAACGATTCTTCAAGAGGCTCTATCTTCGCACCTAGATGGTCTGCTATCACCTGGGTAGGATGCTAACTCCAGATCCTGTGTCATATAGGGCACGTGGGAAGTTGATCCCATGGACTGAGCAAGGAACAACGAACTTCCCTTGGTCACCCTTCTTCTCAAGTTTGATCCTCTTCTTCATACTTTCTCTGACTTGGTTGAACATCCTCCTGATGTCTTCTTCTGTCTCCTTAGTTTCTCTGAAAAACATCCACAATCTGTGTGAAAAGTAGGCTTCTTCAAAGGGTTTCTCTGTAGGTATTCTTAGAACTCTCTTTCTGAAACTTTCCAACTCCTTCTCATTAACTCCTCTTTTAAGGTGTTTAGGAACCTTCTCTTTCCTTTTTCTGAGAACTCTGCCATCTTTTTCCTTTTCTATCTCCATTGGATCAATGATATCCGTGGGCTTCTTCATGAAGGCGGTTGGTGGGTTTCTGGGAGGCTTAGATTGCTCCCGGAGTTCATTAAGTCGTGCAACATCTATCTTGGGAAGTTTCACTCGGCGTGTGATAACTGAATATCGATCGACAGGTTTTTGAGTATGTCGATCGATTTCCTTATCCTTTGGTCGATCGATGGGACGTCTGTCCAGTCGATCGATGCTGTAAGGGCTGGGCGGATGTGGGTGCTTTGCTGCGAACTCCTCGTGAGTAAGTATCTTAACGGTGTTGCACTCGTGAGTGGATTCATCAAGATCCATCGGTCGATGCTCGTCCGAGTCCATCGATCAATTGGAGTTGGCGTACATCGATCGATGTTCATGTCCGGACATTGGTCGATACCAGTGGTTGCCGCCAATACTCATGGAACTTTCGATCTGGAAGTCTCCCTCTTGTAGCTTCTCATGCTTCACCACTCTCCAAAAATCATCCTCTATGATAGCATTGACGTTGTTTTCTATTGCTTCTTCTCCAGTCCCTTTTCCTAAGGCTTCCTGCTTCTTAACAGCTTCTCATGTCTGAATCATCTGAGTCTCTAGTTTCTTCACATGAGTACTCAAAGCATCAAGCTTTGTGTTTAAAGTGGTGTAGACAGCGTCGATCTTTCCATTGAAGTTCACCTCTAACTGCTGCTGGCTTTCAAGAACTTTGTTGAGCATGTCTTCTAGCTTTCCTTCTGGGGTTGGTGTGGGTGGCTTCATGTAAGATGAGTTTCCATAACTCCTGTTGTTGTTGGGGTTGCTGTTGTTGAAGTTTCCTCTTTGTCATGCGAAGTTTCTGTTTCCTTGGTTTCCAAATCTCTGAAATCCATTTCCACTGATCCAGTTGACTTCTGCTTCTATGTAGTCATCTTCTTCATCAGCTTCTGCATCCTCCACTGAGCAGATTTGCTTGTTTAGCAGCTTCTGAACATTGTTAAGTGTAGCTTTTACCTCATTTATTTGTTCCTTTCTAAGGAACGCTACAGATCTTTCTTTTACAATGTTCTTCGTGATGTTGCTGGATGTTAGGTTGTCTATTAGCTTCACAGCATCTTCAGGATTCCTTGTGGTGAAGTTGCCTTCACTCGCAGTATCCAGAGCCATCTGATATTTCAGCGTGATGCCTCTGAAGAAAGTGCAGAGCAGTTGCACCTTGTTGAATCCATGGTGTGGACAATCTCGCTGGTAAGACTTGAATCTGATCCGGTATCCTTGAATGACTCTCGGGCTTACGGTTGAATGTGGCAATTTTCCTCCTTAAGTCTTGGTAGCATCATCAAAGAATTTACGAAAATGCTTTTGATGTCGCCCGTGATGTAAGAGATCCTGGTGGTAGCTGCTTAAGCCACCGTAAAGCTTCTCGGATAAAGAGTGTTTGAAAAGCTTACGAGAAGGTAGTCCACAGGGACTCCATTGGCTTTGATAGCAGATATGAGATCCTCGAACCTCTCCAGATGGTCCATGGGATGCTCATTGGACAGCCCACAGTAGGGTGTCTGTCCCACAAGGGTGTAGTAGTGCGGCTTGAGCTCGAAATTGCCTCTCTGAATAGAAGGGGGACGAATGACTGATCTGGTTGTGTAGAACTGATCTGGACGGTTGTAGTCAGCTACTGTTCGAGCAGCCTCTTCTACAGGTTGAACAACTCCTATAGGTGCAGTTTCTGGCTCATGGATTACTTCATTCTGAGCATTGAGTTTCTGACCTGCTTCATTACTGAGGTGACCTTCTTGGTCACGCAAGTCTCCATTCTCATCTTGTATGAGAATAATAGGCGCAACCATGACTCGCGGAACAGTATCAATCGATATAATGTAAGGGCTATCGATCGATGTCGGATAAAATGTGTCGGTCGACGGTGAAGTAGTGTCGGTCGACAGGAAGGTGCGAGTATCAGTCGACGAAGACGGTGTCTCGGTCGGCGGTGCGTCGGTATCGGTCGACGAGCGATTGTTGATGTCGATCGACGCGGAACGGATTTCCTTGCGATTGAACGCTCCAAGCTAGCAGGGTCTTCGAGAACAAAAGTTGAGATGCCTTGTTGCTTCTGGTACTGTTGTGCATGTACCTGAAAAGACAAGAAAAAAATTGTGTCAGAAAACAAATTAAAGTAAAAATAACCTAGACCTAATCAGATTAAATCCTATTGTATCAAAGCTCCCCGGCAACGGCGCCAGATTTGATATCACTCAAATTACCCTAAGGAGTGACTTTACTCTCTCAAGTAAGAGGTTCAGTTGTAGTACTTAGGGATCAAATCCACGGAGAGCTAGTGTACAAATAAGATGCAATCTTAGTGACTATGCTAGGTTGAAAATGGTTTAAAGTAAATTGCAGGTTTGTTGAGTAATGGTAAGATTACTCAGTTGAAAGGTTTGGTTTTAAGACAATTAAGAAAAGTAGTTAGATTCAGGGTAGGTATTCAGGAATTCAGGATTATAAATAGTATAAATGCTAACAAGTTGCTTGCATGATATGTCATAGCTCAACACTATTAAATGAATCCATCAGCTCTCGCAATATTTAGACCATCTATTACTTAGATGCTAAATGGTGTTTGAAGTCAGCTATATAGCTGACAGTATCGATCGATTATTCGATAGGAATATCGACCGATACACCTCTAGCTACGTCGATCGATTACTCTATAAGAGTATCGATCGATACGGCTCTAAGCAAGCATTATGCGCGAGTTGATACAATGCTCACCATGATCTTAGATCAGCTTTCGCATATCTCAAGAGGGTCATATCATGTTTAGGATGTTGTCAGGAATTGCATGTAATAAATAATGCAATCCAAGTTCATTTTCTAGGTAGCTAAGCTAGAAAAAACATTAGTGAACAATCTTAACAATAAATATCACAACTATAGCAGATATAGGCTGGGGCTAATCCCTCATATCCTATTTAAACCCTAAATCTAACAAATGAATCTACTCAGACATGGCTAAGTAGTTCATAGATCTATTAGAGGGTGAACACTTAGGTCCCAATCACAAATATCTTTGGATCTCTCCTCTAGATCTAGAATCCTATAACCTTTGTTTAGAAGAACAATTAAAGAACTGAATATAACTTTATTGAGAACTTGCAAAGTAATGAAAACAGTAAAAGAAATGAGTAGAAAAGATGAAGGTAGAAATGTGGTTAGAAACTTGTAAAAACTCTTGTGAAACTTGTTTCTCTATGCCAAAACACTTAGGCACATATCAATATGAGTTCATTCGGTTAAAAACTCTTCAGGGGCAATCTTGTAAAATGTGATGTCTTGGGCTTCAAGTTCGGCCAGGTCCAACTTGTCTTCTGCCGCTTCGATATCGATCGATAGTACATGGTTTACATCGATTGATTATGGTCTCGATGTATCGTCCTTCGGCAAATGTTTGTCGATCGATAGCACAGAGTGTGCATCGATCTATGTGTAACTCTGGATGTCGACCTCTGTTCTTGATCACGGGTGAACTCTTCTTTAAGCTCCAAAAAGGCACCTAAAACATCACTTTTCTCCAAAATGCTCCTGAACCTGAAAACATACCTAATAGACTCCAAAACATACATAATAGTAGTAAAAACACTCATATACCATGAGTAAAAATGGGTAAAATCTATGGTATATCAGTATTGTTTAATGTAATTCAACATCATACTCCAGCATTTTAATATATATTTTATATTATAATAATTACATATTAATAATAATTTTAATTTTTTGAATTAAATAAATAAAATGACATACTTTTAATATTTTTATATACTTACCTAATTTAAAATAAAATACTAAAACTAATATTATTAAAAATAAATAAACTTATGAAACTTGAAATACACAAACATTGGATACTAAAGTTTGGTTTTGAAATTGATAATTGTTAGATTTTAGATAGTAAAAACAAAATTAGAAGAATTGTGGATGTCATAAGATTATTTCTGATATTCATTTAACAAAAAAAAACACTAAAATAGTTGATTACAATGGAAAAGATTTTTTTTGTTAAATGAAATGAGACTGGTCTTTATTTATAGTTCATAAAAATATAAATTTTAGTATGGTACTTATTTTCATAAAATTTTAGTATAAAATAAATGAACTTGAATAATTTGGATAAAGAAAAAAACATACATTTTTAACGACCAATAGAAACACATTATGTGGATCTTATCCAACATCATTTACTCTCCTAATTTCATGTGGCAAAGTTGACCTTATTATATCTTCTTTCAACATGTTAAAAAGATTCAACATAAATTAATACATGTGTATTATCACAAAATTCAATAGCTTCATTGTATCATTTCAACTGTTAAAAAAGGATTCAACAGCTTCATTGCACTAAGTTTTATTGCCCAATCCAAAAAAATATTTTTTTATAAAGTTAAACTTGGACCATTTAATAACAAGTAATATTGAGAAAAACTTTAATATAAATTCAGCATATACTGGAAGTACGTACGAATTCGATAGTGAGTTATTTGACAAACGTTTATTGAGAGATTAAATGTTGATTAAAAGAGAAAATACTAAAAACTCGTAAAAAGTTATGAACTCGACAAGAATAATAAAGCTATGTAAAATCTAGTTCTTGCGCCGACTTTTGTGTGACTTTGATTATATATATATATATATTGTCTTCCCTATCTATAGTCAACTCCTTTCCTTTGTCCTCCAAGTTGGTTTATCTCCGTTGACTGCTTCTCTATCAAGCCGAGTTCAGTTTACTTGACAGACCTTATATAACCAATTTCCAACAATAAATCCCCCTCTGTTGGAGCATGATTTATCATATAAATCCGGCTTTATTCCGGTCCAAATGACTACCTCGCAGCCTAAGGTAGCAAATTCCAAGTCTACGGATAATAACTAAGCCCCAGTCACCTCGTGGTCAATCAGTTAATCAACAAACCGAAATCTCCAGAGCAAGACACGACACATGCACCTTTGATATGCAAGTAGTTGGAGTGAGCTGAGGAGTATAAAATACAAGGCCAAGATTGTTATTAATATATGCTTTTTGACTCACTTGCCTTAGATCTAGAATACTCTCTTTCAAGCTGTGTTATCTTGTGCTTTTTTCTTTGTATTCATCACATTTATTGTGAATAATTAAGTCTAGTTTGTGCAAACTATATTAGAGATCTACTCATATAGACCTTTCCTACTATTTTCCTAACCTTACTCTATTCATATTAAAATTCTAAATGTGAGTATTAGCTCCTCGGTTCATTAAGAGAAAAATGTAGATCTCAATGAATTACCAAGAATGGATCCTCAGAGTAAAAATCTTGGATCTTGTCTTTCAAACATTGTCGGGCTGTGATAGAGATGCGGAAGCTTGAGAACAAAGATTCACAAGGTCTTGCAGTGGTTTCCTAATGACGTTGATACTCTAAACGATTCAATAAGGGCTTTGAAGTCAACGATGCTCTCGACAAGATCAAAGAGAATAGAGTACTCCTCTAGTGCTATAAAGCTCTGGTTTGCTGTTGCAAAATAATATTCAATAAAACGTGTTCTGATCACAAGACCTTGAGGTCGAATATATACAACCGTAGAAAATCCAGCTATCCTAATCTAGTAAAGATTTGTAAATATCCTATAAAACCAAAACAATTAAAATAAAGAAAATGTGATCCTATGGGCTAACGGAATGGGCTTCGTCTGCTACATCAGGTCCCGCAGGGTTGTGAGGATTCGACCACGAATCTGGATGGTCTGGCTCGCCGTGGAAGGGATAAAGATGTTTGACATTGAAGACGTCGGACGTGCGTAAATGAGATGGCAGCTGGACGCGATACGCGTTGGTGTTGATGCGTTCAAGTATCTTGACTTGACCAATCTTCTTGGACTTGAGCTTGTTGTAGTCACGCAAGGGTAGTCTATCTCGCGTCAAGTAGACCCACACCAAGTCCAAGTAGACCCACACCAAGTCTCCTGGCGAAAAGAGAACCTCACGTCTCTTACGATCAGCCTTGTACTTTGCAGCTGAAGAAGTCAAATTCTCCTGGGCCTGGCGATGAACATTCTGCATATCTGTGACGAAGTCAATAGCTTCGCCATGGTGCCGGAGATGGTTAGGCGTAGTAGCCAAATCCAGTGGGCAACGAGGCACTATACCATAGACCACTTTAAATGGTGAGAAACCCACACTGCGGTTAAGAGCATGATTGTGTGCAAACTCTGCCTGACAAAGCTTCGAATCCCAAGACTTGATGTTGTCACCAACAAGACATCGTAGAGGTTTTATAGTGACTTGTTCGTCACCTCCGTCTGACCATCTGATTGGGGGGGGGGGGATAGGCAGAACTCATATCCAAAGATGTGCCTAACAACTTCCACAATGATCTCCAAAAATATCTGAGGAAACGTGTGTCACGATCAGACACTATCGAAGTGGGCAACCCATGCAACCTGTACACTTCACGAAAGAAAAGTACGGCAACGTTGACGGCGTTTGTAGTCTTTTTACAAGCTATAAAATGTGCCATCTTCGAGAATCTGTCCACAACAACAAAGATGGAATCGTGACCCCTCTGTGTTCGTGGTAGCCCTAACACGAAATCCATACTGACATCGGTCCATGGCTGTGTCGGAATGGGAAGTGGAAGGTACAATCCAGAGTTAGTCCCCCTCCCTTTTGCCTGTTGGCATACTCTGCATCGTTCTACAAATCTCTCAACATCACGACGTTTCGAGGGCCAAAAATAAGAGGCGGTGACCAGCTGGAGAGTTTGGTCTCTGCCCACATGCCCCTCATTGTGAAGCTCCTGAATAATCTGCAACCTTAAACTGCACTCAGGGACACATAGCTTCAGTGCCCTGAACAAGTAACTATCCTGCAATGTATAGTCTCCGTAAGGTCCCTTCGATGTGTCCACAAAGATGCGAGCGAAGAAAGGGTATATTGGATAAAGCTCTGCAAACACAGCAAAACCAGGGACCAACAAGTGCAGCGGCATAAGCAAACTGTGATGGCAGCTCAATGCATCGGCAACTCTATTTGTCTTCCCCGACTGATGACGAATCCCAAATGTGAACTGCTGTAAGTACGCGATCCAAGCAGCATGACGAGTTGACACCTTGGACTGGCTGTTGAGATGCCGCAGTGCGTCATGATCTATAAACAAGATAAATTCACGATGGACAAGGTAGTGCCGCCAGTGTTTGATAGCTTGAACAATGGAGTAGATGTCCACATCATATGTACTATATCGGCCACGAGCCCCAGCAAGCTTCTCGCTATAGAAAGCAACAGGTTTACCATTCTGACTAAGGACATCTCCGATGCCCAATTTTGAAGCATCACAATGGAGACCAAACGTACTCGTCGAATAGACGAAATCCTTGTCACAGGTTATGGAGTCGATTGTACATTAACCTCTCAAAATTGTGAGGTAAGAATGTCGCTTTAAAATGTTTTTGGATCTTACGCCACGACAGAATCAGTGGCTTGCCCGTTCGAATCCTGGTCGCTTTCACTTGTTTCCACCATGACGACGCATGTTCTCGGAATTTCATTGCGACGAGGGAGACACGTCATTCCTCTGGGACCTGCTTCAATTCCAATTCGTCAACAGTAGCCAGCCAATCGAGGAGAGCTTCACCATGCGGTCCACCATGGAACTCAAGAAATTCCACTTTGAAGGACGATTCCCAACGTTGGTCTGGTGGTCGCATCATATCGTCATCATCCCTGCGATAACACGCTGGACGGCGACGATCACCTTGACGCCTGTTTCGTGCAAACGGGTTGTTATCTCCTGAGTCATCATCCTCTGTTTCCACCTCATTAAACAGGGGATTTTTCTGTGTTAAGCGATCAGCGAGCATCACTCCTAACTCCACGAATGAAGCATGAATGGTGCTTTGAAGGTTTTCTTGCATAGCCAATAAGGCCTGGCGAAACTCTGTCCAATCTCCGGATGTAGAAGCATCATTTTGCTTTCCGGAATGTTCCGTGTCTGATACCAACTGATAGAGATGCGGAAGCTTGAGAACGAAGATTCACAAGGTCTTGCAGAGAACTTGATGAATCGATGGTTTCCCGATGACGTTGATACTCTCAACGGTTCAAGAAGGGCTTTGAAGTCGACGATGCTCTCAACATGATCAAAGAGATTAGAGTACTCCTCTAGTGCTATAAAGCTCTGGTTTTGTTGTTGCAAAATAATATTCAATAAAACGTGTTCTGATCACAAGACCTTGAAGTCGAATATATACATCCATAGAAAATCCAGCTATCCTAATCTAGTAAAGATTAGTAAATATCCTATAAAACCAAAACAATTAAAAGAAAACGAGAGCCTATTGGCTAACGGAATGGGCTTTGTCTGCTACATCAGGTTGCCATCTCAGCGGTTCCAAAGGTCTCATTAGTTTACTGCAAACTGTTAATCAAAAAATTTGGTTATTATCGGTTTTAGCATACCAATTTATTATCCACTAAACCAAACCTCTAGTTTGCTCTGAGAAGTGGAATCATTGTCCCTAGAAACTCGGGAATCATATACTTGTCTTTTGTGCCATTTCCCTATAAATAGTAAATCATTTTCTCATTTTCCAATTACTTCTCGCGATCAAGGTAGTTCTCTCTTGAAATCTCTTTCCCTTTGTCTTCGCCATTCTTATTTTAGTTATTTCCAATCTACAGCCATAATTCATCAGATTTCTCTGATCTGCTTCATGTTCTTCGACTGTTCTTTGATACAAAAATGTTGCGATCCGATGATGCTCGCGAAAAGGAAAAGAGAAATTTATGGTGCCAACTTCAGAATCAGAAGAATTTGAAGCTTCCAGACCGATCAACCATCTAATCAGACATCATAAGAGAAATATTATTGATATTATTGGGTTGGATCAAGCCCAGTTAGTTGTGATGCAGTTTGTTGAAGAGACATTCTGAGTTGAAGGAAAGGTCAAAATTAATTTTCGTTGATACCGAGGAAGGTCACGATGTTGACAAGGTAATCGCCCTCCCACTTTAAGCAATTACGAATTCCCCATCTTTGGTTCTTTCCTCAATCAAATTCATTCATGGTGGATACTTCGTCTAGAGAGAGGAGATCCCAAATGTGGACATGAGGCCATCTTTTATCGAGGGTCAAAACTTGAAGAAACACTTTCCAACTCAGTCAACAATGAAGAGGGTTCGATAACTCACATTACATCTGAACGTCGCTTCCAACTTCACATTTCTAATATCCAAACCCAACCAAAGACCATGGACCCCTCTATTTTGATAGTGTGAATTTATAAGTTGTGGGTTGGGAAGGACACCAAATTGTGGTTCCCTATCTCGCATCTCATCCTGTTATACTTTAGTAGATGCCAAATCGCCCTATCCTAACTAGCTGTTGGGTCAATTCGCTCTAATGGTGATTGTTGTCGAGATTTATGTCTCTACGTACGCCAGAGTCTTCGAATAAATGACCATGTTTAGTCTAAAACTAGAAACGAGTTTTGCTTTTGCTAAGATGCAAACATGACACAGTACCCTGACTGGTCGGCTCTCTAAAGGTTGATTGGATGTGCTATTATTTTTACGTGAACCAGACAACCTTCGCAAAACCTCTGACAAATGCCCAAATTTTATGGAATACAACTATCGGTAAATAGTCGTCATCTTAGTTTAGTAATATTTCATACTAACCATTTCTTTTCTTTTGCAGCTCGGTATCCTTGCTCATAAGCCTATCAAGAAAACTTCATCTTCGAACGTAAAGTTGGCTAGGGCTTTGAGTCACCAGAGCTGGTTAGATATCAACGAAGAGAGAATCCGCTGCCAAATTTATCGTGAAAGGTAATAGTATCATATTTTTGTGACTGACTCTCTCCATAATATATACCTTTTATCTAGTATTTTTAGTGTTTACTGACTTGACAACTCTCCTTGATTTTGGTCGATTGGGCTACCAACATCCATTTTTGAACGATCACAAACAACGGAAGACCTCAAAAGCTGAAATGGGAAAAGTCAAGAGAAAGCTTCCCAACTATGCTGATTCGTTTGGTGAACCCAGGGTGGATGTTGCCTAAAATCCAATACAGATCCTGGACAACAACTGTCACGATTGAGCTGACTCTTGAGCCGACTCCTGGTGCAAATTCATCTAAAAGGAAAAGAAAAGTAAGGTGTCAAAGAAGAAGAAGACTGCAGACGATGTCCATGAGGAAGATGGGACTTCTAGAGACGAAGAGCCACTGACTTCAACACGGATACTGCAGTAAATGAGGAGTATCCAACTCTTCTAGATGATATTCCTCCGAACTAAGGGGTTGTCTTGGAGGAGGCCAATCACACTCTTACCGAAGAACCAGCCCGGACATCCCCAAAATATCCATGACATCTTCTCTTAATGATGTGAAGTTCTTAGAGCAACCTTATCGGTTGGTATACTCTTTTAGGTTTCTTATAAATTTTATATTAATAGTTAAATTAGCTTTTTATTATACAATTTTTTTTTAAATAAAAAGAACATGTGGACCAATATGAATCAGCTATATGGAAGTAAAGTCTTTTATGGGGTTCTAATCCCTACTCTTTTAACAACTCCTATCTTTCTCTCTCATGATTAGTTTCTTTTTTTGATTAAAATTTAATGTTTGGATACTGCCTCCATCCCTGCGATGGAGGTGCTCTTATACATCAACGCTGACATCTCTTTCATTAACAATCGTGAGAACTGTGCCGATCTGTTTTACCAACTAAAGGGTGGCGTGTATGAGATTGTGTAACAACTCGGTTATGTAAAACCAATTTTTAAATTGTTTAGGTTATTCGGTTGGACTAAACCGGTGTGACTTGATTAATTATAATTCTTTTTGAACCAAACCATTCTTATTATTTGTTTCTGTCGTAGTATATGTTCAATACCTAGAACCAGTCACCTTCTCTATCGAGCTTCATCTCCCTCCTCATCCACTCCATGGTTATCCTTTTTCTTATTTTGTGTTGCTGCTCATCTCCTCTTGTATCTCTCTTACATGTTCTTTGTTCTTCCTCTTCATTTGTCTTGTTCATGTGTGGTTGATGCCGAGGAGGCAAGACGTAATCACTATCGATCATCATCACTTGCGTGAACAACCCCTTTCGCTAGCGCCAGCAACCACTGTCATCAACCGTTAGCCTCTAGAGATAGCTCATGTCATCGGAGTCATGAGATACACCATCACTATTCATACCGTGAAGGTTAAATTCTCTGTCTCTTTGTTTCTTGTGTAGAAAGTAACCTCTTTTAACCC
Source organism: Brassica carinata (assembly GCA_016771965.1). Lineage (NCBI taxonomy): Eukaryota > Viridiplantae > Streptophyta > Magnoliopsida > Brassicales > Brassicaceae > Brassica > Brassica carinata. The sequence goes on from CM028694.1 coordinate 9,815,472, forward strand.
TAGATTAAAAATGTCCCTCGATAATGCTCTACGATCAAACCGAACCTGGCCCAATTAAGAGAAAATACGGCTATGGAAATCCAAGTCGGATTAGGAAGAAAAAAAAAGAAGTTAGCGGGTTCACATATAAATAAAAGGGAACTCGCACAAAGGAAAAGATATTCACAATAACACAGAAGTCAGCACAAGAATTAACTTCATAGATTTACCTTATTCTTGCTGAATTCATAGTTCTCTTACGATTTCATCATCTTTTGCTTTGCAATTAACATTTGATCTCTCAATAAACTTCTTTCAAATAACCCACCATCAAATTTGTGTTTTCATCATAAAGACCATCCTACGGCTGGAGAAGTATTATGGCAGCAAAAGACCTAGTCAATAAAGGTCTTAGGTGCACAATCGGAACAGGAGAGCATACACTTGTTTGGGAAGACCCGTGGCTACCGGATGAGACCGCCAGGCTTCCTATGGTATCCCATAATTTTGACCCAAACCTTAGAGTCTCTGATCTTATTGATCCTGTGAAAAAGGAATGGAATATTACCAAACTCAGGAATGTGCTACATCCAAACGACATCCCGTTGGTACGTAGTTTACATCTCATCAGAAATCCCAACCCGGATGGGATATTGTTGGAACCTATCAATAACTGGAAAATTTTCGGTCAAGTCAGGCTATATGCTTACAAGATCAAAACGAGATAGTGAGACTGAATTTTGGAATCAGTTGCCTTCTCTCAACCACTAAAAGGAAAAAATTAAGAAAGTTAAAACAGGGAAAAAATTCAGCCATTTTCTATGGCAGATTTTATCGGGACCAATAGCAGTAAATGAAAGATTTTTTAAGAGACATATTGGGAATGATCCTAGCTTCCCAAGGTGTGGTCATAAGGAGGAAACTATTAATCATATGATTTTTACATGCCCTCCAGCTATGCAATGATGGGCCCTCTCAAGGGCTAATCAAAAGAGTAGGTACTGGGCAATCAATTTCTGTCTTGAATGATCCCTGGATCCCTGCTCCTCGCCCGAGGTCAGCTATACCAAAAACTCAGCTCAAATTTTAGATCAATCCCTCATGGTGAATGATCTTATTGATCCGGTTAATCTCTCTTGGAATGTAACCATGCTAAATGAACATTTCCACCCTGATGATGTGAGGATTATCCGTGGGTTGGCAGTTAGTAGGACACAGCGGAAGGATACATATGGTTGGATGTTTACGAATTCTGGGAAATACACAGTCAAATCGGGATTCCGCACAGAGTCTTTATACCCGGATAAGGTTTTAAAATAACAATATTATGGACCAGATGTTAAACTGTTATTAGCGTTTGCATGGAAATTGAAATATTCTCCGAAACTAAGGCATTTTGTATGGCAAGTATTATCTGGAATTTTACTAGTAGCAAAGGTTCTAAGGTCACGTGGAATTAATTATGATTTACGATGCAATGTATGGGGGGCGGAGGAGGAAACCATAAATCATGTTCTTTTTGAATGTCCACCAGCCTTACAAACTTGGGCACTCTCCAAAATACCCTCCCCCCGGGGGTTTTTCCATCTTCTTCGGTTTATACTAGCCTTGATTACTTGTTTTGGAGGATCCCAAAGGAGTTTGATTCAGATTGTTTTCCATGGATTATGTGGTATATATGGAAGAATAGATACGAAAAAAATTTATCAAAATAGGAATGGTAATCCTCAGAAAATTTTGCGTAAAGCAGAGGTGGAAGGATCCATTTGGGCCGAGGCACAATTTCTGATACAACATCATGAGGGTCATTTACAGGCACACACGAATTGGCAATCAATGGGTTATACAAGGGTTTTCTCTATTGATGGAACTTGGAAGAAGCAAGATACGTTCACGGGACAAGGTTGGTTTTGTCAAGTGAGAGATTCAGATGACGTTATGATGGGGGCCATGAACCTAAGAAGAAGCCTATCACCTTTGCATGCTGAATGTGAAGCACTGATATGGGCAATGGAGTGCATGAAGACCCTGCAGTTCTCAGAAGTAGTTTTTGCGACGGATTGTTCTCAACTGGTGAAGATGGTGTCATCACCTGGGGATTGGCCAGCTTTTGCTACACACATGGAGGAGTTTTTCCGTAGTAAGACTTTCTTTCCTAATTTCAAGATCATACATATTCCAAGGGCACAAAACACAATGGCGGACAAGCTTGCACGAGGTGAAAGGAGTTCTCCTTCAGCTATGTTATATGTTGATTTCATACCTCCGGCTTGGTTTTCGGCTCCGGTGGTCTCTTTGTTGAATAGCTTTCTTTGTTGTCAAAAAAAAAAAAAATCTTTACACCAATATAGACTACCTCCTTTCAAGGACTAATATTGGTGGAAATATAGAGGAATTAACCAGGGTTTTTCCTTGGCTTATTTGGTATATATGGAAAGCAAGAAATGAAAAACCATTTAATGGTCGCAATTTCTCACTAGTGGACACAACAGAACTGGCATTACGGGAATGTAATGATTGGTTCTTGGCCAGAGATGAGATCGATTCAGGCGAAAGCACCGCAGAATTTATACCAAGGAACCCCCAAACCTACTTACTTGCACTTGTCGTGTGGATGGATCATGGAAGAATGATGGAACCACGAGTGGAGTAGGATGGATTTTACAGCTTCAAGATGGCTTAATAGATCTACTTGGTCTCCATGGCTGCCACAAGCAAATTTCACCACTACATACTGAACGGAAGAGTTTAGTTTGGGCATTGAAATTTTTATCTCGCCATCAGCGGTTTTGTGATTATTTTGTTACTGATTCCCAAGAGCTAGTCAAAATGATAGTTACACCTGAAGATTGGCCGGCCATTACATTTGAACTAAATGAATTCAAATCTCTATGGGCGTCCTACCAGGACGGACAAGTGGTTTATTAAACCAGATCCAGTAATACTCAAGCGGACTTTCTTGCAAAGCACGCTCAAACAAGGAATCGTGTTTTCTCATATGTTAACACATCAGTGTCGTACTAAGATTTATTTTTGTACTCTTATTGTGAAAAAAGTACCAAGGAGACAAAATGTGATTGTTGATTTTCTATCTAGTATTGCACGATTTTTTATAGAAATCTTTGTTTTGTTAGTTATTTTATTCCAATATAGCTTTTCAAATTCACACACAGCTATAACCATCAAATAAAAAAAAGAAGCAATAATGTTTAGATTCAATGTTGCAATAAATTCATTGTTGCTTTTTTACTCCCCCTCCCTCATTGTTCCTGATATTAATTGCTTATGTGATCATGCCAGAAATATGGATACACATCATTCATACCAATAAATCTGTAACGACCCGGTTTTCTTAACCGGTTGGTTTGGTTTTTTATTTTATTTTATTTAATTAATTTAGATTGAGCCAAACCATATCTTAAACCAAAGCCATATATCCTTCTTATATTGTACGTGTGTGTTAGGCCATAGTGTGTGTATTTAAAAGGAATGAAAACCCTATTCTCCATGACCATTTTCTCATCTTCTCCCCACTTCTCTCTTCCGTGAGTCTCTTCTGCTCCTCCATTATCATTCATGTATTGGTGTGAAAGAAGGAGAGATCATCTTTCTTGTTCGTGTGTTGACGTTGGAGGAGACGAGACGCAGCCACCACCATTGTTCACCACCGTTGCGAATCACCATCACCGGAGGGGAGCATGTGTAATTGGAGCAGTCGTGGTGTGGTGTTTCATCCATGACATTGACGTTACCTATTGGACCCTTGAGATGGGGACGCGACCGAGACGAGGAGAGGCGGTGAAGACGGTGCCACTCCACCATGACTCACCGCTTGGAGTTGTCGCAGTGCACCAGAGATCCACTCCGCCATCATCCGTAAGTTGTGGGAGACGCAGCCATGTTGATGGAGCCGAGAGTCACAATCGTGTGTCCGCTTCATGACGTTTAAGTGATTGTTCCCTTTCTTGTGAATCAAGAAATCATTACCTTAACCCTAGCAATTGTTATTTGTCTTTTGCCGATCTATCATGTGATGGATGTGATCTTCCTTTTTGTGTCCAGTTGACGAGAAGACGAGATCAAAGGCTAGACCGTAATTATCTTGTTAACCAAGATATCTCGTTATTTTGGAGTCTGTTTGAGGAGTTGGAGTTCATAGCTGCTACTTTTCCACATTGCTAAGGTGAGGGTCTACTCCATAAATTCCGTACCAGTGTAGAATTCTTTCTATGTTAGTTTAGATTTCGAAACATGAATGTGTCTGCTTGAGTCTTTGTTTGGTAGTTAATTCATTCATTGTAAACCGGAACTAGGGGTCTAGAGGATTCAACTATTGATTGAATTGTGTGATGCTGAGAAATGATATATATATATATATATATATATATATATATATATATATATATATATATATATATATATATATATATATATATATATATATATATATATATACGCATACATAGTATGAGTAGGGACTATGTGCGAGGGCTGGGTTCGGGGATGCACGGACTATCGGCCACTATTGGAGGGGCGGGGCTCGAGACGCCGGGCTAGCGACGCAATTTGTGTGGTGCTTGGTGCAGACGTTTGCATCTGAAGCAGCTTTGGAGGGCGGGGGTACAGAGACAGACTGTACTAGCGACGCCACGTATGTATATCCGTATGAGGAGATGCGGGGTGTGTGGTTTAGCTATGCACTATCAGCGCTTTGCTTGTTGTGTGTGATGCTTTAGGCGTCTTGTTTGTTCATGTTAGAGCTAAACTTCCATAGTGGGAGTTCTATTTTCTTGAGTCAGTGGTTTGTGGATTAGCATCCCATACCTCATTGAGTGACTCCCCTGTTACTCACCCTCCTTCTTTCCCTTTGCAGGTGAGCTTGACGAGTAGTCGAATATCTGGACGGTTTGGTGTCTTTGGGATGATCATATTTATTTTGGATTTATTCGACATTTCTATTCTTATTATTTCGATTACTAAATTTTAAAATGATTTATCTCACTTTTATTTATTAAATGTTCTAATATTTTATTCGGTTTTGAATAACTCGGTTTAATTCGGTATTTTACGGTTAGTAGTACGCCGGTCTCGAGAGATGAGGAGACGGGTGTTACAATTTGTAATGCCCCGACCCGCCCATGGCTAATGGGCCACCCACGGCTAATTGGCCACCCACGCCCGCTAACTCGGCCCGTGGGCTCCATCCCATCCGACGGTCGGTCGTTAATAATTCCGAAAGGTTCGAAATCATTGTTTACTGACCTGCAATCACCACCGACCTTTTCCGTGCTTTGGCCTCACTTTCGCGCTATCGCGAATCACTTTCCGATAGGTCACCCATCCTTCCACTACTCCAGCTCAAGCACGCTTAACTCTGGAGTTCTTTCAGGATGTGCTCCGGAAAAGGTAAGTCGACTTTGGTGACATAGGTAGCCAAATCAATTCTCTTAAGCCTTTTCACATATCACAACTTCGGGATGTTACAATTCACCCCCTCTCAAAGAACGCAACGCCTCGTTGTACCCCACGACCGGTCTCGAGGCGCCTCGGTCAGGCGGGGCGGTAACCAGCTCGATACCACTTATAGCGCCCAGGCCGCCCGGCTAATGGGCCACCACACTTCGCTCTCTCGGCCGTGGGCCCCATCCTTCCGACGGTCGGTCGTTAATAATTCCGGAAGGTTCGAAATCATTGTTTACTGACCTGCAATCACCACCGACCTTTTCCGTGCTTTGGCCTCACTTTCGCGCTATCGCGAATCACTTCCGATAGGTCACCCATCCTTCCACTACTCCAGCTCAAGCACGCTTAACTCTGGAGTTCTTTCAGGATGTGCTCCGGAAAAGGTAAGTCGACTTTGGTGACATAGGTAGCCAAATCAATTCTCTTAAGCCTTTTCACATATCACAACTCGGGATGTTACAAAATCATTCTTTTTATTACTTTTTTTTGTAACACCTTTCTTTTTTATTACAATAAGTTATTTTTTGTGCGTTACGTGGAGGAATACTTATTTACAACAAATAATGCACGGAAAATTGTCAAATATACCACTTTTAAAGTACCACTTTTCATTTTTACACTAACCACTTTTACACTCACTTTTAATAAAGGATAAAAGATATTTATAACCATTTGATTAACTTTGACAAAAAACCTATGGTTAACTAATCTAAACTTAAAACCTCAACTATAGACCCTAAACCATCAACTCTAAACCCTAAGCCTTGAAACATCAATTCTAAACCCTAAACACTAAACCCTAAAACATCAACTCTAAACCCTAAACCTTCAATTTTAAACACTGAATCATCAACCCTAAACCTAAATCCTAAACCCTGAAACATCAACTCGAAACCCTAAACCCTGAAACATCAGCTCTAAACCCTAAACCTTCAATTCTAAATCCTAAAACATTAACTATAAACCCTAAACCCTAAATCCTCAACTCTAAACCCTAAATTCTAAACCCTATATTTTCTGAAATTCAAACCCTAAACCCTAAAATTTAGGGTTTTAGGGTTTAAAGTTGAGAGGTGGGATAGGGTTTAGGGTTTAGAGTTGATGTTTAAGGTTTAGGGTTACATTTTAGGTTTAGGGTTTAGGATTTATGATTAGGGTTTAGTGTTGAAGGTTAGGGTTTTGGGTTTAGGGTTTAGGTTTGATGTTTTAGGGTTTAGCGTTGAAGGTTAGGGTTTAGGGTTTAGAGTTTAGAGTTTAGGGTTAACTTATTAGGGTTTAGGGTTGAAGGTTAGGGTTTAGGGTTTAGTGTTGATGATTTAGGATTTAGAGTTGAAGTTTAGGGTTTAGGGTTCTTATTTCGAAAAATATAGGATTTAAGGTTTAGAGTTGAGTTTTAGGGTTTAGGTTTTGTATTTCGAAATAGTATAATTCGAAAAAATTAAAAAAATTAGTTTTTATTTTGTTAGATTTTTTGTTTAATAAAATATATATTTATTATATATATAAATAATAAGGGTATAACAGTCTTTTATCTTTTAATTAAGGATGTATTTTTGAAAATATATCTTTGTTGGTGGTAAACATGAATTGTGGTATTACCAAAATGGTAGAAGTGAAATTCTCTGTAATGCATTGGTAATCAAAATTTTTTATTGTTATAAATCATATGGTGGATGTCCATAACCGACCCGTCCGCACCAGTCCGTACCGGCCCGTCCGCATAGATCATAGGCGGCCAGTATTTTCCTTTCTGGTTGAGTCCTACTTTTCCTTTTATGTTCTGGTCTTGTTTTTTTTTTCCTAGTTGGATTATGATTTGTTATCTTTCCATTTATCTATGACGGTGTAATTTTCTATATAAGGGGCTCCTTATGATTGATTAATAATAAGAATAATATTCTATTCTCCTAAGTTTTATAACACGTTATCAGCACGTTAGTCCCTAAACCTTAAGCTAAAATCCGATCACCATAAACCCTAACCCTAATCGGCGATAAAACCTAAACCGGCAAGAAACTCTAATTCTATCTCTCTTCCGGCGTGAAACTCCATCCATACTCAAGGCGTTCCCGATCTCAGCCCGTTCGCGATAGATGACCTCAGTCCGTTCCAGCTCGCGACGATCTCAGCATTCAAACCGTCCGCGACTCGATACTAAGCATGTTCGCGACCCGACATCAGCTTCAGCTCGTTCGCGATCCGATAGCAACTCGTTCGCGACCCGTCGATCTCAGCCACGATCAGCTCGCGATCTTCTCTCTTTGGTGGTCCATTCAACACACCTGAGGTTAAATAACTCGAAAAACCTAATGATCAATCATTGAACCCAAAATCAAAATCCTAGAACCCTAACCCTAATTCTCAAAAACCCTAATTAATGATGAATTAGGTTTTGGTTAGATTGGTTGTCTGTTAAGTTGGTAGATCATAACGGTTGCTAGGTTGCTAGATGCATATGATATATTGCATAAGAACGCTCATATTGAATAAAGGACTTAATGGACGGATTGTTTGTTGTGAGAGATTGATTGAGATTGTTTGTGACTTGTTTGCAATCTAGGTTGATAGAAAAAGAATTGCATGATTAGGTTAATAGAATCCGCTTGCTGAACTTGTTAAAACCATAATTAAAGTAATTGATTGATTGAATATGATCCGTTAGTAATTAACCCCTTGATGCATTGCTTGATTGTTTGATTGCGGTTACCCTTATGATCACTTAGAAACCGTTTTGCTAGGATGTATAACCGATTGCATAATGATCATATAGAAACCGTTTGATAAGATTGATCATACCATGTCTTGGCCGTGCGGCTTGTTCTTGCATCATACCTGCATGAACTGAATGCATCATATCTCGTTTGGCCGTGCGACTTGTTTGAACATTGCATATCCGTTTAGCTTGTCTTGATTGCATCATATAGTGAACATTAAACAGTATAATCTGAAGAATGAAATATATGATTTCAGATGTCGAAAATCAACAATTTGGAATATGCTACCCTAAATCTCTCTGGAGATAATTACTTACAATGGGCACTTGATACTAAGATCATCCTGAAATCCATTGGGCTCTGTGAAAGTATTACCGAAAACAATAATGTCACTGAGAAAGATAGATACAGAGCTATCTTAATTATTCGCCATCATCTGGCTGAGAGTCTCAAAGATCTGTATTTGACAATTGAGAATCCCTTAGACCTTTGGACAGAGCTGAAAAGCAGATATGATCACCAAAGAACGGTGATCTTACCAAAGGCTATGTATGATTGGAAGAATCTCAGAATCCATGACTTCAAGTCAGTGGATGAGTATAACTCAGCCCTATTCAAAATCGTTTCGAAATTGAAACTGTGTGGTGAGGAGATAATGGATAAGGATATGCTAGAAAAGACCTTTTCCACCTTCCACACAAGCAATGTGTTGTTACAACAAAAATACCGTGAGAAGGGCTTCAAGACATATGCAAATATGATCTCATGTCTACGTTAGTTGAGCAAAACAATGAGTTATTGATGAGAAACAGTGAATTGAGACCTCCTGGATCAACCTCATTACCTGAAGCCAATAAAACTGCAGAGGAAAAGAAAGAATCCAAAAAAAGTAACCACATCCATCATGATAAACCACACGGCTGTGGCCGTGGTGGATGGAGAGGACGTGGCCGTGGCCAAAACAACTCATATGGCCGCGGGAATAGCTATGGCAGAGGCCGTGGATATCAATCATATTCAAGTTGTGGTCGAGGCAGAAGCAGTGGTATTTCTAAACTACAACACTCGACCAAATCAGTGTGCCATAGGTGTGGAATGGATAACCATTGGGCTAAGACATGTAGGACTCCCATACATCTTTGTGACCTCTATCAAGAGAGTCAGAAAGGGAAGAATCGAGAAGCCCATTTGGTTCATCAAGATGGAGAAGATAATTTTGATCATGAACAAGATGACCTTATGGAATATGATACATCTGATTGTCTAAAAGAATAATGTTGATTTTGACTTCTGTGTTTTGCTTTGCTTTATGTTTTCTTTGTTTTATCTCCTTGAATTTATTTCTATTGCTATTGCTTTGTCTGATTTATATTCTTAATAAAACCAAATGCATGATTTTAAGATTTAAAGTCTACATCAATATAATTGCGGGTATAGTCAGTCCAATAAAGGGCTACAACCAGAACAGTGTATTGTTGCCTAAAGGGCACGCATCTAGAGATATCTGATGCATTATATTCACCCAAGAAAGGCCCATTGAATTTTAAAGATATAAGAATGAATGGTTTCCATATTGAAACAATGGGCAAAGGAAACAAAGGTTTCTTCAAACAATGAAGTACGCCTAAGGCCATAAGAAAGTGATCGAGACTATACCTGCGTTTTGTACTGGTCTATACTATGCAAAGATCAGTATGATAGAGGCAAATGCCACGGTAAACAAAGTGTTTACCCACTATTTTACTAAATGGCACAACTGGTTTTTGGCCATCCCGATTCAAACATGATGCGGAAAATTGATATACAAATGGGCACACATTGAAAGAGTTATCCCAAAGAATATCATGTGTGTAGCATGTACACAAGGGAAACTCATTGATAGGACATCACCAGTCAAAGTGACTAAGTAAATAATAAGCTAGTGAATTCATGTTCCAAGCGTTTAATGTTAGTTGTATGTCCATGGGGGCAAGTGTGGAACATTGGCGCATGTTCATACATAAAACGGCTTTGGCCGAATCTTTAAAAACGCATACAGCTGATTGCTAGACCATTACTTATGAGGTCAAAACCCCAGTCTCAGCTTGGAATCACGAAATTTCACATGCATCTGAGTTAATACGCATCAGGCCATCTAGTGAGCATAGATATTCCCCATCAATTAAATCACGGGTCATGAGCCAGACATATCCCATCTTAAGATATTTGGATGTGCCGTCTATGTACAAACTTCTCCACCACAGAGAACTAAGATGGGACCTCAAAGGAGGATGGGGATATATGTTGGATATGATTCTCCCACGATTTTTAAGTACCTTGAGCCAAATATGGGGGATTTTTTTTTAAAGACCAGGTACACGGATTAGGGGGAGATAATAATAAGCTGGTAAAAGAATGGTAAAAGAAATTACATGGAATCATACATCCTTATATTGGCAAGATCCTCGGACTTAAGAATGAGATTTAGAAGTCCAAAAGATTATACAAAAGCTAGCTTAAACAATTGCCAGATTCCTTTGCTGACCCGAATAGAATGACTAAGTCATATATACCAGCTGTAAATGCATCAAATTCGAATTGATGTTCAAGAAGAACACAATCAAGTTGCTACTGAGTCTAAGGCACGTTTGAAACGTGGTAGACCAATAAGTTCCAAAGATAAGATCCCTCGGATATTAAAGAAAGGTGCTAATGAATCCGTGGACGAGGGAATCCTAGACATGGTCGATCCTAAGATGGACAAAACTTAAAAGCCACGGCCTTGGATGAGGAAACCATAAACATGGTTGTACCTAAGGTGCCTAACAATGAGGCTTGGGACGCCAAGCCTCAGGGTACTGAAGGTCATAATGAAACCTCAATAAGTTATGTCATGTACGGGACACAATGGAACAAGAGAAAGAATGTCGACATTGATGATATATTTGCATGCAATGTAGCACTTGAGATTATGAAATGAATGAGGATCATGAACCCACGTCCAGACATGAGTGCACTCAACAAATCAGATTAGATCAAATGGAAAGGGGACGTGGAGTTAAGTTCATTAAGAAAGGAGAGGTTTTGGTCCCATTGTTCGGACACCTCTAGATGTGAAACCAGTTGGACAAATAAGTCTTTGTGAAAGAAATGAAGCATGGCGAGATAGCAATATATAAGGCACGGCCATATGCACAAGGATTCTCACAAAGACCAGGAATCAATTATGAGGAGACATACTCCCCTATGGTGGATGCAACAAACATTTAGATTCCTAATAAGTCTGGCCTTAAGAGAAGAAAATAGACTTGCGGTTAAAGGATGTAGAAACCGCCTACTTGTATGGTCCACTGGATAATGAGATATACATGAAAGTCCCAGAGGGTATTGAGTTGTCAAATGCAACAGGTTCTCGAGAACTAAAGTATACAAGTGTATGTTAATGATCTAAAATATCCTAGGAATCTCTGGAGAGACTTCCCAAACGATTATCTAAAGAAAGAGATTGAAATTAAAAAAAAATTGGGACAAACAAAGTTTTGTTTGGAATTACAAATTGGACATCTTAAAAGATGGAATTCTTGTGCATCAAAGGACTTATAGAAAGGTATTCAAACGATTTTAACATGGACCAAAGCTCGCCCATTGAATTGTCCCATAAGGTCCCTTGGTCTGGACACAAACCCATTGTAAGTCCCAAGAAGGACATGGTCGTGAGGACTTTTGACTTGGACACGGATCCTTTGGCCCCAAGAAGGACAAGGAATATGTCCTTGGTCCGGAAAAGTCCCTTACCTAAGTGCCATTGGCGCCTTAATGTAATAGGCAAGCCATATTAGACCGGACATGTGTTCTTTCGTAAATCTCTTGTATATGTTTAGCTCATGTCCGACCATGAGGCACAGGAACTAAAGACATACACATCCCTTACCTTAAGTACTATTGGCGTCTTGCTTTGATGTATCAGTCGTGTAATACACATTCAGACATAAGTATTGATGTAAACCTATTTTCTAGGTTTATGTCATGTCCGAACATAAAGGACATGGACAGGATAAAATACATCCTATGTTACCTACAAGGAACTAAAGATTTGAGATTACATTATACTAACCAAAACCAAAAAGAAAGGTTAATATGTTTTGATTGATACAGGTTATCTCTCGGATCAATCCCAGACAGGTTATGTCTTTGTAACGCGGTAGTACTACTTTATCTTGGTGTTGAGACCATTGGTCATTGGTTTAAGAAGGAGGCTTTTGTAGGAGTTATACCTTCATTTGCAAGGACTAGTTCAGACTTGGCGTCCATGAAGCTAGAAGTCCCGGTTTTGTACTATTTTTCCTTCACCATCTTTTGTCTCATTGGGTTTTCTTGGTAAGGTTTAATGAAGCAACATCCAAAGCATATTACAAACTGATTTATGGTTATGACATCCAAGAGAAAGTTTTATAAATCATATGGTGGATGTCCATAACCGAACCGTCCGTCCGCACCGGTCCGTACCGGCCCGTCCGCATAGATCATAGGCGGCAAACATTTTTCTTTCTGGTCGAATCCTACTTTTCTTTTTATGTTCTGGTCTTGTTTTTTTTTTTAGTTGGATTAGAATTTGTTATCTTTCCATTTATCTATGACGGTGTAATTTCCTATATAAGAGATTCCTTATAATTGATTAATAATAAGAATAATATTTCATTCTCCTAAGTTTTATAACACTTTTTAATATATATACAGATTCTAAACATACACTTTTTGAAACATAGAGAATATATTTTATTTAATGTATATACAGATTCTAAACATACACTTTTTGAAACATAGAGAATATATTTTATTTAATATATACTCTGTAACTACCTTTATTTCTCCTGAAAATTACAATTTATTGTCAAATACAAAAACGCTAAAAACGAGAAACCCTCTTAACTTTGGCTGACACAAATATGTCAGTAAAATTATTTGCAATTTTCAAAATTTCTCTAACGTTACAACAGGGCAGCTGCCAACGGCTAAAGAAAAAGACTAACGGCTAGTTTTCGAATTTCACCACTATAAATCATCACAAGGGCCTCATTCAGTATCAACAAACATCTCCACCACATTCATAACAGTAAATCTACGACTAATTTTCAATTTTTCTTTTCCACTAGTAACTATTTTCAAATACCCTGTTCGATTCTGCATATATGGCTTCTTTTTCATCCCTTGTGGCTATCATCTTCTCCTTCATCTTCTTATGCTCTCTCGCCGCTGCAAATGAAGTCACCGTCGGTGGAAAATCCGGCGACTGGAAAATCCCTCCTTCCTCTTACTCATTCACGGAATGGGCTCAAAAAGCTCGCTTCAAAGTCGGCGACTTTATCGGTGCCCACCATTTTAATACTTTATATACTCTGTTTTCTTATAGATGCTATGCTTTCTAACACATACTCTGTTTCTTACTCGATTTATTTAATCTTTTTCTTTCAGTTTTCCGCTATGAAGCTGGTAAAGACTCTGTTTTGCAAGTAACACAAGAAACATACAAGAGCTGCGACATAACGAACCCTTTAGCTAACTACACCGATGGTGAGACCAAGGTGAAATTGGACAGGTCCGGTCCATTCTACTTCATTAGTGGAGTCGATGGTCACTGTGAGAAAGGTCAGAAGCTGAGCCTCGTCGTGGTTAGTCCGCGTCACAAAGCTTTTTCTCCTGCTCCTTCTCCGGTCGAGTTCGAAGATGGTCCAGCCGTGGCGCCAGCTCCTACTAGTGACTCAGCTAGGCTTGGTGGTGGTTTTGCTGTGTTAGGTCTTGTTCTTGGTCTATGGGCTTGGTTCTAATTTGGAACCATGTGGGTTTTGCTTTATGGATGAGCTCTTTGTTTCAGAAAAGCTCTTTCTTTTAGTTTTTCTTTTTATGATTACATCTTGTTAGATTAGAGATCTTTGTTGGTCTCGGTTCTTCACTACTATTTTAATTAAATTAAATTTATTGTTTAGCAAAATTGATCGAAAATGACTTATAAAAATATTAAGTGCAACTTTAAACATTGTGTCAAATGCAAGATAAGCCACCCCCACCCCAAACTTGGCTTGCAAAACCAACTCTCTGTAAAAGATGATCTTACAAAAAGTTAATAGTAACCATGAAAAATTAGATAACGTTTTAAATCTCAGTGTAAATTTTATTGACTTTATGTTTGATGATTATTTGTCATGCAAATTCTGATTAGTTACCTTCTAATTTTGAAAATATTCCCAAATGTTTCATTTTGTGCATATGAGTTAGTTTCTTGATTAGTTCAAATTTTGTATTATGAAAACTTTAGTGCAAATTTTGTATTATGCAATTTATTCTATTATTAGTAAAAATATGTTTATATATATATATATATATATATATATATATATTGTTTAAAAATTGTGCTTAATTCTAAAATATAAATCATAATAATAGAAAATGAAAGAAGTAGTAGTTATAATTTGAAACTGTATGTTTCCGAAGTGATTATCACTATGTTCTCAGTCAGGTTTTTGTAAAAAAAATTAAGAAAAACAAAAGAGATTGTAGAAATTTAGACAAATAAAAGAAAGATTTGTTAAATATACTACTAATTGTTGTTAGCTACAGTTCAGAAATATTTAAAAGAAACAATACTCCGTTGTACCAATAGAGCTGTCAAATGGTCGGGCCGCCCATGGGCTTGACCAGTCCAAACTATGATGGGCGGTCCATGGTTACGACCAAATAACAAATGGTCCAATTGGGCGTAAAACCTATTTCACCCGTGGACAATTTGGTCCTGCCTAGATAGGCTTCGGCCTGCCCAAATCATTTAAAAAATTAGGGTCTTTTCATTTTGGAGAAAGCTGAAATCTCGATTCTCCTTCTCGCCTTCTCGGTTCTAGATGGCGATGCCGACTTTTTCTCCTCCATAGCTTGATCTGTGTTTGTGGGTTCATCAATCATCAATCATCTAGAGTATTGTGCGATTGTCGTCTCTAGATTGCTTGATTTGTGTTGGTGATTGACGGTGAAGCGACGACAACAACAACGGTTCATCGAGGGTGATTGACGGTGAAGCGACAACGACAACGACGGTTCATCGAGGGTTCATCGAAGGTGAGATTCTCTTACCGTTTTCATCATCTCTTGATTAGTTGATTCATCATCGTTTTCATCTATCCTTAAACGATCTCTCTGTCTCTCAGGCTCTCTCTCTCCGGTGACCTCTCTGTCTCTCAGGCTCTCTCTCTCCGGCGACCTCTCTGTCTCTCAGTCTCTCTCTCTCAGGCTCTCTCTCTCTGGCGACCTCTCTCAGGCTCTCTCTCCGACGTCCTCTCTCTCAAGTAAGAGTCTCTGGGTTTTGTCTTTGGAATCAATATCAGTGTATTGTGGATTGATTAAGTAAGAGTCTCTGGGTTTTGTCTTTAGACACGTTGGTTTCAAAATCTGATCATTTCTCTGTTGTTGTTTACATGATTTTTATGCTTACTTCTCTCAGAAGATGGGTGGTAGTGGGAAATCACAATTAGACACATACTTGGATGAGCCAGTGGTTGATAGAAGTTTGGATGATATATCATACTGGAAAGATAATGCAGGCCGCTTCAAAGAGCTGTCTTCAATGGCCTGCGATGTGCTGAGCATCCCTATCACAACGGTGGCGTCGGAATCATCCTTTAGCATCGGTAGCTGAGTCCTCAACAAGTATCGAAGCTGCCTTCTACCCATAAACGTTCAAGCTCT
The DNA here is from genome assembly GCA_016771965.1 of Brassica carinata. Taxonomy (NCBI): domain Eukaryota; kingdom Viridiplantae; phylum Streptophyta; class Magnoliopsida; order Brassicales; family Brassicaceae; genus Brassica; species Brassica carinata. The sequence continues at coordinate 9,831,341 of CM028694.1, forward strand.
TATCTGCGCAAGGAACTGGTTCCGTGGATTTCAAGAGATAGGTGATGAGATTGAGCTCAGCTTTTAGGAAGAGAAAAGAGGTATGTATCATAAACCGTTTATGACTTCGATATGTTTGAATCTTTGTTATGAATTATGATGCATCACAGAGATACATACTTGTTGTGTACTGAGTCGTTTATGACTTGATGTCTTGTTGTATGACTTGATGTCTTGTGATGTTTGTAACGCAGGATGATCAAGGTTTCTATTTGTTTGGCATCAACGGTTGGTATCAACTTTCAAACTCATTGTTCTCATTGTGCTGGTTTGTACTTTGTTTTACAAAAAATGATAATTACATATTTTATAAAATTTAAGTAAGTACAAATAAATAAATTACAGATTTTATGAGATTTTATAAAAAATCATTGTGAATAATATGAATATGAAACATATAAATTAAATTTAATACAAATGAAAATGTATTGGGTGTTTATGGGTTTGACCATTGGACATAGTCTTTATTGGTTTTGTGCATTTTTTTGGACCATTGTCCATTTTGGACCACCCAGTACTACCCATACCTCAAATGGTCCGTTTGGTCAAGTCTAAATGAATTCTAGACAGTCCATTTGAGAGCTGTATGTACCAATTTGTACCAAACATATGATGTTTTAAGCAAATATACAACTATTAAAGCTTTATTTTTATTTAAAAGTATCACTAAAATATAATTTAAAATTATTCAACCAGTTACAAAATCGATTATATTTTTGACTAGATAGTTTTATTAAAATTAAAAGTAACTAAAAATATGAAAACACCTTGAACATCATACGGAGAGGAGCAAGTATAATCCTTTGGTTAAGAACACAACAACATTTTGTAAATCTCATTAATGGTTTGTGTACATCAGAATATGAAAATATCTAATAACATTTTCTCATAAACCACAAGAAAACTATACAGAGTCGTTTTTAATACAGGAACCCATGGAACCAGAGTCTGAGTAAAGAGAAGCTCTGAAAACTGAGGAAATAAAATGTGAAATCTCAATAAACACCAGCATCTGCTTCTATAGCCACTCAAAACAAAAGTCAATGATATAACCGTTTCAAATCTCCCCCTGACTCTTTTAAGGACCATCTAGCTTGATGAGCTCGGCTCGTCTTGGCTCGGTTCTGGTTTGGTTTCTTCTTCTGGTTCAGGCTCAGATGGGTTGTTGGACTTCTTGAACTGAACCAAGATGATGGTCATATTATCACAACCTTCACCACTCGCAGTGTCTGGAGCCAAACATCTATCAACAACTTTTTCGCATACGGTTGAAAGTTTTGTTTCCTGAAAGTTACTGCCAATGTCACAGACCCATACAGTAAAAAAAAAAGGAAGGAAAAAGATAGGACTTACAGTTTTTAACTGTTCATGGATAAAATCTACCAGTTGCTGGCTTGACATACAGTCCCTGAAGAAGATGGGATCAAAATCAAATCCATCATCAAAACTAACCCATATTTACAAAATGAAACATTTGGGGATTTTTTTGTTTACCAGATTCCATCACATGCAACAACAAGAAAATCGTCATCATCACATAGGTCAAGCTAAGGAGAGAAAACAATAACGAATCAGCATAAAGAAACCAAAATCGAGCTCGAAAACATAAGTCAGTTAGATTCTTACAGTGTTTATATCTGGATCAGCAGTAACCATTTGTTTCTCAGATGGTAAGAACTTATTCTGTTTGAACTCCATGTCACCTGCAAAAAAGCAGAAACAATGCTTCAAATCAAGATTACAAGAAGCTCTAATGGAAATGTTGGTGGATAAGAAAAGCTTACCAATTGCTCTAGTCAGATTCAAGCTTCCATTAATACGCCCAGCATGAATAAAGCCACCAGCTTTCAGTATCCTCTCTTTTTCAACTTCAAGATCAGGTTTGTGATCTTTGGAAAGATTGTAAGCCTGACCTTTCCTAGATATCACACAACGTGAGTCACCAGCATTTGCAACAAACAGCTTCTTATCTTTAATAAGAGCTACACATGCTGTACACCCGGAAGTAGGTCCCGGGAAATCAGAATGAGGACCCTGTATAAAAACAAAGGAACCGTTTTAAAAACCTGAAGAGGTCCCATTTCAAACTTCTCGAGAATAAGAAAACATTAGATCTATTTTACATCCTCAAGAGGCCAATTATCAGGCTGGTTATTGGCGTCACCGCTTCTTGGTGACCATATAAATCCTTCAATCATGCCGCTAAACTTATTCATCTTGTCACCAAGTACAGCTAACTCTCGCCATCCTCTCTGTCCTTGCATCATGTCATCCATTCTATAATATTAACAATGAACACATTTAAGCAGAAACCCATTTTTTTGCTGTAAAAGTGTTCTAGATAAACAAGAACACAGAAGAAAAAAAAAATACCTAAAAAATGCTCTCTGAAGAGATGTTTCAATGTCTCCAGCTCCATATGCTTGATTACTGAGAACCTGCTGGTGTAGATACTTGGCACAGAACTTTGCCACAACTTTACCTACACCACTTAGTAAATAGCATGAGTTTCATATCCAAAAGACTACAAGAGCAAACCATCAAAAAATGTACCAAAAGTTTATACACATACAGACAACAGTTCTAGTTCATTACCTCCATGGCCATCATACACACCGAAGAACGATGTCTTATCATCTAGATCAAGAATTGCAGCATGCTAGTAAAATTAAACCAGTTACAATCAAGAGAGACAGGATCAGTCAGGGAAACAAAAAGCAAGATTTGTTTGACTCACCGCATCTTCCATGGTGGCGCGCCAACCTTGCATAGAGGATAATCCATATCTGAGTTTATCATTCTCACCTTCTTCTGATAACTTTTCAGTTTTAGGAGAACTTAGGTATGTCCCCATCTCTTTCTGGAAAGAAGCAAGACTGAACCAATCAGAACATTACACAATCCATTTTTCAGAAAGAAGCTAGCTTTGAACCTATGAGAATCCTACACAATTCATTTTCTACCTCTTGTAGATTCACAGTTGACCAAATCCACTAAGAGCGACTCAGGACAGACCCCAAGATACAAAAGGGTCTGAATTGTTTCAAACAACTAAGAACTACTCATGATAAAGACATCGTTCCGACCAAAAGAAAAAGACCCAGATTCAGATATTTGACTATTCTAACAGAGAAAAGATTCAGATAAGAATGTTTATGGAAGAAAGGTAGCAACTTACATCTCAAGGTAGAAGAAAAAGGAAAGCCCTTTTGAGAACCAAACTCTGGAGTTAGAAGAAACTAGATGGGGGGTAAGAAAGGGGAAAGGGACCAACCACTTGAGATCAGATGTACAATGAGAAAAGGTGAGGTTTTTTTTTTTGGCAGAAAAGCAACGAAAGTTTTCAACTTTTTCACCTTTTTTCTTGTTCATTAACTAAATCTCGAGATTTGTAAATATTTATTAAAGCTCGTCTTATTCTTTATCATCATCAGAGTTACCAGAATATATTATCATAGGAAACTGCAAAAACAGATAAGATTTATTTAACTAATTGCGGATTGTTATAGTAAAGAAAAGAAGAGAGAATAATTGGTCTATCTTGTTGCAGGAATAATGAGTCTTTTATGATTACATGGTTTGGAGATAAAGTCTAATAATTTGGAGTAAGGAATAAGTATCTCTAGGACTTTAAATAATGACATCACTACAATATTCATAACACTTCCTCTTGATGTCTATTATGCGTGTGTGTAAGATACTGCCTCGTTAAAAATCTCATCAGGAAAACACATTGGGAAAAACCAAGATTAAGGGAAAAGGAATGCAGCACCCAGTGACTTCCCCTAATATGTACATATGTTAAGATCTTTGAGATGATGCAATCTGATAAGGTGAATTAACTTCTTGAAAGTAGCAGTGGTAAGCGCTTTGGTGAATAACTCAGCAAAATTGTCACTTGAGCGAACTTGTAGGACACGAACATCGCCATTCTTCTGCAGTGTACGAATCCTGATATGATTCATGTTGATTCTTGCTAAGACTCATGATCTCCAAAGAATGGTGATAGACTTTCATCTTGAAAATGAACAACATTCCTTCTGGATGTTTATCATTTGTGTGTGTCCTTTGTTACCTCGTTAAAACCTTGTCATAGAAAAACCCAGTGGGATAAAAACCATGATAAGGAAAAAGAGTACAACCACACATACTATCATATTTCTTTCCCTGGAAGCAATATCTTCAAGAAATGCATTTCAACCAAATAAATCTTTGAAGATTTGAGTATATCATAATAAACTCTTTCTAGTAGAGTATTCAAGGTCTATAGACTTCTGGTCCACAATTCTCTTTTGACATAGAGAACAATTTCTTGGTCTATTTGGACTTCAAGCCAAATATCTTTACATACACTCGTCTAAACATTCGTCTCGTACATACAAGTTATTCATTTGTAACTAAAAGTTACTATTATAACTTTCTTTCTCATATGAAATTACATCTTTCTGTTATGGAAGAGAATAGTAACTTTCTCAAATAACACTCTTAATATGGTACTTCAGGACCAATCATATATATGATCATCTTAAAATCTTTAAGGATCTTTTAAGATAACATCTCTTATTCTAGATCTTTAGTTTGGAATACATAACAGTGTAGCCTTTTCAAGATTTTTCTTTGATATCTTGCATATTTGCATGTTTTTAGCAATCATATCTTGTGCATTTTGATCATTTAGATTAGGCATTAGGCATCTTTAGGTCCATATTGCATTCATAAGTCAATATCAGGTATTGGAGTGTGTTAAGGAGTGATTGGAGGTGTTTTGGAGCTTTGTGGTCCACAAAGGGGTGAAGAATGGAGTTTGGCCAAGATCAGAACAAGCCAAAACATGATCAAGACCTTACCTTGGACAAGGCAAGAACGAGAACTGATGCGGGACGGGCACCTCCGGACGAGTGACCTGCGCGGCCAGACAGCTCTTGGACGAAGACGGATGGGACGTGGGTTGATGGCCTCTGGATGCACCACCCGCGCGGCCAGACGCCTGAAGACGAAGCCAGCACTTGACGCGGGATGACGGCCTCCAGATCATGCACCCACGCGGCCTGGACGAGAAGGGATGGACAAGGAAGGCCGCGGGTGGACAGACGCGACCCGGACAACCCGCACGGCTGGACGGTACGTGCTGGACGGAGAACGGACGCGGCTGGATGCACACGGAGATGCTTACCCGCGCTGATGCAACCTTGATTGAGCCAGTCACAGATTTTGACCTTGATGAGATGATTGAGAGTGAACCAGGAGCTGGTCTAGGCAACTTAGACGAGATGGAGAGGAGTAGCTTGCACGGATTGGACAAGTAAGCAGTTCAGCCCAACTTAGACAAGAAACAAGCCAATCTCAAGCCTACGGCCTCTTCTCCTATTTCAGCCTATTCTTATCAAGGCCAAGATCCATTCTCTTTGAACCAAGCCCCAACCACTAGATCACAAACCAGGAGATTGACGGAATCTATTTCTGCCTTGGTTATCTCTGAACCAGACCCAAATCCACAATCTAATCAAGACCAGAACCGAGTCAAGCTTACAATTATTCAGTATTTGGTCTCGTCTAGTTTTCTTCTTTCTTTTCCGTAAACTACAAGTCCTTGTTCTGTTTTCCAAGGAGTTTGTGTGTTCTTCTTTCTACAAAATCCTTTGTAATGTTTCTGATTCAATCTATTCACTCTTTTGATTAAAAATCTCTTATCAATCTGTGAATCCTTTGTTCATCATATGAACATCGATTGCTAAGGAGTTCATTCTCCATAAGCATTGTCTTTGGCTGGAAAACAGAGTTCATTCTCTTAGCCATTGATCTTCTACACAAGTTGTGATCTTTCCATCGATCTACAACTGAAGAACCACCTCCATCTCGACTTCTATCCTGATCCATCTTCATCTTTCATCAAACAAAGCAATTCCACAAAAGTCTGATCTTATTTCTATCAAAAACCATCGGATCATCCTTCAAGAGACAGGGACAATAAGAATCTCTTCACCAGGGATTCATCAGGTGGTATCAGAGCATATTGAAGGCTCTTGATCTAGGGTTTGATCTAAAACTCTTCAAAATTCTCTCTTTCTTTTTGGAACCTCGATTTTTCTTTCTGTTTCTTTTGAATCTATTCATTCTCTTGTCTATCTATCTGATTGTATCTGCAAAGAGGGACATCCAGTAATCAAAAAAAAAGATCTTAGAAAGTCGAAGAGAAATCCGACTGAGGCTGAAGAGAAAACCGGCCTGGCTGAGTTGAAATCCAGCTCTGGTGGTAAACCTCTTGCAAAACCAGTTTCTTATCTATCTTCTTCTTTCTGTTTTGGGGTGGGGATTGTTCTCTAAAGCTTGATCTTTGTTCTCTGCTGAGCTACTGGATTCACAAGATAAAACTTCACAAAGAAACCTTGAGAGAAACACTTGAGAGAAACACTTGAGAGAAACACCTGTGAGGCTTCAGCTATCTTATTGTGTACTAACTTGTCTTGTTTAGTTCTTAACAGGGAGCTATGTCTGATCGAGATGAAAGACCTGTTGCTAGATTGGACCAAGTTCAACTTGATGCCCTGATGGCTACCTTGAGATTAGAAGTCCAAAAACAATTGGAATTTGAGAGAGGCTCTTTTGAAACTAACAAAAATTTAGGTACTTCTTCTTCACAGGTTAGGAGAGCAGCTAGGGAGAAGAGAAGGGGCAAGAGACATATGACCACAGATCATGAGACTTTCTCTGGTCGGAGCACTGATGAAGATCGATCAGTAAGGTCAGATAAGTCTAGAAGAGCAGCCTTCCCAAACAGGTCAGAATCAAGGCGTGCTCCAAGGAGCAGGCCGAATGATGATCTTGAAAATCTTAAACTTAGAATACCTATCTTCAGTGGGTCTAGCAAGCCGGATGACTATCTTGATTGGGAGAAAAGATGGAGCTTGTGTTTGATTGTCAAAGTTATTATGAGACAAAGAAGGTAAAGCTTGCTGTGACTGAGTTCAAAAACTATGCCTTGCACTGGTGGGATCAGATTGTTTCTACTAGGAGGAGGACTGGAGAACCACAAGTGGCCTCATGGTTTGAGCTGAAAACACTCATGAAGAAAAGGTTTGTTCCAAGCTACTATGGCCGAGATGTCCACCAGAAGCTAAGGAAGCTGACCCAAGGAACCAAGAGTGTGGAGGACTACTACCAAGAGATGGAGATGCTCATGGCCAAAGTAGCTATAGATGAAGATTCAGAAGCCACCATGGCACGCTTTCAAGCAGGCCTTAACCGTGGCATACAAAGCTGTAGCTGCAGAAGTATGTGGATATCTTTGAACTTCTCCACAAGGCTATTCTTGTTGAGCAGCAGCAGAAGAGAAGGACCAACAACAAGGGAAGCTATGGTAGCAACTTCAGATCATCTAAGGAGGATAAGATGTTTACCAAGCCAAAGGAGGAAGCAAAGAAAGATGACATATGAAAAGCACCAGCAACCAGAGCTAGAGATGTGAAGTGCTTCAAATGCCATGGGTTTGGACACTATGCCAACGAGTGCACCAAGAAGAAGGTGATGAACCTTTTGGACAGTGGAGAGAAGATATCTGAAGAAGAAAAAGAGGAAGCATCCGAGGAGGAGTCCATAGACTATCCAGTTCGTGGAGAGTTACTTGTGACTAGGAGTTCTTTGAAAGTCCAATCCAAACCAGAAGAAGAAGAAGACCAAAGGGAGAATCTCTTTCACACCCGTTGCACTATCTATGATAAAGTCTGTAGTTTGATTATAGATGGTGGCAGTTGTACTAATGTTGCTAGTGAATCTCTTTTAGAAAAGCTTGAACTTAAGACAGGGAAGCATCTTAAGCCATATCTCCTCCAATGGCTCAATGAAGATGGTGAGCTAAAGGTTACTGAACAGGTGATAGTACCTATTACAATTGGGAGATACCAGGATGAGATTGTGTGTGATGTTCTGCCAATGGACTCGAGTCATATCTTGTTACGAAGGCATGGCAATACGACAAGAAAACTATCCATGATGGGTTCACAAACCACCATTCCTTCACCCACAGGAACAAGAAAATTGTCTTGGCGCCCCTATCACCTCAGGAAGTCCATGCTGATCAGTTACAACTCAAAGCCAAGCGCCAAGAAGCTAAAGATCAAAAGCAACCTTCTGATGGTAAGAAAAGCAAGGAAGCACATCTCATGGCCAAAAACAGTGAGGTTAAGAAAGCTATGTACCTTAAACAAACAATGCTTTTGTTTATTTATAAGGGAGCTTTGCTAACTTCTTCTAACCATGCACCGGAGCTACCGAGTGAACTTGAGTTTATCTTGCAGGATTATGGTGATGTCTTTCCAGAAGAAAGTCCAGCAGGTCTACCTCCTTTCCGTGGGATTGAGCACCAGATAGATTTGGTTCCAGGCGCCTCTCTTCCCAACTGGCCAGCATACAGAACCAATCCTGAAGAAACCAAGGAACTACAAAGGCAGGTGGATGAGCTGATGGAGAAGGGCCAAATAAGAGAAAGCATGAGTCCTTGTGTTGTACCTATGCTATTAGTGCCCAAGAAGGATGGAAGTTGGCGCATGTGTGTTGATTGCAGAGCCATCAACAATATCACTGCAAAGAATAGACATCCTATCCCTAGACTTGATGACATGTTAGATGAACTTCATCGTTCTAATGTGTTTTCCAAAATAGATCTAAAAAATGGCTATCATTAGATTAGGATGAAAGAAGGGGATGAGTGGAAAACTGCATTTAAAACAAAACATGGTATGTATGAATGGCTTGTAATGCCATTTGGCCTCACCAATGCCCCTAGTACCTTCATGAGATTGATGAACCACGTTTTGAGGGCTTTCATAGGTCATTTTGTTGTAGTTTATATCGATGACATCTTGATCTATAGCAAAAGTTTGAATGAGCATGTTAATCATCTGAAAGCTGTGCTAGAAGTACTTAGGAAAGAATCACTCTTTGCTAATTTTAAAAAGTGTACTTTTGGAACAGATCACCTTGTGTTTTTAGGCTTTAATGTTACAGCTCAAGGCATCAAGGTGGATGAAGAAAAGATCAAGGAAATCCGAGATTGGCCAAGTCCTAATAGTGTGGGCGAGGTTAGAAGCTTCCATGGACTTGCAGGATTCTACAGAAGGTTTGTCAAGGACTTCAGCACCATTGCTGCACCACTCACATAAGTCATCAAGAAGAATGTAGGCTTAAAATGGGAGAAGACACAAGAGGAAGCTTTTCAGAACCTAAAAGGGAAGTTGACTAATGCTCCTTTGCTTGCTCTTCCAGATTTTACTAAGACCTTTGAAATTGAATGTGATGCTTCTGGTGTAGGAATTGGAGCTGTGATCATGCAAGAAAAGAGACCCATTGCCTACTTTAGTGAGAAACTAGGAGGAGCCATGCTGAACTATCCAACCTATGACAAAGAACTGTATGCCTTGATCCGAGCACTTGAAACCTGGCAGCATTACTTTTGGCCAAAAGAGTTTGTGATACACACTGATCATGAGTCTCTCAAACATCTCAAGGGCCAGCACAATCTGAACAAAAGGCACGCCAAATGGGTTGAGTTTCTTGAAACCTTTCCTTATGTTATTCACTATAAGCAAGGTAAGGAAAATATTGTAGCTGATGCTTTGTCTAGAAGATTCACCTTACTTGCTGCCATGGAAACTAAGTTGTTAGGATTTGAACAAATCAAGACATATTATGTTGATGATCCTGATTTCAGAGTTTTCTTTGAGGAAAGTAAAAAGCATTCTAGTGGCAAATTTTATCAGTCTAATGGATTCTTGTTCTTTGAAAATCGTTTGTGCTTACCTCAGTGTTCTTTGAGAGAATTGTATGTGAAGGAGACGCATGAAGGAGGACTAATGGGACATTTTGGTGTGGCTAAGACTCTTAGCATACTAAAGGAGCACTTCTACTGGCCAAGCATGAGAAAGGATGTGGAGAAGCATTGCAGCCGATGTCTTGTTTGCACTCAAGCCAAAGCTAAGAACCGACCTTAAGGTCTGTATACTCCTCTTCCTATTCCAAACTCTTGTTCTCAACAACTTTTCACCCACAAACTGATGGGCAAACGGAAGTGGTCAATAGGACTTTATCATCTCCTTTGAGAACTGTGGTTAATAAAAACATTAAGTCTTGGGAAGATTGTTTGCCTCGTGTGGAGTTTGCCTATAATCATTCTGTGCATAGGACTACAAAGTATTCTCCTTTTCAAATTGTATATGGCTTTAGTTGTTTGACTCCACTTGATTTGTTACCTTTACCTATCAATGAGCAGATTAACCTTGATGGAAAGGCCAAGGCCGAGTTTTTTGTTGCTTTGCATGAACAGGTTAAGAAGAACATTGAGGAGAGGACTAAGGAATACGCAAAACAGGCCAACAAGAAGAGACGTGAGTTGATTCTAGAGCCAGGGGACTTGGTGCCCATCTATTTGAGAAAGGATAGGTTTCGTGATGAAAGAAGATCCAAACTCTTACCAAGAACTGATGGACCATTCAAAGTTCTTGAACGAATCAACAAAAATGCATACAAGATAGATCTTCAAGGTAAGTATGCTGTCAGTTCTACTTTCAATGTTGCTGACTTAATCCCTTTTGTGGCAAATGATTCGGATTTGAGGTCAAATCCTCTTAAAGGAGGAGGGGATGATGCAACCTTGATTGAGCCAGTCACAGATTCTGACCTTGATGAGATGATTGAGAGTGAACCAGGAGCTGATCTAGGCAACTTAGACGAGCTGGAGAGGAGTAGCTTGCACAGATTGGACAAGGAAGCAGCTCAGCCCAACTTAGACAAGAAACAAGCCAATCTCAAGCCTACGGCCTCTTCTCCTATTTCAGCCTATTCTGATCAAGACCAAGACTCATTATCTTTGAACCAAATCCCAATCACTAGATCACAAACCAGGAGATTGAGGGAATCGATTTCTGCCTTGGTTATCTCTGAACCAGACCCAAATCCACAATCTAATCAAGACCAGAACCGAGTCAAGCTTTACAATTATTCGGTCTTTGGTCTTGTCTATTTTTCTTCTTTCTTTTTCTTAAACTACAAGTCCTTGTTCTGTTATCCAAGGAGTTTGCGTGTTCTTCTTTCTACAAAACCCTTTGTAATGTTTCTGATTCAATCTATTCACTCTTTTGATTAAAAATCTCTTATCAATCTGTGAATCCTTTGTTCATCTTATAAACATCGATTGCTAAGGATTTCATTCTCCATAAGCATTGTCTTTGCTGGAAAACAGAGTTCATTCTCTAAGCCATTGATCTTCTACACAAGTTGTGATCTTTCCATCGATCTACAACTGAAGAACCACCTCCAACTCGACTTCTATCCCTGATCCATCTTCATCTTTCGTCAAACAAAGCAATTCCACAAAAGTCTGATCTTATTTCTATCAAAACCCATCGGATCATCCTTCAAAAGAAATGGACAATAATAATCTCTTCACCAGGGGTTCATCACGCGCGGCCTGGTCGACGAACTGGACGAGGGACGGCTGCGGGTTGGCTGGACGTGGGTCAGCCTGATCCTCCTAACCCGGGTCGTGTCCAATGCTCTTTCTTTTGCTTGACTCTGATTGGCCGAGACTAAATGACCTCAAGGAATTTTTAGACTTTTTCCTTTATGTTTTTAGGGCTCTCAAAGCCTCATATAAATACTCTTGTAATCCCCTTTGTGGGATCGAACTTCTTTTCTTTTAAGAACACACTTGGATCTTGAAGAAAGTTTGGATCTTGGATCCTTTTTCATCTCATTCTCTTTGTGTTTATTGGATTATCTTGCTCACTATCATGTTTAACCTTGAATCATCCATGGTTTTAGGGTTATTCATGTCTATTAGTGAGTAGATCTATCTAGGATTCATGGGCTTGGGAGACTAAGGGTGATTAGGTGTAGATCTAAGATGTTTTAGGGTAGATCCATCTTGATCCTTGATTATAGAGTGTTCTTATTGCTATTTTGGAGTTGGCCTCTTCATGATAGAGCTATAGGCATTTCATGCCCGAAAGGTGTTTGATGAAATGCCTGAACCAACTCTCCAATGCTTTTAACATTCTTTACCAAGAAGATTTGTTGTTAAAGGTGTTAAGATGGCTATTAGACTTGATATTAATGATTGCTTAGATAATATTCAACCAAAGAGATTTGATGCTTGAGTTATCTTTGTGAATGAACTTTCATCTAGAGATAGAGCTTGTTTAGTATTGTGTTCTAGGTCTAAGGTTGATAGATTGATTGTATTGCTGCCATTTTAGATTGAAACTTGATCACTCAAGGTCAATTCTCTTGTCCCATGAGTCCCCTTGCCTCATATTGAAAGAAAGTTCACTCCTTTATTGCATTTTTATTATTGTCTTAGTTCATAATCATCTTCACTCAATGGTTGCACTTAGATTAATCTTAGATTTGCATTCCCCTTGCATTGAACTCTCTTAGAATTGGTTCAACATCTTTCTATACTACAACATTTGATTGGGAGCCTTGAAAACTCCAAGCATCAAATTGGCGCCGTTGCCAAGTTCTAAGTTGATTTTGACATTGGGATTTAGTCACTTTCTTGAGACTAAGTCATTTTTCTTTTATGGCATTATTGATTCTCCTTCTTCTTCTCCCTTTGCATTTCAGGTGTATGATCACAAGAAGCAGAGGTGCATCAAACTTAGTACCCACTGGTTAAGAGATTGCTGCATTTTAGAGGGAGATAGCAAGAAAGAGAAGAGACGAAGAGCAACAGACTCACTTACATAGATTGGGGTTTGAAATGCAGAATCACCAACATCAACCTCAAGATGGAGTTACCCAAGGAGCTACAAACCTTAGGGCACAACATCAGCCTCAAGATGGCACTGGGGCTTATGACCAACCTCACATTCATGGTAATAGGTTGGGGATCAGAGCACCAGCTGTGGAGAACAACAACTTCGAGATCAAGTCAGGACTGCTCAGTGTGATAGAGAACAACAAGTTTCATGGTCTGGCTGTTGAGGATCCTCTGGATCACCTGGATCAGTTTGACAAGTACTATGACTTGTCCAAGACCAATGGAGTCTCTGAAGATGCCTTCAAGCTCTGGCTGTTTCCTTTCTCTCTAGGTGACAAGGCACACCAATGGGAGAAGGCTCTTCCAAGTGACTCTATCACCACTTGGAATTAGTGCAAGAAGGCTTTCCTAGACAAGTTCTTCTCTACCTCCAGGACAGCCAAGATCAGAAATGAAATCTCTGGGTTTCAGCAGAAGAATCTTGAGGGTTTCAGTGAAGCATGGGAGAGGTTCAAAGGCTACTGGTCTCAATGCCCACACCATGAATTCACCAAGGAGAGCTTACTTAGTAATTTCTATCGTGGTGCTCTCCCACATTGCAGAAACAGACTTGATACTGCTAGCAGTGGTTTCTTCTTGGGAAGAACTGAGCAGGATGCAGAAGAGCTGGTGGAGAACATGGCCAAGACTAATTCAGTATACAGTGAGGAGCATGATAGAAGGAACAGAGGCACTGATGGAGATGATCAGCACACAAAGAAGGAGCTGAAATCTCTCCAAGACAAATTGGACATGTTTCTTGCAGAGAAGGCTAAGCAAGAGCTGATTAACTCCGTTGGGAACCAGAAACAAGAGCAGCCTGCAGGGATTAAGGAGGTTGATGGTTTAGAAGGCAAAGAGGAGCTGTGCTTCATCAATGCTAGTGGCACATGGTATAGGAAAGAGCCTAATTTTCAGTACCAAAACAACTATCAGCAAAGGCCTTACTACAACAATCAGCAAGGAGGTTACCAAGCCAAGCAGAACTATCTTCAAGCCAACCAGTCTCCTCAGACTCAAGGAAGCTCTTCTCAAGCTCAAGCTCCAGATTCAAATGTGGAATCCATGTTCAAGCCACTCTTGGAATTTCAAGCAAGGAATGAGAAGACAAAGATTTATGAGTTCAAGAACATCCATGCAAAGATTGATGGGAACTACTCTGACCTCAACAACAAGTACAGCAACTTGCCTCTCACCTCAAAGCTTTGGAGAGCCAGGTTGCTTCTATGTCTTCATCTTCCACAAGCCCAGTGGGATCTTTACCAGGAAAACCAGAGAAGAATCCCAAAGAGTCTTGCAATGTTGTCATCTCTACTACTTCTTCAGACATTTGAGCTGAGTGATCATGAGAGAGAGGTGAATGAGATTGAGAAGCTAGTGTTTGGGACTGAGCTTGGGAAAGTTCAGAAATTGGTTGTAGCCAAAGCTGAGGCTAAGATAGTGAAGGAATCTCCCAAGAAGGTTGAAGTAAGGATTCTGAAAAGGGATGAGCCTGAGACACCAGTTGAGAAGAGTGCTGACCAAAAGCTGAAAGAGGTGAAACAGGAAGACAATGAGGTCGAGCTATCACCATATGATAAGCTCCCTTTTCTCCAACGAGTTCTCACCAAATCTCAGAAGAAGGTGCTTTCCAAGTTCAGGAAAGATCTTAGTGATGTGGGGGTATGGCTTCCAGAGATCTCGGGTATGCGTGAAGCTCATGTCCAAATGATGCTCATTAAGGACATTCTAGACCACCAAGCTAAAGTGGCCGAGCTTTTGGACATCTCCATTCTGAAGATTGATCCACCAATCCCTCCAAAGTCCCTCCCTAAGCTTGAGTCTCAAGGGAAGTTCACCTTGTCTTGCTCCCTTGGTAAGATAACTATGGATGATGCTCTTGTTGATAGTGGTGCAAGTGTGAATGTGATTTCCATGAATATGGTGAAGAGTCTTGGGATTGAAAGCATGGAACTAGATACTTCTTCTCTCACCTTTGGGGACTCTTCTTCTACAACCCCAATTGGTATCATCAAGGACTTCCCTTTGAAGATTGGATCCTGGACCATACCTATTGACCTCACTGTTTTGAAGATGGCAACTGAGAAGAGAGTTCCTTTGATCCTTGGCACTCCTTTCCTCACAATAGTTGGAGCTTGCATTGACTTTCCCAACAAGAAGGTCACCCTCATGCATGTGAACAAAGCTGTTTCCTATCCCCTCTAATCTCCATTGGGTGTTGGCTATTGTGGGACAATCACTTGTGGTGAACAAGCTGTTGAGAAGTCCCAAGATGAACTGGTTGTTTGTAAGAACGAAGGTCTTGATGGAGAGTCTTCTAAAGAGTTTTGTGTTGAGTACTTGGAAAGTGCTAAAAAGGAGGGGATGAGTGGAGCCTCAAAATCCACTCATGGCAAGAAGAAAATGCTGAAAGAATCTCATCCTCCACCTCTTGGTCTGCTCCCACACACTCTCACTCTCCATCCAACGAAGCTCAAGGATGGTGCCATTGAGTACAAGCTCAAGTGTAAGGGCAAGTCCACGCCATTCTCAAGTGTTAGAGCCATCATCACTCCTCAGCTCCAAGGTGATCCCATCAAGCTTCAAGAGCTTCTCTCTCAGGTCCTTACCATCACTTTTGAAGGTGGGAAGGATCCTCCTTCTCACTAGTCCAAGAGACAAGGTAGTCAAGCTAGTGACTCAAAACAAGGTCACTTGGGAGGAATTTCCATGATTATCCTTGTACATAGCTTTGCAATTTCATTTCTTTAAGCTTTTAATAAAAGTGGTTGAGGTTTTCAGGTTGAGCCTAGCACTAGAGGAGAGAAGAAAGGTGGTGAAGCACCTGATACTTATGATTGCCATGTAGCAGCCTCCTCTAGTTGCTATGAATCAAGCCAGCTCCTAGCCCAGACACCAAAACACCACGCCCAATCTCCTTTTGAGGTATCACTCGACCTCTTCTTGTATATACCATTGCTTTTGCCTTGTTTCGGTATCTCCTTCTCTCTTACTCACACAGAGACTGGGTGATTTAAGTTTGGGGGAGGTACCAGGTATTTGATCATGTTTGCTTTGTGATTGTGAGTCTCATGCATTGCATTGTACATTCATATATGCATAGAAAAACAAATTTTTTTTTTTTTGAAATTTTTGAATCACGTAGTTGCATCACTTGCATTCTTAAGATTGAGTCTAGAGCATATAGGTTGCATTCACTTACATATGGAGTATTGCTTTGTAAAGAATACTTGTTTGCACTGAATTTTAAACCCTAGTTAAACATATCAAGTAGCTTAAGGATCTTTTGAAAGGCTTACATGCTTTGAGCCTTGAAAAATCTTCTTGAAACTTGCTTGCTTGCTTGATATTGGCATTGTTTTTAAAACCAGCTCCAACCTGAACTTAGACTTGAATGAACTTAATTTCTCTTGCATATGGGCATTTGCATACTTGATCATGGGTCTCATACACATTAGGGTTATCTTTCCCCATTGTACCACTCTTTGTTAACCCAAATGGCATTTCCTTACCCTTGATCCCTAGCCATTCTTTGAAGCCTACATTGATTTGCATGAGTGAGGCCTCCTTTGATAGCTTTTCATGTGTAAAATCTTGAGAGTATTGGGAGCGACATGGATTTGTTCTCATCTCTTGCTAGCATAGGGTCATTATTTGAGCTAGCTTCTAGGATGGTGAGTGGGGTCTTTGTTCCTTAAAGGTTTATATCTTGGATTTGGGAAGTGATAAAGTTGAGATTGATGAACAAAAGAGTGTCATGAGATAGAAAAACCTTAGAGACCTAGAATAGAAAGATAAGAAAGCTCTTGATTGTTTTAGACCTTCCCCCTTATAAAAAATGAGAAAAAGAAAAAGAAAAGAAACGAAAAGAAAAAGAAAGATTCAATAAGATAGTGGGGAAGGGAAAACAAAAAGAGTTAGAGCTTAGAAAAGTGAATAAGAGGTCTTTAGTGGTTGTATCATAAGAAAAGAGAAGTTGTTCATTGGGTGAGTGATGTGAGTGTTTTTCATTTTGGGTTATGGGATGAATGAAAAAGGTGTAGAACTTGTGATCACTTAGGAATGGGGTAGAATGATGAAGATGGATCCATGTATGCATGAATTGCTCCTAGTCTTACATAAATTTTGCGTAATGATCAAGCTCCTTGATTTTTGAGTGATTGCCACCTTGAAATGATGCAAAACCCTCCTTTTCATCCATATTAGATCATTTGATCACCTAGCCAAATGATTGAGATCTTGTGCCCATTTGTGAGAATTTACCTTGTGTGTGTGTGAGTGAATCAATGTGAGGGTTGATTAAGAGAACATGTTAGTTGATAGGCATTGCATCTGGTGTAGAGGCATAAGAGTATTGATAGGCCTTGAGAAGCTAGAGCATAATAAGAGAGTTTTGCTCATGCTATTTGCTATGTTTCTTTAGGATGTCAAGTTGAGTGCTATGAGTGTTTCTTTTGGCTTTGCTCCCATCTTTATATCTCTCCTCCTTGTGTTTTGAAAAGTTTACTTGAAGACAAGTAAAGGACTAGTGTGGGAGAGTTGATATCTTGCATATTTGCATGTTTTTAGCAATCATATGTTGTACATTTTGATCATTTAGATTAGGCATTAGGCATCTTTAGGTCCATATTGCATTCATAAGTCAATATCTGGTCTTGGAGTGTGCTAAGGAGTGATTGGAGGTGTTTTGGAGCTTTGTGGTCCACAAGGGGGTGAAGAATGGAGTTTGGCCAAGATCAGGACAAGTCAAACCATGATCAAGACCTTACCTTGGACAAGGCCAGGACGAGAACGAACGCGGGACGGGCACCTCCGGACGAGTGACCCGCATGGCCGGACAGCTCTTGGACGAAGACGGATGGGACGCGGGTTGATGGCCTCTGGATGCACCACCCGCGCGGCCAGACGCCTGAAGACGAAGCCAGCACTTGACGCGGGATGATGGCCTCCGGATCATGCACCCGCGCGGCCTGGACGAGAAGGGATGGACATGGACGGCCGCGGGTGGACAAACGCGACCCGGACAACCCACGCGGCTGGACGGTACGTGTTGGACGGAGGACGGACGCGGCTGGATGCCCGCGGAGACGCTTACCCGCGTGGCCTGGTTGAAGAACTGGACAAGGGACGGCCGCGGGTTGGCTGGACGCGGGTCAGCCTTATCCTCCTAACCCGGGTCGTGTCCAATGCTCTTCCTTTTGCTTGATTCTGATTGGCCGAGACTAAATGACCTCAAAGACTTTTTAGACTTTTTCCTTTATGTTTTAAGGGTTCTCAAAGCCTCATATAAATACTCTTGTAGTCCCCTTTGTGGGATCGAACTTCTTTTCTCTTAAGAACACACTTGGATCTTGAAGAAAGTTTGGGTCTTGGATCCTTTTTCATCTCATTCTCTTTGTGTTTATTGGATTATCTTGCTCACTATCATGTTTAACCTTGAATCATCCATGGTTTTAGGGTTATCCATGTCTATTAGTGAGTAGATCTATCTAGGATTCATGGGCTTGAGAGACTAAGGGTGATTAGGTGTAGATCTAAGATGTTTTAGGGTAGATCCTTCTTGATCCTTGATTGTAGAGTGTTCTTATTGCTATTTGGAGTTGGCCTCTTCATGATAGAGCTATAGGCATTTCATGCCCGAAAGGTGTTTGATGAAATGCCTTAACCACCTATCCAATGCTTTTAACATTCTTTACCAAAGAGATTTGTTGTTAAAGGTGTTAAAATGACTATTAGACTTGAAATTAATGATTGCTTAGATAATATTCAACCAAAGAGATTTGAGGCTTGAGTTATCTTTGTGAATGAACATTCATCTAGAGATAGAGCTTGTTGAGTATTATGTTCTAGGTCTAAGGTTGATAGATTGATTCTATTGCTGTCATCTTAGATTGAAACTTGATCATCCAAGGTCAATTCCCTTTTCCCATGAGTCCCCTTGCCTCATATTGAAAGAAAGTTGACTCCTTTATTTCATTTTAAGTATTGTCTTAGTTCATAATCATCTTCACTCAATGGTTGCACTTAGATTAAGCATAGCCTTGCATTCCCCTTGCATTGAACTCTCTTAGAATTTGTTCGACATCTTTCTATACTACAACATTTGATTGGGAGCCTTGAAAACTCCAAGCATCATTCTTCCAAATAGACAATTTTTTATAACTCTTCAAGAACTTGTATTATATTCAAATCAATGATTCTACTGATTCATAACCCCTTGATAAATACAAATATTTATTGATTAACCTCAAGTATTTAATATATATCATAAAACATATTTCGATCGAATAGCTAGAGTTCCCGGGAACATGATTTCGATATCATCAATCCTTCATGGATTCTTTCTTTCAGGGATTAACATTTTCAGTGAGTCGTATAATTCAACTTCTTCTTTTATTATCAGACTAATAAGAAACTTGAAAGTAGTTGCATCTACCACATGAGACTATATCTCTTCACAAGCAATTCCATATTGATCTTTCTTTGGCGCAACAACCCATTTGTATTCCAATTGTCTTACACTTTCTAGTGTATGGACTACTGGTCAAAATACTTCTCTTTGTCACAAGAGTTTGTATCTTTGTCTATTGCTTCTTTCTGATTTGGCCAATCATTCATGTGTGTACACTTTTGCAATAGACTTTCTTTCATGATCCTCTTTCTCATTCATCATATAAAATGCTACTTTACATGCATAAGTTTCATCGACGTCGATTTGCTTATCGGTTCCATTTTATTTTATACATGACATAATTTATTGAGATCTCTTCATTGTCTCAGGTACCTGAATTTCTTTCAGTCATATTTAACGTCTCTTTTGGAGATCATTCAAAACTATGTTTCCTCTTAACCATTATTAATTATGCTCTTTTTCATTTACGAGGATTTTTATCTTTGGAACCAATATGTCTACCACGCTTAATGCATGACTAGCAGTTTGATATTGTTCTTTTAGAACATCAATTCTTATTGGAGCATTTACAACTGGTATATGTGACTTTATCACTCTGGGTCAACAAATGTGTCTGACAACTGCTTTACTAAGATCTATAATTGAATTGTCTTTTGGATTTCTATTTGACATTCTCTTTTGTCCGAGAATCAATGATAATTCATATTAACTTCTTTTATTTTCCAGCTGTTTATTTTCTCCCCTTATGTTGGAAAATACTAATTCACTTTTAGCATTCATATAGAGCCTTTACTCATATCCTTCAGGGATGACTCTAGATTCCTATCCAACATATATTTCCAACCTCATTTGAAAACTTATCTTAGTTAAAGCTCTGTGGTGGAGCATCTTGAGTATATATTGCAAATCCATAATCCTTAGACGAAATGGTTGGTTTTTGACTCAAATACCAATGATGGGGAGAACTAGTGATTACTTGTTTGCTTGTTGTTAACAGTGTTGCTCAAAATGTTTAACACTTATCCTAGTGAATTTTTTTATAGTCGTCAAAGACTGTTAGACTTGAATTCACCAATATTATAAAGATGCTTGGTGGGTAATCAGTCCACCAACAACTCTTTTATTAATACCAATATTTTCCTTTGGCTGGTGAAAACCGTATTATCATTTTACTGTATGAGCAAGCAACATATGTAAAATCATTCAAAAGTCAATATCTGGTCTTGGAGTGTGCTAAGGAGTGATTGGAGGTGTTTTGGAGCTTTGTGGTCCACAAGGGGTGAAGAATGGAGTTTGGCCAAGATCAGGACAAGTCAAACCATGATCAAGACCTTACCTTGGACAAGGCCAGGGCGAGAACGAGCAGCGGGGCGGGCACCTCGGACGAGTGACCCGCATGGCGGACAGCTCTTGGGCGAAGACGGATGGGACGGGTTGATGGCCTCTGGATGCACCACCAGCGGCCAGGCGCCTGAAGACGAAGCCAGCACTTGGCGGGATGATGGCCTCCGGATCATGCACCAGCGGCCTGGGCGAAGGGATGGACATGGGCGGCCGCTGGTGGACAAACGCGACCGGACAACCCAGCGGCTGGGCGGTGCGTGTTGGACGGAGGACGGACGCGGCTGGATGCCAGCGGAGGCGCTTACCAGCGTGGCCTGGTTGAAGAACTGGACAAGGGACGGCCGCGGGTTGGCTGGACGCGGGTCAGCCTTATCCTCCTAACCCGGGTCGTGTCCAATGCTCTTCCTTTTGCTTGATTCTGATTGGCGAGACTAAATGACCTCAAAGACTTTTAGACTTTTTCCTTTATGTTTTAAGGGTTCTCAAAGCCTCATATAAATACTCTTGTAGTCCCTTTGTGGGATCGAACTTCTTTTCTCTTAAGAACACACTTGGATCTTGAAGAAAGTTTGGGTCTTGGATCCTTTTTCATCTCATTCTCTTTGTGTTTATTGGACAACATTATTTGTGTGGAAAGTATTTTCCAATATATATGCATCATTAAAACTTTTTAGAAATTTTAGTTTCAAACTTAACATCCAACATAGTTAAGCTTTATTTACAAGAGTTCAGGTCTTGTAATATTTAGATGCAATATATATAATGAGTTTTAGTTAATCACATTCAAGTGATCATACTTTTCTTTGGATTAACATGAGTCAGATAATTCAACTTCTTCTTTTATTATCAGACTAATAAGAAACTTGAAAGTAGTTGCATCTACCACATGAGACTATATCTCTTCACAAGCAATTCCATATTGATCTTTCTTTGGCGCAACAACCCATTTGTATTCCAATTGTCTTACACTTTCTAGTGTATGGACTACTGGTCAAAATACTTCTCTTTGTCACAAGAGTTTGTATCTTTGTCTATTGCTTCTTTCTGATTTGGCCAATCATTCATGTGTGTACACTTTTGCAATAGACTTTCTTTCATGATCCTCTTTCTCATTCATCATATAAAATGCTACTTTACATGCATAAGTTTCATCGGCGTCGATTTGCTTATCGGTTCCATTTTATTTTATACATGACATAATTTATTGAGATCTCTTCATTGTCTCAGGTACCTGAATTTCTTTCAGTCATATTTAACGTCTCTTTTGGAGATCATTCAAAACTATGTTTCCTCTTAACCATTATTAATTATGCTCTTTTCATTTCTGAGGATTTTTATCTTTGGAACCAATATGTCTACCACGCTTAATGCATGACTAGCGGTTTGATATTGTTCTTTTAGAACATCAATTCTTATTGGAGCATTTACAACTGGTATATGTGACTTTATCACTCTGGGTCAACAAATGTGTCGACAAGCTGCTTTACTAAGATCTATAATTGAATTGTCTTTTGGATTTCTATTTGACATTCTCTTTTGTCCGAGAATCAATGATAATTCATATTAACTTCTTTTATTTTCCAGCTGTTTATTTTCTCCCTTATGTTGGAAAATACTAATTCACTTTTAGCATTCATATAGAGCCTTTACTCATATCCTTCGGGATGACTCTAGATTCCTATCCAACATATATTTCCAACCTCATTTGAAAACTTATCTTAGTTAAAGCTCTGTGGTGGAGCATCTTGAGTATATATTGCAAATCCATAATCCTTAGGCGAAATGGTTGGTTTTGACTCAAATACCAATGATGGGGAGAACTAGTGATTACTTGTTTGCTTGTTGTTAACAGTGTTGCTCAAAATGTTTAACACTTATCCTAGTGAATTTTTTATAGTCGTCAAAGACTGTTAGACTTGAATTCACCAATATTATAAAGAATCAAACAAACCAACGAGTTGTCACTGGCCCATGTTAAAACTATAAAATAATAATCAATAAATTCACTGAAAATATTGATCAAATAATGAAACAATAGAAATTCATGAGATCATGACAACACATCAACAAATCCACAAAATCATAAAATATATTAACTATATGAGATCCGTGACTATGCTTTGTTTCATAATTATAAAATTCAACACAAATCAAAATCAGTTACTTATTGATTTATTTATGTCGCGTTACAAAACGATTGATATATTTATTAGTTTATATATGTTAGTATGCATATGCAAATCTGTTTGAAATTAATAAAAATAATTGAAAAAAAATTATAAAAAATACATTAAAAGTATTAGATGCAATACTGATTAATAAAAATTACTAAAACTTAAGTTATAAAATAAAGTACAAGAACAATATAAAATTACTCAATAGAATTACTCTTTGTAATCTATCTATCTATAATCA
Organism: Brassica carinata; assembly: GCA_016771965.1. Lineage (NCBI taxonomy): Eukaryota > Viridiplantae > Streptophyta > Magnoliopsida > Brassicales > Brassicaceae > Brassica > Brassica carinata. The sequence continues at coordinate 9,854,344 of CM028694.1, forward strand.
TGTTCTCCTCAATCCTGGTCAGGACACGTCACTAAGTCGCTTCACCATAAGCCGACGCGTGTCCTCCTTAGCTAAATGCTGCGTCTCATTTTCTCTCTGCTGTGTAGGCTTCGTTATATGTCGTCTTTTGGGCTGTTGTTCTGAGTTCTGTCTGGCCCGTTCGAAGAGGTCTCCTCCTTAACCTAATTCGTCGAAGAGCGTCCATCGTCTCCCCTTTCGTGTGGCGCCGATTGATGCCGTTCCAGCTTCTTCACATCGACTGTAACGTTCCCAGTTAAAGCTTCGTGAACAATCCCATTGATTCCCAGTTAAAACTTACTCAGCGTTCCACAGATTTGTCTTTCTTTCTTTTACTTGGAAAAAAAAATTTTTCTTTTTCCTGGGAGCGCAAAGTGAAACTTTTACAGTTTATCTATTTCCTCTTCACCTACATTTTTATTTGTTAATTTCCATGTAAATGACAAACTCAAGTTTGCTTCCAAAATCAAAATTTTACAACTGTTTCATAATGGGTTTGTATAAAATCTGAGAAATCATCAATACGTTTCAACTTTTTCTACAGTTTTTGTTTTTTTTCCTTGATATAAGTTTGTTTTCTCCTAAACTTCGCATTAAATTTATAATGGCTGAAGCACCAGTTAAATGGACTTTTTTGCAATGATAACAGTCAAGTGACTGAAGATGTTTCTTGAAAGCTGGTCGCTGTTCTTCCACCATACAATTGAGGCACTAAGGCTACTCAGATTTTAGGAAGCTAGGAACATCAAACCGGAGAAGAGTTGATGGAAATAGACATGCTACTCATCGATCCTAAGGTATTACACTAAAAACTCATAATAATTAATCTTCTTTTCCATGTAAAGCTGGTGTTGTAACTTTTATTTATCAAACTTTTGTATCCAGGTCTTAGTAAAACGTCTTAGGGATTAGTCTTTTAATCAGTTTGTTAATGTTTGATACGAAATACAAAGATAAACAAAACCCTAAGAAAATTGCAAAACTACCAATCAAAGAACTCAAGTTTCCCATGACTTTGTGAGGTTCCTTTGTGAGGAACAATCAAAGAACCACTAATTAGGTTCCTTTGTGAGGAACAATCAAAGAACCACTAATTAGGTTCCTTTGTGAGGAACAATCAAAGAACCACTAATATGTTCACTTTCTAGAACAATACTATTTATGTAGATTTTCAACCTCAATATAAAATATCAAATTCTCTTCAAGAGAATTGATCATAATCAAATAGGCGTGATTTATCATCTTACATCATTAACTCATTGTTTTCTTAGTCTCAAGGATACAAAATATGGATATAAACTTCTTAATTTATTTTCTCCCTTATGTTGGAAAATACTAATTCACTTTTAGCATTCATATATATATATATATATATATATCCTCTTCTTATACATTCTATAAGGTTTTACTACCTTGTATTGTACTCACAATAATTTTCTTTCATCTTTAGATGATTTAATCATATCTCTTCTTTATTACCATTTTTATTTTCTCAACTTCAAGTGAGAGTATGAGTTCTGAAAATAAATTCTTTGGATCTTGACCTTATTTATATCTACATTCACGTCTATAACCACTTATATGTTCACTTTCTAGAACAATACTATTTATGTAGATTTTCAACCTCAATATAAAATATCAAATTCTCTTCAAGAGAATTGATCATAATCAAATAGGCGTGATTTATCATCTTACATCATTAACTCATTGTTTTCTTAGTCTCAAGGATACAAAATATGGATATAAACTTCTTAATTTATTTTCTCAACTTCAAGTGAGAGTATGAGTTCTGAAAATAAATTCTTTGGATCTTGACCTTATTTATATCTACATTCACGTCTATAACCACTTATATGTTCACTTTCTAGAACAATACTATTTATGTAGATTTTCAACCTCAATATAAAATATCAAATTCTCTTCAAGAGAATTGATCATAATCAAATAGGCGTGATTTATCATCTTACATCATTAACTCATTGTTTTCTTAGTCTCAAGGATACAAAATATGGATATAAACTTCTTAATTTATTTTCTCAACTTCAAGTGAGAGTATGAGTTCTGAAAATAAATTCTTTGGATCTTGACCTTATTTATATCTACATTCACGTCTATAACCACTTATATGTTCACTTTCTAGAACAATACTATTTATGTAGATTTTCAACCTCAATATAAAATATCAAATTCTCTTCAAGAGAATTGATCATAATCAAATAGGCGTGATTTATCATCTTACATCATTAACTCATTGTTTTCTTAGTCTCAAGGATACAAAATATGGATATAAACTTCTTAATTTATTTTCTCAACTTCAAGTGAGAGTATGAGTTCTGAAAATAAATTCTTTGGATCTTGACCTTATTTATATCTACATTCACGTCTATAACCACTTATATGTTCACTTTCTAGAACAATACTATTTATGTAGATTTTCAACCTCAATATAAAATATCAAATTCTCTTCAAGAGAATTGATCATAATCAAATAGGCGTGATTTATCATCTTACATCATTAACTCATTGTTTTCTTAGTCTCAAGGATACAAAATATGGATATAAACTTCTTAATTTATTTTCTCAACTTCAAGTGAGAGTATGAGTTCTGAAAATAAATTCTTTGGATCTTGACCTTATTTATATCTACATTCACGTCTATAACCACTTATATGTTCACTTTCTAGAACAATACTATTTATGTAGATTTTCAACCTCAATATAAAATATCAAATTCTCTTCAAGAGAATTGATCATAATCAAATAGACGTGATTTATCATCTTACATCATTAACTCATTGTTTTTCTTAGTCTCAAGGATACAAAATATGGATATAAACTTCTTAATTTATTTTCTCAATCATGTGTTTACTGGACAACATTATTTGTGTGGAAAGTATTTTCCAATATATATGCATCATTAAAAACTTTTTCGAGAAATTTTAGTTTCAAACTTAACATCCAACATAGTTAAGCTTTATTTACAAGAGTTCAGGTCTTGTAATATTTAGATGCAATATATATAATGAGTTTTAGTTAATCACATTCAAGTGATCATACTTTTCTTTGGATTATTCTCCAGAATTTATGAATTTTTTTTTTGTAAGATCAAATCTTAAACTTAAGACTCTCATATATATAATAGTAATGAAATATAATAATAAACTATTTCAAATTATATAGAGATATGTCTTATCATAAAGAATTTACTATATCAAGAAATAAATAATACTACTATAGTAATTACTATATATACTAAAATATGTACTTTTATGATTATTTAACAAGGTTTGATCAATCAATGAAATTATATCACTAGTGCCAATTTTCATGCAAAATATTTTATCTAATAAGTTAATTAACCTTGTGTATAAAGCATAAAATAAAATACTTATCTTAATAAGAAGAAGTGCATCGTTGGAGATCTGACACATCGGGAATGATTTATACTTCTCGACTGATTAAGCTCCATGTAAAATATCATCTTTTACAAAACATACACAACTCTGTATTATTCAAAAATTTTCTCATAGAAACATGGCTATTATGTTATAGATTTAAAAATAACAGAATATTAAGAATAACCACTCGTTCAGTGATTTAAATCAATAAAAAAGTAAACCATGAAACATGTTTTATCAAAACATTGTTCAGTAACCATACAGTTATCTTAATCTATTCAAACAGACCACTAAATAATATTATAAAGAATCAAACAAACCAACGAGTTGTCACTGGCCCATGTTAAAACTATAAAATAATAATCAATAAATTCACTGAAAATATTGATCAAATAATGAAACAATAGAGAAATTCATGAGATCATGACAACACATCAACAAATCCACAAAATCATAAAATATATTAACTATATGAGATCCGTGACTATGCTTTGTTTCATAATTATAAAATTCAACACAAATCAAAATCAGTTACTTATTGATTTATTTATGTCGCGTTACAAAACGATTGATATATTTATTAGTTTATATATGTTAGTATGCATATGCAAATCTGTTTGAAATTAATAAAAATAATTGAAAAAAAAAATTATAAAAAAAATACATTAAAAAGTATTAGATGCAATACTGATTAATAAAAATTACTAAAACTTAAGTTATAAAATAAAGTACAAGAACAATATAAAATTACTCAATAGAATTACTCTTTGTAATCTATCTATCTATAATCATGTTCTCCTCAATCCTGGTCAGGACACGTCACTAAGTCGCTTCACCATAAGCCGACGCGTGTCCTCCTTAGCTAAATGCTGCGTCTCATTTTCTCTCTGCTGTGTAGGCTTCGTTATATGTCGTCTTTTGGGCTGTTGTTCTGAGTTCTGTCTGGCCCGTTCGAAGAGGTCTCCTCCTTAACCTAATTCGTCGAAGAGCGTCCATCGTCTCCCCTTTCGTGTGGCGCCGATTGATGCCGTTCCAGCTTCTTCACATCGACTGTAACGTTCCCAGTTAAAGCTTCGTGAACAATCCCATTGATTCCCAGTTAAAACTTACTCAGCGTTCCACAGATTTGTCTTTCTTTCTTTTACTTGGAAAAAAAAATTTTTCTTTTTCCTGGGAGCGCAAAGTGAAACTTTTACAGTTTATCTATTTCCTCTTCACCTACATTTTTTATTTGTTAATTTCCATGTAAATGACAAACTCCAAGTTTGCTTCCAAAATCAAAATTTTACAACTGTTTCATAATGGGTTTGTATAAAATCTGAGAAATCATCAATACGTTTCAACTTTTTCTACAGTTTTTGTTTTTTTTCCTTGATATAAGTTTGTTTTCTCCTAAACTTCGCATTAAATTTATAATGGCTGAAGCACCAGTTAAATGGACTTTTTTGCAATGATAACAGTCAAGTGACTGAAGATGTTTCTTGAAAGCTGGTCGCTGTTCTTCCACCATACAATTGAGGCACTAAGGCTACTCAGATTTTAGGAAGCTAGGAACATCAAACCGGAGAAGAGTTGATGGAAATAGACATGCTACTCATCGATCCTAAGGTATTACACTAAAAAACTCATAATAATTAATCTTCTTTTCCATGTAAAGCTGGTGTTGTAACTTTTATTTATCAAACTTTTGTATCCAGGTCTTAGTAAAACGTCTTAGGGATTAGTCTTTTAATCAGTTTGTTAATGTTTGATACGAAATACAAAGATAAACAAAAACCCCTAAGAAAATTGCAAAACTACCAATCAAAGAACTCAAGTTTCCCATGACTTTGTGAGGTTCCTTTGTGAGGAACAATCAAAGAACCACTAATTAGGTTCCTTTGTGAGAAAATACTACAATAGCTGCAGTGATCTGTTGTCTCGGCTTAAGGTATGCACTCTTCGAACCCTACTTTGTTTATTAATGATTGATGTGGCGAGGGTTCAACTATATGAGAGCTTCGTCTTTTTAGATTATTTATGTTTTGAGGATCGTTTAGCAGAGCTTAGTGCTGCCAAGTTTAGATTGAATTTTTTGTGATGTGGGGAACAGATGAAAGTATTTGTTATGTTCTGTTTCAGATTCTTCTGACGAAATTCAAAAAGTCTTTCTCCATTCTTTGAGACTACACCAAATACTGCTCAAGAGCTCACTCTTGCAAGTATGTTTCTCGTATTGGTTCTACATTTGATGTATATTGCAAGTCAAGTTCATAATTTTGCTTTGCACATCAACTGCATGGAATTTAACATCCAATAAATATCTCTCAAGGGTCACAAAACCTGAGGGTTTGTGTTAGGAAAGAGTGTGCTAGAAGAAGCTATTGGATTAAAAAAGGATGACGAGGGAACAAAGGGAGATAGAACCAATGAGGAGAGTCAGTTCAATGGAATAGTTGTGTGGTGACAAAGCCAGGACAGGCTGCTGCTATCTTGACCAAACTGTGATGCACAAGAAATGTAAGATTCTGATAATACTCATGTACTAATTTTTTTGTCATCAGGAACAAGGCTTTTCATGTCTCCTCACAATGACTTCGATGGAAAGGATCGTGTAACCCTCAGATTAGTATACTTTCCTAATTGCAGGCCTGAGAAGCATACCAATAATGGTTTCAAACAACTTATTATAAGTACTGACATCTGATGCATTCTCTCCAGTTGTTTTGTGAAGACTATAAACGTCAGATGATCAGAGAAACAACAGCTCACATGTGAGAACTGATACAGAGAGAAATGTCTCACCAATGCATTTTTAGAGGCTCTCCTTCTACACATCTAAACCTCAGCTCCTGCAAATGTATTTTGTATTGGAGTATATTACTATCATTCTTCTTCCCAAGAATGTCTTCAATTTTGTTCAAGAAATGTTCTTAGTAATCTTTGCTTATACTTTTGTCTTAATATTGCTTTGTTTTATGAATGCTTTTCCATATTTAGAGTGAAAGCTATAAGCACAAGTTGTGAAATGTTTTTAGATGATATGTATTTAAGATAACATGCATTTAGATGACTATTAAACTCCATTATAAATTTATTTTACAATACACTGAAACAGTTTTAGTGTCACTTTTTAGTATTATAGCAAATCTATTATTATAAAGTTAAGTTTGCTCTCTCCTAAAGGGCTCCACGTCAGATTCCAGCTCAATAATTCAGATGTTGTGCAGCCGACACATGTTCACTTTATTAGACGCTCCGTTTCATTGTTTTCCCCCCAGAATCTGTTGGGTTTAGCTTCCTATTTTGACTGAGCGTTTTGCTTTATTAAGCCCATTGTTATCTTCACCTTCCTCAAGAACGGCGACACTAGATTTGTAGGGTTCTCTTCGTTTTCCGATTTTTCATTCATCTCCAACAATGAGTTTATGGAGAGTAGTTTGAGACAAATTGTCATGTCATTCCCTGGATTAAAGATGTTTCATTGTCATTTCGCCTCATAATCTCTCCGCGGAACCGTTATAAACTGAATTGATTCACTGCCATAAACAAGGTTCTTAACTCCTTCGAAGCACTTCAACCACGATTTCTCATTCATCACACTCTTCCAGACGGTGCATCCACATTTATAAAAAGGTACGCCTACAAACTTAAACATCATCCTCACAAATCTTAATAACAATTGACTTTTTTTGCAGTAGAATGGCGATTGTATCTCTCTCAGAAAAAAACGAGGATATAGGGAGGAGTAACGAGGATATAGGGAGGAATAATCTGGGGTTAAGAGCCACGGTGATGAATAAATTATTGATCTGAAACCTGAGCCAAAATTGAAGAATTCAACTATGTTCAATCAGAGGAAGATATATATAAGACGAAAAAAGCAAAAGCAAAGCTTGATCTGAAAGATATGTCTTTATAATATTTCTCTGAAATCATGTTCTATCTCTTATAATGCTTCTCTTAAATTTAGTTTTCAATTTTATAATGGTGAAACAGAGAATCATGCTGACAAAAAAAAATTCAGTTTTCAGATACGCCAAATGATCCGGTCAAAATGTTGGAATTTTCATTGTTGATGTTTTCAGAGCTTGAAGCTAAGGTAAAGATTATGAGATTGAAACGACCCAATAAAAATGCATCAAAATCACTGGAAAGTCCGCTATACTTGGTGGGAAGTCAAGTAATGAAACCATGGTTCTCCGTCTCGCCATTTGCTTCAAATCTTAAGAATCTTTCTGATTTCCCTCTATGATGTTCACATCTGTATGCTTTAATGTTTTCAAAATTGATTATGTGGACAGAGCATGGAGTTTTTCTGCAGGGTGGGAGTTGAGAGTAGCGATACTACAAAGGGCTGGTGCTACACCTCATGCTCTAAAAATCTTTCACGCGGTTTTGCATAATTTACTTGCGGAGGATGCAATAACGAGTTGACGACAGTGCCGTTCGGGTTCTAAGGTAATACTTTACAAGCTCATGGTAAGTGAAATTTAACGAGAATACCCAGCAGTCCTGAACCACACAACTCTAACAAATCTCAACACTATCACATATGCAGGTACCCTGTCCAGCTATGTGTTTCAGATGGTTTAGACTCTGCATTTCTATGGCTTTTGACGGTGAGATGACAAACTCACCAACACCCGTGCTGATGATGCTGTAGAACTTATGGTCATTATCCAGTTACCAATTAAAATATCCCACCATTGACCACCACATCCACCTAAAATCTTAATGCTAGCTTTTTGGCAGGAGTATGATGTCACAGTCCAGAACAACAGTCACTTCCACCGTGCATCAAGGACTTGGTCGGCAGCACTTACACCTTCCACTTGAAGCTTTCCCCATTCAACTTCTCCTCCAAACATCAATCATTCACAATATCAAGAATCTTTGACCGCGATCAGCGCTCACAACCATTGTCCATATATGTATCTCCTTTTGTTTTAGCTTGCTAAGACTGTCATATGTTTGGTTTGCAGGAGTGATAACAACCCAATTGACGATATGCCTGGAGCTGGATCAGTAAAAACCAAACCCTCAAATGGTGGTACCAATGCCCCAATCTCGAAATGATGATTATGTAGTGATTGAGGGGACTACATCCGCTACCGGTGTCTTAACATGGTGAACCAGTTCCTGCCGGAATCACTGGTGAGAGTCCATGACTTGAGGAGGATGTGCACATTGGAAAAAAGAACGCATTAGCTTCCAAGGTTAAAGAGTGGTAAAGTCCTGCGCCAACAACTGCATCTGCAGAGGATCTTAGCCTTTATAAAAATTAAATAATTTGTTTTGCCTCTCACTGACTTTCAATATTATTTTGGTTCTTTTGTTTTGCAATTTGCTGCGTCTTGGATGATTTACAGCTGATATTATTAGGTTACATGGTTTTTAAAAGTTATTAATTCTGAATGCTCTCTCCTCTGCTGTTACTTGACCCACCATTCAACCATTTAAAGGCACTATATGTTGCCAGCTGAAATATTAAGCATAAATTTAAAGTGTCGTGCATATATTTAATTAAATTTAAATTTATTTTATAATAACCTCAAAATCAACTATGCAGAGCTATTAATTTGATTGTAGATCTCTATATTATTGATACACATTTTATTTTGTAAAAAATATTGAAAATGTTCTGAATTATATAATCACAACAAAGCCATATTTAGTCTTCAAAAAAAGAAAAACAAATACAGAGCTAAACTAATATTTAAATTTTGATGTTAATAAAAGTTTATATTAAATATTTATTCTAACTATTTCAACTATTTTCGAAATAACATCCCGCCCGTAGGGCGGGCTGACCCTAGTGTTACTTGAAAACACAGGTGGTGAATAGTATAGAGCTTTCTGATGTTGTCATTGTTTAAAAATGTGATTTAGCCAGTTTTCATTTACAATATCATTCAAAATTATGCGCCTTCATGCTTTTAGAATTGATTACACAATATATGTAGTACCATATCAAAAGTTATTAATTCTGAATGCTCTCTCCTCTGCTGTTACTTGACCCACCATTCAACCATTTAAAGGCACTATATGTTGCCAGCTGAAATATTAAGCATAAATTTAAAGTGTCGTGCATATATTTAATTAAATTTAAATTTATTTTATAATAACCTCAAAATCAACTATGCAGAGCTATTAATTTGATTGTAGATCTCTATATTATTGATACACATTTTATTTTGTAAAAATATTGAAAATGTTCTGAATTATATAATCACAACAAAGCCATATTTAGTCTTCAAAAAGAAAAACAAATACAGAGCTAAACTAATATTTAAATTTTGATGTTAATAAAAGTTTATATTAAATATTTATTCTAACTATTTCAACTATTTTGAAATAACATCCAGAGTAGGCGTCCGATCTAGTGTTACTTGAAAACACGGTGGTGAATAGTATAGAGCTTTCGATGTTGTCATTGTTTAAAAATGTGATTTAGCCAGTTTTCATTTACAATATCATTCAAAATTATGCGCCTTCATGCTTTTAGAATTGATTACACAATATATGTAGTACCATATCAAAAGTTATTAATTCTGAATGCTCTCTCCTCTGCTGTTACTTGACCCACCATTCAACCATTTAAAGGCACTATATGTTGCCAGCTGAAATATTAAGCATAAATTTAAAGTGTCGTGCATATATTTAATTAAATTTAAATTTATTTTATAATAACCTCAAAATCAACTATGCAGAGCTATTAATTTGATTGTAGATCTCTATATTATTGATACACATTTTATTTTGTAAAAAATATTGAAAATGTTCTGAATTATATAATCACAACAAAGCCATATTTAGTCTTCAAAAAAAGAAAAACAAATACAGAGCTAAACTAATATTTAAATTTTGATGTTAATAAAAGTTTATATTAAATATTTATTCTAACTATTTCAACTATTTTCGAAATAACATCCCGCCCGTAGGGCGGGCCGACCCTAGTGTTACTTGAAAACACAGGTGGTGAATAGTATAGAGCTTTCTGATGTTGTCATTGTTTAAAAATGTGATTTCGCCAGTTTTTCATTTACAATATCATTCAAAATTGTACGCCTTCATGCTTTTTAGAATTGATTACACAATATATGTAGTACCATATCAAAAAGTTATTAATCTACTGAACTAGAACTAAACTTACAATTTTTAAAAACTAGATTTTCCGATTCAAAATTTTAAAAACTATATTTATCATAGTTCGGAAAAATTATTTTACATTTAACAGAATAACAATATATATGTATTCGTTAGATTCTAAAATGTTTTTACTGGACGTAAAAAATATAAAAATAATGTTTTTGGATCATAATGCTGGACTGAAGATATTTTCAAAACTCATAAAAACCATTAAACAGATGCATTAATACTTAATATTGTAAAAAAAGAGAAAGATTAAGTTAGAAAGTATAAAATTTTATTTTTAATAACAATGTAACACTGTGATTGGTATTTAAAAAGATAGAAACTGTGAAACCAAAATTATATATTTCTTTTTCTGCAAAAAATAATATATAATAATGAAAATTAAATAAATAGTGCATATCTATTGAGAATATTTTGATTATCTTTTACACTGAGTTTTAATCCATAATTATATTTTAGATATAGTTACATTGTAATATAGTGTTTTCTGTTTATAGTTTAACAAATATATAGTAAATGATAATATTTTCATAGAATTTTTAGTGTATTTAACTAATACCACATTTTTAAAAGTTTTATTTACTTTTTATGAAAGAGATATAGTTTAGTTTTATTTAAAAAAAATGAGTATTTATAATAATTTACCTATTATAATTGTAATAAAATGTATTATAGTCATAAGGAAATGTATTATAGACATTAAATAACATATAAGCAACGCAATATATATAACAAATTGAAATATATAATCCGCGCGTACCACGGACCGACCCTTATGTTCATATATATGATCGTCTAAAATGATGCATTAATTTAGTGGTTAATTATTTATTAGGTATGGACAAAATTAGTATTCACATATGAAAAATTAATCAGATATATAAGTATAAAAACTAAAATGATTAATATAAAATGAACAGAAACTTGCTAAGAGACTTGGGCATAGAGACATCAATACTAGAAGTAAAGATCAACTAGCTGATATCTTCATCAAAAGAGCAAATACTAAGGTCTATGAGTTTATTCGTCCGAGATTGGGACTCATAAACTTGGCTAATTCATGATCCCCTTAAGGCTTAAGCCATGATGCATGTACTCTTTTTTTTCTTATGTGTTTTTGTTCCATTGGATTTTTTTCACACAAAAGGTTTTAATAAGAGATGTCTTTATGCGTTCCAGACTTAACCATACCTTATGGTAAAGTTTGAGGGGGAGTATTAACATAAAAAAACTAAAAAGAAAAAGCTTTTATCCAGTAAGACTTGCCAAAGGAAATCAAGCAAAGCCTACCAGAATAAACAGTACCTGCAAAGCTACAATAAAAACAGACATATATTTTATTTTAGTTTTTCTAGTAAGCCAAGGATGTTTGAATTCTAGAGCAATCATGTTTTATTCTGCTTTTTCTTCTTGATGATCTATTGTATTGACTTTTTTCAGATCTAAGAAAGTAAGTTTTTCCTTCTTTATTTTCTCTCATCTCTCTCTTGTTATTCACTCAGTTCTTCATTTTCTAACAGATATCCATGAAATGTCGAAATCTTGTTCTTTAAATTTTCGGTACCTAAGTAGAGAGTCACTTACAAATGTTGATGTATTAGCCAAATATTCTATAATTATGAGTCAAAATTATGTAACCACTTGGCTATCTTAATAAAAAAAAAACTTGACAAAAAAAAAATCCAAAATTATTTTGTCAGGTTCGTTGCATGATTTCTAATATCCATTGTCCAAGTTTTTGGGTTATATTCTGGTTCATGTAAATTTTGCTTCTTACATATAAAAATTCATTTTTGAATCTTTTTCCTTTCCGGCTTGATCAAACATGAAGTGGAACTTTTTATCAGCAAAATTAAAAAATTAAAATAAAAGATAAATAGTTTTAGAATATATTATTAATAATATTGAGATCTTTTATTACTTGTTTTTATGTTTTTATTTGTTTATGAATTGGTTTTTATTATAATGAACGTCTTTGAAGAAAGATTTCAGTTCTTAAATTTGTGTTTCTTTTAAAACATTTTGCGATTTTGTAAAATAAAAAAATTATTTTATATTTATTAAATTTCAAATAATATTATAATTTAAAAAGGGTAATTGTTTTAAATAGACAATTTTAAACTTTTTGTCACAAAAGAGCCCTTAAGAAAGAAAATGAGCAAAATATTTCGTTCAATAGCTAAAAGACATTTATACCATAGATATATATAAATGCAATAAATAAATAATAAAAAATCAAATTAAAAAAATATTTTTTATAGTTTTGAATTATACGTTTTCAAAATCAAAATTTTTTTATAAGTTTTTTCTTTTGAATTAATTTCCGAATTGCTTTTTACTTTTTCAAATTTCTTTTTAAAATTCGAAAATATTTTCTGAAACTATTTTAAAAAAGTTTATATTCATTTTTAATATTTATTTTTTATTTTATAATATTTTAAATCATAACCCAAAATCCTACTCTTTAACTTTAAATTATAAGGGCTAGATTAATTAATCCTATAGGTAACATATATTTTCTTTAATAAAATATTCTGATCATTTTGATTTCTAGAGACTATTTGTGGCCTGATTTTTTTTAAAAGCTATATTAGGGTATTGTTCAAAAAAAAAGAATTAACGGCATAAATATAATAAGATCTATTTAGCTTATAATGTCACTATTCACATCCGATGTCAGCAGAATTTGTAGGAGACGTAGAGAGCCAGCTTTTGATATTTTACTACAAAAAAAAAAAGAGTACAAGAAAATTGGCTGTCACATTATATATGATTTGTGTTCTAGGATATTAAATAGATAAAGCATTGCCACCGGTTAGAACTATTCATTTGAGTTCAACAACACATATCGAGATCTAGACAATTAGGATAAGGATCCGTAAGTGAATTGAGGATAAACAGAGGCTTCACAATAAAATATGTGCCTCATATCAAATCGGTCCAAAAATGCCCTCGGAAATGAACGGGGACCGGTCTTGATTGCGTACCACTCAATTTTTTTTTTTTTTTTGCCATCTTAATATTAGACTTGGTGATGATCTACGCCCTGTACAGGGTAAACGGACTAAAATATAAATTTTAATCTATAGATATTGAAAAGGTAAAAAAGTGACATATTATACATGGTATAGATTAACATAAATAATGTTTGATATGCGGATTAATGCAAAGAAAACTAATTTAGAACTGGAAATTTACTAGAATTTTCAATCATTTTTTTTTTTCTTAGAACATCCAGGTAACAGTAATTTTATTGTCGAAGTTGCATCGTTATATTTTATTAAAATTATACAGGCTCTAAAGTAAATAAAAATTGTAAAAGAATAAAAATAAATTGAAGTAAATAATATTAGGTTGGAAATATAAAGAAAAAGATGTAAATAATATGAATTTTGAAATTTAGTGGGTTGAGTAGACTCAAAGTTTTAAAAGAGGCCCATTATTGAACATTAATATCCATTATGACTCAAAATACATATGAGTTTTTTTTTTAATTTATCTTTTATTTTAAAAAGTGTGTTTTAACTAAGAAATCTCGAGAGAACACGAGATAAGGGGTTACGTTTCGGTATTAAAATGATATTAACCTTAAACTTTATCAGAAAGAATTATATTGATTTCAAAATTAATTTCTATCACCATTTATGTTAATTTCGTAATCAAAAAGTCGCATGGCGAAAATTAAGGGATCGCAAGAATAATATTTATAGAATTTCTTTTTGAATGTATTTTACAATCACTCAAGATTGCTCATATATTTTTATATACAACAATTTGATTTTACAATATAAAACAGTTTCTATTGTCCAGTCCCAAATTAAGTGTCACATATCCATAAAATTCGGATTGTCTAGGTTAGAATCCACATTTTAAGTGGGACGAGATAAATATTAAATTACTAAGATAAGATAATTTATCATTATATATAGTTTGTAATTTAATATCAATATACAAATTGAAAAACTGAAAATATATTACATGAAGTACAGATTAATAAAAAAAACGTGTGGATTGACCGAAATTATATAAAACCATACTGAGTTTTCGTAGATCTACATATACTCCACGATCCAACGGTTTATAAATTGGATCAGACACTTAATCATATTAATGAAATGTGTTATATAAAGGAATGTGTATATATGACATTAAATTTTTAAATTAAAGTAGAGATTTTTTTCAAAATTGGATATAGAACCGTTTTTGACAAAAACTTACCTATACTAATTCTACCAATAGTAATATTTGCCTTATATAGTCACAATTCCATATATATATCGTAATACATTCAATGATTTGAAATATTAAACAAATATTTGTACTGCCCCGCGAGGATTGTGATCATGTGAATACATTTGATATTTTTTTGCATATGTTAATAGGAAATGTATTGATGTCAATACGTTTATACCTTTACCACAATTACTTTTATTTAATTTATGAAGACTTTGAAATGTATATCAAGATTGTGTGTTAACCAAGTACGATCTAAAACAATTTTAGTCTTTATGAGATTCACACTCCATCGACTTGGGTAAATGGAGTCGATGGAGTAAAATTAGAAATATTGAACTTTCAATACATTTTCATAAAATTACATTATTCCAATAGGTTAACCTGTTTGTATCAAAAAGGTTTTGTTGTACTTTGATCTCTATTTTCTTTATTATAGAACTTTCACTACTTTTAATAACTAAAACAATATTATAATTTTTGACTCAATACTATCAAATAACAAATAAACATGTTTTGTCGAAAAATGAATGTCACGTATCCATGTATCCTACAGGTGGTACTATGGCTTCGGATCTTATTCTAGGAAAAAAGTTACTCGCGATGATATATATAGTAATAACTAACAGGGTTTAGGCCACAAAAATTGAGTCAATCAAATATATACATCCCGAGATTAATGACAGAAAAAATTCCTACAATTCTGTGTATATCTTTTAATTGGTCTTGAGGATTTAATTAAATTGGTATTAATTTTTCTATATTAATTTAAATCAGAATGCGTTATGAAGAATATTGTGTGTTTATGTATTCATGATCTTCTTGGTATGTAAGGAATATTATGTATATTAGTATTTTAAATTTTCTGGTACTTTCCTATTTTATTGGCTATTGCATAAATTACAGTTAAACATAAAATTAGCAAAAGAAATAGAGTAAATATAGGAAAATAATATTATTGGATTTGATATTTAAAGACACCATTAAATCCCCCATTTAAATTCTAGATCTGATTTTCTATTTATTTATTTGAATTATATAACCTTTTTCATTAAAAAAAAAGTAGGACTATTTGGCGTACATGTGGAGATAGAAATACGAAATGTTTCCATGCTCTTACAAACAACGAATCCAGAATCGGATCATTGGTTTATACAACGAACAAGGTAACTGGGTTAATTCGGAATCTGAGGTAGAATGTGTTGCTATTCAGTATTTTCAAGACTTGTTTCGATCATCTTCCCCTTCAGACTTTGATAGTTTTCTGGAAGAGGTGCCGCATCTGGTTACAGAGGATCAAGATGGTAGGCTTATGGCCCGGGCATCAGAGGAAAAAGGACGGAAGGCTTTATTCATGATGCATCAAGAGAAAGCTCCGGGACCGGATGGGATGACTGCCTTGTTCTATCAACAGTCATGGTCGATTATTAAGGACGATGTGGTTGATATGGTCAATAAATTTATTACATCAGGAGTTCTAGATGACCGTTTAAATTTAACCAATACTAGATGATACCCCGCGCCCTGCGCGGTATGAGAAGACTTAAAGAGATTATACTTTGAATCTATATGTATTATAGGTATTAGAAAGGTCGAAGTCATAGACACAAATTGAAGCATATAGTTCATGGAAGTGAATCTATTAGATTAAGTAAAAAATTATATAAAATTAATTATGAAGTAAATATAAAACGAAACATAAACAATAGAATTATTGCTTTCAGAAAATAAATAATGAAAATAAGATAAAAATGAAACATAGATAATAAAAAAAATCTGAAAGAAACAAAATATAAGGAAACAAAATAAATAAAAAGTGAGAAAATAAACTTTTCATTTGCAATCCTATTAAGAGTAATAATAAAGGATATCAGTTTGAGCAACTACACACAGTTATTGAACAAAATCAGTAAACGAAATGTAGTACTTCATTATGAAAGTATTGACTTTGGAACATCATTGGGCTTAAACACAATTTTGAAAAAAACCATCAATGTTAGTAACGTTCTTCAATCTATCTTATCATGATAGAAAAAGTAATGTTAGCAAAATATAGAGTACAATACATTATATACTTCCGAATTAATTTGCCAAAACTATAAAACACAAAGGACAACGTTTGCATTTGTAGAATTCCATAAATCTTGGAAAACATGAGCAATTTCACCATAAGCAATACACTTAACAACGATGTTACTGTATTCAGTGAAAAACATAATATTTCAGCACATATGATACAATAAAAAATGAGTCAATTCTATTTACAAATGTGGAATACTTACTCCATATTTACTACAAAGAAACATATTCTACAGATGAGGAGATGTGTGCAAGGCTACATATTTATATTCAAGTAATGATGCGGGTTCAAGGTTAATAAAAAGAAATCGAATCGCCATAATTTCAGAAAATATTCACAAATCAATCTTCCAAACTTGCGCTCCAAATCAAATCTAAAATTTGCCTTAATTATTAATATATTAAATCAACTTAGCTTAAATTAGGTTAACTATGGATGGACGAATCTATCTTTTTTAATACGACCATGATTTACGAAAATTACTTGATGGTTTAGGAAAATCAATAATTAAAGATTATGAATTGATTCCAAAATTTTAGCTATGTATAATGTAAAGATTACGAATTGATTCCAAAAATCAATCAATCAATAAAGATTTTTTTTTGTAGGCATCAATCAATAAAGATTATAATGAAGCAATATTGTATAATCTTAGTATTATATAGTTTTTAATAACCTTTTAAGTTATAAACTTCGCTTTTTCAATTTAGTTTCCATATATTATTAAACAATCGTTTTTAAAGCATAAACTATATTAAATACATGAATAACATAAGGAAAATTTGATTTGAATAAATAATCCACATTGAATTTTAAAATATGGGTATCATTATTACAAAATTTTACTTGTCAATCAAAGCTAAAAGATTGCACACCAAGTCATATATTTAGAATAACTATATTTTCGTAATAAGCAAATATAAAATATGCGTTTACATAAAAGTTTTTATCCCCCCAAATAAAAAAGCAGATATATTAAACAAAAATATAGTTTTGTCCACATATTAATTTTCTCCACATATTCATATATATATATATATATATATTCGTCCATATATTAAACAATAATATACATTCGTTCCCATAACCTAAGCTGACACTCATATGCAGTAAGTGTACTAAATTTGGGTGAACGGTCAAATATACATTTGTCCACATATTAATATGCAGTTCATTGCAAATAGTAAGCCTACTTATAAGTCAAATCACTGATATATTAAACAAAAAATATTGTGTGTTCTGCTATTTATATTTTCTTTTCCACTAAGAAGTGTTAACCGAATGCAAAGAGGTTACAATAGGGTTCAATGTTCTCGGATCTTTTTTTTTTGAAAACGAAATGTCTCTGATCTTGATAACGAAAAAGAATAATACTGAAACCAAATCATTTTGGTTATTGTGTTGGGTTAAATTATTGGGCCGCGTTCTAACATGTAACTATATATAGTGTATATAGGATATCATATATAGTTGAGTTTCCATGTTATCAATATTATGTTAAGCTACATAATCGATAATGGCAATATATGTAAATAGTCTAGTAAGAAGAGGGTTTTAAATTATATAGTATGAAAATGATTTTGGTGTTGCCACATAAGTAATGGCAATTTGGTTAATAATACATAAAGTAAATGTTAGTTTCAAAAAATGCTTTTCAAATAATAATAAGAGGATTTGTCTCATACCTAAGACGGCGAGACCAAGTCGGATGACAGAACTTAGACCTATTAGTCTTTGTACAGTCGGGTATAAAATAATTTCGAAGGTTTTATGCCAGAGACTTAAAGGCTTACTGCCGAACTTAATTTCGGAGACCCTGTCAGCTTTTGTTTCAGGTAGACTAATTTCGGATAATTTTCTTCTAGCTCAGGAGATGTTTCATGGGTTACGCACTAATAATTCTTGCAAGGAAAAATTTATGGCGATAAAAACGGACATGAATAAGGCATATGATTGAGTAGAGTGGCAGTTCTTACACCGTTTACTGTTAAAGATGGGATTCTCAGAGGCATGGGCCTCCTTGATGATGAAGTGTATATCTTCGGTTAGTTATAAGGTTCGTTTAAATGGGCAACCAAAAGGTCTGATTGTTCCGGAGCGGGGACTGAGACAGGGAGATCCATTATCCCCCTATCTGTTCATCTTATATATGTACAGAAGCTCTTATTCCTAATATAAAAAGGAGGAGCGGGAAAAAAGGTTAACAGGTTTGAAAATAGCACGGGGAAGTCCGGCAATAACACATTTATTATTTACGGACGATAGTTTGTTTTTTTGTAAGGCTATAGCGGAAGAATGTAATGTTATTCTGCGATTGCTTAAAGATTATGAGGCTGTTTCAGGCCAACAGATAAATTTCTCGAAGACCTCGACTCAATTTGGCATAAGGTTCCTGATGTGTTGCGAAGCGAAATCAGATTCAAAACCAGTTAGGAATTACCAACTTGGGAGGAATGGGCACTTATTTGGGTATTCCAAAGAGTTTAGGAGGATCAAAAATACAAATTTTTGGTTATATAAATGAACGAGTTAATTCTAGAGTGAATAGCTGGACTGTACGGTTTCTTTCGCGAGGAGGTAAAGAAGTCCTGATTAAATCAGTGGCATCTCCAATGCAAAATCATGTTATGTCTTGTTTCAGACTCCTAAAAGGAATAACGAAAAAGATCACTAGCATGGTGGCACATTTTTGGTGGGGAGGAGGGGGAAATAAGAAAGGTCTTCATTGGTTTTCATGGGATAAAGTTTGTAAATATAAAGACGAAAGAGGCTTAAGTTTTAAGGACCTTCAGGATTTCAACACAATTTTGATGGCAAAACAATTCTGGCGGCTGATAGACAATCCATCCTGCCTATTCTCAAAGGTTTTTAAAGGCAGGTATTTTAGGAATACAGATCCTTTGGATCTTCATAAATCTTACTCATCCTCCTTTGGGTGGCGAAGTATTTGTTCAGCTCGATCTCTGGTTAAAAAGCTAATCAAAAGAGTAGGAACAGAACAATCTATCTCCGGTATGGAGTGATCCTGGATCCCTGCTCCTCGCCCGAGATCAGCACTACCAAAAAATTAGCATCAGTTCTTAGACCCGGAGCTCAAGGTTGAGCATTTAATTATCCAGGGTACCTCCTCATGGAATGTGGATTTACTTAATGAATACTTTCATCCGGAGGATGTTACAATCATTAGAGGTGCGGCGATAGCGGATACAAGAGGCCGATTCATATGATTGGAGTTTTACGGATTCAGAAAAGTACCTGTTAAATCAGGATACCAAACGGAAACATTATTCCCAGATGTGGTTACAAGTTTGGTCTCAAATGCGGCCCAAATATTAAACCATTATTTGCGTACATGTGGAAACTAAGGTGCTCGCCGAAGTTGAAACATTTTCTTTGTCGATTCTTTACGGAACTCTTCCAGTAACTAAGAATTTGAAGGCTAGGGGTAAATTGTGATATCACGATGTAACTTGTGTGGAGCAGAGGAAGAAAGTGTTAATCATACTCTCTTTGAATGTCCTCCAGCATTACAAGTGTGGGCTCTCTATAATCCCATCTCCTCCGTGAATTTTTCCATCACCCGCTATCTTTACCAATATGGACTATCTTTTTGGAGGCTTCTTAAAGATTATGAGGCTGTTTCAGGCCAACAGATAAATTTCTCGAAGACCTCGACTCAATTTGGCATAAGGTTCCTGATGTGTTGAAGCGAAATCAGATTCAAAACCAGTTAGGAATTACCAACTTGGGAGGAATGGGCACTTATTTGGGTATTCCAAAGAGTTTAGGAGGATCAAAAATACAAATTTTTGGTTATATAAATGAACGAGTTAATTCTAGAGTGAATAGCTGGACTGTACGGTTTCTTTCGCGAGGAGGTAAAGAAGTCCTGATTAAATCAGTGGCATCTCCAATGCAAAATCATGTTATGTCTTGTTTCAGACTCTAAAAGGAATAACGAAAAGATCACTAGCATGGTGGCACATTTTGGTGGGGAGGAGGGGAAATAAGAAAGGTCTTCATTGGTTTTCATGGGATAAAGTTTGTAAATATAAAGGCGAAAGAGGCTTAAGTTTTAAGGACCTTCAGGATTTCAACACAATTTTGATGGCAAAACAATTCTGGCGGCTGATAGACAATCCATCCTGCCTATTCTCAAAGGTTTTTAAAGGCAGGTATTTTAGGAATACAGATCCTTTGGATCTTCATAAATCTTACTCATCCTCCTTTGGGTGGCGAAGTATTTGTTCAGCTCGATCTCTGGTTAAAAAAAAGCTAATCAAAAGAGTAGGAACAGAACAATCTATCTCCGTATGGAGTGATCCCTGGATCCCTGCTCCTCGCCCGAGATCAGCACTACCAAAAAATTAGCATCAGTTCTTAGACCCGGAGCTCAAGGTTGAGCATTTAATTATCCAGGGTACCTCCTCATGGAATGTGGATTTACTTAATGAATACTTTCATCTGGAGGATGTTACAATCATTAGAGGTCTGGCGATAAGCAGATACAAGAGGCCAGATTCATATGATTGGAGTTTTACGGATTCAGAAAAGTACACTGTTAAATCAGGATACCAAACGGAAACATTATTCCCAGATGTGGTTACAAGTTTGGTCTCGTACGGCCCAAATATTAAACCATTATTTGCGTACATGTGGAAACTAAGGTGCTCGCCGAAGTTGAAACATTTTCTTTGTCAGATTCTTTCTGGAACTCTTCCAGTAACTAAGAATTTGAAGGCTAGGGGGTAAATTGTGATATACGATGTAACTTGTGTGGAGCAGAGGAAGAAAGTGTTAATCATACTCTCTTTGAATGTCCTCCAGCATTACAAGTGTGGGCTCTCTATAATCCCATCTCCTCCGTGAATTTTTCCATCACCGCTATCTTTACCAATATGGACTATCTTTTTGGAGGCTTCTTAAAGATTATGAGGCTGTTTCAGGCCAACAGATAAATTTCGAAGACCTCGACTCAATTTGGCATAAGGTTCCTGATGTGTTGAAGCGAAATCAGATTCAAAACCAGTTAGGAATTACCAACTTGGGAGGAATGGGCACTTATTTGGGTATTCCAAAGAGTTTAGGAGGATCAAAAATACAAATTTTTGGTTATATAAATGAACGAGTTAATTCTAGAGTGAATAGCTGGACTGCACGGTTTCTTTCGCGAGGAGGTAAAGAAGTCCTGATTAAATCAGTGGCATCTCCAATGCAAAATCATGTTATGTCTTGTTTCAGACTCCTAAAAGGAATAACGAAAAAGATCACTAGCATGGTGGCACATTTTTGGTGGGGAGGAGGGGGAAATAAGAAAGGTCTTCATTGGTTTTCATGGGATAAAGTTTGTAAATATAAAGGCGAAAGAGGCTTAAGTTTTAAGGACCTTCAGGATTTCAACACAATTTTGATGGCAAAACAATTACGGTGATAGACAATCCATCCTGCCTATTCTCAAAGGTTTTAAAGGCGGTATTTTAGGAATCTGATCCTTTGGATCTTCATAAATCTTACTCATCCTCCTTTGGGTGGCGAAGTATTTGTTCAGCTCGATCTCGGTTAAAAAGCTAATCAAAAGAGTAGGAACAGAACAATCTATCTCAGGTATGGAGTGATCCTGGATCCCTGCTCCTCGCCCGAGATCAGCACTACCAAAAAATTAGCATCAGTTCTTAGACCCGGAGCTCAAGGTTGAGCATTTAATTATCCAGGGTACCTCCTCATGGAATGTGGATTTACTTAATGAATACTTTCATCCGGAGGATGTTACAATCATTAGAGGTGCGGCGATAGCGGATACAAGAGGCCGATTCATATGATTGGAGTTTTCTGGTTCAGAAAAGTACACTGTTAAATCAGGATACCAAACGGAAACATTATTCCCAGATGTGGTTACAAGTTTGGTCTCAATGCGGCCCAAATATTAAACCATTATTTGCGTACATGTGGAAACTAAGGTGCTCGCCGAAGTTGAAACATTTTCTTTGTCGATTCTTTACGGAACTCTTCCAGTAACTAAGAATTTGAAGGCTAGGGGTAAATTGTGATATACGATGTAACTTGTGTGGAGCAGAGGAAGAAAGTGTTAATCATACTCTCTTTGAATGTCCTCCAGCATTACAAGTGTGGGCTCTCTATAATCCCATCTCCTCCGGGAATTTTTCCATCACCGCTATCTTTACCAATATGGACTATCTTTTTGGAGGCTTCTTAAAGATTATGAGGCTGTTTCAGGCCAACAGATAAATTTCGAAGACCTCGACTCAATTTGGCATAAGGTTCCTGATGTGTTCTTGGCGAAATCAGATTCAAAACCAGTTAGGAATTACCAACTTGGGAGGAATGGGCACTTATTTGGGTATTCCAAAGAGTTTAGGAGGATCAAAAATACAAATTTTTGGTTATATAAATGAACGAGTTAATTCTAGAGTGAATAGCTGGACTGTGCCGGTTTCTTCGAGGTAAAGAAGTCCTGATTAAATCAGTGGCATCTCCAATGCAAAATCATGTTATGTCTTGTTTCAGACTCTAAAAGGAATAACGAAAAGATCACTAGCATGGTGGCACATTTTGGTGGGGAGGAGGGGAAATAAGAAAGGTCTTCATTGGTTTTCATGGGATAAAGTTTGTAAATATAAAGGCGAAAGAGGCTTAAGTTTTAAGGACCTTCAGGATTTCAACACAATTTTGATGGCAAAACAATTACGGTGATAGACAATCCATCTGCTTATTCTCAAAGGTTTTAAAGGCGGTATTTTAGGAATCTGAGATCCTTTGGATCTTCATAAATCTTACTCATCCTCCTTTGGGTGGCGAAGTATTTGTTCAGCTCGATCTCGGTTAAAAAAGCTAATCAAAAGAGTAGGAACAGAACAATCTATCTCCGTATGGAGTGATCCCTGGATCCCTGCTCCTCGCCCGAGATCAGCACTACCAAAAAATTAGCATCAGTTCTTAGACCGGAGCTCAAGGTTGAGCATTTAATTATCCAGGGTACCTCCTCATGGAATGTGGATTTACTTAATGAATACTTTCATCCGGAGGATGTTACAATCATTAGAGGTGCGGCGATAGCGGATACAAGAGGCCGATTCATATGATTGGAGTTTTCTGGTTCAGAAAAGTACACTGTTAAATCAGGATACCAAACGGAAACATTATTCCCAGATGTGGTTACAAGTTTGGTCTCAATGCGGCCCAAATATTAAACCATTATTTAGTGCATGTGGAAACTAAGGTGCTCGAAGTTGAAACATTTTCTTTGTCGATTCTTTACGGAACTCTTCCAGTAACTAAGAATTTGAAGGCTAGGGGTAAATTGTGATATACGATGTAACTTGTGTGGAGCAGAGGAAGAAAGTGTTAATCATACTCTCTTTGAATGTCCTCCAGCATTACAAGTGTGGGCTCTCTCTATAATCCCATCTCCTCCAGGAATTTTTCCATCACCCGCTATCTTTACCAATATGGACTATCTTTTTTGGAGGCTTCTTAAAGATTATGATTTTAGTTATTTTCCATGGATTCTTTGGTATATCTGGGAAAATAGGAATGACAAGGTGTATAAAAATAAAAATGGGGATCCACAGAAAATTTTGCGAACTGCAGTAATAGAAGGGACCTTATGGGCTGAGGCACAGGAATCGATTATCCAGCAGCCAGGGGCTGTTACAACGTCTCTGGATTTACGTAGTCTCGGACGCGCTAGAATCTGTTATGTTGATGGTGCGTGGCGAGAGCAAGATAAATGGACGGGTCAAAGATGGTTCTATCGAACCTTTGATTCAACTAAGAAGATGCTGGGCGCGATGAATCTCCGAAGAAGCTTGTCACCTTTTACATGCTGAATGTGAAGCGTTGATTTGGGCTATGGAGTGCATGAAGACCTTGCAGTTCTCGGATGTAATTTTTGCAACAGACTACTCTCAATTGGTGAAGATGGTGTCTACACCTGGAGACTGGCCAGCTTTTACTACACATTTGGAGGAATTTCACCGCAGTAAGACTTTCTT
Organism: Brassica carinata; assembly: GCA_016771965.1. NCBI lineage: Eukaryota > Viridiplantae > Streptophyta > Magnoliopsida > Brassicales > Brassicaceae > Brassica > Brassica carinata. Next base: position 9,879,222 of record CM028694.1, read on the forward strand.
CCCTACGTTCTCGATCGTACATATTCCAAGGGCACAAAACACTATGGCGGAAAAACTAGCACGGGGTGCGAGGAGTTCTCCTTCAGCTATGGTTTATGTAGACTCTTCCCCACCGGCTTGGCTTGCTGATCCGATAGGGAACTCTTAGTTTACTTATTGTTGTCAAAAAAAATATATAACCTTTTTCATATATAATAAGATTACACATATATATGTTTATTATATTTACTTGCATTATATAACTTTTGTTATAAATTATAAGATTATATATAAGTTTAAACAAATGATATATGTTTACACGCCGTTTTTTATATTATACTGACCAAAAATCCAACTAACAAAAAAAAAACAAAACGTATAAATATAATCGATTATATATATGTTTAGACAAATGACATATGTTAACAAACGACCACTTACCTCATCTTTTGAAAGATGTCAAATTTTTCTAGTTATATAATGCAAACAATACCATTTGCTATATTGTAATAAGCTTTCCTAATTTTAAATCCGTAGCTATCAAACGTTTAATGTAAAAACATATACTATAATCACTATCTAGTTTTAGGGTCCGACTGGTTCAAACGCAGCGGTTGCGGTTGCGGCTGCGAGAGTTTACGGATGCGGGTGGTTGCGGTTTCAAGCGTTATGTTGCGTTTTGTATGACTGGCGTAACGTTTAGAAATTGTTGCGTTTGCGGAATGTTTATGACTGGTTGATTATGAGATATTGCAGTGGTTTAATAATAAATTACCAATATAAACATATTATAACATTATAAAAATATAAAAAACATACTTTTGTGATAAAATATAATAATTATTAATATACTATGATTAATAATAATATTATGTTTATTTATTTAATTTTTTAAATAGTTGAAATTATAATTTTAAAATATATTTTTGAAGATTTATATTAAAGCTTTTAAAGAATATTTTGTTTCGTTTTATATATGTGTATATCTTTATAAATATATATATATATATATATATATATATATATATATATATATATATATATATATATATATATATTAAGTTTCAAAAAATTCTAATCATGAATAGATAGTTTAAAGTTTTTATAAAATAAATTATGACACTGTTTGTGAATTTTAATTAATATATAAATTGTGTATATATTTTTATTTATAATATTTCCATTTTTGATTTTGAATTTTAATTTTTATAATATTTAGAAAAATAATTTTATATTTTTGTATCCAACCGCAACCGCCCGCAACATCAAACGCTAGCTGGAACCAGCTTTTGATTTTAAGAGGTTCGGAGCGGTTTAAAGCGATTTGTAGCGGTCTGTATGATTGTTTTGAAACGCTATCAACCACTACCAACCGCAAAAGCTGCGTTTGCGGGTGGTAGTGGGAAAACCAGTCAAGCCCTTAATGTCTAATGGCATTACATGTAATTTATCTAGGCAATGGAGGTCTTTTAAAAAAAAAAGGTGTTAGAAGAGCTCTCATGATGACACATAAGTAATGGTAATTGTGTTAATCACACATGAATAAGGTTAAATAATAAAAGTGCTCCTCAAATAATATAAAGGGGATTAAAAGGTCAAAGACCATCACAGTACAAACTTTAAAACATAAGGGCCAACAAAGCAGGGCGGAGACTACAGGTCTTAAAAGTCTCTATGGATTGTGTCCACTAACATAGAGCACAATCCATTGGCCTAAATTAAAAAATCCAACGAAACCCATTACAAAAAAGGATCGACTTCTCATCCCACATGTACGAACACACTGCCACACGTCCAATCGAAAGCCACCCTTCTTCCTCCGGCTTCAGAAACAGCACCACGACGTCTCTCTATCGGCTGTGGAAACGGAACCGGGACGAACACAACCAGCAAAACCTTTAATCTAAAGCTCAACAACAAGCAATCTTCCCCACACAGATCTACGAAATCGCCACAGATTAAAACCGCCTACCATCAATCCTCCCTCACCGACATACAACATGCGGCACCGAAATCAAATCGAGAGGCAAAGTATCGGACGAAGCACAAAATCGAAGATCGACTAGATTGGTATAAAACCGAGGACGAAACCGGCGGTAGCGGTGCTGGAAAAGCCACCGCCTCCCGGAAAACTTAAGCTGCGAAAACAGAGGCTGGAAACCTCCGCTTCCCAGAGACAATCGGACGATCACCAACGTATTAGGTGCCTCTGAGACCAAAAAAACGTCAGAGCCGAGAACTCCTATCAAAGTTATTTAAAAAAAAGAACAAAAGCATGCATATTAAGCGATAAAGAAAACAAACAATAGGCCGGACCGACAGTGGCTAGAGGAGCCTCGACGTCGGCCGGAGACGCGTTCACTTTTTTCTTTTTTTCTCTCTCTAACCTCTCTCTCTAACCTCGCGTACCACTCAACTTTAGATTCATTCTTATATTTTGTTACCATTTTTTTTAAATTGAATCTTAGTCATGATTCGTAAAGGCTTTGACTGAAAAGCGTTGTCAGTGTTAAGTGGAGCTGGACAAAATATCTGTAAATTTTGATTTGATTTGATTCTATATTTGTTTTGATCCGAGTCCAAAAATCTATGTATCCGTAACTCTACGAAAAATCAGATACTAATATGCAATATATATAAAAAAACAAAATAAATCACAAATATTTATTTTCAGGAACAAATATTCAATCCGATTCGTTATAAGCATATATAATATTACATATATTTAAAGAGTTTTATATATACTTATAGAAATATAATATTTATAAATTTTATAATTTTTATCTATTAAAATTATGTTAGGTATTAGAATTTGTAAAATTAATTTTTTTGTAATAAAATATTGTCATTGTATGATTTTGTATTTTTTTATTTATGTTAAAAATGTATTTTATTTGTATAGATCGAATCAGATATCAATTTAAAAATAAAAAATATGGATATCCGGAAAACCAAAAATCTAGATGACTATAAAGGAAATCGGATCAGTTAATTGATTATTTGGATCACAAATATCTCCAAAAATTCTGATATTTAATTCGTGCCCACCCCTAATGTTAAGCATGGCCGTTTGGATATCCGTTTGGTTTTGGATTGGGTATTTCAAATTTTCATATATGTTTGGATCAGGTATTTCAAATTTTCATATAAGTTGGTATTGGGTCTAGGTCATGTTTGAGTATTCTTACATAGTGGATCCGATTCAGATTTTTTTTTGTTTGGGTTCGTTTATTTTGGGCCGAATTCGGATATTTATAATTTGAAAGAAAAAATTCAAAATCTTCACTGTTTAATTTTTTATACTTTATCATTAATCAAACTGATTTTCTAATTTTTGATAGGTTGGACAATTAATAGGTTTGAGATAAAAATAAAATAAAATAGAAAGACATGAATCTAATTAATGTGCATAGATTTTGGATACATTTTAAATGAATAGCAAATTACTTTGTCTGTAAGTATATGTATATTATCTAATCTTAAGCCATATGTAACATCAATATGAATATTTTGAATAAAATGAAAAAACTAAATTAGGAATATAGAGTTGAGTATATATATATTCGGTTATCTTTTGATATTTATTCTGACTCGGATAGTATCCATTTGGTTTTGAACAGTTAATCTTTCTTAACATAATACCCTTCAGATATTGTAATAATTTGGTTTTAATTTTAATTTGGGTTCTTCATATCGAATTCGAATACGTGTTTGGATGAGATAAATTGCCAAGATTTAGGTAGCTTAATGAACTGGAGTAAATATTTTTTTCCTGCTGAATTGCTCTACCTTTATCCAATTAAGTGAAACTTTTTTTTCTAATTTCCTCTAATCACTATTAAAGAAAGAAAAATACACATCTATACTATTAAAAAAGAAGTCATGACTTAAATTCATGTGTGATTTTTATTTAATTTGGACCATCTCTTAGAAATTTGTTTAAATGATTTTTTGTATAAATATTTGAATTATTCTAAAACAAAGAGATCAAATAGATATTCCTATATTTACTTTGAAATTGTATCTGAATAAAATCTTTTCTTATCTTTTTATCTACAATATAAATAAATAAATAAATAAATATATACATATATATATATATATATTATTTTTCATTAAATAAACCTTTTAAATATTTTATTTCTTAGTTCTTTAAAATAAATGTATATTTCATTTTTCACTTGAAAAACTTTTAAATACTTAGTTAATTTCGTATTTATTTTAAAACTAAATGCATATTTCATTTTAACTAAAGCAAACTTTTAAAATATCTAATCAATTTTGTAACTATAACTAAACTCATGTGCAATTTTGTATTAATTTTGCAAATTAATTTAGTATAATACTTTTCAATTAAATATTTAATCATTAACCAATAATATTTTTTAATTTAGAATTTTTTATCACATGATTCAAAATATACTATCACTGAATATTTAAAATAAACAAATTAAATTATTTCATGTGAACTATAAAATTGTTGTATTTTAAAATGTTTTATCTATTATATTAAAATAGAAGTCACAACTTATCTTCATGTGTGATTATTTTTAAAAATTGACCATCCCTAGAACGTCATTAATTAAAAACTATTTAATTTAGGTCTCATTATTAACCAAAAATCTTCACATATTATCTAACTAATATTCTTTCCCCTTATCTAGCTAACGGTATTTAAATAATTCATTAAACCTTAATTAATTTTTTACCAAATCAGTTTTGCAATTAAAGATGGTGACAATTTTACCATCTTGAACATTATAAACGTGTATTAATATACTCAAACTTTGGGAACAAATTACCACTATATTTGGTCAATGTCTAAAACCATAATCGGTACATATGACACAATACATATACCCAATATCATATACATATAAGTTATAGCTTTGCTGTAAAAAAATGTTAAACCCAATTTAATAAGATAATATGTTTGAGTTAAATTTGTCATGCAGTTCGGTAGTCGGGTTGGGAAGTTCGGAATTCGGGTAGTTACGTTTAACAAAAATCTCGCTAAATTAAACCGGAAAAAGATTGGACAGATTAGATTTTAATCTTTTAAAAAAAACTAACCAAATTTTTTAGTTTCAATGATATTGCGGTTAAAATTTAGTTAAACTCGGGTAATTCAAAATAGCTAATATTGCTTTTTTTTTTCTTCAAATTAGTGTATTTAAATATTGTAAAATTGTCATAAAATGCAATTTTTACTAAATTCATAAATTTTTTATTACTTATAATTTTATATTATATTTAAATAATAAATGAGCTACAAAACAATCTTTAAATGAGTTAATCTTTCAAAGTCTTCTAATAATCAAACGCAAATCCATTAGATACTAATATATATAATAAGAAGCTACAAGTAAATGTGATTGTTTGAAACAATTAACTAAATGATAAACATGTAAGCTATAACATTATGTTGTTTAGAAAAATCATATAAATATTTTAAAAAGTGACTAATGTACATATATTTGCCACTAATAATATAAAAATAAGATATATATATATATATATATAAATAATATATATATGTGTGTGTGAAAATAAACATCCAGCGGTTCTTGTAATCAAGTCTAGTTAAACAATTAGTAATATTGTAAATATTACAATTAATCATGTAAAAAACTAACCAAATTTTTAGTTTCAATGATATTGCGGTTAAAATTTAGTTAAACTCGGGTAATTCAAAATAGCTAATATTGCTTTTTTTTTTCTTCAAATTAGTGTATTTAAATATTGTAAAATTGTCATAAAATGCAATTTTTACTAAATTCATAAATTTTTTATTACTTATAATTTTATATTATATTTAAATAATAAATGAGCTACAAAACAATCTTTAAATGAGTTAATCTTTCAAAGTCTTCTAATAATCAAACGCAAATCCATTAGATACTAATATATATAATAAGAAGCTACAAGTAAATGTGATTGTTTGAAACAATTAACTAAATGATAAACATGTAAGCTATAACATTATGTTGTTTAGAAAAATCATATAAATATTTTAAAAAGTGACTAATGTACATATATTTGCCACTAATAATATAAAAATAAGATATATATATATATATATATAAATAATATATATATGTGTGTGTGAAAATAAACATCCGCGCGGTTGCGCGAATCGAAGTCTAGTTAAACAATTAGTAATATTGTAAATATTACAATTAATCATGTAAAACAAATAATTACGTGTGTAAAAATGAAAATAATCACCCGCACGGTTGTGCGGGTCAAAATCTAGTATTATTTTATTTTAACATAAACAAAAGTAAATACATTTATTCTATTTTAATCTTTTCCTACTTTTATTTTTCTCTAAACTTTACTTCTTTATTTATTTTTTTATTTACTCTAAGTTTCCCGTCACAACCACAATTTGGAAAAAGGAAAATGCGAAGATGATATCAAGGATATCCATTTTTGTCGGCAAATATATTCATTTATAAAAACTACATTTATGCTTAAATTATTTTGTGGCTTAAAAATAAAAATAAATCCTATGATGATAAATGAATGATGGAGTGATTATAAACAATATGTACTTTTATTCTGGTATGATTTTTATTCAAGTTTAATTTTAAGATATAATAACTTGGAATACTTTCAAGAATATATACTACTCTTGAAAGTAGTATAATTGGTTGCTCTAAGAAAAAAAAAGAAGAGAATTTGCATCGTACACACAAGACTTATACGATAATTAGGTGGATGCACTATTTATATTATCGATGCTGTCAGAAGGTTAGTCGTTTACCATTCTAACCCTGATCACGTCTTATAATCAGAAACCGTTTACCTGTTGTTGCTGTGATTTTATATATTAACATTTATTGTAAAATAATATGATAACCCAACAGCTCACACAATCTCTTTTTGTCAGAGGCAAGTTGATATTTTTATGTTTTCGAAACTTCCTTATTTGCTCTTAAATCTCGAATTTCAAAATCCACGCAAATCTTCCTCTTTATAATCTGTTCATACGATCAGATGCTCTTCACATAAATCTTAATAAAATCACTTTCAGTCTCCACCTATCTTTGTTCAAGTTTCCGACGGATCAAAACGATGAACGGCCACCGCTCCGCCTCTTCCTCCTCGGACGTTTGCTATAGGCGATGAACCCGTCGGCATTAGGGTTACACCTTATCACAAACCTACATGCATCCGAAAAATCCTAAACTCTCTTGATCTAGATGAAGTTCAGTTTATAAGAGAGACACAGTTCGGTAAGCTTGTCAAAATTGCCGATAAACCCTCCTTCTCCGGCCGTTTTGGCCGGTTCCTTTTGTCCAGACAACTGAAGGTTTCGAAGAAGCATGGCCTGGTTTCTATTTTCCGGAAAACAAGTTAGATTCTCACTTCGAGAATTCGCTCTAGTCATAGGGCTTAATTGCCACAATTATCCTCCACATACCAAGAAGAAGGGAAAGAAGAATATATACGAAAAGCCGTATTGGGGTGAGCTGTTTGGTTCTATGAAGGAAGTCCTGGCTAGCTACGTGATTACTATGCTAAAAAAGAAGACTGTACTTATAGAGAAATTCAGATCAAGTATGCCTTACTTGCATTGCTGCCTGCAGTCATTCTCCCAACGTCACATAACCCTCGCATTGCTCATGATTTCGCGGAGAAGATAAAAGACGTTGACCATTTCCTTGCTTATCCTTGGGGTCGAGCTTCTTCTGAGATGCTCATTAGTAGCATAAAAGAGAGGGATGAAGTTTCACTCTCGCAGAAAACCATTGCGCTTAAAGGGTTCGTATTATCGATTCAGCTTGTTATGATAGAAGCTTCCCTTTCACTCAACCGTGTTGTGCAAGCTGGGTGTTCATCCGGTTCTGAAGGTGATTGTCAAGACGACGATGACTTTGTCGACGGTGATAGTGAGGGAAAGAAAAGTATCAATCCGTCTCATGTACGAGAGATTGATTCCTCTGGCAAGGTATTTTTCCCCTCGACTCTATGGCATGTTTTATCTCACACGAACATGTGTTCTAATTCACTCTTTTACACAGGCTCATGTTGTTTCCATTGTTTCTGATGGTGTCGATCTCAACAACGTCGACGCGGAAATTGCATGGTCTGATAGTGAAGATGATGTTCTCGTGGACAATCTTGCCAAATGTATCCAGGAGGGTATCCGTTGTGTCATTCTCATTTTTCCGGTGGTGCGTCTGTAGCCGATGTTATTCGCATGCGTGAAGAAGCCGTAAAAGAAAATAATGTACGAAAGACTAGCAAAGGGATTGTAAGACAACATCGTGCTGATGGCCTCGATGCTGACTACGTAGCTTCCACTGTCAAACAGAGTGTATCTTTGGACCTGCGCAGGATGGAGGAAGAAATAAAGAACCTTGGTCAGACAGTATCGGAGTCGCAAAATCTAATGCGATCCTATTTACAAGACATGTTTGACACGTTTCATAGGGACATCGTGAGCTTGAAACCCCAGTGCACTCGAACTCACGCTGACACACCAAATGCTACAGAAGCAGAAACTACTGATACCAGGAAAAACACAACAACAGGTTCTAATCCCGCTGATACGCGTAATATTATTCAAGAAGCTTTGGTCCGACCGTAAATGTAAGTATTTGCTAAACACCTAGTGGTACATTTTTGATACATTTTAGTTACTTGTCCAATGTTTTAAGGTCCAATTGTTGTTATATTTTGCTAACTCGTACAACCTTTTATAGGCCCCGAAGTTTTGTATGGCGAAGAAGCCAACCGAACTCTGACAAAAATGATCTTGGAGGTGGAGATGACCCGGTTAGTAAGCCATCTATCACAGTCGAGTTCTTTGTTATTTTTTTCTGTGGACTGCATCAAAATTGGTTAAGAGTAGATAGATATTAGTAAATGGCTAATATATTTATTTAGGCAATGTTGAATCAAATTGAATAATATCTGTTACTTCTTTGCTTCTATTGGATTATCATCTCTAATTACTAGAATAAACGTAGACAGCAAGACTAATATTAACCTCTCTAACACAACCTTTGTCCCATTTCTTCTAACACGTGTAGCCGCCGCAGGCAACCATACCTGATGCTTTTGTTGCTGAATATGGCAACACTTATGTTTGAAACGAACGTGTAGGAGCAGAGGACATGGTTAGCAATCTAAACTCTTGTCTTCTCATTTACGGGCTTTTGTAAATAGTTTCCGGCAACTTTAGCAATAAATCATTATCAGGAACTAGTTAATACCAAACGTAGCTTATTCAATTACATGTTGGCAGATGTTACTTGTCTTTTGGACTGCTAAAGATTTATTTGTTACAGTCTTTTCCTACTCGTCTGAATATCTGTATCATAATCGATTGCTTGCTAATCTTGACTTACTTTTGCAAAGGAAAATGTTTACCATACCCATGCACAGAAGGAGTCAGCTCCATTGCCTGCAGTGAGTTCCAACCCTTCCCAAATCCACTTGTCGACAAAAACACACCACCACCCGAACTGGTAATGGATTGCTATACCATATTGGTTTGTGTTACCCCCCTTAATTTTGTAAAATAAGATTTTATGATGCTGTTGTATTTATTTCCTCTAACTGTTTTTTTCACATGTTTGTTTATTCAGAAAGAGAATGTACAGACCAATCTTGCTTTCTCGAAGCCCACATTTTCGCTCGGACTATCACAAGAAGAAACGCATGTCAGCAAAACAGATTCATTGGTTGTTGAAAACGTTGATGAATCCTTGGAAGATGTCATACCAATCCCCTTGGCAGACAATCAAGATCAGTTTCCAGCACACAGGAAAAGCAAGAGACAGAAAGTGGTTCCACGGGCGCTTTTGGGAGACTACCAATGTGATAAACGATTTCTTACACGAGCGTGGGAAGTTCATGTTAACGCCACGCACAGTTGTCCCAATATTGATTACGCCGGGAAATTTGGTCTTCTCTCAGAAAAGCTTCAAGCAGATTTGTGCCTTTGCTAGTACAAGTTTCTATTTTTTTATCAAAATTATACTATGCCACATTTCCTTTTATCATGCTAATAATATTGATATCTCTCTATCTGATTTGAATTCAGTGTTATCAAGGTTGGTGGCCACACTCTCGACAGCCGTGAGTTATCTGCGTTCATTGCTAGATCTTCCCATTTCCCGCAAAGGTATCATTATAAAAGCAAAGCATCATTGTGAATCTGGACTACTCATCGTTATGGGAAATCTGTTTGTATTGTTCTTTGTTCTTATATCACAGGTGGTAGATGTTCTTATCCATCAGTCTCGGATGTTGTTGCCATCACAATCTGAGCAGCCTCAACCCAGGAGCTCCGTCTTCCTCGACACAAAGTTTGTCTCCCTACTTTCCAAGATTTTTCTCAAGTTCTGCAAGTCCTCTAAGAAAGAGAGTTTCCGGTTCCTGGTTTCCTTGATTGAATTCCGCGGCAGAGACTGCCCACTCTCTGAAGATACACGCATCTACTTGCCTTTCAACACAAAAACACTGGATTTGGTGTCTGTGTTGACTGTGCGCTCTCGCAGGTTTTAGTGCTAGACTGTAACACATCTCTCAGGACAGATGCGATGATCAACAAAGAATTGCGTCCCATTTCAGAGATGTTTCCCTACCTTCTTAGACGTGCTGCGAAAGAAGTTTGTTCCAAATATTTGAAGCCCCTTAGCATTGAGAGACCTCGTGTCGTCCCACAGAACAACATCCATTTCGACTCTGGTATCACCTCTATTCTATTAATGCAAGCACATGCGTTTGCTGGTCTGGATGTCTGCAAGTGCATCACCCAAGATGTTCTTGACGGTGAGGTCCAAAGAGCTTCAGTCATGATTTATGAAGATAACGTTGGAGTTCTACAATCCTAGCTACCCAGCATCTGCATCCTATTATAACTCTGTTTAATTTTGTATTTTCGGTTGTACCCCCCTGCTGTCTTATGTTTTCCAACTTGTAATGTCGTACTGGTTGTAATGAATGTCTAATATCTTCGACACTCTTATATCTCCAATCATTTTGTTACCATTTTATGTTATGTCTTTATCCGCTTTACATACAGAAGTATATGTCTAGAAAATGTTTTAGCCAGTCGCAAAATATCTGAGCAAACCATGCACAGAATGTCTGTTTGTTCAATCGGATGTCATGATGTAGAGTAATGTACGATATGATATTAAGTTTGTACGAGTAGACCGCGTTTAGCACTTGTTATCATCTGAAATGTTTCTTTTTAAATTAGAGTCATCTCATAAGTTTAGCATGTTATGAACGTATCACATACGATATACTAGCATTCTAGCACTACTGAACAAGACACACTCAAAAAGCAAAAGTGCCAATCGATTCATTTTATTTTTGTTGGCTTCAGTCCTTATGTGCTCATACACTACTAGGAGGTGGCGTTCAATATTGTTAGCATGCTTCCGCCACAGCACAAACAAAAATTTGGTGGATTGCTGTTGCTCTGTTTCTCCTTATATCAGTTTGTTCAGCCATCTAGATTAGAGTAGTATCTATAATCAGGTCTAGCCGGCTAACAGGATAACAACACGCACCCCCGAAATAGTTGTGCCACACAACTAAAAATTAAAAACCTTATTGGGCTTTAGTTCAACTGGGCTGAACCCCTAGAAGATGTGTCCTTATGTCCATACGTCGCCGTTTTCTTTTCCTTCACCATTACTATGGTTTCTAGACTAAGTCAAATTGTCTAATTGTTCACTTACATCCGCCGTTGTATCTTGTATATTGCAAGAAGAAATGTCGCACTCCAAGAACCCTGGCTCGTCCTCCGTTTCAGGTTATTGATTCTTTTCACTGTATATGGTTTGGTATTCGTTTTGTTTAATCATGGAGGTCCCAAATTTTAGGTGGAGGGAATTGGAGACGTCGTCCAGTAGAAAATCAGAGGGGCATTCCGAAATTCTGTCGATGCGGAGAGGAAGCGGTTATTAAGACTTCAGGAACAGTCAAGAACCCAGGGAGGCTCTTCTATTGTTGCCCCAATGGGTCCGAAGGGTTAATTTGTTTTGTATCAACTACTATGTATCTAGTCAAATATCAATTTGCTGCGGATTCTTACTTTATTAGCTTATATATCACAGGACAAATTCCATTTGTTCACTTGGACTGACGAACGCGTTGTCGAAGAGGTTGAGGATTTTAAGATTTTGTTACAGACTTAAAGCCGAGCTGTCTGAAGTCAAAGATGATGTTGTTGCTTTGGAGAAGAAGCTCGAACATAGAAAGGTTATGACTGATATGATGCGGAAGGCTTGGTGCGCCATTTTGTGAGTCTTTTGTAGTTGACCTTGTCACCTCCGTGGAGTCTACATTGTTAACCTTTAAGCAATGTTGTTTTTTCACTATCTTTTGACCAGCTAAGTTTGCTGATGACGGGTTGGTTTCTTGTTTATGTGTTTAATGTGGATGTGTTAATGTCTAATCTCATGTCAAAACATGTTAAGTAGATTTTATGGATGCACTTTGATATCACTCATATTCGTTCTTACTAAAGTGTTTCTCAATATACGTACAAACTGCATTCCTACTTAGCAGGATAAATTCAAGGTGACTATTCTTTTTCGTAATAGAAAATGCTAGTTTATTGTCCAAAAACACCAAACGATCATTTAGCATGCTAACCAAATTGTTATCCACTTTACAAGCGTTTCTAAATATAGCACTGAATTCATTCGCTTTTAGCCGGCTAACTATAACTCAAACGTATTATTTCAAAATACTAACTTCTCGTTTAGCACAGTTTCTGTATCTTTTAGCATGCCAAAATTTACTTCTTTAACTTATGTATGCTCTTCTCGTACCTTTATACGGCTTTAACGTAATATCATATTTTCACTTTCTTGTGTATTTAATGCGGATGTGTTAATGTTTTATTTTATGTATAAACTCATTGAATTAGAGATTGTATGGATGCACTAGATATTAGCCATAATCGTTCTTACTTAAACGGGAATGCGTGGTTATTGTTCAGACACACTAACTGATCTTTTAGCATGCCAATAAATTATCAGTCACTTTACAAGTGTTTCTAAACATAGTACTTTATTCATTCGCTTTTAGCCGGCTAACAAATTGTTACTCACTTTACAAGCGTTTCTAAATATAGCACTGAATTCATTCGCTTTTAGCCGGCTAACTATAACTCAAACGTATTATTTCAAAATACTAACTTCTCGTTTATCACAGTTTCTGTATCTTTTAGCATGCCAAAATTTACTTCTTTAACTTATGTATGCTCTTCTCGTACCTTTATACGGCTTTTAACATAATATCGTATTTTCACTTGCTTGTGTATTTAATGCGGATGTGTTAATGTTTTATTTTATGTATAAACTCATTGAATTATAGATTGTATGGATGCACTTGATATTAGCCATAATCATTCTTACTTAAACGGGAATGCTTGGTTATTGTTCAGACACACTAACTTATCTTTTAGCATGCCAATAAATTATCACTCACTTTACAAGTGTTTCTAAACATAGTACTTTATTCATTTGCATTAGCCGGATAAAAATAACGTGAACGTATTATTTCAAAACACTATCTTGTCGTTTCACAATGTAGTTGAATCATATAGCATGCCAACAAATCCTTCTTTAAATTATGGATTGTCTCCTCGTATATTTATACGTTCTAGCATAATATTGTTTGTTTTTTCACTTTCTCTCTCTTTTTCTTTTTTTATGGTTCAATGATATTAATGCGTTTAGCATTATAGAAATTATATTAATACAGTAATTTAAAGGAGGAAATTTTTATTTATTATAACATGGCAGTACAATCTTAATTCATACAACCCCTTATGCATGGGACAAGTACTACTTGTATTTCACATAAAGATATTTATTCCTGGCCCATCCTGATTCCACCACGTTCCCATACAACAAGTCCGTTGCCTTAAATTTTCTCCATTATGCTTCACGATCTTACTATATAGCTTCCTTGCAAGTGGCTTTGTTGTGTCCAAAACCCTTGCATCTGCTGCACAATGTCCTTCTTCGCATGTGTTTCATCTGTAACCATATAAGTCATTAGTGGACAGAAACAATGTTTGTATTAGTAAAGTAATCAGTACATTTTAACTTACAATTTCCTCCCCCCTTGAAAAAAACCTTTGTTTCTTTGGCCTCCCTGGTGGTCTCCTTGTTGCTGGAGGAAACAAATGCATCCCACCAAAATCAGTGACTAAATCCGACATCCCATTGAAGGCGGGCACCGGCAATACACTCCCTGCGTACACTACAAGAAAACACAAGATTAACGACGGCTAAGTTCCTCGTGAATTCGTCGTTAATGAGGTATTACGAGGAAATAGCGAGGAAAATGGTTTGGTCGTTAATCGTTCGTCGTAACGCGTATTTCCTCGCCAATTCCACGTTACTTAGCGAGGAAAATATTTCGTCGTAAAGACCAAGTACAATATTTCGTCGTAAAGACCACGTAAGATTTGCACGTAAGGAACTCGCTAAGTTTCCTCGTAAAGACCACGAAAATATTCCTCGTAAATATCACGTAAAGCTTTTCACGTTAATTACACGTAAATGTCACGAAAGCATTTCCTCGTAAGTTCGACGTTAACTTTCCTCGTCATTTCCACGTTAATTTTCCACGTGAAATACACGTAATGAAGTCGAAAAAGAATCCTCGTAAAGACCACGTAAATCATACGAAGTTATTTCCTCGTGAATTAACGAGGAATTTACTTCGATTTTTATATACAGATTTAAAATAAAAAATAATTAGAAAAATATTTATAATTTTAATTATGATTAGAAAATTTGAATTAAAAAATACAGAAACAATAAAAAGAAAAATATATTTATTCATAAATAATTAGAATTTATATTTACAACGAATAAAAAGAAAATAAAAAACTAAGGCTCGTTCATCGCCCGGTAGAACTCATCACTCCTCCTCTCTACATCCGCCTCGTTATGGGCCTCGCTTGTCGACTCGCCTGGAATTGGATTTTGTCGTCGCAAGTTCCTCAACAAGGACTCCCATTCCGGATTTGTTGCCGCTATGACGTCCAAGAAGCCCTCGACTACACCCTGTCGAGCTGTGAACGCAGATGTTGTCGAGGCCAACTCGTTACGCAGCTGAGTGACCTCGTCTTCCCGTCTCTGACCATAAGATGATGTCGCTCTCGGAACATCGTTGACGGAACCAATCCCCAACGTACGTCCCTTTTTCTTAGGGACAACCTTAAAAACCCAAAAAAAATTATTGTTAGTAAAAACTTAAATTTAAATTAAATGAATAATTTAAAATTTAAAATATTTTAAAATTTACCTCCTCGTAAATCTTATCCACTTCAACTGTGGATAAGTTGACGGGTAGTCCGTCGGGAGACTGCTGTGTCAGCTGGGTCTGACGCTCTTGAACCCAGTCAGCAACTTCATTGAAGATTTGCTCGGACCTAGGATCTACGAATCGACCCGATTTGTTCTTGTGGGTCTTCTCGTAAAGTTCCATAAGAGTCGGGAGCTGTCCCGTCTCTTTGGCCTACAAAACATTTTAGAGAGTTAGTATATATAAATATATTATATAAAAGAAATTAATTAAATTCAATATTTAATTACATACCATCTCCAAACGGATAGCGGCGTGGGGTTTTTGGCCCGTAGAGTGAAGCATCGGCCCGTGACCGTGCTCATCTACCGTGTTACGGGAGGCAGAGCAAGACTGGGCGATTCTTATGGCATCAGGAGTTTCCCAATAACGGATGAGGCAATCCCACACCTCGTGGTGAGCTCAGCGGGTTTACCACGCCATATCCCTTCACGATCCAGTCCCCTTCCAGTTGGAGACCGTGTCCAACAGTGAGCTTTCACCTTACTGTTGAACGCTTTCTCACCTTCTCATTGACCCCAAAGACCAATGATACTTTTGCTGTAACAGAAAAAAAATAAGTTAATAATTAGTATTTTTAAAAAATTGAAATTTAAATTAAAAAATAATAGTATATATATATAAAAATTAATAGTAACTTACAGCGAAAATCTTGAACCACGTCTTTCTGATGTAGACGGGCGTCTTCTTCCAGTTCGGATGTGGCATGGAGAAGTAACCCTTCATCGTGTCGGTTACATCTGATGCGAGACATCCGTCAACCCCAAACCTAAAAAAAAACAAATTTAAAGTATAAATTAGATAGTAATGTTATTAAAAAAATTTAAAAGAATCTAAAAAAATATAACATACCACAAAGTTCCGTCCGGTCGGTCGGGGTCTATGACCGGTAAACCTTCTCTGCCCGGCTGAGCGAGAATGTCCTCGACAGTGTACTGCGAGTAAGGAGCACTCGGCGGCACCATCAGATCGGGATGAATGGGAGCCGGCATCTCCGCAGCCATCGGTGGAGGCACTTGAGGTGGCACCTCTGGGACATGATGATCATGATGAGCCGGTGGTGCAACCGATTGTACACCAGGTGCTGTAGGAGAGACTCTCTAAGATGACTGAGTCTCTGGGACGCTATCAGGACCCGAAGAACTAGGTGCTGTAGAAGAAGAACCGGGGTGTAAACGACTACCCGCACAATCAACATCTGTCAGAGGGCGAAGTTTGTTCTTTCGCATCTATTAAAAGAAAATTCAAAATTATCACTCAAACTTCAAAATTTTATATATTAAATTCTAATTAATCACCTAATCAACACTAATTAACCTAAAATCCGTAAACCTATCTAAATTCCCTACACTAACCACCTAAACTACCTAAACTAATCAAAGGGAGGAGAGAGGACTTACCATGATTTTAGAGAGGAAGTAGAGAGGAAATGAGAAAGTGAGTGGGTTCGTGGGTATATATATAGGATACATTACCACGTAAAAACCTCGTAAATTAACGAGGAAATCGCGAGGCCCGTGTTTTCCTTTACGAGGAATTCGCGAGTCCCATGTTTCCCAGTAACGAGGAAATAACGAGGCTTTGTTCTAATTCCTTACAACCCAAAACCCCAAACCCCTTCTTCTTATAATTTTATAACTTCAACCTCTACTTCTTATAACCTATACAACCCATCAATCTCTAAGGAAGATAGGGTTTAGGGTTAAGGGTTTTGGATTTTGGTTTAGAATTTGAGGTTTGGAATATATGAAGTAAAAGATAAGATAAGGAAGATAGGGCTTAGGGTTTTGGATTTTGGATTTTAGGTATTTAAATATAAACCACGTTATTTCCACGTAAGCTAACGAGGTCTTTACGACGAAATGAGCTTACGTGGAATTAACGACTTTATTTTTTAATAATTAAATGTTCCTCGTTATTTCCACGTAAGCTAACGAGGTCTTTACGACGAAATGAGCTTACGTGGAATTAACGACTTTATTTTTTAATAATTAAATGTTCCTCGTTATTTCCACGTAAGCTAACGAGGTCTTTACGACGAAATGAGCTTACGTGGAATTAACGACTTTATTTTTTAATAATTAAATGTTCCTCGTTATTTCCACGTAAGCTAACGAGGTCTTTACGACGAAATGAGCTTACGTGGAATTAACGACTTTATTTTTTAATAATTAAATGTTCCTCGTTATTTCCACGTAAGCTAACGAGGTCTTTACGACGAAATGAGCTTACGTGGAATTAACGACTTTATTTTTTAATAATTAAATGTTCCTCGTTATTTCCACGTAAGCTAACGAGGTCTTTACGACGAAATGAGCTTACGTGGAATTAACGACTTTATTTTTTAATAATTAAATGTTCCTCGTTATTTCCACGTAAGCTAACGAGGTCTTTACGACGAAATGAGCTTACGTGGAATTAACGACTTTATTTTTTAATAATTAAATGTTCCTCGTTATTTCCACGTAAGCTAACGAGGTCTTTACGACGAAATGAGCTTACGTGGAATTAACGACTTTATTTTTTAATAATTAAATGTTCCTCGTTATTTCCACGTAAGCTAACGAGGTCTTTACGACGAAATGAGCTTACGTGGAATTAACGACTTTATTTTTTAATAATTAAATGTTCCTCGTTATTTCCACGTAAGCTAACGAGGTCTTTACGACGAAATGAGCTTACGTGGAATTAACGACTTTATTTTTTAATAATTAAATGTTCCTCGTTATTTCCACGTAAGCTAACGAGGCTTTGTTCTAATTCCTTACAACCCAAAACCCCAAACCCCATCTTCCTTATCTTCTACTTCATATATTCCAAACCCCAACCATCTTCCTTTAACCTCAATCTTTTTATTCCATTCCAAAATTCAAAAACCACAATTCCTTAAGTCTGAAAATCAATCATACATCAATACTAATACATCAATCGGATACATCGACATTCTCGTCATCACTAGAAACATCATCATTTTCATTAAACTTCGTCTTCAACACCTTCGTCCGTGCATCGTCGGTAAGATCTTCGTACTCATGATTATGCGGATCAATGAGAAGTATGTCGTCTGTGGCAGCTTCAGGTTCCTCGACTACATTTATCTGTTCTTCTTGCAATGGTGGTTCTTCACCACTTATGATTCGTCCACGAGGTGTAACTTTGATCACGGATAACCAATTTATTCCTGATTCTCTCATCCGAGGGTATGGAAGGAAGCAAACTTGGTCTGCTTGTGAAGCTAAGATGAAAGGCTCAAATTTGTTGTACCTTCGCCCACCATTGACATCAACTACACCAAATTTGTTATACCGAACACCTCTGTTGACGACAGGGTCGAACCATTCACATTTGAAGAGGACGCATTTCAGCTTCAATATCCCTGGGAATTCGACTTCAATAATCTCCGTCAAGATCCCGTAGAAATCTGTTTCCCCTTTCACACATATTCCATAGTTACTGGTCGCCCGCTGTCTACCATACTCATATGTGTGAAAAGTATAGCCTCGTGTGAAATACATCTGTGATGTGGTCACCTTTACATGTGGAGATTGAATTACTTCGTGTAACCACTTAGGATAATCTGCATCGTCGTCATAATCAACCTTAAAAAAAATAGAACATTGAAATATTAGTAAATATAATGTATGGAAAAATAAGTTGATCGAGCTAGGTGTAAAAATTAATACCTGATTCTTCAACCACTTAATAAAGTGTTGATCTTTCCTTTTGTCTAAGTCACTTGTGGATATACCTGGGAATGTTTCTTCGACTTGAGAAACAAATAAGCTGTAAAATCACATTTTACATCAATTAATCTTAATTTCACAATTATATAATTTATATTTATTATGTGTTTTAGAAGTGTCCATATATATGTACCTTTCAAAATAGCATCAATGGATCCTCGCAATTGAGTAGAATATAGGTGTGTGCACTATGGGCGTCTTCTTCACTTTCGACCACCAAACTTCTTTTGATTTCCCACCGAGTCGCCTAATCTGGCTAAAGATGTCCGGAACACCAGCAACTGCATATGTTGGCGACACCACCATCATCATATCTTCTAGGAGCTTTTTCCGTAATGCATCTTTGACCCAAAGTAGTACGATGTAAAGTGAGAAGTTTCTTCCACAAACTTCCAGCAATTATAGAACCTTCAACTTTTGCCGTTTTTGGCTTTTCCCTTCAAATATTTCATGGCTCGCCATACTGATACATCCATCCGTAATGTACAGGTCCACGAAGCAATGCCTCATATGGGAGGTGGATAGCTAGATGCTCCATGACATCAAAAATCCCGAGGAAATATTTTCTCCAAGTTGCACAATAAGATGGGAATGTTCTCCTGAAGCTGTTCCACAACTTCTTCTTTAAGAGTGCGTGTGCTCAGATCCTAAAAATGCTCCGATGCCTAATTCCAAAACAAAATAAACACATTAGTCATACATTATTGCAAACTAAACCATTATAAAATTAATGGGCTATAATTTATTACCTGCAAGTGCTTCATGTACGCTTGTTGAAGTAACGACTTTATTTTTTAATAATTAAATGTTCCTCGTTATTTCCACGTAAGTCAACGTGGTTTTTACGACGAATTGTGCTTACGTGGAAATCGCGAGGCCCGTGTTTTTAATTCTCACTTTCGTCGTAAAAACCACGTTATATAACGTGGAAATAACGAGATTTATGTTTAAATCTCTATAATCCAAAACCTAAACCCCAAACCCCATCTTCCTTATCTTCTACTTCATATATTCCAAACCCCAACCATCTTCCCTTTAACCTCAATCTTTTTATTCCATTCCAAAATTCAAAAACCACAATTCCTTAAGTCTGAAAATCAATCATACATCAATACTAATACATCAATCGGATACATCGACATTCTCGTCATCACTAGAAACATCATCATTTTCATTAAACTCGTCTTCAACACCTTCGTCCGCCGTGATCGCCGGTAAGATCTTCGTACTCATGATTATGCGGATCAATGAGAAGTATGTCGTCTGTGGCAGCTTCAGGTTCCTCGACTACATTTATCTGTTCTTCTTGCAATGGTGGTTCTTCACCACTTATGATTCGTCCACGAGGTGTAACTTTGATCACGGATAACCAATTTATTCCTGATTCTCTCATCCGAGGGTATGGAAGGAAGCAAACTTGGTCTGCTTGTGAAGCTAAGATGAAAGGCTCAAATTTGTTGTACCTTCGTCCACCATTGACATCAACTACACCAAATTTGTTATACCGAACACCTCTGTTGACGACAGGGTCGAACCATTCACATTTGAAGAGGACGCATTTCAGCTTCAATATCCCTGGGAATTCGACTTCAATAATCTCCGTCAAGATCCCGTAGAAATCTGTTTCCCCTTTCACACATATTCCATAGTTACTGGTCGCCCGCTGTCTACCATACTCATATGTGTGAAAAGTATAGCCTCGTGTGAAATACATCTGTGATGTGGTCACCTTTACATGTGGAGATTGAATTACTTCGTGTAACCACTTAGGATAATCTGCATCGTCGTCATAATCAACCTTAAAAAAAATAGAACATTGAAATATTAGTAAATATAATGTATGGAAAAATAAGTTGATCGAGCTAGGTGTAAAAATTAATACCTGATTCTTCAACCACTTAATAAAGTGTTGATCTTTCCTTTTGTCTATGTCACTTGTGGATATACCTGGGAATGTTTCTTCGACTTGAGAAACAAATAAGCTGTAAAATCACATTTTACATCAATTAATCTTAATTTCACAATTATATAATTTATATTTATTATGTGTTTTTAGAAGTGTCCATATATATGTACCTTTCAAAATAACGCATCAATGGATCCTCGCAATTGAGTAGAATATAGGTGTGTGCACTATGGGCGTCTTCTTCACTCGACCACCAAACTTCTTTTGATTTCCCACCGAGTCGCCCAATCTGGCTAAAGATGTCTGGAACACCAGCAACTGCATATGTTGGCGCGACACCACCATCATCATATCTTCTAGGAGCTCTTTTCCGGGTACGTACTTTTGACCCAAAGTAGTACGATGTAAAGTGAGAAGTTTCTTCCGTCAAACTTCCAGCAATTATAGAACCTTCAACTTTTGCCAGGTTTTTGGCTTTTCCCTTCAAATATTTCATGGCTCGCTCATACTGATACATCCATCCGTAATGTACAGGTCCACGAAGCAATGCCTCATATGGGAGGTGGATAGCTAGATGCTCCATGACATCAAAAAATCCCGGAGGAAATATTTTCTCCAAGTTGCACAATAAGATGGGAATGTTCTCCTGAAGCTGTTCCACAACTTCTTCTTTAAGAGTGCGTGTGCTCAGATCCCTGAAAAATGCTCCGATGCCTAATTCCAAAACAAAATAAACACATTAGTCATACATTATTGCAAACTAAACCATTATAAAATTAATGGGCTATAATTTATTACCTGAAAGTGCTTCATGTACGTTTGTTGGAAGTAGCTCATAAATGCAAAGGGAAGTAGTCGTTGCATAAATACATGACAATCATGACTCTTCATCCCGAGAACTTTTGACCCTTTTCAACACATCTAGAGATTTGAAACATACCCATCGGGGAACTTCACTTCTGATGCCACCCAGTTGAACAACACCGACTTTTTTTCTGAAGACAATCTGAATATCGGAACGGGAACTTGTCCATTGCTTTTTATATGTAACTCACTTCTTGAGCAAATATCCGGCAAGTCCATCCTCGATTTTATGTTGTCTTTTGTCTTCCCTGGGACATTCAATATTGTATTCATGATGTTCTCAAAGAAATTCTTCTCTATATGCATCACATCGAGGTTGTGGCGCAAAAGAAGATCCTTCCAATATGGCAACTCCCAAAATATACTCTTCTTGTGCCAATTGTGCTGAACACCGTAAAATCAGGCATATTACCGGGGACATGCCAATTACCACCACGGGGAACTGTTTCCAGAGCTCCATAGTAATCGAGTTGCGCTTCAATTTGTTGTCCAGTTAAATATGGAGGATGAGTGTCTCTCACAACTCTTTTGTGCCTAAACAATTTCTTGTTTCTTCGGTACGGATGACCAATGGGAAGAAATCGACGGTGACAATCGAACCAACTTGTCTTCCTACCATTCTTCAGTTGAAAAGCATCTGTCGTTCCATTACAATATGGACAAGCTAATCTCCCATGTGTAGTCCATCCAGACAACATCCCATAGGCAGGAAAGTCACTTATGGTCCACAAAAGCATCGCTCGCATCGTAAAATTTGTCTTCGTTGAGCAGTCATACGTCCTCTTCCCTGTTGACCACAAATCCTTCAACTCTTTTATCAGTGGTTGCAGGAAAACATCCAGAGACCTTTTTGGATGGTTCGGACCAGGTATTAATATGGTCAAGAACAGCAACTCCCGTTGCATGCACATCTCCGGTGGCAGGTTGTATGGCGTAAGAAAGACTGGCCACAATGAATATTGTCTCCCTGACATTCCGAATGGACTAAATCCATCTGTGCATAATCCAAGATACACATTCCGGCTATTGCTAGCGAATTCTGGATGTACTTTGTTGAAATGTTTCCAGGCTCTTGCATCTGATGGATGAGTCATCTCACCATCCGTCTGAGTGTGCTCGGCATGCCATCTCATCTTCCCAGCAGTCTGCTCTGATTGGTACAATCTTTTCAATCTGTCTGTAATTGGTAGGTACCACATCCTTTGGTACGGTACCCTATTACGCCCCTCGCCTGCGGCTTGAATCGTGGCTTCTTGCAGAATCGACATTCTTCTAACTTCTCATCATCTCCCCAGTAGATCATGCAATTGTCAATGCAAACATCTATTATCTCCGAAGGCAAGCCAAGACTATAAACCAGTTTCTGAATCTCATAATAAGAATCAGCAGACACATTGTCTTCCGGCAAATACTCTTTAAACAAGTCTGCCCATTCATTCATGCAACTTTCAGATAGATTGTGATCAGTTTTAATATTCATCATTCTAGCTGCCAACGACAATTTAGAGAGACCTTCTCTACAACCACTGTAAAGTGGCTGATTCGCAGCATCTAACATTTCATAAAACTTTTTTGCATCTATATTAGGTTCTTCATCTTCATCATGAGCTACTTAATGCATCAGCTACCATATCATGAACCCTATCAAAATCTACCATCTGCTCTTCTTGATGGTAACTATGTTCATTATGCAAATGATGATGATCAACCGGTTGTTCTTCACGAAAATTGCTATTACTACTACTAGCTTCATGATTCTCATCATAATTATAACCTTCTCCATGTTGAAACCAGATATAGTAATTTGGCGTGAAACCTCTATTTATTAAATGCTTCCAAACATTTTCACGATTTGCCAATTTCAATTGTTGCATTTCGACAAGGACGAACATCTTACGCTTTCTTGGGCCAGCGGTGTGGAATCTGCCTGATGCATAAATGTCTCCAGCCCATAAGGTATTCTTCGTCACTCTCCGTTAGCATCTCTATGCATATACATCCACCTCCGCACCGAAAATATTCCCGAGTCCGACATTTTTTCTTTCACGCTTATATTTTTTTTCTTCTTGGTGTGTTTAAAATGATCTTCAAAGGTTCATATTTATAGAAAATTTTCGAATCTGGTAGTTGAGATTTTACTACGAAATAACCACGAAATTTTGTTAGGTAGCCGAAAAAAAAACGTGTTTCACCTACAAAGTTGGTAGACTCGAAATTTCGTCGTTATTTACACGCAAAAGTTTTCCTCGTAAAGGACACGCTAGTTTTACGTGGAATTTACGTGGAAGATAATTTTCCTCGTAAGAACCATGTTACCTTACGTCCTTTTTACGTGGAAATTATTTCCTCGTTAATTTACGACGAAATGACGTTGCTTTTTATTTTCGTCGTAAGTAACTCGTAAAGACGACGTTATTTTACGAGGTTTAATTTTCCTCGTTAATGTTCGTCGCTAATGTTGTGTTTTCTTGTAGTGGTATGCTGACCTTAATTCCGTGACGGTGTATGCAGATAACACCAACGACTCCACGCTGAAGTTCCCTTTTATCGCAGCAGCAATAGCGTGAGAACACGGTATGGAAAGCATTTCGAATTCAAAACAGCTACAGGTTTTGTCAACCAGATTAACATGAAAACTTGAACCATTTTTGTTCCGAACTTCATAATCATCCTCCGCAATATTAGTTACTGCGTATCCACCTGTCTGCTCAAAATTTTTGGTTAGGATACCTGAAACCTTTGGTGTAAGTGAACCCTTATTCTTCTGCGCTGCTTTCCTGCGTGATGCAAACCAAGCAGTCAACTTTGCACAAATGAACTCAACCAACGGTATGACCGGAAATTCTCTCGCCTCACGCAGCACCAAATTCCAAGACTCCGCCAGGTTGCTTGTCATGATATTGTAACGATTACCTTGGAAATGCGATCTAGTCCAATGCTCCAACCCTATATCAAGCAGATACTCTGTACACTTCGGATCCATTGTCTTAATCTCATTAAATGTGATGTAGAATTCTTGGAGTCTGAACGTTCGAGCAGCCTTTGCAACGAGATACTCCAAGTGGCGGGCTTTGAAGTTAGAACCTATGTTCCTCTTCAGGTGGACAACGCAGATACAATGTCCCGCCGAGGGAAAAACCTGTCATGAGAGAATTATTTAGTTAGCTTCCTCATATATCAGGCCAAGGAATTAAATTGTTATCCATCCAATATAACACGAGCATGAGCTAAACATTTTTTTACCTTGCTAAG
Organism: Brassica carinata; assembly: GCA_016771965.1. NCBI lineage: Eukaryota > Viridiplantae > Streptophyta > Magnoliopsida > Brassicales > Brassicaceae > Brassica > Brassica carinata. The sequence continues at coordinate 9,904,329 of CM028694.1, forward strand.
TGCCTTGTAAATAGACATGTGCCTATCTGATACAAACACCAATCCTTGGTTGCCATCTACGAATGCTGAAAATTGTTTGAAAAACCACTCCCAAGACATTTCGTTCTCACTGTCTACAATGGCGAAAGCAAGCGGAAATATTTGATAGTTGCCATCTTGAGCAGATGCGGTAAGTAAACAACCAGCATATTTTCCTTTCAAATGTGTCCCATCAACTACTATCACCAAATGCGACAAACATATACTTGAAACGGCTTCCACTACCTTCAACTGCTTCCGTCATCAGGTCAGTTATTGTCCCCGGTTTGCGGCTACAAGCCTGTGTAGATTGTCGGGAAGCTGACTGTATGAGGATTGACTGGTTCCTTTCTCCTTGTCAATGGCTACATCTCTAGAGCGCCATGCCTTCAGTATGATATGTCAAGATCGTGATCACCACGCATCATCTCCCTTATCTCACGTGGCTTTGGCCTACCACACGCCCGTTCAAACTTACTTCTCATGAGCTCGCCAATTACCGAAGAAGTCGCTTGGGTTTGGTAGCCTCCACGCTCATCCACTGTACACAAATGCTCGGAAACGACTTTTCTTATTTCAAAAACTTCACCATCCTTAAGTTTGACCGCATATACTCTCCAAGGACAATCATCACTACAACATTGGAGAACCATCAACCCTGGGTCCGACTTCCTACTCTTGTATCGGAATTTCTCGCTTATTGCATAAATCGCCATATGATGCTTGAACGCATCTCTGTTCCTGAACATCATTCCCACTGCAACTTCGTTGCCGTAGTCTCCAAGTTCTCCTGTATGAAACCCCGTTAGTGTTTGGTTTGCTACTTTTACACTTTCAAGCACTACCTATATATGTATTCTTCTAATCAAGTCTAATAGTCATCCAAATAGTAGGTTAGTGCTCCATTTTTTTATTTTTGTTATTTTTTTTCAAAGACACGTTTTTCTCAGCCAACCATTTCAGACTCAAATGGTGAACATAGTAATATAAATGTTGGAGATAACTTTTAACTTACACAACTTAACAACTTAAAGTTACATCCGATACAACAACACATTACAATCCAAAACCAACATAATCCCGTTCTAAATACTTCATATCCCTTCAACATATTAAAAATCCTGGCTCACACCGCATCCTAACAAGCTACTGAGTTTAGCCCACCAAGCATAACATCCAAAAAAAAACAAGCTAAATTGCAACATATCCGATTACGTTATCTTCCACAACAGTCAACCTAATGGACTTGTAAAAAAAAAAAAAAACACAATTCCTGGCATCAGCTACCAAATACCCCAAATAGTCACAGATATTCAAAACCCACCATCCGTGGTACTCCCCTCAGAAGAAGTCTCTGGTGGCCTCATTCCAGCCTTGCTAATCCCAGTCCCTTTCGCGGCGCAACAAATAGCTAACTTCATCATAGGTTGCAGAGGGGCGTCACAACCTCCAGCTGCACTGTCAAGTGCAGCCGTTTTTGCCAATAACAATCCATCAGCAGCAATCATCTCTGCATGACATTCACAAGAACATTACTATTAGCCATACGTTTCAAGAACTAGAGTTTAAACTTCTAAAAATATATTTCACCTCTGTTTTCTGCTGGTATCATCTGTGATTCTTCATTTACCACCACCATATTATCAGTCATATTGAACCGATGGCGACCATGCATCAAGCTTACATCCGTCGACCCTGTTGATGATCCTCCTTCATCCTCAAGTCCAACAGCCTGTGTGGTCAAGTTAACTGCGTTGTTGTGCGCTCCATCGCTAACTGTGCCCCCAATATCGACACCCACAGTCTGATTATGTGTTGGGACGTTACCATTGATCTCGCCTTACCAGCGAACACTTCTTAGCAAGTCCTTCCCAAAAAAGCATTCCATTATCAATCCCTTCTCCGTAAGGTGCTGGTGTGTTTCCTTGGGCTGGGTAATCAACTATGTTCATACCCACATCCCAAAAAATTGGTGGTGCTTCCTCTTGTATGATTGGGCCCAGTCGGTTCGTTAGGAGCAGGGGCCAGTCCTGCAAAGAAAAAATGTTAGCCGTTTACTTATTTTACCTTGCATGTCATTTATTTATACAGCAAACACAACTAACCGAATTCTAGATGCATAAATAATTTTATTTTGCCACTTCAACACATTCTTAAATTTCCTTTAGATTTTGAAAAAATATGTTAACGTGTCCAACAAAAGAAATTACACATGACATGAATGCAGTATGTAATTTTAACAATTTCTAGTAATACAATAAATCATTTTAGTTTATTTGACCCTCGCTGCATGCATGGAATAACAAACTAACGTCTTTTAAATCTCAACTTCTAATATTTTTATACGGTTAATAATATTTTCCCTGTATAGCTTAAATTTATCCGTTAAAAAAACTTGTTAGCCGGTTACTTATATTTCTAGCTGACATTTCATTTATTTATCCAGCTAAGAAAACTAACCGATTGCTAGATGACTATATTGTATTTTTTTCCTCTTCAACACATTCTTAAATTTCCTTTAGCTTTTAAATAAACATATTAGCATGTCCAACAATAGAAAATACACATGACACGTTTGGACTATGTAAGTTTAACAATTTATAGTAATTCAAAAAATCATTTTTTTCATACTCACGACATGCATGGAGTAACAAACTAACATCTTTTAAATCTTACTTCTCATATTTTTAGTTTTAATATTTTTTTTTTCACCTAATTGCTCTAATTTATGCTCTATAAACTCGAACAAAACCATTTAATTATAAAAAAAAACCATAAACAAACTAACCTGTAGCCACATTTGCTCGACTTCCATAAACAATCTCATCATCATTGTCATCCAGCTCAATGATCTCCCTAACTGGTTGGTTGCTACGATTTCTGTTTGCAAGAAAGTTGTCCGCAAATGCCATCTCAAATGAAACTCGGTGGAAAAGGAGCATTCTTTCCTCCGGAAATATGGCATTCATAACCCTTTCCGTTTGGGCTGCACGATCTCCAAAAACAAGACCTGTATCAAATATATCTCTGTTTTGTTAAAACCAACCCTAATAAATTTTTAAAATTTTGTATATACAAATTAAACACAAACTTACTCTCATAAGCGGCTCTTGAGTTTTCTGTAGCAGTGTGATCAAACACATACGAGGTAGCACCAATCGTGAAATTTGTTCGACAAAGAAATTGATACTCCGCTACTCCTTTAGCTCCGATGGTGACAAGCAAAGCAAGCTCATCCAACCATGTCCTCACATTCAGCACTACAGAGAGTTGCGAAGAGTCCGAGATCGTTAACAGAGGCGTTTTGTTACCATGTGGGAGGAGCATGCAGCTGGGTAGACGGTAGGAGACAACCAGTGGCGTATGAGGGCTGAGACTGTAACGGCGGCACACGATTTGGTCAAGTCCCTCATAGCTAGTTGTTTCGCAAACAAACATCCTATACCCGTAATCATGTGGATCAGTCAAGAAATCCCACTCTTGTTCAACATTCTTCTTCCACTCTCGTTTCCAAAGACGCACACAGCGCACAATCCTTCAAAACCAACGCATCAGAAAAACATAAATATTAGGTTATTTTTTTCTCAATTAGATTGCATGCGGTAAACGATCTTCTACATGTTGCATGCACACAATAAATGTCAGGTGCCCACAATGATTATGTAATATAACAACGAATGAAATGTATCCTATGATTGAAACAAAGTTAATGCACGTTGAAGAACATTCTAAAAACTGAACATTCTAATATTAAAGACTGTCGGCAATAAATACCTTGATTTTTTGTCTGTGAACTCTCTGTGTGTTTATGAATAAAGCTCATCGTTTCCCTTCCTTATATAGAGAAATCAGAAGAAGAAGTTTCGGTTGCACTCGCCCATACAAACTTTTTGCATGCTGACACAATATCTTTCGCTCTGATTCTTCTCTTCATGCAGGCGGTGGTGGCAGACGTTAAAAAACCTCATTGGTGAATTTTAATTATAGCCGCCCTAAACTAAGTTATTGTGGAGATAAAATTCTAGGTTAATCATTACGCCTTTTCTCTATTTTTTTAATTCCATTTACCTTCTAACTTGTGATTACCGGTTTCTTGATTAAACTATATGGGTTACTAGTGATATTCCGGCGCTACGCGCCGGATTCGTATGTTGTATTCTTACTTAAATTTATAATTTATTATATGGTCTTAGTAAAGAAAATATGTTAAAAATATGTAAAATAAAAATATGTAAAATAAAAATATATTTTCTGATCTTTTTGATAGTGGTTTGCGACCGTAGTATAAGTAGTTGTTACTAATCGATTAATAAATTTATAATAAAAATCGATAGTCGTAAAAAAAGTTAATTCAGTTGGAATCTTAGATACTCATGTCATAGACTGAGCTTTCTTTCAATAAATGTTTGAAAGTGTTAAACCAGAGAAAGTTGATTAACGCATGTAAAATAACCACCTGAGAAAGGAAATGATGCATAAGAAAACTACTACTTTAAAAGTAAGCAATCATTAACTGGTAAATTGAAATAAGAAACCGGTGTACCTTCCCATTAATCAACAACATATCAACCCCAATATCTCACCCCTTTCTTAACATTTCAGGCTTGCCAAAATTGTTGTAGTCTAGTCTGAATATCTCTACACCAATTTGTCTTCAACTCCGAGCAATGAAACTGGGAATTCGACAATGATTGAATTGGGAAAAGTAAATGGATTATCGTCCAAACTCTCACACCGTCTATACATATACAATGAAACCGAAAGCAGAAACTAAAGAAGCATTCAATAGGAGATAGTGGGATGAGTAGGATTTCGGATTGATTATATGAACGACACGCCGACATGCTAAAGAAGGAGAATTGTAGAGGCTATATTCTCAATCGTCAACATCAAATACAAAGAAATCCTATAAACCAGTGTTTTGAAACCCGACCCGGACACTGAATCGGATGATTTACCGGATCACTGGATCATTGGATCAACCGCGGATGAATCGCAGATTAATAAATGAATTAGTTTTATTACATAATAATATATTAGCTATGAAAACAAATATATCTATACTAAAGCTAAGTATTTTAAGTGTACATACAAAATATTAAGAAATAGTTTAGACTATTTAAAAAAATTTGTAACATAAGAGTTATGACATCTAAAAAAATCAGGACATAAAATTAAACTTCCAATCCAAAATAAACCAAAATTAAAACATCATTATAATAAATTATCAATAACAAAAATAAACTAAAACCAGATCACATCAACTAATTTTGGTTTTCTCTAAATTTTAAAATTTACCAACAAAATTTTCTAAATATGTCACTTCATCATCTTTGGGATATTCTTCAGCAAGAGCATTCTCTAATTTATTATAATCAAGCTCGCGAGGTTTTTCTTCTTTAACAATCAAACTCTGTTTTGTAATTCACATGATCATACAATTTTATTATTTTTGATCTGTAAATTAAAAATGTAATGATTATTATAAACTAAGTTAAATAAAAATAAAAAATAATTTACTCATCTTTCTTGCAAACGTAAATTGTAGTGTAGAGGAATAATAAGCCTCATCGTGTTTTAGTCTATTTTACTGACGTGGCTCAAACACAATCATGACTCACCTTTCTTGCAAACGTAAATTATAGTGTAGAAGAAGAGGAAGATGGTAATAAAACTGAAAATTTTAAAATTTTTAATTAGAAATTTAGAATATAAAAATTAATTTTAAAACATAACTCAACTAAAAATAGTAAGAAATAAAATTATCTATTGTTTCAACCAAGGCTGCAACATGTATCGGTTTTAGTGAGTTTTTGTGTGTGTTTATGGGTTTTCACAAAACCCAACCGATTATATTGGGTCACCGAATTTATCTGCTCAACTACTGGTCCGGTCGATTCAAAACACTCTTATAAACGTTTGGACCAGATGAAAGAGAGTTTAAAACCCCAATTTATTTCACAATTAATACTAAAATTCATTAAATTTAAATTGAAAAATATTTTAATTATTAAAAGTAAATTACTGCATTTTTCCCCGAGATAAAAGTTCTACTTTATTAGTATAGATTGGCAAAAGGACAGTTCGGTCATTTCCTCTATGTTGGACCACTTCGAAGGCCAACGGTTTTTCTGCCTTAGGCATTTGCCCAATTACTAACATCTTAAACGATTTTGGCCCAATTCACTCAAAAAAGAAAGTAGTATAATCACCTTTTCTCATTTACACATTTGTATTAACCGAATTCACTTTAAAACCTATCTACTCTGGCTATTTCAATTCAGTTATAAATAAACTGCTGTCGACTATCATCAGCCCTCAGTCGAAAGCAGAAGAGGATAAACTCTTCTCCTGTAACCAAAAAATGGCTTCTTCGTCTTCTTACTCACCATTCTCTGCAGTCTTCGACGTTTCCAAACCCAATCCCTCTCTAAACCCTACGGCCTTTCTCGTCCCTTCCTTGAAATTCTCCACCGCCATATCAAATTTTGCGAATCTGAGTAATGGATTTTCTCTCAAATCTCCGATAAATCCTGGGTTTCTCTTCAAGTCCCGAACTTTCAATGTTCAAGCTAAAGCTGCTGCTGAGACGACCGTTCACAATTTCACTGTTAATGTTTGGTTTTTATCCTTCTAACCAAATCAAGAACAAAAAGCTAGGCTTTTAATTCATTTGGGAATCTTTTAGTTATGATGAAGCTTAAGTAAAAGAAACTGATTTAGTGACTGACATCAATGGAGGTATTCTTTATTAAGTCTGTAATTTGAAACATAGTGAGACTCTTCACGTTTGTGGAGACAGGACATTGATGGGAATGATGTTTCTTTGAACAAGTATAAGGGGAAAGTTATGTTGATCGTCAATGTCGCTTCAAGATGGTAAGCACCTTCTTCTTTTTATGGTGATGTGATTTAGAAGCCACTTATATTCATAATTCATGTAGCGGTTTCTAATGTTGAGTTATATTTGCTGGAACAACAGTGGTTTGACATCATCAAATTACTCAGAGCTTTCACATCTGTACGAGAAATACAAGAGCCAAGGTGAATTTTACTTGGTCAATTTTTTTAAAAAATAATTGAGATTATTTTGTTGCATTTCATGCTCAATGCATTTTTTGTACATCTACATATCAGTCTTTGTGGGATTGATGATAATTTTAACTCATTCGTTCTTCGTGGCTAAATGAATTCTTGAATTCTTTTAAATAACAAATCTGTTCTTTAAGCATTTGAGGGGTAATAGTCAATATAAATGGGATGGATATATAGTTAGTAACATATCAACAAACCTTCCTTGTTGTTAGGACTACAAGATTTGAGATTCTAGCTTTCCCCTGCAATCAGTTTGGTGGCCAAGAGCCCGGTTCAAACCCTGAGATCAAACAGTCTGCTTGCACCCGATTTAAAGCAGAGTTCCCTATATTTGATAAGGTATTATTCCGAAGCCTTTATTATTCTTTTGGTTGTGCTATTGCAGATTAGAATAAGTTTTTGAACTCCACAGGTCGATGTGAATGGACCGAGCACAGCACCAATCTACCAGTTCCTGAAATCAAATGCAGGAGGATTCTTGGGTGATCTCATTAAATGGAACTTTGAGAAGTTCTTGATTGATAAAAAGGGAAAGGTCGTTGAGAGGTACCCTCCCACCACATCCCTTTTCCAAATCAAGGTACGGTTAACCCAACTGCTTCCGGTTCTGTTCATATCTGTTTGATTCCTGGTTTATAACCAAACTTTTGTTTTTGTTTTTCTTTCTGCTGTTTTGCAGAAGGACATCAAGAAATTGCTTGATGCTTAGTAATCTCTGCTATGAGAGACCACTCAGACTGATTGTAAAATTTGAAACTCGGTTTTGCAATTGTATGCATTGTTACAATATATATCTTCTTTATATATAAAAGTAAGTTTAGTCTCTCCTGGTGCTGCCACCTATGATTCCAGATCAGAAATTTGATGCATCAGAGGGTGACACGTGTCCAGGCAAATAATACTCAGCGTTTCATTTAAAAATTGTTTGGCTGTCGGGTTTTAAATGGGCTTGGACGAACTGTATGATTTGTATAATTCTCTCTGGGCCGATTTCCACGGAAATGATTGCCCCTCTCCACAACATCTTCTTGACTCACATTTTTAGGGTTCATCTGGTCATAAGGTCTGGTTCCGTATACCATCAATGGCGATTCTAAAATTATGTGTGCGTCGACTCTCTCTCAGTAATCTCCAAGTCGGTGGTGTCTGTTCATGTCGTTTCTGTCTCTATTCTTAACCTCCGAACTGTTACCAATCGAATTGATTGAACGTCATTAACGAAAGCTTAACTCTTCATGCCCACTACAACCACGATCTTGCATTCAATGGTTCTTATCCTTCATCCAGGCGGTTATTATCTCCTATAAAAGGGTAAACATTCAGCCGTATAGCATCATCTTCACAGTTCCTGATATATCAAGGTAAAATTTTAATTCTGTCTAATGGTTGCCTCATCTATTCTGCTCAGATTCTGGGAACTAAAGTTGTTGCTTTCTTCAAACACATGATCAATTGTATTTTAAACAGATTACGGCTTAAAATCTACAAATTTTTGCTTTTTCAGTTTCAATATTTTTCACCCATAGATTCAATTCTGTTTGTTGATTAGGTTTCCGGGCTTCTCCTCCCGCGAATACGCTCAAAAGATCTTTGGTTGCAGTTGATGTTGAATTAGACTCCAGCAATTAAATCATTGTATCAAGTTAAGCCAAACTTAAATCTCACTGGAAAGTTCTGTCTCTTATACTTCTTCTGTGTAGACTGATCTTGAAACAGAAACTATTAGACATAGTAGAAAACAAGAGCTGATGTCTCGATATATTTTTTTGCAACCTTCACTTATGTCAGTTTTAGTTTGTGAGGCAGTAATCAGAAGAGAGATGTGTTGAAAACGAATGTGACTGCTCTGGTGGAGCACAATATGCCCAAGATTCTCACCGGCACTCTGCAGTTGCAGGCTCTTTAGGTGGATTCAACGCTCACACCAGCAACATAGTCCTTGATGTATTCATAGCTATTTGCCAAGATCCACCAGCTCAAAACGTGGAGAGCTCCAATGCATCAATGATGGAAACCATTAGCGGAAATATATCCGTCTCAGTCGCCGTAGTCAAACCTGCTAAGCATTAAGGAGCTACAACAACATGATCTTAATCTTGTCTTTTCAAAAAGATTGAGCATTTCAACAATGTGGGGAACACAGAGCATCCAAGTCTGTACCATTGCCTTTTCAAGTTGGAGGAAGCAAGAGCATGTAAATTTATACATTCCAAAACCAAAAAAGCAGCTTAATTTGGATTATGTATGTATGTATATCCTACGAAAATCTATTCATCGTAACACACATATTTATTCTTGACTTTTAATTTCTGATTGTGGCATTAACCGATGTGTGCAGAAAAATGTATAAAAGGTTAATGGTTTCAACAGATTATTGATCAAATTTATTGAAAAGTAATAAAAAATCTATAACAACAAAAAACTGTTAAAAGCTTTAAAAAATTCTGTGTATGTCACGAAGAATAATTATAAGTTTATAACTATATCATTTTATCCAGATATTCAAAAATCGACTCTAAGGTTCAAATCCATTTCAAAATTAATATTCAAAACAAATTGCACCTTGATAGCCTATAATCATATGCTAAAATATTTTTTATTCATTTTATAATATTAATTCATATATTACAGTATTTTAACATTTTCTACTTATATGTATTAAAATAATAGGCATAACAACTATAGGAAACATAGACGCAATATTTTTGTATTATGAATACATAATGAAAAAGAAATTCTACATGAATAAAATAAAAAATATAGAACAAAAAAAAAAAGAGATGGTATAATACGATGCTACAAAAAACAAACAAAAATATTAAAATATTGTAAACAAATCTGTAAACATTCCAACTTTAATACCCCTTCAATTCCACATTACTTTGATCGTTCTACCCACATAGTTTTACTCTTAATTGACAAACATTATTTAACGTTACACTACTCTTCTTTTTTCTCAGCTAATCAATCATCTTCATAGAAAATCGAAATATGATTCAGCTCATCAGCAATGATATGAGATTATGGAGGCATTCCAACTTGAATGATATGAATACGTTGAATATGTCACTGCTATCAACAAGTTGAATACGAGTAATATTCTCACGGCTCTGTGACATGTTATCACTAAACCGATCGAACTGCACCTAACCAGCCAGTATCCCAATTACAACAACATGATCAAAGTGGATATAAAACTTTAAAATAAGTCTATCTAAATTTTAAACAATTTTATCTCCAAATGCACAACGTCAAGGTCCTACTTCCAAATCTTAACATAAAGTAAATGCAATGAAAATACAATATAGTTATATAACTCATACAACCATCAAGATGATTAAAAAAATTGTAAATCAGCCAACAACTTATATTGTTATATAAATCATACAACCATCAAGATGATATAAATACAATATAGTTTTTTCTGTTAGCATAAAGTTGCTTTTTTCTACCTTTCAGATACTCTATTTCCATCCCCTTATATTGTAGAATAAGAGAATCCCTAGAATTGGTACTCCAGATGATTAATAGTATTATAACAATCTTATGAGGTGTGTTTGTGGAGCAAATCTTTTCATTCGATTAAAATATATCCCGCCCGTAGGGCGGGCCGACCCTAGATATATATATAAAGTAGATTTTCTCTCTTCTTATGACATGTAGAATGTGGGTTTGTTGACACATATCCTCTCTTTTTTTCATTTTTACATTTTAGATTATTCCAATTTGTTTTACCACTTTCTAATTATGCACTATCTAATCATCATTATTTGGAATTTGATAATCTATCAAAAATGCAATAGAAAATAATTTAAATAATATAATTCTATTTTAACTGTTTAATTTATTTACAACTAAGAATAACATAAATTTTCACAATTTATTATTTTATATTATTCTATTTACAAATTATATTTTTACAAAGCAATCCCTCGAACGCAAATGAACGCGATCAAGGACCAACACAAAAAAAAACAAGAAAACAAACTAGAAGAAGAATAATTAACAGAAGGCAACAATTACTATAAAGCAGAAAGACACATGCTTAACGCACCATAACACAACCACCAGCTAAAAAGTAAGAAGTACCTCACAAACTAAATAAGCACAAACAAAAAGCATATGCCAGCGAAAAACCACAAAGCTCTGGATAGAAGGAACCAAAGCTCCAGAGACTAACTCTGCACACTTATACTAAAGAAAGCATGGGAAGAAGAGAAACAACTCGAAGGAGAAAGAATGGAATCCAACCACCGCGAAACCAAAGCCCAAGCTTGAGATCAGAAACAACCTCCGAAACCTACAGAACATACATGGAGAAAAACACTATACAAAACTGGAATGGCAAACATGGCGAAAGGAAAAATCACAAGAGACGCGAGAAGCGAAAAAAACTGCAACAAGATGAGAGAATAGAGAGTGAAGGGTTGAAGAAACAAAATCAGCAAACCATGGAGCCATGATCTAGCGAAAGAGAGCATATAAGTTAGATCACCAAAAATCAGATCTTGAAAACAAGACAAGCAGAAATTTTCGACAATAAGCCAACGACGAAGAAAACAACATCAAAGACGACTAAAATCAGACCAAACCAAAGAGATGCAATTCCTAACATCAGCCAAAATCTAAGGAAGAAGAGGAGCATCCAATATTAACCGGAAGAGCCTACAACGCCGCGAGAAACAACCGCACAACTGGAAACTTATAAACCGATTTATAACAAATACTTGATAATCTCACATGAAAAAAGTTAAAAAGAACAAGAGCATGAAAGTGAGTCTTTTTTCAGTGATGGTGAGAAACACATCATACCAGAAAGATAAACGAAATACATAGATGATTTAGGTTCAATGTCAGAATATGGGGAGAAGACACAAAACATCTTAAAAGAATAATGTTCAATTAATCGAAAAAATAAAATACAATTTTTAATGCTAAAAAATAAAACTGTTAATCGTACAATAACCAAATGTTTAAATACAAAGTTATTGAAATTCAATTTCTACAGAAGCTCACTTCACCACTAATTAGCAATATTATACACACAACAACATATTAATGAAAAAAACACATAATATTTGAACTTATCACATATTACTACTTAACACAAATAAAATACCAAATAATGTTCTTAATTAAGAAAAACGACAACATAATTACATCATCAAAAAAAAATTCATACTTAGCAACAATCAAGCAATATTCCGCGCGAAACGCGGATACGCCCCTAGTTTATTATAATGCCAGGTATGATAATAAGTTTTCAAAGTTGATATATTTATAGGACAGTAAGCATAATACACATAACAAAAATGGTAATAAGATAACTACTAGGGCTGGGTTGTGGGTCAAACCCGCCCCGCACGACCCGCAACCCGCGGGTTTCAATTTTTTTTTGTCAAAAACTCCAACCCGCATAATCCGCAAACAGATATATTTATATCCGCACCCGTCCCGTTTCATTTGCGGTAACCCGCGGGACCCGTAGGTTATTTTTTTCATAAAAATAACTATTTAATTTATTTTTTATAAATATATATATATATAATATTTATAATTAAAATTTTATATATTTTTAAAATTTTAATTATTATTTTTAAAATTTCTCTTATTTAATAAAAAAAACTATATACTTTTTTGCAAAAAAAAGGACTTTTTGCAAAAGTAACTCAAAACTTGGAGTCAAACAGAAAACTAACCTTTTCTTTTGACTCATTTTTTTTTTTTGAGATTTTCACCCCACACCTGCATTTTATCTACGAAAATGCCATTAACTTTTTTTTTTTCGAAAATGGCTTCTTTACTGTATCAACCTCATCTTCTTCAATTATTTACAATAGTGCCACTACCATGAATAGTTCAATAACCTTGTACTAACTGTTTGGAGCTTTTAATGCCCTTTAATGCACGTAAATCTCTTTACACTCTCTCTGCTTCAATTGTTATGAACTAAAACAACATTTCTTTCACTTTCTCTCCATATTCATCCAAAAACTCAAGCTTTTGATTCAAAATATTTTATGGTCGATGAGCCATATTTCTTTCGCTTTGACTTACGCTTGCTTTCGCTTGAGGTTCCGGGTGGTTGGAGAAGACCCTGTGCAAACGAAGTCATCTCACCTAGTTTAAGGTACAATTTGAATTTTTTCAAGATTCGTTACGTAGAAGACTTACTAGTAAGTCATCGTATGTAGAAGACTTACCGATAAGTCTTGGTCAAACGGACGACTTAAACTAAGTCGTCCGCTTTGTTTGTTAAAAAACCTGCATCGACTTATATATAAGTCGCCTACGAAACGGGCTAGTTTTGCATTTGACCGAATCGTGTCGATCTTTGACTATTTCTCGACGACTTATAATTCACCGCCTCTCGAAAGAAATTTCAATATTTTATTAAACTAGACGACTTACGGTAAGTCGCCTTAGGTTAGTTTTGTAATTGAAAAATAAAACTTCATCATTTAACTTTACCGCATCGACATAATATAAAGTCGCCCCGACATAAGACTTAATTTAAAGTCGTCCGGGAAAGCAAAGTCGCCCGAATTTTTCCCAATTTTCTGGTCAAAAACTCCAACCCGCATAATCCGCAAACAGATATATTTATATCCGCACTGCTTTCATGGGTAACCGCTGGACCTCGTAGGGTTATTTTTTTCATAAAATAACTATTTAATTTATTTTTATAAATATATATATATATAATATTTATAATTAAAATTTTATATATTTTAAAATTTTAATTATTATTTTAAAATTTCTCTTATTTAATAAAAACTATATACTTTTTGCAAAAAGGACTTTTGCAAAAGTAACTCAAAACTTGAGTCAAACAAAACTAACCTTTTCTTTTGACTCATTTTTTTGAGATTTTCACCCCACACCTGCATTTTATCTACTTAAAATGCCATTAACTTTTTTTTTTTCAAAATGGCTTTTATCAGATCAACCTCATCTTCTTCAATTATTTACAATAGTGCCACTACCATGAATAGTTCAATAACCTTGTACTAACTGCTTGGAGCTTTTAATGCCCTTTAATGCACGTAAATCTCTTTACACTCTCTCTGCTTCAATTGTTATGAACTAAAACAACATTTCTTTCACTTTCTCTCCATATTCATCCAAAAACTCAAGCTTTTGATTCAAAATATTTTATGGTCGATGAGCCATATTTCTTTCGCTTTGACTTACGCTTGCTTTCGCTTGAGGTTCTCGGGTGGTTGGAGAAGACCCTGTGCAAACGAAGTCATCTCACCTAGTTTAAGGTGCAATTTGAATTTTTTCAAGATTCGTTACGTAGAAGACTTACTAGTAAGTCATTCGTATGTAGAAGACTTATCGATAAGTCTTCGAGTCAAACGGACGACTTAAACTAAGTCGTCCGCTTTGTTTGTTAAAACTCCGCATCGACTTATATATAAGTCGCCTACGAAACGGCTAGTTTTGCATTTGACCGAATCGTGTCGATCTTTGACTATTTCTCGACGACTTATAATTCAGTCGCCTCTCGAAAGAAATTTCAATATTTTATTAAACTAGACGACTTACGTGTAAGTCGCCTTAGGTTAGTTTTGTAATTGAAAAATAAAACTTCATCATTTAACTTTTACCGCATCGACATAATATAAAGTCGTCTCGACATAAGACTTAATTTAAAGTCGTCCGGGAAAGCAAAGTCGCCCGAATTTTTCCCAATTTTCTGGTCAAACCTTGCTTATCCCTGACGACCTTAAATTAGGTCGTTTAGCTGGACGACTTTCAATTAAGTCGCCCGGTGAAAGTTAAATTTCAAGTTTTATTTTTCAATTACAAAACTAACCTAGACTAATTTACGCTTAAGTCGCCTAGTTTGAATAAAATATTGAAATTTTAACTTTCCCGAGACGACTGAATTATAAGTCGCCCGTAAATAGTCAAAGATCTGACACGAAGTCGGTCAAATGCAAACTAAGTTGTTGCATCTAATTTATATATAAGTCGCCCGAGTTTTTTAACAACAAAGCCGGACGACTTAGAATTAAGTCGTCCCATTTAATTTTAAATTGCAAAGTGACCTCTTTAGGCGACTTACCTTTAAGTCTTCGGGCGACTTATTTCAAGTCGCTCATGCAATGTTTATTGAACTTTTTCATTTTCTATATTTACTAATGTGTTTTATTTTGAATATTTGCGATGATTTGTCGGGCTACATGCAGTTTATGGAGAATGGTTGTTGAGAGATTGCCGCTGGGATTTTGTGGTTGATGATCTCAAAAGAGCAAAATTGTTTTATTGAATGAAGATTCAACACATGCTGAACTTGTTGCAATGGCTCAAGAAGATTATAACCGGACATGAGAACAGTGATCGTGGAGATTAGCTACTCATTACCAGCGAAATGATGATGGCTCCAGGCAGTCCTCCCATTCATGTTACAAGTGATAGACAAGTTCGAAACTTGCTCGAGATACTCAAAACGATAGAGTATGTCTTTATGCATCGCCGCAGCAAGGTGGAAACTGTTTCAGAGAAAGGGATAATGATGAAGCTGGTGAATGGGAAGAAGATGTTGGTGATGATGAAGCTGGTGAATGGGAAGAAGATGTTGGTGATAATGATGAAGCTGATGAATGGGAAGAAGATGTTGGTGATAATGAGTTTGTTGAAGATGAAAATCAAGATGGGGAGGAGGAAAATGGGGAGGAGGATGCTGATAACTCTATTGTTGGTGAAACGGATCAGAATGGTGGGGATTACAGTCTTTATGGAAAGGTTCAAGATGAGGACGAGGAAGATGATGATAATATTTGTTTTGAAGAAATCGAAAAGACATATGCTAAGACAAATGCTATTGAAGGAGGAAAATCGGATGGTACCAGTATCTATGTCAACCAGAGTTTTGTTAGCAAGGATGCATCGCTTCGAGCCGCGTTGGCAGCAGTGAGGGTAGGTTTTCTTTCAGAATATACAAATCAACGAAAGCTCTCCTTGTGGCAACATGTCGGGTTAGCGGTTGTGGATGGAAGATCAGAGCGAGTGTGAAACATGGGACAAACACGCTTTGGGTAACAAAGTATGTGGAAAACATTTATGCTCGTGGGAGACCGACCGCCGAGACACCGTGATCTCGGCATGTTGGTAGTCTTTTCAAAGATCGTGTTGGAATCATTGATGGGATAACTCCGCAGCATATCACTGATACAATGAGGAACATGTTTGGCATGGAGCTTGATTACACCACTTCATACGAGCACTGTTATATGCACAAACATTGGTGAGAGGATCAGCGAAGAAGGGTATTCGCCCGCATCATATCTCGAGCAAATCTCCATTGCAAATCCGATTCTATCACGGCTATAGAACTTGATTCTATGAAAAGATTTAAGTATCTATTTCTCTTTGGAGCTTCTATAAAAGGTTTTAAGTATCAGAGAAGGGTCATTGTGGTGGATGGAACTCACCTAAGTGGAAAGTATGGAGGTGTTATGTTAGTTGCAGCCGCACAAGATGGCAATTTTCAGATATTCCCATTGGCTTTTGGGATCGTGGATGCTGAAGATGAACCTTCTTGGGAATGGTTTTTCACAAAATTGGCTAGTTGTATATCTCATGACAAGCCTCTGGTGATAGTCTCCGACCGGCACGCGGCCATTAAAAGTGCGTGTGATAAGGTGTTTCCTTGGGCAACCCGAGGAATATGTTATTATCACCTTCAAGATAACATTGTCAAAAAGTTTAAAGGGAAACATCTCATGTACTTGGTGAAAGGGGCTGCTTATGCTCACACGGTTTACGATTTTGACCGGTACATGGCTGAGATACGGAGTGCAAACCCGGAACTTGCAACGTATTTGGAGAATGCCGACGCCAGCCTATGATCAAGGGTTTATTGTAAGGGGAACATGTACAACATAAAAACAAGCAACATCGCTGAATCTATTAATTCCGCACTGAAGCGAGCAAGAGGATTTCCGATTCCGTTCCTGCTGGAGTTCATAAGGCAGAAGTTAGGAAAATGGTATTGGAAAAGGAGACAAGATGCATTGAGTCTCACAACTCAACATAGCCGGGGTGTTGAATACTTGCTTGCTGTTCGAACAGAGATAGCGGATACGATGACGGTCCAACCAATTGATGGATGGCGATTCTTTGTCAAAGGTGGCAAAATGGACTGTGTGGTTGATTTGGAACATGCAAAGTGTGATTGTGGTGTCTATGGAGTGGAGAAAATACCTTGCTCTCATGCTATAGCTGCTGGAACACATATTCGTTTGCATATCTCCACACTTGTATGTCCAGTGTACTCAAAGAATTATTTGTATGCAGGATACTCAGAGAATATATATCCTATCGTGTCACAACATATTGAGGAACGAGAATGCTTTCCTCCAGACGTAAAGCGTGGTCCGGGGAGACAGAAGAAATCAAGATGGCAATCTTGGTTGGAGCTATCTAGGATGAGAGGACACAAACCCAGGAAGAAACACAGGGCAAGGAGATGCTCAAACTGCAAGGAAACTGGCCATACGAAACCACAATGTACACAACCAGTTGATTAGTTGTCCAGACGACCTAAATTTAAGTCGTCCAGTTGTATTTTATTTTTAGACTACCTTCTACTAAGTCGTCCAGTGTATTTTATTTTTAGGCGACCTTCTACTAAGTCGTCCAGTGTATTTTATTTTTAGACGACCTTCTACTAAGTCGTCCAGTGTATTTTATTTTTAGACGACCTTCTACTAAGTCGTCCAGTGTATTTTATTTTTAGACTACCTTCTACTAAGTCGTCCAGTGTATTTTATTTTTAGACGACCTTCTACTAAGTCGTCCAGTGTATTTTATTTTTAGACGACCTTCTACTAAGTCGTCCAGTGTATTTTATTTTTAGACTACCTTCTACTAAGTCGTCCGGTGTATTTTATTTTTAGGCGACCTTCTACTAAGTCGTCCAGTGTATTTTATTTTTAGACTACCTTCTACTAAGTCGTCCAGTGTATTTTATTTTTAGACGACCTTCTACTAAGTCGTCCAGTGTATTTTATTTTTAGACTACCTTCTACTAAGTCGTCCAGTGTATTTTATTTTTAGGCGACCTTCTACTAAGTCGCCCAGTTGTATTTTATTTTTAGACTACCTTCTACTAAGTCGTCCAGTGTATTTTATTTTTAGACTACCTTCTACTAAGTCGCCCAGTTGTATTTTATTTTTAGACTACCTTCTACTAAGTCGTCCAGTGTATTTTATTTTTAGACTACCTTCTACTAAGTCGTCCAGTGTATTTTATTTTTAGACGACCTTCTACTAAGTCGTCCAGTGTATTTTATTTTTAGACTACCTTCTACTAAGTCGTCCAGTGTATTTTATTTTTAGACGACCTTCTACTAAGTCGTCCAGTGTATTTTATTTTTAGACGACCTTCTACTAAGTCGTCCAGTGTATTTTATTTTTAGACGACCTTCTACTAAGTCGTCCAGTGTATTTTATTTTTAGACGACCTTCTACTAAGTCGTCCAGTGTATTTTATTTTTAGACGACCTTCTACTAAGTCGCCCAGTTGTATTTTATTTTTAGACTACCTTCTACTAAGTCGTCCAGTGTATTTTATTTTTAGACGACCTTCTACTAAGTCGCCCAGTTGTATTTTATTTTTAGACGACCTTCTACTAAGTCGCCCAGTTGTATTTTATTTTTAGACTACCTTCTACTAAGTCGTCCAGTGTATTTTATTTTTAGACTACCTTCTACTAAGTCGTCCAGTGTATTTTATTTTTAGGCGACCTTCTACTAAGTCGTCCAGTGTATTTTATTTTTAGGCGACCTTCTACTAAGTCGCCCAGTTGTATTTTATTTTTAGACTACCTTCTACTAAGTCGTCCAGTGTATTTTATTTTTAGACGACCTTCTACTAAGTCGCCCAGTTGTATTTTATTTTTAGGCGACCTTCTACTAAGTCGCCCAGTTGTATTTTATTTTTAGACTACCTTCTACTAAGTCGTCCAGTGTATTTTATTTTTAGGCGACCTTCTACTAAGTCGTCCAGTGTATTTTATTTTTAGGCGACCTTCTACTAAGTCGTCCAGTGTATTTTATTTTTAGGCGACCTTCTACTAAGTCGTCCAGTGTATTTTATTTTTAGACGACCTTCTACTAAGTCGCCCAGTTGTATTTTATTTTTAGGCGACCTTCTACTAAGTCGTCCAGTGTATTTTATTTTTAGACTACCTTCTACTAAGTCGTCCAGTGTATTTTATTTTTAGGCGACCTTCTACTAAGTCGTCCAGTGTATTTTATTTTTAGGCGACCTTCTACTAAGTCGTCCAGTGTATTTTATTTTTAGGCGACCTTCTACTAAGTCGTCCAGTGTATTTTATTTTTAGACTACCTTCTACTAAGTCGCCCAGTTGTATTTTATTTTTAGGCGACCTTCTACTAAGTCGCCCAGTTGTATTTTATTTTTAGGCGACCTTCTACTAAGTCGTCCAGTGTATTTTATTTTTAGGCGACCTTCTACTAAGTCGTCCAGTGTATTTTATTTTTAGACGACCTTCTACTAAGTCGCCCAGTTGTATTTTATTTTTAGACGACCTTCTACTAAGTCGCCCAGTTGTATTTTATTTTTAGGCGACCTTCTACTAAGTCGTCCAGTGTATTTTATTTTTAGACTACCTTCTACTAAGTCGTCCAGTGTATTTTATTTTTAGACGACCTTCTACTATTGGGTGTGTGTGTGTGTCAACTTTTATGATTAACTTGAGAGATAACATATTATAATGGTAAGTCGCCTACAAAATATGAATATAACAAATAATAGAATTTAAAGTCGCCTACAAATATTAGAAAATAAAGTCGCCTACAAAATATGAATATAACAAATAATAGAATTTAAAGTCGCCTACAAAATATGAATATAACAAATAATAGAATTTAAAGTCGCCTACAAATATTAGAAAATAAAGTCGCCTACAAAATATGAATATAACAAATAATAGAATTTAAAGTCGCCTACAAAATATGAATATAACAAATAATAGAATTTAAAGTCGCCTACAAAATATGAATATAACAAATAATAGAATTTAAAGTCGCCTACAAAATATGAATATAACAAATAATAGAATTTAAAGTCGCCTACAAAATATGAATATAACAAATAATAGAATTTAAAGTCGCCTACAAAATATGAATATAACAAATAATAGAATTTAAAGTCGCCTACAAAATATGAATATAACAAATAATAGAATTTAAAGTCGCCTACAAAATATGAATATAACAAATAATAGAATTTAAAGTCGCCTACAAAATATGAATATAACAAATAATAGAATTTAAAGTCGCCTACAAAATATGAATATAACAAATAATAGAATTTAAAGTCGCCTACAAAATATGAATATAACAAATAATAGAATTTAAAGTCGCCTACAAAATATGAATATAACAAATAATAGAATTTAAAGTCGCCTACAAAATATGAATATAACAAATAATAGAATTTAAAGTCGCCTACAAAATATGAATATAACAAATAATAGAATTTAAAGTCGCCTACAAAATATGAATATAACAAATAATAGAATTTAAAGTCGCCTACAAAATATGAATATAACAAATAATAGAATTTAAAGTCGCCTACAAAATATGAATATAACAAATAATAGAATTTAAAGTCGCCTACAAAATATGAATATAACAAATAATAGAATTTAAAGTCGCCTACAAAATATGAATATAACAAATAATAGAATTTAAAGTCGCCTACAAAATATGAATATAACAAATAATAGAATTTAAAGTCGCCTACAAAATATGAATATAACAAATAATAGAATTTAAAGTCGCCTACAAAATATGAATATAACAAATAATAGAATTTAAAGTCGCCTACAAAATATGAATATAACAAATAATAGAATTTAAAGTCGCCTACAAAATATGAATATAACAAATAATAGAATTTAAAGTCGCCTACAAAATATGAATATAACAAATAATAGAATTTAAAGTCGCCTACAAAATATGAATATAACAAATAATAGAATTTAAAGTCGCCTACAAAATATGAATATAACAAATAATAGAATTTAAAGTCGCCTACAAAATATGAATATAACAAATAATAGAATTTAAAGTCGCCTACAAAATATGAATATAACAAATAATAGAATTTAAAGTCGCCTACAAAATATGAATATAACAAATAATAGAATTTAAAGTCGCCTACAAAATATGAATATAACAAATAATAGAATTTAAAGTCGCCTACAAAATATGAATATAACAAATAATAGAATTTAAAGTCGCCTACAAAATATGAATATAACAAATAATAGAATTTAAAGTCGCCTACAAAATATGAATATAACAAATAATAGAATTTAAAGTCGCCTACAAATATTAGAAAATAAAGTCGCCTACAAAATATGAATATAACAAATAATAGAATTTAAAGTCGCCTACAAAATATGAATATAACAAATAATAGAATTTAAAGTCGCCTACAAAATATGAATATAACAAATAATAGAATTTAAAGTCGCTCTACTTGGACGACTTTGTAGACGACTTTCCGCACGACTCCATATTTAAGTCCGCACGACAAAGATACAAGATAAGCGTAAGACTTACGCAGTCTTCCAGCCATTCTCGGCAGTCCGGAGGATGTGATACAACCAAGTTGGTGATGTGCGTGGTTTTTCATCATGCTTAGTGAAATAATGACTGCAAACAAAAAAGCAATCACTTACGGATCAGAAATAATCAGTTTTGGTAGACTAAATCAAGCTATTATGGGTAAAGCAATCACTTACGGATCAGTTTTCAACCAACCAGCGAGTTCCTTCAACTTAGGTCTGTTTACTGGCTGAAATGGATTATAGGCTGCCACTTTATCTTTATTTTCTCTGCCGTATAAGGAGATATCTGCGTGGGAGAAGGTTTCTTCGCCGCTCACCCTTGCACGCACGTAAGGGGAACTATTTTGTCCAATACAACCAGGCTCGGTTCTTGTACGGTGGAAGCGACGCTCGGTTGTTGATCGGTGGAAGCGACGCTCGGTTGTTGATCGGTGGAAGCGACGCTCGGTTGTTGATCGGTGGAAGCGACGCCGTTGGTCAGTGGAAAAGTTGTGATCCAGAAGCACATTTGCTCGCCCTGAAAGCTTGTGGGTTCTCCGATACCTCTGCCTCAGCACATTAATCCAAACATCTATATGCTGCATATAAAATAATACAAGTTAGAAGATACCGACGACTTAATTCTTGTTGGGAGAGGATTTGATTCTAACCTCGGATTGTTTGGCTTGAGGGGTAGCCTGATTGGTGACACCAACCTTCTTCTCCACAGCTTCCACCCTATCGGACAACTTCCTAATCTCCTTGATGCACTTCCTAAACCCTTCTTTCATGCAGTCAACTACCCCTTCTTTCATGCAGTCAACTACCCCTTCTTTCATGCAGTCAACTACCCCTTCTTTCATGCAGTCAACTACCCCTTCTTTCATGCAGTCAACTACCCCTTCTTTCATGCAGTCAACTACCCCTTCTTTCATGCAGTCAACTACCCCTTCTTTCATGCAGTCAACTACCCCTTCTTTCATGCAGTCAACTACCCCTTCTTTCATGCAGTCAACTACGCCCTGAACATATTTTCCAACTCCTCTCTAGTCACCCAACTAGCCTCTTCTCTAGCCTCTTCACTAGCCTCTGTAGGAGCCTCTTTAGCAGCCTCTGTAGGAGCCTCTTTAAGAGCCTCTTTAGGAGCCTCTTTAAGAGCCTCTTTAGGAGCCTCTTTAGCAGCCTCTGTAGGAGCCTCTGTAGGAGCCTCTTTAGCAGCCTCTGTAGGAGCCTCTGTAGGAGCCTCTTTAGCAGCCTCTGTAGGAGCCTCTTTAGCAGCCTCTGTAGGAGCCTCTTTAGCAGCCTCTGTAGGAGCCTCTTTAGCAGCCTCTGTAGGAGCCTCTTTAAGAGCCTCTTTAGGAGCCTCTTTAAGAGCCTCTTTAGGAGCCTCTTTAAGAGCCTCTTTAGGAGCCTCTTTAGCAGCCTCTGTAGGAGCCTCTGTAGGAGCCTCTTTAAGAGCCTCTTTAGGAGCCTCTTTAAGAGCCTCTTTAGGAGCCTCTTTAGCAGCCTCTGTAGGAGCCTCTTTAGCAGCCTCTGTAGGAGCCTCTTTAAGAGCCTCTTTAGGAGCCTCTTTAAGAGCCTCTTTAGGAGCCTCTTTAAGAGCCTCTTTAGGAGCCCCTTTACGAACTTTCTTCAGAGGTCTTGGATTGTCTTCCTCCTCCTCCACCACAACCATCTCTATCTCTTTGGTTTTCTTAGTACCAGTGACTTCCCAGCAATCCTTGGTCCACTTCCACGGTCTCCGATCATACATGACTTTAATGATGTTCTCCGGGCACGCCCTCAACCTCGAGTCCCATTTTGGCCACATTTCACTAATGTCCTTCTCAACAAAGTTGATCACGCTGGTCTGCAGTAAATAGAAGAATCGAGTTAGATATTTGAAAAAAGACTAAATAGACGACTTAATTCTTGTTGGGAGAGGATTTGATTCTAACCTCGGATTGTTTGGCTTGAGGGGTAGCCTGATTGGTGACACCAACCTTCTTCTCCACAGCTTCCACCCTATCGGACAACTTCCTAATCTCCTTGATGCACTTCCTAAACCCTTCTTTCATGCAGTCAACTACCCCTTCTTTCATGCAGTCAACTACCCCTTCTTTCATGCAGTCAACTACCCCTTCTTTCATGCAGTCAACTACCCCTTCTTTCATGCAGTCAACTACCCCTTCTTTCATGCAGTCAACTACCCCTTCTTTCATGCAGTCAACTACCCCTTCTTTCATGCAGTCAACTACGCCCTGAACATATTTTCCAACTCCTCTCTAGTCACCCAACTAGCCTCTTCTCTAGCCTCTTCACTAGCCTCTGTAGGAGCCTCTTTAGCAGCCTCTGTAGGAGCCTCTTTAAGAGCCTCTTTAGGAGCCTCTTTAAGAGCCTCTTTAGGAGCCTCTTTAAGAGCCTCTTTAGGAGCCTCTTTAAGAGCCTCTTTAGGAGCCTCTTTAGCAGCCTCTGTAGGAGCCTCTTTAAGAGCCTCTTTAGGAGCCTCTTTAAGAGCCTCTTTAGGAGCCTCTTTAAGAGCCTCTTTAGGAGCCTCTTTAAGAGCCTCTTTAGGAGCCTCTTTAAGAGCCTCTTTAGGAGCCCCTTTACGAACTTTCTTCAGAGGTCTTGGATTGTCTTCCTCCTCCTCCACCACAACCATCTCTATCTCTTTGGTTTTCTTAGTACCAGTGACTTCCCAGCAATCCTTGGTCCACTTCCACGGTCTCCGATCATACATGACTTTAATGATGTTCTCCGCTGGCACGCCCTCAACCTCGAGTCCCATTTTGGCCACATTTCACTAATGTCCTTCTCAACAAAGTTGATCACGCTGGTCTGCAGTAAATAGAAGAATCGAGTTAGATATTTGAAAAAAGACTAAATAGACGACTTAATTCTTGTTGGGAGAGGATTTGATTCTAACCTCGGATTGTTTGGCTTGAGGGGTAGGTTGTTTCTTTTGAAGAGTAGGCTTTTGGTTTGAGGAGTAGGCTTTTGGTTTGAGGAGTAGGCTGTTTCTCTTGAGGAGTAGGCTGTTTCTCTTGAGGAGTAGGCTGTTTGTTACTAACCCGGTTTGTTTGGCTTGAGGGGTAGCCTGATTGGTGACACCAACCTTCTTCTCCACAGCTTCCACCCTATCGGACAACTTCCTAATCTCCTTGATGCACTTCCTAAACCCTTCTTTCATGCAGTCAACTACCCCTTCTTTCATGCAGTCAACTACCCCTTCTTTCATGCAGTCAACTACCCCTTCTTTCATGCAGTCAACTACCCCTTCTTTCATGCAGTCAACTACCCCTTCTTTCATGCAGTCAACTACCCCTTCTTTCATGCAGTCAACTACGCCCTGAACATATTTTCCAACTCCTCTCTAGTCACCCAACTAGCCTCTTCTCTAGCCTCTTCACTAGCCTCTGTAGGAGCCTCTTTAAGAGCCTCTTTAGGAGCCTCTTTAAGAGCCTCTTTAGGAGCCCCTTTACGAACTTTCTTCAGAGGTCTTGGATTGTCTTCCTCCTCCTCCACCACAACCATCTCTATCTCTTTGGTTTTCTTAGTACCAGTGACTTCCCAGCAATCCTTGGTCCACTTCCACGGTCTCCGATCATACATGACTTTAATGATGTTCTCCGGGCACGCCCTCAACCTCGAGTCCCATTTTGGCCACATTTCACTAATGTCCTTCTCAACAAAGTTGATCACGCGGGTCTGCAGTAAATAGAAGAATCGAGTTAGATATTTGAAAAAAGACTAAATAGACGACTTAATTATAAGTCGTCTACTAAGTCGTCCAGCTGGAAGACCTTCCAGACGACTTATATATAGTCGTCTACTAAGTCGTCCAGCTGGAAGACCTTCCGCACGGCTTAATTAAGTAGATACCTGTCTCAAGATAGCTTCTTTCATTGATCTGCGGCCTCTGCTGCCCCCGTAAGCCAGTATCGGTGGAGACGGACTGTTTCCTCTGGGACCACCAATACTAGCACCCAATTCGCATAGCTGTGTACACCCGCACTGAAGAACTTGTATAAACCCATCCACGGTGTAACAGCCAGTAATATCTTTGTTCCACAAAGAGTCCATCAGCACCTTAAACGCGACTCTCCCCCATGGATAATTCTCAAACCGTTCTAAATCCATCACTAGCCTTGCCAGACTAGATCGTGTAGCGGTTGAAAACTTTCTCCCTTCAATGAATCCAGTGAAGATGGAAAGGTACGAGCCGCCATGCATCTTCCGTGGACCAATCCTCGCATCTCTTCGGTCTGCTATTATCTGATCAGTAGTTGGCCCAGCTTCGGATGAACTCCCAGCATCCCCGTAAAGAAACCATCTCTTTGGTAACTTCACATTTTGGTGTCTCAAGGTCCTCGATGTACTCGCGGTTTAGACCGGTGAGGTTTTCAAACTCTAACGGTGAAAACCTCAAAGGTTCGGACCAACGAGACCACATCTCATACTTCTTCTTAATGTCCAGCTTGAAACTGAGCATGTAGTGAACCAGCCTTGAAGCCCAACCAAATCCCTGCTCCTTGAACTTGATGAAAACTCCCAAACTCGACTCCTTGAGCTCTTCAAATTCGTCATCGTAAGAGCTTCCCTAAGAGCAGTATGCAACTTGTTATTATCCGTATGATACGAAATGCTATTGTGGGCTTCGGCTCTTCCCCTAATGTGTATAACCTACGGGGAGTTCGGAATATCCATCCTTTTTGTCTGCAAAATAATCAAAGACAACAATAGAGATAAGCTAAACAAGCTATTATATTTAAGTCGCCTACTAAGTCGCCCAGCTGGAAGACCTTCCGCACGACTTATATATAGTCGCCTACTAAGTCGCCCAGCTGGAAGACCTTCCGGCGACTTAAATTACAAGTCTTCCAAGAGAAAATTAAGCGAACCTGATTAGTAGCAGAAGGAGTACTTCGTCATTGCGGTTATAGATCTGAAAAATAAACGCGGAAACGGTGAGAATGAGTAAATTGATAGAGACAACGCTTTATGTTCATCTTTTCCTCGAGATTGATGACTTACCGGCGCTAGGGTTTAGAAGAAGCGGCGCTAGGGTTTAGAAGAAGCGGCGCTAGGGTTTAGAAGAAGCGGCGGTGCTAGTGTTTAGAGGAAGCGGCGGTGAGATAGTGTTGGTGAGCACGGTGGAGAGGGCGACGGTTTGTTCGGAAATAGTGGAAGCGGCGGCGCTAGGGTTTAGAGGAAGCGGCGGCGCTAGGGTTAGAAGAAGCGGCGGCGAGAACGGTGAGAATGAAGTGAGATAGATAGCCGACGTTGAGGACGATGGTTTGTTCGGAAATAGTGGGAATTCAAATCGCCTTTGATATCGCCGGTGAGAGAGAACTGTTAGGTTAGGGTTTCTAAATTTGAAAAATGAACAAAAAAATCACCATATATATTGGGTAAATAATCCGGCTAGCTTTAAAAGTACGTTGGTAAAATTTAAGGTTTGGTCCGGTTTAGACGACTTATTCTGGCTCATAATGTACATCAGACGACTAAATATTTAGTCGTCTTTTTACAGAAGACTAAATATTAAGTCGTCCCAGACCCTAAAATGAACCCCTAAACTAAAATGACTAAATTAACTAACTAACCACGTTATAAAATCAAATTATACTTCAATAGTGTTTACTATACACAGAAATGAACACGCTTATGTAATTTTTAAATTTTTCAAAAACGGTTTTAATGCTTTCAAATCTAACCCTAAGAACATATACAATACTACAACATATGTTGATGAAAGTTAAACTAAAGAATATCATGACTCACTACTTTCACTCATCTATGCTGAAAACAATTGAAATTTGTCATATCTTAATTTATATCTCTTAATACATATGTTAATTACATAATTCCCATTTTTCACTTATCAAAAAAATTTTTACAAAATTTTTAAATTATGTTTAAGAATAACTGTCCGACGACTTTCGAGGGGTAGAAGCGTAAAAAATTCTGTTTTTGTTTCTTCACAAGGATAGTTGTAATTTCAATAGCCTTTTAGGTTACTTTTGCCTTTGACCCAAGTTGGGGTATTCTTTGGGTTTGACTCCAAGTTTTGAGTCACACTTGGCAATTCTCCCAAAAAAATTTTAAAAAAGTTAAAAAAGTTTAAAAATAAATTTGCGAAAAATGAACAAAAAAATCACCATATATATTGGGTAAATAATCCGGCTAGCTTTAAAAGTACGTTGGTAAAATTTAAGGTTTGGTCCGGTTTAGACGACTTATTCGGCTCATAATGTACATCGACGACTAAATATTTAGTCGTCTTTTTACGTAAGACTAAATATTAAGTCGCCCCAGACCCTAAAATGAACCCCTAAACTAAAATGACTAAATTAACTAACTAACCACGTTATAAAATCAAATTATACTTCAATAGTGTTTACTATACACGAAATGAACACGCTTATGTAATTTTTAAATTTTTCAAAACGGTTTTAATGCTTTCAAATCTAACCCTAAGAACATATACAATACTACAACATATGTTGATGAAAGTTAAACTAAAGAATATCATGACTCACTACTTTCACTCATCTATGCTGAAAACAATTGAAATTTGTCATATCTTAATTTATATCTCTTAATACATATGTTAATTACATAATTCCCATTTTTCACTTATCAAAAAAATTTTTACAAAATTTTTAAATTATGTTTAAGAATAACTGTCCAGACGACTTTCGAGGGGTAGAAACGTAAAAAAAATTCTGTTTTTTTGTTTCTTCACAAGGGGATAGTTGTAATTTCAATAGCCTTTTAGGTTACTTTTGCCTTTGACCCAAGTTGGGGTATTCTTTTGGGTTTGACTCCAAGTTTTGAGTCACACTTGGCAATTCTCCCAAAAAAAAATTTTAAAAAAAAAGTTAAAAAAAAAGTTTAAAAAATAAATTTGCGAGTAGACGGATACCCGCGATTCAAATTTCACCAACCCGCACCCACAAATCAATTTTCTCTAATTGTTCGATCCGCACCCGCTCCGCGGCGGGTCAAACGGGGCGGGACTCGCGGGCTAAGAGTCAAATTCCCAGGCCTACATATGATGTGACTAAATGATGAATTATTATTCATCATAGCAGGTGTTAATACTTAATACCACTTATCCCTCATTACAAAATATCTTTATTTATCTTTTTTTGTTCCCTGGCCATTTTTCTTTATTTCTGTAGCTTTCTTCTTGTATCTCCTATACAATATTTGAAATTTAATTTTTCAAATTTGTTTATATGTCATCACTATATTTATTCTCAATTACAAAATGATACATGATTTTAAAAAAATTGTAACATGATATCAGCCTAGCTGTGAGCCTGTGATATATAATTTCATTTAAGAAATTTATATTTTTGAAAAGATTTTAAGGAATATTGTAATAACTAATAACTTTTGTATCACAATTAAATTAATTCTAACATCATTTTGATATGTACAATTTTCGTTATAGAATTCATATTGTTGGCAAAAATATGATAATGACATAATTTATATATCAACATTAAATAAATAAAAATATATCCCATTAATAAATAATTAAGTTAGTAATATCGTTACAAAAGTATAATTTTTCTACATCAATTTATATATATATATATCAAAACTAATCGTAAATGTGTCTTAATTCAAATAACAAAAAGGAACTATTATTGGAAATCTGATTCTCTTACAGAAAGATAACTTTAATTCAAATGACATATTAAGGACTAAGTCTTAGAAAAAGAATGCAAAAGCAATGATAATTCATATTGGGTTTGCGATTGGAAAAATAAATTATGAAGAATTTTCTTAGAAGCTACTATATTAGAAAGCTGAGGGCTCTAATGTTCTTACATATGTATAGAAGACCTATGTCGACCGTCGTAGAGTACATGCCAACGATAAGAGAAAGATCTTTGAAAGTGAAATACTTATCGTATGTGGATTGGGTTCATTATCTCTAGATAAAAATGGACCCATATCTTTTTTTTTTTTTGAATTATCAGGAGGTTCGGACCAAAATTTTCTCAAATCCAAAACACAACATGTAATATTAAATTTGTTCCAACAGTCATTATTCGAATTGGAGATTTTTGACATAACGGCCAAAATCATCCTTTCCAGTTGAGCTAATGATCTCTGGTATTGGATCCATCTCGAGTTTAACTCAAACTAGTTGGTACTAAAAAGCAATTGTGAAAAAGAAATAGGAGAGTAAAAAGTTGTGTCTGGTTTACGCATTTGCGTAGGAGAGATTTACGTTGTTTTTCTCTTTTTGTGATGAACAGTAGGAGGTATACACTTATCATACTCTTCGATCGAGTTCATAAACAATAAGCTTGTTCTACTTAACGATCTTTGCCTCGACCAAAGTTTATCTTGTTGTTTTGTGTCTGCGTTTAGACTTTCATCTGGATGATTATTAATTTCAAATTATTCTTCGGCAAAAAAATATAAATTCGAATTTCCTTTTACAATTTACAAATAGATTTGTATTCTAAGATTTCTAGAGAGCTCACACCAACAAATTTATAAATCTGTAGCCAACATCTCTAAAATCATCCAATTCAAAAATTCATACACATGTATTCCATATGCTCCAAATTTCATTTTCTTTACAAATATCAGGATCGAATACTGTCTTAATCAATAAAAGCATCAGAAAATTGCAATGGATCTATCGATTCGTATATGATGCATTCATTTGACCACAAAATCCTCACCGGCATCATCACGCCTCAGCCCAACGACTCATGACTTACCCAACAAAAATAAAAGATGTAACAGTACGACCAAAAACTAATTACTAGTATTGATATTTTGTCGACAAACAACAATATTTTTCAACACCCTTAACAGTACAAAAGCTGAAAGACATGACACATCAACATGTGGCACCAATACCACAAACTCATACATTATAGGCTGTATTAGTTGCATCCAAAATGTAAGTTTGAAAAGCAAATGTAAGTAAGAACATTGTGAGGCCTTGATGTCTCTTGGGCCATCCTAAACGGGCCAGCTAATGGGCTTCGTAGAAGACCTGAAGAAAACATAAAAAGATTGAGTCAGCTTTATATTTATCCAAAGAAGTTTATAAAGACACATGAACTTAGGATAAATATGACGTTCCTTTTACAACAAGGAATTAGGTAGTCAATCTTGTATAAATATAGGTCTAAGCTCTCATTGTTAGATACAACACAGAAAAATATAATCTCTCTTAAGCATAGAACACGCAACTAGTGCAAAGCTTGTAATCTTTTCGATTCATAGTGATATTGAGTTTACTCCGGTTTGGAGTTGGACTCGCCAAACATATCGGTGCATTTGATTCGTGTGTTACAAGAAAGCCAGGGTCGATTCTCTACAAGTGGTTTCAGAGCTTAGGCTAAACTAGATCCAAGTACAGAGATTCGAAGGCAAGATTCAATAAACAAGCAGAGAGAATTCTTATCTGGTGTGGTGAAGAATACTCAGCTCGTTGGCGTTGAAGCTTGCGGATACGGCGTGTTACGTTAACCTGCAAACAAAGAAACAAAAGTTTACAGGTTAATAAAAGAGATGGAAACAACTTTAAAGAAATTTGAAGTGGAGAAATTCGATGGGAAGGGTAACTTTGGTCTATGGAAATACAAGATGCTATGTCAGCTAGAGATCTTTGGTTTGGGTTCTGTTCTCAAGGAGAAAACTCCTTCTACGGATGATGAAGGTGACGAAGAACAGAAGGAAGCTAAACCTGATCCGAAGGAGCAAGACAAGGAGCTGCGTACCAAGAATCTGATCACTATGTGTCTATCTGATCTTATTCTACGCAAGGTTATGCATGAGCCTACAGCACTGGCGATGTGGAAGGCTCTAGAATCGGAGTATCAGACCAAGACGTTACCTAATCATATTTACATGAAGCAAAAATATGCAGGTTTCAGAATGGAAGAACACAAGTCCATTGAAGAAAATTTGGACGTGTTTCTGAAACTTGTGGCTGATCTAGCAAGTCTCGACATCAAGATCAGTGAAGAAGATCAAGCCATTCAGATCTAACTAGTCTACCTAAGCAGTACGAGTCTCTAGTTGATGCGTTAAAGTACGGCAGCGGAAAAGAGACGTTAACAGTCCGTGATGTTACAAGCTCAGCTTATTCTAAAGAAGTTGAATTAAGGGAGAAGAGACTTCTTAACAGGTCTACGAGTAACTCGGAAGGGCTGTTCGCCGGTAACGATAGGGGCAGAGGTGACAAGAAGAACAACAAGACTTGGAGAGCTAGATCTAAGAGCAAAACCAGATCGAAATCAAGACCTAAATTCTCTAAAGAATGTTGGACGTGTGGCAAGGAGGGACACTTTAAAAAGCAGTGTCCCGAGAGGAAGAAGCCAGCAAACTCGGTCAACATAGCTGAAGAGAAGGAGCAACCGTTGGTATTAGTGGCGAGCCAGCAAACTACTAAGGAGGAATGGGTACTTGATTCGGGATGTACGTTCCATATCACTCCTAGTAAGGATGTCTTATTTGATCTTGAAGACATAGAAGGACGGAAGGTTTTGATGGGCAATAATACAGTCAGCGAGGTCAAAGGGATCGGGAAGATCAGGATCATGAACGATGATGGATCAAGCTTGATTCTCACCGACGTTCGTTACATGCCAACAATGGGCAGAATTCTTATTTCTTACGGTTCATTGGAGAAGATGGGATGCAGATACGAAGGAAAGACTTCATGGTACAGTTTTACAAAGGAGACAAGAAGGTTATTTCTGGGAAATATTGTGATGGTCTATACTACTTGCAAGGCACAGTATTGAGTGGTGAAGCTGCAGTTGCAAGGCCTGATATCGATTTGACTAAGAGGTGGCACTCTAGACTTGGGCATATGAGTCTAAAGGGCATGAATATTCTAGTCAAAGAGGGACATCTAAACGAGAAAGACGTGAAGACTTTGGAGTTTTGCGAGAATTGCGTCTTAGGTAAAGCACACAAGCTGAGCTTTCCAAAGGGCAAGCATACGTCTAAACAAGTTTTAGAATACATCCACTCAGATTTGTGGGGTTCACCATCGGTGGTTGAGAGTCTCGCAGGCTGCTATTATTTTGTTACATTCATCGACGATTTCTCTAGGAAAGTTTGGATCTATTTCCTAAGATCAAAAGATGAAGTGTTTCAGAACTTCAAAGAATGGAAGACTGGCGTGGAGACTGAGACAGGGAAGAAGGTGAAGTGTCTTAGGACGGATAACGGATTGGAATTCTGCAATACACAGATTGATACATTGTGTAAAGAGGCAGGGATTAAAAGACACAGAACGTGCATCTATACTCCGCAACAAAACGGAGTATCAGAACGCATGAACCGTACTATTACGGAGAAGGTGAGATGTATGTTGACAGAGGAATGCTTAGAGCAGAAGTTCTGGGCGGAAGCGGCTTCTACGGCTGTCTACTTAATCAACCGATCTCCAAGTACGGCTATTAACTTCAAGTTACTAGAGGAGGTGTGGTCTGGAACAAGAACAGACTTGAGTCATCTAAGACGGTTTGGATGCACGGCTTATGTATATGTGACTCAAGCCAAAACCAGTCCAAGAGCGATTAAAGGAGTTTTCATGGGATATCCAACAGGGACTAATGGCTATCGAGTCTGGTTACCAGAAGAATTAAGATGTACGGTGAGCAAGAATGTGATCTTTAATGAAGAAGAGATGTTTAAAGACGTCGAAGTAACCAACGAAAAGAAAAAGAAAACGAAGAAAGTGACGTTCAGTCCGGCGCTGATTCAAGG
This sequence comes from Brassica carinata, assembly GCA_016771965.1. NCBI lineage: Eukaryota > Viridiplantae > Streptophyta > Magnoliopsida > Brassicales > Brassicaceae > Brassica > Brassica carinata. Next base: position 9,937,784 of record CM028694.1, read on the forward strand.
ATCTTCAACCGCAACTACAAACACTGAAGCAGAGGATACAGTTCAAGGTGGAGTTTCTCCAGCGTCAGAAAACTCGAAAACTGAGTCCTCAAGCTCAGAAAGTGAAGAAGAAGCTGCAGAAGCTGAACAAGAAAATCTGGATAACTACATTCTTGCTAGAGATAGAATCAGAAAGGAATCGAAGAAACCTTCTAGGTATGATGATTCGGATTGCGTGGCTTATGCTCTAGCTACAGCAGAAGAGATTAATATGGACGAACCCAAGTCCTATTTAAAAGCAAGAAGAAGTAAAAGCTGGAAGTTATGGAACCAGGGAATGCAAGAAGAGATGGATTCGTTAGAGAAGAATCAGACTTGGAAGCTGGTTGAAAAACCAGAGAAAAATAAAATTATTGGCAGCAAGTGGGTTTTCAAGCTGAAAGAAGGCATTCCAGGAGCCGAGAAGCCGAGATACAAAGCTAGGTTAGTAGCTAAAGGCTTTTCACAAGTCGAGGGGATTGATTACACGGAAGTGTTTGCACCAGTGGTGAAGCACGTGTCGATCAGAATCATGTTGTCACTTGTTGCAAATTATGATCTTGATTTGGAACAACTAGACGTGAAAACAGCCTTCTTATACGGAACGTTAGACGAAGAGATTTATATGGCACAGCCAGAAGGGTTCGTTGAGAAGGGAAAAGAAGATCAAGTTTGTCTTTTGTTAAAATCCCTTTACTGATTAAAACAGTCACCAAGACAATGGAATGGGAGATTTGACTGTTTCATGAAGGAGCAGGGTTTCTACGGGAGTGCATACGATCCTTGTGTCTACATGAAAGGTTCAGACTTATCTCATATGGTTTATCTCTTGATCTATGTCGACGACATGCTCATAGCGTCTAAGGATTCTAAGGAGATTAAAAGAATAAAAGACAGCTTGAAGAGAGAGTTTGAGATGAAGGACCTTGGAGCAGCTTCAAGAATACTTGGGATGGATATTATTAGAGATCGGGAGAAACGAACTCTAAGGTTATCACAGGGAAAGTATTTACAGAAGGTGCTGGAGACTTTTAATATGGTCGAGAGCAAGGCAGTGGTTACACTTATTGGACCACAATTTAAGCTCAAAAGTTTGACGAAGGAAGAAGAAGATGCGGAATCAAGATTTATGAACGTGATACCATATGCATCAGCTGTTGAGAGTTTAATGTAAGCGATGGTGGGATCTAGACCTGAATTATGCTTCGCAGTGGGCTTGATCAGCCGTTACATGAGCTAGCCAGGAAGACAACACTGGGAAGCTGTCAAGTGGGTTATGAGATACCTAAAAGGAGCTCTAGATTCAGACCTAGTATTTACTAAAGGAGAAGACTTCAAGGTACGAGGATTCAGTGATGCAGACTATGCTACCGATTTGGACAGAAGAAGATCCGTTACCGGATATGTGTTTCAAGTCGGAGGCAATACAATAAGCTGGAGATCTGGTCTCCAACGCATTGTTGCTCTATCAACGACAGAATCGGAATATATGGCCCTAGCTTTCAAGGAAGCATTATGGCTTAAGGGTTTTGTTAGTGAATTGGGACTCAAGCAAGATGATGTAAGAGTTTTTTCAGACTCTTAGAGCGCTATACATCTAGCCAAGAATGGAGGATTTCACGAAAGAACTAAGCATATAGACACAAGACTACATTTTATGAGAGACGTAATTGAGGCTGGCAACGTTACGGTTCATAAAATCCATACATCTATCAATCCTGCGGATTTCCTAACTAAGTGTGTACCTGGACAGAAGTTCGAGACATGCTTAGAGATCCTCAAGGTTCTGCCATAGTAGGTCTCGTATGGCTGCAGGTGACAAGGCTGTCGAATTGTTCACCTCGCGGAAAGGCCACAAAAGAAAATATCAGTTTTAGGAAAAGCAAACTGATGGTTCGACTGGGAGTTACAAAGTTTGAGAAGGATGAGTTCAGAAGGTTACCTTTGAAGAATGATGGTTGTAGACAAGAGTTGTCTATGCAAGGAACCTGCAAAATTATTCATACTAGTCAAAGAAATTCTTTATGCAAGGGAATAAGCTTCAACAGAAGCTGGAAAAATCATTATAAAAGAAGAATCAGATAGCTAAAGGAGTACGTGTTGGCAGCAGCAAAGCTGGAAGCAAATAAACCAAGAAAAGGTTATTGTTTTACAAGGTTTAAGCTCTTAAAGAAGTGGGTATTAAAATTCTATTAATACCTAAGGAAGCACGATGGTGAAGAGACGTCAACGCCATGTGATCTGGAAATTAACAAGAAGATATGTTAACTAAATTCTTGTTACAAAGGGAGCTTAATGGGGACACGTACACATGAAGCAAGAGAAAGTCAAAACAAAAGGAGATACCTTTTGTTATTACAAGTCTGATTCAGTTTTTTTTACAAAAAACGTCGTGAGGTGAGCATAAGGAAGCTTGCCACCGGAGAGTCACGAAGGATTAAGGTATCGCTGGATTCATCAAGGGACGAGCTGGAGATTGAAATCAAAAGGTTAGGGTTTGTTCAAATGTCTAAGGAAACAGATATGGAAGAACAAAATAAACCTGCGATGTCAATGGCGGAGGCGGTGAGAGCGAATGCCGGTGAATACAAGCAGCGGTGAAGTCGGGATCCGGCGGTGGAGTCGGGATCTTTGTCTGGTTCACGGGGAATCGAAGAGAGGACGTGTTCGGAGAAGAGAAGAGAAGCAAGGATCGGAGAGGGCATGCATCTCCGGTGAAACGGCATCGAGGAACAGACGGAGTTTGGAGGAGACGAGGCGGCGATCTCGTCGTTGCTACCGATTTCTTTTCGCAGAGAGAGAGAGATGGAGAAGCGGAGAAGCCGAGGAATGACCAAAGAGCCAAGGTGGAGAATGTGAAGCCTTGATGTCTCTTGGACCATCCTAAACGGGCCAGCTAATGGGCTTCGTAAAAGACCTGAAGAAAACATAAGAAGATTGGGTCAGCTTTATGTTTATCCAAAGAAGTTTATAAAGACATATGAACTTAGGATAAATATGATATTCCTTTTACAACAAGGAATTAGGTAGTCAATCTTGTATAAATATATGTCTAAGCTCTCATTGTTAGATACAACACAGAAAAATATAATCTCTTTTAAGCATAGAACACGCAACTAGTGCGAAGCTTGTAATCTTTTCGATTCATAGTGATATTGAGTTTACTCCGGTTTGGAGTTGGACTCGCCAAACATATCGGTTTGTTTCATTCGTGTGTTACAAGAAAGCCAGGGTCGATTCTCTACAAACATGCTCTCAAATTAATCTAACAAAACGAGCCACCACAAGAATATTCTCACAAGATTAATGTGATTAATAATGCTACGTATAACTGTATCTTCATTAACAAAAAACAATTCATGAAATGTAACATTATTATACGTATTTATAAAGAAAATGTTAAGTACAACTAACTATATACCGGTATAATTGTTTTTATTGAAGTATATACTCGCATAACTCTTTAAATAATAAGCTAATTATGTATCTCATGGAATCAAAATGTACGAGCAAACTATTTAATTAACTAAAAAGCCAACGACTCATTCGTATAATGGACAAAGTTATCTTGCAACATCTTATATATTCACGAAAATGAGATGATATGATGATCGCATGAATCAAATGACATATTTATATGGGAATATAGAAGGGAACTAAGGATTAAAAAGACGAAAGGAAAAAATAAAAAATAAAATATGTACATGAATCGAGAATTAAAGGACCAGCCTCTTAAGAGCTAGGTTAACATGCTTAATTTCACTTAACCACGCATTAACACATAGATTAATTGCTTTTTCGATATTAAGCATACCTTAAACTATAATGAATTAATGGTTAAAAGTGTAAAGATCTCACACCGCATGCAATCAGATCGAACCAAAATCAATACACAATAACAAGCTATCATTTCGATGGTATCTTCTTACCTTAGTTTGGAGATCAAGAGAGGTTGTGTATGTGAGAGAGAGAGAGATTGAGACAAAGAGAGCAAGAACAGGCCAAAGAGATCAACACCGGAATCTGACAGAAAGAGCAGTGAGCACGCAAGAGAAGCAAATGCAGCATATGCAAATTACTTTTGTGTGCTCACTCTCTTCTGTCAGTTTCTGTGTTTGTTTTGCCTCAGTTCATTCAGTCACAATTCGTCCAACTCTAGAGAGCTACAAGATAAAATGAAGCATAAGAATCATTGGGTCAGTGAAATTGATAAGTGATTAATAGTTAGATCTAAGTTTTAACTAACGAAGGCTCTTAGGATAAGTGGTTATATCCGGTTCAATGTTGGTTCACTTAGATTCCCGGTTCAATTGTATATACCCACTCACTATATAAGTAACATTAAATTAGATTTGTAAAGGAAGTTTAATGTGAATAACAAAGATTCTTTCCGTTAAGCTTCTTCTCAAAACTCATCTTCATCTTCATCATCGAGCTCGAATCTTCTCTTAATATGGTATCAGAGCACTCATATTGATCTTCCGCTTTCATCATCTCTTCCGATGATGCAGATTTCTCGTTTTGCTTTCTTTCTCTTGATTGTGATTGCAGAGCTTTTTCATGGAGTTTTGAGTTGTTTTCTCTACATTTTCTTTTCGATTTCCCTTTGATTTGACCTAATTCGAACGATTTTCTCTTCCTTTGATCGTTTCGACTAAATTCTTGGTTCTTTCTTGTTTCTTCGATGACGATTCCTGAATCTAGTGCTCTTCCTCGTTCGGAGCTACAGGATTCTTCTCATTTCCAGGCTGATCAATACGAAAATCCATATTATCTTCATAATACTGATCATCCTGGTCTAGTTCTCGTCTCGGATCGATTGAGTACATCATCGGAATTTCATTCTTGGAGGAGATCTGTTCGTATGGCGTTGAACGTTCGCAACAAACTTGGCTTTATCGATGGTACCATTCCACGTCCTTCTTCTACGCATCAAGATTATGGAAAGTGGTCTCGATGTAATGATATTGTTGCGACGTGGTTGATGAACTCGGTTTCTAAAAAGATTGGTCAGAGTCTCTTGTTTATATCTACTGCTGAAGGGATCTGGAACAATCTAGTTACACGCTTTAAACAAGACGATGCTCCTCGAGTTTATGATCTTGAACAGCGTTTGAGTAAGATAGAACAAGGTGCTATGGATATTTCTACTTACTATACTGAGTTGATGACATTATGGGAAGAACATAAGAACTATGTGGAGCTTCCTGTATGTACGTGTGGACGTTGTGAATGTGATGCAGCTCGTCTATGGGAGAAGTTGCAGCAAAGGAGTCGAGTCACCAAGTTTCTTATGGGTTTGAATGAGTCCTATGAGCAATCGCGTCGTCATATCTTGATGTTGAAGCCAATACCGACGATTGAAGAGGCTTTTAAAATTGTTACTCAAGATGAACGACAACGTGCTATTAAACCCTCTATGAAGATTGAGAATGTGGCGTTTCAGGCTTCACCTTCGGTGGCTATTCCTGCTCCTAAGACTTCCTTGTCTACTCTTGAGAGTAATGCTTATATTGCTGCTTATAATACTCTGAGACAGAATCAGCGTCCTGTGTGTACACATTGTGGGAAGAGTGGACATACTGTTCAGAAATGCTTTAAGCTGATCGGATTTCCCCCGGGTTATAATACTGGTGGTTCTGGTTATGGTGCAAAGAACCAATATTTTCAGAAGAATCAGCAATCCCAACAAGCTAGACCTGTTCAACAACAACAGCTTCCGACTGTTTCTCAACAGGCTAATGCGATTGCTAATGTTCATTCTGATCCGGGTGCTTCCACATACATGATTCCTCATGTGACTAGAGGTGGAACTAGTACAGTCCTTCAGGAGTTCACACCATAGCAGATTCAGCATTTGATTTCACAGTTCAACTCTCAAGTTCGAGTTCAAGAGCCGCAAATTCCTACTTCCTGTGCTACTATAACTGATCATGGTGTCATGGCTACTACCTCTTCGTCTGGTAACTTTCTTTTTCCTTCTACAAGTCTCAAATATACCCATATGGCCCTTACTTTTCAAGATCATTTCCTTTCCAATATGCGCACCTTTTTGCCTCGTGATGCTTGGATTATAGATAGTGGGGCTTCAAGCCATGTATGCTCAGATTTAGCAATGTTTACAGAACTTACACCAGTTCAAAATGTTACTGTTACATTGCCTGATGGAAGAAAAGTACCAATTACACATACTGGCATCATTCATCTCACTGATTCATTGGTTTTATACAATGTTTTACATGTTCCTGATTTTCACTTCAACTTGATTAGTGTTAGTAATCTCTTGCATACATTGTTCTGTTCTGCGCATTTCTTTGCTAATTGTTGCTTGATACAGGAACTTACACAGGGTGTGATGATTGGGAGGGGTAATCTCTATCACAATCTATACATTCTTGAGTTACCATCCCTCTTGACATCAACACCTGCAACGTTTTTCTGTGGTTCTCTTCTCAATGACGCGCATTTGTGGCATCTTCGCTTAGGACATCCATCTTCTGCAGTTTTTCAGAATGTTGTTCCCGCTTTACCTTCTTTCAAGTCTGTTTCGTCTTCTTCAGAGTCTCATTGTACTGTGTGTCCATTAGCTAAACAAAAACGGTTAGCTTATGTCTCTCATAATACATTGTCTCCACATCCTTTTGATTTGGTCCATATTGATGTTTGGGGTCCTTTTAGTCGAGAGTCTGTTGAAGGATTTCGCTATTTCTTTACTCTAGTCGATGATTGTACTCGTATGACTTGGGTTTACATGCTCAGAAATAAAAGTGATGTTTCCGAATGCTTTCCGGCTTTTCTTCGACTTGTTTCAACTCAATTTAATACAAAAGTCAAAGCAATTCAATCTGATAATGCTCCAGAACTAGTTTTTCATGATTTACTTCGAGCAAATGGCATCATACATTACTATTCTTGTGCTTATACTCCTCAACAGAATTCTGTTGTTGAGCGAAAGCATCAACACTTACTCAATGTTGCTCGAGCGTTATTGTTTCAATCTCAAGTTCCTTTAGCATATTGGAGTGAGTGTGTTTTGACTGCAGCTTTCTTGATTAATAGGTTGCCATCTCCTTTGCTTGGTTTCAAGTCTCCATTTGAGCTGTTATTAGGAAAGAAACCAGATTATACTATGCTTAAAACGTTTGGTTCATTGTGTTACGTTTCTACTTACTTGAAAGATAGAAACAAATTTTCACCAAGAGCTAAACCTTGCGTTTTCTTAGGCTATCCTACTGGTTATAAGGGTTACAAAGTCTTGGATTTAGAATCTCATTCAATCACTATTTCTAGGAATGTGGTTTTTCATGAATCGGATTTTCCATTTAAAAATGATGATATGGTTCAACAGCTGCTGATATGTTTCCTAATACTATCTTGCCGATGCCTGTTCCACTGCACTTTGTTGAAACTTTTCCCTTACCTGATTCCTTGCATTCTGATTGCTCTCATCCTGTTGATTCTACTCCTACTGATCCTTGTGTGCCCTCTGAATCTCGTCCTGTTGCTAACAATGGAGCTTCTGATCTTTCTTTAGATAGCAATCATGCATCGTCATCACAAAATTTGAATACATTGGAGACTGGTGTTAGTTCTGTTCCTGTTGCTAGATCAAGGCGAACGGTTAAGGCCCCTAGCTACTTGTCTGAGTATCATTGTGCATTACTTCCTTTCACCTCTTTTTCCCTTGATCCTCTTAAGTCTGAACAGAAAACACCTTATCCTATTTCCTCTGTCCTTTCATATGATTCTCTTAGCCCTTCTTATCGTGATTCCGTTATTGCCTACACCCTTGAAACTGAACCATAGACCTTCAAGCAAGCCATGGCATCTGAGAAGTGGCTTGGTTCTGTGAAATTGGAGTTTGATGCTCTTGAGCAAAACAGAACTTGGGATGTTGTTTCTCTTCCTCCGGGAAAGAATGTTGTTGGCTGCAAATGGGTACATACTATTAAGTACAATGCAGATGGCACCGAGGAGAGACCTAAATCACGTCTTGTTGCTCAAGGCTTTACAGAGCAGGAAGGTCTTGACTACATGGACACGTTTTCTCCGGTGGCAAAGATGACAAGCGTCAAGTTATTGTCAAGAAAGGATGGTCATTGCATCAGATGGATGTCTCCAATTCCTTTTTGCATGGTGACCTTGATGAGGAGATTTATATGAGTTTACCGCAAGGTTATACTCCTCCTCCGGGTACTACATTACCTCCTAATGCCGTATGTCATCTTCTTAAGTCTCTCTATGGCTTGAAGCAGGCGTCGAGACAATGGTACAAGCGTTTCTCGTCGGTCCTTCTTGGAGCTAATTTTGTTCAGTCTCCAGCTGACAATACATTGTTTGTCAAGGCTTCATCGACATCTTTTGTTGCTGTTCTCGTCTACGTGGATGATCTCTTGATTGCCAGTAATAATGACGATGCCTTGCTTCAGTTAAAGACCTTGTTACATTCTGAATTCAAGATCAAGGACCTTGGCTCTGCTCATTTCTTCTGTGCTGGTCTGCCGTCACTTGGCTCCACCTTGCATCATCCTTTGATGTTGATGGTGGCTTACCTCCGGATTTTCCCGGATTCTGCTAGATCTTCTCTTCTCTACGCTTTTTCTGTTTCAGTCGTTCCTTATGTTGGTTGTTACGACACTAAGGTTGTAGATTGGAACCTTCGACACGAAAAAGAGATCCTTTTGGTTTGTTCAGAGCGTCTTTCCAGTCTTCTGTTGTTTAAGACGAAATCTGTGGTTTATAACTCTCTCACTTTCAGATCTCGTCATGGCGGTGCTCTTTGAACGGTGCATGTTTTGGGTGTGTTTCTGGTGGTACTCTGAAGACGGTTGGCTTCTTTGCATGGCGCGTATACCATCTTTGTCGAGTACTCAACATGTGGCCTAGCCATGCTAATCTCTTACGCTTGGTGTCCGCATGGACCTCGCCTTCCTTTGGGTTCTTTTGTTTGCTGGACCGGTTGTAAATTTTTTTTTATATTTTTTTGCCCTTTGGTTTTGGGCTTTCATAATTGGCTTTCAATGTTAAATAATAATACAAAAAACAAAAAAAAATATATTTCAAAACAAATAATTACCAATAAAAATATAATTTTTATTTAATGATTAAAATAATAATAAAAAATCTTAGTTAACTAAATAAAAAATAACAAATTATTAAATTCAATATTTTAATTATGTATATCATATTAATAAAATAAATTATGTATATTATTAATTCTATTGTAAAACTTATATATAAGTATACTAATATTTTTAACTAAAAGTTTTCTTCATTTTATTCCGTTTATCAGTTTATATATCGAGGTATATCCATATATTGCGGTTTTTTACAAATAACATTTATTTGGTTTATCCGGTACTACTAAGTCCAAACCAGTATCTCTATTTAGATTCATTTTACTTTTAGTTAATTTAGTTAATTTTGGTTAAAAAAAGAACCCATCTTTTTCTTTTTCATTTTCTTTTAGGACTTTAGCGAAAATAAATATAGTCCTATTCTGATACTAATTTAAATTTTAATCATAGGTTACTTTAGAAAAGTAAGTTATTTATAACTTGACCATTTTCAAATATGTTATTTTTTTCCAAAGATGTTATTGCTATCTACACTAATATAAGTAGAAGAAATTTATACACCGCACGTGATTACATTAAAGGGATATTGTGTATGTCGTAATATGTTAGTGTTCAAATATTGATGACGATCTAAGATTGGGTTAGAGTTTTGTTTGATTGCATTATTTAAAATAAAGATTGGAGAATTTTTTTTTCACTTAAATAAAATATGAGCTGTACACATGATAAATAGATTTATAAAGTTTCTATAGGTAGTTTAAAGCTTCTAAAAATAGTAGTAATATATATTAAACAAATCCATACAAGATAACATAGCCAATCAACTAAGTGTAAACTATTTTCCTTTTTAAGGATAAACTAATGAACAGATAGATGGGTAGATGACTATCAAAAGGAGGAAAGAAAGTCCTCATAAAATCAATCTTGCTAGCTGTTCCGACATATGTTATGTCTATTTTCCTGCTCTCATTGAAGATATCTGAAAAACTTGCAAGTGCCATTGTACAATTCTGGTGGAATTCAAATCCGCCAAAAAGAGGTATTCATTGGGTAAAATGGTAAAAAGCTATGTCTACCAAGAGAGGAGGAAGGGATTGGTTTCCGTATGATTCATGAATTTAATTTAGCCTTATTAGCAAAACAGTTATGGCGTATGATACAATATTCTAATTCATTAATAGCTCGGGTTCTCTGTGGTAAATATTACCGAATGAGTTCGCCTTTGCCTACATGCTCAGTAAACAACTCATCTTATGTGTGGACCAGTATCTATGTGGCAAGGAAGCTTCTGCTCCTAGGCATTAGACAAAAGATACATTCTGGATTTGAGGTTAACGTCTAGGAAGATTCTTGTATACCCACTACACCATCCAGGCTGGCTCGATCTACTGCCCCAGTTTTGAATCCAAAAATGCGAGTTAGTGATCTTATCAACAGAGAGTCCAAAGAGTGGGACATTGTTTTATTAGAGAATTACGTAGATCCTGGGGACATTCATTTTATCAGAAGTTTGGCGATTAGTTCAACTCACCGCCGTGATACGTTTTGCTGGAGCTACACAAAGAATGGGCAATACACGGTCAAATCCGGATACTGGGTAGCATGTAATCTATTGAGGGGTAGAAAGTTTAAGAATTTGATGTTTTAAACCCACCATTTTGAGAGAAATGCGATTTTGAAGGCGAAAAGCAATACAACTCTAGAGATCGGATTTCCATGGATTCGGCGAGGCTGCCGGGCCGTTCGAACTCTCTGATAGGGTTCAGGGAGGATCGGAAGGTGGACAGTGAAGGGGGATTGCAGCATAAGGAGAATCGGGGGCAAATCGAGTCAGGGGATTCAAAAAGGGCTTCGTGGATTGAGGTAGCAAAAGAGAAGAAAGTGTTGAAGAAGTATGAGGTAGAGGTCTCGAGTAAGGATGGTAAACACACCATGCAGATTCCGGATGAGATCCTTGATAATTCCACTCCATTATGGGATGATTTTATTGTGGGGAAGTTTCTGGATCTGGCTCCTCATGTAGCCAAAGTTCATATGGTGTTGATCAAAATCTGGCGATATGGTGATCCTGATGCAAAGGTTGATGTCTATGAAGTCAATCCTATGACAATGAGGTTTAAGGTTTTGAATCAAAAAGCAAGGGAGAAGATACTTCGTCGTGGTATGTGGATCATTGCGGGAGTGCCGATGATTGTGTCAAAATGGTCGCCAAAAACGGAGGAGGAGAAACAAGAGGAGGATGCAATTCCGATGTGGGTTCATCTTGAAAAGGTACCGCTGGATATGTACTCTTGGGAGGGGCTAAGCTTCTGTACGAGCACGGTGGGGTTCCCGGTGAAACTACACCCAGAGACCATCGCTTGTACGTATCTAGAAGTGGCCAAGGTGTTCGTAAATGCGGATGTCTCTTAGGTGTTACCAAAGGAAATCACTTTCTCAAAAGGAGGGAAACAGTCTACAATAGCTTACTATTATCCTTGGCTACCGACAAGGTGTAAGTTCTGTGAAAAATGGGGACATGGGGAATTGGTATGTGTAATGAAAGGGAAAGGGAAGAAGCGCAAGGATGAATCTCCTAGCCATTCAACTGTGGTGAAAGAGAAGGATATAGAAAGGATTGAGAGTGATGGAAAAGATGAAGGAGAAACATCTATTATAGAGAAAGAGCAGCAGCAAGATGGTAATTAACTGGAGGGAGATAACAATATTACAGGAGATTTAGAAGGAGAAGAGGGTGTGAAGGTGCTAGCACAAGGGAGCAATGCTAGTAAGTGGCCGCAAGTTTCGCTTGGAAAAGAGGGGAGATTTATAGTGAATTCTGTTCAGGAAATGAGGTTCAGATATCTGCAAAATTCTCAGTTCTTATGGATGATAAGGAGGAAGGGGAAATTTTTGAAGATATGAGAGACAATGATGAAGAAGAGACAGGGATGAGTCATAAAGAGATAGATGAATTTTATGGTTATGAGGAACAAGTATATGAAGAATCGAAGGTAGGGAAGAGAAGAGGTCGGAAGCCTAAGGCTCTGGATGCAAATCCAAAGAGCACAAGGATTTCCCGACGTATTCATTAATCATGTCAAACTTCTTTTGGAATGTGTGTGGATTCAACAAATCATTAAAACATTCCATAGTTGAAGATTGGGTGCGAAGTAACAATATGAGTTTTGGGATTCTTAAAAAGGTGTTTAAGGACTGGTCTTTTATGATTAACTATGAGCACAGTCAAGGTGGGAGAATATGGTTAATTTGGAGAGAAGAGGTGTATAACTCTGGTATACAAGACAGATCAGTTAATTACTTGTTCTGTCAAGTTACAGACTAGGAGGAGTTTTTTATACTTGTGTCTCTACTAAAAACCTGGCAGAGGAGCGTAGAGAGCTATGGGTAGATTTGTGTCATCACAGTGATTCAAATTTGTTTCAGAACAAGTCTTGGGTGATCGTTGGTGATTGTAATGAGATATTAGAGGCGGAAGAAAGTTCGTGTTTTGAAAATATGGGAAGAACGCCAAGTGGGATGAGGGATTTTCAACGTACGGTGGTGCTTCACTGCAAATTCTCTGATTTGGGGTTCCGAGGTCCGTTGTTCACATGGTGCGATAAGAGAGAAGAATGTGTGATCTGTAAGAAATTGGATAGAGTACTTATGAATGATGTTGTTATGTCGAGATTCTCAAGTGCTTATTCTGTCTTTGAGGCTGGAGGTTGCTCAGATCATCTGAGATGTAAGTTCCAGTTACTGCCGTTGAGTGAGAAATTGAGGAGACCATTCAAGTTTGTAAATGTGATTGAAAGCTTACCGGATTTTCTTCCTACGGTTAAAAGAGTATTGGGATACTACTCAGAGATTATTCCACTCCACTTCTGCAATGTATAGATTCTCCAAGAAGTTAAAAAATTTGAAGCCTTTGATTAGAGAGCTTGGCAAAGAAAAACTTGGAAATCTTTCGAGAAGAGCAAAAGAAGCCCATAATATCCTGTGTGAGAAGGAGAAGGTAACATTAACTAACCCGAGTAATGATTCTATACATGAGGAAGCAGAAGTGTATGATAGGTGGTTACATGTTGCAAATCTAGAAGAGGGATTTCTTAAGCAGAAGGCTAAATTGCATTGGTTGGACCTGAGAGATCAAAATAATAAGACATTTCATAATGCAGCTCGATCTCGAGAAGCACAGAACACCATCCGTGAGATAAGATGTCAAGATGGAAGAATTATCAGTAAGCAGTCGGATGTTAGGGAAGAAGCTGTGAGATTTTTCTCTGAATTTCTTAACCAGATTCCTGAGACATATATTGGTACCACTACTGAGGAATTGCAGGAGTTGTTGGATTTTAGATGTTCGGAAGATGATTGCAGTATGCTTGAGGCTGAGGTTACTGAGGAGGAAGTTCGTAAGGTTTTATTTGCTATGCCATCAAATAAGTGTCCTGGCCCCGATGGTTTCCCGTGTGAATTTTTCAAGATGGCTTGGCCTCTTCTTGCTCATGATTTCACGGTTGCTATTCAGTCTGTTTTCAGGTATGGTTTTCTGCCTAAGGGAGTTAATTCAACTATATTAGCTCTGGTCCCAAAGAAAATGGATTCGATGGAGATGCGAGATTATCGACCTATAGCGTGCTGTAATGTTCTATACAAGGTAGTGTCGAAGATCCTTGCAAATAGACTCAAGTTGCTTGTTCCAAAAGTTATTACTGAGAATCAGTCGGCATTTATTAAAGGAAGGCTGCTGTTGGAGAATGTTTTACTAGCATTGGAGTTAGTTAAAGATTATCACAAAGAAGCCGTCTCTCCTAGAAGTGTTATGAAGATTGATATCTCGAAAGCGTTTGACTTAGTCCAGTGGTCGTTTGTGCTGCAGAGTTTGGAGGCAATTAGGGTCCCTGCTAAGTTTGTTAGATGGATACATCTCTGTATATCTACTCCATCTTTCTCGGTGCAGGTCAATGGTGAATTGGCAGGATATTTTCAAAGTACAAGAGGATGAAGGAAAGGATGTTCCCTTTCCCCTTATCTTTTTATCTTATGTATGAATATCTTATCTCACAAGATTGATAAAGCAGCGAAGGAGAAGAGATTTGAGTTTCATCCTCGTTGCCAAGAACTTTCCCTCACGCATCTCTGTTTTGCTGATGACGTCATGGTATTTGTGGAAGGAACCAAAGTGTCTATTGAAGAAGCGTTGTCAGTTTTTGAGGAATTTGCTAAATGGTCTGGTCTGAATATAAGCATAGAGAAGTCAACTGTATTTAAGGCTGGAGTAGCACTGGAAGAGAGGAGCAGAATTCTTAGGAATTTTCCTTTTGCTGAAGGAAGTCTTCCTGTCAGATACTTGGGGCTTCCTCTGATGAGCAAAGGTATGTGTAGACACGACTATCTCCCACTGGTGGAACGAGTTAGAAGCAAAATCAACACTTGGAATTGTCGTTTTCTATCTTATGCTGGTTGGTTACAGCTGATAAAAGCGGTACTTATGAGTATAGTTAACTATTGGGCTGCGGTGTTTAGGCTCCCTCGTGAATGTTTGAAGGAGATTGAACAATTATGTGCATCTTTTCTTTGGTTTGGACCTGTTTTAAAGTCAACTGGTGCTAAAGTTGCGTGGAGGAACATTTGTAAGCCAAAAGAGGAAGGTGGGCTTGGAATTAGAAACCTTAAAGAAGTGAATAAGGTGTTTGGCTTAAAGCTCATCTGGAGGTTGTTATCGGGGGAATCGTTATGGGGGAAATGGGTAAAGGCTTATTTGCTTAAGAAGAAGAGTTTTTGGGAAGTTAAATGCTCTACTCAAGTAGGTTCCTGTATGTGGAAGAAGATGTTGAAGTTGAGAGATGATGCACGATATTTTTTCAAGATGAAGGTGGGAAATGGAAAGAGTATATCCTTTTGGTTCGATCAATGGTCTGATAAAGGTGTTCTATTTGATCTTCTAGGGGATCGTGGGATTATTGCCATGGGTATAAGGAAAGAAGCTACTATTGAGGAAGCTGTGATGAGAATTAGGAGAAGAAAAAAGTATAGAGTTGAGGTGTTTAATGATATTGAAACTGAGATGTCCTCTATCAAAGAGAAGCTGAATTATGATGTGAAGGATACTAATCAGTGGAGATGGAGAAGAGGATTTGAAGCTAAATTCTCGACTCACGAAACTTGGCTGCTGCTTCGAGAATCTTTGGCTCAATGTCCTTGGGCTAGGGGTTTCTGGGTTTCTAAAGGTACTCCAAAGTTTGGGTTTATCACGTGGCTAGCGATGCTAAATAAACTGTCTACCATGGACAGAGTATCTAGGTGGAATCCTAATGTTGATATAGCTTGTGTGCTTTGCAAGAAGGCAGCTGAGTCTAGAGACCACTTTTTCTTTGAATGTCCTTACTCTTCACAGATTTGGGAACATTTATCTCTTGGGATTCTTCGTGGCTCTTACTAAAATTCATGGAATATTATAGTCGCTGATATCAAGTAGATTCATGGGGAAGATAACTACATTCTGCATTAGATACTCTGTTCAAGTGGCTGTTTACTCATTATGGAGGGAAAGGAACAGATTGAGGCACGGGGAAAAGCCTATATCCATAACGATGATGAAGAAGTTTATGTATAAGGAAGTCAAGAATAAGCTTAGCTTGTTGAGTATGCAAAGAAGGAAGGAAATGGAGGGGAGTCTCCAATACTGGTTTGGTACTAGAGTGTAAATCCTTGTCTCTTGATTTTGAGTAGAAAGATAGGAGTATAAATTGTGGTAGGTTTGGATAAGTAAGCACTTGTTTGTAAAAAGGCTTTTTTGATGAATAAAATTTAACATTCATTCAAAAAAAAAATCTATTGAGGGATGACAGTGAGGCAGAGATTCTTGAACCTAGTCTGACTAAACTTCAAGCCTTTGCTTGGATAGTAAAAGCACCCAAAAATATATGTCATCTAATGTGGCAATTGATAATGGGGCATGTGGCAGTAACTAAAAATCTGATACACCGTAATATGAGATGTGACAACTATTGTCTAAGATGTGGAGAACCAGAGGAAACAGTTACTCAAGCCATCTTCAAATGTCCCCCCAGCTTTACAAGTCTGATTTTTATTAGCAACACCAACTAGCCCAAATATTCTCCCGCTACCAAGCATTTATGCTAATATGGACTACCTGTTCTGGAGGAAGAACAATATTGTTGAACCAGAATTAGATAGGGATCCTTATCCTTGGATAATATGGTGCATCTGGAAGGCTCAAAATGATAATCTATTTAGGGGGATTGATAGGGATCCTCTGGAGCTGGTCAGATATGCGTAAAGTGAATGTCAAGCATGGTACAATTCAAACGAGATGGTAGGCCCTACCATACAAGAGCATAATGTTGAGGAACCCCAAATCATAAGCTTGGACAACATATGAATGGTGGATGGTCCATGGACCTCTACAGCTCAGTTTGGGACCTCTACAGCTCAATTTAGTGGATGCGGTTGGAGATGGAAGGATAATTTGGGAAGATTCAGCTTCTAGGGACAGGTAATTTAAGACGACAAGAGACTGCTCTACATTCAGAAATGGAAGCGCTTCGATGGGCAATGACAGTATGCTTCAGTTTTCAACATGTCAACGCTTTGGAACAGATTGCAAGGATTTGATCGCGATGATAAAGGATCCTCAAGCATGGCCTAGTTTTGCAACAGAATTGGAAGCGATCCAGACACTACAGATATGTTTCGTGGAATTCAAGATATTTCACATCCCTAGAGCGCATAATGGAATCTCCGACTCTTTAATTAGGACTGCACGTTCTTTTTATAGAGAGCTCTGTTCATTGGTTTTTCTATTCTGGCCTGGTTACCCAGACCACCTCAAGTTTAAGTAGTAGAATAGCCGTCTTTTTTAAAAAAAAAAAAACATAGTCGATCAACCGTTCGATAAGAGACACAAAGAATAATCAATAACTTATTTAGTACTGTAACAACATATCCCTTATATATTATTTGAGAAACATTACAACTTTTAAAATATGACATGTGTCATCACGAAAATGATTTTCAGAATCCCTAGAAAAATAGATCGTTCCATCTAAACATATAATATACTTTTCATTAAATTAATCATAAAATTAATTATTAATATATAAAATAATTCTTAAATGTTTCATTAAATAAAAGATACGAAATTACCTAATTTGATCAAAATAAATATGATACATCTATGTTAATATCATTTAAATTTAATTATATATCACATAAAAAGATAGAAATGATTGTTTAGATTTATTTACAGTAAAATTATTGTAAATATCTAACAATGATTGTTTTGATTTATATGTCTGCACCAATTTAATCATATACAATAATATTCTCAGTTATTTAATCTATTTATTATTTTATTTTATTTTATAATATATAAAAGAAGAAAATAAATAATAATACATAAAATATTTGTATATATAACATTTATTCTGCGCAAAGCGCGGATCTTAATCTAGTACTATGAAAACTAAATCATAGTGAATCCAAAAATATAAAGAAGTATATGAGAGAAAGTAACCCTGAATGAGAAATAATGAAAGTAAATTTATGTACAAATTTATTAAAACTTTTCTAAGGTTCTGAAAAATTTAATATCTTAATATACTTTAATGTTATCATCATCTCAAAATATTACTTATTTTCTTCATTTGAATTATCTATTTTCACATATAATATAAAGTTTATTTATTCTAATTGCATTTTTCCAGAACCTAGATCTTTACGTCAGTTATCGTTGAAAAAAAATTGTCAATGAACCAATTAGAAGAACAAAACCAGCTAAATGCCAGAGGCCTCAAAGCAATGAATCGGAGATGTCGATCGTATTGACAGAGTCTTATTGACGGATTGAAGGGTTCGGCGATTTTCCAGGTAAAGGGAGCGATATTGGCACCTCTACGGCCTGGCTCAACCACTGTTAGGAAAATCTCCTAGCCCCGCAAAAGTCGTGTTGACAAAGTCGTGTTGATCGAATCGCCGATCTAAGTTACTGCATGTTTTTGGATCTTCGTCTTGCAAATGGGAGATAGAAATCAGAGCTTCTCAAAGATGAGATAAGATCTGGAAAACTAGAGAACTTTAGAGAAACATAGAGAGAGAAACTTAGAGAGAGGTTTTTAGGAAATTATTTGATGATATTTCACAATGGGGGTACACACATATTTATAGGGGAGGATAAGTCGCTGACATAAGCGCTTACCTCAGCCATTACAGCGATTACATCATCGCTTACATCATCCTTACATATGCGATTACATCATCGCTTACGTAATGCTTACATCATTATTCCTTATTTTATAAAACACACTTATTTTACATAATTAAACATACTTAGTATGCTGCTTATTCAGTGGTCTATCTCGAACTCGATAATGTGTTTCTCGCAGCATCCATAGTGATCATCTGGGCATTCGTACTCTTCTTCTGGTAGTTCGAAAGACTTACGTGGACTGTTGTTTTCTTCGATGTTGAACATTCGTCCAATCTCGTCGATGTTCATTGCATCGTCATTAGGGTTTTGTGCATCCTGAAAGTATTCCGGCGGGCATTCTGGCTGCTGTTGTTCTTGTTTGATAGTCTGAGATGTCGTCGGAATATATAGCGTTCCAAGAGGTTTCTCCATGAAGAACTGAAGATCTTCATCGAGCTCCATTTGATAATCGATTGGATAGTATATCCAATTTGGAACAAACGGGATTGGGAACATCTGGGTGGCACCGTTGAGACGGAACGCATGGATCTGGAAGTCTTCGTATAGCTTGATGTCATTTAGATTGAAGTCTGGCCGGACTCCTCGCTGGTAGTCTTTGTGATGGATGAGAGTTGGTAGGGCATGGACCTTTCCTGTTTTGTCGTTTACCTGAACAGGGCGATGAAAGAAGTATGTGGTGTGTGGATTGAAGAACGGGTTGGGACCTCCTTGAGTCTTCAACTTCTTGAATGACAAACCTGTCGCTTTGGCTGACTTGCGTAGTTTACCATTCCAAGTGGTGAGTGGTGCGAACCAGGTTAAGAACGTTGATAGGCATTCTTTGTGTCCTAGCTGTCGGTTGGTGAACTGCTCATTGATGTATTGGTATAACCATGAAATATCAAAGGTAATACCTATAGTGTAGCTTGCGCAGAGGTACCAGAGGAAACAGAGAACTTCTTCAGGCATGTTGGCTGTCTCGATTCTGTAGAGGTGTGCGAATGGATAGTCTGGATGGACTCCCATAGGTTGGATGTAGTGGTTGTGGATTCCATACTTGGATAGAATGATGGACTGGTAGCGAAACATCTTGTTACGGAGGTGTTCATGCAGTAATCGTTTGTTGATGAGCTCCTGGGTATCTTCAGGCATGTTGGTTGAGAAGTTATAGTAACTCTTTTCAGATGAGCCTTCCATCATATGTATTTCTTTTGTTGGGTTTCTACTGAGCATGTCTGCGAGAGTGTTCTTGGATCCCTTTAAATAGACGGACTCGAAATCGTACTTCGAAAACCACTCGCTCCATCTTAATAATTGCTGATGTGGGACCATCTTTTGCTTGAATTGTAACATCTTTGGAAAAGATGACATATCCATTTCGATGCGAAATTTATGTCCTATCAGATGGAACTCGAACTTCTCGATTGCTTTCTTTACCGCCAATATCTCTTTGAACGTGGAGTGATAGTGCATTTCGGAATCTTTAAAGCGACCACTTCTGTATCCGCAGATTTGACGTTTTCCATTTATTTCTTCAAATAAAATAGCTCCCCAATATTTGTCACTCGCGTCAGTCTGCAGTATGCGCGTGCCTGTGGAAGGAATCATTAAAGGTGGTAGCTTCTGAACCTCTAGTTTTAGGCTTTTGACCGCCTCAGTTTGTCGGTTTGCCCACTGTGGTGGATTCTTTGTCAGCATTTTCTGTAGCGGTCTCGTCAGGCGCGAAAGGTGCGGGATAAAGTCACTCACATAATTGATTACACCAAGGAATTGCTGAATTTGTCGCTTCGTGAGATTTTTTTCGTCTGAGAAATCGAGGAGCGTTGTGGCAAGATGGGCCTGTGGTGAGAAGTTTCCTTCTTTAATTTGCATTCCGAGAAAATCGATGTTGGGCTGGGCTATGACCATCTTACGGGCCGAGAGCATAACTCCGAATTTCTTCACAATGCTCTGGAATTGTTGAAGGAGTCGAACGTGATCCTTTTCGTTTGACGAAAATAACAGGATATCGTCGATATATATCAAGGCTGTGTGGAGTAGAGGCTTGAATATACGAAGCATCGCTTGTTGAAACAGAGATGGTGCAGTCTTGAGGCCGAACGGTAACACATTCCACTGAAGATGACGATTTGGAAGACAGAAAGCAGTCTTGTACCTTTCGTCAGGGTGAACACCAAGTTGCCAAAATCCGGATTTAAGATCGAATTTTGAGAATATAGTTGCTCCTTGCAAATGTTGGAGAAGTGCTTTTTTATTCGGCAATGGGAACTTGATGTCTTGTAGATATTGATTGAGTGGCTTATAGTCAATGACTAGCCTGAGTTTTCCTCTTGCTTGTTCTGCACGGTTGTTGACGTAGAATGCTTTGCACGCCCATGGGGAATTTGTCGCTGAGACTATTCTTTGGGTTACCAATAGGTCGCATTCATCGTTTGCTTGCTCCAGTAGAGTTGGTGGCATCCCAGCATGACTCGCTTTAGTTGGTGTAGTGAGAACATTTTTCTTGAATGGCAATGAAACGAAGAATTCTGAATTTAGCCATAGGGGGTTGCTACATTTCTGGAGGAAATCTGTGTGTGATTCTGCACACGATGTTGTAGTCATCTCTTCTTTGATCTTCGTGAATTCTTGAGAAATCTTCTCTTCTATTGCGAAGAGACGTGGGATTGTCGTGAAAGCTTTGAAAGAGCCTTTCCATCTTAATCCTCGTAACTCAATTGAAATGTCATAAGCCTTTTTGAAGGCGTGATATAAATCCCATCCCAGAATTAAATCTTTTCCTGGTGCTGTGGAACCAAGTACTTCAGTAGTGATGCAACATCCTGGGAAAATCTCGATCGTTATCGGTTTGGACTTGAGCTTGATGGTTAATGATCCAGAGTTTGCCACACGGAACTCTTGTTGATGAGGTAGCCACATAGATGGAGTTAAGATTTTTGGATTTAGTATAGTGGTGTGAGCTCCTGTGTCTATGAATGCAATGACATGAACCGGATCTTCTTGACCAGATGGATCGAGGATGGTTACTGGCAGATGTGGAGTCTTTATCTCGTCTTGTTTTGGCATTTTGTAATTTTGAAGCAACAGTCTTCTTCTTCATCTTGAGATGATTCGGATGAATCGTCATAATCTGAGTAGCCACATATAGCGTCGTTGTCGTCGCTGTCATAGGATAGAACAGACTCTAAATCATGGCCTTCGAGATCTATGTCAGGTGCGATCTCCGAGATTGAATTGATCAGATATTGCTTCTTCTTTGTGGACTTGTTTGGACAATTCTTTGCGTAATGTCCTTCTCTTCGACATAGAAAGCATTTTGTTGACTTCTTGAAACTCCTTTTCTTTCGGAAAAATCCTTTACGTCTGAATTTGGAGGAATGCTTAGAGAGACGCTTCTTGAATTTTCGTCGCTTCTCATGATTGTCGCAAGAACACGATTTCTTGGACTTTGAACACTTGATTGATAGATCTGGTCTTGCACATATCTTCGTTAATTGTTTCGATCTATCCATGAATTCCATCCAGAACTCCTTTTGTTTGCAGAGCTTATCGAGCGTTCTGAAAACGTACTGTTGGATCTGACCGATGGAAATTTCTTCGACGGTTTGACCTTGATCTCTGATGTACAGCTTAGTCTGCTGACTAAGATAGTCATCGATGGAAGAGAGATAGATGTGCTTGAGGCTTGGATTGTTGAGGCCGTTGAGAGCGTAATATCTTCGTGTCTGCCTTTCAAAATGTTTAGCGAGATCCTTCTTTTGTAGAGAGCAACATTTTGCAGAGAAGAACTCTTCTTGTATCTGTTCTTTTTGGTGCGTGGGAGTACCGATAAATTCTCTGTGAATTTCTCCGAGAAGTAACGGTATTGTTGTTTGATAGACTTGGTGTTGTCTATATTCTCCGAGTGAGTTCCACCATTCTTTGAGTGCTCCAGATAGTCTTGCAGTGAATTGCTGAATTACCAAATGCAGTGGGGATGTGATGGCTTCAGAACTCATCCATGCATGGAATTCATCTAGACGATCATTCCATTTGTTGAAAGGAATGTCATCAAATGTGAAGACCATAATCTTCGAAGAAAAATGCCTATTGGGCATTTCTTCTTGAGCAGGCTCAAAATTCATTTCGTCACCGCTTGAGTTGATTTCATTGATGCTTGGCTCTTGTTTAGGAGTGTTGGAAGTTTCACCAATCGTAAATTGCTTCGGCAGTGATTCGTCCTCAGATTCGCTTGTGTATTCGTCAGAGCTTGTGTCTGAGAGATGTTTGATTTTTGCAACGCCTTTTGAGGACTGAGGGTCCTTTTGTGCTGACTGTAATTGATTAGTCATCATTGCTGAGGAATCACCAAGGGTGTTGAGGAGACATGTCATCGAGAATTCGATAATTCCGATGTCGTGTCCCTTCTTCTTTTCGTCGACTGAATCGTGACTAGAAGATGACGTGAGAGCTGGAGTTGGAGCTTGTTTCTTGAATGGGTTGTCTTGGAATTCCGAGTCCTTTTAGCGTCGGGATTTTGATCGGACTGGTTTAGTCTTTGGATATGCAGCTGAAGTTGAGCAATAACGAGACGTAAAGATTTCATCAGAGGACAGAAAACCCGGTAGTGGAGATCTTGATTTTGGGGTTTGATATCCTGATAGAAATCCAGGAGAGTAGGATCCTTGATACGTCGGTATTGAGGCACTTTCAAGAGGATTGAAATATTCAGATCGTCGTTGATTGCGAACCATGCTCTCGAGGCTACTTTGGAGATCTTTCAGCTGATTTTTTAGACTGGCCGTCTCTGCTTCTTTGCTGCGGAATTGATTAGTATCTACCATCATGTGTTTCGCCATAGACATCATTTCTTGATGGAGATTGTTAAGCCGACCATGTATTTCTGTGATGGCTCCTTGGAGGCTTTGGAACCTCTTATTATAGCCATTTGCTAGTTGATCAATCTTAGTATTGATTGTTGATAATAGCCTATTTTGGGCGAGGGAGTTCTCGGTTTGCCAATTGAGTACTTTTTCTGCTTGACTCATCTCGTTAGGACCCGAAGGATTGATGGCTTGTGAGAGAATCTTTGGACAATGAGCGATGTTGTCCTTGATGAAGTCTTCTTGAGGAGGAAAGTCGTTGGGATCTATCATCATGATTTGTTGTTTAGTTTATTCTTTTTGGCTAGAGTATTCGACTATGAAGTCGTACTTGTCATCTCCAAGTGGACCAACAGTAGGATCTCCTTCTAGGTACCTTTTGTAGAGAGGGTCCTTTTTCTTTCGTCTTCGCCTTCGTTTTTCATTATCGGATTCATCGTAAGTTTCTGAACAGGCGGTGCAGTTGCAGACGTCAAAGCGGCAATGTCCGTCTTCATCAATAAAAAGATAGATTATTCTCCCATCTTTGTCAAATCGACAAGGTTTCGGGATGTCTTGTTTTTGTGCTGGGCCGTGGAAGTCTTCTTCATCGACTTGGATGGTGAATTGTGTGAACAATTGTTTTCTGAAGGACGACGATCTTGGCTTTTCAAATTTGATCTCCGTCGTTCCATCCTTTCGAGAGTGAAAGCTGACTTCTGAGGATTGTATAGGCGATTGGGTAGCTTGATGAAGCTTCTCATAACTTGTCACCCATGATTCTGGCAATCGTTTGAGTAGTTCTTCGCGAGAGATCTGCCGAGAGATTTGTATTGAGCTAGACGCTTGAGATGCTGATGAGACTTCGAGGTATAGTGCTTCATCTGATGAGGGCAGAACAAGATCAAGAGTGTGATCTTGAATTCTGTAAACAATTTGGTGATGTAGCGTGGCTACTACAGTCTTCTCTTGCATAGGTGCTCCGATTAGTTCAAATTGCTTCTAAAGGTTTTTCTGTTTTTTTTTTTCAAAAACTTTTATATCGAAACATATTAGGATAGAGTTTTGAGCACAAAAGACTAAGAACTAGAGTAAAATGAAACAAAATGAAGGTTTTTTTGGGCCATATCAAATATGAAGAAGAAAATCGACCAATCAGCTTGCGATTGATTGATTGCATATAATGGATCGACTTCTTGTCATTTAATGCATTAATCAGTTATTTTACGTGCTCTTTGTTCCATGTCTGAATAATCCGTCAATTAGGCTAGGATAAATCAAAAGAATCCAAGAATCCATGAATTGTTGAATCTGATTTGTTAGACTAGGAAATAAACTAATTTGATTCTTCATCTATATTATTCTTATTACTTGAACTAAATTGTGCACATAGTTCTTAATCTCTAGATTGTTTAATGCATCTAAAATGAGTGTTTAAACTACAAACGAATCCAGATAAGCATGTATTTGTAATCGATTGAAGTTGTTACTAAATCATATTAAACCTATTAGATAGTGTGTTTAGGATCCAAAATTCAACGTAAGTTAGTCTATAAGATCTTATAACATAAAGTTTAATGCTGCAGCATTAGGTTACAGTAATTGAATTGTTTGAGTCCAGCAACGGTATCATATTGTATTCTATGCTAGCATTCATTTCATAATCCATTTTTTTTAAGAATCTCTCATTGCCTAGTGTTTTTAGTCAATTTTTTTTTTTTACCTATGGTTCTTTATATTGATCATAATTACCATTAAACACATTCTTATCTTCTCTCGTAGTTTGGTAACTTTAGTCTCTGAGAATTTGATTGTCATGTACTATCGCGCATAGATGTAAACTTGCAACTAAAAGTAAGATTAAATCTGAGTACATCAATTTTGTATGGAGAAATATACAAATGATATATTTAAAACTACAGAAATATCACAAGATTTTTTGATAAAGTTATAACTTTTTTTGTAAAATTCTTTATTAAACAAAAATTATGTTCAAATGTACATAACATTTTATATTTTAAAATACTAAATATTCACTACAATATCATACATTTTGAAACACTAAAGGTGATTTAAAGAAATCTTAGGGTTTTGGAAGTAGTTTTTTTTTTAAATATTATAAATGATAATTAATATACTTTATGATTTTTTTATTAGTATTATTTCAGTAAAAATTTTAAATGATAATTTATATTTTTAAAACTTTATTTTGATTATTTATTATTTTATGAAATATATATAAATCAAAAACTTAAGCTTTGGGTTTACATATTTTTTTCTTTATATTTTATCCTTAAAGATTTTAGTAAAAATAAGTTTTAGATCCAATTATAAAATGTGGTATTTCTTTTCAATTATTTTTATTATAAATTATCTTTTAGATCCCACCAAATTTTCTTTTATATCTCAATTTTCAATAAATTGAAATTTTGAAAAATTTATAAAAATAATTAATCTAGTAACATTGATTTTTTTTTGTATATATTAAATACAGTATGTTTTACACAATTGCATTTTTATTGTATATAATGAATTTATTTCTAATGAATCTCAAGCTATTTTTTCTATTTTATTTGAGCTTAATA
The DNA here is from genome assembly GCA_016771965.1 of Brassica carinata. NCBI lineage: Eukaryota > Viridiplantae > Streptophyta > Magnoliopsida > Brassicales > Brassicaceae > Brassica > Brassica carinata. The sequence goes on from CM028694.1 coordinate 9,963,501, forward strand.
ATCTTAAGCATGTCATCTATATTGGGGTAAGTTATAATTTGTTAGTTTTGCGGTTCACGTATTGGTATGTTCACTACAAAACAAAGTTTGCATTGCATCAGATAAATAACATCACAAAATAAACTGATGATATTTTATATTACTTATTAGTAAATGATACTACAAAATATGTTATTTAACACTTATAAATCTTTTATTGACTTGTTCAATATCAATTTAACAAAATTGATACAAATTCACGTTAATTTACATCATTCTTAAATAACTAACACAAATGATAATTGAATATCAATGTTAAACTGATCTTTTCGTAATTTCGGTCTTCCTCATTTAAAAACAGATGCAATATTTACATCAACTACAATTTCATCTCAATAAAATTAGTATTAACAGTTGATGCTAATTATTAAATGTTGATCTTTTTTTAGTACAAAATTTACATTATCATGTTTCTTGCTTGCTCTCAAAATCTATGATGAACTGTATTACATTAAAAGACACCATTTGATTCTTCGTATCATTAAACATCAACATTTTTCCTTTCAATCTGGTGTTGTACCTTGGGTAAGAATTGATATCCCTAGCATACAAAAACTCATAGTCGAAAAAAAGATTGTAAAGATAGATTCATGTTTAATGACATGTGATAAATGATATATAGAATATCAGAGACTCTTAAAAAAAACTATCAGTGATTCAAGCATTAAGACTTTTCCTAAAAGAAGGGACAAACAAAAAAGAAACTAATAGAATTACATGATTTATTACCTCCTCGTAGTCAAGGAATTGGCATTAGAAAAAAATTATGAAACAACTTTTAAGTTGATGAATTTATTCATTTATATGTCTAATAAATTGAAAATTAATTAATAGCAATCTTGACAAATAAAAAAAATCAGAGTATATGTTATTGCTCTATGTCTTCCTTGCTCTTTGAAACCTTCAAAGTTTTTTGCTGTGTCTCTTGTTTCTATTTGAAACATTTAACAACACAAAAGTTCTTTTCTTTCTCCTTTGTCTTTCTGTTAACATACATTGTTTCTTATATGTGTTACTCTTTTGTTTACTTCTTTTCTTTTGCATGCAAAAGAAGCAAGATATATGGACTACTACTTGAATCGATGTTCTCCCAAGAATATAATCCAATTGAAGATAAAGTAAAAGTGTTTAATATTAATTACGTTCATATACGAGTAATTTGATATACATGTTTGTTTCATATTAGGTTGATACAAGTAGTTTGATACATTTATTTTGATATAAGAAAGTTGTTATATGAGTTTGATATGAGGTTGATACATGTGTATGGTCATGGTTTGACACAAGTGTTAGAGATTCTAATGCGGAAGCGGTTAAACAGAAAACATACCTTAGTCCGGTTTAGTGATGAACACTACTTGATACAATCGGACAAGAGTCGGGGATGAAATCACAGATGGAAATCAACCACTTGCCACAGTTCAAGTGCCCTTCTAGTTGATTCCTTATAGCTTTCTCTCTCTAAAACGTTTTACTCTCTCTCTAGTATTATCTTGTTATTACTTCAATTGTTCTCTTCTCTTTGCAATGCATCCTATTTATAGATAACCAAGAGATACATTGTGAAGAGTGCATGTGTGTTCAAAGAAGAGACACATATCTTCAATGAAGGAACACATACATTCAATGAAGAGTTGCATTTGTTCATTGATGAAGTTTAATCTATAACTACCGGTTAACCAAACCGGTTCGGTATGCTGCCTAATCATGGGCGCAAACCGACCATAAACTAATATCTCCCACTCGCACATGATAGGGAGCATATTGATTACTAGAGAAGTTTTAGAGATCAAGCACAAGAATCCTAACTCAGAAATCATATGGAAAATGAACCGTGCGACCCTTGCGAGTATACCTGCACTTGGGAGCTAAATTATGCACCTGTTAGGGATACATACAAGCTACAACCCTAATTAAAAAAATATTTGCCTTTAAGCATGTCTCGCTGTTCCCCAAACTCATTTGTCTTTTATATCGGTCTAACATACCTTATCCCTAAAGCATATGTTAGACTTCTCCTACATCATGTGTTCACTATATCCAAACTCCAACTGAGTTATATAGTGGCTGGCCAGCAAACACATATGTCAATATAAAACTAATAGTTTTCCCTTCCAATCTCATGTCCATCTGTTCCGAACTAACTGTTTTCCTAGCATGTCCCATAAGGCTTATTATTCCATCGCCGTTGAAAAACATACTAAAGTAGCAAGCATTAATTCTTTCCTTCAATAACATAGCTGAAGGTTCAAGGATAACTTTTTAACCATAAATAGGTTGATAGGAACTCACATGCGAGGGATAGGGATTAAAAATAAAATAATCGCCTGCTTCCTATATAGTCGTACATAGCACATGTGGTATGACAGACATGTCATAGTGGTTAACTCTTCTCTCAAGAGCATGTGCCATTTACATAAACAAAAATACCACTATTTGGATCAAGCCACTATCAGCTCGCTCTCTAGCGCCTGATTATGTACTTATCCAGCTCACCCAAGTATTCATGATTCTGGGACAATCATGATCGATACCTGAAATATACCTCATCTTAACCTCTTGTTAAGGCGACACTGATAAGTCTTACAAGGCAAACTCCCACTAGCGCCCAACTAATCTAGTCTCATCTCAGCATTTCACTAAGAAATCTGAGACGATTGTTCATGTGAGTGAACCAATCTTCTACTTGGTGACACTTTTCAATTTATGTGCAAGTATTCAAATCAATTACGGACCATTATATCTAATTATAGAATATATCTTTGTATTAAAAAAACGTCAAATACAAATACAATGTCACATGGAAAAGCTTCACTGGTACAAACACTAAATTCTACACAAACCTAAATCTCGAACATGAGCAAGAAAAACATCTCTGGGAATAGGCTTAGTAAACGGATCAGCCACCATTCTGTGCGTAGATATGTACTTAAAGACCACTTCTTTCTTTGCCACAATGTCTCTCACAAAACTATGTTTAATCTCAATGTGCTTTGTCCTCCCATGATACTTGGGATCCTTCATATAAGCAATACAAGCTTGACTATCACAATGAATAGTTACAGGACACGAAGCCTCCGTAGTGACTTGTAAAATTTGTAAGAATCTTCTCAGCCATACAGCCTCTTGCACTGATGATGAACATGCAATGAACTCAGCCTCCATCGTTGATAAAGCTGTGCTAGATTGATTTTTGCTACTCCAAGTAAGGGCTCCATTACTCAACAAGAAAGCATATCCCGAAGTCGATCTACGCTCATCCAGATCGCCAGCCCAATCAGCATCTGTATATCCTGTCAAGTGTAAATCATTTCCTTGATAACACAAGGAATAGTCCATTGTCCCTTTCAAGTATCTGAGGATCCTTTTCACTGCCATCCAGTGTTTCTTTCCAGGATTTGACTGGTAACGACTTACCAAGCCTACCGCATAACAAATATCCGGTCGGGTGCACATCATAGCATACATCAAGCTGCCTATAGCACTAGAATAAGGTACTCCTTCAATCTCACTTTTCTCATCACTGGTCTGAGGGCACATTTGTACGCTTAGGCCTTCACCTTTTGCGATTGGAGTTTGAATCGGATTACTATTACGCATCTTAACCCTTTCAAGGATTGTACGAATGTATGACTCTTGTGACAGAGCTAATAATTTCCTTGATCGATCTCGGTGTATTTTAACACCAAGGACATAGTTCGCTTCTCCCTTATCCTTCATCTCAAAATGAGATGATAACCATTGCTTAACGATTATCAGAAATTCCATGTCATTTCCAGCCAACAATATGTCATCGACATATAGAGATAGAATTACAAAAGATTGTCCAGTTCTCTTGACATAGACATAGTGATCTTCACTAATCATCTTAAATTCATAAGATGTTATAGCTTGATGAAAACGAAGATACCACTGTCTAGAAGGTTGTTTTAAACCATATATGGAACGTCTGAGCTTGCAAACTTTGCGCTCCTGACCTTTTTTCACAAAGCCAACAGGTTGTTCCATGTAAATTTCTTCTTCTAGTTCTCCGTTAAGAAATGCAGTCTTAACATCCATTTGATGTAATTCTAAATCTAATCCGGCAACTATGGCTAGAATAAGGCAAATTGAGGCAAACCTCGCCACTGGTGAAAATGTTTCCTCATATTCTATACCCTTTTGTTGGGTATATCCTTTTGCTACCAAGTGGGCCTTATACCTATCTATGGATCCATCCGCCTTTCGTTTGATCTTGAAAATCCATTTTTTCCCAACTGCTCGACATTTTGGCGGAAGATCAACCAAGTCCCAGACTTGATTTACCTTCATAGATTCTAATTCTTCTCCTATTGCACCATTCTATTCAGCTGAGTTAGGGCAAGAGAGAGCCTCTTGAACTGATCTAGGCTCTAATTCATCATGCAAGGCAACCATAAAATCTTCCCCTTCAATCTCAAATTGACGTCGAGGAACTCTTCCACGGTCACTTCTACGCACTTCAAACTCTTGTAAATTTTCTCTTGAAGGATCATTAACCAATGTTTCTCTCCCAGTAAGTTGAGATAGTTCACGAGAACTTTCACCAACTTCCACAATTTGGTTAGTAGAATAAACACTAGTTGGATCAACCATCTCTTCAAGATGGGACTCCTTCTCAGTCTCTCCCCTTTTAGGAAAATCTTTTTCCAAAAATATAACATCTCCTGATTCGATATCTGTTATACTTCCATCTGAATGTTAGCAAACTATTTGAACGGGAAACGTTAAAAAGAGAAGAAATGTGGGTTTAGCAAAGACGTCTTATTAATGGTCGGAAGGGCGAACAAATGGTTACAAAGGAGAGGAATAAGCTATTAATCGAGAGACCGGAGCTCGGAGAGCTTTGGTCGGAAAAGTACAACACGGCGAGAATAAGCAAGATGAAAACACCAATTCTATCCGTCTTGTCAGTGTGTAGTCTTCTGGATCCTTCTTACGTTGCTTCTCCTCCTCCTTATATAGTCGTTCCTCTGCCCTTCCATGACCTAGTTCGCGTCATGTTTTTGGGCTTTTGGCTCGTTGGGCCGAGTTGTATGCACCGCTGCGGGCAGTCGTCGAGCCGGCTTCATTCAGTCGCTGAGAAGCGACCAAAAGCACTCTTAAGCCGCGCCGAGGCTTCGTTCCGACGAGCCGCTGAGCCGAGCCGCTAATACGTATAAACGGGCTTGGGCATCTATCCTTTGGGCCTTTAGAGGATGGTCGAATTCACCCTCTAGAGTAAGTCCCCCCAGTTCATCAGTGAATGACGTTGCGTCGGATTCGATGAATTTGGAGGTTAGAGGTTTGGAAGGATAGATGGTCCATAGTTGGTTTTTAACGAGTGGAAGTTCCGTGGTTTTGGGGTGATTGACCCGATTGTGGTGGAATTTTCATCGAATCTGGTCTGTTTCAGAAAGAAATCGATGCGACGTATCGGTTCGATCGATTCCCGAGGGGAGTTAATGCTACGCGTCTGTCCGGCTATCGGGGAAGTTGAAGCGTCGTAACGGTTTGGCCCGTTATTGAGGGCGGTTAAAGCGACGCGCTGGTTCTGCGGTTTCTTTAATGAGCTTTTGAGTCCCAAGATGGCCCACTTAGAGGTAATGATGACGCCTCGGGGGAAGCACGCTCCCTTCTCCTATAAATAGTCCGCTATTTCTCACTTCTCCCATTCTTCTTCGCATACTCAGGTATTCTCTCTCTCCTTCTCCGCTTCTCTCTCTGAGTTTTTGTTTGTATAATGATATAGCGTTATGTCGTCAAGCGGGGGGTTGTCCCGTAAGCAGAGAGGGAAAGCGGCCGTATCGTCGTCTAGTCCCGTGAGGGACCCTGACGGGACTCCTATCGAAGATTTCGATCTGGTTCATCGGGATGCAATGATGGATACCGCCAGCCTGAACCTCCCTCAGAGGATTCTGGTTTCCGACTCAGCGCGTCTTCATCGTGTGGAAGTAGCTGCAAGAACACAGGCTTGCCCGAGAGACGGACAAGGTGGCGCGAGGGACGGTACCCCTGTTGACTTTGTGCCGATATGCTATTACCTGTGGGAACCGAAATTCGCACTGTCAAATTAAGTTGATTTGGAGGAAAGCCAAGTGAACCAAGCCTTCCCTGAAGGTCCCGGATATCTGCTGGGCCGCACACGACACAATCAATACGACAAAGAAAATATGAAAACGAAATAAAAATCGTAAGAACAAAGAATGGAGCAAAAGATCTTATTTCCGAATCCGCGTTTAAGCGTGAACAACAGGTAAGAGCCTCGGCTACAGGAGCTGTCGGCAAGTTCGCTAGTCTAGCAACCTAAGTTCTAACCTAGTTGAGTCGCAGCTCGCTAGTAAAAACGGAAAATAATGCCTAAGTTGCTCTAAGTGCTCTGGGAGTTTTTTTGTGATCTCGTTTGCTTCTTGCTCAAAGCTCTCCTTATATACTCCCCTTAAGACGGTCTATCTTCTCGCGGGCTGAATCGGGCTTTTTCCATTTTCGTCCATCTTCGTGTTTATCGGGAAACTTGACATTTATCTTCGGAAAACTTGACATTTATCTTCTGGAAACTTGACATTTATCTTCTGGAAACTTGACATTTATCTCTTATGTGAGGATAAGGATAAACCGTCATAGTTATCCTTCCTTTCGAAAATCGTGACGGGCCGCTTTGACCACGCTACCGCTTAGGCATTTTACGGTTTTTCGAAAGGACGGTCTTTGAAGGTTTTGGTGTTTCCGAAGGAACCTCAATTCCTCGTAAAGTCGAGATAGTGGTGTTTCAGAATATCCGTGGTAGTACCAAACTCGCGATTGATCCAAACAAGCTAAGATGGGATCGAACCGACACGATAGGACCGAGACCGGACGAGGGCCGTGGACCGACGCCAGGCCGCCCGCTGCGGACGCCGGGCGCCAGGTCGGTGCCGCTGGCGCCAGGTCGGTGCCGCTGGCGCCAGGTCGGTGCCGCTGGCGCCAGGTCGGTGCCGCCGGCGCCAGGTCGGTGCCGCCGGCGCCAGGTCGGTGCCGCCGGCGCCAGGTCGGTGCCGCTGGCGCCAGGTCGGTGCCGCCGGCGCCAGGTCGGTGCCGCCGGCGCCAGGTCGGTGCCGCCGGCGCCAGGTCGGTGCCGCTGGCGCCAGGTCGGTGCCGCCGGCGCCAGGTCGGTGCCGCCGGCGCCAGGTCGGTGCCGCTGGCGCCAGGTCGGTGCCGCCGGCGCCAGGTCGGTGCCGCCGGCGCCAGGTCGGTGCCGCCGGCGCCAGGTCGGTGCCGCCGGCGCCAGGTCGGTGCCGCTGGCGCCAGGTCGGTGCCGCCGGCGCCAGGTCGGTGCCGCTGGCGCCAGGTCGGTGCCGCCGGCGCCAGGTCGGTGCCGCCGGCGCCAGGTCGGTGCCGCCGGCGCCAGGTCGGTGCCGCCGGCGCCAGGTCGGTGCCGCTGGCGCCAGGTCGGTGCCGCTGGCGCCAGGTCGGTGCCGCTGGCGCCAGGTCGGTGCCGCTGGCGCCAGGTCGGTGCCGCTGGCGCCAGGTCGGTGCCGCTGGCGCCAGGTCGGTGCCGCCGGCGCCAGGTCGGTGCCGCCGGCGCCAGGTCGGTGCCGCTGGCGCCAGGTCGGTGCCGCTGGCGCCAGGTCGGTGCCGCCGGCGCCAGGTCGGTGCCGCCGGCGCCAGGTCGGTGCCGCTGGCGCCAGGTCGGTGCCGCTGGCGCCAGGTCGGTGCCGCTGGCGCCAGGTCGGTGCCGCTGGCGCCAGGTCGGTGCCGCTGGCGCCAGGTCGGTGCCGCCGGCGCCAGGTCGGTGCCGCCGGCGCCAGGTCGGTGCCGCCGGCGCCAGGTCGGTGCCGCCGGCGCCAGGTCGGTGCCGCTGGCGCCAGGTCGGTGCCGCTGGCGCCAGGTCGGTGCCGCTGGCGCCAGGTCGGTGCCGCCGGCGCCAGGTCGGTGCCGCCGGCGCCAGGTCGGTGCCGCCGGCGCCAGGTCGGTGCCGCCGGCGCCAGGTCGGTGCCGCTGGCGCCAGGTCGGTGCCGCTGGCGCCAGGTCGGTGCCGCTGGCGCCAGGTCGGTGCCGCTGGCGCCAGGTCGGTGCCGCCGGCGCCAGGTCGGTGCCGCCGGCGCCAGGTCGGTGCCGCCGGCGCCAGGTCGGTGCCGCTGGCGCCAGGTCGGTGCCGCTGGCGCCAGGTCGGTGCCGCTGGCGCCAGGTCGGTGCCGCCGGCGCCAGGTCGGTGCCGCCGGCGCCAGGTCGGTGCCGCTGGCGCCAGGTCGGTGCCGCTGGCGCCAGGTCGGTGCCGCCGGCGCCAGGTCGGTGCCGCCGGCGCCAGGTCGGTGCCGCTGGCGCCAGGTCGGTGCCGCTGGCGCCAGGTCGGTGCCGCTGGCGCCAGGTCGGTGCCGCTGGCGCCAGGTCGGTGCCGCCGGCGCCAGGTCGGTGCCGCTGGCGCCAGGTCGGTGCCGCCGGCGCCAGGTCGGTGCCGCTGGCGCCAGGTCGGTGCCGCCGGCGCCAGGTCGGTGCCGCTGGCGCCAGGTCGGTGCCGCTGGCGCCAGGTCGGTGCCGCTGGCGCCAGGTCGGTGCCGCTGGCGCCAGGTCGGTGCCGCTGGCGCCAGGTCGGTGCCGCCGGCGCCAGGTCGGTGCCGCTGGCGCCAGGTCGGTGCCGCTGGCGCCAGGTCGGTGCCGCTGGCGCCAGGTCGGTGCCGCTGGCGCCAGGTCGGTGCCGCTGGCGCCAGGTCGGTGCCGCTGGCGCCAGGCGGAGCGGACGAGCCTTCCCATGAGTTTTATCGAGCGACGCACCGCTTCTTGGTTTTGATCGCCGCTGGCTTTTCTTTCGAGGATTTTCGGTGACGATTTCGCCATTGACCGATTTTGACCCCAACAGTTAGCCCCAGCTAGCTAGGAACCGCAGTGCCTGTCGGATCCTAGCTTATGTATAGCCATATGGGAAGGTGTTGAGACGTAATCGCTTGTCGAAAGTCGGGTAAATAGTGATTTTACCTCCTTTATATGGATGGAGTAAGAAATCTCATTCTTTACTTCACCATAAGAAATTTACTCTCTTTAAGAACAATGTCTTCAAGATCCTCAAAGAGAAACTCTTCTTCCCATTCATCCTCGATGACTCTCCTGCCCATGTGACGGTGAAGCAGGAGGAGTTGGTCGAGGAGGAAAAGAAGAATGCGATACCGAAGCCCTTGTAGGTTCGCCCCAACACTGCCAGAGATCCCTGTTCCGGAGGAGGCCTCTCGAGGCAGCCCGGTGCTCCTTTGCCGAAGCTCGGTTTCTCGTAAATATCTCAAGGTTCTTCGAGATTTTTACCAGGTTCCTGAAGGAGTCAAATTCGATTCCCGCTGGTAACGAGTGCAAGGAATCCTCCGCAAGGTTTCTTTACATGTTACGGCTTTACGCATCGCCGCATGTGGTTCCCGATCCCTGGTGCCATTGTTCGCGGCGCTTCACCGCCAACTTTCGATCAGCCAACTCAGCGCTCCTGTCTTGGAGAGTTGGCTTGGCGCATTGATCGCTAGCTACTTAACTCGGATTGATCTTGGTCCCGATGATTTCGGTCTTTGGGGCACTCGGCCGACGGGAGTGACGGTTACTACTCCATGCTGCCTAAGAAGGATATGGCCGTGATTCAGGGACTACTCAATCCCAAATCGTGGCAGGAGCGCTTTTCTTCGCCCAAATAGATGGCGAAGTCTGTCGAGGAGAGCTGCCTCCATCTATTTCCGTGAGCATGGAACTTCAACCGAGGTAATAATGAAGAAAACCCTGTTGTCTATTTCACCTTTTCGAAGTGCGAAGTTTTAGTGAAAATTTTCGCTTTGTAGGGAACAACCCTACGCGCGATTTGCCTTGTGACGCCTTTGTCAAGAGAGATCTTCTTCGCCAAAGGCCGCTTGAAATCCTTCACCCTCGAATGGATTCGAGATGCGGTTAGACTTTATCGGTCCCGAGCTCCTGTCCCGTCGTATGATGCCGAACCTGTCACCGCAGCTCCTACTCGGAGGCGCAGACAGAGGTCTCGTAAGGGGAAGGAAATTGATGATGGGGAAGGCTCGGAAAGTCCTTCACCGCTGGGAGAAAACCTAGTTTTACTCCAACGGAAAAGGCGGAGCCAGCGGTTTTCCACCTAACAACTTCTTTGATGGCCTTCCTCCGGAGTTTACTACTGATGAGTCGCTGGAGGATGAGGAGAAACAACGAGTTTTTGCCGAGGGCTCCCAACGTGTCAACGAGGTTTGGCCCTTCGAACTTCTTAACCTTGTGTTCGAATCTATATATAAGCATACTTGCTGATCTTGAGTTTATGCAGGGACTAAGAGTGTTTAGCGAGGCGCTGACTCGAAGCTCGCGAAATCCAGGATTGCTAACTTCAAGACCATAGAAGCAGAGCAGAGCTTTTCCGGTTCCGACAAGAGGTAAAGGCGCAGAATGGCAAGCTGAGCTTCACGCCGAGCTCGCTCGGGCGAAAGGAGAGGAAGAAGGATGGTCACAGCGGAGGTGGCAAGACGGGCGGAATCGCTTGCTGCTGAGTTTCAATGTTTTAAAGAAGCTCGAGTTTGTTGGTGATTTCCGCGAAAGTGCCGGGTTCGGTCAGAACCTTCACAAGTCTCGAACCCGGATTTCTCCTTCGATTCGAGATTGCTGAAATGAAGGATTTCATGGCCGAAAAGCGCCATGCTGAGTCCTTGGTTCCTCCGTAAGAAAGAGTCCGAGACTATGGGAACCTATCGAGGTTTCCGAGGATACGGTGGAGGCCGGAGCCGATGAGAACGCCGAGGGTGGTGGGAACGCCAAGGCGTGAATGAGGAAGTGGACCAGCCTGCTAGTTCATTTGGTATTTCAGCATCCGGATTTCTCAATGTTGACTTCCTTTGTGAATCGTATTTTTGGCCGTGTGCCCGCTTTTAGTAATTTTATTCTGCGATCGCTGGAGGTTGCATTCTTATGTTTTGGGACTGGCCGTTGGTGGCTTTGAATCCTGCCGCCTTTTGCGGATTTTATGAATATGAAAATTTGCGAGATTTCGCTTTTGTTTTGATTTATACTTTCGCCAAGTGTAGAGGGAAGGATGCGAGTAGTCACTTCAGATCCTAACTCTTTTTGTCGCTGGTCCGTATGCTACTTTTAGCGAAGCCGTGTGTGTTTATAAGAGACATGTTTTGGGATCTCGTGATAATGATACTATGTCTGTGAGATGTCAAGATCCAGCAAGACTGGGTTTAGGGCAAGACCTAGGTTTACTCTCAGCTTTGAGGCTGTGCGATGACTGATCGGCTTTCGCTTTGCCTGTTAGTGATTTCTTCCTGATTCTTTTCGCTTAAAGTCCGCGACTAGTCGCCGCTTATATGACTTGTGTTAAAAGAATCGAGCTATCTTCGAGTTTATCCGAGACGCTAAACCAAAATTTTGGTTTCTTGTATACGCTATGATATCCTTGTCGGATGTAAGAGGACCTTGTAGGTCTGACTACGAAGTTTGTATTGAGTGAACGCTTGTGTAAGGCCCGCCGGGCCAATCGACGGCGGAGTTATTTTAAGTCGCTGGTGGACTGTCTTTTGCGGATAATACGAAGTTTTGTTATCTTTTAAGAAGGCGACGCCTCGCCGCTTCTTTTGAAGATATGATTTTCGCTTTTCCGCCGCTGATGCTTAAGTGAGCATGAAAGATAGAAAGAATTTTATTAAAAATTTCGAGAAGTTAGAGTACATGTGCGGATTTTTCGCTTTTGTGGGAGTATAGGAGTATCGCGCAGTCCCCCTTTTGGTGAGGGGATAGCTGAACTCGCCGGTTTCGACGAAGCTGCCTACGCATTCTTCGAGGATCAAGCCATCTCAGAAGTTCTGATAGTTGCCGCAGACGCTTTTACTCCTCGCGGCGTTGCCGCGACCGGCTGGTCGGATCGGTGGTTTGTGCGGGGTCGAGCTGTCCGCTTTCACGGCGGTGGACTCGAGGCTTTGTCGCTGTCTTGAATCGCTGCTATTTGGATGATTCTGGATCATCTTTCTTTGAGTCCTCGGAATGTTACGTGATTCCTTTGCTCGCTTCGGTTGGCCGCAGGGCGCTCCGATCTTTCGCAGTTTGAACTCGCTAGGTAACAGAGTCTCGATTGTTTCTGACTACCCCAGATGGCTGCGGTTCGGTGGTCGGAAACTTGGTACCGAGGTGATATGTGGATGGTACTGCCTTCATGGAGTTGATCCAAGGGGTTCCCATGATGGCGTTGTAGATGGCCGGGTTGTCGACTACTGCAAACTCGACGATTTTTGTAACTTCCTTTGCCATGACCGGGAGTTTAATTCTCCCGAGGGTCATGGCAGTGACGCCCGAAAACCCCATCAAAGGTTTTGGCTCAGGGACGACTTCCCCAAGTGGGATCTTCATCCTGTAGAGGGTGTCGCGGAAGATGACGTTGACCGTGCTTCCTGTGTCGATGAGAATGCGGCCGACTTCGAGATCCTGGATCACCAGGTCGATTACCAAAGGATCGCAGTGAGGTTTGTCGATGCCGACGGTCTCGTGTTCCTCGAAAGCGATTGTGTGGTTAGGAACATCGCTGTCTGGGAACCAGTTGGAACTTGTCTCGGCTTTTCGCCCGTAGGCTTTTATCGATGAGACAGAGTCTTGGTAGAACTGTGATCCTCCGATGATCATGTTTACCCTCTGGCGACTATTGTTGTTCCCCTGGTCGTCCTGTCTTGTTCCGCGCTTTTCCCCCGATTGGTTTTCGGTCGCGCGGTCCTCGGAGACAGTTTTATTGGTCTTTGGGCGGTCGGAGTCCAGGAGCAAGTCCTTTATACTCTTGACCTTTGATAGTTCGCCGGTGAGGAGTTTTGCGGCGAAGCTGGGCCGAGAACCTTGCAGTTCGCAGGAGTGACCTCTGGTCTCGTGGAACTCGCAGTAGGAGTTATCCTTGTACTGGTTCCTGGTCCAGGTGTTTCCAGAGGTTTTGCCTTGTTCGAAGTTGATGGCGAAGTTATGCTCGCCTTTGGGCGCCTTCCCTTCGTGATGGACGATTTGTCGCTACGAGAGGGTTTCTTCGACGCCGTTTTCTGCGGTCCGTTTTCTGCGATAGAAGCTTCATCTCTTCTTCCATGATGATGAAGTCCGCTGCCTTTGAGAGTATCCTGGATTGTCCGCGGCTTTTCCAGTAGTATCCACTTTCGAACTTCGACTTGTACCAGAGAGTTTTCCTCGTATGCCGATTGCGACATTGTCGCTGATGCCCGCTACTCCGCAATCACCAGTTTGAACCTTCGCATGAAGTTGCAGAGTGACTCGCCTTCCTTCTGAGCTAGACTCCATAGATCCACGCCGGACGCCTCTCTGTCCATGAACATGGAGTACTGTTTGAGAAACGCCGAGGCCAGTTGGCGGAAGCTTCCGATGGAGTTCCTTTGAGCCGAGAACCACTCGAGCGCAGCACCTTTGAGGTGCTCGACGAAGAGAAGACAATGACCTGCGCCCCGCTCAAGGCCCGAGTTTGCACCTACCCATTGCGATCTGGAAGGACTGCAGGTGCGACTTAGATCCGGCTGCATCCGCCATAGACCGATTTTGATCTTCCCTGGATCTGAATTGCGCGGTTTCCGCGGATCCGAGTGGTGAACGGCGCTCGCGGTTTCCTCGAAGTCTATCGATCTCGGGCGAACTGGTCGCCTGATGGATTTGTAATTTTACCGCCACTTCAGCCACGGTCTTTTGAGAGATTCGCGAGATCATGGATCTCGCTATTGCTGCCGGCGTTCCTCCGAACCTGGCGCTGGTCGTGATAGATCCGAAGTTTGATCTTCCGCGAAGTTCTTCCTGCTCCATCCAGTAGAGTTCTTCTTCCTCTTCTGTCATGGGACAATCGGCGATACCGCCTCGCCGAGCGGACTGGCTTCGGTTCTCTGGTGGATGTCACGCCTTCATCGGAAGGATCCGATTGGTCGCTGATATCTAGATTGATGCGCCGACGCCGCTTCTTTGTTTCCGCCGCCGGAGTGGAAGGTTCTGGCGAGGTCGCTTTGCTGTCCTTTCGAGCCGCTTTCTGAGTGGGCTCTTTCGGGCATCTTTTTCTCGCTTCGAGATCCGGTCGAAGTCTTCGTCAGCGGGCGTTTGGTGGATCCGCTGCAACTTGTTCTCGCGTTAAGGTGTCGACCTGTTTTGCAAGCGAGGTTATCAGCTTGTCCTGTTGTTCCCGCCTGGCGGAGGTAAACAGCCTTCATCTGCCTGAGCTTCAGTGTTTGCATCAGCAGTGATCGCGATGCATCTTCAGCTGGAGTCTTCAGCGCTGGCGCCGACGGTGTTCCGCCTAGCTGGCTGATCTTTGGTGACGCCGGTAGACATGATCGAAGCGCAGCAGCGTAGATAGATAGATCCGTAACCCTCCTTCTAGCCAAACTGTGGGAACCAAATTCGACCGTCAAATTAAGTTGATTTGGAGGAAAGCCAAGTGAACCAAGCCTTCCCTGAAGGTCCCGGATATCTGCTGGACCGCACACCACACAATCAGTACGACAAAGAAAATATGAAAACGAAATAAAAATCGTGAAGAACAAAGAATGGAGCAAAAGATCTTATTTCGAATCCGCTTAAGCGTGAACAACAGGTAAGAGCCTCGCTACAGGAGCTGTCGGCAAGTTCGCTAGTCTAGCAACCTAAGTTCTAACCTAGTTGAGTCGCAGCTCGCTAGTAAAACGGAAAATAATGCCTAAGTTGCTCTAAGTGCTCGAGTTTTTGTGATCTCGCTTCTTGCTCAAAGCTCTCCTTATATACCCCTTAAGACGGCTCATCTTCTCGCTGGCTGAATCGGCTTTTTCCATTTTCGCCCATCTTCGTTTATCGAAACTTGACATTTATCTTCGAAAACTTGACATTTATCTTCGAAAACTTGACATTTATCTTCTGGAAACTTGACATTTATCTCTTATGTGAGGATAAGGATAAACCGCCATAGTTATCCTTCCTTTTCGAAAATCGTGACGCGGGCCGCTTTGACCACGCCGGGCCGCTAGGGCGTTTTCGAGAGGACGGTCTTTGAAGGTTTCGTGTTCAAGGAACCTCAATTCCTCGTGAAGTCGAGATAGTGGTGTTTCAGAATAACCGTGGTCGTACTAAACTCGCATTGATCCAAACAAGCTAAGATGGGATCGAACCGACACGATAGGACCGAGACCGACGAGGGCCGTGGACCGACGCCAGGATGGCTCATGACGGGCCGCTGGCGCCAGGCCGCCCGCTGCCCTCGTGCCGCCGGGCGCCAGGCCGGTGCCGCCGGGCGCCAGGCCGGTGCCGCCGGGCGCCAGGCCGGTGCCGCCGGGCGCCAGGCCGGTGCCGCCGGGCGCCAGGCCGGTGCCGCCGGGCGCCAGGCCGGTGCCGCCGGGCGCCAGGCCGGTGCCGCTGGCGCCAGGCCGCCCGCTGCGGACGGTGCCGCCGGGCGCCAGGCCGGTGCCGCCGGGCGCCAGGCCGCCCGCTGCGATGGTGCGGTGCCAGGCCATCTTTCCGTCCCGGTTTTTCGTTGTTCGATCTTTCCTCCGCCAGTCGCTTATGGAAATCTTTGAGTTTGGGAAGGTTTTAGCCATAGATTTCGAGATAATCGCTTAATCCAACAAGGTTCCTCGAGTATCGGATTTGAGATGGACTTGATTCGTAGATTTTCCGCCGCCAAGGATGCGAGCAATGTGGCTTCGAAGCTTTAGATGTGTTAAAAGACTAATTTTTAATCAATCGGAAGGCTTTATGAAGAACCATCGAGATCTCGAAGATCCGACATAGGTTTTAAGGAACCAAGATGCGCCATTGCCCGAGATTATGGGATGATTGCACGGATGGGCCCTGTGATCCTTGCCGCTAGTGCCAGCGGAGCCGACGAGCCTTCCCATGAGTTTTATCGAGCGACGCACCGCTTCTTGGTTTTGATCGCCGCTTGGCTTTTCTTTCGAGGATTTTCGGGTGACGATTTCGTCATTGACCATTTTTGACCCCAACATTACCCGGGAGGGATTTTCGAGGATCTCCCGGCTCTAGCTCCCGAACTTCTTCGTTCTCCCGATGTGAGAGGTCAGACTTGGGGTAACGTTAACCGAACATTGTCGACTATAAACAGTGTGAAGAATCTTCTCAGGAAGTATTAAGGAGTCGGGGTGACTTTTCTTATCCCCATGTCGGAGAAGAGACCATGGTCGCCGCCGGTTGGTTATCAGTGCGTCTACGAGTCCTATTTTCAGGACGACACAAAGCTCTGGTTCCCGATTCCTCGCATGGTTACTGTGTATGTGAGACGCCAAGATGGGGCTATAAGCCAAATGTTTAATGGTTCGTGGCGTATCGCTGTTGCCTTAATGGTGATGGCGGCTGAAAATGATGTCACCTTTTCCGTCCGCGCCCTTGAGGAGTTTACGTCTATCAATCTGCAGAACGAGGGTCTTTGGGTGATGAAGATGCAGCCCAATTACAATGTATTAGGCGGGAGTCCGAATAAGACGACGGATTGGCAGAGGGCCTGTTTCTTCATTAAGTCGGACGAGTCTGCTTTTGAGAAACCCTCGAGCATTGACTATCGCGTGCTTTGGAATGCTATTCTTGGTAGAATATTTTCACTTACTCGCACCGGGTCTTGTTTGTGCTAATGAATTCTTGCTTTCTTCTTTTTTGCAGGCGAGCGTTCGACTTCACGCGGGTATCCGGAGGAGTTCCTAGAGAGCGCTTGAGCGGTCGCGAGACTCGATATCAAGAATTGGGGCAATATCTCGAGGGAGAGGATTCGTCGTTGCATCGATCGGATATCTAGGAGTAAGCTTCCCGCACTCTGTCGCTTGCTAGGTTTCTTTCTCTTTTCTTATAATCCTCCTTCTTCTTTTGGTTTCTACATGAGATTGGAATTCGAGCTACCTTCCGTGGGAGAATACGACAAAGAGACGAATATCTTTTTTTGGTAAGGAGGAGCAGAAGAGGATCATTGAGAGGCGAAAGATGAAGGGGCTTCCTGATTTAAGTGTGTTAGTTGCTTCCCAGCTCGGTCTTTCGAGGCCCAAACTGATGGATCCCCCGTCGAAGAAGAAAGGTAGGAAGAGGCCCCGTGATGATTCTGGGGTTGGCGAGACGTGCGAGGCGGTCTCCGAAGAAGCCGACGTCGCAGATCTCTCGGGAGAGGCCGAGTCTTCAAGAGAGAAAAAGAAGAGGAAGACTGATGAGTGTCGCTCCCCCCGCGGCAAAGGGGAGTGATCCTATCGAGCCTGGGAAAGAAAGCACCGTGGATGAAGGCAACTCGAACGTTGAACCGACGTCCAGTCATGTTCGGGAAGATGATCCGAATTTACGCCTTCATGCTCGCCCCAACCAGAGAAGAAGAAGAAGAAGAAGAAGAAGAAGAAGAAGAAGAAGAAGAAGAAGAAGAAGAAGAAGAAGAAGAAGAAGAAGAAGAAGAAGAAGAAGAAGAAGAAGAAGAAGAAGAAGAAGAAGAAGAAGAAGAAGAAGAAGAAGAAGAAGAAGAAGAAGAAGAAGAAGAAGAAGAAGAAGAAGAAGAAGAAGAAGAAGAAGAAGAAGAAGAAGAAGAAGAAGAAGAAGAAGAAGAAGAAGAAGAAGAAGAAGAAGAAGAAGAAGAAGAAGAAGAAGAAGAAGAAGAAGAAGAAGAAGAAGAAGAAGAAGAAGAAGAAGAAGAAGAAGAAGAAGAAGAAGAAGAAGAAGAAGAAGAAGAAGAAGAAGAAGAAGAAGAAGAAGAAGAAGAAGAAGAAGAAGAAGAAGAAGAAGAAGAAGAAGAAGAAGAAGAAGAAGAAGAAGAAGAAGAAGAAGAAGAAGAAGAAGAAGAAGAAGAAGAAGAAGAAGAAGAAGAAGAAGAAGAAGAAGAAGAAGAAGAAGAAGAAGAAGAAGAAGAAGAAGAAGAAGAAGAAGAAGAAGAAGAAGAAGAAGAAGAAGAAGAAGAAGAAGAAGAAGAAGAAGAAGAAGAAGAAGAAGAAGAAGAAGAAGAAGAAGAAGAAGAAGAAGAAGAAGAAGAAGAAGAAGAAGAAGAAGAAGAAGAAGAAGAAGAAGAAGAAGAAGAAGAAGAAGAAGAAGAAGAAGAAGAAGAAGAAGAAGAAGAAGAAGAAGAAGAAGAAGAAGAAGAAGAAGAAGAAGAAGAAGAAGAAGAAGAAGAAGAAGAAGAAGAAGAAGAAGAAGAAGAAGAAGAAGAAGAAGAAGAAGAAGAAGAAGAAGAAGAAGAAGAAGAAGAAGAAGAAGAAGAAGAAGAAGAAGAAGAAGAAGAAGAAGAAGAAGAAGAAGAAGAAGAAGAAGAAGAAGAAGAAGAAGAAGAAGAAGAAGAAGAAGAAGAAGAAGAAGAAGAAGAAGAAGAAGAAGAAGAAGAAGAAGAAGAAGAAGAAGAAGAAGAAGAAGAAGAAGAAGAAGAAGAAGAAGAAGAAGAAGAAGAAGAAGAAGAAGAAGAAGAAGAAGAAGAAGAAGAAGAAGAAGAAGAAGAAGAAGAAGAAGAAGAAGAAGAAGAAGAAGAAGAAGAAGAAGAAGAAGAAGAAGAAGAAGAAGAAGAAGAAGAAGAAGAAGAAGAAGAAGAAGAAGAAGAAGAAGAAGAAGAAGAAGAAGAAGAAGAAGAAGAAGAAGAAGAAGAAGAAGAAGAAGAAGAAGAAGAAGAAGAAGAAGAAGAAGAAGAAGAAGAAGAAGAAGAAGAAGAAGAAGAAGAAGAAGAAGAAGAAGAAGAAGAAGAAGAAGAAGAAGAAGAAGAAGAAGAAGAAGAAGAAGAAGAAGAAGAAGAAGAAGAAGAAGAAGAAGAAGAAGAAGAAGAAGAAGAAGAAGAAGAAGAAGAAGAAGAAGAAGAAGAAGAAGAAGAAGAAGAAGAAGAAGAAGAAGAAGAAGAAGAAGAAGAAGAAGAAGAAGAAGAAGAAGAAGAAGAAGAAGAAGAAGAAGAAGAAGAAGAAGAAGAAGAAGAAGAAGAAGAAGAAGAAGAAGAAGAAGAAGAAGAAGAAGAAGAAGAAGAAGAAGAAGAAGAAGAAGAAGAATGGGAAGTGCCATCGCCGGGGAATCTGACAGGAAGAAGCAAGCTATTGCTCGGAGGAGGTTTCATCAGAAACGGGCCGACGCAGCGGAGGCCGACCTTGCGGCAGCTTGCTCAAAGATGGCGGCCATGGAGCAAGAGACGGCTAGGCTGAGGAAAGCAGCGAAGGTCAGGGCCGAGGAGCACAAGAGAGAACTAAACCGACTGCAGAAGTCGCGGGTCCTGGAGGTTACGAAAGCGCGAGTGAGAGTCGAGACGGCTATGATCGCCAATTTTCAACCGTCACTTTGACAATATCCATGATTACCAGACCCGCCGTGATCCATTCGACACAGCCCAATTGCTTTAGAGTCAGGCGTTCGGGACGAAGAAATGCCTGGAGGCTTTGAAGATCGGTGGGAGCGACATCCCGCAAGGGACGATCGACGTGTTTGCTGCGCAGGAGAAGTAGTACGAAGAGGAAGCTTTGAAGCTGGACGTTGGTGAGATTCCTGAGGTGGATCTGACCCTGTCTCCTCTGGTCCTTGCTTCTCAGTTCGTCGATAAGCGACTCATGGCGGGGCTCGATGAGTTCGGATCGAATGCTGATCTGATAGATGCTAACGCCATCGCAATTCTCCATAAGCCGAATGCTTCCTGCAAGACATCCCACGCTGAAGATAATGGCGAGCCCTTCGCTAGCAAGGATCTTCCTCCGGAGTCGGGCTTCCGCGATCCCGATGCCGAGGATTTAATTTCTGAGGAACCGCCGACCAGGAAAACTGCAGAGTCCGTCCCGAGTGGAAGGGATCCGACGGTCTCTTTATCGTCAGATTCATCGTCAGGAAAGCAGGACGATAAGGCCGTCGATGAGAGAGACGACGGAGGTACGGTGGAGGGGTCAGATGCAAAGAGCGACGAACCTCCACAGCAAGATGCTAGCAACGCACCGTCGAAGGACTCGGGAGAGGACATTGTGGATCCCCCGGAGACGACTGCAAGCGAGACGGGTTTTTCGACTGAACAGGTTGTGCATACGGGCGAGGCGCAAGGGAACACGGATGGAGCTCGGGTCGACGTCTGAGGAGCGGCTGTGTTCTTGTCTTTTGTTTATGCCTTTATCTTGCTTCGATCGTCCCTTGTTATCTTTTGAACTCTCGAATCAGTTGATGTTTTTTATCTTTTTGCATTTCTTTCCTTTCTTGTCGGGGAACCGCAGAACTTTCTTTTGTATCCAGGAAGTCGGATTTTGTTGTGTAATAGCACGTATGACTTTCTTCCGGACTTAGTAAATTTTTAATTAAATTGCATCTGTCACGACTGACGAGAGTATTCTTAAATCGAAGTAAGCCACGGATCAGCCTTCGTCTCGACTAGGATTCGGGTTATCGCGTAGGTTATTTCTCGTCAGATTTATCGAAGTGTCGTTGCTCGTGGAAGAAGGTTCCCGAGCAAAGTATAGCTGATGTTGATTCGTCATAACTTATTTTAATCATCGAATTTCTCGATTTACGACCATTCGTTATTTGAATTTTGAGTTTGCAAGTTATTTAGTGATAACTTTTGTTTCAAACTTTGTCTTTTTTTTAAAAATGATAACGGTTCCTTGTCGATCTCAACGTATCCCTAAGCGTTCGGTTGGCAAGCCCTTACTTAGCGGATTTGAGATGAGATGGAATCATCATTCCGGTCATATCAACTGGTGCACTGATATGGCCGAGTCCCTGCGAAAGTGTGTCTGATCAGGACATATTCGATAGTCGGGTGCGAGTGCCAGTACGTTTGGTCGAGAAGTTGTAGCATGCTCGTTATCGTGTTGGCATCGCATGATTGAAAATGCATGTGGTCGTCTGCCCCGGAAGGCTGTTCTCTCGGAAGAGAATTTGTTTTTTTTTGTTACAGCTGCGCCTGTCAAGGCTGCCTACGTACCTCGGAAGAGGATCAAGCCATTCGTAGTTGGGTGGCTGGTGGGGGGGGGCGAGTAAAAGTGGCTGGGATGGCGCATTTACTCGGTTGTTACAGCTGCACCCGTAAGGGTTGCCTACGTACCTCGATGGAGGATCAAGCCGTTCGTAGTTCTTGGGGGCCCGAGTAAAAGTGGCTGAGATAACGCATTTACTCGGTTTGAGTAGAAGTGACTGTGAGGTGCATCTACTCGTTTTTTTTTAGGCGAGTAGAAGTGATTGTGTTACTCGCTTGTTTGACATGTGTCTAGGAGAAGAAAAGTTGGAGGTGTTTCGAGTTCCAGGCTCTTGGGACCGTTTCGCCGGTCGAAGTCTTGAGGCGATAGACTCCAGGTTTATTTACTTCAGTGATTTTGTACGGCCCTTCCCAATTAGCTCCGAGTTTGCCGGCCCTCCACTCCTTGGTATTTTCGAACACTTTTCGGAGAACCAGATCTCCTAGTTCGAGTAGTCGAGTTTTGACCTTTTTTTTGTAGTAACTCTCGATCTGGTGTTGGTAGTTTTGGATTCAAAGAAACTCTTGGTCGCGTTTTACTTCGATATCGTCTAGTGCATCGAGGAGCATGCTTTGGTTGATTTCCGTGTTCTGAGGCATTTTGGAGCGGCGTAAGCTGGTGACGTTCACCTCGGCAGGTGCCATTGCTTCGATTCCGTAAGCCATCGAGAAAGGGGTGGACTTAGTCGCGCTACGTGAAGTTGTTCAATGGGACCAGACGACGCCATCCAATTCATCGGCCCAGACGATGCCATCCAATTCATCGGCCCAGCAACCTTTTTTAAGTCGAGTCGTTTCTTTAATTCGTCGATGATGGTTTTGTTGGTTGACTCGGCTTGACCGTTACTTTGCGGGTTCCTCGGCGTCGACATGTTGAGGCGGATTTTCCATCTCTCGCAAAATTCTCTGAAGTTACGAGATATGAACTGTGATCCGTTGTCGGTTTTAATTTCGTACGGGAGTCCGTGTCTGCAAATAATGTTTTTCCAGACAAACTGCTGTACTTCGTTGTCTGTGATTCGCGCGTACGACTCTGCTTCGACCCATTTTGTAAAGTAATCCGTGAGGACCAGGATGTATTTCTTGTGCCGAGAGCTGGTCATTGGTCCAATTATATCCATTCCCCACCGCATTAATGGGTAAGGTGCGGTCAGTGTGTGGAGTAGCTCGGTTGGACTGTGGATCGTTGAAGCGTGTCTTTGGTATTTTTCGCATTTCCGAGGATAGGATTCACAGTCGGTGTTCATCGTTGGCCAGTAAAACCCGAGCTTCTTGATTTTCAGAGCGAGAGGTCGCCCACCGAAAGTGATTGCCTGCTGCCTTCGCGGTGTTTCTGCCATGACGAAGTCTCGCTTCGTCCGCGCATGCACTTGAGGAGTACTTTGTTTCTGTCCATCTTTGGAGTTCTCCTCCGCGGAAGACGAAGTTCAGATCAAGCGCCGCTTGAGTCGTAGCCCCAATTTTGACGGTAGCATGTCATAGCCAGATAATCGATGAACTCCTTTCGCTAGTTGATATCACTCAAATTACCCTAAGGAGTGACTTTACTCTCTCAAATAAGAGGTTCAGTTGTAGTACTTAGGGATCGAATCCACAGAGAGCTAGTGTACAAATAAGAAGCAATCTGCTAGGTTGAAAATGGTTTAAAATAAATTGCAGGTTTGTTGAGTAATGGTAAGATTACTCAGTAGAAAGGTTTTGGTTTTAAGACAATAAAGAAAAGTAGTTAGGTTCAGGTATTCAGAATTCGTGATTATAAATACTATAAATGCTAACAAGTTGCTTGCATGATATGTCAGAGCTCAACACTATTAAATGAATCCATCAGCTCTCACAATATTTAGACCATCTATTACTTAGATGTTAAATGGTGTTTGCGGCCAGCTATATCGCCGACAGTATCGATCGATTATTCGATAGGAATATCGACCGATACACCTCTAGCTACGTCGATCGATTACTCTATAGGAGTATCGATCGATACGGCTCTAAGTAGACATTATGCACGAGTTGATACAATGCTAACCATGATCTTAGATTTAGCTTTCGCATGTCTCAAGAGGGTCATAGCATGTTTAGGATGTTGTCAGGAATTGTATTTAATGAATAATACAATCCAAGTTCATGTTCTAGGTAGCTAAGCTAGAAAAAGCATTAGTGAACAATCCTAACAATAAATATCACAACTATAGCAGATATAGGCTGGGGCTAATCCCTCATATCCTATTTAAACCCTAAATCTAACAAATGAATCTACGCAGACATGGCTAAGTAATTCATAGCAACAAGGTAATAATAGGAGTTTATACATCTATTAGAGGGTGAACACTTAGGTTCCAATCACAAATCTCTTTGGATCTCTCTCTAGATCTAGAATCCTATAACCTTGGTTAAAAGAAACAAGTAAAGAACTGAATAGAACTTTATTGAGAACTTGCAAAGTAATGAAAACAGTAAAAGAAATGAGTAGAAGAAGACTTGTATAAAACTTGTGTAAAACTTGTGGTCTCCCTATGCCAAAACACTTAGGCACATATAAATATGAGTTCATTAGGTTAAAAACTCGTCAGGGGCAATCTTGTAAAATGTGATGTCTTGGGCTTCAAGTTCGGCCAGGTCCAACTTGTCTTCTGCCACTTCGATATCGATCGATAGTACATGGTGTACATCGATCGATTATAATCTCGATGTATCGTTCTTCGGCTGATGTGTTTCAATCGATAGCACAGAGTGTGCATCGATTGATGTGTAACTCTGGATGTCGACCCCTAGTCTTGATCACCGGTGAACTCTTCTTTATGCTCCAAAAAGACACCTAAAACATTACTTTTCTCCAAAATGCTCCTGAACCTGAAAACATACCTAATAGACTCCAAAACGTAGATAATAGTAGTAAAAACACTCATATACCATGGATAAAAACGGGTAAAATCCATGGTATGTCAACTCCCTCAGACTTAACCTTTTGCTTGTCCTCAAGCAAACACACAGGCAGTCTTTATGAAAGAGGTTTTAAAAAGCAGGGACTCAATCAAATTCAAACTTAGAATCATAACCTCTACTTTGTTGCAAACCACATCTAAGAATCTGTCAATCACAGAAGCACATTATGCAATATCCTAATTAAACAACTGTGATCATCTAGCCAACAACTTAGCAATCATGTCTGACTAACCCCTCTACTGATTTCATTTCTGTACATAAAAATAAAAGTGCAGGCTTTACCTTGGGAGTATCGATCACATGATGCAAGGTTGCTCAAACAAGTATCTGGACCTGCAGGTAAAAATTAGTTCCTATCCTCTTTGTCTATTATTTCTCTCCTAGTCAAGTTTGCTTTCATTTGCAAGACATTGACCAAGATTGGACAGGCTTCCATGAATCAAGCGTTAATGGTTGCAGCCACCAAGTCCTGTTCACTTTTTGACCTATATCCTAGATTCATTATAAGAAAGTCTTGAAGGGGGTAACCACCAAGTCCTGTTCGAATCCTTTACCTATAGAATTCTTATGAATCAAGTCTTGAGGGGGGTAACCACCAAGCCCTGTTCGAATTCCTTTCTAAATAATAACTAACTAGTCCTAGAACATATATTTAAGCTAATTTTCGATTTTTTTTAGCTGAATAAAATTAAATCTAAATTCAAAAATGAGAGAGAGAGAGGGTGATAAAACTATCTACACAAGGTTTTACCTTCCAGACTTGTTTGAAGCATCCGTTCCCATGTATACCAAGCCCCAAGACATGTAGAGAATGTCAGATTAGGTTGGAAATCAGCTTTGGTTCCTCTAGACAATCAATGAAAGCTTTGTCATAGCTGATAGGTGATCAACTTTAGCATCTATAGTACATTCTACATCAACAAATCTAAGAATGGTGCCTAAAAGATTGGTTAGATAAAAAGTGAAAATTTAAATATCATTATCCCTTTCTTGACTCAATAAAAACCATGTTGAAAACATTTTTAGATGAAGTCAAAAGGTAACCAGCATCAGTAATCATCCCCCCAGACTTAAATCATACACTGTCCTCAGTGTATAACCAGTCTGGTGAAGGCATAGGCAAAAATTTAATATACTGATATCGAAAAAGTTAGAGCGATATACCTGACCGTGATGCGTATCAATCGATGTTGAGTCGCCTTCGTCGATCGCTTTTGTTTGGTTCATGTCGATCGATATCGACTGTTTCATGTCGGTCGATTTCAGTGGTAATCGTCTAGTCGTAACTACAAAGAAAAACAAATACAAAAAATAAAATCCTAAAGATAAAAGCTTAAATGAAAATTACCTAACAGGGTTGCCTCCCACTCAGCTTTGATTATAGTCATCTAGCTTGACTTTGGATGGAATGAGCTACTGAGATGAAGTCCAGGTACTTGTTGGGAAACAAGTATCCTCTTTATCCTTTTTCTCACCGAACCATGAGTCAAATAGGCTTCTTGTGGCTTCATATTCCCTGGTTCGTTTCTTCTTTATCTCAATCAACTCATCATTGATCCTTTGAATCCTTTGTTCATGACCTTTAATGCTGAGCTCGTGCCATTCTAATTTCTCGTAGGCATGTTCTGAAAGATCACTGAGCTCCATTTGCATTGAATCAAGGCGTTGGATCATTTTGTCGTGGATGGAGCTGGTATCGATCGATTCCTTTGTTGAATTGTCGGTCGATGGCTTTTGAGATCCGTCGATCGATGCGCTGCTTCTTCTGTCGATCGATGCTAAGGGTGCAGGTCTGCTCGCAAGCTGCCTCTGAATTGCTCTGATTTCTTTTTTCATCCATTCTATGCTAGATTCCATGCTTCCAACCTTGTTGATTAGCGGGAAATACGTCTGCTCTAGACGTCTGTCTTGTGAATCATCCACGGTTGTGATTGCCGTGTAGACTTCATCAGCTAACTTATCCAAGTCAGTTCTGGTGCAGATTTCTGAAGTCTGTATATCGATCGATGCAACATGTTGTTCATCGGTCGATTTTTTCTTCTGTAGATTCTCGCTAAGCTTCTCGGCAAAGAGCTTCATCTTTCAGTCAGTCGCCTATCAATCGATGTGAGGTTGAGCTCATCGATATATGCGATTGATGCAGCCTGATAATCGAGTTGACGTTGGAACTTCTCAGCTTCCTGCTGCATTGTATCCGTGCGTAGTGTGAGTTCCTCTACTTCTTTGTCTACTAAGAAGTGTATATCAGAAAGTTTCTTCTCATCTGCTTTTAGACGAGTCAATCCTCCAAAAGGATTGCAAAGTGCCGCGGGGTTCATATCTGCACGCGCCTCATTGATAAGGCGGATAGATCTCTTCATCTCTAAGGTGCAGATGCTTAGATCCCCTAGGTTGTGGAAGATAGGTTCACAGGTTTTGGTGAGTTTGCTGCTGAAACGAGCTTCTGCTTTCTTCAGTTCTTTCCAGATATCTCCGAGAGACACATCGACCTCATGTTTTGAGTAGGTGGTCGATGGTGCAGGCTTTATATCGATCGATGTGGATGTTACTCCATCGATTGATATTGAACTTGTCTGGCCTTGGTTCTGTGTGTTGCGAAGATCTTCAAGTTCCAGCTCAAGACGTTTAACCTTCTTGAGTAATGCCTGGTCTGCACTGAACATCTAGTTCATCTCACTGCGAATCTTGTCTATAGCATCCTCTAAACTCTTTTCCATTGAGAGCTTTTCCCATTTGCGTTCTCCAAGTAGACCAGTGAACATCTTGTTGATCTCGTCTTTGGTGTAGGTTTCTTGCACCAATTCTCTTCTTGTAAATGAACTAGCGTGCTCTGGTAAACAGATGTAAGAGCGCTCGTCCATTGAAGTCCTTTGAAGCAGTTTCTTGATGTCGTCTTTAGAAACTTTGATGACGTCTCTGTCTATTCCTCTAGCAAACCCTTTCTCGTCCCTGTAGACCCCATACTCATCTCTCTGCTCCCAAAAGAATTTTCGAACTCCATATCGAAAGGCTCTATTTCCGAATTCAGGACACCTATCGATCGATGTCATGGACCCAGTATCGATCGATGTCCTTTGAAAATCTGGATCCTTCGTGTTGAGATGATTATCCTCAGCTTCCTTTGGCTCGGCTGTTGTGTCTGCCTCCTGGTGTTGATGATGGTGGTCTGGTCCATAGCGTTGCTTCTGGAATAGGTTTTGGGATCCGTTGGCTAACTGTAGGACGTCTGCAATGTCCTCTCTGGATATGTGGAGTGTTCGTCCATCCATTGAGCGTGCAAAACCGTTTGAAACCCTGAAAATACCAAACTCATCGGGATTAGATTAGAAATCAAGAAATCTGAATTTGTTACAGGATGGTTTGATGCATGTATCGGTCGATAACACAGGAATGGGATCAGTCGATGGTTGTTCAGGCCTATCGATCGATTGTGTTGGTGCCATGTCGATCGATGAGACTTCCTCAGGTTGGGTGATGTATGTTGGCGTTGCGGTCTGACATGAAGCTCTCGTGCTGGTGTCGCTTTCCCATCTCTGATTGAGTAGTCTCGTCTGTTTGTTGTTGACTGTGTTGTCGAATGATGCGAGGCAAGTAGTATCGATCGATGTCATGGACCCGGTATCGATCGATGTCTTGATTAGAGGCTGTGGTAGAGTTGATCTTCCTCTTCTGGAAGGTTATGAAACTCTATAGCTCTCTCCTCCTCGTAATCATCAGTATACTCCTCAATATGAGTAGTATCTGCAGCATGTGGTGGGATGTAGTAGTCGTTCTCCCACTCGTTTACTTTGAAGTCACCATCTGGAAACTCCTCTTCGATCTGGTTGAATAGTGAATCGATCGATGACCATGTATGTCTGTCGATCGATGTAAGTTCACCAGAGTTGATCGATGAGACGATTCTCCCATCGATCGATTAGTATTACGTTCGATCGTATGTGTCTTGTAAATCGTATTCATCTCCACAATAGCAAACAGCTACGATGTCTGAGCCATCATGGATCTTCTCAGGAACCTTGATGACTCGTACTGGATCATAGTAGACCGTAAGATTGATCAGGGTTAGGCACAGTTTGTTTGTCTAAAGGTTGCAGACCGCTCCAACTGTGTCTAGGAAGGCTCTTCCAAGTAGCAAAGAAGTAGGTAGGGTTACCTTGGCATCCAAGACATGGAAGTCTACTGTATTAGGGCTTCTCCTATGGTAACTTCCAGGTTTCTCACAATTCCTCCAGAGTTCTGCTGAGAACAATCCACAAAGATGATTGATTCTTCAGTAGGCTCTATCTTCAGACCTAGATGGTCTGCTATCACCTTGGGTAGGATGCTAACTCCAGATCCTGTGTCACATACGGCATGTGGGAAGTTGATCCCATGGATTGAGCAAGGAACAACGAACTTCCCTGGATCACCCTTCTTCTCAAGTCTGATCCTCTTCTTCATACTTTCTCTGACTTGGTTTAACATCCTCCTGATGTGTTTTTCTGTCTCCTTAGTTTCTCTGAAAAACATCCACAATCTGTTTGAAAAGTAGGCTTCTTCAAAGGGTTTCTCTGTAGGTATTATTAGAACTCTCTTTCTGAAACTTTCCAACTCCTTCTCATTAACTCCTCTTTTAAGGTGTTTAGGAACCTTCTCTTTCCTTTTTCTGAGAACTCTGCCATCTTTTTCCTTTTCTATTTCCATTGGATCAATGATATGCATGGGCTTCTTCATGATGACGGTTGGTGGGTTTCTGGGAGTCTTAGATTGCTCCCGGAGTGCATTAACTCGTGTAACATCTATCTTGGGAAGTTGCACTCGGCGCGTGATAACTGAATATCGATCGACAGGTTCTGGAGTATGTCGATCGATTTCCTTATCCTTCTGTCGATCGATGGAACATCTATCCAGTCGATCGATGTTGTATGGGCTGGGCGGATGTGGGTACTTTGCTGCGAACTCCTCGTGAGTAAGTATCTTTACGATGTTGCACTCGTGAGTGGATTCTTCAAGATCCATCGGTCGTGCTTTCGTCTGAGTCCATCGATCGATTGGAGTTGGCGTACATCGATCGATGTTCATGTCCGGACATCGGTCGATACCAGTGGTTGCCGCCAATACTCATGGAACTCTCGATCTGGAAGTCTCCCTCTTGCAGCTTCTCTTATTTCTCCACTCTCCAAAAATCATCTTCTATGATAGCATTGACGTTGTGGCATGCTGCTTCTTCTCCAGTCCCTTTTCCTAAGGCTTCCTGCTTCTTAACAGCTTCTCCTGTCTGAATCACCTGAGTCTCTAGTTTCTTCACATGAGTACTCAAAGCATCAAGCTTTGTCAAAGTGGTGTAGACAAGCGATCTTTCCATTGAAGTTCACCTCTAGCTGCTGCTGGCTTTCAAGAACTTTGCTGAGCATGTCTTCTAGCTTTCCTTCGGGGTTGGTGTGGGTGGCTTCATGTAAGATGAGTTTCCATAACTCTGTTGTTGTTGGGGTTGCTGCTGTTGAAGTTGCCTCTCGTCTGAGAAGTTTCTGTTTCCTTGCTTTCCGGATCTCGAAATCGGTTCAATGATCCAGTTGACTTCTGCTTCTATGTAGTCATCTTTTTCATCAGCTTCTGCATCCTCCACTGAGAAGATTTTCTTGTTTATCAACTTCTGAACATTGTCAAGTGTAGCTTGTACCTCATTAATCTAATCCTTTCCAAGGAACGCTGCAGATCTTGCTTTTACAATGTTCTTCGTGCTGTTGCTGGATGCTAGGGTTGTCTATTAGCTTCACAATATCTTCAGGATTCCTTGTGGTGAAGTTGCCTTCACTAGCAGTATCCAGAGCCATCTGATATTTCAGCGCGATGCCTCTGAAGAAAGTGCAGAGCAGTTGAACCTTGTTGAATCCATGGTGTGGACAGTCTCGCTGGTAAGACTTGAATCTGATCCAGGTATCCTTGAATGACTCTCCAGGCTCCTGGTTGAATGTGGCAATTTTCCTCCTTAAGTCTTCCTTGCAGCATCATCAAAGAAGTTACGCAAAAAATGTGTTTTGATGTGGCTCAGGATTTAAGAGATCTGGTGGTAGCTGCTTAAGCCACTGTAAAGCTTCTCGGATAAAGAGTGCTTGAAGAGATTACAGAGAAGGTAGTCCACAGGGACTCCATTGGCTTTGATAGCAGATATGAGATCCTCGAACCTCTCCAGATGGTCCATGGGATGCTCATTGGACAGCCCACAGTAGGGTGTCTGTCCCACAAGGGTGTAGTACTGCGGCTTGAGCTCGAAATCGCCTCTATGAATAGCAGGAGGACGAATGGCTGATCTGTTGCTGTAGAACTGATCTGGACGGTTGTAGTCGGCTAGTGTTCGAGCAGCTCCTGTAGGTGCAGTTTCTGGCTCAGGGATTACTTCATTCTGA
Source organism: Brassica carinata (assembly GCA_016771965.1). NCBI lineage: Eukaryota > Viridiplantae > Streptophyta > Magnoliopsida > Brassicales > Brassicaceae > Brassica > Brassica carinata. Next base: position 9,993,726 of record CM028694.1, read on the forward strand.
GCATTGAGTTTCTGATCTGCTTCATTACGAACGTGACCTTCTTGGTCACGCAAGTCTCCATTCTCATCTCGTATGAGAATAATAAGCAACCATGACTCAAGGAACAGTATCGATCGATATAAGGTAAGGGCTATCGATCGATGTCGGATGAAAGCGTGTTGGCGGTGAAGAAGTGTCACGACGAAGGTAACGAGTATCGGTCGATCTAAGACGGTGTCTCGGTCGGCAGGGATGCGCCGGTATCACCTAATGCACAGTTATTGATGTCAATCGATGCGGAACGGATTTCCTTGCGGATTGAACGTTCCAAGCTAGCAGGGTCTTCTGAGAACAAAATTTGAGATGCCTTGGTGCTTCTGGTACTGCTGGGCATGTACCTGAAAAGACAAGTAAAAATTTGTGTCGAGAAAACAAATTAAAGTAAAAATAACCTAGACCTAATCAGATTAAATCCTATTGTATCAAAGTCACCGCAACGGCCAAATTTGAAATCACTCAAATTACCCTAAGGAGTGACTTTACTCTCTCAAATAAGAGGTTCGGTTGTAGTACTTAGGGATCGAATCCACAGAGAGCTAGTGTACAAATAAGATGCAATCTTAGTGACTATGCTAGGTTGAATATGGTTTAAAATAAATTGCAGGTTTGTTGAGTAATGGTAAGATTACTCAGTTGAAAGGTTTTGGTTTTAAGAAAATAAAGAAAAGTAGTTAGATTCGTAGGTATTCAGAATTCAGATTATAAATACTATAAATGCTAACAAGTTGCTTGCATGATATGTCAGAGCTCAATACTATTAAATGAATCCATCAGCTCTCGCAATATTTAGACCATCTATTACTTAGATGCTAAATGGTGTTTGCGGCCAGCTATATCGCCGACAGTATCGATCGATTATTCGATAGGAATATCGACCGATACACCTCTAGCTACGTCGATCGATTACTCTTTAGGAGTATCGATCGATACGGCTCTAAGCAGGCATTATGCGCGATTTTATACAATGCTCACCATGATCTTAGATTAGCTTTCGCATGTCTCAAGAGGGTCATAGCATGTTTAGGATGTTGTCAGGAATTGTATTTAATGAATAATACAATCCAAGTTCATGTTCTAGGTAGCTAAGTTAGAAAAAGCAATTAGTGAACAATCCTAACAATAAATATCACAACTATAGCAGATATAGGCTGGGGCTAATCCCTCATATCCTATTTAAACCCTAAATCGAACAAATGAATCCACTCAGACATGGCTAAGTAATTCATAGCAACAAGGTAATTATAGGAGTTCATAGATCTATTACAGGGTGAACACTTAGGTTCCAATCACAAATCTCTTTGGATCTCTCCTCTAGATCTAGAATCCTATAACCTTTGTTAAAAAGAAACAAGTAAAGAACTGAATAGAACTTTATTGAGAACTTGCAAAGTAATGAAAACAGTAAAAGAAATGAGTAGTAGAAGACTTGTACAAAACTTGTGTAAAACGTGTGGTCTCCCTATGCCAAAACACTTAGGCACATATAAATATGAGTTCATTAGGTTAAAAACTCGTCAGGGGCAATCTTGTAAAATGTGATGTCTTGGGCTTCAAGTTCGGCCAGGTCCAACTTGTCTTCTGCCGCTTCGATATCGATCGATAGTACATGGTGTACATCGATCGATTATAATCTCGATGTATCGTCCTTCGGCTAATGTGTGTCGATCGATAGGACAGAGTGTGCATCGATCGATGTGTAACTCTGGATGTCGACCCCTAGTCTTGATCACGGGTGAACTCTTCTTTAAGCTCCAAAAAGGCACCTAAAACATCACTTTTCTCCAAAATGCTCCTGAACCTGAAAACATACCTAATAGACTCCAAAACATAGATAATAGTAGTAAAAACACTCATATACCATGGGTAAAATCCATGGTATATCACCAGTCGTTTGACTGACTTTCCATCCCGAGAGGTTCTTCGTCGTCGATTTCCATTGCATCGGTCACCGACGAGATGATGTCTCGCGACTCGCTGGTGAGGTCGATGCTTGGTGTGGCTATTTTGTGAATCAGGATCGTCCGCTCTACTTGGTCGTGTAATTTTCTTTCCAGGGCGGCAAAGGCTTCTGCGCACACTTTTTCCCGCGGGGGACCTTCGTGAGTTCGAATTCTTCGAACTCTCGCGAGAGATCCTTGACGAGTTTGAGATAAGCATCCATTTGCTTGTTTCTGACGTCGTAGTCGCCCAAGTATTGGCTCACCACGAGTTGGGAGTCGCAAAAGGCGCTGAGTTGCTTGGCCTTGACTGCTTTAGCGAGGCGGAGTCCTGCAATCAGTGACTCGTATTCGGCTTCGTTGTTTGATGCAGCAAAGCCGAAACTAAACGATTGCCTAATGAGTTCGCCGGTGGGTGACTGTAGTTGCACGCCTGCTCCGAACCTTTGTTCGTAGATGAACTGTCTACATGCAGTATCCAGGTTTTGCTTTGTAAAATTAAGTCTTGCTCGAGCTCTGGTGTTAGCTCAATCATGAAGTCGTGAGAACCTCCGACTGGGCTGCCGACGATTCTTGTATCACGATGTCGTGTTTGCTAAGCTCCATTGCCCATTTTGTCAATTGACCTGATTGATTTGTGTTGCATTCTTGTTGAGAGGTTGATTGGAGAGTATCTCGATGGTGTGTGACTGGAAGTATGGCCGAAGCTTTCTCGCAGAAGTTACAACGGCGAGGGCCATCTTCTCGAGGGTTGGGTAACGCATTTCAGGTTCGATCATTCGCTTGCTCATGTAGAAGATTAGCTTTTGTTCGCCACGATCTTCTCGGATGAGGACGCTGCTGATGGCGGAGGATGTGACCGCGATGTATAGGGACAGGGTGTCGCCGGCTTCTGGCTTCGAAAGAACTGGGGGAGTCTTGAGATAATGCTTTAGTTGGTTGAACGCTTCTTCGCACTTCTCGTCCCAAACAAACCTTTTGTTTCCCCGTAAGAGCTCGTAGAAAGGGATCCACTTATCGGTGGATCGCAAGATGAATCTATTGAGGGCGGCGATTCGTCCTGTGAGGCGTTGGACTTCGCGACTGTTCTTCGGGCTTGGTAGATCGAGGATCTCTGTGATTTGCTTGGGGTTTGCCTCGATACCTCGTTGTGTAACAATGTATCCCAAGAACTCGCCCGAGGTAACGCCGAAAGTGCATTTGGCGGGATTGAGTTTCATCCCGTACTCGTTTAGAACCTTGAAGCAATCCCGTAGGTGAGCAAGATGGTCCTCGGCGCGAAGTGACTTTACGAGCATATCATCAATATATACTTCCATTGTGTTACCGAGTTTATCAGCGAACATTCGGTTGACGAGGCGCTAGTATGTCGCTCCGGCGTTTTTGAGTCCGAAGGACATCACCTTGTAGCAGTAAGTCCCCCTATCTGTTATGAAGGCCGTCTTCTCGCAGTCGTCGGGATGCATAAGGATTTGGTTGTACCCTGAGAAGGCGTCCATGAAGGTTAGGAGCTCGTTACCGGCCCTCGATTCCACCAGTTGGTCGATATGGGGGAGCGGGTAACTGTCCTTGGGGCATGCTTTGTTTAAGTCGGTGAAGTCGACGAAGATTCGCCACTTCCCGTTCTTTTTCTTGACTACGACGGGGGTTGCCAGCCATTCGGGATATCGAACCTCAGTTATGAAACCCGCATCGAGGAGTCTGTCGACTTCGTCGTTTACACTTTTCGATCTTTCGGGACCTAGCTTACGCCTTTTCTGTCGGATAGGCTTGAACATCGGGTCTACATTTAGTTCATGAGAGGTGATCGCGGGATTGATTCCTTTCATATCTGAGGTGGTCCATGCGAAAGCCGATGTGTTTTCTATAAGGAAAGAGACGATCTTTTGCTGCATCTCATCCGAGAGAAAGGCTCCGATCCGCATGGTTTTTGATGAGTCGGCCTCGTCGATGGGGACTTCGCAGATCTCTTCTTTTTGCGGGTAGATCTTCTGGAGCAGTTTGGCTACCAAATTGATGAGTTAGAGTGATTGTTGCTGCTTTATCGTCGCGGCGAGAAACTCTCTCGCGGCTCTTTGATCTCCCCGAGTGGTTTTTATCATGCCGTTTGTTGGGGTCAAAATCGGTCACGACAGAATCAATGACTGAAAGTCTCCAAAAAGTATTTCTTGAAACAAAAAGTCTCGGATAATTTGAAAAGAAGTTATACGAGATTTTCACAAAATTAGAATATCCACTCTCTGGTGAGGTCGGAAACGGTTATCTCGAAATCTACAGCTAAAGATCCTTTCAAACTCAAAGATTTCCCGCACGAACGCCAACGGGGAAAGATCGGGCAATGGAAAACCCGCGGCGGCAGAAGAACCCTGGCGGCGTAGCGTCCATAAACCGTGGTGCGGCGGCGGCGATCCTTGCCGGCCTCAGCAGGCGGCAAGCCAACCTGGCGCCGGCGGCAAAGCGTCCATAAGCGACCTGGCGCCCGGCGCAAGCGTCCATAAACCCGGCCTGGCGCCGGCGGCAAGCCAACCTGGCGCCGGCGGCAAAGCGTCCATAAGCGACCTGGCGCCGGCGGCAGCGTCAAGCGTCCGTAAGCTAGCCTGGCACCCGGCAAGTCCCCTGGCGCGGTCGGCGGTCCGTCCTGGTCGGTCCCATCATGCCGGTCTGATCCCATCTTGGCTTGCTTGGATCAATCCTCGTGAGTTTGATCACGATCCGCGACTCTGGAATAAACATCTTCGATTCAACTTCGATTGGAATCATCCTCGATGTTTTACGACAAAAATTAGAAGGATTGGATTTCTCGTAGAAGATATCGTATAAAACGAGATCGATTAACTCGAACATCGATCCTTTAGGCCATACGGTTTATTTTACGAGAAAGATAGTCTTTCCGAGAAATTGTATAAAACGTTCAACGACTTAAGACAAGTCCACAGACTTATTTACGATTTTAAGAATTCAGGCCCAATCAGGCTATGACGGTTTATCCGATTTCGAACATCGGATAAACATCAAGTCACCGAAGAATAGGGAAAACTTCGAGGATAGTTCACGAAGATCGGCGAAAATGGAATACTTCCTGAAAAGATAAACTTGGGTCCAAAAGCGAGGTCCATCATCCTAGGGCAAACCGACCTGGGAGTGGGTATATAAGGAGAGCAAGAGAAGAGGAGAAAGAGATCCGAAAATCCTAGATTGGAGACCTAGAGAGCTCCTGTTAGCTGATAGAACTTAGAATTTAGGCGGTTAGACTAGCAAGGCAGGCCCTAGAACGCCTGGTCAGCCTGCTCGCAAATCTCCGCTTCTCGGAAGGATCGGACAATTCTTTTACTTAGAGCTCCGCTGCAGAAACCCTAGGCATATCTTCGACACTGTTTCTATGACAACGCCATACTAGACCTAACCCGCCCGACGGTTCGATCTCTTGTTCAATTCTTTCTAAACTGAACTTCGTCCGACTTGATCCTCGAAGAGTGCGTAGGCAGCCTTTCTTAAGGTCCAGTCCCAAATCTTAACAAAACCTTTTCGCATTTATTGGTCACCTGTCGTTGGCTGTCGCAGAGAATCCGGACCTTCAGGGAAAGTCGGGTTAACTTGGCCTTCCTCCGTTTTTATTCATTAAAATCGACAGTCGCGAATTCGGTTCCCATAGTGTGGCTAGAAGGAGGGCGGATTACTCTTACTCATCGACCGCAAAAGCTTGATCGAACCGATGTCGGAAATATGAAAGAAAAAGTTGCAGTTTCGTCGCGATGGTAAAACAACTCCAGCAGCGACTGTTCCTCTGCCGCGCCCTACGTAAATGCCACGGTGCTCGAGCAAATCAAAAACCTAGCAGCGGCTTTCCGCCACAGGAAGAGCGAAAATGAGCTCGCAATTTCTCTATCTAAACAGAAAGGGCAACAATAAAATCTATCAAACCCCAAAAATTCGTCTTGTTACCAAGTTAGAGAAATCACGACGAGCAAGGTTTCTACAAAAAACGTTTATTTCGACAACCTCTCGGAAAAATAAAACTTACTCTCCTTGAAACCTTGGGGAAACCCTATATTACTCGCGGAACAGAAGCACGGCAAATCGGTTCACGATTCCCACTGCCATACTTCTTACAAACAACTCTAGAGGAACAAGCGGAAAAGCGAAAGGAATTGAACTTGATCTTAATAGGACGAATCGCCATAGGGTAAGATCAGTCTTCCCAGTTCGCCTTAGTAAGAGCCCACTTTGTTCTCCTTTGTGTCTAAGTCAAAATGGCTTTCGTTTCATCTCAATCGGATTTTCCGTTGAGATTTTACGAAGAGAACAAAGTCACTGTCTCGGCCACCTCGCCGTGGGCAAGGACAAACATTACCGAGGTCACCTCACCCTCCAACATGGCTACCTCGCCCTAGGGCGAACTCACTTTGTTCTCCTTTGAGTCTAGGTCAAGATGGTTTTCGTTTTGCCTCAATCGTAGCTTCCGTTGAGATTTTACGAAGAAAACAAAGTCGCTGTCCCGACCACCTCGCCCATGGGGAAGGATTTCTCTGTCCTGTCATAGGACGAGCCCGGTCCTGTCTCAGTACCATGCATCTTTGCCTGAGTTTTTGTAACTCGATCTTTGAGTCCGTGAGCCCCAGGGATCGACGAAGGCGAGCAACAGCAGCATCGGCGGACGCTGACACGGCATCGGTGGTAGGCGCCTATGCCGGGCGCAGACCGACCACGCGTCGCCGCCTGGCGCTGGAGCGGCAGGCCGGGCGCAGGGCCTACGGGCGCAGGCTCGCCCTCTCCGCCTGGCGCCGGCGGCAGGCCCGTCGTTTCCCATCTGGCGCCGGCGGCAGGGTCCTGGCCCATCCGTGCAGTTGTCACCGTGATCTCGGGCAGCGGAAACATCTTGGTCCCTTAAACCCATGTTGGATTGTTAGAAACACGATGATTCTTCATAAAGCCTTCGATTGTTTAACAAAGTTCATATTTTAAAATCAAGCTCGGAAATATTTTACGAAACACCATTAAGTAAAGTCATACAAGATCATATGAAGCGATATGGTCGGGACCTAACCAGTTCGCTCATAGCCTGGCGAGCTAAGAGCCTCACTTTCGGCGTCTTGCCCAATGTCTCCATTTGTCTAAAGCACCCACCTTAGCCTTCTTGAGTTATCACCAACTTCTCCTCCCTTTGTTTCCAGCGATTCTGTAATGTTCCTTGGACACATTGTCAATTTAACCAGCGATGCGAAGAAGCGAGAACAGGAACTTGGGCGTTCATATCTCTTTTCACTCCGATATTCTCGTCAAATTTCATCAAAAACCGATTCTCGTTCGGTATCAAACTTTTCAAAGTCCTTTGGCGATGAACCGTTAAAAGTCCGCGAAACAAAGAGAGCGGGCAAAGAGGCAGCCTTGAGCGATCGATGAGACTAAAGTGCGTCCAACTTAGAAAATTTGTCAAGGTTTTAATTTTTGTAGGAAAGGAACAAAAGCGTCTTGAAAACTGCCGTAGAATTTAGGGAACTTAGGACCTAGATGGATAGTCTAGCAAGCTAAGTCTTAGGCAAAATTTCCAGTCTTGTTCCATCGTTCCTTGATTGTCCAGGCAGAACATGCAAACCGATCTAACCTCTCAAAACCGAAACGATCGCCACGCCGCTTCTAAAGCATACTCATCCGCTTCACAAAAAAGAAAAAGCGTACACAAGCCTTGAAGAGCGGTAACCCGTTTTCTTTAAGTAAAATGAAAAGGAAGTAGAGTGCATTATACTATACCGTATAATCCCATCTTGAAAACTTTTGCTTCAGCATCAAGACAACGCTTTGACAAAGCAAACTCGCAGCAATAAGATTAGATCTAAAAGCGGCTGGCGAGTGGCCAAACGTTACAAACATTGTCTTGAAAACTCTCGTCGTCTCTGGTCATAAACTTCGCGACTAGAAGCGTGTACCAACGTCAGACTAATAGCACGGCCGGTGAACTACGAAAATAATGAAATAACCTTGGTAAAACTCCGTGAGTAATTGAAGCAGCTTTAGATCAAAGGTTGAAATCATAAGCGGAAACATCTCGTGCAATCCGGCGGAAACATCGCTACTTTGACAATCTGCGATTTTCTATCTCCATGAAACCGGTCATCCATTACTTTCCTATAACAAGAATATTTTAAACAAAACAGCCTATGAAAAAAACATGATCGGTCTCATGCAAAGCGACCGCGATGCGCAAAAGTGAATGAGGAAAACATAATCCTGCGGGTCGCAAATATCGCAAGTAATTTGTGAAACACTCTCAGTTACCTTTACAAAAACCCTCTCTTACATCACTTTTACGAAAAATCCTCTGTATGGTCGTGTCAATTCATACAAAGCAACTTTAAGTAAAATAAACATAATGGGTCCAACGGGTAACTGTCATAGACAGTTTTGCTCCACAAGGTTTCTGGCTCCTGCTTTCACTTTCCAGCGGTTCACGTCCGAGCAGGAAATAATCGCATGGCGAACCATGCGTGTCCTCGTCGATCCTTTAAACTTTTCCCCGGATAAAATAAAGCGATTTTCATGCAACAAAAAAGAATTTATACGAACCATTCATCGTATAACTGAGACCTAAAGTGGAAGATCGTTTCTAAAAGCCATCAGCCATAACTCAGAAAACTCCACTATGCTTGGCATGTCTGATAAATAAGATTGCGGAGGAAAGCCAAGTAAACCCGACTTTCCTTGAAGGTCCGGATTCTCTGCGTTGCCACACGAAATCGAGAAAGTTCAATAGATAAAAATAAGAGTTGAAATATTTTTCCGAAGGCGTTTTATTAGATAAAAGATATGAGTACAAAGATTCTCCGAAAGACAGAGAGATATGCGATTAAAGAAAAAGATAGAGTCGCAGGCAGCCAAACGTCCTAAGCTTTGCTCCGCTAGTCTAACCACCTAAGCCCTAATTCTTCTAAGCTAGCAGAATGCTCTAAGTCTAATTTTCTGATCCCCTTCTCCTCTGCTCTTGCTCTCCTTATATACCCGCTCCTAGGTCGGTTTGCCTTAAGATGATGGACCTCGCCTATGGGCCCAAGCTTATCTCTTCAGGAAATATTCCATTTTCGTCGGTCTTCGTAATTATCCTCGAGTTTTCCGCTATTTTTTGGTGACTTGATGTTTATCCGACGTTCGGGAAATCGGATAAACCGTCATAGCCTGATTGGGCCTGAATTCTCAAAATCGTAAGTAAGTCCGTGGACTTGTCTTAAGTCGTTTTATACGATTTCTCGAAAAGACTATCTTTCTCGTAAAATAAACCGTATAGTCTAAAGGATCGATGTTCAAGTTAATCGATCTTTGTTTCACACGATATCTTCTATGCGAAATCCAATCCTTCTAGTTTTGTCGTAAAACATCGAGGGCGATTCCAACCGAATCGAAAGATGTTCATTCCAGAGCCGGATCGCATTCAAACTCACGAGGATTGATCCAAACAAGCCAAGATGGGATCCGACCGAGCATGATGGGACGAGGCGAGGGCGAGGGCCGTCGACCAGAGTCAGGGGCTTACGCCCGGTGCCAGGCGACTTCGCGGGGCAGCGTGCGCCCGGCGCCAGGCGAGTACGCCCGGCGTAGGCGAAGTGCGCCCGGCATGAGCGAGTGCCCGCCCGAGCGGCCAGCGTGGCGTGTGCCGCCCGGCATAGGCTGGGGTGCCGCCCGGCATAGGCCTGCGTGGCAGCGTGCCGTTGGCGCCGGGGGTTCTCTGCCGCCCGTGGGTTTTCCGTTGCCGATCTTTCCCCGCTAGTCGCTCGAAATCTTTGAGATTGGAAGGATCTTTAGCGTAGATTTCGAGATAACCGCTTTTGACCCCAACAGCTAGCCCCGGCTCGTAAGATGGGAGGCGATTTTCGCGGAATAGTTAAATTTTCTGAAAATCGAAATTTTCGCTAAGGATTCTTTTCATAAGAAACCTATGTCATCTCCCCTTTTCTTATAAATAGCCAGCCTTCCCTTCTCATTCTTCACATCTTTTCAAATCCTCTCTTCTTCTCTCTCAAGAAGGAAAATGTCTTCATCCCAAGTTGAAAAGAATGATTCGATGTTGAGATGGGCGAGGCCAACCAAGCTCGGCGGTTCCGGCCAGCCAAGCTCCGGCGGTTCGGCCGTTCAGGGCATTACTCCGTCCCTCGTTGATGGGTTTGACTCTTTCAAGGCTAAGCTATCCCGGCGGAGTGCGCGAAGTCTCGCTGGCGAGGACTGAGAAGCCCGATATTCCTTCCGGCTCAACTCCTTTGCATGTTCCTCCGATCTCTTTGCCTGCTCCTTTGGCCTCTTAGCCTGTTCTTCGGTTCCTAGCCGAAGTCCCACCCGATGCCCTCCTGCCTGCGGAAGGGTTACTGTTCCTGAACAGATTCCTGATGTTCAGGTCCATCCATCGGGTTCTTGACTGCTCGATCGTGATCTCGGGAAGAGGATGCGATAGAATCTACACCTCCCCGCCGGAGGGAACTCGCCTGGGACTGCTGCAGCTGGTAGCCGGCTACCGCTGCCTAAGGGAAGGGCAAGGGCTGGTGCGCATCCGAGCAAAAGGAAGCGGGTGCAAAGGGCGCAGGAGGGTTAACTTCAGAGCATGCGCTGGCCATCGCTCTAAGGTTCGATTTTAATCTATCTGCAATTCTTTGTATGCTTGGTGAGTCGCGGTGGAAGTCATTAGTTTATCGAAGGAACTGGAGTCATCGCGAGGAAGCTGAAGCGCATTGGCTGCATTGCAGACTGTCGAGGACACCCATGCCACCCAGACGCCCCAGTTTGAGGTTACGTATTAGCGATCTTGGCGTGACCTTGGGAAGACAGCGAGTTCGTTACTCAAGGTGAAGAAGGAGAAGAAGAGCAAATCCTCGAAGTCCGCCTTCAGCGTAAGATCCAGACTCATGAGGAGATGAATGCCCGTGATCCTGAAGTTGCCGATACTGACGATTTCTTTGGTCGCCTGACGAGGATGGCCATCCTGTTTGAGTCCTTGATAGCTTCCGCAAGAGGGACTTGGATTTAGCGGAATCGAGGGGAGTCGAGCAGCTCGAAGTTGCTTCGAGGTAATGAGGCCCCGCCTTTGACTTGGAAGCCGCACTATCGCCCCGCAAAAGTGAGTGGGCGGCCACCGGGAGATTTTGATTCATCTTGCCGCCTGCAGTTAATGGCACTTTGCGCCGACCTCCAAGACTCAGAAGGTCAGGGCGCTGGAGAGGATTGGCGAGGCTGGCGGACGAAGGCGTGGCGATGACTAAGGAGGCGACGGCGAGGCTATCCCTATCGCGAGTGAGGATGAAGGTGGCGCTCCTGGGGCGTCTAGGTTTATCAATCCCTTCTGGGATTTTATATGTGTTTGGCGTTTAAGAGGCCATGATGTATTTACCGACTGGCCGTTGGTGGCTTGAATCCCTGCCCTTTTGGGGTTTTGTTTGAACTGCGGTCTCAATCTATGAAACGCTGATTATTTATGAACTTCAGTTTTTCAAGCATGAGAAAGAGGGTGTGAGTTGTCGTCTCATTCCTAGTTCCTGATGATCACCGTACCTATTGTTTGCATAAAGCGAGATTTTCAGCGGTTTGCGATTCTGCTTGAAAAGTTTGTGAAGCGAATAGGCTTAAGTGAAGAGACAAATTTTGATCTCAGATACCATACTATGTCTGTGAGATGTCAAGATCCAGCAAGACTGGGTTTAGGGCAAGACCTAGGCTTACTCGGACTGAGGCTTTGCAGCGACAAATCGGCTTTCGCGGCTGTTTGGCGATTTTAACCTGACTCGCACCGCTTAAAACCGCGAATTGTTGTCGGCTTATACGATTTGTTCATGCGGAGTCGATACTTCCTTTACGACGAAGCTAGACCAAAATTCTGGATTTCTTGTATAGCTATGTTTATCCTTGTCGGATGTAAGAGAGCCTACCCTCAAGGGCGCTATTTGTCTGTTTAGGGCGTTAGAGTTGGTTTGTTGTGATCAGCAACAACGAAATGATACCGCTGAGGTGCGCCATGTTCAGAGATCTAAGATTTCTGCCGAATGTTTTAAAAAGAATGTCCTTCAAGCTAGCGACGCCGCAGTGCTGAAGGTCGATATTTTCGCGCCGCCGCGAATGAAACGCCGGCTTTGGGGATGTCTTTGCAATGCGCAGCCAGAAAACTGTTTTTCCGCTCGACGCGACCAAGTGGGTCCAAATTTGACCGTGGAGAAGCGCGTTACATTCACTTTGCCGTGAAGTGTTAGCCCTCCGGGATTTGTTTTTGGATGTAATAATCGCTAGTGGATACTAGATCCGTTGTTGTGGCCATTTAGGCTGATTTGAAAAAGTCGTGAAAAAGTTTGAAAATTTTAGAGTCTTCAAATTTGTGGAGTATACGAGCATATCGCACCCACTTTTTTAATTGGGGATAGCTGAATCACCGTTGGCGAAGTTGCCTACGCATTCCTTTGTCTGGGATCAAGCCATCTATTAGTTCATTTGTACCACGTTTTATCGTTTAGTGGTAGTATTTTTGAGGTGCATCGCATTCAAGTTCTCGGGATTTTGGCGTCTTGCATGTTTGCGATTTGGTATGAACCTGGTCGGACTACTTTTATGACTTTGTATGGTCCTTCCCAGTTTGCTCCCGCCTGGCGCTTCGCTCGACAGATTTTGGAAGACTTTGCGTAAGACTAAATCGCCTTCTTTGAACCTCGCGATGGCGTGCGTTTGAGTTGTAGTACCTGCGGCAGCGGTTGGTATTTTGATTCAATGAGCTTGGTCACGGCGCTCATTGATAAGATCGAGATTATCCAGCATCATAGCGTTGTTTAGATCTTCGTTGGGGAGGAATCTTCTCCACACTCGAGGAATTCTACCGCGATCATGCATTCCGTTCCATAAGCGAAGAGAATGGAGTTTCACCTGTAGCCCGTCTTGGGGTTGTGCGATGTGACCAAGAACTCCTTGAGCTCCTCGCCCATCGCCCTTTTGGCATCTGGCTTTTAGTCCGTCAGGGCGGTCTTGATGATGGTTTCTGCCTGTCCGTTGCATTGCGGATACCTGGGGGTTGAATTTGTAAGTCGATTTTCCACTTTTAGCAGAATGCTTGAATCGAGCAGAGATAAATTGAGATCCATCATTGTTCCGTTACGATTTCAGATGGGACCCCATGTCTAGTTATGATATGTTTCCATCTAAGTTCTAATTTGTGTGTCTTTGATACTTGCGTAGGATTCTTCTTCTACCCATTTGGAAAAGAAATCCGTGAGGACTAGGAGGAAGCGTTTTTATGGGTGCATAGGTCCGACAATGTCCATGGACCATCGCATGAAAGGATAGGGGGCGAGATTGAGGAGAGGATTTCAGCGGGTTGATGGATTGTTGGAGCATGCCTTTGGCATTTCTCGACTTCCGCTTAATTTCTCGCAGTCTTTACCATGGTTGGCCAATAATAACCGTGGCGTTTGATTTTGACTGCGAGATCTTCCACCAGAATGATTTCCGCATGACCAGAATGGACCTCTTCCATGATTCTTCTCGCCTTTATCCTTCTCTGCATGTCATGAGAGGACGGAGAAACACCACTTATAAATTTCTCCTCTATCGCGGACGCATCGCGTCAGCTTTGGTTTTCACTTTACGAGCAGCCCATTTTTCGGCGGGTAAGGTTCCATTCACGATATAGGCTCGGATTGGTTCTAACCAAGGGCTGTCGCAGCCGTACTTGGTTGGGTCCACATCCGCTTCTGGTTGATCCTCGACTTCTTCCATCTTCAATCTCTCCCGGATTAGATTGGCGACCACGGTGGTCGATGCTTGGATGTTCGATGAATTCGACGGGATTATCCTTTCGAGCCCTGGATCTGAGCTTGAAGCGAGGGCAGCCGCGAGGCCTGGACGCCCGAGCGAGGAATTCTGGTCAGCTTAACTGTTCAAACTACGAGCCAGTTCTTGGGCGAGTTTTAGATATCGTCCATCCTTTCGTCTCTTGCCTCGTATTCTCCGCTGTATTGATTGGCGACTAACTGAGAATCGCAGTAAGCGTGAATATTACAGATTTTTAATCCATGGGCCAGCCGCAAGCCTGCGACGAGTGCTTCGTATTCTGCCTCATTGTTTGAAGCATGAAAAGCCAATCGGAAAGACTGTTCTAGGATTTCCCCATTAGGAGAGGTGAGTCGTATTCCGATTCCGGATCCTTGTTTGGATGAAGATCCGTCGACGTGGAGGACCCAAGTTGAGTTTGGTTCCTCGTTAGTCATGTCTCTAGTGGGTAACTCTACCAAGAAATCCGCAAGTACTTGGGACTTTCCACATGTCCTTGGGCGATATTCGACGTCGTATTCACTCAGTTCGATTGCCCATTTTGCGAGCCTACCAGATTGGCTCGGACTGTGCAGGATTATCCGCAGTGGGAACGTGGTGAGAACCACTATAGTATGAGACTGGAAATACGGTCTTAGTTTTCTTGTCGAGGTTATGGCGAATGCTAATTTTTCCATTAGCGGTATCGTTTCGCGATCCAGTAACGCCTTGCTTACGTAAAGATTGGCTTTTGTTAGCGGCGTTCTTCACCATTATCAGGGCGTGCGACGCTGTTGCGAGCGATATAGAGGAAAAGAGGTTCACCTTCCACGGTTTTCGCGAGGACTGGTGGAGTGGCCAGGTAATGTTTCAACTGTTGGAAAGCTTTTCACATTGCTCGGACCATTCAAACTTCTTGTTTCCCTTTAATGTTTACGGTAGGCACTTATCCGTGAAGCGAGATGAAGCGGTTCAAAGCGCGACTCTTCGGTTAGTCTTTGAACTTCGCTTGGTTCTCGGGAGGCCATCTCTATCAGTCGTCGATTTGTTTAGGGTTGGCCTCGATTCGCGATACGTTACGAGGTATCGAGGAATTCTCGATTCCACTGCAAATCTGCATTTCGCCGGGTTGAGTTTCATGTTATGCTGGTTGAGTCGTGCAAAACATTCCTCTAGGTGGGCTACATGATCGTGTTCATCAAGAGATTTTACGAGCATATCATCGTTGTATACCTCCATAGTTTTCGAGTTGCTTTCGGCAAACATTTTGTTGACGAAGTCGCTGATACGCTGCACCCGCTTTAAGACGAAGGGCATTACCTTGTAGCAATACGCTTCAGCGGTCTGTGATAAATGCAGTTTTTAGCGATCGTCGGGATTCATCATGATCTGATTGTATCCGGAAAAGCGTCCATGAATGACGAAGCTTGTTTCAGCGGTTTGCTGACCGTCTGTTCGATGTGCGGGCGGGAAAGAGTCCTTGGACAGGCTTTATTCAGATCCGTGAAATCGACACAGACTTCGCCACTTGCCGTTCTTCTTTTTACCACGACAGGGTTGGCAAGCCAGTCTGGATACCTAACTTCTGTTATCGACCCTACTTTGAGGAGTCTTTCGACTTCCTCGTTGACTGCTTGAACGCGTTCAGGTCCCAACTTCGTCTCTTTTGTTTTACGGGTTTGTGAGTGGTCGATGTTAAGTTAAGTGACATGTTACGCTAATGTCGATTCGGCATATTTTCATGGCAGGCGAGCGTACTGAGGTTCTTTTTGAGGCATCGCGATGAGCTCTGCTTTTATTGGTTCATGGAGGTTAGCTACGATTTCGACGCGACCGCTCGGAAGGAATCGCCGAGGCAGATTGAGACCACCGGTTCACAGGTTGGTTCACGCTTTCCTTCAAGGCCTCAGCTCTTTGGGACTGCCAGAAGGTTTCCGCGAAGTCGGAATCGCTTGCTTTTTCCGAGGTCTCGATTTCGAATTTTTCCGCTTTAGTTCGGTAGCGGTAGATCTGCGCTGCTCGTGACTACCATGTATTGTTCGACCCCAAAAGGCGCCGGAACTTGAGGCATAGGTGGAATGTTGATGGGATCGCTCTCATGGAGTTTAGCCAGGTAGTTCCAACTATTGCGTTGTAGGGCGTTGGACCATCGATCACCAGAATTCCGTGTTTTGGCGGCGGCTCGGCTCGACTAGGAGGTTAGTCGAACCGAGGGTCATAACTTCTCGAGAGTCGAATACTTGGCTGGGGTCATCTGTAAGGATGCTTAGATCGGCGCCCATTCTCGAGGGTGCTTTTATAGATAATATTAGCCGAGCATACGGTGTCGATTAATACCCTTGCTACGCCAACATCCTGGATCCTGAGTTCTATTAAGAGGAGGTTGTTGTGAGGTTTGGCCATACTGGCGTTGCTCGATCCTCGAAGATCACGATGTTGCGGGCTGATGAAGAAGCCATACTGAACTTTGATCGATTGGTGGTTTTCGAAGTTAGAGAATCTGTCCCCCTCCTTGGCGTAAGCTGTGAACCGAAATTCACACCGTCAATTTCTGATAAATAAGATTGCGGAGGAAACCCAAGTAAACCCAACTTTCCTTGAAGGTCAGTTCTCTGCGTTGCCACGAAATCGAGAAAGTTCAATAGATAAAATAAGAGTTGAAATATTTGCCCGGCGCTTTTATTAGATAAAGATCACGGTATAAAGATTCTCAGAAGGCAGAGATTTCGCGATTAAAGAAAAGATAGAGTCGCAGGCAGCCAAACGCCCTAAGCTTTGCTCCGCTAGTCTAACCACCTAAGCCCTAATTCTTCTAAGCTAGCATAATGCTCTAAGTCTAATTTTGGATCCCCTTCTCCTCTGCTCTTGCTCTCCTTATATACCCGCTTCCTAGGTCGGTTTGCCTTATGATGATGGACCTGCGCCTTTGGGCCCAAGCTTATCTCTTCATGAAATATTCCATTTTCGCCGGTTCGTAATTATCCTCGAGCTTTCCGCTATTTTTGGTGACTTGATGTTTATCCGACATTGGAATCGGATAAAACATCATAGCCTGATTGGGCCAGAATTCTCAAAATCGTAAGTAAGTCCGTGGACTTGTCTTAAGTCGTTTTATACGATTTCTCGAAAAGACTATCTTTCTCGTAAAATAAACAGTATAGCCTAAAGGATCGATGTTCAAGTTAATCGATCTTTGTTTTATCTGATATCTTCTGAAATCAATCCTTCTAGTTTTTGTCGTAAAACATCAGGGCGATTCCAACCGAATCGAAAGATGTTCATTCGTAGCCGTGATCGTACCAAACTCCAGTTGATCCAAACAAGCCAAGATGGGATCAGACCGAGCATGATGGGACCCGAGACCAGAGCGAGGCCGTCGGCCCATCGGGGGGCTTGCCGCCCGGTGCCAGGCGACTTCTTGAGGCAGCGTGCTGCGGCGCCAGGCGAGTGCCGCCCGGTGCCAGGCGGCCTGCGTGGCGATGCCGTCGGCTAGGCGAGTGCCGCCCGGTGCCAGGCGGCCTGCGTGGCAGCGTCGCCGGCACCAGGCGAGTCGCCCGGCATAGGCGGCCTGCGTGGCGATGCCGCCCGGCGCAAGGGCGACCAGCGTGGCGTGTCGCCGGCGCCAGGCGAGTGCCGCCCGGTGCCAGGCGGCCTGCGTGGGCGCTTGCGTCGGCTAGGCAGTGCCGCCTACGCCTGGCGACCTGCGTGGCGTGCGCCGGCATCAGGCGAGTGCCGCGGCGCCAGGCAGGCCTGCGTGAAGCGTGCCGCGGCGCAGAACGACCAGCGTGGCGTGTGTCGCGGCGCCAGAATGCCGCCGAAGTGCCGCCGGCATCAGGCGAGGTGTCGCCGAGCCAGGCTTTCGCGTGGCAGCGTGCCCGGCGCCAGGATTCTCTGCGCTCGTGGGTTTTCCGTTGCCCATTACAGGAAGGAATCGTCGAGGCAGATTGAGACCACCGGTTCACAGGTTGGTTCAGCTTTCCTTCAAGGCCTCAGCTCTTTGGGACTGCCAGAAGGTTTCAGTCGTGAATCGTTTGCTTTTCGAGAGGTCACCGATTTGAATTTTTCCGTTTTAGTTCGGTAGCGAGGTAGATCTGCGCTGCTCCGTGACTACCATGTATTGTTTCGACCCCAAAAGGCGTCGGGAACTTGAGGCATAGGTGGAATGTTGATGGGATCGCTCTCATGGAGTTTAGCCAGGTAGTTCCAACTATTGCGTTGTAGGGCGTTGGACCATCGATCACCAGAATTCCGTGTTTTGGCGGCTCGGCTCGACTAGGAGGTTAGTCGAACCGAGGTCATAACTTCTCGAGAGTCGAATACTTGGCTGGGGTCATCTGTAAGGATGCTTAGATCGACGCCCATTCTCTCGAGGGTGCTTTTATAGATAATATTAGCCGAGCATACGGTGTCGATTAATACCCTTGCTACGTCAACATCCTGGATCCTGAGTTCTATTAAGAGGAGGTTGTTGTGAGGTTTGGCCATACTGGCCGTTGCTCGATCCTCGAAAGATACGATGTTGCGGGCTGATGAAGAAGCCATACTGAACTTTGATCGATTGGTGGTTTTCGAGTTAGAGAATCTGTCCCCCCCCCTCCTTCTAGCGCCAAACTGTGAAAACCGAAATTCACACCGTCAATTTCTGATAAATAAGATTGCGGAGGAAACCCAAGTAAACCCAACTTTCCTTGAAGGTCCGGATTCTCTGCGTTGCCACACGAAATCGAGAAAGTTCAATAGATAAAATAAGAGTTGAAATATTTGCCCGGCGTTTTATTAGATAAAGATCACGGTATAAAGATTCTCCAAAGACAGAGATTTGCGATTAAAGAAAAGATAGAGTCGCAGGCAGCCAAACGCCCTAAGCTTTGCTCCGCTAGTCTAACCACCTAAGCCCTAATTCTTCTAAGCTAGCATAATGCTCTAAGTCTAATTTTTGGATCCCCTTCTCCTCTGCTCTTGCTCTCCTTATATACCCGCTCCTAGGTCGGTTTGCCTTATGATGATGGACCTCGCCTTTGGGCCCAAGCTTATCTCTTCATGAAATATTCCATTTTCGTCGGTCTTCGTAATTATCCTCGAGCTTTCCGCTATTTTTGGTGACTTGATGTTTATCCGACATTGAAATCGGATAAAACATCATAGCCTGATTGGGCCAGAATTCTCAAAATCGTAAGTAAGTCCGTGGACTTGTCTTAGAAATCGTTTTATCACGATTTCTCGAAAAAGACTATCTTTCGTAAAATAAACAGTATAGCCTAAAGGATCGATGTTCAAGTTAATCGATCTTTGTTTTATCTGATATCTTCTACGAAATCCAATCCTTCTAGTTTTTGTCGTAAAACATCAGGGCGATTCCAACCGAATCGAAAGATGTTCATTCGTAGCCGTGATCGTACCAAACTCAGTTGATCCAAACAAGCCAAGATGGGATCAGACCGAGCATGATGGGACGAGACCAGAGCGAGGGCCGCCGACTGGCATCAGGGGCTTGCCGCCGGTGCCAGGCGACTTCTTGAGGCAGCGATGCTGCCGGCGCCAGGCGAGTGCCGCCGGTGCCAGGCGGCCTGCGTGGCAGCGTGCCCGGCGCCAGGCGAGTGCCGCCGGTGCCAGGCGGCCTGCGTGGCAGCGTGCCCGGCGCCAGGCGAGTGCCGCCGGTGCCAG
This sequence comes from Brassica carinata, assembly GCA_016771965.1. Lineage (NCBI taxonomy): Eukaryota > Viridiplantae > Streptophyta > Magnoliopsida > Brassicales > Brassicaceae > Brassica > Brassica carinata. Next base: position 10,013,126 of record CM028694.1, read on the forward strand.
GCGGCCTGCGTGGCAGCGTGCCCGGCGCCAGGCGAGTGCCGCCGGCGCCAGGCGAGTGCCGCCGGTGCCAGGCGGCCTGCGTGGCAGCGTGCCCGGCGCCAGGCGAGTGCCGCCGGTGCCAGGCGGCCTGCGTGGCAGCGTGCCCGGCGCCAGGATTCTCTGCGCTCGTGGGTTTTCCGTTGCCCATCTTTCCCCGTTAGTCGTTCGTGCGGAAATCCTTGAGTTTGGAAGGACCTTTAGCCGTAGATTTCGAGATAACCGTTTTTGACCCCAACATCAACCACGAAATGCGGCACAAGGAAAACTTCGACCTTCAGCATCATGTAGACGCCGCTAACGCCAAGGACATTCTTTTCCTCAAAGCGTTCCAGACAAAATCCTCGTCTCTAGAACTCAAAACATACAAACACACCTCTAGCGGTAACATGCCTCTAAACTGGCATCATTTCGTTGTTGCTGATCACAACAAGCGAACTCTAACGCCCTAAACGCACAAATAGCAGCCCTTCAGAGGTAGGCTCTCTTGCATCCGACAAGGATAAACATAGCTATACAAGAAATCCAAATTTTGGTTTAGCTCTTCGTAAAGGAAGTTGCTTGACTCACGCCTAGACAAATCATATAAGCCGACAACAATTCGCGGATTTTAAATGGTACGAGTCAGGTTAAAATCGCAAACAGGCAAAACGAAAAGCCGATTTGTCATCGCAAAGCCTCAGTCCGAGAGTAAACCTAGGTCTTGCCCTAAACCCAGCCACGCTGGATCTTGACATCTCACAGACATAGTATGGTATCACGAGATCCAAAATTTGTCTCTTCACTTAAGCCTATTCGTTTCCACGAACTTTTCGTAAATCGGTAAACCGCGGAAAATCTCGTTTTATGCAAACAATAGGTACGGTGATCATCAGGGGAACTAGGAATGAGACGACAATCACACCCTCTTTCTCATACTTCAAAAACTGAAGTTCATAAAAAATCGAAAAACACATAATGGCCTCACAACGCCCAGACCAAAACAAATACATCAACAGCATCATGCTCGAAAGTCTCTCATTACACATAACCAGACTATATAAGTCTCGCTGGTAAAAGAGATCACAAGGGTCTTAAACTCCAAAACGAACTACGGAAGGCTTGATCCTACAAAAGGGTACGAGGGCAGCCTTCGAAAGGCGCAGCCCAAATCTTACCACTTTCAACGGAGCCTTTCAACCATTAATTCCGCCTATCTTACCTGACATGTCTTATCGCTCGCAAGAAAATCACGAAGGTTCCAACGAGCTGGGGGGCTAACTGTTGGGGTCAAAATCGGTCACAACAAAATCAATGACTGAAAGTCTCCAAAAAGTATTTCTTGAAACAAAAAGTCTCGGATAATTTTAAAAGAACTTATACGAGATTTTATCAAAATTAGAATATCCACTCTCTGGTGAGGTCGGAAACGGCTATCTCGAAATCTACAGCTAAAGATCCTTCCAAACTCAAAGATTTCACGCACGAACGGCCAACGGGGGAAAGATCGGGCAACGGAAAACCCACGGGCGGCAGAGAACCCCTGGCGTCGGCGGCAAGCGTCCATAAGCGGTCTGGCGCCCGGCGACAGCGTCCATAAACCGGCCTGGCGCCCGGCGACAGCGTCCATAAACGACCTGGCGCCAGCAGCAAGCGTCCATAAGCGGTCTGGCGCCCGGCGGCAAGCGTCCATAAGCGGTCTGGCGCCCGGCGGCAAGCGTCCATAAACCGGCCTGGCGCCCGGCGACAGCGTCCATAAGCGACCTGGCGCCCGGCGGCAAGCGTCCATAAGCTAGCCTGGCGCCCGGCGGCAAGCGTCCATAAGCTAGCCTGGCGCCCGGCGGCAAGCGTCCATAAGCTAGCCTGGCGCCCGGCGACAGCGTCCATAAGCGGTCTGGCGCCCGGCGGCAAGCGTCCATAAACCGGCCTGGCGCCCGGCGACAGCGTCCATAAGCTAGCCTGGCGCCCGGCGGCAAGCGTCCATAAACCGGCCTGGCGCCGGCGGCAAGCGTCCATAAACCGGCCTGGCGCCCGGCGGCAAGCGTCCATAAGCGGTCTGGCGCCCGGCGACAGCGTCCATAAGCTAGCCTGGCGCCGGCGGCAAGTCCCCTGACGCCGGTCGACGGTCCTCGTCCTGGTCTCGGTCCCATCATGCTCGGTCTGATCCCATCTTGGCTTGCTTGGATCAATCCTCGTGAGTTTAATACGATCACGGCTACGGAATAAACATATTTCGATTCAACTCGGTTGGAATCATCCTCGATGTTTTACGACAAAAATTAGAAGTATTGGATTTCTCGTAGAAGATATCGTATAAACAAGATCGATTAACTCGAACATCGATCCTTTAGGCTATACGGTTTATTTTATGAGAAAGATAGTCTTTCCGAGAAATCGTATAAAACGTTGAACGACTTAAGACAAGTCCACAGACTTATTTACGATTTTAAGAATTCAGGCCCAATCAGGCTATGACGGTTTATCCGATTTCCCGAACAGCGGATAAACATCAAGTCACCGGAGAATAGGGGAAAACTCGAGGATAATTACGAAGATCGACGAAAATGGAATACTTCCTGAAGAGATAAACTTGGGCCCAAACGGGAGGTCCATCATCCTAAGGCAAACTGACCTAGGAGTGGGTATATAAGGAGAGCAAGAGCAGAGGAGAAGGAGATCCGAAAATCCTAGATTGGAGACCTAGAGAGCTCCTGTTAGCTGGTAGAACTTAGAATTTAGGCGGTTAGACTAGCAAGGCAGGCCCTAGAACGTCTGGCCGCCTCCTGCTCGCAAATCTCCGCTTCTCTCGGAAGGATCGGACAATTCTTTTACTTCAGAGCTCCGCACATAGAAACCCTAGGCGTTATCTTCGACACACCTGTTTCTATGACAAACGCTCATACTAGACGAACCCCGCCCAGACGGTTCGATCTCTTGTTCAATTCTATCTAAACTGAAATACGTCCGACTTGATCCTCGAAAGGGGTACGTAGGCAGCCTTTCTTAAGGTCCAGTCCCAAATCTTAACAAAACCTTTTCCGCATTTATTCAGTCACTTGTCGTTGGCTGTCGCAGAGAATCCGGACCTTCAGGGAAAGTCGGGTTAACTTGGCTTTCCTCCGTTTTTTCTTCATTAAAATCGACAGTGCGAATTTCGGTTCCCACACCGTCTTTCCCCGGGAATTTAACACATTAATGGTAAGTGGACCGGACGGCTTTTATTGAATGCAGCCCAGGAGTACCCAGGATGGCATTGTATGGAGCTTTGGCTCGTACAACGAGAATTTTACTGTTTTTGTTATGCCCCCTGCGTGAACTAGGAGTCGTATCGTATCGATCATTTCCTCCGAGGCGCCGTTAAAACCGGTTAGGGTACATGAAGAAGGCTTCATATCCGCAGGTCGACTCCCATTTTGTCGAGTGTATCTCGAAAGATGAGATCGACTGAACTTCCGATATCGATCAGGACCTTCGTAACCTGGCATTCGCTGATGTCGATGTCGAGAAGGAGCGGGTTGTTGTGTGGCATCTGGACCCCGCGAGTGTCCGCAGTCGAGAAAGTGATTTGAGGACCATCCTCGACTTGTGCTGGCCACCTTTGCTCGGTAATCGCCTATCGGCGATATTTTTTAACTGATCGGACCGAATCTCTACCCGGTGGTAGTCCTCCCATGATTACGTTGATGCGCCGGTTGCGTTTGCCTTTCATGGAATCCAGTTGTTCTCGGAGATCGCTGATGTCGTGGAGATCCTGGTTATGTTCGTGGTGCCGCTTCGTCTTTTCGAGGTGTCGTCGTAAGTCTGATCCCTTGGATCGATTGAGTGTTGGTATTCTCTTTCGCGATCCATCTTGATTTGAGGTGTCCTTCTGATTTTCGACCTGTCGATGACGGTTCGGAGATCCATGTCGGCAGTTGGTAAAGTGACTACCGTCTTTCGTTTCAGCGTGTTATGCAAGTCTCCGGAGTTCTGAGAGACGTAGTTACTCTTGGTCATCGACTCGCGTGAGTCGGGAGGTGTTATTGGACGCTCTTCGCCAGATGATGAATTGTATGGTCGGGAGAGTATCACGTTGACTCTTCTCCTATGTCTGGGTTGTTCGTCTTCGGACGAGTCGTCGCGATCGTCAACGTTGTTGACATGGGTTTTTTCGGGAGCCTTCTCGGGACTCACGAGTGTCTCCTTTTGGGATGCGGCAGCTACGGTCTTTTGGGTTTCTTCTCTTTATTTCTACTCCAGCTTTTGCCGCTCTTCGGATTTTGTGGAAGAGGTTCTATGTCAATTTTACTGCTGTTGAGTGATTTGACCTTGTGGTATGAGCACCATTTCTCCGGTTCAGTGGATCTAGTGTCCGCCTGTTCGGAGGATTTGGGTGACTTCTGCGCGGTGTCTCGATCCCAGTAGCTCCATTCTTTGGCGTGGTTGAAAGCCATTGAACCGGAAGGTTCGTCTTTTTCGATGGTACTTACTTATTCTTTTGATGGGCTAGGTCTTCCGCTGGATGAATGCTGTCGAGGCTCCTGTCTGGTATCGTTCGTTCGATTAGGCGTCTGTTTTCCCGCAACTTCCTTTGCGATTTTGGCCTTAGTGTCCTCTTCCATGCGGATGAAATTATGTGATCGTGCGATAGCGTCCGGTAGGGATTTTGTCGCGCGTTCATAGAGGGCTTCATGAAACTTCGACTTTGCGTGGAGAGTGTTCATCAGCGACTGGACTGCAATGTGATCAGGGACATCGACCTTCGAGACGACGGCTTTGAATTTCTCCATGAAATCGCGAAGGCTCTGGCCGTTTGCGTGGGTGAGGTTCCACAGGTCAGAAGCGGTCGTCTCCTGGCGGGTGAACATAATATAGTTCTTGAGAAAAACTGTGGACAGGTCGTGGAAGCAATCGACGGATTTTTCTTTGAGTCTAGTGAACCAGCTGAGGGCCGGTCCTTCCAAAGTTTCGACGAAGAACTGACAAAATCCGGCGTCCTTTTCCTTGTCAGAGAAGTTTGCGCGTTGCATCGCAATGTTGAAAGACGTGACGTGGACGGATGGGTCCGAGACTCCGTTAAAAGTAGGTAGGCGGAGTTTTTCCATTTTTTGGAGCCTCACTTTAGTTATCTTCTCCGTGAACGGCGTACGGAGCGATTCGGCGAGGACACATTCGAGTTGCGGTGCGGACATCGTGACGTGATGGATTCTGGAGCTGATTTCGAGGACCGATTGTTATAACGCCGCTAGTTTGTTTGCTGTTCGCGCGTCGGGGCCGCCGGGAGTTTGCAAGTTGAGACCGGTTAAGGTTTGTGCTGCAGTGTCGTTGGTAGCAGCGTGCACGTTCGACGGTTCTGGCGCGTTGTTAGGCTCTCTATCGGTGTTAAAAAGCTATCGACGGATTTGTGCCGTCGAGGCTTCCATATTTGCGGCGAGGGGACCGAGGATCTTAGCCAGAGCGGCAATATGCTCGGTAGCCGCCTTCTGGGCCGCATCTTTCATGATGGTATCGATGGAAGCAGGAGGTAACGGCGCTGGACTCGCCGCTACTGGAGTAGGTGTCTGGTTGGGGGTTTCTCGTTCGTCCCCTGAAGAAGCACCGTTTAGGTTCGTCGCCATCGTATTGGCGTTACTTTGCTAGAGGCCCCACGGTGGGCGCCAACTGTTTGAACGCGAAACGGTAAAAAGAGATGAAATGTGGGTTTAGCAAAGACGTCTTATTAATGGTCGGAAGGGCGAACAAACGGTTACAAAGGAGAGGAATAAGCTATTAATCGAGAGATCGGAGCTCGGAGAGCTTTGGTCGGAAAAGTACAACACGGCGAGAATAAGCAAGATGAAAACCCTAATTCTAGCCGTCTTGTTAATGTGTAGTCTTCTGGATCCTTCTTACGTTGCCTCTCCTCCTCCTTATATAGTCGTTCCTCTGCCCTTCCGTGACCTAGTTCGAGTCATGTTGTTGGGCTTTTGGCTCGTTGGGCTGAGTCGTACGCACCGCTGCGGGTAGTTTTCGAGCCGGCTTCATTCAGTCGCTGAGAGGTGACCCAAAAGCACTCTTAAGCCGCTCCGAGGCTTCGTTCCAACGGGCCGCTGAGCCGAGCCGTTGCTACGTATAAACGAGCTTGGGTATCTATCCTTTGGGCCTTTAGAGGATGGTCGAATTCACCCTCTACACCAATGAGCACATAACCTTTAGAATGCTCAGAATATGTAATAAACATACACTTCTTTCTTCTGGGACCTAATTTTCCATGAGAATGTGAAGTATCACGAACAAATTCTGCCGACCCCCAAGGTCTCCAATGCATCAGATCAGGTTTTCTTCCTGTCCATAATTCATAAGGAGTGGAAGTAACAGATTTAGAGGGCACACAGTTAGCTATATAGGAAGCCGTTAATAGTGCATCCCCCCAATATGAAACTGGAAGATTTGCTTGTGCCATCATAGACCTAACCATTTCAAGAAGCGTACGATTTCTTCTTTCCGCTACACTATTCTGTTGTGGTGTATAAGGTGTAGTCAATTGTCTGACGATACCCTTTTCATCACATAGTTTCTTAAACTGTTCAGATAGATACCCCCCTCCTCGATCAGTTTCTAAAACACTTAATCGTCCTCTCCAACTGATTTTCGACCAAAGTGTTATATCGTTGAAAGAACTCTAATGTTTCTGACTTATGAGAAATTAGGTACACATGTCCAAATCGAGTGAAATCATCTATAAATGTGAAGAAATATGAGGCCCCATGCCTCGCCCTCACATTCATTGGACCACAAATGTCTGAATGAACTAATTTCAATGGATAATCAGCTCTAGTTGCTTTACCAAATGGTTTTCTTATTGCTTTACAAGCTAAACATGGTTCACATGTGTCAAGATCAACACGAGAGACTGTTCCAAGAAGGCCTTCACGAGCGAATCTATTCATTCTTTCAACACCAATGTGACCAAGCCTAGAATGCCACACATTTATTTCATTATTACTAGAGGTTGTGACATATGAAAAACTATTATCATTATTATTATTATTATTAATATTTGTAGTACAATCAAGTACAATAAAACCATCATATGTATAACCAGAGCCAAAGAACACAGACTCTAGAGAAATGTATAAACACATTTCATGAAAGTTTAAACTAAATTCTAACTTAAGTAAAGCTAAAACAGAGACCAAGTCCCGACGGATTTCAGGAGCATATAATACATCATGTAATATGAGAGTCTTCCCACCACGCATATGTAGTTAGCAAGTGCCGATACCCAGTACCGGAACCTTAGAATTGTTTCCCACATACAACCATCTTGTATGTTTAGGTATCCGTCGGTAATCCACAAATGCTTCTCGACTTCTAGCTACATGTTCTGTTGCTCCTGAGTCTACAATCCACAAAGGATGAGATTCAGTAAGCATTGCACAACTAGAAACATAAGCATATTTACAAGTGGAGTTTAAGGATATTACCTTCTTTGCCTCAGTGCATTAACGAGCAAAGTGACCCAATGAGCTACAGTTGTAGCATTTTATATTGGTCTTGTCCTTCTTGCCTCCACGCTTTCCATGTTTAGCAAATTTCTTTTGCCTGTTAGGATCAGCTTGACTTGGAGCCTTATATCCCTTGTTACCTCTCTTGCGTTTCAAATCCCAGTTTGATGTTGTAAAGTTTGCTTCATTAAAAGGTTTAGCAGCCTCTAGGCGTTCATCTTCTAACTCAAGATGACGTGATATATCTTCAAATGTCTTAACATTGACATTATGTGTCATCTGAACCTTCATATGGTCCCAACTTTCAGGTAACGAGCGGAGAACCGCTTGGATTTGCTGTTCATTAGATATAATCTGACCAGCATTTTTGAGCTCCCTAATCATGTTTGACATGACTCTAAGATGCTGCATCATCAAATGTTTTGGGAGTTTCTTATAGTCCTAAACTTTTGATTAAGTCTCCTAAGTTTAGTTGCCGATGTGGCACCAAACTTTTCTTTTCAGGCCTCCCATATGCCTTTTGCAGTATCGTACTCTTCAAACTCACACATGAGATCATCATTCATACAACTTAACATAGTAATGCGAGCTATGTTATTCTTTCTTTTCCAGACAGTATATGCCTCTTTATCTCTCTCATGTTGGGTTGTAGCACCCTGCGCAGGCTCTTCCATGAGATGGAAAAGAGTGTCTTTCACCTCTTGCTCTTCGAGGACATACTTAATTTTCCGATACCACATATCGTAATTACCACCATCCAGTTTCTCCCCTCGGTTGAGCTCAGCAACGATGTTCCTCCCCTCGGTTGAGCTCAGCAATGATGTTCCTCCCCTCGGTTGAGCTCAGCAATGATGTTCTTACAAGCAGACGACATACCTGCTGGAACATTTAGAGATATTAATTTTTGAATACTTCTACCACACAACACATAATCTTGCTATGAAAACAAATTAATCCATTATAGCTTAACTTAAATACGAGATCGAGAGTTTACTTTGTTCCCTTTCATCACCCATATGAAAATTTTATTATAATAAATAATTTATTTCATGCAAAATTTTAAGTTCTAAACACAATAGAACTCCCAATATATTAAGTTCTAAAGACAATAGAACTCCCACTAGATCAATGTATTTTCTAACATGAATTAACAAATAAAGCATGTTTATTTTATACAAAGACCACTTGCATTAAATTAATTCTTAATTAATTTAATTTTCCAAAATATATTTCCATCAGAAATAAATCTACATTCTCCATCAGCTTAGCAAAAACGAATCTAATAAATATATATATTAACATATAAAACTTATCATGTGATTAAAACATATTATCCTTATATCTCTCTAAATTCGTGTCCAAATTATGCGTACAATATATCAATTAAAGATAATTTTAACAGCTACGCATGGACATAAAAATTACGAAAATTCCGATCTATACTAAGAAAGATATGAGCAAAACAAATATGAAATTTTCAGACGAATCTGAAAGTGACACGTGTCGAGTTACTATTCATCTTCTTCATATCATTTGTTTTTCTCTGCAATTCGGCCGTAACTTGCGACCCTTATATCTCTTATAATACGCAATAATAGTTTACGTATAATATATCAATGGAAAGGTAATTTCAAGATCTACGCACGGAGTTATAAAACGTGCGATTCCGAGGTACAATGAGAGAGATATAAGCGAAACAATATTTCCGGTTTACTAACTATTTCTCTAAATTCATGCAATATATTTCGGTTTTAAATGCAATAATTTCCAGAAACATTCATGGCATTTTGATGAACACATATAAAAAGTTTCAATTCATTTAATCATGTATTCATGGATTCACCATTTTTAATTATTCTAAGCATTAACCATTTTTCTAAATTCACCGTGAACGAATTCTTGTAACCCATATTACTTATATCATCCATGATTATTAAGAATGTAAATATGCCAGAATCTAATCAACCTGGCTCTGATACCAATGTTAGAGATTCTAATGCGGAAGCGGTTAAACCGAAAACATACCTTAGCCCGGTTTAGTGATGAACACTACTTGATACAATCGGACAAGAGTCGGGGATGAAATCACAGATGGAAATCAACCACTTTCCACATTTCAAGTGCCCTTCTAGTTGATTCCTTATAGCTTTCTCTCTCTAAAACGTTTTACTCTCTCTCTAGTATTATCTTGTTATTACTTCAATTGTTCTCTTCTCTTTGCAATGCATCCTATTTATAGATAACCAAGATATACATTGTGAAGAGTCATGTGTGTTCAAGGAAGAGACACATATCTTCAATGAAAGAACACATACATTCAATGAAGAGTTGCATTTGTTCATTGATGAAGTTTAATCTATAACTACCGGTTAACCAGTCCGGTTCGGTATTCTGCCTGATCATGGGTGCAAACCGACCATAAACTAATATCTCCCACTCGCACATGATAGGGAGCATATTGATTACTAGAGAAGTTTTAGAGATCAAGCACAATAATTCTAACTCAGAAATCATACGGAAAATGAACCGTGCGACCCTTGCGAGTATACCTGCACTTGAGAGCTAAACTATGCACCTGTTAGGGATACATACAAGCTACAACCCTAATAAAAAAATAGTTGCCTTTAAGCATATCTCGCTTGTAACACCCCCAACCCGTTCTAGGCATAGGTCAACCCACCGGCCAACAATCAAACAAGAACATGACCGATGGACCGGACTTTCCACCAAGGGCTGGAAGCATTACATGACGGGCTAGGGACGAACCGATCAGTGTTGCAGAATTATTTTGCAACTTAGACCAATTCATCACCTAACACGTCCCGCTTTAAACCAGGATTAAGGCTTTGCAACCTGTACCCGACGATAACGGTTCCGTTAGATCGAGGCCTAAGGCTTCTCAACCCGTACCAAGAACTAACGTTGTGTTGGTTCGGACTAAACCAATATCATCTTGGATCCGTTAATTTTTAAGTTGAATTCTAAGACTTTTAAAAATCATTTTCAATAGTTTTAGGGATCCCAAACCCGAAATAAAACGCAACGGAAACATAAGTATTTAAGAATCAAACCGTAGCCAAATGCACTGCAAATCTACTCCGGTGGCCTATGCGTCCAATCCTCTAAAACCTGAACTCCTGCAAAAAGGACAACGAGAGTTGGGTGAGCAACAGAAGGTCACTCAGTGAGCTGGCTACCTAAACTTCTAAACCTAGTAGCTAGCCCAGACAACTCAAAAACAACAAGCAATCTAGCCTAAGCGCAATAAACAAAACTTAAGGCTAATCCCTAAACCACAACGACTAAGGTATGCTCGACCTTAATCTAAACTAACAACCTAGGCCAAAAGGCCAACAAGTAAAACGGATCCCTAACTAACAATCAAGTCTCAATCTAAGTCAACACCGTATCTCGGTGCTAACACAACCAGAGGGTTCCATAACCCTCGACACAACAAGCTAAGACTTATTCGACATAAATAATCTAAACGACACAACATAAAATAAATACTCTAACTTGGGCCCTGGTGATTTCGTGTTCATCCTCTCTATCGGCAATATCCTATCTCCCTACCACAGAGGCCAGAAGAAGGAACTTTCAACCGACCGCGGCCCACAGTCATTCGGGTCACCGCGCGACAGCCCACAGTCCTTCGGGTCACTGCCACATTACACCGTCGTGTAATCACTCAGCCCTAGGCCATGATCCCGTCTCTCTGAGTCTTCCGATCCAGCGAATAAGGGGCTACCTTGAACCAGCTGAATCACGAGGCGAGGAAACACTTACCACCTACACAAGCCTAGTATGGACGGGTTACGCACATACCGTCGGCCAAACTCAACACACTATCTCTAGACAAACCTAAGAGACTAGACTCCTTACTAAAGTCAACTACACTCTGAAGACTACGACACTAACAACCAGTACCAGTAGTCCGCCTATATGGCCTAAGACCCTTGTACTAACACAACACATGTTAGGAAATCGGCCTATATGGCTTAAGATCTCCTAACCGACACCACCCTGCACAACCACAAACTCAACTAAGCAAGCAATAGAGCATCCTAATATTTCTAAGGCGATCCTAATCCAAAACAAATAAACCTAGAAATAGATAGCGCAAGACATGCATCTAGATCCTATGTCAATTCAACAAGCCATAATTCATCATACTATACCGGTTCAAGATTAATGCATCATTCGTCCTAGTCCTAGTCAGGTTATAACTCAGTCTTAATTCCATTATATCTCAGCCTAGCCCGTGCTAAACTGAGTCCGGTTCAGAAAATAAAATAAATAACCCTAAGGACTCTAAGATGCAGCAGTGTGAGCATTCTACTCTATATGCGATTTAAACTAACCTAAGTTCCAAGTGGAACTCAAACAAACCAACTCACAGTGTTCTTGCAGCGTGTCGATCGGAGAGAGTGTAGCCAAAACCCAACCTTGATGACTTGAAGGGACTGGAATGGACTGATATTGACTTGGACAGAACCTCCTCTAGCTTCAGGGCGTTTTTCTCGAACTTCCGGTAGAGTAACTGCTCTTGAAAATGCTCCAGAACTCTCGATATAGCTCAGAACCTCTTACTTCTTTTTTCTACTTCTCTCTCTCTCTAACCCACGTTTTTAACTTGTTTCTGATGTGTCTGGATGAATGAAATGAGAAGGGGTCGTGGGCTTTATATAGGAATGGCTAGCCAGTAAGGTTTCACCACCCAAGCGCCCGTGTGTCGTCCAGCATGCTTCCGGTCGCATGCGTGGCGACACACGGGTGTCCAAATGTCGAAATGCATGGTTCCTTCCCATGCCAGGAGACAGCTACACGTCCACATGGCCTTCATCATGGCTGTGGCTCATGCATCGCGACACACGGGCCATCGGGTGTCGCTACGCATGCGTAGGTTGCAGATATGACGCCATGTCGTGCTTCTGGGTGTCAATCTGCATGAAACTGACTCATGCACGCCTACACCTCCTCCTTGTGTTGACACTCAGCTGTTTAGGGGATAGACATCACGTCCTGACCCCTTAAATCAAGCCACCTCGAGCTTCTGGTCGATTTGCACTATTTCGGCTTTCTGGTGAAATTTAGTCCGCGATCAATCGAATATTTTTCGCTCCGTTCTGATGAGCTGAATATTTTTAATAAACTCCAAAATAATTCTGAACTTGGAGAAAAATAATTCCCGAGCCTCCGGCTTCCTTGAAAAATTTAAAATACCGAAATTAACAATTTTTGCCAATTTCGGGTTTTCCCGTCATGCTTCAATTCCCGTCGTGCTTGCTTCCCGTCCTGCTTAATTTCCCGTCCTGCTTAAATTCCCGTCCTGCTTCCGACTTCTATAATCATATTTTAGTGATACAAAAATTTTCCGGGAACACTTCGCGGTGAAGAAACGTCGGCTTCAAAAACGTCGTGCTTCTAAAACGTCGTGCTTCCAAAATTTTTATTCTTCCAAAAGATCCGCCTGATCAATCTAACACCTTCTCTAACAGGGTTGAGCAGCTAAAGGTTCCTCCACGATCAATTCTTCAACCACCCAGTTCTTCAAAATTTCTCGATCAAGTCTTGCTGCCCGCGGTTCGACCACATGTTGATGCTCGACCAATCTTCTATTTTCTCTGAATCATGTCAAATGTTTCCTGATGGAAACTCAACATATCTCCTTATGTTTTGATTCCCAAAAGCTCGTCTCCAAATTCTGACTTTGTTGATCTCGACCATTTTACCCCTTTGGGCGGGTTATCACATCGCTGTTCCCCAAACTCATTTGTTTTTTATATCGGTCTAACATACCTTATCCCTAAAGCATATATTAGACTTCTCCTACATCATGTGTTCATTATTTTAAAATACTAAATATTTACTAGATATCATACATTCTGAAACACTTAAGGTGATTTAAAGAAATCTATGGGTTTTAGAATTATTTTTAAAAAATTATTTTAAATGATAATTGTGGGAACCGAAATTCGCACCGTCAATATTTTGTATAAATAAGGAAAGTAGGAAAACCCTAATATTCCTGAGGTCCCGGATATCTGAGAAACCACACGCCAAGCAATCAGAACACGAGAATAACAACGATAAAAATAAGAAATCGTAAAAGGAGAGCAAAGTAGATCTTATTTCGAATCTGCGTATGAGCGTTACAACAAGGTAATAGCCTTGGCTCGAGAGCAGTCGGCTAGATTTCTAGTTCTAAAACTTAGACTAAAACCCTAATTGAGTCGCACCTCGATTGATGAAAACGGAAAATTGCCTAAATCGCTCCAAGTGCTAAGTTTGCTGTCAAAAAGTTCTCTCCTTATGCCTCTCGTCTTGAACTCCTTATATACTCCCTTCTAGGTCGGTTTACGCCTTCCTCTTTTGTCTTTTTTTTGATCTTCATGATTATCTGCGGAAACTTTCTATTGATCCGCGGAATTGATGTTTATCTTACCAAGCACAACCGTCATAGCGTTTATGGGTTTTAAAAAATAGTAAGTGGGCCTCGAATAGTGGTTTACGACTCTTAGGACCGTCTTTCGATTCGGGACGTTTACTATGGTTTCTTTGATAAAGACAATTTCTGCGGTTTTTATCGTAAAACCAGACCAAGGACTCCATTTGATTGGAAATCAAGAAATGGTTAAGTCGTAGTTTGACCGGGATGCATGCATGTTTGGTCGCTATAGCGACCGAGCCTGTGTCGGGGCTCAGTCGCTATAGCGACCGAGCTTGTATTGCGGCTCGGTCGCTATAGCGACCGAGCTTTGTCCGAAGCTCGGTTGCTATAGCGACCGAGCTTGTATTGCGGCTCCGTCGCTATAGCGACCGAGCTTTTTATGGAGCTCGGTCGCTATAGCGACCGAGCCTGTTTCGGGGATCGGTCGCTATAGCGACCGAGCTTTGTCCGGAGCTCAGTCGCTATAGCGACCGAGCTTGTATTGCGGCTCGGTCGCTATATCCGGAGCTCGGTCGCTATAGCGACCGAGCTTGTATTGCGGCTCGGTCGCTATAGCGACCAAGCTTTGTATGGAGCTTGGTCGCTATAGCGACCGAGCTTATTTTGGGCTCGGACGCTATTGATGAAAGGACTTTTCAAGGGTCCTAATCAAATGATGTAGTATGTAAGATTGTCGAACCAGTTCTAAGTGACACAAAGCAAAGGGAATGCAAGTCTATGCTTAATCTAAATGCAATCATTGAAGGAGATGATTATTAAACTAAGACAATATCTAAAATGCAACAAAATATAAAACTTTCTTTCTTATGAGGAGAATGAGACCCATGGGCTTAGGGACTTGATCTCAAATGATTAAGGTTCAATCCAAGATGCCAACTTTTCAATCAATCTAATTCCTTATGCCTAGACACTATGCTTGAAAAAACTCTATCCCTCGATGAATGCTCTTTTGCAACGATCACCCAAGTACAAGTACACCATATCCCTTTGGCTGTAATGATCAAAGCAAACATTAAGAATGAGTCTAATAGCAATCCTAGCTTCTTTAAAAACTAATCCCTTAGGTAAAGCAAGCTAAAAGCATAGATTAGTTGGTTCAGGCATTTCATAGAACACCTTCCGGGCATGAAATGCCTATGGCTCTATGTTTGAGAGGCCAACTCAAATATAGCACTAAGAACACCAAATCATGCAAGGAAAGGATAGATCTAATACTAAGCACCTTGGATCTACACTTAATCACTCTCGATCACCCTAACCCATGGATCTTAAATGGATCTACTCACTAATCCACATGCTTACTCTTAAACCCATGAGAGATTCAAGCTTAAACATGTAGAGAAAGAAAAGAGATGAAATCAAACAATCAGGAACACAAAGATGAGATGACATTATGATTCAGAGATAAAACTTTACTCAAAGGTTTGTGTTCTTAGAGAGAAAATAACATAACATCCAAAATAAGGATAACTAGAGTATTTATACTTGGCTTCAAAGCCCTAGAAACATAGAACAAAATGACTAAAAAGTCCTTGAGCCAAATGGGTCTCAACCAATAGAAATGAAGCATGAAACTCGGTCAGGGGTGAACCGAATGGTCCAACCCGGTCGTCCCACCCCGGTCCAACTCTTGTTCTGGCCGCGTCCACGCCGACCGGGTGCTCCAAGCCGGACAGGCCACCCCGGTCCTCAGCATTCTCTTCACGACCGGGTGCTCCAAGCCGGACAGGCCACCCTAGTCGTCCGGCCGTCCTGCGCGTGCTCTTCTCCTGTCTGGGTGCCCTTACCCAGACGCGTCTCCCCGGTCCGCTTCAAGCTCTTCATCGTCCGGGCTCTTGAACCCGGTCCATTGTCCCCGGACTGTTCGGATGCGGCTTCCTCCCAACCGGGTGTCCCTTACCGGACTGATCTACCCGGCTGTCCGTTCTGCTGGCGTCCTCTCCGACCGGCTGCTCGAGCACGGACTGATCTACCCGGTCATCCGGACGTGCTGATCAAATCCCATCCGACCGGGTATGTGTACCCGGTCTAGTCTACCCGGTCGAACTCTCATCTCTTGATTTCACTTCTCTTCTTATGACCAATCTTGAATCTTCACTTCTTTTTGGGCCATAAGGTTCCCAAACACCTCAAATCTCACCAAAGCACACTCCAACACCTGATAAGGACAAATGAATGCAAAATGATCCTAAACATGCCTAAACCTTAGCCTACAACTCAAAGAATGCAATAAAAAGATGGCTAAATAGATGAAAATATGCAAGACATCAACTCCCCAACACTAATCCTTTACTTGTCCACAAGTAAACTAGCAAGGACTAAGGAGGAGAGGTTTGAAGGAGGGGGCTCATAACCAAAAGAATGCTCTTCTTAGTTCTAAAATTGATAACCTTTTATAATCATACCAACTATCTAGAGCAAACACTTAATCCAACTCTAACTTCTCAAGGCCTATCTTAACTCTTTTGATCCCTACACTCACTCATCATGAATCCACAATCACAAATCCACTTGCTCTCTAACAATCATTAAGCAAACTCAAAAGATCTCTTGCAAATGGTCAAATGGTCCAAGTCATTTGGTTTGGTGAAAAAGGCTTTGATGCAAAGCAAATCAAGTAGTTCAAGAAGGATCTTTAAAGGTGGTTTACTCTCAAAACAAAGTAGCCTTGACATTCCACATAATATATCTAAGATAGGGATCAACTCATGCATACAATGCTCAATCTCCATTGTTCTACCCTTTCCCCAAACACAATAGTTACATCCTCATTCCCAATGTCAAAACCACTCACATCTCTCACCCAAAGATTCCTCCAAAACACTCAAAGATGCTTTCTCATTTAGAACTCTTTCTTATTGAAGTCTACCAGGGATTTTTCACATTTTAAACTCTCATCAGCTCTTTCTTAAACATTGCTAGCCCCCTTTTCATTATTCTTTTTTTATTATTTTTCTTTTCTTTTTTTTATTTATTTATTTATTTTTATTTGGGGGCCAAGACTTTCTTTATAAGTTAGAGCTTTAGAACTATTCATTTATCTTATCCCTTCTAGACTAAATCACTTATTAACTTGGAGTTCCTTGAGTCAACCTTTTCTTTCAAAAACATTTCACATTCCCAAGATCGCACCTTACAACACTCACCCCCATCCTAGAAGCTAGACAATATGAGTGTCTAATCTAGCTAAAATGGAGACCAACCATTGTCGTTCCCAATACTCTCAAAATTATGCACATGTAAAGCTTTCCAAAGAAGGCCTCACTACACAAACAATGAAGGCTTAAAAGGAGGTAATGGTTTAAGGGTGTGGAGTACCACTTGAGTTTGTCCAAAAATATAGGCAAAGAATGGGAGAGACAACTCAAGTGTCCTATCCATGACTCAGTACACAAGGGGCCATGGGCAAGAGACTTAGAGTCTAAATATGACAGGAGCAAACTTCAAAGAGAGAGCATCAACAATCAAATAAGCTTTAGGAAGAGTTTTCAAGGCTCGAAGTTTACAAGTTATCCTAAAATTGCTCAAGCTACTTACTATGATTATAAAGGTTATCACTTTAAGAACTTAGCATGAGCATCTTTACAAGGCAACTATCATCCTTGTCCCCTTATGCATGATGCAACCTATATGATGATCTCTTTTTTTTTATGCAAGTGAATGATCTAGACTCAATCCTAATGCAACTACATGATTTTTTTTCAAAATTTTCAAATTTTTTTGGTTTTTCTATGCAATAACTATCTACAAATGCATGCATATGACAAAAAACACAAAACTATCAGTAACTTGACACCTCCCCCACACTTAATTCACACAGTCTCTGTGTTTGTTAAATGTAGAGAATGGCCCAAAAAAGGAAAGATAAATAAAATCTAAATGAAATGATGAATGGTATATACAATGATAGGGTGTTGGAGTACCTCTATGGAGCGTGGGATGAGGCTGATGCCTCACCCTCAGAGTCATCTTCATCAGCAGTGGTGTCTAGGGAAGGTGACTTGTTTCCGAACTCGGATGGGGCGATGTAAGGGTTCCTCAAGCGGCGGAGAGCTTGCTTCTTGGTTTGTGGTGCAGAGGGGTCATGAAGTGGCTGAGGAGGGGGTGCATTGAAAGCATCAAGATAAAAGTCCTCAGCCTTACAGCCAGCTACAGCTCCCCTAGCTAGAACATCAGCCACTTTCTTCAATAACCGAGCTGAAGCTTCAGCTTGCCTCTTCACAGTTCTTTTCAGCTCTTTGCACTGGTTGGTGAGCTTGAAAATGGTCCTATCTTTAGCCCTGTTCCACCTCTGGAGAGTGCTGATCTGGTCATGAGCTTGGCGAATGGGCCCAAGAGGCAAGGAAGTTGTGCATTGCTCGAACTTGTAGCTAGGAGGACCAAAGAGATGAGCAGTGGCTCTTCTGGTGTACTCCTGATCATAGACACACTTTTTGCTTGCTGCCTTCTCACCTTTGGGAAGGGCCATAGGGCAAAGGGCTCCATGACTCCTAAGGAGGTGCTCCTCACTGATGTAAAAGCTGATGTCTCCTGAAGTGTCCAATGAAGTGAGTTCTGAGTTAGGAAGCAACAACTCAGCCCTTTTGCCTCCTCTCGAATAGGAATAGACACATCTCCCATTAAACCTTCAACTTAGAAACTGAGCCTTCTTCAGGTAAGCTCCATCCAAGAAAGTAGGACCTACTCCATCATCACCCAAATCAATCCCCTGGTAAGCCAATAATGGAGTTATCCATCCACCAATACCAATCTGAGGACCTGAGTCACGGTTTGTCCAAGCCCAACTCTTGTAGTGCATGAAGCGCTGAACAAGGAAGCCAACCATACCAAAATCTGAGTAGAAGTCATCCGGGACAACAGGGAGCTGAGGAAAGGAAGCAAAGTGTCGCGCTGTTTGGTGAAGAAATCTCAGCTCTTCTCCAGCAACATTCCCTATCTCTTTCTTCTGGAAGAGGGTGTGGTTAAGCAGCCTGTGGAGATAGCGCATAATGGGATGCCTAATAGAGCCATTCTTCTCTTTCTTGTGGCCTCCTCTCCCTTGTCCTGTTAACAAGGTCCACATTAATTCAGCAATGGTCTTCTCCTTAGGGGCTGTCTTGAGTGTGGGAAGTGAAGAATTTTTCTGATCCTCAAGGTTATCACTTTAAGAACTTAGCATGAGCATCTTTACAAGGCAACTATCATCCTTGTCCCCTTATGCATGATGCAACCTATATGATGATTTCTTTTTTTATGCAAGTGAATGATCTAGACTCAATCCTAATGCAACTACATGATTCTTTTGTGCTTTTCAAATTTTTTGGTTTTCTATGCAATAACTATCTACAAATGCATGCATATGACATAAAACACAAAACTATCAGCAACTTGACACCTCCCCCACACTTAATTCACACAGTCTCTGTGTTTGTTAAATGTAGAGAAGGGCCCAAAAAGGAAAAGATAAATAAAATCTAAATGAAATGATGAATGGTATATACAATGATAGGGTGTTGGAGTACCTCTATGGAGCGTGGGATGAGGCTGATGCCTCACCCTCAGAGTCATCTTCATCAGCTGTGGTGTCTAGGGAAGGTGACTTGTTTCGGACTCGGATGGGGCGATGTAAGGGTTCCTCAAGCGGCGGAGGGCTTGCTTCTTGGTTTGTGGTGCAGAGGGGTCATGAAGTGGCTGAGGAGGGAGTGCATTGAAAGCATCAAGATCAAAGTCCTCAGCCTTACATCCAGCTACAGCTCCCCTAGCTAGAACATCAGCCACTTTCTTCAATAACCGAGCTGAAGCTTCAGCTTGCCTCTTCACAGTTCTTTTCAGCTCTTTGCACTGGTTGGTGAGCTTGAAAATGGTCCTATCTTGAGCCCTGTTCCACCTCTGGAGAGTGCTGATCTGGTCATGAGCTTGGCGAAGGGGCCCAAGAGGCAGGACACTGGTGCATTGCTCGAACTTGTAGCGAGGAGGACCAAAGAGATGAGCAGTGGCTCTTCTGGTGTACTCCTGATCATAGACAGACTTTTGCTTGCTGCCTTAGCTCTCTTGGGAGGAGCCTGCTTGTTAGCACCATCAGTCACACTGTCCCCAACAGCTGTTCTCTTTCCATCCCTCTTGGCTTGCTTGTGAGCACCATCAGCCACACTGTCCCCAACAGCTGTTCTCTTTCCATCCCTCTTGGCTTGCTTGTGAGCACCATCAGCCACACTGTCCCCAACAGCTGTTCTCTTTCCATCCCTCTTGGCTTGCTTGTGAGCACCATCAGCCACACTGTCCCCAACAGCTGTTCTCTTTCCATCCCTCTTGGCTTGCTTGTGAGCACCATCAGCCACACTGTCCCCAACAGCTGTTCTCTTTCCATCCCTCTTGGCTTGCTTGTGAGCACCATCAGCCACACTGTCCCCAACAGCTGTTCTCTTTCCATCCCTCTTGGCTTGCTTGTGAGCACCATCAGCCACACTGTCCCCAACAGCTGTTCTCTTTCCATCCCTCTTGGCTTGCTTGTGAGCACCATCAGCCACACTGTCCCCAACAGCTGTTCTCTTTCCATCCCTCTTGGCTTGCTTGTGAGCACCATCAGCCACACTGTCCCCAACAGCTGTTCTCTTTCCATCCCTCTTGGCTTGCTTGTGAGCACCATCAGCCACACTGTCCCCAACAGCTGTTCTCTTTCCATCCCTCTTGGCTTGCTTGTGAGCACCATCAGCCACACTGTCCCCAACAGCTGTTCTCTTTCCATCCCTCTTGGCTTGCTTGTGAGCACCATCAGCCACACTGTCCCCAACAGCTGTTCTCTTTCCATCCCTCTTGGCTTGCTTGTGAGCACCATCAGCCACACTGTCCCCAACAGCTGTTCTCTTTCCATCCCTCTTGGCTTGCTTGTGAGCACCATCAGCCACACTGTCCCCAACAGCTGTTCTCTTTCCATCCCTCTTGGCTTGCTTGTGAGCACCATCAGCCACACTGTCCCCAACAGCTGTTCTCTTTCCATCCCTCTTGGCTTGCTTGTGAGCACCATCAGCCACACTGTCCCCAACAGCTGTTCTCTTTCCATCCCTCTTGGCTTGCTTGTGAGCACCATCAGCCACACTGTCCCCAACAGCTGTTCTCTTTCCATCCCTCTTGGCTTGCTTGTGAGCACCATCAGCCACACTGTCCCCAACAGCTGTTCTCTTTCCATCCCTCTTGGCTTGCTTGTGAGCACCATCAGCCACACTGTCCCCAACAGCTGTTCTCTTTCCATCCCTCTTGGCTTGCTTGTGAGCACCATCAGCCACACTGTCCCCAACAGCTGTTCTCTTTCCATCCCTCTTGGCTTGCTTGTGAGCACCATCAGCCACACTGTCCCCAACAGCTGTTCTCTTTCCATCCCTCTTGGCTTGCTTGTGCATGCTTGGCAGTGTGAAAGGTTGCTTCTAGTGTAGCCAAGAATTGGCAAGAGACTTCTTTGTGAGTAGGGTAAGCTACTGAGTAGAGGCTTCCCACCTTCATGTGCTCAAGCATGGTTTTAACATCATCATCAAAGTACATCTCTTGCAAGATCATCTTATGAACAAATCTGGTAGGGACCCTAGCAATGCCATTCCTAAAAAGATCTACCACCTCATCCTCAATAGGTGTCTTGGACCTGTCCCTCTTGTCATACTTTGATTTAGGATCAGCATGCTCATCATCAGAAGACATCTCATCCTCTTCACCTTCACTCTCTGCAACTATTGGCTTCTTGCCTTGCTTCTTTGCTCTAGCCCTTGCCAACTTCTCTTCCATGATGTGCTGGTTAAGGCTTTCTACATTCTCTTGCACAGGATCTGGTGCTCTCCTAGGTGGAGTCATAGCCCTCATAGTGTGAGCAAGTGCATGATCACCTTTGTTGTTGGTTTTCTCTACCACAAGAGCTCCCACACTAGAGTTTCTTGGTGCCTTTGCTCTCTTGGGAGGAGCCTGCTTGTTAGCACCATCAGTCACACTGTCCCCAACAACTGTTCTCTTTCCATCCCTCTTGGCTTGCTTGTGAGCACCATCAGCCACACTGTCCCCAACAGCTGTTCTCTTTCCATCCCTCTTGGCTTGCTTGTGAGCATCATCAGCCATACCCTTATCAGCAACAACTCCCTTCCCATCTTTCTTTGCTTGTGCTTTCTTCCTTAGCATTGCCAAAGCTTGCTGGCGACGCTCCTCTTCTGAACCAGGCTGTGAACCCAAAGTTTTCCCAAACTGAGCAGTGTGTCTTGCTGCAAGCTCTTGCTTCTCAACTTCTATATCAGCTTCATTCTTTCGCCCCATTGGTACCTGAAATTTTAAACCTTGGAAGTGAGCTTAAGAAGGAAAAACCTCTCAAGATGAGAAACATGATCAAAAGCATAAGAATTCAATTCCAATGATCAATTACTCACAAGAAACAAAGCATTAAGCAAAGGGGGGCTTTAGAACATCTTAGAGAATTCTCATGCTCAATTTTTTTTTTTTTATGAGCAATAAGAATCTCCAAGAATCAAAACCCCTCAATCAAACACTAGCAAGCTTGAATCAGCCTAAATTGAAGTTCTTCAGCAACCTAGCATCCAATCTACCCCAAAACAACCTAAAACAAGCACTTTATGAAAAACCCCCAAATCTCATGAACCCTAATTTTTCAAAGTTCAAATTAATCTCAATTCCACCATGAAATCAACTACCCATCATGATATATAAGCTTTCCCTAGTCTAATTGACAAGAATCTAGCAAGAAAAAGCTCAAATTTCAAGTTCAAATTTTTAGGGTTCATGAGAGTTACGAATTTGAACTTAAAGATACCATACCTTGCTTTGGATGAAGGATAAAGATGAAAAGATTCAAGGAATTAGACCTAGGGGAAGAAGACTTGGATGTGGGAAAAAGAATTTGGTGATTTGGTTGAGATTTGACAAAGTTATGGTGATTTTGGTTCTTGGAGGCTAGAGAGGATTTTGATGTGAGGAAGAAGATGAAATGAGGAGAGAGGGTGGATTAGGTCTTAAAGGGTGTCTGGGTGGGTCTGGGTCAGGGTAGGTGGGTTTGGGTCTTGAAAAGGAAGAAAAACTTACCTGGGTTGCGGCGGGTCAGGGTGCAGTCACGGAGCTCCGTGGGTTGATGTCCCATCCTCCTTTGGTATGGTGGCCATGTATTCCTTGAGTCTCTGGCCATTCACTGTGAAGTCTCCACCATCCTTGTTCCAAAGCACAATGGCTCCATAAGGTCTCACTTCTTTGATCACAAATGGACCAGACCACCTTGACTTAAGCTTCCCTGGAAATAACTTCAGTCTAGAGTTGTAGAGAAGAACTTGATCTCCAGCCTTGAACTCTCTCTTGAGGATGTGCCTGTCATGGAAGGCCTTAGTCTTTTCCTTGTAAATCCTTGAGTTCTCAAAGGCATCCATCCTTATCTCATCCAGTTCATTGAGTTGAAGAAGTCTCTTCTCCTTTGCACTCTTGATGTCAAAGTTTAGAAGCTTCACAGCCCACAATGCCTTGTATTCAAGCTCAACTGGTAGATGGCAAGACTTCCCATAGACAAGGTTGAAAGGGGTAGTGCCTAGAGGAGTCTTGAAGGCTGTTCTATATGCCCAAAGAGCATCATCAAGCTTGTCTGACCAATCCTTCCTCTTAGTTCCCACAATCTTCTCCAAGATGCCCTTGATTTGCTTGTTGGAGACTTCCACTTGGCCACTTGTTTGAGGGTGATAGGGTGTTGCAACCTTGTGTTTCACTCCCTTCTTCTTGAGAAGACCCTCAAATAGCTTGTTGATGAAATGTGAACCTCCATCACTTATGACCACTCTTGGTACTCCAAACCTTGGGAAGATATTGCTCTTGAACATTTTGATCACCACTCTTGAATCATTTGTGGGACTTGCTATGGCTTCCACCCACTTTGATACATAGTCCACAGCCACCAAGATGTATTTGTTGCCATAAGAAGAAGGAAAAGGTCCCATGAAGTCTATCCCCCAAACATCAAACACTTCCACTTCAAGGATTGGGTTTTGAGGCATCTCATTCCTCTTAGTAATGTTCCCCCTCCTTTGGCAAGAGTCACATCTTGAAATGAAGTCTTGTGTGTCCCTGAACATGTGTGGCCACCAAAATCCAGCTTGTAGCACCTTTGAGACAGTCTTGAAGGTAGCAAAATGGCCTCCATAGGAAGATCCATGGCAGTGTGTGAGGATTCCTTCAACTTCTTCTTCAGCCACCACTCTTCTATAGATCTGATCCTTGCAAAGAGTGTAGAGGTATGGTTCATCCCAATAGTATCTCTTCAAATCTTTGTAGAACTTCTTCTTCTCATACCCATAAGACCCAATGGCTCCTTCCCAGTGGCTAAGTAGTTAACCAAATCAGCATACCAAGGTCCCTTCTCTTCAGCTGCCTTAACCTCTACAATCTTATTTCCAGTCTCAATAACTGCCACCACTGACATAATAGCCATGACATGCTCTTGTCTAAGTCCCTTATCAATGGGGATTCCACCTTCAATCCTCAGCCTGGACAAGTGATCAGCAACTCCATTCTCAATCCTTGGCTTGTCTCTAATCCACCTTAGTAGTCTTGGCTTGGCATCCTTCTTTGCTAGGAGATGTCTCAAAGCTGCATGGTCAGTATACACAATGACCTTGGAACCCACCAGGTAGCTTCTGAATTTTTCAAAGGCGAAGACAATGGCCAGCATCTCTTTCTCAGTTGTGGCATACTTCATCTGTGCATCATTCAGGATTTGGCTAACATAATAAATCACATGAGTCTTGCCATCCTTCTTTTGCCCTAGGACAGCCCCAACAACAAAGTCACTAGCATCACACATTATCTCAAAGGGAGGTCCCAATCAGGTGGCTGGACAATGGGAGCACTAACAAGTTCACCCTTTATCTTCTTGAAGACCCTCAAATAGCTTGTTGATGAAATGTGAACCTCCATCACTTATGACCACTCTTGGTACTCCAAACCTTGGGAAGATATTGCTCTTGAACATTTTGATCACCACTCTTGAATCATTTGTGGGACTTGCTATGGCTTCCACCCACTTTGATACATAGTCCACAGCCACCGAGATGTATTTGTTGCCATAAGAAGAAGGAAAAGGTCCCATGAAGTCTATCCCCCAAACATCAAACACTTCCACTTCAAGGATTGGGTTTTGAGGCATCTCATTCCTCTTAGTAATGTTCCCCCTCCTTTGGCAAGAGTCACATCTTGAAATGAAGTCTTGTGTGTCCCTGAACATGTGTGGCCACCAAAATCCAGCTTGTAGCACCTTTGAGATAGTCTTGAAGGTAGCAAAATGGCCTCCATAGTAAGATCCATGGCAATGTGTGAGGATTCCTTCAACTTCTTTTTCAGCCACCACTCTTCTATAGATCTGATCTTTGCATAGGGTGTAGAGGTATGGTTCATCCCAATAGTATCTCTTCAAGTCTTTGTAGAACTTCTTCTTCTCATACTCCACAAGACTCAATGGCTCCTTCCCGATGGCTAAGTAGTTAACCAAATCGGCATACCAAGGTCCCTTCTCTTCAGCTGCCTTAACCTCTTCAATCTTCTTTCCAGTCTCAATAACTGCCACCACTGACATGATAGCCATGACATGCTCTTGTCTAAGTCCCTCATCAATAGGGATTCCACCTTCAATCCTCAGCCTGGACAAGTGATCAGCAACTCCATTCTCAATCCCTGGCTTGTCTCTAATCTCTAAGTCAAACTCTTGAAGCAAAAGGATCCACCTTAGTAGTCTTGGCTTGGCATCCTTCTTTGCTAGGAGATGTCTCAAAGCTGCATGGTCAGTATACACAATGACCTTGGAACCCACCAGGTAGCTTCTGAATTTTTCAAAGGCGAAGACAATGGCCAGCATCTCTTTCTCAGTTGTGGCATACTTCATCTGTGCATCATTCAGGGTTTGGCTAGCATAATAAATCACATGAGTCTTGCCATCCTTCTTCTGCCCCAGGACAGCCCCAACAGCAAAGTCACTAGCATCACACATTATCTTAAAGGGGAGGTCCCAATCAGGTGGCTGGACAATGGGAGCACTAACAAGTTCACCCTTTATCTTCTTGAAGGCTTCAAGACACTCTTCATCAAAGCTGAAAGTGGCCTCCTTGCACAGCAACTTGGTCATTGGTCTAGCAATCTTTGAGAAGTCCTTGATGAATCTTCTATAGAACCCAGCATGGCCAAGGAAGCTCCTGATGTCTTTCACTGTCTTTGGTGGTGGCAAGCTGACCATCACCTCAATCTTAGCCTTGTCCACTTCAATGCCCTTTTCTGAAATCTTATGCCCAAGCACAATCCCCTCTTTGACCATGAAGTGACACTTCTCCCAATTCAGCACAAGGTTGGTGTCTTCACATCTCTGTAGGACCCTGCACAAGTTGGACAAACAAGCAGAAAACGAAGATCCGTAGACAGAGAAATCATCCATGAATACCTCCACTATATCCTCAATGAGATCCGAGAAGATAGACATCATGCACCTTTGAAAGGTTGCTGGAGCATTACATAACCCAAATGGCATCCTTCGATAAGCAAAGGTGCCATAGGGGCATGTGAATGTTGTCTTCTCTTGATCATTGGGATGTATGGGGATTTGGAAGAACCCTGAATACCCATCAAGAAAGCAATAGAAAGGATGGTTTGCAAGTCTCTCAAGCATTTGATCAATGAATGGCAATGGAAAATGATCCTTTCTAGATGCAGAGTTGAGCTTTCTATAATCAATACACATCCTATGGCCAGTTATGGTTCTAGTTGGTATCAATTCATCCTTGTCATTTTTAACCACAGTGATACCACCTTTCTTTGGGACTACATGCACAGGAGATACCCATTTAGAATCTGAAATAGGATAGATAACACCAGCATCTAAGAGCTTAAGAATCTCCTTCTTTACAACATCCTTCAGGTTAGGATTTAACCTTCTTTGATGCTCTATAGAAGTCATTGATTCATCCTCTAGATGTATCCTATGCATGCACAAAGAAGGTGATATCCCCTTAATATCATCTAGTGAGTACCCAATTGCCTTTCTAAACTTTTTAAGTGCATTTAAAAGTTGAGAAAGTTCAAGTTCAGTAAGTTCACTACTCACAATGACAGGATATGACTCATTAGGGCCTAGAAATCGTGCCTTACACCATGGGGAAGAGGTTTTAGCTCCACTTTTGGTGCCTTGAGCTCACTCAATCATCTTGTTGGGTGTCCTCTTGTTGAGTGGCTGAAACAGCTTGGTGCACCTCTTGTTTAAGCTCCTCATACTGGCCTTCATCATCAATCTTCTTGCGAGAATCCAGCATGGCCACAATAGCATCACTCTCTTTGTTCTCAACCACTTGGACCTCTTTATCCACTGTCAAAGCATGTTGCAAAGGGTCCCTTATTGCCAACTCTTCAAGTGCCAATTCCTCAAGAAGCTCATCAGCAAGAGCTTCCATCTCTTCTATGTAAAACACTTGGCCTTGCACAATTGACCTCTTCATTACCTCATTGATGTCAAAATGGAGAGTGTGCTCTTTCCCCAAATGAAGATCAATCTTGCCTTCCTTCACATTGATAAGGGCTCCTGCTGTGGCTAAGAATGGTCTTCCAAGGATCAAGGGGTCTCTAGCTTCTTCATCCATCTCTAGCACCACAAAATCAGTAGGAATCTCACAATTTCCCACCATCACAGGGAGATCTTCAAGGATACCAATAGGGAATTTGACTGAGCGATCAGCAAGCACCAAAGAGAGTTTACACTTCTTGTATTGGCTGAACCCAAGCTTCTTGGCAACAGATAGAGGCATGAGACTGACACTAGCTCCCAAATCACATAGACATCTCTCAAACATCAAAGGACCAATGGCACAAGGTAGGGTAAAGCAGCCTGGATCCTCTAGCTTCTTAGGGATTGTCAATCTCTGGATGATGGCACTGCACTCATGAGTAAGAACCATCATGCCCTCCATTTCCTTCTTCTTGGCAGCCACAACATCCTTCAAGAACTTGCTGTATTGAGGGACAAGCATGAAGGCATCAATGATGGGCATTGTGACTTGAACTTCACTCATTTTCTTCTCAAAGAGTGCTTTGTACTTCTCCAAAGTTGCTTCTTGAATCTTCCAGGAAATGGCAGCTTAGGTTCATAGGGAGGAGGAACAAAAGAAGACTCTTTTGTTGGAGTGGCAACTTCACCATGCTTTAGTGTTTTCTTCTCTTCTCCAACCTTTCCTTTACCCTTAGCTTCAACAATCTTTTCTAGAATCTCCTCATCAACCTTCTCATCTACAATCACAACATCATCATCAATGTTGATGGCCACCCCCCACCTAGTGTCTCACCATCCTTGGGGAGAGCTCTTGGAGGTAACTCTCTACCACTTCTCAAAGTGATTGCCTTCATTGGCTCCTTGGGGTTTTGCTCAGCCTTTCCTGGTAGTGTTCCTTGTTGGCGACTTGGCTGAGAGTTCATAGAAGCAAACTGATTCTCCAAAGCTCTTATCTTGTTGTTTAGCTCAGTATAGCTGCTATCAATCTTGGAGTGAACAGTCTTGAACTCATGGCCAATGTCCTTGGCTGTTCTAGCTTGACCTTCCAGTATTTGTTTGAACATAGCTTCCATAGATGAATCTGGAGCTTTAGCTTGGGAAGAGCTACCTTGAGCTTGAGTAGGCTGATTGCCTTGATTGGTAAAACCAGGAGGAGGATTCTGCCTAGGCTGGTAGTTCCCTTGCTGAGTGTTTTGCTTGGGTTGATAGCCTCCTTGCTGGTTGTTGGGATAAGACCTTTGCTGGTAGTTGTTGTACTGAAAGTTAGGCTCCTTCCTGTACCAAGTACCATTGTTGTTGATGAAGCAAAGCTCTTCTTGCCCTTCTAACCCATCAACTTCATTAACCTTAGGAGGAGTTTCTTGACTAGGACCACCCACAAAGTTGATCTGCTCCTTTTTGGCTTGGTTAGCAATCAGCAAGTCTATCTTCTCTTGCAAGGATTTGATTTCCTTCTTGGTCTGGTTGTCATCAGCTCTGGTGGTTCTATCAGCTCTGTCATGCTCTCCACTGTAAACTGAGTCACTCTTCACCATGTTGTCAACCAGCTCCTCAGCATCTTCTTCAGACCTGCCCAGGAAGAAACCATTGCTTGCTGTATCCAATCTTGCTCTGAACTCAGGAAGGGCACCTCTGTAGAATGTACTCAGCAAACTCTCCTTTGAGAAGCCATGGTGTGGGCATTTAGCTTGATAGCCCTTGAACCTCTCCCATGCTTCACTAAAGCTTTCCAAATTCTTCTGCTGGAAGCTAGAGATCTCATTCCTCAGCTTGGCTGTCCTTGATGTAGAGAAGAACTTCTCCAAGAAGGCTTTCTTGCAATCATCCCAAGTGGTGATGGAGTCACTAGGCAGAGATTTCTCCCATTGGCGTGCCTTGTCTCCTAGAGAGAAAGGAAACAGCTTGAGCTTGAAGGCATCTTCTGACACACCATTGGTCTTGGACAAGCCACAATAGCTATCAAACTTGTCCAAGTGATCAAATGGGTCTTCTACAGCCAGGCCATGGTACTTGTTGTTCTCAATCACACTCAACAACCCTGACTTGATCTCAAAGTTGTTAGCTTCCACAGCTGGTGCGCGGATGCCCGTCCTATTGCCATGAATGTGAGGACGGTCATAGGTGCCAATAGCTCTAGCTGGCCGCTGTGGGTGTTGTTGTTGCTGGCTGTGGTCCAAGGTTGTCAGCTCCTTGACCATTGCCATCTTGAGGTTGATGCTGGTGATCATCCATCTCAAACCCCAACCTCTGAATGTGAGCCTGTTGCTCTTCTTCTCTTCTCCTTCTTGCTATTTCCCTCTCAAGTGTAGCTATCTCTTCAACAGTGGGAACCAGGTTAGTTACACCCCTGCTTCTTGTGTTCATACACCTGAAAATCAAAGGAAGAGGCAAAAGGAGAATCAATATCACAAGAAAAGAAAAATGATTTAGTCTCAAGCAAGTGACTAAATCCCAATGTCTAATCAACTTAGAATTTGGCAGCGGCCAATTTGATGAAAGGACTTTTCAAGGGTCCTAATCAAATGATGTAGTATATAAGATTGTCGAACCAGTTCTAAGTGACCACAAAGCAAAGGGAATGCAAGTCTATGCTTAATCTAAATGCAATCATTGAAGGAGATGATTATTAAACTAAGACAATATCTAAAATGCAACAAAATATAAAACTTTCTTTCTTATGAGGAGAATGAGACCCATGGGTATAGGGACTTGATCTCAAATGATTAAGGTTCAATCCAAGATGCCAACTTTTCAATCAATCTAATTCCTTATGCCTAGACACTATGCTTGAACAAACTCTATCCCTAGATGAATGCTCTTTTGCAATGATCACCCAAGTACACCAAATCCCTTTGGCTGTAATGATCAAAGCAAACATTAAGAATGAGTCTAATAGCAATCCTAGCTTCTTTAACAACTAATCCCTTAGGTAAAGCAAGCTAAAAGCATAGATGAGTTGGTTCAGGCATTTCATAGAACACCTTCCGGGCATGAAATGCCTATGGCTCTATGTTTGAGAGGCCAACTCAAATATAGCATTAAGAACACCAAATCATGCAAGGAAAGGATAGATCTAACACTAAGCACCTTGGATCTACACTTAATCACTCTCAATCACCCTAACCCATGGATCTTAAATGGATCTACTCACTAATCCACATGCTTACTCTTAAACCCATGAGAGATTCAAGCTTAAACATGTAGAGAAAGAAAAGAGATGAAATCAAGCAATCAAGAACACAAAGATGAGATGAGATTAATGATTCAAAGATAAAACTTTACTCAAAGGTTTGTGTTCTTAGAGAGAAAATAACATAACATCCAAAATAAGGATAACTAGAGTATTTATACTTGGCTTCAAAGCCCTAGAAACATAGAACAAAATGACTAAAAGTCCTTGAGCCAAATGGGTCTCAACCAATAGAAATGAAGCATGAAACTCGGTCAGGGGTGAACCGAATGGTCCAACCCGGTCGTCCCACCCCGGTCCAACTCTTGTTCTGGCCGCGTCCAAGCCGACCGGGTGCTCCAAGCCGGACAGGCCACCCCGGTCCTCAGCATTCTCTTCACGACCGGGTGCTCCAAGCCGGACAGGCCACCCGGTCGTCCCACCCGGTCCAACTCTCATCTCTTGATTTCACTTCTCTTCTTATGGCCAATCTTGAATCTTCACTTCTTTTTGGGTCATAAGGTTCCCAAACACCTCAAATCTCACCAAAGCACACTCCAACACCTGATAAGGACAAATGAATGCAAAATGATCCTAAACATGCCTAAACCTTAGCCTACAACTCAAAGAATGCAATAAAAAGATGGCTAAATAGATGAAAATATGCAAGACATCAGCTATAGCGACCGAAGCCATGATGCCGGTCATCGGGCGTGCTGATCAAATCCCATCCGACCGGGTATGTGTACCGGTCTAGTCTACCGGTCCAACTCTCATCTCTTGATTTCACTTCTCTTCTTATGGCCAATCTTGAATCTTCACTTCTTTTTGGGTCATAAGGTTCCCAAACACCTCAAATCTCACCAAAGCACACTCCAACACCTGATAAGGACAAATGAATGCAAAATGATCGTAAACATGCCTAAACCTTAGCCTACAACTCAAAGAATGCAATAAAAAGATGGCTAAATAGATGAAAATATGCAAGACATCAGCTATAGCGACCGAGCTTCGTATGATGCTCGGTCGCTATAGGGACCGAGCCGGGCGTTCTGTTGTCTGCTTTGCGATGATCGAGCCGAGCCTTCGCCGTTGTTGATCTTTTGTCGTTTTGAGCAATAGAGTTTTTAACGAAGACACGATTTGGTAGTAGAGTTCCTCGCAAGGACTCGAATTTTACGATTTCTTTCAAAGATATATATTTGTATCGAAC
Source organism: Brassica carinata (assembly GCA_016771965.1). Taxonomy (NCBI): domain Eukaryota; kingdom Viridiplantae; phylum Streptophyta; class Magnoliopsida; order Brassicales; family Brassicaceae; genus Brassica; species Brassica carinata. Next base: position 10,044,962 of record CM028694.1, read on the forward strand.
GTTTCGATACTAACTTCGTCGTGACGGTTTTCAACCCCAACAATAATTTATATTCTTTAAAAATTTATTTTTATTATTTATTATATTATGAAATATATTTGAAATAAAAACTTATGATTTTGGTTTCCAATTATAAAATGTGGTATTTATTTTCATTTATTTTTAGAAAAAATTACTAGAATGTTATAGAAAAGTTGGCTTATTACTAGAGTGTTATACATCTTTTTAAATTACTAGAATGTTTGGACACCCCTAGTAAATGACAATAAGGACCTTTGGTTAGTTTTTTCTGACTGAGATTATTTTAAACATCTAATCCACATCACTAATTAATATTTCCACATCAAAATTTTTTTTAAACATCTACTCCACATCACAATTAAGTGTTTGTTTTTTTGAAACACCACAAATTAAGAAGTATTGACAGAGACAATCAACCGTCTCCCTCATAACTGTTAAGAAAAAAAACCGCACACGAAACTCATATATACACGTTGAATCGTGGAAGACATTGTGTACTTTCTCGGTCTTTGTAGTTTCTCCGTCTTCCCCATAATCGTCATCAAACATTGTGAACCCGAAATCATCGAACCCAAAATCATCTTCTCCATTTTTGTCAAATTAACTCTCTCTCTCTCTCTCTCTCTCTCTCTCTCTCTCTCTCTCTCTCTCTCTCTCTCTCTCTCTCTCTCTCTCTCTCTCTCTCTCTCTCTCTCTCTCTCTCTCTCTCTCTCTCTCTCTCTCTCTCTCTCTCTCTCTCTCTCTCTCTCTCTCTCTCTCTCTCTCTCTCTCTCTCTCTCTCTCTCTCTCTCTCTCTCTCTCTCTCTCTCTCTCTCTCTCTCTCTCTCTCTCTCTCTCTCTCTCTCTCTCTCTCTCTCTCTCTCTCTCTCTCTCTCTCTCTCTCTCTCTCTCTCTCTCTCTCTCTCTCTCTCTCTCTCTCTCTCTCTCTCTCTCTCTCTCTCTCTCTCTCTCTCTCTCTCTCTCTCTCTCTCTCTCTCTCTCTCTCTCTCTCTCTCTCTCTCTCTCTCTCTCTCTCTCTCTCTCTCTCTCTCTCTCTCTCTCTCTCTCTCTCTCTCTCTCTCTCTCTCTCTCTCTCTCTCTCTCTCTCTCTCTCTCTCTCTCTCTCTCTCTCTCTCTCTCTCTCTCTCTCTCTCTCTCTCTCTCTCTCTCTCTCTCTCTCTCTCTCTCTCTCTCTCTCTCTCTCTCTCTCTCTCTCTCTCTCTCTCTCTCTCTCTCTCTCTCTCTCTCTCTCTCTCTCTCTCTCTCTCTCTCTCTCTCTCTCTCTCTCTCTCTCTCTCTCTCTCTCTCTCTCTCTCTCTCTCTCTCTCTCTCTCTCTCTCTCTCTCTCTCTCTCTCTCTCTCTCTCTCTCTCTCTCTCTCTCTCTCTCTCTCTCTCTCTCTCTCTCTCTCTCTCTCTCTCTCTCTCTCTCTCTCTCTCTCTCTCTCTCTCTCTCTCTCTCTCTCTCTCTCTCTCTCTCTCTCTCTCTCTCTCTCTCTCTCTCTCTCTCTCTCTCTCTCTCTCTCTCTCTCTCTCTCTCTCTCTCTCTCTCTCTCTCTCTCTCTCTCTCTCTCTCTCTCTCTCTCTCTCTCTCTCTCTCTCTCTCTCTCTCTCTCTCTCTCTCTCTCTCTCTCTCTCTCTCTCTCTCTCTCTCTCTCTCTCTCTCTCTCTCTCTCTCTCTCTCTCTCTCTCTCTCTCTCTCTCTCTCTCTCTCTCTCTCTCTCTCTCTCTCTCTCTCTCTCTCTCTCTCTGTGGCTCAGTTATATATTATATTTCATATGAGTTATGTATTTTGTTGGGACTGAGTTAGGGTTATATTATGACTGGGTTAGGGTTTTGTTGCGATTGAGTTATGGTTATGTTATGACTGAGTTAGGGTTTTGTTGCGTCTGAGTTAGGGTTAAATAATGACTGACTTATTGTTATGTTGTGGCTGAGTTATTGCTATGTTGTGACTATGTTAATGTTATGTTATGGCTGAGTTATTGCTATGTTGTGACTATGTTAATGTTATGTTATGGCTGAGTTATTGCTATGTTGTGACTATGTTAATGTTATGTTATGGCTGAGTTATTGCTATGTTGTGACTATGTTAATGTTATGTTATGGCTGAGTTATTGCTATGTTGTGACTATGTTAATGTTATGTTATGGCTGAGTTATTGCTATGTTGTGACTATGTTAATGTTATGTTATGGCTGAGTTATTGCTATGTTGTGACTATGTTAATGTTATGTTATGGCTGAGTTATTGCTATGTTGTGACTATGTTAATGTTATGTTATGGCTGAGTTATTGCTATGTTGTGACTATGTTAATGTTATGTTATGGCTGAGTTATTGCTATGTTGTGACTATGTTAATGTTATGTTATGGCTGAGTTATTGCTATGTTGTGACTATGTTAATGTTATGTTATGGCTGAGTTATTGCTATGTTGTGACTATGTTAATGTTATGTTATGGCTGAGTTATTGCTATGTTGTGACTATGTTAATGTTATGTTATGGCTGAGTTATTGCTATGTTGTGACTATGTTAATGTTATGTTATGGCTGAGTTATTGCTATGTTGTGACTATGTTAATGTTATGTTATGGCTGAGTTATTGCTATGTTGTGACTATGTTAATGTTATGTTATGGCTGAGTTATTGCTATGTTGTGACTATGTTAATGTTATGTTATGGCTGAGTTATTGCTATGTTGTGACTATGTTAATGTTATGTTATGGCTGAGTTATTGCTATGTTGTGACTATGTTAATGTTATGTTATGGCTGAGTTATTGCTATGTTGTGACTATGTTAATGTTATGTTATGGCTGAGTTATTGCTATGTTGTGACTATGTTAATGTTATGTTATGGCTGAGTTATTGCTATGTTGTGACTATGTTAATGTTATGTTATGGCTGAGTTATTGCTATGTTGTGACTATGTTAATGTTATGTTATGGCTGAGTTATTGCTATGTTGTGACTATGTTAATGTTATGTTATGGCTGAGTTATTGCTATGTTGTGACTATGTTAATGTTATGTTATGGCTGAGTTATTGCTATGTTGTGACTATGTTAATGTTATGTTATGGCTGAGTTATTGCTATGTTGTGACTATGTTAATGTTATGTTATGGCTGAGTTATTGCTATGTTGTGACTATGTTAATGTTATGTTATGGCTGAGTTATTGCTATGTTGTGACTATGTTAATGTTATGTTATGGCTGAGTTATTGCTATGTTGTGACTATGTTAATGTTATGTTATGGCTGAGTTATTGCTATGTTGTGACTATGTTAATGTTATGTTATGGCTGAGTTATTGCTATGTTGTGACTATGTTAATGTTATGTTATGGCTGAGTTATTGCTATGTTGTGACTATGTTAATGTTATGTTATGGCTGAGTTATTGCTATGTTGTGACTATGTTAATGTTATGTTATGGCTGAGTTATTGCTATGTTGTGACTATGTTAATGTTATGTTATGGCTGAGTTATTGCTATGTTGTGACTATGTTAATGTTATGTTATGGCTGAGTTATTGCTATGTTGTGACTATGTTAATGTTATGTTATGGCTGAGTTATTGCTATGTTGTGACTATGTTAATGTTATGTTATGGCTGAGTTATTGCTATGTTGTGACTATGTTAATGTTATGTTATGGCTGAGTTATTGCTATGTTGTGACTATGTTAATGTTATGTTATGGCTGAGTTATTGCTATGTTGTGACTATGTTAATGTTATGTTATGGCTGAGTTATTGCTATGTTGTGACTATGTTAATGTTATGTTATGGCTGAGTTATTGCTATGTTGTGACTATGTTAATGTTATGTTATGGCTGAGTTATTGCTATGTTGTGACTATGTTAATGTTATGTTATGGCTGAGTTATTGCTATGTTGTGACTATGTTAATGTTATGTTATGGCTGAGTTATTGCTATGTTGTGACTATGTTAATGTTATGTTATGGCTGAGTTATTGCTATGTTGTGACTATGTTAATGTTATGTTATGGCTGAGTTATTGCTATGTTGTGACTATGTTAATGTTATGTTATGGCTGAGTTATTGCTATGTTGTGACTATGTTAATGTTATGTTATGGCTGAGTTATTGCTATGTTGTGACTATGTTAATGTTATGTTATGGCTGAGTTATTGCTATGTTGTGACTATGTTAATGTTATGTTATGGCTGAGTTATTGCTATGTTGTGACTATGTTAATGTTATGTTATGGCTGAGTTATTGCTATGTTGTGACTATGTTAATGTTATGTTATGGCTGAGTTATTGCTATGTTGTGACTATGTTAATGTTATGTTATGGCTGAGTTATTGCTATGTTGTGACTATGTTAATGTTATGTTATGGCTGAGTTATTGCTATGTTGTGACTATGTTAATGTTATGTTATGGCTGAGTTATTGCTATGTTGTGACTATGTTAATGTTATGTTATGGCTGAGTTATTGCTATGTTGTGACTATGTTAATGTTATGTTATGGCTGAGTTATTGCTATGTTGTGACTATGTTAATGTTATGTTATGGCTGAGTTATTGCTATGTTGTGACTATGTTAATGTTATGTTATGGCTATCTGCTGGGCCACACACAACACAATTAGTGCGGCGAAATTATTAAGATGTAAAATCGTAAGATAAAAAGAAGGGAGAGCAAAAGGGGATCTTATTTCCGAATTCGCGTTTGAGCGTGAACAACAGGTAAGAGCCTTGGCTACGAGAGCTGTTGGCAAGTTTGCTAGTCTAGCAACCTAAGTTCTAACCTAGTTGAGTCGCAGCTCGATAGTAAAAACGGAAAAATGCCTCATTTGCTCTAAGTGCTAAGTTTGCTCTGAAAAAACTCTCCCTTCTCTTTTCGCCCAAGTCCTCTTTATATACTCCTCCTTTTACGTCGGTCTACCTCCTCTCGGGCCGGATTTGTCACGGGCTTTTCCATATTTCCTTCATGATTATCTTCGGAAACTTGACATTTATCTTCGCGGAAACTTTACATTTATCTCTTTCCTCGAATAAACCGTCATCCTTATCTTTGGGCTTAAGTTCCTTAGGATCGTAAGTGGGCCGTCGTCCGCAATTCGGACCCCCTTTGGGCCGTATTGAGAGAAGCATTTTTTACTCGCGAAGTGTCCTTTGGCGTAGGTACAATTCTTCTAACGGAACCTCGTCTCTTCGTACAGCCGAGGTGGTTGATGTTGAATTAAACGTAACCCGTCCTATCACGAAGCGTGGGAAACCGTTTGAGAGACCCAACCTTCCCAATTTCCCGAAAGCTTTTGAAGATACTTCCAGAGAGAAAACCGGTGTTATACCCGTGGACCAGGGGATCGAGTTACGAAAGCTTTGGACGAGGACACATAGTCACGGGACAAGATTGGGTTCGGAACAATAGTCGACAGGTTGTCCGTGCTCGCTGGACGAGTTCTCCCGTACCTCGGCCGAGCTCGCCTGGCGAGCTGACCCATGACGAGGTCGTACTCACCCGGCGAGCTGTCCCATGTCATGGTCGAGCTTCGCCCGGCGAGCTGGCCCGTGCTTCGCCCGGCGAGCTGGCCCGTGCTTCGCCCGGCGAGCTGGCCCGTGCTTCGCCCGGCGAGCTGGCCCGTGCTTCGCCGGGCGAGCTTCGCCCGGCGAGCTGGCCCGTGCTTCGCCGGGCGAGCTTCGCCCGGCGAGCTGGCCCGTGCTTCGCCGGGCGAGCTTCGCCCGGCGAGCTGGCCCGTGCTTCGCCCGGCGAGCTGGCCCGTGCTTCGCCGGGCGAGCTCGCCCTTGTCTCGGTTGAGCTTCGCCCGGCGAGCTGGCCCGTGCTTCGCCCGGCGAGCTGGCCCGTGCTTCGCCCGGCGAGCTGGCCCGTGCTTCGCCGGGCGAGCTTCGCCCGGCGAGCTGGCCCGTGCTTCGCCGGGCGAGCTTCGCCCGGCGAGCTGGCCCGTGCTTCGCCGGGCGAGCTCGCTTTGTGTCGGTCGAGTTCACGGCGAGCTGGCCCGTGCTTCGCCGGGCGAGCTTCGCCCGGCGAGCTGGCCCGTGCTTCGCCGGGCGAGCTTCGCCCGGCGAGCTGGCCCGTGCTTCGCCGGGCGAGTTGGCCCATGCTCGCCGGGCGAGTAGACCGTACTCGTCGGGTGATCCGTTTCGGTTATTCGTTTTCTCGGTTTTTTGAAGTTTTGACCGAGATTTGGTTTTTCCGAGGGTTTTCGGGTATCGATTCCGTCGTGACCGATTTTGACCCCAACAGATATCAACTCCCCCACACTAGTCCTTTACTTGTTCACAAGTAAATTTCAAGAATAATCAAAGGGAAAATGTTTGAAAGTGGAGACTCATCACCAAAATAAACTCTTCTTAGTCATCAACATGATATCCTTGCATAATCATATCAAGTAGCAATAGCAAAGACTCTATCCAACTCTAATTTCTGTAGGCCTATCTTAACTCCTTTAACCTCTACACTCATCATCATGAATCAACAAACAACAAATCAGCCAACTCTCACATTCATTAAGCAAAATCATTAGTGAATTCTCGCAAATGGTCAATTGGTCCAAATCATTTGGTTTGGTAAGGAAATGCTTTTGTGCAAAGTGAATTAAGAGGTTTAAAATGATCTTTTACATGGTGGTTTACTCTCAAGAACAAAGTAGCCTTGACATTGCACATAATATATCTACGAAGAGATCAACTCATGCATACAATGTTCAATCTCCATTGTCCTACCCTTTCCCAAACATAAAAGCAAACTCTACTCTATTTCCCAATGTCAAACCTCACTCTCTTCACTCACCCAAAGATTTCCCAAACTCTCAAGAACACTTTCTCACTTAGAACTCTTTCACTTTTGAAGTCTACATGGTATTTTCACATCTTTGAACAATTCTTAGCTCTTACGAAACTTTGCTAGCCCCCTTTCTTTATTCTTTTCTCTTTTTTAAAAATTTTTATTTTGGGGGCCAAGACTTTCTTTACAACATGAGCTAGAAGTTTCTTTTACTTATCCCATAAAGACTAATCACTTTGAGTTCTAAGAGTCTATTCTTTTCTTTCATAACCTTTTCACATTCCCAAGATCAAACTTTACAACACTCACCCATCCCATCCTATAAGCTAGACAAAATGAGTCCCAAAGCTATCAAATAATGGAGACCAAGCATTGTCGTTCCCAATACTCTCAACATTATGCACATGTAAAGCTTTCCAAAGATGCCTCACTCAACAATCAATGATGGCTTGAAAGGAGGGAAGGGTTTAAGGGAATGGACTACCACTTGAGTTTGTCAAAAAGATTGGCAAAATAGGAGAGACAACTCAAGTGTGTATAGCCATGACTCAGCACACAAAGGACCATAAAAAAGAAGCATTAAGTTCATTCAGTTCAAATAAGATTGTAGTTGGCATCAAAGAGTAAGTTTCAGCAGTCAATGAGTTTCAAAAGGTGTTTTCAAGGCTCGAAGTCTACAAGTTTTCAAAAGAATACTCAAGCTACTTGCCATGCTTACAAAGGGTATCATATTGAGTACTAAGCATGAGGTCTTTGCAAGGTGATTAAAACACAGCTCCTTATGCATATGGATGCAACCTAAATGCTTCTAGACTCAATCCTAGAGATGCAAATGAAACATGATATAAATCTAAATGCTTGAAATTTTTCAAAATTTTTGTGGATTTTCTGTGCAAATAAGTATGCAATGCATGAGACTCATGACATGTAAACAAAACAGAAAACAATGTGAGATAGTAGACTCTCCCCCAAACTTACTTCACCAATCCCTTGTGTGAGAGTAAGCTCAAAAAAGAGATCCGATGGAAAGAAATAAACATGATATCTAAATATGTACAAGGTTGGAGTGACACATACTTGGAGTTATTGGCTGAATTGGGTGGTAGAGGACCCTTGGCCCCGGATTTGTTCCACCGGAAGGGAGGGGCTGAAGCATAAAAGTGAAGGCAGCTGTCTAGAGTCACAATGCCACCTTTCTTCTCTTATCTAGCCTTAGACCGAACCTTAAAAACCTCAACTATCCTTATTAAAAAGCTTAAAAGAAAGAAAGATAAAGAAATATATACAATGAATAAACATGGAAATGCCTCCAAAGCGCGCTTGTTTTAAGTCTCTAGCTTGACTTTGCGTGCATGCTAATCATAGGTATCAAAAGGCTGAGCCAATGCACCTTTGGTCCTTCTCCTACAAGAACAAGAAACCAAGTGCGCAAAGGAGCACACTACTGTCCATAGAAAATAGACAGATTTTTCATCAAAGAGCTTCACTAAAGATGTATCATGAATCATGAGATGCTCTTTGAGGTTCAAATGGTCATGCGAATCAAATGCACTTGGTGGAAACACAAAGTCAACTACAGGTTCAAACGAAGTTTTAACAAAGTAGTCAACTCTATCTCCATCAACCAAATAAAACACAATGTTCACATTCTCATGATAATTTTCAGCATGGGGGTTTTCTATCTCAAGCCAGAGCTTATCCACATCACGTTCATCCCCTAAATCAGCAAGTTCAAGAAGAGGTCTAGAATTCTCAAGCATCAAAAAGTTGGACTCAAGATCAAATGAAGCACAAATATAGTTCTTGACAAAGCAAACTTCAATGTGATCTATAGCAAGCTTTTCTACTCTCAAGCCATCTAGTTTCCTAGTTTCACATATCAGATCAAGACATCCATTTATGAGCACAAGAGAATCAAGATCAGGAGCAATATTCTCTCCACAAGGCAAGCAAATTTCCTCAAGTTGAAGTTCTAAAGTGGAAATTTCTATACCTTCTAGCTGGAGTGGTGGAGCACAATACATTACCTCTTTAAGGTCATAAGCAACATCAACCTCATACAGTGTAACCTCCCTTCCTTCAATCTCTGCTTGATCCCTAATAAGGTTCATCCGGATAATTCGTGCCAGAGATCTCATTGTCTTTTCCCGGTTCTCTTTCATTTGCCAAAGCTGGTGTAACTCCACCCTTTGGTCTGGTGTGAGTATGTATATATACAAGGGTGGTGGTGTAGGAACCCTAAACAAAATATTATTAATAGAGTGGTCGAAAAATTGATCGTGAAGGAACCTTAAGTTGCTCGACCCTGTTAGAGAAGGTGTTAGATTGATAAGACGGATGTTTTGGAAGAATAAAATTTTGGAAGCACGACGTTTTTGAAACCCGACGTTTCTTCACCGCGAAGTTTTCTCGGAAAAAAATTGTATCATAAAAAAATATGATTTTGGAAGCCGGAAGCAGGACGGGAATTAAGCAGGACGGGAAGTAAGCAGGACAGGATTCGAAGCACGACGGGATCGAAGCACCACGGAAACTGAAATCAAACAAAAACCCTGATTTCAGTATTTTGGGATTTTTCGAAGAAGCCGTAGGCTCGGGAAATATTTTACATCAAGGTCAGAAATATTTTGGAGTTTATTAAAAATATTCAGCTCATCCGAACGGGTGTAGAAAAATATTCGGGATTGATCGCGGGTCGAAAATTCACCAGAAGAGCCGGAATCAGTCGAATTGACCGAGAAGCTTGAGGTGGCTTGATTTATGAGATAAGGACGTGGTGTCAACTGCCTGGCATGGTATCTGGCAAGGGAAGCACAAAATATTTAAGCTCAGGAGATCACAGCATGCGGAGTGACACACAGAAGCACGAGGTGCCGCTCAATCTGCGACCGAGGCATGTTGATCGATATGTGGCCGATTTGGTGTCAAAGTGCATGTAAGCAGGCTATGCCTTCAGACATGTGGAGGACTTAGTGTCAACTGCCTGGCATGGTATCTGGCAAGGGAAGCACAAAATATTTAAGCTCAGGAGATCACAGCATGCGGAGTGACACACAGAAGCACGAGGTGCCGCTCACTGGCGAAACATGCTGATCGACATGTGTACGCTGTGGTGTTGATCTGCATGAAACCAGTCCATGCCATCATACATGTGGAGGATGTGGTGTCTTCATGCATGCCATCCTGTTCATGCAATCAGACATGTGGAGGACTTAGTGTCAACTGCCTGGCATGGTATCTGGCAAGGGAAGCACAAAATATTTAAGCTCAGGAGATCACAGCATGCGGAGTGACACACAGAAGCACGAGGTGCCGCTCAATCTGCGGCAGAGGCATGTTGATCGATATGTGGCGATTTGGTGTCAAAGTGCATGTAAGCAGGCTATGCCTTCAGACATGTGGAGGACTTAGTGTCAACTGCCTGGCATGGTATCTGGCAAGGGAAGCACAAAATATTTAAGCTCAGGAGATCACAGCATGCGGAGTGACACACAGAAGCACGAGGTGCCGCTCAATCTGCGGCAGAGGCATGTTGATCGATATGTGGCGATTTGGTGTCAAAGTGCATGTAAGCAGGCTATGCCTTCAGACATGTGGAGGACTTAGTGTCAACTGCCTGGCATGGTATCTGGCAAGGGAAGCACAAAATATTTAAGCTCAGGAGATCACAGCATGCGGAGTGACACACAGAAGCACGAGGTGCCGCTCAATCTGCGGCAGAGGCATGTTGATCGATATGTGGCGATTTGGTGTCAAAGTGCATGTAAGCAGGCTATGCCTTCAGACATGTGGAGGACTTAGTGTCAACTGCCTGGCATGGTATCTGGCAAGGGAAGCACAAAATATTTAAGCTCAGGAGATCACAGCATGCGGAGTGACACACAGAAGCACGAGGTGCCGCTCAATCTGCGGCAGAGGCATGTTGATCGATATGTGGCGATTTGGTGTCAAAGTGCATGTAAGCAGGCTATGCCTTCAGACATGTGGAGGACTTAGTGTCAACTGCCTGGCATGGTATCTGGCAAGGGAAGCACAAAATATTTAAGCTCAGGAGATCACAGCATGCGGAGTGACACACAGAAGCACGAGGTGCCGCTCAATCTGCGGCAGAGGCATGTTGATCGATATGTGGCGATTTGGTGTCAAAGTGCATGTAAGCAGGCTATGCCTTCAGACATGTGGAGGACTTAGTGTCAACTGCCTGGCATGGTATCTGGCAAGGGAAGCACAAAATATTTAAGCTCAGGAGATCACAGCATGCGGAGTGACACACAGAAGCACGAGGTGCCGCTCAATCTGCGGCAGAGGCATGTTGATCGATATGTGGCGATTTGGTGTCAAAGTGCATGTAAGCAGGCTATGCCTTCAGACATGTGGAGGACTTAGTGTCAACTGCCTGGCATGGTATCTGGCAAGGGAAGCACAAAATATTTAAGCTCAGGAGATCACAGCATGCGGAGTGACACACAGAAGCACGAGGTGCCGCTCAATCTGCGGCAGAGGCATGTTGATCGATATGTGGCGATTTGGTGTCAAAGTGCATGTAAGCAGGCTATGCCTTCAGACATGTGGAGGACTTAGTGTCAACTGCCTGGCATGGTATCTGGCAAGGGAAGCACAAAATATTTAAGCTCAGGAGATCACAGCATGCGGAGTGACACACAGAAGCACGAGGTGCCGCTCAATCTGCGGCAGAGGCATGTTGATCGATATGTGGCGATTTGGTATTAGTTATATATTGGCCGACAGCATGTGCGTAACCCGCCATTGCTAGGCATATTGTGGGTGAGTTAGCGTTCCTTCAGACCTCGTACCCGGCGGGTTCAAGGAAACCCCTTATTCGCTGGAACGGGAAGACTCAGAGAGACGGGGTCATGGCCTAAGGCTGAGTTATTACACGACGGTGTAATGTGGCAGTGACCCGAAGGACTGTGGGCTGTCGCGGCTGTCGCGCGGTGACCTGAATGACTGTGGGCCGCGGTCGGTTGAAAGTTCCTTCTTCTAGCCTTCGTGGTAGGGAGATAGGATATTGCCGATGATGAAGGAGGAACCAAACGTCACCTGGTCCTAGTTATATTATATTATGTTAAGGGTTTGGTAAGCCCTAGTTTATCGATTTACGAGTTTTAGCGACTATCTTATAGTATCGATATTTTACTCGTATTATTTTCTGCTGCGGATTTCTGATTGCTTATTATTACTATTATTGATTTGGGTTATTAGGTGAACCTCTCACTTTAGATTTGTTTGGGGTGGGATAGCGAGGGGCTGTTTTTGTTAGTTGGGGATTGTAACTCACTGAGTAATGCTAGATTACTCACTCCTCACTCTTTGTTGTTTTCAGGTGACCAGTAGAGTTCGTAGTGGTCACGGGAAGTTAGGCCGGCTGGTGTAGTATTTTCATATTTTTGCTTGCGACATTTTCAGACTATAAGTATGTATCTTTTGCTCTCTTGGCATGCCACTACGTGTATAATATTTTGTGTGTTGTGAACCGAATATGTTATAAAATAAATAAAGCAATGTTTTATGTAAATGCCTTGTTGTATCTGATATTAGCTTTGTCCAAGCTAGGACAACGTCAGATTGAGGTACGGGTTGAGGAGTCTTAGGCCTTGATCTGACGGGAAGTGTTAGTGGTCGAACTAGCTTAGTCACGAATTCCACTATTTGTGACCTTGGCTGGAACGCCCCTAGCCCGTCATGTAACGCTCTAGAACCTTGGTAGAAAGTTGGTCCATCGGTCATGTTCTTGTTTGATTGTTGGCCGGTGTTTTGACCTATACCTAGAACGGTTCAGGGGTGTTACAGAGGTGGTATCAGAGCATGGTTTCGTCCATGCGTGACACAAGTGCTTTCAATTATTTTTATCGAGTCAAAAGAATCGTAAAAAGATGCTTTAGGAAACGAGCCACTTCCTGTGTTTAGTTATATAGGATTAGGACTTACCCTATTATTTGCGTGCAGATGGCTAATCGCGGGATAGGTAATGATGGACGAGATCGGATTTGGGGAGAGGGTAGGGATTCGACTGGAAGAGGATTGGGCTACAGATCAGACCAGGGTAATGGCAATGGTGTTAGTGAGATGTTTGGACATGATAGGAGTCCTCCTCAGAGAACAAGATCGTTTCTGGTGTACGGTAACAGGACCCGAGTTAACCGAGAAGACAGTTTGTCGAGCATTAGTCCAAGTTGTATTTGGGCCCAGAGACATCAGTATTATCAATCCGCTCAATCAAACCTAAGGACAGATCAGAACCATGCCAGAGAAAGACCACAAGATCAAGGAGCAGAAAACACCCTGAAGCTTTTACATGACGTGATGACCAAGGCATTAAGTAACCAGGCCACACATACTCATACTCCTGAAGTTTCCAAGCTGTTATATACCATGAAGAACATTGGATCCCACAAATACAAAGGAGGATCAGATCCTATTGAAGCCGACAAGTGGATAACAATGATGGAGAAGAATTTTGAAGCCATGGAGTGCCCAGAAGAATACAAGAAGAAGATCGCAGTGTACTATCTGGAGGGAGACGCAACAGGATGGTAGGACAGCATAGAAAGGCAGCGTGGACATACCATCACATCATGGGAATCGTTCAAGGGAGAGTTCGAGAGGAAGTACTTTCCTCCTGAAGCAAAGCATCGGTTGGATCGTCATTTTATGAACCTTTTTCAAGGAGATAGGCCAGTGAGGAGCTATGATTCTGAGTTCACAAGGTTGAGGCGACATGTTTTTGATGGGCGTGAAGATGAAGGAACTATGATCCGTAACTTCATGTACGGATTAAAGCCAGAGCTTGGAAGGCGATTAGATGGGAGAAACTTTAGCAGCTTATCGGATCTGGTGGAAAAGGCCGTTAATGTTGAGGCTGTATTAGAGGTTGAAAGAAAGGTTACACAACATTCTGGTGGACAGACGAAGTTCAACCAAGGAGAAAGGCCAAATTACAACAAGGGTCCGAGATTTAACAAAGGCAAAGGCCGAGGATTTGGAGGCCAAGTCAATAATCGGGGTAACTCTGGGGTCTGTTACATATGTGGTCAACCGAGAAACATTTCAAGGTTCTGTTCCTGCAATCAGCGAAGCAACCAGCAGGGTTTTTCAACGGTAAGGATGGAAGATGTCACTTGTTACTCTTGCTTCAAGAAAGGCCATTATGCATCGTCATGTCCAAACAAGCCAATGCCTGCGACACCTCTCGCGATCCGAGCTCCTCCTAGCCGTCCAGCAACTGAGCCAGCACCAAAGAAGCAAAACCTAGGAGGTAGAGTTTATGCCTTAGGTATAGAAAACCCAGACAATGCAGGACCGTCTAAGGGTCCCATTACAGGTATTGTGGGTGTTAAACCTCCTCTTTTTATTGCATGAGCTTTGTGTAGATCTAGTTGTTGGAATTTAGTTAGGATTCTGGTTAGGTATAGATTGCTTGATCGCTAGGTTGCTTAGAAATATTTCGATTGTGATTGTTGATTGTGTGAGTCTTGATTAGTATTTATGTGATTGAGGTATTGTTGATTGAGTTACTCTGGCAGGAACCATACATGTTGCTGGTAAAACCACACATGTATTGTTCGACTCGGGGGCAACACATATTTATGTGACCCCTAAGGTAGCTGCCAAGTTTTGGGATTGCTTTTTGGTTGACAAGGTAAATGTGGCAGTCTTGACCCCTGCAGACCGAACCCTTCAAGCGCATCAGTGTATCAAGAATGTTGCTTTGGTCATTCAAGAGAAAGAGTTTGTGGCAGATTTGTTAGTCGTGCCTTTGGAAGGGTACAAAGTAATCCTTGGAATGGATTGGTTATCGAGCTATGGAGTTCAGATCGATTGTGAAAAGGGAAGGCTGCTGTTTGGCAGAGGCAAACGTCCAAAGATGGTATACTATGGAATCAGTCCTAGTATGACCGTGTCACTGGTAGCAGCATTGCGAGTACAAGATTTGCTTGAAGACGGGGAAGTGTATTTGATAACTTTATCGGTTAGTGGAGAAGCCACCAACAATGAAGTTAAGATCGAAGACATAGAAGTGGTCCAGGAGTTTGAGGATGTCTTTGCGCCATTAAAGGAATTACCTCCACCTCGGAGTAATCCCTTTACTATTACTTTGGAGCCTGAAGCAAAACCTATAGCTAAGGCACCGTATCGAATGGCACCTGCGGAGTTGGCTGAGCTGAAGAAACAATTGGAAGATCTATTGGAAAAGGATTCATCCGGTCAAGCTCTTCACCTTGGGGAGCTCCTGTTCTATTTGTGAAGAAGAAAGATGGAAGCATGAGGTTGTGTATCGATTATCGCGGTATCAACAACATCACCATAAAAGACAAGTATCCTCTTCCGAGGATAGATGAGCTGTTGGACCAACTTAAGGGAGCTAGTTGGTTTTCGAAGATTTATTTGGCATCAGGGTATCACCAAATTTCTATTGCCAAGTCAGACATTATGAAGACAGCATTTCGGACGAGGTACGGGCAGTATGAGTTCGTTGTTATGCCCTTTGGTCTCACCAACGCCCCTGCAACTTTCATGCGATTGATGAATGACGTGTTCCATGACTACCTCGACAAGTTCGTGATCATTTTCATTGACGACATCCTGGTGTATTCAAGAAGTAAGGAAGAGCACAAAGAGCATTTGAGACTGGTTATGGAGAGGTTACGAAATCAGAAGCTGTTTGTTAAGTTTAGAAAATGTTCGTTTTGGAAGATAGAGTAGGATTTCTTGGTCACATAGTATCAGGAAAGGGCGTGGCTGCTGATCCAGATAAGGTCCAAGCCATACGAGAATGGCCTCGACCTACCATAGTGACGAAAGTGAGGAGTTTTCTCGGACTCGCGAGTAATTATCGGAAGTTTGTTAAGGACTTTTCCTCCATTGCAAAGCCTTTAACTAAACTGACCGGTAAAGGAGTTCCTTTCATATGGGCGGAAGAAACGGAGAAGGCATTCAAGAAGTTGAAGGAAGCTCTCACAAGTGCACCTGTGTTAGCTTTGCCCGAGTAAGGTAAACCTTACACGGTATACAAGGATGCTTCACGAGTTGGTTTAGGTTGTGTGTTAATGCAAGATGGGAGAGTCATTGCATATGCCTCGCGGCAACTACGAAAGCATGAAGATAACTACAGCACACACGACTTGGAGCTAGCGGCCGTGGTATTCGCTTTGCGGATTTGGAGATCATACTTGTACGGAGAAGAATTGGAGGTATACACAGACCACCAAAGTCTTAAATACCTCTTCACCCAGCCAGAGCTCAACCTGCGTCAGCGTAGATGGATGGAGTTCGTGGCTGACTATGACCTAAGGATTCGCTACCATCCTGGTAAAGCGAATATGGTTGGGGATGCCTTAAGTCGAAGGAAGATGGATGCTGACATGGAAAAATAAGTGGAGTTGTTGAACCAAGAGCTGAAGCAAGTAAAGTTGGTCGTTTTGGAGGGACAAACCAGTGAACCATTGGGAGTACAAGCAGTGAATCAGGCCAGCTTGATTTAGAAGATTCGAGAGGAGCAACTTAAAGACGAGAAACTACAGAAGATTGCTGAAGAACTCAGAGTGCAAGGTGGACGAAATACTGCTGGATACTACTTGGCGGAAGATGGAACTTTTCTTATCAATGGAAGGATCACCGTTCCAAAACGACAAGGGCTGAGAGATGAGATACTAAGGGTCGCGCACCATTCCTTACTTAGTATTCATCCTGGAAGTTCAAAGATGTACCGGGACGTGAGAAGATACTATCATTGGCCGGGCATGAAGAGATCAGTAGCGCAATGGGTTGCACAGTGTGCAACTTGTCAACAAGTTAAATTCGAGCATCAAGTTCCAGGAGGATTGTTGCAGAATCTTCCGATACCTCAATGGAAATGTGACTCTATTTCCACGGATTTCATCACTAGATTACCCACTGCTCGAGGTAGATCAAACAACTCAATATGGGTGATTGTGGATAGGTTAACCAAGGTTACACACTTATTGCCTATGAGAGACACAAATAAAGTCAAGTATTGGCCGAGATTTACATCGACCAGATCGTGAATTTACATGGCGTACCTTCAGACATCGTCTCAGATCGTGATCCTAGATTCACGGCAGCATTTTGGGAAGGACTACAAGAATCCTTGGGAACTAAACTGTTCAAAAGCACAGTGTTCCATCCAGAAACAGATGGCCAAACAGAGAGAAGAATCCGGACCATAGAGGACATGCTTTGGATGTGTATTTTAGGTTGGGCAGGAAACTAGGAAAAGCATCTACCGTTGGTCGAGTTCTCATATAACAACAGTCATCATGCGAGCATAAGAATGCCACCTTATGAAGCACTGTATGGAAGGCCGTGCAAAACACTTTTGTGTTGGACGGAAGTGGGAGAAAGAAGAATGTTTGGATCGCCTATTGCAGAAGAGACTATGATTACGCTGGACATGATCCAGACCAACATGAAGAAGGCTTAGGACCGTCAGAAGAAGTACACCGACCAGTCGAGAAGAGAGGTAACTTTTGAGATAGGAGATTGGGTCTACTTGAAGGTTACATCAAAAAAAGGGAAAGACAGATTTGGCAAGGTCGGGAACCTCGCAGTCAGATTCATTGGTCCGTACAAGATCATCGGAAAGGTTGGTGAGGTAGCTTATCGATTGGATCTGCCTGAGGATATGCATCTACACCCGATATCCATGTTTCCATGCTCGGGAAACATATACAAGATCCAAGTGTTGTTGAGCCCGAGAGAATTGATGAGCTAAGGACGAACCTTACATATCCAGAAGGACCAATCCGACTTGGAGAAAGGTGTGTTCGAAAACTGAAGAATCGAGAGATTAAAGGCCAACCACCTAGAGTTTTTCCGAGAGGATGTCATGATGGAAGAAGGAGGCCCCTCAGAACCTTAGAATTCAAGGACGAATTCTGTTAAGGGGGGGGGGGGAGAATGTAGGAACCCTTAAAAAAAATATTATAAATAGAGTGCTCAAAGAATTGATCGTGAAGGAACCTTAAGCAGCTCGGCCCTGTTAGAGAAGGTGTTAGATTGATAAGACGGATGTTTTGGAAGAATAAAAATTTTGGAAGCACGATGTCTTAGAAGCACGACGTTTTTGAAACCCGACGTTTCTTCACCGCAAAATTTTCCCGGAAAAATTTTGTATCATTAAAAAATATGATTTTGGAAGCCGGAAGCAAGACGGGAATTTAAGCAAGACAGGAAGTAAGCAGGACGGGAAGTAAGCAAGACGGAATTTAAGCAAGACAGGAAGTAAGCAGGACGGAAGTAAGCAAGACGGAATTTAAGCAAGACAGGAAGTAAGCAGGACGGAAGTAAGCAAGACGGAATTTAAGCAAGACAGGAAGTAAGCAGGACGGAAGTAAGCAAGACGGAATTTAAGCAAGACAGGAAGTAAGCAGGACGGAAGTAAGCAAGACGGAATTTAAGCAAGACAGGAAGTAAGCAGGACGGAAGTAAGCAAGACGGAATTTAAGCAAGACAGGAAGTAAGCAGGACGGAAGTAAGCAAGACGGAATTTAAGCAAGACAGGAAGTAAGCAGGACGGAAGTAAGCAAGACGGAATTTAAGCAAGACAGGAAGTAAGCAGGACGGAAGTAAGCAAGACGGAATTTAAGCAAGACAGGAAGTAAGCAGGACGGAAGTAAGCAAGACGGAATTTAAGCAAGACAGGAAGTAAGCAGGACGGAAGTAAGCAAGACGGAATTTAAGCAAGACAGGAAGTAAGCAGGACGGAAGTAAGCAAGACGGAATTTAAGCAAGACAGGAAGTAAGCAGGACGGAAGTAAGCAAGACGGAATTTAAGCAAGACAGGAAGTAAGCAGGACGGAAGTAAGCAAGACGGAATTTAAGCAAGACAGGAAGTAAGCAGGACGGAAGTAAGCAAGACGGAATTTAAGCAAGACAGGAAGTAAGCAGGACGGAAGTAAGCAAGACGGAATTTAAGCAAGACAGGAAGTAAGCAGGACGGAAGTAAGCAAGACGGAATTTAAGCAAGACAGGAAGTAAGCAGGACGGAAGTAAGCAAGACGGAATTTAAGCAAGACAGGAAGTAAGCAGGACGGAAGTAAGCAAGACGGAATTTAAGCAAGACAGGAAGTAAGCAGGACGGAAGTAAGCAAGACGGAATTTAAGCAAGACAGGAAGTAAGCAGGACGGAAGTAAGCAAGACGGAATTTAAGCAAGACAGGAAGTAAGCAGGACGGAAGTAAGCAAGACGGAATTTAAGCAAGACAGGAAGTAAGCAGGACGGAAGTAAGCAAGACGGAATTTAAGCAAGACAGGAAGTAAGCAGGACGGAAGTAAGCAAGACGGAATTTAAGCAAGACAGGAAGTAAGCAGGACGGAAGTAAGCAAGACGGAATTTAAGCAAGACAGGAAGTAAGCAGGACGGAAGTAAGCAAGACGGAATTTAAGCAAGACAGGAAGTAAGCAGGACGGAAGTAAGCAAGACGGAATTTAAGCAAGACAGGAAGTAAGCAGGACGGAAGTAAGCAAGACGGAATTTAAGCAAGACAGGAAGTAAGCAGGACGGAAGTAAGCAAGACGGAATTTAAGCAAGACAGGAAGTAAGCAGGACGGAAGTAAGCAAGACGGAATTTAAGCAAGACAGGAAGTAAGCAGGACGGAAGTAAGCAAGACGGAATTTAAGCAAGACAGGAAGTAAGCAGGACGGAAGTAAGCAAGACGGAATTTAAGCAAGACAGGAAGTAAGCAGGACGGAAGTAAGCAAGACGGAATTTAAGCAAGACAGGAAGTAAGCAGGACGGAAGTAAGCAAGACGGAATTTAAGCAAGACAGGAAGTAAGCAGGACGGAAGTAAGCAAGACGGAATTTAAGCAAGACAGGAAGTAAGCAGGACGGAAGTAAGCAAGACGGAATTTAAGCAAGACAGGAAGTAAGCAGGACGGAAGTAAGCAAGACGGAATTTAAGCAAGACAGGAAGTAAGCAGGACGGAAGTAAGCAAGACGGAATTTAAGCAAGACAGGAAGTAAGCAGGACGGAAGTAAGCAAGACGGAATTTAAGCAAGACAGGAAGTAAGCAGGACGGAAGTAAGCAAGACGGAATTTAAGCAAGACAGGAAGTAAGCAGGACGGAAGTAAGCAAGACGGAATTTAAGCAAGACAGGAAGTAAGCAGGACGGAAGTAAGCAAGACGGAATTTAAGCAAGACAGGAAGTAAGCAGGACGGAAGTAAGCAAGACGGAATTTAAGCAAGACAGGAAGTAAGCAGGACGGAAGTAAGCAAGACGCTGTGGTGTTGATCTGCATGAAACCAGTCCATGCCATCATACATGTGGAGGAAATGGTGTCTTCATGCATGCCATCCTGGTCATGCATTCAGACATGTGGAGCACGAGGTGCCGCCGCGCATGCGTCTGGAGCCATGCAAAGCGACACACGGGCTGCCACACGGCCTGTTTCTGATTGGTTGCTGCTTCCTATAAATACCCCACGACCCCATATCATTTCATACCATACAGACCAGTTCAAAGTCAGTTAAAAACGTGAGAGAGAAAGCAAAGGAAGAAAGTTAGAGTTTCGATCATTTTCGATCCTTTTTCGGCAGATTTTGAGAGTTTTCGAGAACAGTTACTCTGTCCGATTTGAGTCGACATCTGAAGAAGATTCTGCTCAAGTGAAGATCAGTCCAGACGTGGGTCTACATGTGAAGGTCAGAAAAGGGTTCGGATCGCAGAAGACGGACACGGGGTCAACGCCACGGTCAACCAAAAACTGTGAGTTATAATTAATTGTTTGCTAAGTTGTTATCATGCAGATTCCTGTTACTTGGAAGTTGGATCATGGCAGGGGGCCAGGTCTAAACTAAGTAACGGTTTGTTTACTTAATAGTAATGGTTAGGTTGATTAGTTAATAGCATGCTTAGTTATTGTTTGAGAATCGTACTAGCATGCTAATCGTTAGGTTGATTGGTTAGTTAGCGAATGCTTAGATGTTATCGCTAGGTTGCGGTTAGTTAGATATTCTGGAATTAGTCTTTATGCTAGATTCTAGAATGTGGTTGATTGTGTTGATTGTGATTATTGCTTGGAACCTTGGTTATATTACTGATTTTAGTATTAGTTATATATTGGCCGATAGCATGTGCGTAACCCACCATTGCTAGGCATATTGTGGGTGAGTTAGCGTTCCTTCAGACCTCGTACCCGGCGGGTTCAAGGAAACCCCTTATTCGCTGGATCGGGAAGACTCAGAGAGACAGGGTCATGGCCTAAGGCTGAGTTATTACACGACGGTGAAATGTGGCAGTGATCCGAAGGACTGTGGGCTGTCGCGCGGTGATCCGAATGACTGTGGGCGGTTGAAAGTTCCTTCTTCTAGCCTTCGTGGTAGGAAGATAGTATATTGCCGATGATGAAGGAGGAACCTAACGTCACCTGGTCCTAGTTATATTATATTATGTTAAGGATTTGGCAAACCCTAGTTTATCGATTTACAAATTTTAGTGACTATCTTATAGTATCAATATTTTACTCGTATTATTTTCTGCTGCGGATTTCTGATTGCGTATTATTACTATTATTGATTTGGGTTATTAGGTAAACCTCTCGTTTTAGATTTGTTTGGGGTGGGATAGCGAGGGGTTGTATTTGTTAGTTGGGGATTGTAACTCAATGAGTAATGCTAGATTACTCACTCCTCACTCTTTGTTGTTTTCAGGTGACCAGTAGAGTTCGTAGTGGTCGCGGGACGTTAGGCCGGCTGGTGTAGTATTTTCATATTTTTGCTTGCGACATTTTCAGACTATAAGTATGTATCTTTTGCTCTCTTGGCATGCCACTACGTGTATAATATTTTGTATGTTGTGAACCGAATATGTTATAAAATAAATAAAGCGATGTTTTATGTAAATGCCTTGTTGTATCTGATATTAGCTTTATCCAAGCTAGCACAACGTCAGATTGAGGTACGGGTTGAGGAGTCTTAGGCCTTGATCTGACGGGACGTGTTGGTGGTCGAACTGGCTTAGTCACGAATGGCACTCTTTGTGACCTTGGCCGGAACGCCCCTAGCCCGTCATGTAACGCTCTAGAACCTTGGTAGAAAGTTGGTCCATCGATCATGTTCTTGTTTGATTGTTGGCCGGTGGTTTGACCTATACCTAGAACGGTTCGGGGGTGTTACAGGTGGCTCCACATATGGCTCATTGTCAATGTGATCTTCAAATGTGTTTTCCTCTTCTTGTGGCCTCTCAAAGTAGCTTGAAGCCATCGCTACAAAACAGAAAACCTAGAATAGAAAGTTAGTAACTATACAAAAGCAAAAAAAGCAAGAAAATAAAGTTTAGTCTCAAGAAAGATCGAAATCCTAATGATAAATCTACGAGTTCTCCGACAACGGCGCCAAATTGTAGTATAGTGATAAGTATTTCCTCACTGCCACGCTGGTGACCCGGTTCGACCGCAACGGCCAAATTGTAGTATAGTGATAAGTATTTCCTCACTGCCACGCTGGTGACCCGGTTCGACCGCAACGGCCAAATTGTAGTATAGTGATAAGTATTTCCTCACTGCCACGCTGGTGACCCGGTTCGACCGCAACGGCCAAATTGTAGTATAGTGATAAGTATTTCCGCCTGTCACGCGGGTGACCCGGGTTCGATCCCCGGCAACGGCGCCAAATTGATGTTAGGAGTTTTCAAGGCTTCTAGGATCAATCAAAGTAGTATATAAGAGTG
Organism: Brassica carinata; assembly: GCA_016771965.1. Lineage (NCBI taxonomy): Eukaryota > Viridiplantae > Streptophyta > Magnoliopsida > Brassicales > Brassicaceae > Brassica > Brassica carinata. The sequence continues at coordinate 10,067,434 of CM028694.1, forward strand.
TCAATCCAATCCTAAGTGATTCTGAAACAAAGAGAATGCAGGTTCATGCTTAATCTAAGTGCAGCCAATAAGTGAGATGGTTTTTAAACTAAGACAATACTTAAATGCAATAAAAGACAAATTTCAATACGAGGAGATGAGATTCATGGGTATAGGGACTTGATCTTAAGTGATTAAGGTTCAATCCAAGATGTCAAACTTTTCAATCAATCTATTTCCTTATGGCTAGACACTATGATAAAAAACTCTATCCCTAGATGAATGTTCTTTTGCAATGATCACCCAAATACATCAAATCCCTTTGACTATAATGATCAAGGCAAACATTATAAATTTGTGTAATAGCAATCCTAACTCCTTTAACAACTAATCCCTTACGTAAAGCAAGCTAAAAGCATAAATGAGTTGATTCAGGCATTTCATCGAACACCTTCCGGGTGGAAATGCCTATGTTTGAGAGGCCAACTCAAATATAGCATTAATAACACTCAATCAAGCAAGGAAAAGAAAGATCTACACTAAAACACCCTAGATCTTCACTTAATCATCCTAATCACCCTAACCTATGGATCCAAAATGTGTTTACTCACTAATCTCCATGAGAAATCTTAAATCTATGTAAGATTCAAGGCTAATCATGTTTGTGAGAAGGAGAAACAAGATATAAGATGAAAAACTTCATTAAATTGATGGAAAGATTCAAGCTTTATAAAAATGAGGCAAAGTGTTTTAAAGAGAAAATGAGACACATTAGGGTTTTTGGAGTTTAAAACTATTTATAAGAGGTCCAAACTCGTCCTGGTTCAATTGAAGTAAACCGGGTCGAACCAGGGTAAACCGGTCAACCTTCCCAAATCACGCTTAGCTTTCTCCACAACGGGTTACATGACCGCTCCTCTTGACCGCTGTGAGTTATTACGCGCGGGATGATGAACCCGTGTTGTTCCAAGCCGTTGTGCCGTTTCGAGTTTGTTTCGGACCATCTGACAAGCTTCGTCGTCACCGGCTCAAGACCTCTCCATCTCCGCGTCGTGCTCTTCTCCTCCTCTGCAATCCGGTACAAGCTCGAGTTCAAGTTCTTCACCTCTGCTCGTCGACCCCGTGATTCCTCCACCGCCGTGCTCTCCACACACGGTGAACCCTCTGTTTCCTGAGCTTCTCCTCTGTAACATTACAGCGACCGCGACTGGCTCTCTTCACCGTCGAAGCCATCCTCCGTGTCGCGAATCAGTTATGGTAAGAGACTCTTACCGTAAGACCAATCCCGAGCTCCAATTGCTGTCGTTAGCTCTCAAGCTCGTCGTGCTCATCTCCTCCGCCTCGATTCACGCCGTCGTCGTCACGGACATCTTCAGATCGAGAAGCTCGTGCTCCAATGGTGACTTTTAGACTATTTGCACATTAGGTCCTCCAGCTTCTGATTCCTTTTCATTGTTGCCCAAGCTTTCATAATTGCAGAAACATCCTCTCCAATTAGCCCCATACTTCTGATTGTGACAATTAAGCCCAGGCGGATGTTCTTAATTTGCAACTTGGTCCCTCATCTCTTGATTTCTTTCAATCTGGCCACAAACTCTGTAAATTGCAAGAATAACCTCCGAATTTGGCCTGAAACTCCCAGATGTGCACTCCAGCCCCTATGATATGCATTGAACAAATATATGCAATGTAGACACCTAAATGCAACTCAAAACACTAATATGAATAAGAAATGGATTCTAAAAACTATGAAAATCATAAGATATCATCATGTTTTGTATCTTTAACTCAGCCATAATAAAACAATTATTCAGCCGTAATTAAACAATATCTGAGCTGTGATGAAACAATAACTGAGCTGTAAAGAAACAGTAACTCAGCTGTATTGTAAACAATAACTCAACGTATTTATACAATAACTCAGCCATAAGAAAACGATAACTCAGCCAAAATCATAATAGTTTTCATACATTAATTTGTTGTTCGACATACATAATGGCATATCAAAAAAAACATAAAAAGATAAGATTCTGATACATTACATCAACACCACTTCCTTGTGTCCCTAAACAGGCTTATCGGTTCAAAATCACTTAAGAACAACCCCAGCTCTTTGATCCAGAAACAACGGTTACACATGTTGTCATCCTTAGTGACATCAATGTGCCACAAGCAGAGACATTGTCGCCAATAAGATTTGCACATTAGGTCCTCCAGCTTCTGATTCCTTTTCATTGTTGCCCAAGCTTTCATAATTGCAGAAACATCCTCTCCAATTAGCCCCATACTTCTGATTGTGACAATTAAGCCCAGGCGGATGTTCTTAATTTGCAACTTGGTCCCTCATCTCTTGATTTCTTTCAATCTGGCCACAAACTCTGTAAATTGCAAGAATAACCTCCGAATTTGGCCTGAAACTCCCAGATGTGCACTCCAGCCCCTATGATATGCATTGAACAAATATATGCAATGTAGACACCTAAATGCAACTCAAAACACTAATATGAATAAGAAATGGATTCTAAAACTATGAAAATCATAAGATATCATCATGTTTTGTATCTTTAACTCACCATAAGAAAACGATAACTCACCAAAATCATAATAGTTTTCATACATTAATTTGTTGTTCGACATACATAATGGCATATCAAAAAAAACATAAAAAGATAAGATTCTGATACATTACATCAACACCACTTCCTTGTGTCCCTAAACAGGCTTATCGGTTCAAAATCACTTAAGAACAACCCCAGCTCTTTGATCCAGAAACAACGGTTACACATGTTGTCATCCTTAGTGACATCAATGTGCCACAAGCAGAGACATTGTCGCTCAATAAGATTTGCACATTAGCAACTGTAGAACGACGGAAGAAAAGCTGAAATGAATAGGGCCCTCTTTTCTCGGAACTTGTCACAATGCCACAAACCCCATCCGCATTTCACAGATCGTACTAGTTTTCCGATCATTTCTGCTGTTTCTTTTGGAATAGCAGCTAAATACTGCCCATCACCCCAAAAGATTGCTCGAGTCATTGCGCGTGTGTACACAGCACACTCATATCTTGCATCTGCTGCACGTTTCATGAGAGAAAACACTTCTTCTTTAAGGCTGAATGAGAAGAAAAACTAAACACCCTTTATATAAAGTGTGCTTGGATTTCTCTCAGCGTAGAAAGTTTTCAACAACTCAGAAGGCATATTGAGTCCCAGGAAACGGATAACACATCGAGAGAATGGTATACCCTACGCCGTCCTGCTAACGCCTTCATCGACCTGGATGATGCTCTGAGGCCGTAGAGGTCTTGGAAGGAGTTACGGGCCACACGTTCAACCACTAACGCCTGAATTTCTTCCGGCAATTCAAGAAGAGGAAAATATTCCATTTATTCTCAGAGGGGTGAAAATTGAGTTAGAGAGAGAGAGAGAGAGAGGGAAAGAGAGAGAGAGAGAGAGAGAGAGAGAGAGAGAGAGAGAGAGAGAGAGAGAGAGAGAGAGAGAGAGAGAGAGAGAGAGAGAGAGAGAGAGAGAGAGAGAGAGAGAGAGAGAGAGAGAGAGAGAGAGAGAGAGAGAGAGAGAGAGAGAGAGAGAGAGAGAGAGAGAGCAATTGTGTAAAAAAATAGAGAGTTGAAATTCTAATTGTTTGAGAATTACCTTAGTAATCGGCAGTAAAACGGTTTTATTATTTCCTCGATTCATATAACTCAGCCGTCTCACTCAATTATAACTCAGCCATCTCGCTATAAAGAGTAATTCAATTCGCTACATTTTCGTATTTTGGGCGGGAATTAATACCATAACACAGCCGCAATGTATTTCATTCAATGACTAAGCCATTTCATTTTAATAACTTAGCCGAAATTGAATTCGCGATGTTTTGTATTTTGGGCGGGAATTTTAAAAATAAACAATTACGTAGGAACAATACCGCCACATCACTTCAATCAATTATACCGCCCTTTATTAGGCGTGTGAAAATACGTTACGGCTGAAACTAATATCGAGACCTTTATAATATCGAGACAATAATAATTTGGATAATGAAGTTTCTAGTTAGGTTGCTTTAATTTAGTCGTATATAAACGAGAACCTGACCGAAACCGTAACTCAGTCGTGTTTATAACTCAATATCTTGTTTAAAATTATCCAATTACTCAGCCTTTGTTAAACAATAACTCAGCCTTTAAGTATTAATTACTCAGCCTTGAAGTTACAATAACTCATCCATATTGTTTAAAACAGACTCTTATAGAAAACATAACCCATCAAGTATTAATAACTCAGCCTTTAAGTATTAATTACTCAGCCTTTGTTAAACAATAACTCAGCCTTTAAGTATTAATTACTCAGCCTTTGTTAAACAATAACTCAGCCGTCTAGTATCTAAAATTTCTCATCCGTAGAGTTGCTTTCCAAACACCATGAATTATCTTAATTAAACCAAAACTCAGCCAAAATCAAAACAAAACTCAGTCGTAATGAAAACAAAACTCAGCCGTAATTATACCAAAACTCAGTCGTAATTATACCAAAACTCAGCCCAAATCATAATTGTTTTCATACATTAATATGTTGTTCGACATTCATAATGGCATAGAAAAAAACATAAAAAGATAAGATTCTGATATATTACATCTTCACCACTTCCTTGTGTCCCTAAACAGGCTCATCAGTTCAAAATCGCGGAAGAACAACACCACCTCTTTGATCCAGAAACAGCGGTTACACATGTTTTCATCCTTAGTGACATCAATGTGCCACAAGCAGAGACATTGTCGCTCCGTAAGATTTGCACAGTGGCAACTGTAGAACGACGCAACAACAGCTGACATGAACTCGGCCTTCCTTGCGCGGAACTCGTCAGAATGCCACAAACCCCATCCCCACCTCACAGATCGCACTAGTTTCCCGATCCTAGCAACTGATTCTCTTGAAATACCAGGAAAATACTGCCCATCACCCCAAAAGATTCCTCGAGTCATTGCGTGTGTGTACACAGCACGCTCATATCCTGCATCTGCTGCACGCTTCATGAGAGAAAGCCCTTCTTCTTGAATGTTGAATGAGAAGAAAAACTGTACACCCTTTATATAAAGTGTGCTTGGATTTCTCTCCGCGTAGCAAGTTTTAAACAACTCATAAGACATATTGAGTCCCCAGGGAACATATAACACATCGAGAAAATGGTATACCCTACGCCGCTCTACTAACGCCTTCATCGACCTGGACGATGCTCTGAGGCCGTAGAGATCTTGGAAGGAGTTACGGGCCACACGTTCAACCACTAAAGCCTGAATTTCTTCAGGCAATTCTAGAAGAGGGAAATATTCCATTTACTCTGACAGGGATGAAACTGATTTCAAGAGAGAGTGTTATTTTTCTTTTTTTTGTCAACCGAGAGAGAGAGAGTACTTGTGTTAAAAAAGAGAGTTGTAAGTTCAATTGTTGGAGATGCACCTTATTTAATTCGTGACGTTAAGTATTTTGGGCGGTAATTTTTTCAATAACTCAGCCGTAATATATTTCGTAACAATTACTAAGGTGTAATATATTTCGTAAAAATAACTCAGCCATAATTAAACCAAACCTCAGCCATAATGATATCTTGCACATTTACATGTTTTTAGCCTTCATATCTTGTGCATTTTGATCGTATAGATTAGGAATTATGCATCTTTTAGGTCCATATTGCATTCATTGTCCTTATTAGGTGCTTGAGTGTGCCAAGGGGTGATTAGAGGTGTTTGGGAGCATTGTGACCCCAAAAGAAGTGAAGAATGGAGTTTGGCCAAGCTTGGACAAGCCGGTCCAATGACCAGGACATGCCTTACCTTTGCATGGATCATGATCCGGAGGAGAGACTTGGGCGAGACGGCCGCGGGTCAGGACGCTCGAGACGGAGCACCCGCGCGGCCTGGACTGCTTTGACAAAGGAACCACGCGGGTCAAGGGCCGCGGGTCAGCTCACCCGCCCAGCTGGACGGCTCGGACAGGACAGCTTGGGCGCAGGTTGCAAGACGCGGGACGCATGACCCGCGCTGCTGGAGGAGAGCTCGGACACGGACATGCGCGGGACGATATGCGCGGCACGCCATACCCGTGCGGGACGAGGCCGGTACGAGGACAGGACGTGCGCGGGCTGGATGTGCGCGGGATGGACCAGGACGTGTTACCCTGAGCGTTTTTTCACCCTCTCTTCCTATTGGTTGAAGCTTATGTGATTCCAGAGACCTTTTAGTAATTTTTAATGATGTTTTTAGGGCTTTCAAACCTCATATAAATACTCTTGTAATCTCCTTTGTGAGACCAACTTATTTTCTCTTAAGAACACATTTGGATCTTGAAGAAAGTTTGAGTCTTGAATTCTTTTTCATCTTATTCTCTTGTGTTTATTGGATTATCTTGCTCACAATCATGTTTAGCCTTGAATCATCCATGGTTTTAAGGTTATCCATGTCTATTAGTGAGTAGATCTACCTAGGATTCATGGGCCTGGGAGACTAAGGGTGATTAGGTGTAGATCTAAGATGTTCTAGGGTAGATCCTTCTTGATCCTTGCTTGTAGAGTGCTCTTATTGCTATTTTGGAGTTGGCCTCTTCAAAATAGAGCTATAGGCATTTCATGCCCGGAAGGTGTTTGATGAAATGCTTGAACCAACTCTCCAATGCTTTTAACATCCTTTACCTAAGGGATTAGTTCTTAAAGGTGTTAAGATATCTAATAGACTTGTTCTTATTGATTGCTTTCATATTATTCAACCTAAGGGATTAGATGCATGAGATATGTTAGTGAATTAGCATTCATCTAGGGATAAAGCTTGCTTAGGATTGTGTCTAGGCTTAAGGTTGATAGATTGATTGTATTGCTGCCATCTTAGATTAAAACTTAATCCCCCAAGGTCAATTCCCTTGTCCCATGAGTCCCTTTGCCTCATATTGAAAAGAAAGTTCACTCCTTTATTGCATTTTTAGTATTATCTTAGTTTATAATCATCTCATCTTCACTCAATGGTTGCACTTAGCTTAAGCATATACTTGCATTTCCTTTGCATTAGAATCACTTAGGATTGGTTCGACAATCTCTTATACTATAACATTTGATTAGGAGCCTTGAAAACTCCTAGCATCATAGAATTAAACTAAAATTCAGCCATATTGAAACCAGAACTCAGTCGTAATTAAACAATAACCCAGCCATTATTAAACCAATACTCAGTCATAATAAAACAAAAACATAGCGATAATATATTTGTTTTCATTCATTAATATGTTGTTCTAAATACATAATGACATAGAAAAGAACATAAAAATATAAGATTCTGATGCAATCTTCACCACTTCCTTGTGTCGATAATCAAGCTTATCGGTTCAAAATCCCGGAAGAACAACCCCACCTCTTTGATCCAGAAGCATCGGTTACATATGTTGTCATCCTTACTGATATCAATGTGCCACAAACAGAGACAGTGTCGCTCTAGAAGAGGAGCACACTGGCATTTGTAAAACGTTGGAACAACACCTGAAATGAACTCCGCCCTCTTTGCGCGAAACTCGTCACAATGCCACAAACCCCATCCCCATTTAACAGATCGCACTTTGTTTGTTTAAAAAAAATCTTTTTTTGTGGCATCCTCATCATCCCAAAAGATTTTTCGAGTCATTACGTGTGTATACACAGCACGCTCATATCCTGCATCCGCTGCACGCTTCATGAGAGAAAGTCCTTCTTGAAAGCCAAATGAGAACAAAAACTGAACACCCTTTTTATAAAGTGTGCTTGGATTTCTCTCAGCATAGCAATTTTTGAACAACTCAGGAGGCGTATTGAGTCCCCAGGGAACGGATAACACGTCGTAAAAATGGTATACCCTACGCCGCTCTGCTAACGCCTTCATCCACTTGCAGGATGCTCTCGGGGAATAGAGATCTTGGAAGGAGTTACAAACCACACGTTCAATAACTAACGTCTGAATTTCTTCAGGTATTTCAAGAAGAGAGAAATATTCCATTTACTCTAAGAGGGGTGAAACTGATTTCGATATGGAGAGTTTTTTGTGTAAAAAATAAAGATTTGAAAGTTGTATTGTTTGAGAAGCACATTATTTATAGACAATCAAACGGTATTATTATCGCAACGTTTCATAAACCGGTTTTATTATGGGCGGGAAGTTTTTCCATAACACAGCCGTAACGTATTTCTACCAATAACTCAGCCGTATCATTATAATAATCTCACCAATAAAGAGTAATTTAATTCGCAACATTTCATATTATGGGCGAGAATTTTTCCATAAATCAGCCGTAACATATTTCAACAAATATTTCAGCCGTATCATTACAATAATATCAGCCGTATTAAGTTTAAATAGATTAGTCCTTTCGCCGACGCATTTCAATCAAAATGGAGGGACTATTAGATAGGGACGTTTCGTTTATCGATGTTTTCCTTAGCTGTAACCCGCTCATTTGCCGCCATTTATTAGGCGTGTAAAAATAGGTTACGGCTGAAACTAATACCTAGACCTTTATAATATCGAGACGATAATATTTTGAACCCTAATCCTTTTTGCTTAAGGAAGTTTCTAGTTAGGTTGGTTTTACTCAGCCATAATACACAACAAGAATATCCATAAGCCAGCAGAAATAGAAAAGACGAATATCCTTAACCCAGCCGTAATACAAAAACATGGAAAACCATAACCCAGCCGTAGTACAAAACATGAAAAACAATAACCCAGCCGTAATACAAAACATGAAAAACCATTCACTAGCCGTAATAGAAAAAAACATTCTTACATCGGACAAGTTTTCGCATTTGTCCACTCTGTCTACATCGAGAACATGTGTGTTCTTTCCTAGGACGTTTGTTTGCAAGTGCAAATTCTAAAGCAGATTTCATCCTATTCTTCTTAGGTCTTCCTGGTTGTGGACGAATAGACGGGGGCAAGCACGGTTGGTCAGCCACAATTTCTGGAACAGGTTGCGCTGAGTCAACCGGCATGACCGATTCAGCATATGTGCCCACCAAATAAGCGTTGTTATAGTAAGGACTGCGCAGGGATATACGACAAACATTCCTGTACTCCGCAGCTGCTATTGTGTGTATACATGGTAATTTCTCGCGTTCGAAAAGCCGGCATGTGCACTTTCTCTCTACCAAATTAACAACATGCAAAGACTCGCCAGACGATCCATATGTAACTTCAGTGTGATGATCATCAATAATTTGTACCGACAACAATCTGACAGCAGTTACACGACCCTATTAAAAATACCGTATTATTTTGGGCTGACTTATGAGTTATACAGGCTGACTTTTGAATAATAAAGGCTGACTTAAGTTTACTATTATAGCTGACTTACATGTAGTAGTTTCTCCACACCACGCATAAGCGTGGTTGGCTGCGATCTAGCATCCTCTCTCTATTTAGCTAACCATCTGGTCATCATAACCCGTATTGATTCTAATATTCGAACAATGTTAAGACCTCTAGCATTCGACAGTGCTCTGTTCACTGATTCCGCTATGTTCGTAATCATCAAATTGTACCTCTCGCCTGGGAAGTGAACATGCGCCCACAGTCGGATATCAGCTCTTTGGAGGTAGCCATGGAGTTCATGATTAATTGCTTCAATCTCCTCGAACATCGCATCAAAGTCACACATCCTAAAACATCTTGCCGCTTTATTCACCAGACGAAATACATCTTTTCCTTTGTACCGTCCCAAAATGTTTTTATACAAATGGTAGGTGCAAATTCCTCGAGAAGAAAACGGATACACATTTCCAATTGCTTTCCCTATTGAATTATGCCTATTCGAGATTATCGCAAGACCCTCGTCGTAAGGAATCAAAAGTTTTAGTTGCGTAAAAAACCAATGCCACGAATCATCATTTTCAGTGTCAACCACTGCGAAAGCTATTGGAAAAATCTGAAAGTTACCATCCTGAGCTAGTGCTGTGAGAAGCATCCCTTTGTATTTACCGTTAAGAAACGTACCGTCGACAACCACAACTTTGCGCATGAAAGGAAACACATTTACGCTCGCACCAAACGCTAGAAACACATACATGAATCTTCCAGACTCATCGATTTGAAGACGCGTAATTGTATCCGGATTTTCCTTTCTTATCATGTATAAGTAAGAAGTCACGCTTTCAAACCCAATCTCAGGTGTTCCCTCGTCGATTTCCCTTGCAAATTTCAGCATCCGATGTGAGTACCAATAATTCATCTGTCCACATGAAAAACGATTCAAATAACTCAGCCGCATCACAGAATTAAGACAGCCACATTGCAATAATAACTCAACAATATCGTTATCATAACTGTATCATAACTTAGCTCTAACATTAAAATAACTCAGCCACATTGTATAAGTATGTCAGTCGCAACATTTCTTATTACTCAGCCATCTCGTTAAAATAACTCAGCTGCATCACATAATTACCTTTACACCAAATTGCTTTGAGATAGTTATTCCGACACTCGTAGGGCGAACGGACGGACCAACGTCGCCGAGAAAGTCCTTGTACAACACCTCTAAAATATCCAGTGTTGCTTGTCAAGATCTATTAGAACGCATAGTTACAGAACATGTATGATTCGAATCGTAAATACGAACATAAAATGCTGGAGATTGCCCTTGTGTAGAAGCACAAACTCTCCACAGACATCCATGAACCCAACACTTAACAACGTATAATGTCGGAGTGGATATGTCTACATCAAAATCAAATTGATCCCTCAATGTATGAAGTTTCAGTCGTCTCTCCAAATCATCTTTACTCTCGTATCGTTGCCCTACTGCAAGGTTCAGCGACGACATCTCCAACCTTAGAACCTCCATATTCCCATTACATTCGCTCATCGAAAAGTTCTGATATCTCTTCTTGGGAGGTAGAGTCGGCGAATCCTATTCGTCTTGGGTTGGAGACTCATAGTATGAGCTGAAGTTATCATCTTCAGATGACGCACCGTCCTAGTCGTCGAACATATCAAATCGGCTTTCAAATTCATCATTTTCTTCGTCTTCTTCAACTACTACATCTTCTCCCCCTACTTTGTCTTTTTCTCCTTCCACTTGACTAGAGCAGTCATTCTCATTGTCCTCTCGTTCATCCTCCAAACTGCAACCATCCCCATAGTAATTTTCGTCTCTGGATTTAATTTCTGAAACTTCTACTTCTGAGCTAAAATTCAAAAACGTTTTACTCTTCTCTCTTGCTCTGTCATTCCGGTTCATTTCGACATCCTTCTTCTCCATAATCTCAACACAGAGACGTAGCTGTTCAGTTTTCTTTAGGCTTAAGAAAGCTTGCCACTGTCGAGTATTGGAGACGTAAACTGGTGGAGTGTCGTAAGCCATTGTTTTCAGAGCTTTATTCGAGAACATGTAGCTAAGTTGAATCTCATGCCTCAATTCATTCAATCCGTAATCATCGAGTAAAAACTTTGAGAGTTCTTCATGTGTTGTTTTCTCATCTACATGCAGAACTCTACACCCTCTACTGTCGGCTTTGAAAACATATATGTTTTCTTAATCTAGTTTCCGGAAACAATAATAACCGGATCCATAAGAACTCTGAGAAAGATGAACTTTAACTCTGAGCAGTATATAAAGAAAATGAAGAAGAAAATGAACAGACATATAAACCGAGTTGTAAAGTTCGTAAGTTAGTGATGACATGGCAAATCCGATTTTGGTGACATGGCGGATGACATGGAAAATTGGTTAGTCAGTTGCCAAACGAACATATAACTCCTAATTAAATCAGCCATCAAGTATAACGTAAGTCAGCTGAAACGGGTATACTATTTCAGTAATTAATCTTATGCTAATAAATCAGCCGTATAAAAGACGAAAATCCATAAGTCAGCTGTATCGTCAAATAAATCAGCCGTCAAATGATTGATATTCTAGTAATTAATCTTTCGCTAATAAGTCAGCCGTAATTAAACTGAGTTTACTGTTAATCCAGCTCGTTACGACTGATTAAATATAACTCAGCCGTAACTATCTCACATAAGTTAGCCGTAGATTTAGTAACTCAGCCAGTCGATATATTATAACTCAGCCGGAGAGACATAGAGAGGTTGTTTTTAGAGAGAGTCTTTTTGAAAGTTCTTCATACCATTGTTTTGTGAGAGAGAGAGTTACAATTGAAAGCTTTCTTGAACACCTTTATTTTCTATCTATTCTATCTATGCAGTTTTATTTAATTGTTATGATGTTTTGCTTGGTTATGTCTGAGTAAACACATTTGTTAGATTTAGGATTCAAATAGGTTTTGAGGGATTAGCCCCAAATATGAATACTTGAGCATGTTATATTCATCTTAGAAGATTGTTCTTAATGCTTGTATAGGAGTAGCTAACCTATACATGATGACAGTGGATATTATCCTTGGATCTATCTTCTTTGAGTCAGAATTTGCAAGGCGCAAGCGACAACATAGTCTAGCAAATCTCTGGTGAAATGTTATCAACCCGCACTTAAAGCTTACTAGAGGTGCATCGAACGATTCTCCTATAGAGACATCAATCGATTGACGCGAGGCTATGTCGATCGATACGTGCGACAGCAGGTCGATCGATGCCTTCCTAATTACGACCTGCGCTAAGTAGTGAATCATTGGTTCTAGTAATAGATAACCCAGAAAACGACAATGATACGGTTATTGTTACCGTTGGGTCCTATAATATCAAGCAAGCATCTCACATAGGCATTCATACTATTATAATCTTAATAACCTAAATAGTAATCCTAAGTCTAACGCCTTCATCATATCTGTTAAACAATCCTAATCAATCACTTGAGTAATTGTCTTGTTCACTAGTTTTAAGTTTACTTGCAATTTACTGCTGTGAAATCTTCAACTTAACTTAGTTACAATAAGATCTAGTGTGTTCCCTAGCTCCCTGTGGATTCAATCCCTAAGTACTACAACTTGACATCTTTTGATGAGAGTAAGGTTGCTCTAAGGTAATTTGAGCACGTATCAAATTTGGCGCCGTTGCCAGGGAGCTTTGATCGCCATTGGATTTTATTTAAGTCTAGGTTTTCTCTTACTTTACTACTTGTTACTGATAAAAATTTTCTTTTCTTTTCAGGTGCATGTCTAGCATAACCAGAAGCAAAAAGAACAAGGAACTTTTGTCTACTGATCCAGCTGCTTTGGAACGTTCAATCCGCAAACAGATTCGTTCCACATCGATCGATACACCCGCTTGTGCATCGACCGATATTCATCAACAACCGTCTAGCGAGTTTCCGACACCGTCGACCGATACCAGCTCACCAACATCGACCGATCTCATTCATCTGACATCGACCGATAATCTTTTATCGACCGATACTTTTCAGTACCCGTCTACCAACGTCTTTCATCCGACATCGACCGATACCGCAATCCGCATATCGATCGATACTGAGCCAGAGAACATGGTCGCGACATTGATACTCATGCGAGACGACGAAGGTAACCTGCGTGACCAAGAAGGTCACCTGCGTAATGCAGCAGGTCAAAGACTTAATGATCAGTGTTGGGGTCAAAATCGGTCACGACGGAATCAATGACTGAAAGTCTCTGGAAATTATTTCTTGAAACAAAAAGTCTCTTACAATTTGAAAAGAATTTATACGAGATTTTCTCAAATTAGAATATCCACTCTCTGGTGGGGTCGAAAACGGTTATCTCGAAATCAACGGCTAGGATTATTTTTTACTTATGGGTTCTTCGTGAAACACTTCTTGAAAGTAAGATCGGAAGACAACGGGCGTGCGCGTACGAGAGTCCCCAGAAAGATCGGTATGAAAAAGGGCGGATCGACCCAATCAATGTCCGCTCCCCCGAGGACGTCAAGATTCGATCACCACAAAAACCCTAAACACAAAAGAATCTGCCTCGAAACTTCGAAGAGGTCGTTCTCTCAAACCGTGAGGAACCAGAAAACGATCAAGATATCAAATCGAAGCCCTCGCCGAGATCTTCAAAACGCCCGTGCTGGCACCAGGCGCCGGGTGCCGGCTCGCCTGTGCTGACACCGGGCGCCGGCTCGCCCGTGCTGGCACCGGGCGTCAGGCGCCGGCTCGCCCATGCTTGTTCCAGGCGCCGGCGCGAGCGTCCCAGTCCTGGCCCCGGGTGCCGGCGCGTCCAGCCTTTTCCCGGCCTGTCCGACTTAGAATCTGTCTGGAAACTTCAAAGAGGTCGTTCTCTCAAACCGTGAGGAACCAGAAAACGGTCAAGATATCAAATCGAAGCCCTCGTCGACATCTTCAGAACTCCCGTGCTGGCACCGGGCGCCGAGAGCCGGCTCGCCCGTGCTGGCACCGGGCGTCGGCTCGCCCATGCTGGCCTCGGTGCCGGGCGCCGCTCGCCTGCTGGCACTGGCGCCGGGCGCCGCTCGCCTGCTGGCACCAGGCGCCGGGTGCCGGCTCGCCTGTGCTGACACCGGCGCCGCTCGCCTGCTGGCACCGGGCGCCAGGCGCCGCTCGCCTGCTGGCACCAGGCGCCGGGTGCCGGCTCGCCTGTGCTGACACCGGGCGCCGGCTCGCCGATGCTGGCACCGGGCGCCGGCTCGCCGATGCTGGCACCGGGCGCCAGGCGCCGCTCGCCTGCTGGCACTGGCGCCGGCGCCAGCTCGCCTGGAGGCCAAAACTCCGACTGTCCCGACCGTGAGCCATACGACAAGTTCGGTCTATCTCGACCAGCTCGCCGTACGACAAGCTCGTTCTCTCTCGACCAATTTGAAATATGGCCAGCTTGGTCCTTCTTGACCAGTTTGAGAAGAACATAGTTGATTTCTATAAACCTACTCAAAACCTAAACCGGTTAACTAAGACGTTTTCTGAAATCTAAAAATTTTCGCGCCATTGCGAATTCTCGACTTTTATCCGCTAAGCTTACTTTCGGAAAACTACTCAAAACTCCTTTGGATCAATCCTACGGAAACAAGAGAATTTCTGATTAAGTTTAAGAACAAAATTACAGCTCTCCGCAGTGAGAGTGTCGGATATTAAATTTCGGTAACATCTTACAGAAACAACTTCCGCAAGATCAAACTCGGCAATATTTTACGAAACATCATTCGTAAAGTCAAACAAAATCATATCAAACAACGAGGTCTGAGACTTAACCAGTTCGCTCATTGCTTGACGAACTAAGAACCTCACCCGAATGACATCCTGTCCATTGCTCCCTCTTAGCCTGCTTCTCCTTCTTTTGTTTCAACAATTTCGTAAAATCTCTTTAGTACATAAAACGCAATCTGATTCTGCCACGTTGAGTCGGAAACATCTTTTCATAACGCTTGATAGACTTTTCAACAATATACAAAGCGCACTTGTCAATTTAGGGAAGTACGAAGAAACGGAGACATGAGCTTAGACGTTGATATCTCTCGTTCGCTCCGATATTCTCATCAGGATTTCATCGAAAATCAATTCATACGAAATTCAGAATCAGACTTTTCGAAGTCCTTTGACGTAGAACCAAAAGTGGCCATTCCGAAACGCCTAAGAAAACCTTCGATGGAATACACATTCCTTTTCGTAAAAACTATCACTACGGAAGGTGAAATACAGTTCAGAAGACAAAAGAAGAAGAAGGAGGAAGAAGGGGCAATCTCGAATCATCGATGAGACTAAGGTATGTCCGACTTATAAAATTTTGTAAAGGTTTTAATTCTTCGTAGGACAGGAAGAAAAACGTCTTGAAAACTGCCGTAGAATTTAGGGAACTTAGGACCTAGGTGGATAGTCTAGCAAGCTAAGTCAACACAAGCCTTCGAAAGAACGGCTAACCCGTTTTCTTTCGTAAAAAGAAAAGGGATGTTGGTACGTATACTATACCCGTATAATCCCATCTTCGAAAACTTTTTGCTTCAGCATCAAGACAATGCTTTTGACAAAGCAAACTCTCGCAGCAATAAGATTCGTCTAAAACGCTTAGCGCATAGCCCAACCGCTACAAACATAGTTCTGAAAACTCTACGCCGCCTCGTCGCAAACTCGCTACTAGAACGGTACCAACGCCAGACTAATAGCACGACGGGAACTACTTAAAATAACGAAACAACCTTCGTAAAACTCCATGAGTAGTTCGGTAGCTTTAGATCAAAGGTCGAAATCATAGCGAGAAATCTCCCGTAATCCATGGAAACATCGCTACTTTAACAATCTGCATTTTTATCTCCATGAAACCGTCATCCATTACTGTGATAACAAGAACATTTTAAAACAAAACAGCCTATGGAAAAAACATGATCAGTCTCATGCAAACCGACTTCGCAGTACGCAAAAGTGAATGAGGAAAACATAATCCGTGGTCGCAAATATCGCAAGTAATTTGTGAGAAACACTCTCCGGTTACCTTTGCGAAAACCTCCTCTTACATCACTTTTACGAAAAATCCTCTGTATGGTCGAGTCAATTCATAGAAAGCAACTTTCGTAAAATAAACATAATGGGTCCAACGGGTAACTGTCATAGACAGTTTTTTTGCTCCACAAGGTTTCTGGCTCCTGCTTTCACTCCCCGCAGTTACGTCCGAGCAGGAAATAATCACGCAGGCGAACCCGCGACGCGGTCCCAAGGCCGATCCCTTAAACTTTGTCCCCTCGGATAAAATGAAACGATTTTCATGCAACAAAAAAAAAAATTTTATACGAACCATTCATCGTATAACTGAGACCTAAAGTGGAAGATCGTTTCTAAAAGCCATCAGCCATAACTCAGAAAACTCCGCTATGCTTGGCATGTCTATCTAGGCAAACGCTATTTGGCCCTCGGCCAACTACGCCTTTCCGTAAGGCCCGGACCTGAATTCGGCATCCCCATTAAGGACAATCGTAAACTAACATGACCTTAATAAGGGTCATGGTCTGATCGTTTACCAACAACTTCCTTGGTTATACGGTTGAATCTAGCCTCCATGCCAATCCAAAACTACTGAGCGACCACTGCTCCAATCGCTTAACGGCTAAAACAACAATCCACGATTTGTTCATAGAATGCCAAGTGACTATTACGCAAGCAATTTGTCGTATAACTCAGAATCGGAAAATCATACGATAAACTCTTCATACCAAAACTCAGTCCTAACAACCATATGGTCAACGGAAGATTTAAACTTATCATCAATCGCTTAAGTTCTATATGCCCCGTAAACACGGCATGAAAAGAAACACTCCTGACAAGGCTCCAAGAGTTATACGAGTCATCGAGTCATCCTTAAAATATACAAACAAATCCCGGAAGGCCAACACTTCACGAAGCACAGTGAATGTAGACGTTTCTCCCTGGGTCAAATTTACGCGACCCCTTGGTCCTGCGTCCAAACTGAAACAACAGTTTCTGGCTGCGAACATTCGCAAAACATCTCCAAGCCCGCAAACATTTCATCCACGAAATGCGGCACAAGGAAAACTCGACCTTCAGCACTGCGAGACGTCGCTAACGCTCGAAGGACATTCTTTTCCTCAAAACGTTCCAGACGAAAATCTCGTCTCAGGAACTATAAACTGTAACAAACCTTCAAAACGGTATCATGTCGTTGTTGCTGATCACAACAAACGAACTCTAACGTCCTAAACAGACAATAGCCGCCTTTAAAAGGGTAGGCTCTCTTACATCCGACAAGGATAACATAGCGCGCTATACAAGAAAACCGAAATTTCGTTTAGCACTTCCTAACGGAAGTAGCTCGATTCGCACCCAGACAAATCATATAAGCCGATAACAATTCGCGGATTTTAAAATGGTACGAGTCAGGTTAAAATCACAAACAGGCAAACCGAGAGCCGACTTGTCATCGCAAAGCCTCAGTCCGAGAGTAAACCTAGGTCTTGCCCTAAACCCAGCCACGCTGGATCTTGACATCTCATAGACATAGTATCAGTACCCGATACGAGATCCCAATACTTGTCTATTCGCTTAAGTCTATTCGTTTCACCTAACCTTCACAGAAATCAGTAAACCGCAAAAAATCTCGCTTTGTACAATCGATGGATACGGTGATCATCTGAGAGGCAGGAATGAGACGACAACTCACTCCCTGTCCCTCTAACTTCAATAAACAGAAGTTCTTAAAACTTTATAACAGCCACGATTTTATAAATTTGAGCAAATTGTTTTAACAGGCCCTAAAACGGGCAGGGATTTAGAGCCACCAACGGCCAGTCCCGAAACATACATCATGGCCTCACAACGGCCAGAACAAAACGAAATACCATCAACAGCATCATGCTCGAAAGTATCTGCATGACACATAACCAGACCATATAAGTCTCGCTGGAAAACAGATCACAAGGGTCTTAAACTCCAAAACGAACTACGGGAGGCTTGATCCCTTCGACATGGGTACGTAGGCAGCCTTCGAAAGGCGCATCCCCAATCTTACCACTTTCAACGGAGTCTTTCAACCATTAATTCCCCCTATCTTACCTGACATGTCTTATCGCTCGCAAGAACATCACGAAGGTTCTTACGAGCTGGGAGGCTAACTGTTGGGGTCAAAATCGGTCACGACGGAATCAATGACTGAAAGTTGATGTCTTGCATATTTACATGTTTTTAGCTAACATATCTTGTGCATTTTTGCTCATTTAGATTAGGCATTAGGCATCTTTAGGCTCATTTTGCATTCATAAGTCTCTATCAGGTGTTGGAGTATACTTTGGAGATATTGGAGATATTTGAAAGTTTTGTGATGAAAAAGAGGAGATTGCTATTAGAGTCATTCTCCATGTTTGGTTTGATCATTACAGCCAAAGAGATTTGGTGTACTTGGGTGATCATTGCAAAAGAGCATTCATCTAGGGATAGAGCTTGCTTAGTTTTGTTGTCTAGGCATAAGGAATTAGATTGTTTGAAAAGTTGGCATCTTGGATTGAACCTTGATCACCCAAAGTCAATTCCCTTGTCCCAAGAACCCCCTTGCCTCATTGAGAAAGAAAGTTTAATCTTTTATTGCATTTTTAATATTGTCTTAGTTTCATAATCATCCTCTCATCTTGATTGCACTTAGATTAAGCATGAACTTGCATTCCCTTTGCATTAGAATCTCTTAGAATTGGATTGACATCTTGTATTCTACAACATTTGATTAGGACCCTAGAAAAGTCTTTTCATCAAAAGTCTCTGGAAAGTATTTCTTGAAACAAAAAGTCTCGTACAATTTGAAAAGAAGTTATACGAGATTTTCTCAAATTAGAATATCCACTCTCTGGTGGGGTCGAAAACGGTTATTTCGAAATCAACGGCTAGGATTATTTTTTACTTATGGGTTCTTCGTGAAACACTTCTTGAAAGTAAGATCGGAAGACGACGGGCGTGCGTGTACGAGAGTCCCCAGAAAGATCGGTATGAAAAAAGGCGGATCGACCCAATCAAGGTCCGCTCGCCCAAGGGCATCAAGATTCGATCACCACAAAAACCCTAAACACAAAAGAATCTGCCTCGAAACATCGAAGAGGTCATTCTCTCAAACCGTGAGGAACCAGAAAACGATCAAGATATCAAATCGAAGCCCTCGCCGAGATCTTCAAAACGCCTGTGCTAGCACCGGCGCCGGCGCCGCTCGCCTGCTGGCACCGGCGCCGGCGCCGCTCGCCTGCTGGCACCGGCGCCGGCGCCGCTCGCCTGCTGGCACCGGCGCCGGCGCCGAAGCGCCCCTGTCCTGACCTCGGTGCCGGCGCGTCCAGCCTATTCCCGGCCTGTCCGACTTAGAATCTGCCTGAAAACTTCAAAGAGGTCGTTCTCTCAAACCGTGAGGAACCAGAAAACGATTAAGATAGCAAATCGAAGCCCGTGCTGGCACCGGCGCCGGCGCCGCTCGCCTGCTGGCACCGGCGCCGGCGCCGCTCGCCTGCTGGCACCGGGCGCCAGGCTTACTGGTCAGATTGGCACCGGCGCCGGGCGCCAGCTCGCCCGGTGCCGGAGCCAACTCGCCCATGCTGGCCCCGGCGCCAGCTCGCCTGCTGGCACCGGCGCCGGCGCCGCTCGCCTGCTGGCACCGGCGCCGGCGCCGCTCGCCTGCTGGCCCTGGCTCGCCGTGCTGGCCCTGGCTCGCCTGCTGGCCCCGGCGCCAGCTCGCCCGGTGCCGGAGCCAACTCGCCCATGCTGGCCGGGTGCCGGGCGCCAGCTCGCCTGCTGGCCCTGGCGCCAGTACATCCAGTCTGTTCCCAGCGTCCGATTTAGATCGCACCTTGTGGCTTCCGTGAAGTCATAGCACCTTAGTTACGGACCTAACGCTCGGTTCAACTCGATTGAGTTATCCTCGGCGTTACAACTAGAGCTAGAAGGTTAGTTCTTCCGCCAAGTGTATCGTAAAACAAGGACGATCAACTCGATTAGCGATTCTTTAGGCTATACGATTATTTTGCGGAAAAGATAATCTTCCCAGAAATCGTATGAACGTTCGAGGGCTTAAAACGTGTCGACGGACTCACTTACGATTTTGGAGGTCCAAGCCCAATGGAAGCTATACGATTTATCCTAACTCACGAAAGTAGGATAAATGCTAAGTTTCCGCGGATAAATGTCAAGACTCGAGGATAACTACGAAGATCGACGGAAAATGGAATATTTCCAAAAGAGATAAACTTGGGCCCAAAGGCGAAAGGGCAAACGGACCACCGACCTAAAACGACTATATAAGGAGGGCTGGAGCAGAAGATCAAAAGATCCGAAAATCCTAGAATCTAGACTTAGAGAACTCCTGCTAGCTTAGAGAACTTAGAACTTAGGTGGTTAGGCCAGCGAGGCAGGACTTAGAACGTCTGGCCGCCTCTTGTTCTAGTTTTATCTTCTCCGCAGACCCCTGTTCCTCTCGAAAGGATCTAACAATTCTTTTACTCAGAGCTCCGCACATAGAAACCCTAGGCATTATCTTCGACATGCCCGTTTCTATGACCAACGCTCATAGTAGACGAACCAAGCATAGACTGTTCGATCTCTTGTTCAATTCTTTCTAACTGAACTACGTCCGACTTGATCCTCGAAAGGGGTACGTAGGCAGCCTTTCTTAAGGTCCAGTCGCAAATATTAACAAAACCTTTTCTTCATTTATTCGGTCACTTGTCGTTGGCTGTCGCAGAGAATCCGGACCTTCAAAGAAAGTAGGGTTTTCGTTGCTTTCCTCCATTATTATTCATTAAAATCGACAGTGTGAATTTCGGTTCCCACATTCATGGGGCTGCAATCCATGTTCTAGACTCTGAGGCTGCTGCAGCCACTGCTGAAGCTGCAGAAGAAGCCAACCGAAATAGATCAATGGCTGACTACAACCGTCCAGATCAATACTATGCCAACAGATCTGCCATCCGTCCTCCAGATATACAGAGGGCTGATTTTGAGGTGAGGTCTCAATACTACACACTTGTAGGACAGACACCCTACAGTGGAGCATCCAACGAGCATCCTATGGACCATCTAGAGAGGTACGAGGATCTCATATCTGCTATCAAAGCCAATGGAGTCCCAGCTGACTACCTACTTTGCTAGCTCTTCAAATACTCTCTTACTAGAGAAGCTTTGCAATGGCTTAAGAAACTACCACCAGGATCTCTTACATCCTGGGATGATATCAAGAATGCTTTCTTGATTAATTTCTTTGATGAGGCACACGCAAAAGAGTTGAGAAGCAAGATTGCTACATTCATGCAGAAGCCTACAGAGCCTTTCAAACATTGTTGGGTTCGTTTCAAGTCTTATCAGAGAGATTGGCCACACCACGGATTCATTGAAGTGCAGCTGCTCAGCACTTTCTTCAGAGGTTTAGATCTGACCTATCAGACAGCACTAGACACAACTAGTGATGGAAACTTCAACACCAGGAATCCAGAAGAGGCTGTGAGACTTATTGAGAACTTGGCAACTAGCAATAGCACCAAGAACACTGATTATGAGAGAAGGAAATTGGCCAATGCTCTTGCGAAGGAGCAGTTGGACGATGTAAGACCCAAATTGGACAGTGTTAACAAGCTTCTAAGGAAGCAGGTTAGCTTTGCAGAAGATGTAGAAGCTATAGAGACTGATGAGGAGAGATATGAAGAAGAAGTGAATTACATAGGAGGATTTCAAAGGTTTGGAAATCAGAATGGAAACAGGAACTTCTATGGCAACAGTGAGAGGAGCAACTACAATCAGAATTCACAATATCAGAAACCCACCAGCAACAGCAATTACAGCAACAACAAGAATCTCAACAATTCTTTCTACCAAAATCCACCACCAACTACTCAGGAGAGCAAGATTGAAGCAATGCTCGATTCAGTTCTAGAGGGTCAACAGAGGCTTCCTGCGGATTTCGATGGAAAGATAGATGCTGCATACAATAGCCTGAATGCAAAGTTTGACACCTTCAGCACTCATGTGAAGAAGTTAGAGACACAGGTGATTCAAACAGAAGAAGCTATTAAGAGGCAAGAAGCCTTAATAAAAGGGAGAGAAGAAGATCTCATCAGACACCACATCAATGCCATCACAGTAGATGATTTCTGGCAAGTGGATGAGCATGTGAAACTTCAAGAGGGAGACTTCAAAGTAGAGAGCTCAATGAGTATCGGCAGTTCTCACTGGTGTCGACCGACGCCAGACGATAGTCATCGATCAACATGGGAAGATGACTATCGATCAATGTTTGAGTTACCACATTGATCGACAGAGTCCAGGAAGTCTACAGCCACGAACAGACCAGTCCGAATTATTATACATGCAGAGTTCGCAGCAAGACACCCAAACCCACTCCACCCTTGCATCGATCGATCCCACGAGGATGATATCGATCGCCAACATCAACCCGACATCGATCAACATGATACATCAGACATCGATCAAGGTACAACAATTAAATAGCTAGTGCAGCTACCAAAGATATATGTAGCCCAACTCTATGCACTCAGATCCCGACCCAAACCTACAGAAAACCCACCAGAAGAAGTTGAAGATACATCAGAGCTTATAAAGATAGAAAAAAGAAAGTGCGAAGAGAACCCTAAGGAAAAGGAAAGAGAAGGTTCCCAAACACTATAAAAGAGAGGCTAATGCAAAGGAGTTGGAAAACTTCAAGAAAAGAGTTATAAGGATTCCTGCAGAGAGACCCTTTGAAGAAGCATACTTTACACACAGATTGTGGATGTTCTTCAGATCAGAGAGGATATGCCGAAGAAGATCACATTGAAGAAGAAGAGTGATCCTGGAGAGTTTATTATCTCATGTCTGGTACAAGGCATTGAATTCTCACATGCACTATGTGATACAGGAGCATCAGACAGCATCCTACCAAAAGTTATGGCAGACCAACTAGGTCTGAAGGTAGAACCTTCCAAGGAATCATTCTACTTTGTAGATTGTTCTAGAAGGAACTCATTAGGAATCATCAGAGACCTTGAAGTACAGATTGGTAATGCCCTAGTTCCAGTTGCCTTCCATGTCCTAGACATCAAGTTAAATTGGAATTCTTCTCTACTACTTGGAAGAGCATTCCTAGCTACTATGGGAGCCGTCTGCAACTTGCAAACAAGCCAGATGTGTTTGACACTCATCAACCCAAAGATTCACTATGATCTAATCAAAGTTTTCAACCCACAGACATCCTGCAAAATCCTCCAGATGAAGCAAAACTCGTAGCAACATGCTATTGTGAAGAAGAGTACGTGACAGAATACTCGGAATCGATCGACGAGCATTCTACCACATCAATCGATCCTACTGATCCGACATCGATCGACCTGCCAGTCATCACATTGATTGATACAAGCAAAAATTTTCACTCCACATCAATTGATAGTACACCTATGTGACGGGAGTTGGGAACCAGACTACTACCAACCAGCCTACATGCGCAGTAGAGACAAGAGATGAAGAGTATGATGATGACTACAATAGGAACATACCATATTCATACATCCACATAGAAGATGAGGTATACCACCCTCCAGTGGAGACAGAAGATGTTGGGTATAATGAAGATTTTCGGGAAGAAAGAGAGATTGAGTACTCTTTCATTCACAGATATGAAGTGCCCACCCGATATGTTTCCCACCCATTCATTCCAACAAGACCGTATTCATCAGCCTACAAGGATGACACCAGTCTCAATCAGATCCCAAGATCAGACAAAAGGAAATCGATCGACTTCAGCATCTACACATTGATCGATACGACTAGTTTCAAAGACGCGAGATGATTGGTCAGCACACTGCTATCCAATCTTTGCCCTAGGAGCTACTACATCTTCCCAATATATGGAAGAATTCAATGAGAACCGCAAGGACGAACCAGCTACAGACCACCAAGGAGTTCTCACTAGAGATAGATCCAGATCACATGGAACCATGCTACCAGAATCGATCGACGCAACACCATCAACATCGATCGATAGTGGTCCAAGATGAGGACAGAACGAAGAAGAATCGATCGACATACATCACGACGAATCGATCGATATGAGTCAAACCGACATAGAGAAAAATGGAAATCTCAAAATTGGAAATTTGGTTGATGATTACTACTATAAAAGGAGCCACGGGGTAGAAGCAGTTTCAGAAACCCTAGAAGCAGACAAGATGCATCAGCCACCTTCGAACCCTAAGCCATATGGAGAAGAATTCAGTTGCAATATTCCCCATCAGCTACACAACAAGAAATCGATCGACGAGCATTCTACTGCATCGATCGATACTCATCCCTTACCATTCGATTAACATAATGATAATAAGTTTGATTATGGATATCTAACATCTGATGAGTTTGGTATTTTCAGGGATCCAGAAGGCAATGCAAGAGCTATGGATGGCCGTATCCTACAAGTATCCAAAGAAGACATCGGAGACATTCTTGCTATGACCAATGGACCAGACAACCTATTCTTCAAGCAATGTGACGATCCAGAGTATCAGAAAATGATAGCCGATGCAGACTATGCAATAGCCTGCAGGAGAGAGCCTTACTTCAAATACAACTATCAACTAGAAGATGCAAAATCGATCGACGGAAACACCTCTGTATCGATCGATAAGGTACCTCCCAAGTACCAGGAAGAAAAGGATAAGTATGGAGTATACAAAGACATGTATGGACGTCTACGAAGCATCACAGGAAAACTCATTCGAGTATCCACCGTTCACATTAGAGACATCCTGCAAAGAGCTTCGCTATGTAAGCCATCATTCGTATGCTTACCAGAGCATCGGGAAGAATTCACTCAAGCTACACCTTCAGATCCAAATCCTTACAGCAGAGCAGAGATGGATGAGAGGCTCAATGATATCTACACCGTTTAATATGATTCAATGAATGATTTTAAGTGAAAACTTGATAGTGTCTACCATCCACTCAATGACAAGATTACATGGTGACCAAGATCATAGAGCACCTTGTAGACGACATTACCACCATAATGAGGGAGAAAACACAAGGAGTTTCAGCAAGAAAGCCCTGGAAGCCTTCGACATCCAACAAGATTTCACACCACACATCGACCGATGACAGATTCATACCATCGACCGATGCAGCTTACCCAAGATCGATCGATACCAACTTCAAGCAATCGATCGATAGACGCTTTACAAGATTGGAAGAGAAGTTATATTCTTTTGAAGAAAGATTTGGTAGTTCCTACTACCCCATGAGTGATGATATGAATGCACTCGAAACACGAATGGATGCTTTGCAGCAAGAGATGGACACGATTCAGAACCATCTTGATTTTCACCTGAAGACATCTCCATCGATAGATATGACCACTTGCACATCGATCGATCATCAGCAAGCACCAGCAGAGAACCAACAACAATCGATCGACAGCAACAACTGCGCATCGATCTACACCAGCATTCCAGCACAATAAAATTCTATGAAAGAGGAGATACTCAACACCATCAAGACAGATAACAAATGGGAAGAACAAGCCTTAAAGGAGAAACTTGATGTGTTCTACTGCAGCCTCAACAGCAACATCAACTTGGTAGCCAAGAGAGATGAATTAATGCAAAAAGAATTGGATTTGCTCCGCAACAAGCAGAAGCAGTCACCATCGATCGACACAGACGACACCACATCGATCGATATGTAGACAAGCGAGCACAATGGATGGAATATAGAATTCCATTACAAACCAAAGTATGGAGTTAGAGCTTATGATACTTATCAGAGAAAGAAGAGAAGCTGGACAGACACAACAGAGGATCCAACCACTAACCGAAGAAAAGCCACCTACACCGAGAAAAAAGTTGACAAGATGATAGCTGAGATCTATGAAGCCTTACAATATTTAGAGGATGAATACTACAGGAAGTTTGATGACATCTATTTTCCCTTCGACAGCAGCATTGAAGCTCTGCATTCACGGACAGAGGGATAAACAAGAAGATCAAAACTATTCAGAGACAATTTGCAACTAGCCCTTCACCCTACACATCGACCGATGACAGATTCATACCATCGACCGATGCAGCTTACCCAAGATCGATCGATACCAACTTCAAGCAATCGATCGATAGACGCTTTACAAGATTGGAAGAGAAGTTATATTCTTTGAAGAAAGATTTGGTAGTTCCTACTACCCCATGAGTGATGATATGAATGCACTCGAACACTAATGGATGCTTTGCAGCAAGAGATGGACACGATTCAGAACCATCTTGATTTTCACCTGAAGACATCTCCATCGATAGATATGACCACTTGCACATCGACGATCATCAGCAAGCACCAGCAGAGAACCAACAACAATCGATCGACAGCAACAACTGCGCATCGATCTACACCAGCATTCCAGCACAATAAAATTCTATGAAAGAGGAGATACTCAACACCATCAAGACAGATAACAAATGGGAAGAACAAGCCTTAAAGGAGAAACTTGATGTGTTCTACTGCAGCCTCAACAGCAACATCAACTTGGTAGCCAAGAGAGATGAATTAATGCAAAAAGAATTGGATTTGCTCCGCAACAAGCAGAAGCAGTCACCATCGATCGACACAGACGACACCACATCGATCGATATGTAGACAAGCGAGCACAATGGATGGAATATAGAATTCCATTACAAACCAAAGTATGGAGTTAGAGCTTATGATACTTATCAGAGAAAGAAGAGAAGCTGGACAGACACAACAGAGGATCCAACCACTAACCGAAGAAAAGCCACCTACACCGAGAAAAAAGTTGACAAGATGATAGCTGAGATCTATGAAGCCTTACAATATTTAGAGGATGAATACTACAGGAAGTTTGATGACATCTATTTTCCCTTCGACAGCAGCATTGAAGCTCTGCATTCACGGACAGAGGGGATAAACAAGAAGATCAAAACTATTCAGAGACAATTTGCAACTAGCCCTTCACCCTACACATCGACCGATATGCCAACACGTGAATCGATCGGCGAGGGCACTACGACATCGATCGATATTGAAGCAACAACATCGATCGATACTGATACACCATCAGTCCGACAGAAACCATCACGGACGGACTGGGTGGGCTACTTTCAATACATGAGGAACTGTCAAAGCCATCAGCGTATGCTTATAATAAGCTTGGAAAGCATCAGTTCAACATTGAGAAATTTGAGTGGAGGCTACAATTTCTGACAGATGAGTTAGCTGATATGCAAAAGAGATGGACCAGATCAGATGATGCGACAAGAAGCTTCACTGCAACTCAGTCCTCAGAACAAGAGGATATTTGCACACCAGCAAACAACTTCTTTCACACCAACTAAGCCATTCAACCTCCAAAGTCAAGCTAAACGACTATAACAAAGCGCTGAGTGGGAGGCAACCCACTATTAGGTAATATCATTTATTTTACTCATTACTGGTATTTATTTTCATTTTTATATTTATGTAGGTCAAAAAAAAAGATCCGAGTAGACGTTTGCCATCTCTATCAACCGACGCGACCAAATCGACATCGATCGACGACACTACATCCGCCACGATCGACACGCTTTCATCTACATCGATCGATATGGTATCGGTCAGGTATAACATTCTAACTTGTTCAATTTCGCATTTATATTATGGTTTTTATAAACTCCGACTGTTTTGCACTCGGGCAGTTTAATTTAAGTCAGGAGGGATTACTAATGATTATCTACTATTTTGAGTCTTATTTAAAAATTTTATTGAGTCAAGAAGGGGACAATGATCTTATCTAGATTTATTACTTGTCATTTAACCACTTTCTAGACCAGTCTTAGATTAACTGACAGAAGTACTAGAGATACTAAAGTGGATCAACCTGTCTACTATGTTTGCACCTACTGAGAGTGTTTGAAGGAACCAAAGCTGACCTCCAACCTAATATTGACATTACCTGCTTGTCTTGGGGCTTGGTATACATTGGATCGGGTTCCTCCTGCAAGTCTGGAAGGTAAAAGTCTGTGTGTTTATTGTTCCCTTCTGTCTCTCTCTTCAAGCACCCTAGATATAAAAGATTGAGATAATTTTCTAGAAGATGCAGAGGGGTAGGAGTGTCTCCTATGATCCCAGTATTCTAATTCAGAAAGGAGTGATCACACATTGTGGAAACGAGGGGTAGGAGTGTCTCCTATGATCCCAGTATTCTAATTCAGAAAGGAGTGATCACACATTGTGGAAACGAGGGGTAGGAGTGTCTCATGTGACCCCATTATTCGCTACACTTTGTCCAAATAAGAGCTACAAAAGTAGAAAAGTCAATAAGATGAACAAGATGGACAGCATCAGCATCACTGTTCGTTATCAGCATCATTGTTCATTGAAATTGAAACTATAGGATTCAGAGAAGAGAGAAAGAGGGAAGAAAGGGATCAGAGAAGACTACCTGTGTGTTCAGAATCCATGTGTCCTTTGATCGATACACCCAAGGTAAAGTCTACACTTTTATTTTATGCAATAAATGAGGTTAGTAGAGGGGATTATCAGACATGATTAGTTGAGTTGTTAACTAGGAGAACTTGGTTGCTATACTAGGATATGGTATAATGTGCTTTTGTAGTTAGGATGATTATGACTTGGCTTGCACTACTAGGAAGATATTACTAAGTTCTTTAAACATTTTGAGTCCCTGCTGTTTTCAAACCTTTTCCAGAGAGACTACCAATTGTTTTTGCTTGAGGACAAGCAAAAGGGTAAGTCTGGGGGAGTTGATTTACCATGAATTTGACCCGATTTTAGTCATGTTATATAATAGATTTAGGATATATTTAATCCATTTTGGAGTCTAAATAGCATATTTACAAGTTCAAGAGCAATTGGAGGAAAGATGGTGTTTTTGGAGTATTTTGGAGCACTTTAGAGATTTCACCCGAGATGACCGTATCGACCATTCGAGGTCGACACGGATAGAGACGCGTCGATCGATACACCTTCAGTGATATCGATCGATATTAAACACACAGAATCCCAGTTTGGTCAGAGCCGACTTGAAGCCCAAGACTCCATCTATTTACCAAGATACCCCTGACGAGTTTTAGCCTAATTATTTAGTATTTATGTCTTGCCTAAGTGTTTTGGCAGAAGAGAAGATTTTTTTAGACATAGTTCCTACCTAAAGGTTTTTCATACCATTGTTTTGTGAGTGAGAGAGATAGAATTGAGAGCTTTCATGAACACTTTTATTTTCTTTCTATTCTATCTATGTAGTTTTATTTAATTGTTATGATGTTTTGCTTCGCTATGTCTGAGTAAATACCTTTGTTAGATCTAGGATTCAAATAGGTTTTGAGGGATTAGCCCAAATATGAATACTTGAGCATGTGATATTCATCTTAGAAGATTGTTCTTAATGCTTGTATATGAGTAGCTAATCTAAACATGATGACAGGGATATTATCCTTGGATCTATCTTCTTTGAGTCAGAATTTGCTAGGCGCAAGCGACGGCAGGGTCTAGAAAATCTCTGGTGAACTTTTATCAACCCGCTCTTAAAGCTTACTAGAGGCGCATCGATCAATTCTCCTATAGAGACATCGATCGATTGACGCGAGGCTATGTCGATCGATACGTGCGACAGCAGGTCGATCGATGCCTTCCTGATTATTACCTGCGCTAAGTAGTGAATCATTGGTTCTAGTAATAGATAACCCCGAAAACGACAGTGGTACGGTTATTGTTACCGTTGGGTTCTATAATATCATGCAAGCATCTCATATAGGCATTCATTCTATTATAATCCTGATAACCTGAATAGTAATCCTAAGTCTAATGCCTTCATCATATATGTTAAACACCCCTAATCAATCACCTGAGTAATTGTCTTGCTCACCAGTTTTAAGTTTACTTGCAATTTACTTCTTTGAAATCTTCAACCTAGCTTAGTTACAATAAGATCTAGTGTGTTCCCTAGCTCTTTGTGGATTCGATCCCTAAGTACTACAATTTGACCTCTTTTGATGAGAGTAAGGTTGCTCTAGGTAATTTGAGCACGTATCAAAAGGTTATGAAAGAAAAGAATAGACTCTTAGAACACAAAGTGATTAGTCTTTATGGGATAAGTAAAAGAAACTTCTAGCTCATGTTGTAAAGAAAGTCTTGGCCCCCAAAATTTTTTCAAAAAAAAAAAAAAAAAAACAAGAAAGAAAAGGGGGCTAGCAAAGTTTTGTTTGAGCTAAGAATTGTTTAAAAATGTGAAAATCCCTTGTAGACTTCAAAATTGAAAGAGTTCTAAGTGAAAAAAGTGTTCTTGAGAGTTTGGGAAATCTTTGGGTGAGTGAAGAGAGTGAGGCTTGGCATTGGGGAAATAGAGTAGGATTTGCTTTTATGTTTGGGAAAAGGGTATGACAATGGAGATTGAGCATTGTATGGATGAGTTGATCCCTTTCTTAGATATATTATGTGCAATGTCAAAGCTACTTTGTTCTTGAGAGTAAACCACCATGAAAAACATCATCTTAAACCTCTAGATTCACTATGCACAAAAGCTTTTTCTTACCTAACCAAATGATTTGGAAGAATTGACCATTTGCAAGAATTCACTTATGATTTTGCTTAATGAATGTGAGAGTTGGCTAATTTGTAGTTTGTGGATTCATGATGTTGAGTGTAGAGGCATAAGAGTATTGATAGGCCTTGAGAAGCTAGAGTATAATAAGAGAGTTTGCTCATGCTATTTGCTATGTTTCTTTAGATTGTCAAGTTGAGTGCTATGAGTGTTTCTTTGGCTAAACTCCCATCTTTATATCTCTCCTCCTTATGTTTTGAAAAGTTTAGTTGAGGACAAGTAAAGGACTAGTGTGGGGGAGGTTATATCTTGCATATTTACATGTTTTTAGCAATCATATCTTGTGCATTTTTATCATATAGATTAGGAATTAGGCATCTTACGGGCCCATATTGCATTCATGAGTCTTTATCAGGTGTTGGAGTGTGCTATGGAGTTATTAGAGGTGTTTGAGAGCTTTATGGAGTTATTGGAGGAGTTATGATCTATTTACTAGAGGCATATAAACTCACCCGGGATGGCTCACCCGGGGTCGACTTCCCGCTCGTTTTGGACGAGGCTGGACGAAACTTAAGTGATTCCAAGGCCCTCTTGGTAATTTATTTTGTGTATTTAAGGGCTTTCAAGCCTCATATAAATACTTTTTGTATCTACCAGGTTGAGACTTTTCTCATTTTCTCTCTAGAAACACTTTTCCTCATTTTATAAAGCTTGAATATTTTCATTAATCTAAGGAAGTTCTTCATCTTATATCTTGTTTCTCCTTCTTACAAACATGATTAGCCTTGAATCTCACATAGATTTAAGGTTTTTCATGGAGATTAGTGAGCAGACACATTTTGGATCCATGGGTTTGGTAGATCTAGGGTGATTGAGTGAAGATCTAAGGTGTTAGGTCCTAGATCTATCTTTTCCTTGCTTGTTGAGGGGTTCTAAATGCTATTTTAGTCTTGATCATACTAAAATAGATCTCTAGGGTTTCACGCCCGAGAGGTGTTCGATGAAATGCCTGAACCAATTCTTTAGTGCTTTTAGCTTGCTTCGCCGAAGAGATTTGATGTCAAAGGTGCTAGGATTCTTATTAGACTTGTTCTCCATGATTGATTTAGTAATATTCAACCAAAGAGATTTGATGCTTGAGTTACTTTTGCAAATGAGCTTGTATCTTGAGAAAAGAACTTGTTTATTATTGTGTCTAGGCATAAGGAAATGATTGATAGAATGTAGATCTACTATTTTCTATGCTTGCTAAGTGTTCTCTAGCTTGAATAACCAAGGGGATTTGTTGTTAGGATTGCTAGATGGTTAGTAGACTTGTGATCTATGCATGCTAGATTGCATTAGGCCAGCGAGAGTTGATGTTTGATGAATTATTAGCATAGGGTTTATTGCGACGAGAGTGGATTAATCTACATTGAATGAGATCTAGATCTATAGAACTTGTGATTGATTAGCCTTAACACCTTGTCTTAGAAATTGCCTTAGATCAATTGCCTTAGATCAATTGCCTTAACCCCATGGATCCTACCTTAGCATTTGATTGAAAGTTTAATTCTTGTGCTTGTTTCTTGATTGGATTTGAGATCATTTTGTTTATATTTCTAGGTTCTTAGCTTGTTATTCATTATCCATCTTCTTATTTGCTTAGATTAAGAAAGTTTGTGTATTCCTAGTGTTATAAGTCTCTAGTTCCCTGTAGATTTGACAACCTTTCTATATTACATTGATTTGACTTGGGAGCCTTGAAAACTTCTGTATCACCTGGCCAAATGGGCGGTAGAGGTGGGGGAGTATGACGTGATATTTCGGCCGGCTACCGCTAGAAGGTGACAGGTCCTAGCCGACTTTGTAGCTGAGTTCTCGCCTACCTTGCTTCCGGCTTTGGAGCAGAAGGTACACCTCCAAAGCAAGATAGCAGAAGAAGGAGAATGGACCCTATACGTTGATGGGTCCAGCAACGTCCGAGGAGCCAGAGTTGGGATAGTGCTCACCTCACCCACCGGGAATACGGCCCAAGAGCTGTAAGGTGCAACTTTAAAGCAACCAAAAACGAGGGCGAGTATGAAGCCCTAATCGCGGGATTGACACTCACCCACCAGATGGGCGCAGAAAACATCCAGGTCTTCAGCGATTCCCAGCTGATAATCAACCAGGTGCAAGGAGAGTATCAGTCCAAGGACGACAGCATGATATGATATCTAGCGATCGTTCAGCGCCTCAAAAAATTCTGAAGCTATAAGCTTACGCAAATCCCCAGGGAAAGGAATTCGCAGGCCGACGCTCTGGCAAATCTGGGGTCCGCCCTCGAAACCAAAAGCCAGATGAGCATCCCCCAGCTGGTTCTCCAATGGCCGGCCACCCTGGAGGAATCGTCGTGCGAAGCTATCTCCGCGATTGAAGAAGGAGAAACATGGATGACTCCCAATTTGGTCACAGCCGACTTGAAGCCTGATACGTGCTCAAATTACCCTCGAGCAACCTTACTCTCATCAAAAGATGTCAAGTTGTAGTACTTAGGGATCGAATCCACAGGAAGCTAGGGAACACACTAGATCTTATTGTAACTAAGCTAGGTTGAAGATTTCAAATCAGTAAATTGCAACTAAACTTTAAAAACTGGTGAGCAAGACAATTACTCAAGTGATTGATTTGGGTGTTTAACAGATATGGTGAAGGCGTTAGACTTACGATTACTATTCAGGTTATCAGGATTATAATAGTATGAATGCCTATGTAAGATGCTAGCATGATATTATAGAACCCAACGGTAACAATAACCGTAACTGTCGTTTTCTGGGTTATCTATTAGTAGGACCAATGATATACCGCTGCAGATCATCAGAAAGGCATCGATCGACCTGCTGTCGCACGTATCGATCGATATAGCCTCACGTCAATCGATCGATGTCTCTATATGAGAATCAATCGATGTGCCACTAGTAAGCTTTAAGCGCGGGTTGATAACAGTTCATCAGAGATTTACTAGACCATGCTGTCTCTTACGCCTAGCAAATTCTGACTCAGAGAAGATAGATCCAAGGATAATATCCACTGTCATCATGTATAGGTAAGCTACTCCTATACAAGCATTAAGAGCAATCTTCTAAGATGAATATCACATGCTCAAGTATTCATATTTGGGGCTAATCCCTCACCTATTTGAATCCTAAATCTAACAAAGGTGTTTACTCAGACATGGCCAAGCAAAACATCATAATAATTAAATAAAATTGCATAGATAGAAAATAAAGGTGTTCAAGAAAGCTCTCAATTGTAACTCTCTCTCTCTCTCTCTCTCTCTCTGACAAAACAATAGTATGAAGAACTTTCAAAAAGACTCTATCTAAAAACAACCTCTCTTTGCCAAAACACTTATGCAAAAATAAATACTCAAAATTAGGTTAAAACTCGTCAGAAGTATCTTTGTAAAATGGATGAAGTCTTGGGCTTCAAGTCGGTTGTGACCAGACCGGGCTTCTGTGTGTTTAATATCGATTGATATCACTGAAGGTGTATCGATTGACGCATTTCTCTCCGTGTCAACCTTGAATGGTCGATATGGTCATCTTGGGTGAATATCTAAAGTGCTCCAAAAACATCATCTTTTCTCCAATTGCTCCTGAACCTGTAAATATGCTATCTAGACTCCAAAATGGATTAAATATATCCTAAAACTATCATATACCATGACTAAAATCAGGTCAAATTCATGGTATACCAACTCCCCCAGACTTACCCTTTTGCTTGTCCTCAAGGAAAAACAATTGGTAGTCTCTCTGGAAAAGGTTTGAAAACAGCAGGGACTCAAAAAGTTTAAAGATCTCAGTCATATCTTCCTTGTAGTGCAAGCCAAGTCAAGATCATTCTAACTACAAAAGCACATTATACCATATCCTAGTATAGCAACCAAGTTTTCCTAGTTAACAACTCAACCAATCCTGTCTGAAAATCTCCTCTACTAACCTCATTTCTTGCATAAAATAAAAGTGTAGGCTTTACCTTGAGAGTATCGATCAAAGGACACATGGGTTCTTACTCAAACAAGTTTCTGAACACACAGGTAGTCTTCTCTGGTCCCTTTTCTTCCCTCTTTCTCTCTTCTCTTAATCCTCATAGTTTCAATTTCAATGAACAGTGATGCTGATGCAGTCTATCTTGTTCATCTTATTGACTCTCTACTTTTGTAGGTCTTATTTGGACAAAGTGTAGCGACTAATGGGGTTACAGGAGACACTCCTATCCCTCGTTTCCACAATGTGTGATCATTCCTTTCAGAATTAGAATATTGGGGTCATAGGAAACACTCCTACGCCTCTGCATCTTCCAGGAAATCATCTCAATCTTTTATATCTAGGATCTTGAAGAGAGAGAGAGAATTGAACCAGAAACATACAGACTTTTACCTTCCAGACTTGCAGGAGGAACCCGATCCAATGTATACCAAGCCCCAAGACAAGCAGGTAATGTCAGTATTAGGTTGGAGGTCAGCTTTGGTTCCTTCAAACACTCTCAGTAGGTGCGAACATAGTAGACAAATTGATCTACTTTAGTATCTTTAGTACTTCTGCAATAATTGAATCTAAGACTGGTCTAGAAAGTGGTTGAATGACAAGTAATAAACTATATAAGATCATTGTCCCCTTCTTGACTCAATAAATTTTTTTAAATAAGACTCAAAATAGAAGATAAATAATAGATAATCATTAGTAATCCCCCCAGATTTAAATTACACTGTTCCCAAAGTAAAACAGTCGGAGTTTATAAAAAAACTATAGTATAAATGCGAAATTGAAAAAGTTAGAACGTTATACCTGACCGATACCATATCGATCGATGTAGATGAAAGCGTGTCGATCGTGGCGGATGT
Source organism: Brassica carinata (assembly GCA_016771965.1). Classification (NCBI taxonomy): domain Eukaryota; kingdom Viridiplantae; phylum Streptophyta; class Magnoliopsida; order Brassicales; family Brassicaceae; genus Brassica; species Brassica carinata. The sequence continues at coordinate 10,103,219 of CM028694.1, forward strand.
AGTGTCGTCGATCGATGTCGTATTGGTCGCGTCAGTCGATAGAGATGGCAAACGTCTACTCGGATCTTTTTTTTTTTAAAAACGAAAATAAATACTAGTAATGCATGAAATAGATGAGATTACCTAATATTGGGTTGCCTCCCACTCAGCGCTTTGTTATAGTCATTTAGCTTGACTTTGGTGGTTGAATGGCTTAGTTGGTGTGGAAGAAGTTGTTTGCTGGTGTGCAAACATCTTCTTTTTCTGTGGACTGAGTTGTAGTGAAGCTTCTTGTGGCATCATCTGACTTGGTCCATCTCTTTTTCATATCCTCTAACTCATCTTTCAGAAAATGTAGCCTCCTCTCAAAGTTCTCAATGTTGAACTGCTGCTTTTCAAGCTTATCATAAGCATTCCTTGATGGCTCTGACAGTTCTTCATGTATTGAAGATAGCACACCCAATCAGTCCGTGATAGCTTCCTGTTGGACTGATGGTGTATCAGTATCGATCGATGATGTTGCGTGAATATCGATCGTTGTCATAATGCCCTCGTCGATCGATGCATGTGTTGGCATATCAGTCGATGTGTAAGGGGAAGGGCGAGTTGCAAGTTGTCTCTGAATAGCCTTGATCTCCTTGTATATTCCCTCTGTCCGTGAATGCAGAGCTTCAATGCTGTTGTCGAAGGGGAAACAGATGTCCTCAAACATCCTGTAGTATTCATCCTCTGAATAATTTAAGGCTTCATAGATCTCAGCTATCATCTTGTCAATTTCTTTCTTGGTGTAGGTGGCTTTTCTTCTTTGAGTGGCTGGATCCTCTGTTGTGTCTGTCTGGCTTCTCTTCTTTCTGTGATAAGTATCATAAGCTCTAACTCCATACTTTGGTTTGTAGTGGAATTCTGTATTCCATCCATTGTGCTTGCTTGTCGCCATATCGATCGATGTGGTGTCATCTGTGTCGATTGATTATGACTGCTTCTGCTTGTTGTGGAGCAAATGCAATTCTCTTTGCATTAATTCAAAGCTCTTGGCTATCCATTTGAGGTTGGTGTTGAGGCGGCAGTGGAACACATCAAGATTCTCCTTTAAGGCTTGTTCTTCCCATTTGTTATCTGTCTTGATGGTGTTGAGTAGCTCCTCTTTCATAGAATTGTATTGTTCTTGAAGATAGGTGTAGATCGATGTGTTGTTGTCGCTGTCAATCGATTTTTGCTGGTTCTCTGCTGGTGCTTGATCAGGATCGATTGATGTGCTAGTAGGCATGTCGGTCGATGGAGATGTCTTCTGGTGAAAATCAAGCTGGTTCTGAATCGTATCCATCTCTTGCAGCAAAGCATCTATTCGTGTTTCAAGTGCATTTAAATCATCACTCATTGGGTAGTAGGAACTACCAAATCTTTCTTCATAAGAACGTAACCTCTCTTCCAATATTGTAAAGCATCTATCGATCGATTTCTTGAAGTTGGTGTCGATCGATCTTGGGTAAGCTGCATCGGTCGATGATATCCATCTGTTATCGGTTGATGTGTGGTGTGGAAACTCGTTGGATGTCGAAGGTTTCCAGGGCTTCCATGCTGAAGCTCCTTGTGGTTTCTGCCTCATTATGGTGTTAACATCATCTGCAAGGGTCTCCATGGTCTTGTTTAACCATGTAATCTTGTCATTGAGTGGATGGTAGACACTATCAAGTTTGCACTTGAAATCATTCATTGAATCATATTGAACGGTGTAGATATCATTGAACTTCTCATCCATATCTGCTCTGCTCTAAGGATTTTGATCTGAAGGTGTAGCTTGAGTGAATCCTTCCCGATGTTCTGGCAAGCATATGAATGATGGCTTACATAGTGAAGCTCTTTGCAGGATGTCTCTAATGTGGATGGTGGATACTGGAATGACCTTTCCTGTGATGCTTCTTGGACGTCCATACATGTCTCTGTATACTCCATACTTATCCTTTTCTTCTTGGTACTCGGAAGGTACCTTGTCGATCGATCTTGGGTAAGCTGCATCGGTCGATGATATCCATCTGTTATCGGTTGATGTGTGGTGTGGAAACTTCGTTGGATGTCGAAGGTTTCCAGGGCTTCCATGCTGAAGCTCCTTGTGGTTTCTGCCTCATTATGGTGTTAACATCATCTGCAAGGGTCTCCATGGTCTTGTTTAACCATGTAATCTTGTCATTGAGTGGATGGTAGACACTATCAAGTTTGCACTTGAAATCATTCATTGAATCATATTGAGCGGTGTAGATATCATTGAACTTCTCATCCATATCTGCTCTGCTCTAAGGATTTTGATCTGAAGGTGTAGCTTGAGTGAATCCTTCCGATGTTCTGGCAAGCATATGAATGATGGCTTACATAGTGAAGCTCTTTGCAGGATGTCTCTAATGTGGATGGTGGATACTGGAATGACCTTTCCTGTGATGCTTCTTGGACGTCCATACATGTCTCTGTATACTCCATACTTATCCTTTTCTTCTTGGTACTCGGAAGGTACCTTGTCGATCGATCTTGGGTAAGCTGCATCGGTCGATGATATCCATCTGTTATCGGTTGATGTGTGGTGTGGAAACTTCGTTGGATGTCGAAGGTTTCCAGGGCTTCCATGCTGAAGCTCCTTGTGGTTTCTGCCTCATTATGGTGTTAACATCATCTGCAAGGGTCTCCATGGTCTTGTTTAACCATGTAATCTTGTCATTGAGTGGATGGTAGACACTATCAAGTTTGCACTTGAAATCATTCATTGAATCATATTGAACGGTGTAGATATCATTGAACTTCTCATCCATATCTGCTCTGCTCTAAGGATTTTGATCTGAAGGTGTAGCTTGAGTGAATCCTTCCCGATGTTCTGGCAAGCATATGAATGATGGCTTACATAGTGAAGCTCTTTGCAGGATGTCTCTAATGTGGATGGTGGATACTGGAATGACCTTTCCTGTGATGCTTCTTGGACGTCCATACATGTCTCTGTATACTCCATACTTATCCTTTTCTTCTTGGTACTCGGAAGGTACCTTGTCGATCGATGCGGAGGTGTTGCCGTCGATCGATTTCTCATCTTCTAGTTGATAATTGTATTTGAAGTAAGGCTCTCTATTGCAAGCGATTGCATAGTCTGCATCGGCTAGCATCTTCTGATACTCTAGATCATCACGTTGCTTGAAAAATAGGTTGTCTGGTCCATTGGCCATAGCAAGAATATATGTGATGTCTTCTTTGGATACTTGAAGGAGACGGCCATCCATAACTCTTGCATTGCCTGCTGGATCCCTGAAAATACCAAACTCATCAGGTGTTAGATGTCCATAATCTAACTTATAATCATTATGTAAATCGAATGGTAAGGGTTGAGTATCGATCGATGCGGTGGAAAGCTCGTCGATCGATTTCATGTTGTGTAGCTGATGGGGAAGATTGCAACTGGATTCTTCTCCATGTGGCTGAAGGGTGGAAGGTGGCTGATGCATCTTGTCTCCTTCTAGAGTTTGTGAAACTGCTTCTACCCCGTGGCTCCTTTTATAGTAGTAATCATAAACCAAATTTCCAAATTTGAGATTTCCATTTTTCTCAATGTCGGTCTGACTCATATCGATCGATATGTCTTGATGTATGTCGATCGATTCTTCTTCGTTCTGCCCTCATCTTGGACAGGTATCGATCGATGACGACGTTGTTGCGTTGAATGATTCATGTAGCATGGTTCCATGTGATCTGGATCCATCTCTAGTGAGAACTCCTTGGTGGTCTGTAGCTGGTTCTTCCTTGCGGTTCTCATTGAATTCTTCCACATATTAGGAAGGTGTATTAGCTTCTAGGGCAAAGATCGGATAGAAATATGCTGGCCAATCATCTCGCGTCTTTGAAACTGTCGTATCGATCGATGTGTAGATGCTTGTGTCGATCGATTTCCTTGTGTCTGATCTTGGGATCGGTTTGAGACTGGTGTCATCCTTGTAGGCTGATGGTCTTGTTGGAATGAACTGGTGGGGAACATAGTGGATGGGCACTGCATCTCTGTGAACGAAAGAGTAATCAATCTCTCTTTCTTCCCAAAAATTTCGTCGTACTCATCATCTCTTGTCTCCACTGGAGGGTGGTATACCTCATCTTCTCTGCGGATATATGAATATGGTATGTTCCTGTTGTAGTCCTCATCATACTCATCTGCTCTGCGAGTGAAGGAGTATTCAATATCTCTTTCCCTTATGTAATCCTCATTATACTCATCATCTTGTGTCTCTACTGCGTATGTAGGATGGTAGTAGTCTGGTTCCCAACTCCTGTCTAAGTAGTCGCCTGGAAAGTGATCAACTTCGTACATAGGTGTACTATCAGTCGATGTGGAGTGAAAATTGTTGCTTGTATCGATCGATGTGATGACTGACTGGTCGATCGATGTCGGATCAGTAGAATCGATCGATGTGTCTGTATTGGTGTCGATCGATTCCGAGATTGATTTCGAGTACTCTGTCTCGTACTCTTTTGCACAGTACCATGTTGCTACGAGTTTTGCTTCATCTGGAGGCTTTTTGTAGGATGTCTGTGGCTTGACAACTCTGACTGGATCATAGTGAATCTCTAGGTCGATGAGTGTCAAACACATCTGGCTTGTTTGCAAGTTGCAGACGGCTCCCACAGTAGCTAGGAATGCTCTTCCAAGTAGTAGGGAAGAATTCCAATTGAAATTGATGTCTAGGATATGAAAGTCAACTGGAACTAGGACATTACCAATCTGTACCTAAAGGTCTCTGATGATTCCCAATGATATTCTTCTAGAACAATCTACAAAGTAGAATGGTTCCTTGGAAGGTTCTACCTTCAGACCTAGTTGGTCTGCCATAACCTTTGGTAGAATGCTGATTGATGCTTCTGTATGACATAGTGCATGTGAGAATTCAATGCCTTTCACCAGGCATGAGATAATGAACTCTCCAGGGTAACTCTTCTTCTTCAATGTGATCTTCTTCATATCCTCGCTGATTTGATTGAACATCTTCTCAATATCAGCCTCTGTTACTCTTGTCTCTCCGAAGAACATCCACAATCTGTGTGTGAAGTATGCCTCTTCAAAGGGTCTCTCTCCTGGAAACGTTAGAACTCTTTTCTTGAAGTTTTCCAACTCCTTTGCATTAGCCTCTCTTTTAAAGTGCTTAAAAATATTCTCTTTCCTTTTCCTTAGGGTTCTCTTTGAACTTTCCTTTTATATCTCCATAGGCTCTGATGTATCCTCAATTTCTTCTGGTGGGTTTTCTGTAGGTTTGGGTCGGGATCTTAGTGCATATAGTTGGGCTGCATCTATCCTTGGTAGCTGCACTCGCTGTTTAATGGTTGTATATCGATCGATGTCTGGTGTAGCATGTCGATCGATGTCTGGTTGGGGTTGGTGATCAATTTCATCCTCGTGAGATCGATCGATGAAAGGGTGGAGTGGGTTTGGGTGTCTTGCTGCAAACTCTGCGTGTGTTATAATTCGGACTGGTCTGTTCGTAGCCGTATTCTCTGTAGACTCTGTCGATCGATGTGGTATCTCGAACATCGATCGATAGTCATCTTCCCATGTCGATCGATGACTATCTTCTGGCGTCGGTCGACACCAGTGAGAACTGCCGATACTCTTGGAGCTCTCAACTTCAAAGTCTCCTTCTTGAAGTTTCTCATGCTCATCCACTTGTTAGAATTCATCTACTGTGATGGCATTGATGTGGTGTCTGATGCGATCTTCCTCTCTCCCTTTTACTAAGGCTTCTTGCCTCTGAATAGCTTCTGCTGTTTGAATCACCTGTGTCTCTAGCTTCTTCACATGAGTGCTCAAGGTGTCAAACTTCACTTTCAGGCTATTATAAGCAGCATCTATCTTCCATTGAACTCCACAGTAAGCCTCTGCTGACCTCCTAGAACTGAATCAAGCATTGCTTCAATCTCTCTCTCCTGAGTAGGTGGTGGTGGATTTTGGTAGAAAGAATTGTTGAGACTCTTGTTGTTGCTGTAGTTGCTGTTGCTGAAGGGTTTCTGATATTGTGAATTCTGATTGTAGTTGCTCCTCTAACTGTTGCCATAGAAGTTCCTGTTTCCATTCTAATTTCCAATCCTTTGAAATCCTCCTATGTAATTCACTTCTTCTTCATATCTTTCCTCATCAGTCTCTATAGCTTCTACATCTTCTGTAAAGCTAACATGCTTTCTTAGAAGCTTGTTGATACTGTCCAATTTGGCTCTCACATCGTCCAACTGCTCATTCCCAAGAGCATTGGCCAATTTCCTTCTCTCATAATCAGTGTTCTTGGTGCTGTTGCTAGTTGCCAAGTTCTCAATAAGTCTCACAGCCTCTTCTGGATTCCTTGTGTTGAAGTTTTCTTCACTAGATGTGTCTAGTGCTGTCTAATAGGTCAGATCTAAACCTCTGAAGAAAGTGCTGAGTAGCTGCACTTCATTGAATCCATGGTGTGGACAATCTCTCTGATAAGACTTGAAACGAACCAAACAATGTCTGAAAGGCTCTGTAGGCTTCTGCATGAATGTAGCAATCTTGCTTCTCAACTCTTCTGCGCGTGCCTCATCAAAGAAATTAATCAAGAAAGCATTCTTGATATCATCCCAGGATGTAAGAGATCCTGGTGGTAGTTGCTTAAGCCATTGCAAAGCTTCTCCAGTAAGAGAGTATTTGAAGAGCTTGCAAAGTAGGCAGTCAGCTGGGACTCCATTGGCTTTGATAGCAGATATGAGATCCTTGTACCTCTCTAGATGGTCCATAGGATGCTCGTTGGATGCTCCACTGTAGGGTGTCTGTCCTACAAGTGTGTAGTATTGAGGCTTCACCTCATAATCAGCCCTCTGTATGTCTGGAGGACGGATAACAGATCTGTTGGCGTAGTATTGATCTGAACGGTTGTAGTCAGCCAGTGATCTATTTCTGTTGGCTTCTTCTGCAGCTCGAGCAGTGGCTGTAGCAGCCTCAGCTTTTGTATCAGGGATTGCAGCCCCCTGATCTTTAATTCTCTGACCTGCTGCATTACGCAGGTGACCTTCTTGGTCACGCAGGTTTCCTTCGTCGTCTCACATAAGTATCAATGTCGCGACCATGTTCTGTGGCTCAGTATCGATTGATATACGGATTGCGGTATCGGTCGATGTCGGATGAAAGATGTTGGTCGACGGGTACTGAAAAGTATCGGTCAATGTGGATGAACGTGTATTGGTTGATGTCAGATGAATGAGAGCGGTTGATGTTGGTGAGCTGGTATCGGTCGATGGTGTTTGAGACTCGGTAGACGGTTGTTGATGAATATCGGTCGATGCACAAGCGGGTACATCAATCGATGTGAAACAAATCTGTTTGCGGATTGAACATTCCAAAGCAGCTGGATAAGTAGACAAAAGTTCCTTGTTCTTTTTGCTTCTGGTTATGCTGGGCATGCACCAGAAAAGAAAAGAAATTTTTTGTCTGTAACAAATAGTAAAGTAAAAGAAAACCTAGACTTAAATAAAATCTAATGGCGATCAAAGCTCCCCGGAAACGGCGCCAAATTTGATACAAGCTCAAATTACCCTAGAGCAACCTTACTCTCATCAAAAGAGGTCAAGTTGTAGTACTTAAGGATCGAATCCACAGGGAGCTAGAGAACACACTAGATCTTATTGTAACTAAGCTAGGTTGAAGATTTCAGATCAGTAAATTGCAAATAAATTTTAAAAACTGATGAGTAAGACAATTACTCAAGTGATTGATTTGGGTGTTTAACAGATATGGTGAAGGCGTTAGACTTAGGATTACTATTTAGGTTATCAGGATTATAATAGTATGAATGCCTATGTGAGATGCCTGCATGATATTATAGAACCTAACGGTTACAATAACCGTAACTGTCGTTTTCTGGGTTATTTATTACTAGGACCAATGATATACCGCTGCAGATCATCAGAAAGGCATCGATCGACCTGCTGTCTCACGTATCGATCGATATAGCCTCATGTCAATCGATCTATGTCTCTATAGGAGAATCGATCAATGCGCCACTAGTAAGCTTTAAGCGCGGGTTGATAACAGTTCATCAGAGATTTACTAGACCATGCTGTCGCTTGCGCCTAGCAAATTCTGACTCAGAGAAGATAGATCCAAGGATAATATCCACTGTCATCATGTATAGGTAAGCTACTCCTATACAAGCATTAAGAGCAATCTTCTAAGATGAATATCACATGCTCAAGTATTCATATTTGGGGCTAATCCCTCAAAACCTATTTGAATCCTAAATCTAACAAAGGTGTTTACTCAGACATGGCCAAGCAAAACATCATAATAATTAAATAAAATTGCATAGATAGAATAGATAGAAAATAAAGGTGTTCAAGAAAGCTCTCAATTGTAACTCTCTCTCTCACAAAACAATAGTATGTAGAACTTTCAAAAAGACTCTCTCTAAAAACAACCTCTCTTTGCCAAAACTTTTAGGCAAAACATAAATACTCAAAATTAGGTTAAAACTCGTCAAGGGTATCTTCGTAAAATAGATGAAGTCTTGGGCTTCAATTCGGCTGTGACCAGACCGGGTTTCTGTGTGTTTAATATCGATCGATATCACTGTAGGTGTATCGATCGACGCGTCTCTCTCCGTGTCGACCTTGAGTGGTCGATATGGTCATCTCGGGTGAAATCTCTAAAGTGCTCCAGAAACAACATCTTTTCTCCAATTGCTCCTGAACCTGTAAATATGCTATCTAAACTCCAAAATGGATTAAATATATCCTAAAACTATCTTATACCATGACTAAAATCAGGTCAAATTCATGGTATATCAAAGCCCAAGATTCCATCTATTTACCAAGATACCCCTGACGAGTTTTAACCTAACTATTTAGTATTTTTATCTTGACTAAGTGTTTTGGCAGAAGATAAGTTTTTTTAGACATAGTTCCTACCTAAAGGTTTTTCATACCATTGTTTTGTGAGAGAGAGAGAGAGTTACAATTGAGAGCTTTCTTGAATACCTTTATTTTCTATCTATTCTATCTATACATTTTTATTTAATTGTTATGATGTTTTGCTTGGCTATGTCTGCGTAAACACCTTTGTTAGATTTAGGATTCAAATAGGTTTTGAGGGATTATCCCCAAATATGAATAGTTGAGCATGTCATATTCATCTTAGAAGATTGTTCTTAATGCTTGTATAGGAGTAGCTAACCTATACATGATGACATTGGATATTATCCTTGGATCTATCTTCTTTGAGTCAGAATTTGCTAGGCGCAAGCGACTGCATGGTTTAGCAAATCTCTGGTGAACTGTTATCAACCCGCGCTTAAAGCTTACTAGAGGCACATCGATCGATTCTACTATATAGACATCGATCGATTGATGCGAGGCTATGTCGATTGATACGTGCGACAGCAGGTCGATCGATGCCTTCCTGATTATGACCTGCTCTAAGTAGTGAATCATGTGTTCTAGTAATAGATAACCCAGAAAACGACAGTGGTACGGTTATTATTACCGTTGGGTTCTATAATATCATGCAAGCATCTCACATAGGCATTCATACCATGTCTAACAGTTATTATTATCCTGAGAACCTGAATAGTAATCCTAAGTCTAACGCCTTCATCATATCTGTTAAACACCCCTAAACAATCATTTGAGTAATTGTCTTGCTCACCTGTTTTAAATTTACTTGCAATTTACTGCTTTGTAATCTTCAACCTAGCTTAGTTACAATAAGATCTAGTGTGTTCCCTAGCTCCCAGTGGATTCGATCCCTAAGTACTACAACTTGACCTCTTTTGATGAGAGTAAGGTTGCTCTAGGGAAATTTGAGCATGTATCAAAACGTTGTGAAAGAAAAGAATAGACTCTTAGAACTCAAAGTGATTAGTCTTTATGGGATAAGTAAAAGAAACTTCTAGCTCATGTTGTAAAGAAAGTCTTGGCCCCCAAAATAAAAAAAAAAGAAAAAAAAAAGAAAAAAATGAAAGGGGGCTAGCAAAGTTTTTTTTAGGGCAAAGATTTGTTTAAAAATGTGAAAATCCCTTGTAGACTTTAAAATTGAAAGAGTTCTAAGTGAAAAAGTGTTTTTGAGAGTTTGGGAAATCTTTGGGTGAGTGAAGAGAGTGAGGCTTGGCATTGGGGAAAAGAGTAGGATTTGCTTTTATGTTTGGGAAAAGGGTAGGACAATGGAGATTGAGCATTGTATGCATGAATTGATCCCTTTCTTAGATATATTATGTGCAATGTCAAAAATACTTTGTTCTTGAGAGTAAACCACCATGAAAATGATCATCTTAAACCTCTAGATTCACTATGCACAATAGCTTTTTCTTACCTAACCAAATGATTTGGACCAATTGACCATTTGCAAGAATTCACTTATGATTTTGCTTAATGAATGTGAGAGTTGTTTGATTTGTAGTTTGTGGATTCATGATGTTGAGTGTAGAGGCATAAGAGTATTGATAGGCCTTGAGAAGCTAGAGTATAATAAGAGAGTCCGCTCATGCTATTTGCTATGTTTCTTTAGAATGTCAAGTTGAGTGCTATGAGTGTTTCTTTGGCTAAGCTCCCAGCTTTATATCTCTCCTCCTTGTGTTTTGAAAAGTTTACTTGAGGACAAGTAAAGGACTAGTGTGGGGGGGTTGATATCATGCATATTTACATGTTTTTAGCAATCATATCTTGTGCATTTTGATTATATAGATTAGGAATTAGGCATCTTTAGGGCCCATATTGCATTCATGAGTCTCTATCAGGTGTTGGAGTGTGCTATGGAGTTATTTGAGGTGTTTGGGAGCTTTATGATCCAAAAGAGGGTGAAAGATAAGCATGGATGGAGGCCTTAAAGAAGTCTTCTGTTGCTAAGATTTTGCGGAGACACAGAAAAATGAGTTATCTTTCCAATGGAAGTGGTTTCAAATCATTTGGAGCTATATTGGAGGAGTTATGATCGATTTACTAGAGGCATATCTACTCACCCGGGTCTGCTCACCCGGGGTCGACTACCCGCTCGTTTTGGACGAGGCTGGACGAAACTTAAGTGATTCCAAGCCCCTTTTGGTCATTTATTTTGTGTTTTTAAGGGCTTCCAAGCCTCATATAAATACTTTTTTATCTCCCAAGTTGGGACTTGTCTCATTTTCTCTCTAGAAACACTTTGCCTCATTTTATAAAGCTTGAATCTTTTCATCAATCTAAGGAAGTTCTTCATCTTATATCTTATTTCTCCTTCTCACAAACATGAATAGCCTTGAATCTCACATAGATTTAAGGTTTTCATGGAGATTAGTGAGCAGACACATTTTGGATCCATGGGTTTGGTAGATCTAGGGTGATTGAGTGAAGATCTAAGGTGTTAGGTGCTAGATCTATATTTTCCTTGCTTGTTGAGGGGTTCTCAATGCTATTTTAGTCTTGAACATACTAAAATAGATCTCTAGGCTTTCACGCCCGAGAGGTGTTAGATGAAATGCCTAAACCAACTCTTTAATGCTTTTAGCTTGCTTCGCCAAAGAGATTTGATGTCAAAGGTGCTAGGATTGCTATTAGACTTGTTCTCCATGATTGCTTTAGTAATATTCAACCAAAGAGATTTGATGCTTGAGTTACTTTTGTAAATGAGCTTGTATCTTGAGAAAGAACTTGTCTATTATTGTGTCTAGGCATAAGGTGTTGGGGTCAAAATCGGTCACGACGGAATCAACGACTGAAAGTCTCTGAAAAGTGTTTCTCGAAACACTTAGTTTTGTATGATTTGAAAAGAAGTCATACAAGATTTTCTCAAAATAGAATATCCACTCTCTGTTGGGGTCGAAAAAGGTTATCTCGAAGTCAACGGCTAAGATTATTTTTTACTTATGGATTCTTCGTGAAACACTTCTTGAAAGTAAGATCGGAAGACGACGGGCGTGCGCGTACGAGAGTCCCCGGGAAGATCAGTACGAAAAAGGCGGATCAACCCAATCAAGGTCCGCTCGCCCAAGGGCGTCAAGATTCGATCACCACAAAAACCTTAAACAAAAAAAGAATCTGCCTTGGAAATTCAAAGAGGTCGTTCGCTCAAACCGTGAGGAACCAGAAAACGATCAAGATATCAAATCGAAGCCCTCGCCGAGATCTTCAGAACGGGCGCGACCTGACCCCGGGACCGGCGCCAGCTCGCCCGTACGGTCCTGGCGCCGGCGCCGGCTCGTCCATGCTTGTCCTGGCGCCGGCGCCGGCTCGTCCATGCTTGTCCTGGCGCCGGCGCCGGCTCGTCCATGCTTGTCCTGGCGCCGGCGCCGGCTCGTCCATGCTTGTCCTGGCGCCGGCGCCGGCTCGTCCATGCTTGTCCTGGCGCCGGCGCCGGCTCGTCCATGCTTGTCCTGGCGCCGGCGCCGGCTCGTCCATGCTTGTCCTGGCGCCGGCGCGTCCAGCCTATTCCCAGCCTGTCCGACTAAGATCGCACCTCGTGGCTTTCGTGAAGTCGTATCATCTTAGCTACGGACCCAATGTTCCTCAGTTCGGCTCGATTGGAGTTATCCTCGAAGTTTTACGACTAGAACTAGGAAGGTTGGTTTTCTTGCAAAGTGGATCGTGTAAAACAAGAACGATCAACTTGAACATCGATTCTTTAGGCTGCACGATTTACTTTGCGAGAAAGATAATCTTTCCGAAAATCAAGTGCTTGAAACGTGTCCACGGACTCACTTACGATTTAGGGGATCCAAGCCCAATAGGAGCTATGACGATTTATCCTAACTAGCGGAAGTAGGATAAATGCTAAGTTTCTGCGGATAAATGTCAAGACTCGAGGATAACTACGAAGACCGACGGAAAATGGAATATTCCCAAAAGAGATAAACTTGGGCCCAAAGGCGAAAGGGTAAACGGGCCACCGACCTAAAACGACTATATAAGGAGGGCTGGAGCAGAAGAGAAAGGGATCCGAAAATCGGAGAATGGAGGCTTAGAGAACTCCTGTAAGCTTAGAGAACTTTGAACTTAGGTGGTTAGACTAGCAAGGCAGAACCTAGAACGTCTGGCCGCCTCTCTATCTATTTTTATTTTGCCCGCAGATCTCTGTTCCGATCGGGAGGATCTAACAATTCTTTTACTTAGAGTTCCGCACATAGAAACCCTAGGCATTGTTCTCGACATGCCTGTTTCTATGACCAACACTCATACTAGACGAACCAGCACATGCTGTTCGATCTCTTGTTCAATTCTTTCCAACTGAACTACGTCCGACTTGATCCTCGAAAGGGGTACGTAGGCAGCCTTTCTTAAGGTCCAGTCCCAAATCTTAACAAAACCTTTTCCGCATTTATTTGGTCACTTGTCGTTGGCATTCGCAGAGAATCCGGACCTCAAGAAAAGTAGGGTTTTCCTTACTTTCCTCCATCATTATTCATTAAAATCGACGGTGTGAATTTCGGTTCCCACAGTTTGGCGCTAGAAGGAGGGGGGGACGGATTAGTCTTACCCTCAAGGCCACAAAACGCTTGACTGAAGCGATGTCTGGAAATATGAAAGACAAAACTCGCAGCTCACATCAATGTTGGTAAACAACTTTAGCGTAAATGCTCCTACGGCCAACGCTTATGCAAACGCCGTAGCGCTCGAGAAAATAGAAAAACCTAGTCGCGGCTTTTCGCCACAGGAAGAGCACGAAAACGAGCTCGCAATTTCTCTATAAAAACAGAAAGGGCAACGATAAAATCTATCAAACCCCAAGAAATTCGTCTAAATACCGAGTTTTAGAAATCTCGACGAGTAGGGGTTCGACCGAAAACGTTTTTTGAGAATTTCTCGGAAAAAGAAAACTCGTTCTCCCCGAAACCATGGAGAAACCCTAAATTACTCGCAGACGAGAAAACGAATAAGCGAAACGGGTTACCCGACGGACACGGCCCCGGGTGCCGGCGGCAGCAGCCAGGACACGGCCCCGGGCGCCGGCGGCAGCAGCCAGGACACGGCCCGGTGCGGCGGCAGCAGCCAGGACACGGCCCGGTGCGGCGGCAGCAGCCAGGACACGGCCCGGGCGCCGGTGGCTGGACCCATGCCACGCCCTGAGGGCCAGCGGCTGCGCCCACGTCGCGGCCCCGGGCGCCGGTGGCTGGACCCGCGCCACGGCCCCGGGCGCCAGCGGTTGCGGCCATTCCGCGGTCCTGTGCGCCGGGCTGCGGGTCCTTCGGCGAGTGCGGCTAATTCCTCGTGAAACCATCCCAACACTAGTCCAATCACGTACTTTGCATCCTCGCTCGAAGCCACGTAGTACAAATCCTTAAAACCGTGAATATAAAACCCCCGTTTCGTTTCGATCGGAAAGATTGGGAAAGTTACGAAAAAACTCGGAAGGTTCGGTTAACGAATGGATTGCAATTCATCGTTTAAAATGATCACGGTTATTCTGAAACACCAATCATCTCAACTATACGAGGAATTGGGATTCATTCGGAAGACCGATACCATGACGGAGTACTTTCTCGTAAAATCGTAGCTTGACGTACTATGGACCCCACTCGAGTGACATCCTGCTCATAGTGTTTAAAAATGCCCACCTTATCCCTCTTCGAGTTATCTCCTACTCCCCCTGTAACACCCCCGAACCGTTCTAGGTATAGGTCAAACCACCGGCCAACAATCAAACAAGAACATGACCGATGGACCAATTTTCTACCAAGGTTCTGGAGCGCTACATGACGGGCTAGGGCATTCCGGCCAAGGTCACAAAGAGTGCAATTCATGACTAAGCCAGTTCGACCACTAACACGTCCCGTCAGATCAAGGCCTAAGACTTCTCAACCCGTACCTTAATCTGACGTTGTGTTAGCTTGGACAAAGCTAATATCAGATACAACAAGGCATTTACATAAAACATTGCTTTATTTATCAAACATGAAACATGGTTCGCAAAACACAACTTATTTATACAAGTAGTGGCTAGCCAAAAGAGTAAAAGTACATACTTATAGTCTGAAAACGTCGCAAGCAAAAAGATGAAAATACTACACCAGCCGGCCTAACTTTCCGCGACCTCTACAAGCTCTACTGGTCACCTGAAAACAACAAAGAGTGAGGAGTGAGTAATCTAGCATTACTCAGTGAGTTACAATCCCCAACTAACAAATACAACCCCTCACTATCCCACCCCAAACAAATCTAAAGCGAGAGGTTCACCTAATAAGCCAAACAATTAATAATAGTAATAAGCAATCAGAAATCCGCAGCAGAAAATAATACGAGTAAAATATCGATACTATAAGATAGTCGCTAAAACTCGTAAATCGATAAACTAGGGTTTACCAAACCCTTAACATAATATAAAATAACTAGGCCCCGGTGCGTTAGGTTCCTCCTTCATTATCGGCAATATCCTATCTCCCTACCACGAAGGCTAGAAGAAGGAACTTTCAATCGACCGCGGCCCACAGTCATTCGGGTCACCGCGCGACAGCCCACAGTCCTTCGGGTCACTGCCACATTACACCGTCGTGTAATAACTCAGCCTTAGGCCATGACCCCGTCTCTCTGAGTCTTCCCGATCCAGCGAATAAGGGGTTTCCTTGAACCCGCCGGGTACGAGGTCTGAAGGAACGCTAACTCACCCACAATATGCCTAGCAATGGCGGGTTACGCACATGCTGTCGGCCAATATAATTCTAAACCCGGTAATATAACCAAGGTTCCAAAAAATAATCACAATCAACACAATCAAACACATTCTAGAATATAGAATAAATACTAATTCCAGAATATCTAACTACCGCAACCTAGCGATATCATCTAAGCATTCAACTTTAACCAATCAACCTAACGATTAGCATGCTACTATGATTCTCAAGCAATAACTAAGCATGCTATTAACTAATCAACCTAACCATTACTATTAAGTAAACAAACCGTTACTTAGTTTAGACCTGGCTCCCTGCCATAATCCAACTTCCAAGTAACGGGAACCTGCATGAAAACAGCTTAACAAACAATTGATTATAACTCACTGTTTTTGGTTGACCGTGGCCTTGACCCCGTGTCCGACTTCTGCCATCCAAACCCTTTTCTTGACCTTCACAAGTAGACCCACGTCTGGACTGATCTTCACTTGACTAGAACCTTCTTCAGATGTCGACTCAAATCGGGCAGAGTAACTGTTCTCGAAAACTCTCAAAAACTGTCGAAAAAGGATCGAAAATGATCGAAACTCTAACTTTCTTTCTTTGCTTTCTCTCTCACGTTTTTCACTGACTTTCAGGTGTGATGGATGGTTTGAAATGAGCTGGGGTCGTGGGGTATTTATAGGAAACAGCAACCAATCAGAAACAAGCCGTGTGGCAGCCGTTGTAATAAACATGGCTCGGACGCATGCGTCGCGGCACCTCGTTCTCCACATGTCTGGCTGCATGACCAGGATGTCATGCCAGATGACACCACGCCCTCCACATGTCTGATACACAGACTGGTTGCATGCAAGTTGACACCACAGCTCACACATGTCGCTCAGCATGCTTCAATCGCAGGTTGAGCGGCACCTCGTGCTTCTGTGTGTCACTGCGCATGCTGTGATCGTTTGGGCTTCAACACCTCCTGCTTCCCTTGACACATACCATGCCAGGAAGTTGACACCACGTCCTCCACATGTCTGAAGGCATGGACTGCTTACATGCACTTTGACGCCACATCAGCCACGTGTCGATCAGCATGCCTCGGTCGCAGGTTGAGCGGCACCTCGTGCTTCTATGTGTCACTCAGCATGCTGTGATCTCCTGAGCTTCAACACCTCGTGCTTACCTTTCCAGCTACCATGCCAGGCAGTTGACACCACGTCCTTATCTCATAGATCAAGCCACCTCGAGCTTCTCGGTCCATTCGACTGATTCCGGCCATTCCGGTGAATTTTCGACTCGCGATCAATCCCGAATATTTTTCTACGCCCGTTCTGATGAGCTGAATATTTTTAATAAACTCCAAAATATTTCTGACCCTGATAGAAAATATTTCCCGAGTCTCCGGCTTCCTCGAAAAATCCCAAAATACCGAAATCAGGGTTTTTGTTTGATTTCGGGTTTTTCCCGTCGTGCTTCGATTCCGTGCTTCGAAAATTTTTATTCTTCCAGCACCTCCGTCTTATCAATTTAACACCTTCTCTAACAGGGCCAAGCAGCTTAAGGTTCCTTCACGATCAATTCTTCAACCACTCTATTAATAATAACTTTTTTAAGGGTTCCTACATTCTCCCCACCTTAACAGAATTTGTCCTCGAATTCTAAGGTTCTGAGGGGCCTCCTTCTTCCATCACGACATCTTCTCGGAAAAACTCCGGGTGGTTGGCCTTAAATCTCTCTTCATCCTCCCAAGTGACATGAATCCTGTTTTGTCTTCCCCAGAATACTTGTACTTGAGCAATCTCATGATTCTTCAATTTCCGAACACGCCTTTCTCCAAGTCGGATTGGTCCTTCTGGATATGTAAGGTTCGTCCTTAGTTCCTCAATTCTCTCGGGCTCAACAGCACTTGGATCTAGTATATGTTTCCGAAGCATGGAAAAATGGAATACCGGGTGTAGATGCATATCCTCAGGCAGATCCAATCGATAAGCTACCTCACGAACCTTTCCGATGATCTTGTACAGACCAATGAATCTGACTGCGAGTTTCCCGACCTTGCCAAATCTGTCTTTCCCTTTCTGTGCTGTAACCTTCAAGTAGACCCAATCTCCTGTCTTAAAAGTTACCTCTCTTCTCGATTGGTCGGCGTACTTCTTCTGACGGTCCTGAGCCTTCTTCATGTTTGTCTGGATCGTCTCCAGCTTAATCATATTTTCTTGTGCAATAGGCGATCCAAACATTCTTCTTTCTCCCACTTCCGTTCAACACAAAGGTGTTTTGCATGGCCTTCCATAAAGCGCTTCATAAGGTGGCATTCCTATGCTCGCATGATGACTGTTGTTATACGAGAATTCGACCAACGGTAGATGCTTCTCCCAATTTCCTGCCCAATCTAAAATACACATCCGAAGCATGTCCTCGATGGTCCGAATGGTTCTCTCTGTTTGGCCATCTGTTTCTGGATGGAACGCCGTGCTTTTGAACAGTTTAGTTCCCAAGGATTCTTGTAGTCCTTTCCAAAATGCTGCCGTGAATCTAGGGTCACGATCTGAGACAATTTCTGAAGGTACACCATGTAACTTCACGATCTGGTCGACGTACATCTCGGCGAATACTTCAACTTTATCCGTGTCTCTCATAGGCAATAAGTGTGTGACTGATGTCTTGCATATTTACATATTTTTAGCTATCATATCTTATGCATTTTTGCTCATTTAGATTAGGCATTAGGCATCTTTATGCTCATTTTGCATTCATAAGTCCTTATTAGGTGTAGGAGCACACTTTGGAGATATTGAAGATGTTTGGGAGTTTTATGATGAAAAAGAAGGGTTTAAAGATGAACATGGACAGAGGCCTTAGGAATACCTTCTGATTCTAAGATTTGGTGGAGGCATGGAAGTTTGAGTTAGCTTTCCAATGGAAGTGATTTCAAGACATTTGGAGTCATATTGGAGAAGTTATTGTCAATTGAATGGAAGCACGTCAAGCCACCCGGGTGACCATACCCGAGCCAAACCATCAGGTCATGCTGGATGAGCTCAGTACGCGGCCCGTACCACCCGAGCACGAGGACCCGCACGGGATGGGAGCTGGACGACACGCGGGTGCACACACCCGGGGAGACTCACCCGCACGGGACGGACAAGGGACGGACGGACTGGACGACCAAGGACGCACCCGACCTTGCCTCACCCGCGTACCAGCAGACACCCGACAGCACCTGCCCGACCTGGACGACCCGCACGTTCTGATGCTAGACGATCTCCGGACGCGTCCAGCACCACCCGGACCAGGACACTCGGACGTCCCACAGTTCCTCCTACCCGCGTACCAGCCTGCACACCCGACTAGTACCACCCGGCCACACACACCCGCACGTCCTGCTAGCTGCTGGACACCCACCACGCGGCCGAACACACCCGGCCTAGAGAGGCCGCACGGCCTGGACGCCGGACGAGCAGCACATACCCGGCCTGGACATACCCGGCCTGGACAGGCACTAGCTGACCCGGGTGGCTCAGCTTCTTCCTTTCTCCTTGCTTCTCATTGGTCGAAAATCACTTGGCCAAGGGCACTTTAGTATTTTTGTTTTATGTTTCCAAGGGCTTTCAAGCCTATGTATAAATACTCTTGTGATCTCATTAAGAGATCTAACTTCTTTTCTCTCAAAAACATATCTAGAACTTGAAGAAAGTTTGGATCTTTGATCCTTTTTACATCATTTCTTGTGTGTTTAATAGATTATCTCTTTCTTTAATCATGTTTAGCCTTGAATCATCATTGATTTTGAGGTTTTCCATGGGTATTAGTGAGTAGATCTATCTATGGTTCATGGGCTTGGAAGACTAAGGGTGATTAGGAGTAGATCCAAGGTGCTTAGTGTTAGATCTATCATCTCCTTGCATTGATTTGGTGTTCTTCTTGCTATATTTGGGTTGGCCTCTCAAACATAGAGCCATAGGCATTTCATGCCCGGAAGGTGTTCTATGAAATGCCTGAACCAACTCATCTATGCCTTTAGCTTGCTTTTCCTAAGGGATTAGTTGTCAAAGGAGCTAGGATTGCTATTAGACTCATTCTCCATGTTTGCTTTGATCATTACAGCCAAAGGGATTTGGTGTACTTGGGTGATCATTGCAAAAGAGCATTCATCTAGGGATAGAGCTTGCTTAGTTTTGTTGTCTAGGCATAAGGAATTAGATTGATTGAAAAGTTAGCATCTTGGATTGAATCTTGATCACCCAAAGTCAGTTCCCTTGTCCCAAGAACCCCCTTGCCTCATTGAGAAAGAAAGTTCAATCTTTTATTGCATTTTTAATATTGTCTTAGTTTCATAATCATCCTCTCATCTTGATAGACTTAGATTAAGCATGAACTTGCATTCCCTTTGCATTAGAATCTCTTAGAATTGGATTGACATCTTGTATTCTACAACATTTGATTAGGACCTGAAAAGGCCTGTCATCAAATTGGCGCCGTTGCCAAGTTCTAAGTTGATTTTGACATTGGGATTTAGTTATTTTCTTGAGACTAAGTCATTTTTCTTTTTTGTATCTTGTGATATTGGTTCTTACCTCTTCTATCTTTGACTTTCAGGTGTATGATCACAAGAAGCAGAGGGGCATCCAACTTGGTTCCTTCTGTTGAAGAGATTGCTGCACTTGAGAGGGATATAGCTAGACAAAGAAGAGAAGTAGAGCAACAGGCTCATCTTCAAAGGTTGGGGTTTGAGATGGAGAATCTGCCTCAAGATGGTAATGTCCAAGGGGACAATGGTCCAAGAGCTGACAATCCTAGACCACCACGCCAGCCACATCACCAACCACGCCAAGCAAGAGCCATTGGAGCCTATGACCAACCTCACATTCATGGTCATAGGTTGGGAATCAGAGCACCAGCTGTGGAGAACAACAACTTTGAGATCAAATCAGGGCTGCTGCATTTGATTGAGAACAACAAGTTCCATGGCCTTGCTGTGGAGGATCCCCTTGATCACTTGGACACATTTGATAGCTACTGTAGCTTGTCCAAGATTAATGGAGTCTCTGAAGATGCTTTCAAGCTGAACTTGTTTCCATTCTCTTTGGGAGACAAGGCACATCTATGGGAGAAGGCTGTTCCAAGTGACTCTATCACTACTTGGAATGAGTGCAAGAGAGCATTCCTAGAGAAATTCTTCTCTACCTCAAGAACAGCCAAGATCAGAAATGAGATCTCTAGCTTTCAGCAGAAGAACCTTGAGAGCTTTAGTGAAGCATGGGAGAGGTTCAAGGGCTATTGGTCTCAATGCCCACATCATGGCTTCACCAAGGAGAGTTTGCTTAGTACCTTCTACAGAGGTGCTCTACCAGAGTTCAGGAGCAGATTGGACACAGCCAGCAATGGGTTCTTCTTGGGCAGAACTGAGCAGGATGCTGAGGAGCTAGTGGAGAACATGGCCAGGAGTGACTCAGTCTACAGTGAGGAGCATGATAGGGCCAACAGAGGCACTGATGAAGATAATCCGCACACAAGAAAGGCCCTGAAATCTCTCCAAGAAAAGTTGGACAAGCTTCTTGTAGAAAAGGCTAAGCAAGAGCAGCTTAACTCCATTGGGAACCAGCAACAGCAACAGCCTGCTAGGACTACTGAAGTTCATGGTGTAGAAGGTCAAGAGGAGCCCAACTTCCAATACCAAAACAACTACCAGCAAAGACCTTACTACAACAATCACCAAGGAGGTTACCAAGCAAACCAGCCTACTCAGCCCCAAGGAAGCTCTTCTCCAGCTCAGGCTCCAAGTTCAAATTTGGAGTCCATGTTCAAGCAACTCTTAGAAGCTCAAGAAAGAAATGCTAAGACCATTGGTGATGAGTTCAAGAATATCCATGCTAAGATTGATAGTACCTATTCTGACCTCAACAACAAGTACATGCAACTTGCCTCTCATCTCAAAGCTTTGGAGAGCCAAGTTGCATCCATGTCTTCATCATCCAAGAATCCAATGGGATCTCTACCAGGAAAACCAGAGAAGAACCCTAAGGAGACTTGCAATGTTATCATCTCCATTTCTTCAGGGATTGCATTGAGTGATCATAAGAATGATGTTGATGAGATTGAGAGGCTAGTGCTTGGAAATCAGATTGAACATGATAAGAGACTGGTTGTGGCCACAGCTGAAGCTAGAGTTATGAAGAGAGCTGATAAGAAGGTTCAAGGAAGGATTGATGAGCCTAAGGTTGAGACACAAGTTGAGAAGAGTGTTAACCCCAAGCTGAAAGAAGTGAGCGAAGAAGACAATGAGGTTGAGCTATCACCATATGATAAGCTCCCTTACCCTCAAAGGTTCTTCACCAAAGCTCAGAAAAAAGTGGTCTCCAAATTCAGAAAAAGACCTCAGTGATATTGGAGTCAAGCTTCCAGAGATCAGCAATATGCATGCTGCTCATGTCCAGATGATGCTCATAAAGGACATTCTCACCCACCAAGCTGAAGTGGCTGAACTCTTGGACATCTCACTTCTGAAGATTGATCCACCAATCCCTCCCAAGTCCCTCCCTAAGCTTGAGTCTCAAGGGAAGTTCACACTGTCTTGCTCTCTTGGTAATCTAACTATGGATGATGCTCTTGTTGATAGTGGAGCTAGTGTGAATGTCATCTCCTTGGATATGGTGCAGCATATTGGGATTGCAAGCATGGAAACAGATACTCCTCCTCTCATCTTTGGGGATTCCTCTTCTACAACCCCACTTGGCATAATCAAGGACTTTCCCTTGAAGATTGGATCCTGCACCATACCTATTGACCTCACTGTTTTGAAGATGACATCTGAAGAAAGAGTCCCTTTGATCCTTGGCACTCCTTTCTTAACAACAGTTGGAGCTTGCATAGACTTTCCCAACAAGAAGGTCACCCTCATGCATGTAAACAAAGCTGTCTCCTACCCTCTCCAACCTCCATTGGAATCAGACTATTGTGGGACAATAACTCGTGATACACAAGCTGTTGAGAAGCCCCAAGACGAAGAGGTTGTTGGTAAGAAAGAAGGTCTTGATGGAGAGTGTTCTAAGGAGTTGTGTATTGAGCACTTGGAAAGTGCTAAGAGAGAGGGGATGGGTGGAGCCTCAAAGGCCACTCATGGCAAGAAGAAGATAGTGAAAGAGCCTCATCCTCCACCTCTTGATTTGCTCTCACACACTCTCACTCTCCATCCAAAGAAGCTCAAGGATGGAGCCATTGAATACAAGATCAAGCATAAGGGCAGGTCCACACCATTCTCAAGTGCTAGAGCCATCATCACTCCTCAGCTCCAAGATGACCCTATCAAGCTTCAAGAGCTTCTCTCTCAGGTCCTCATCATCACACTTGAAGGTGGGAAGGATCCTCCTTCTCACTAGTCAAAGAGAAAAGGTAGTCAAGCTAAGTGACTCAAAACAAGCTCACTTGGGAGGAAGTCCCATGGTTATCCTTGTACATAGTTTTGAAATTTCAATTCTCTTTTAAGTTTTTAATAAAAATGGTCAAGGTTTTCAGGTTGAGCCAAGCACTAGAGGAGAGAAGAATGGTGGTGAACCACTTGAGCCCCATGATCCATGTAGCAGCCTCCTCTAGTTGCTATGAACCAAGCCAGCTTCTAGTCATGCCACAAGCACCATGCCCAAATCTCATTGTGTGGTATTACTCCAACCCTTTTGTATATACATTTGATTTTGCCTTGTTGAGGTACCTCTTACTCTCTTACTCACACAGAGACTGTGTGATTTAAGTGTGGGGAGGTACGGATATTGATCATGTTTGCTTTGTGATTTTGAGTCTCATGCATTGCATTGTGCAATCATAAGTGCATAGAAAATCTAAAAAATTTAAATTTTGAATCATGTAAGATTGCATCACTTGCATCCTTAGGATTGAGTCTAGAGCATATAGGTTGCATTCATTTGCATATGGAGCATTGCCTTGTAAAGAACACTCGTTTGCACTGAATTTGACACCCTAGTTAAACATATCAAGTAGCTTAAGCATCTTTTGAAAAGCTTGCATGCTTTGAGCCTTGAAAACTCTTCTTGAAACTTGCTTGCTTGCTTGATATTGGCATTGTTTTTAAGACCAACTCCATCCTGAACTTAGACTTGAATGAATTTAATCTCTCTTGCATATGGGCATTTGCATACTTGATCATGGATCTCATACACATTTGGGTTATCTTTTTTTATTGTACCACCCTTTGTTAACCCAAATGGCACTCCCTTACCCTTGAACCCTATCCATTCTTTGAAGCCTACATTGATTTGCTTGAGTGAGGCCTCTTTTGATAGCTTGTCATGTGCAAAATCTTGAGAGTATTGGGAGCGACATGGATTTGTTCTCATCTCTTGCTAGCATAGGGTCATCATTTGAGCTAGCTTCTAGGATGGTGAGTGAAGTGCTTGTTTCCTAATTGTTTACATTTTGGGTTTGGGGATGTGACAAAGTTGAGATTGATGAACAAAAAGTTTTGATAAAGAAAAACCCTAGGGACCTAGAAATAATAAAAAAAATGAAAAGCTCTTAGTTGAAGTCTTTGACCTTCCCCCTCATGCATATATAAAAAAAAAAAAAAAAAAAGAAAAGAAAAGAAAAGAAAAGAAAAAAAAAAAAAAAAAGAGATTCAATAAGATAGTGGGGAAGGAAAGATTTAAGAGTTAGAGCTTAGAATGTGAATAGAGGTCCTTAGAGGTAGCATCATGAGAAAGAAAATGTTCATTGGGTGAGTGATGTGAGTATGTCTTCATTTTGGGTTATGGGATGAATTAAGAGGGGTGTAGAACTTGTAATCACTTAGGATTTGGGTAGAATGATGAGGATGGATCCATGTATGCATGAATTGCTCCTAGTCTTAGATAAATTTTGCATAATGATCAAGCTCCTTGATTTTTGAGTGATTGCCACCTTGAAATGATGCATTGAACCCTCCTTTTCATCCATATTAGACCATTTGATCACCAAGCCAAATGATTGAGATCATGTGCCCATTTGTGAGACTTCACCTTGTGTGTGTGTGTGTGAATCAATGTGAGGGCTGGTTAAGAGAACATGTTGGTTGATAGGCATTGCATCTTGTGTAGAGGCATAAGAGTCATTGATAGGCCTTGTGAAGCTAGAGCATAATAAGAAAGTTTTGATCATGCTATTTGCTATGTTTCTTTAGGATGTCAGGTTGAGTGCTATGAGTGTTTCCTTTGGCTTTGTTCCCATCCTTGCATCCGCCCCCCTTGTGTTTGAAAAGTTTACATGAGGACAAGCAAAGGTCTAGTGTGGGGAAGTTGATGTCTTGCATATTTACATGTTTTTGTTGGGGTCAAAATCGGTCAATGACGAAATCGTCACCCGAAAGTCCTCGAAAGAAAAGCCAAGCGACGATCAAATCCAAGAAACGGGTCGTCGCTCGATAAAACTCACGGAAGGCTCGTCCACTCCCATCTGGCGCCAACGGCGAGGGTCCTGGCGCCCATCAATGCGATCGTCTCACGATCTCGGGCAATGACAGCATCCTGGTCCTTTGAAATCCATGTCTGGATTGTCCGAGATCTACAATGAGTCTTCCGTAAAACCTTCCCGATTGTTTTAAAGATTCATCTTTTAACATATCTAAAACTCGGAGCCACATTGCTCTCATCCTCGACGACGGAAAATCTGAAGATCTAAGTCCATCTCAAAATCCCGATACTCGCAGAATCTCGTTGGAAACAATTATCTCGAGATCTACGACTAGAGACCCTCCCAAAACTCGAAAGATTTCCATAAGCGACTGGCGAGGAAAGATCGAACAAACCCACGGACGGCAAGGCGGCCTGGCACCAGCAGCACGCTGGACGCTGGCTGGCCTGGCGCCGGCGGCACCGACCTGGCGCCGGCGGCACCGACCTGGCGCCAGCGGCACCGGCCTGGCGCCGGCGGCACCGACCTGGCGCCGGCGGCACCGGCCTGGCGCCCGGCGGCACCGGCCTGGCGCCGGCGGCACCGACCTGGCGCCAGCGGCACCGACCTGGCGCCCGGCGGCACCGACCTGGCGCCAGCGGCACCGACCTGGCGCCGGCGGCACCGACCTGGCGCCAGCGGCACCGACCTGGCGCCGGCGGCACCGGCCTGGCGCCAGCGGCACCGGCCTGGCGCCAGCGGCACCAACCTGGCGCCCGGCGGCACCGACCTGGCGCCGGCGGCACCGGCCTGGCGCCAGCGGCACCGACCTGGCGCCAGCGGCACCAACCTGGCGCCGGCGGCACCGGCCTGGCGCCCGGCGGCACCGACCTGGCGCCCGGCGGCACCGGCCTGGCGCCGGCGGCACCGGCCTGGCGCCGGCGGCACCGGCCTGGCGCCCGGCGGCACCGGCCTGGCGCCGGCGGCACCGGCCTGGCGCCGGCGGCACCGGCCTGGCGCCCGGCGGCACCGGCCTGGCGCCGGCGGCACCGACCTGGCGCCAGCGGCACCGGCCTGGCGCCGGCGGCACCGACCTGGCGCCGGCGGCACCGACCTGGCGCCGGCGGCACCGGCCTGGCGCCGGCGGCACCGACCTGGCGCCAGCGGCACCGGCCTGGCGCCGGCGGCACCGACCTGGCGCCGGCGGCACCGGCCTGGCGCCGGCGGCACCGGCCTGGCGCCCGGCGGCACCGGCCTGGCGCCCGGCGGCACCGACCTGGCGCCAGCGGCACCGACCTGGCGCCAGCGGCACCGGCCTGGCGCCCGGCGGCACCGACCTGGCGCCGGCGGCACCGGCCTGGCGCCGGCGGCACCGACCTGGCGCCGGCGGCACCGACCTGGCGCCGGCGGCACCGACCTGGCGCCCGGCGGCACCGGCCTGGCGCCGGCGGCACCGACCTGGCGCCAGCGGCACCGGCCTGGCGCCGGCGGCACCGACCTGGCGCCAGCGGCACCGGCCTGGCGCCCGGCGGCACCGACCTGGCGCCAGCGGCACCGACCTGGCGCCAGCGGCACCGACCTGGCGCCCGGCGGCACCGACCTGGCGCCGGCGGCACCGACCTGGCGCCAGCGGCACCGACCTGGCGCCAGCGGCACCGACCTGGCGCCAGCGGCACCGACCTGGCGCCAGCGGCACCAACCTGGCGCCCGGCGGCACCGACCTGGCGCCAGCGGCACCGGCCTGGCGCCGGCGGCACCGACCTGGCGCCAGCGGCACCGACCTGGCGCCAGCGGCACCGACCTGGCGCCCGGCGGCACCGACCTGGCGCCGGCGGCACCGACCTGGCGCCCGGCGGCACCGGCCTGGCGCCGGCGGCACCGACCTGGCGCCGGCGGCAATAGCGAGATCCATGATCTCCGTGAATCTCTCAAAAAGACCGTGGCTGAAGTGAAAGCGGTAAAATCGCAGATCCATCAGGCGACCAGTTCCGCCCCCGAGATCGATAGACTTCTCGAGGAAGCACGGAAAACACCGTTCACCACTCGGATCACGGAAACACGCATCTCAGACCCAGGAAGATCAAAATCCCGATCTATGGCGATGCAGCCGGATCCTAAGTCGCACCTGCAGTCCTTCCAGATCGCAATGGGTAGGTGCAAACTCGGGCCTTGAGCGGGGCGCAGGTCATTGTCTTCTCTTCGTCGAGCACCTCAAAGGTGCTGCACTCGAGTGGTTCTCCCGGCTCAAAAGGAACTCCATCGGAAGCTTCCGCCAACTGGCCTCGGCGTTTCTCAAACAATACTCCATGTTCATGGACAGAGAAACATCCGACGTGGATCTATGGAGTCTAGCTCAGAAGGAAGACGAGTCGCTCCGCGACTTCATGCGAAGGTTCAAACTGGTGATGGCCAGAGTAACGGGCATCAGCGACAATGTCGCAATCGGCATACGAGAAAAACTCTCTGGTACAAGTCGAAGTTCGAAAGTGGATACTACTGGAAAAAGCGGACAATCAGGATACTCTCCACAAGGCAACAGACTTCATCATCATGGAAGAAGAGATGAAGCTTCTATCGCGAAACACGCATCTCAGACCCAGGAAGATCAAAATCCCGATCTATGGCGATGCAGCCGGATCCTAAGTCGCACCTGCAGTCCTTCCAGATCGCAATGGGTAGGTGCAAACTCGGGCCTTGAGCGGGGCGCAGGTCATTGTCTTCTCTTCGTCGAGCACCTCAAAGGTGCCGCACTCGAGTGGTTCTCCCGGCTCAAAAGGAACTCCATCGGAAGCTTCCGCCAACTGGCCTCGGCGTTTCTCAAACAGTACTCCATGTTCATGGACAGAGAAACATCCGGCGTGGATCTATGGAGTCTAGCTCAGAAGGAAGGCGAGTCACTCCAGCGACTTCATCGGAGGCAGCGTCCACAGTCACTGCTGATGCAAACACTGAAGCTCAAGCAGATGAAGGAACTGTTTACTTCCGCCCGGTAGCGGGCAGAACAACAGGACAAGCTGATAACCTCGCTTCGCCAAAACAGGTCGATACCTTAACTGCGAGGAGCAAGTTGCAGCGGATCCACCAAGGCACGCCAGCGGCAGGAGACTTCGACCGGATCTCGAAGCGAGAGAAAGATGCCCGAAAGAGCCCACTCGAGAAGCGGCTCGAAAGGACAGCAAGCGACCTCGCAGGACCTTCCACTCCGGCTGCGGGGAAACAAGGAAGCGGCGTCGGCGCGCTCGATCTAGATGTCAGCGACCGATCGGATCCTTCCGATGAAGGCGCTGACATCCACCAGAGAACCGAAGCCAGTCCGCTCGGCAGGCGGTATCGCCGATAGGCCCATGACAGAAGAGGAAGAAGAACTCTACTGGATGGAGCAGGAAGAACTTCGCGGAAGATCAAACTTCGGATCTATCGCGACCAGCGTCGACAGGTTGAACGCCGGCGGCAATAGCGAGATCCATGATCTCCGTGAATCTCTCAAAAGACCGTGGCTGAAGTGAAAGCGGTAAAATCGCCAGATCCATCAGGCGACCAGTTCGCCCGAGATCGATAGACTTCTCGAGGAAGCACGGAAAACACCGTTCACCACTCGGATCACGGAAACCGCATCTCAGACCCAGGGAAGATCAAAATCCCGATCTATGGCGATGCAGCCGGATCCTAAGTCGCACCTGCAGTCCTTCCAGATCGCAATGGGTAGGTGCAAACTCGGGCCTTGAGCGGGGCGCAGGTCATTGTCTTCTCTTCGTCGAGCACCTCAAAGGTGCTGCACTCGAGTGGTTCTCCGGCTCAAAGGAACTCCATCGGAAGCTTCCGCCAACTGGCCTCGGCGTTTCTCAAACAGTACTCCATGTTCATGGATAGAAAGCGTCCGGCGTGGATCTATGGAGTCTAGCTCAGAAGGAAGGCGAGTCACTCCAGCGACTTCATCGCGAAGGTTCAAACTGGTGATGGCCAGAGTAGCGGGCATCAGCGACAATGTCGCAATCGGCATACGAGAAAAACTCTCTGGTACAAGTCAAAGTTCGAAAGTGGATACTACTGGAAAAGCGCGGACAATCAGGATACTCTCCACAAGGCAACAGACTTCATCATCATGGAAGAAGAGATGAAGCTTCTATCGCAGAAGCACGGACCGCAGAAAACGGCGTCGAAGAAACCCTCGTAGCGACAAATCGTCCATCACGAAGGGAAGGCGTCCAAAGCGAGCATAACTTCGCCATCAACTTCGAACAGGGCAAAACCTCGGAAACACCTGGACCAGGAACCAGTACAAGGATAACTCCTACTGCGAGTTCCACGAGACCAGAGGCCACTCCACTGCGAACTGCAAGGTTCTCGGCGCCCGGCTCGCCGCAAAACTCCTCACCGGCGAGCTATCAAAAGTCAAGAGTATAAAGGACTTGCTCCTGGACTCCGACCGCCCAAAGACTAACAAAACTACCTCCGAAGACCGCGCGACCGAAAACCAATCAGGGGAAAAGCGCGGAAGAAGACAGGACGACCAAGGAAACAACAGCAGTCGCCAGAGGGTAAACATGATCATCGGAGGATCACAGTTCTACCAGGACTCTGTCTCATCGATAAAAGCCTACGGGCGAAAAGCCGAGACCAGTTCCAACTGGTTCCCGGACAGCGATGTTCCTAACCACACAATCGCTTTCGAGGAACACGAGACCGTCGGAATCGACAAACCTCACTGCGACCCTTTGGTAATCGACCTGGTCATCCAGGATCTCGAAGTCGGCCGCATTCTCGTCGATACTGGAAGCACGGTCAACGTCATCTTCCGCGACACCCTCTACAGGATGAAGATCCCACTTGGGGAAGTCGTCCCTGAGCCAAAACCGTTGACGGGGTTCTCGGGCGTCACTACCATGACCCTCGGAAAATTAAACTCCGGTCATGGCGAAGGAAGTTACAAAGATCGTCGAGTTTGCAGTAGTCGACAACCCGCCATCTACAACGCCATCATGGGAACCCCATGGATCAACTCCATGAAGGCAGTACCGTCCACATACCACCTCGGTATCAAGTTCCGACTCCGGCCGGAACGCAGCCATCTGGGGTAGTCGAAACAGTCGAGACTCTGTTACCTAGCGAGTTCAAACTGCGAAAAGATCGGAACACCCATGCGGTCAACTCAAAGCGAGCAAAGGAATCACACAACATTCCGAAGACTTCGAGGAAAGATGATCCAGAATCATCCGAACAGGCAGCGATTCAAGAAGGCGACAAAGCCTCTGAATCCACCGCCGTAGGACGGACAGCTTCGACCCCGCACACACCACTGATCCGACCAGC
This sequence comes from Brassica carinata, assembly GCA_016771965.1. Classification (NCBI taxonomy): domain Eukaryota; kingdom Viridiplantae; phylum Streptophyta; class Magnoliopsida; order Brassicales; family Brassicaceae; genus Brassica; species Brassica carinata. The sequence goes on from CM028694.1 coordinate 10,133,467, forward strand.
ACGATCGAACGGCGGCCGCGGGGAGTAAAAGCGTCCGCAGCAACTATCAGAACTTCTGAGATGGCTTGATCCTCGAAAGAATGCGTAGGCAGCTTCGTCGAAACCCGACGAGTTCAGCTATCCCCTCACCAAAAGGGGGACTGGAGTCGCGTATACTCTATACTCCCACAAAAGCGAGAATCCGCATATGTACTTTAAACTTCTCGAAATTTTTAATAAAATTCTTTCTATCTTTTATACTTACTTAAGCATCAGCGGAAAAGCGAAAATCATATCTTCAAAGAAGCGAGGCGTCGCAACTTCTTAAAAGATAACAAAACTTCGTATTATCCGCAAAGACAGTCCACCAGCGACTTAAAATAAACTCCGCCCGTCGATTGGCCCGACGGACGCTCATAAGCGTTCCTCAATACAAAATCGTAGTCAGACCTACAAGGTCCTCTTACATCCGACAAGGATATCATAGCGCTATACAAGAAACCAAAATTTTGGTTTAGCGTCTCGGATATATTCGAAGATAGCTCGATTCTTTTAACACAAGTCATATAAGCGGCGACTAGTCGCGGACTTTAAGCGAAAAGAATCAGGAAGAAATCACTAACAGGCAAAGCGAAAGCCGATCAGTCATCGCACAGCCTCAAAGCTGAGAGTAAACCTAGGTCTTGCCTAAACCCAGTCTTGCTGGATCTTGACATCTCACAGACATAGTATGGTATCACGAGATCCCAAAACATGTCTCTTATAAACACACCTAAAGCGCTTCGCTAAAAGTAGCATCACGGACCAGCGGCGAAAAGAGTTAGGATCTGAAGTGACTACTCGCATCCTTCCCTCTACACTTGGCGAAAGTATAAATCAAAACAAAAGGCGAAATCTCGCAAATTTTCATATTCATAAAAGCCGCAAAAGGCGGCGGGATTCAAAACCACCAGCGGCCAGTCCGAAAACATAAGAATGCAACCTCCAGCGGTCGCGGGATAAAATTACTAAAAGCGGCCACACCGCGGCCAGAAAATTCAATTCACAAAAGGAAGTCAGCGTTGAGAAATCCGGATGCAGAAATCCCAAATGAACTAGCAGGCTGGTCCACTTCTTCATTCACACCTCGAGCATTCCCACCATTCGGTGTTCTCATCGGCTCCGACCTCCACCGTATCCTCGGAAACCTCGATAGGTTCCCATAGTCTCGGACTCTTTCTTCTACCGGAGGAACCAAGGACTCAGCATGAGCACACTTTCGGCCATGAAATCCTTCATTTCAGCGATCTCGAATCGAAGAAATCTGGGTTCGAGACTTGTAAAGATTCTGACCGAACCTCGGCACTCGCGGAAATCACCAACAAACTCTGAGCTTCTTTAAAGCATTGAAACTCAGCGGCAAGCGATTCGCCCGTCTTGCCACCTCGCTGCGACCATCCTTCTTCCTCTCCTTTCGCCCGTCACGAGAGCCCGGCGTGAAGCTCAGCTTGCCAGCGTTCTGTGCCTTCACCTCTTGGCGGAACGGAAAAGCTCTCGCTCCACTTCCGTGGTCTTGAAGTTAGCAATCCTGGATTTGCGAGCTTCGAGTCAGCGCCTCGCTAAACACTCTTAGTCCCTGCATGAAACTCAAGATCAGCAAGCATGCTCATATCACGGATTCAAGCGCAAGGTTAAAGAAGTTGAAGGGCCAAACCTCGTTGGCGTTGGGAGCCCTCGGCAAAACCGTTGTTTCTCCTCATCCTCCAGCGACTCATCAGTAGTAAACTCGGAGGAAGGCCATCAAAGAAGTTGATAGGTGGAAAACCGCTGGCTCCATCTTTTCGTTGGAACAAAACTAGGTTTTCTCCCAGCGGTGAAGGGTTTTCGAGCCTTCCCCATCGTCGATTTCCTTCCCCTTACGAGACCTCTGTCTGCGCCTCGAGAAGGAACCACGGTAACAGGTTGGCGTCGTCTGTGAACAGAACCGGGACCGATAAAGGTTAACCGCATCTCGGATCCGTTCGAGTGAAGGATTTCCAGAAAAGCGGCCTTTGGCGAAGAAGATCTCTCTTGGCAGCGTTACCAGGCAAATCGCGGTAGGGTTGTTCCCTACAAAGCGAAAATTTTGTCAAAGACCGCACTTCGAAAAAGTGAGATAGATAACAGAATTTTCGTCATATTACCTCGGTTAAAGTTCCATGCCAGCGGAAATAGATGGAGGCAGCTCTCCTCGACAGACTTCGCCATCTATTTGAACAAAGAAAAGCGCTCCTGCCACGATTTGGGATTGAGTAGTCCCTGAATCACGGCCATATCCTTCTTAGGCAGCATGGAATAGTAACCGTCACTCCCGTCGGCCGAGTACCCCAAAGACCTTGAAATCATCGGGACCAAGATCAATCCGAGTTAAGTAGCTAGCAATTAATGCGTAAACCAACTCTCCAAGGCAGGAGCGCTGAGTTGGCTGATCGAAAGTTCGAAGCGGTGAAGCGCCGCGAACAATGGCACCAGGAATTGGGAACCACATGCGGCGATGCGTAAAAGCCGTAACATGTAAAGAAATCTTGCGGAGGATTCCTTGCACTCGTTACCAGCGGGAATCGAATTTGACTCCTTCAGGAACCTGGTAAAAATCTCGAAGAACCTTGAGATATTCACGAGAAACCGAGCTTCGGCGCAAAGGAGCACCGGGCTGCCTCGGAGGCCTCTTGAACAGGGATCTCTGGCAGTATAGAGGCGAACCTACAAGGGCTCGGTATCGCATTCCTCTTTTCCTCCTCGACCGACTCCTCTGCTTTACCGTTACATGGGCAGGAGAGTCATCGAGATGAATGGGAAGAAGAGTTTCTCTTTGAGGATCTTGAAGACATTGTTCTTAAAGAGAAAGGATTCTTGAGAGAGAGTAAAACCTTGTGATGAAGTAAGAAAGAGATTTCTTACTCCATATAAAGGAGGTAAAATCACTATTTACCCGATTTTTCGTGACGATTACATCTCAACACTTTCCCTGCGGCTATACATGAGCTAGGATCCGACAGGCTCTACGGTTCCTAGCTAGCTGGGGGCTAACTGTTGGGGTCAAAATCGGTCAATAGCGAAATCGTCACCGAAAGTCCTCGAAAGAAAAGCCAGCGGCGATCAAATCCAAGCGGTGCGTCGCTCGATAAAACTCACGGAAGGCTCGTCCACTCCCATCTGGCGCCAGCGGCACCGACCTGGCGCCAGCGGCACCAACCTGGCGCCAGCGGCACCGACCTGGCGCCGGCGGCACCGACCTGGCGCCAGCGGCACCGACCTGGCGCCAGCGGCACCAACCTGGCGCCCGGCGGCACCGACCTGGCGCCAGCGGCACCGACCTGGCGCCAGCGGCACCAACCTGGCGCCGGCGGCACCGACCTGGCGCCAGCGGCACCAACCTGGCGCCAGCGGCACCGACCTGGCGCCAGCGGCACCGACCTGGCGCCAGCGGCACCAACCTGGCGCCGGCGGCACCGACCTGGCGCCAGCGGCACCGACCTGGCGCCAGCGGCACCAACCTGGCGCCCGGCGGCACCGACCTGGCGCCGGCGGCACCGACCTGGCGCCAGCGGCACCGACCTGGCGCCAGCGGCACCGACCTGGCGCCAGCGGCACCAACCTGGCGCCGGCGGCACCGACCTGGCGCCAGCGGCACCGACCTGGCGCCAGCGGCACCGACCTGGCGCCAGCGGCACCAACCTGGCGCCGGCGGCACCGACCTGGCGCCAGCGGCACCGACCTGGCGCCAGCGGCACCAACCTGGCGCCGGCGGCACCGACCTGGCGCCAGCGGCACCGACCTGGCGCCAGCGGCACCGACCTGGCGCCAGCGGCACCGACCTGGCGCCGGCGGCACCGACCTGGCGCCGGCGGCACCGACCTGGCGCCCGGCGGCACCGACCTGGCGCCCGGCGGCACCGACCTGGCGCCGGCGGCACCGACCTGGCGCCAGCGGCACCGACCTGGCGCCAGCGGCACCAACCTGGCGCCCGGCGGCACCGACCTGGCGCCCGGCGGCACCGACCTGGCGCCAGCGGCACCGGCCTGGCGCCAGCGGCACCGACCTGGCGCCAGCGGCACCGACCTGGCGCCAGCGGCACCGACCTGGCGCCGGCGGCACCGACCTGGCGCCCGGCGGCACCGTCCGCAGCGGGCGGCCTGGCGCCCGGCGGCACCGACCTGGCGCCGGCGGCACCGACCTGGCGCCAGCGGCACCGACCTGGCGCCCGGCACCGACCTGGCGCCCGGCGGCACCGACCTGGCGCCAGCGGCACCAACCTGGCGCCCGGCGGCACCGACCTGGCGCCCGGCGGCACCGACCTGGCGCCGGCGGCACCGACCTGGCGCCAGCGGCACCGACCTGGCGCCCGGCGGCACCGACCTGGCGCCAGCGGCACCGACCTGGCGCCCGGCGGCACCGACCTGGCGCCAGCGGCACCGGCCTGGCGCCCGGCGGCACCGACCTGGCGCCAGCGGCACCGACCTGGCGCCGGCGGCACCGACCTGGCGCCCGGCGGCACCGACCTGGCGCCAGCGGCACCGACCTGGCGCCAGCGGCACCGACCTGGCGCCGGCGGCACCGACCTGGCGCCCGGCGGCACCGGCCTGGCGCCGGCGGCACCGACCTGGCGCCAGCGGCACCAACCTGGCGCCCGGCGGCACCGGCCTGGCGCCCGGCGGCACCGACCTGGCGCCAGCGGCACCGACCTGGCGCCAGCGGCACCGACCTGGCGCCAGCGGCACCAACCTGGCGCCAGCGGCACCAACCTGGCGCCCGGCGGCACCGACCTGGCGCCAGCGGCACCGACCTGGCGCCAGCGGCACCGACCTGGCGCCAGCGGCACCAACCTGGCGCCCGGCGGCACCGACCTGGCGCCAGCGGCACCGACCTGGCGCCGGCGGCACCGACCTGGCGCCAGCGGCACCGACCTGGCGCCGGCGGCACCGACCTGGCGCCGGCGGCACCGACCTGGCGCCAGCGGCACCAACCTGGCGCCAGCGGCACCAACCTGGCGCCAGCGGCACCAACCTGGCGCCAGCGGCACCAACCTGGCGCCCGGCGGCACCGACCTGGCGCCAGCGGCACCAACCTGGCGCCAGCGGCACCGACCTGGCGCCAGCGGCACCAACCTGGCGCCCGGCGGCACCGACCTGGCGCCAGCGGCACCAACCTGGCGCCAGCGGCACCGACCTGGCGCCAGCGGCACCGACCTGGCGCCAGCGGCACCGACCTGGCGCCAGCGGCACCGACCTGGCGCCAGCGGCACCAACCTGGCGCCAGCGGCACCAACCTGGCGCCCGGCGGCACCGACCTGGCGCCAGCGGCACCAACCTGGCGCCCGGCGGCACCGACCTGGCGCCAGCGGCACCGACCTGGCGCCAGCGGCACCGACCTGGCGCCAGCGGCACCGACCTGGCGCCAGCGGCACCAACCTGGCGCCAGCGGCACCGACCTGGCGCCAGCGGCACCGACCTGGCGCCCGGCGGCACCGACCTGGCGCCAGCGGCACCGACCTGGCGCCAGCGGCACCAACCTGGCGCCCGGCGGCACCGACCTGGCGCCAGCGGCACCGACCTGGCGCCCGGCGGCACCGACCTGGCGCCGGCGGCACCGACCTGGCGCCCGGCGGCACCGACCTGGCGCCGGCGGCACCGACCTGGCGCCAGCGGCACCGACCTGGCGCCAGCGGCACCAACCTGGCGCCAGCGGCACCGGCCTGGCGCCGGCGGCACCGACCTGGCGCCAGCGGCACCGACCTGGCGCCAGCGGCACCGACCTGGCGCCAGCGGCACCAACCTGGCGCCCGGCGGCACCGACCTGGCGCCAGCGGCACCGACCTGGCGCCAGCGGCACCGACCTGGCGCCAGCGGCACCAACCTGGCGCCCGGCGGCACCGGCCTGGCGCCAGCGGCACCGACCTGGCGCCAGCGGCACCGGCCTGGCGCCGGCGGCACCGACCTGGCGCCCGGCGGCACCGTCCGCAGCGGGCGGCCTGGCGCCAGCGGCACCGGCCTGGCGCCGGCGGCACCGGCCTGGCGCCCGGCGGCACCGACCTGGCGCCCGGCGGCACCGTCCGCAGCGGGCGGCCTGGCGCCGGCGGCACCGACCTGGCGCCAGCGGCACCGACCTGGCGCCGGCGGCACCGACCTGGCGCCCGGCGGCACCGGCCTGGCGCCCGGCGGCACCGGCCTGGCGCCAGCGGCACCGACCTGGCGCCGGCGGCACCGACCTGGCGCCAGCGGCCCAGCGGCCAAAACAGCCGTCACGATTTTCGAAAAGAAGGATAACTATGACGGTTTATCTTTATCCTCACATAAGAGATAAATGTCAAGTTTCCATAAGAGATAAATATCAAGTTTCCAGAAGATAAATGTCGAGATTTCCGAAGATAAATGTCAAGTTTCCCGATAAACACAAAGATGGACGAAAATGGAAAAAGCCCAACTCAGCCCGCGAGAAGATAGACCGTCATAGGAGGAGTATATAAGGAGAGCTTTGAGCAAGAAGCAAACCAGATCACAAAAACGTCCAGAGCACTTAGAGCAACTTAGCATTATTTTCTGTTTTCACTAGCGAGCTGCGACTCAACTAGGATAGACTTAGGCGATCAGACTAGCGAACTTGCCGACAGCTCGTAGCCAAGGCTCTTACCTGTTGTTCAGCTCAAGCGGATTCGAAATAAAATCTCTTGCTCTATTCTTTTTCTTCACGATTTTTATTTCGTTTTCATATTTTCTTTGTCGAACTGATTGTGTGGGTAATGCGGCCCAGCAGATATCCGGGACCTTCAGGGAAGGCTTGGTTCACTTGGCTTTCCTCCAAATCAACTTAATTTGGCGGTCGCGAATTTGGTTCCCACATTTACATGTTTTTAGCTATCATATCTTATGCATTTTGCTCATTTAGATTTGCTCATTTTGCATTCATAAGTCCCTATTAGGTGTTGGAGCACACTTTGGAGATATTGAAGATGTTTGGGAGTTTTATGATGAAAAAGAAGGGTTTAAAGATGAACATGGACGGAGGCCTTAGAGATATCTCCTGATGCTAAGATTTGGTGGAGACACAGAATTTTGAGTTAGCTTTCCAATGGAAGTGGTTTCAAGACATTTGGAGTCATATTGGAGGAGTTATGATCAAAACACTGAGAGCATATCAGTTCCACCCGGGTGAGCATACCCGAGGTCGACCATCCAACCATGCCTGGACGAGCTCAGGACGCGGCCAGGACGACCGAGGACAAGCACCCGCACGTCCTGATTGTGCTGGAAGCCTAGAACATACCCAAACTTGCACACCCGTCCATTTCCACCCAGCGCATGGAAGCACCGGACAGGACCACCGGCCAACAGCACCCGCGTCCTGCTAGCTGCTGGACCACGGACCTGTGACGAACACACCGGCCTAGAGGGCCGCCGCGGCCTGGACATACCGGCCTGGACATACCGGCCTGGACATACCGGCCTGGACATACCGGCCTGGACATACCGGCCTGGACATACCGGCCTGGACATACCGGCCTGGACATACCGGCCTGGACATACCGGCCTGGACATACCGGCCTGGACATACCGGCCTGGACATACCGGCCTGGACATACCGGCCTGGACATACCGGCCTGGACATACCGGCCTGGACATACCGGCCTGGACATACCGGCCTGGACATACCGGCCTGGACATACCGGCCTGGACATACCGGCCTGGACATACCGGCCTGGACATACCGGCCTGGACATACCGGCCTGGACATACCGGCCTGGACATACCGGCCTGGACATACCGGCCTGGACATACCGGCCTGGACATACCGGCCTGGACATACCGGCCTGGACATACCGGCCTGGACATACCGGCCTGGACATACCGGCCTGGACATACCGGCCTGGACATACCGGCCTGGACATACCGGCCTGGACATACCGGCCTGGACATACCGGCCTGGACATACCGGCCTGGACATACCGGCCTGGACATACCGGCCTGGACATACCGGCCTGGACATACCGGCCTGGACATACCGGCCTGGACATACCGGCCTGGACATACCGGCCTGGACATACCGGCCTGGACATACCGGCCTGGACATACCGGCCTGGACATACCGGCCTGGACATACCGGCCTGGACATACCGGCCTGGACATACCGGCCTGGACATACCGGCCTGGACATACCGGCCTGGACATACCGGCCTGGACATACCGGCCTGGACATACCGGCCTGGACATACCGGCCTGGACATACCGGCCTGGACATACCGGCCTGGACATACCGGCCTGGACATACCGGCCTGGACATACCGGCCTGGCGCCGGCGGCACCGACCTGGCGCCCGGCGGCACCGACCTGGCGCCGGCGGCACCGACCTGGCGCCCGGCGGCACCGACCTGGCGCCGGCGGCACCGACCTGGCGCCGGCGGCACCGACCTGGCGCCCGGCGGCACCGACCTGGCGCCGGCGGCACCGACCTGGCGCCGGCGGCACCGACCTGGCGCCGGCGGCACCGACCTGGCGCCGGCGGCACCGACCTGGCGCCGGCGGCACCGACCTGGCGCCGGCGGCACCGACCTGGCGCCGGCGGCACCGACCTGGCGCCGGCGGCACCGACCTGGCGCCGGCGGCACCGACCTGGCGCCGGCGGCACCGACCTGGCGCCGGCGGCACCGACCTGGCGCCGGCGGCACCGACCTGGCGCCGGCGGCACCGACCTGGCGCCCGGCGGCACCGACCTGGCGCCCGGCGGCACCGACCTGGCGCCGGCGGCACCGACCTGGCGCCCGGCGGCACCGACCTGGCGCCGGCGGCACCGACCTGGCGCCGGCGGCACCGACCTGGCGCCGGCGGCACCGACCTGGCGCCGGCGGCACCGACCTGGCGCCGGCGGCACCGACCTGGCGCCCGGCGGCACCGACCTGGCGCCGGCGGCACCGACCTGGCGCCGGCGGCACCGACCTGGCGCCGGCGGCACCGACCTGGCGCCCGGCGGCACCGACCTGGCGCCGGCGGCACCGACCTGGCGCCGGCGGCACCGACCTGGCGCCGGCGGCACCGACCTGGCGCCGGCGGCACCGACCTGGCGCCGGCGGCACCGACCTGGCGCCGGCGGCACCGACCTGGCGCCCGGCGGCACCGACCTGGCGCCGGCGGCACCGACCTGGCGCCGGCGGCACCGACCTGGCGCCGGCGGCACCGACCTGGCGCCGGCGGCACCGACCTGGCGCCGGCGGCACCGACCTGGCGCCCGGCGGCACCGACCTGGCGCCCGGCGGCACCGACCTGGCGCCGGCGGCACCGACCTGGCGCCGGCGGCACCGACCTGGCGCCGGCGGCACCGACCTGGCGCCGGCGGCACCGACCTGGCGCCGGCGGCACCGACCTGGCGCCGGCGGCACCGACCTGGCGCCGGCGGCACCGACCTGGCGCCGGCGGCACCGACCTGGCGCCGGCGGCACCGACCTGGCGCCGGCGGCACCGACCTGGCGCCGGCGGCACCGACCTGGCGCCGGCGGCACCGACCTGGCGCCCGGCGGCACCGACCTGGCGCCGGCGGCACCGACCTGGCGCCGGCGGCACCGACCTGGCGCCCGGCGGCACCGACCTGGCGCCGGCGGCACCGACCTGGCGCCGGCGGCACCGACCTGGCGCCGGCGGCACCGACCTGGCGCCCGGCGGCACCGACCTGGCGCCGGCGGCACCGACCTGGCGCCGGCGGCACCGACCTGGCGCCGGCGGCACCGACCTGGCGCCGGCGGCACCGACCTGGCGCCGGCGGCACCGACCTGGCGCCGGCGGCACCGACCTGGCGCCGGCGGCACCGACCTGGCGCCGGCGGCACCGACCTGGCGCCGGCGGCACCGACCTGGCGCCGGCGGCACCGACCTGGCGCCGGCGGCACCGACCTGGCGCCCGGCGGCACCGACCTGGCGCCCGGCGGCACCGACCTGGCGCCGGCGGCACCGACCTGGCGCCCGGCGGCACCGACCTGGCGCCCGGCGGCACCGACCTGGCGCCGGCGGCACCGACCTGGCGCCGGCGGCACCGACCTGGCGCCGGCGGCACCGACCTGGCGCCGGCGGCACCGACCTGGCGCCGGCGGCACCGACCTGGCGCCGGCGGCACCGACCTGGCGCCGGCGGCACCGACCTGGCGCCGGCGGCACCGACCTGGCGCCGGCGGCACCGACCTGGCGCCGGCGGCACCGACCTGGCGCCCGGCGGCACCGACCTGGCGCCGGCGGCACCGACCTGGCGCCGGCGGCACCGACCTGGCGCCGGCGGCACCGACCTGGCGCCCGGCGGCACCTTTCGTTTTCATATTTTCTTTGTCGAACTGATTGTGTAGGTAATGCGGCCCAGCAGATATCCGGGACCTTCAGGGAAGGCTTGGTTCACTTGGCTTTCCTCCAAATCAACTTAATTTGACGGTGCGAATTTCGGTTCCCACAGTTTTTAGCTATCATATCTTATGCATTTTTGCTCATTTAGATTAGGCATTAGGCATCTTTAAGCTCATTTTGCATTCATAAGTCCTTATTAGGTGTTGGAGCACACTTTGGAGATATTGAAGATGTTTGGGAGTTTTATGATGAAAAAGAAGGGTTTAAAGATGAACATGGACAGAGGCCTTAGGAATACCTTCTGATGCTAAGATTTGGTGGAGGCATGGCAGTTTGAGTTAGCTTTCCAATGGAAGTGATTTCAAGACATTTGGAGTCATATTGGAGAAGTTATGGTCAATTGAATGGAAGCACGTCAAGCCACCCGGGTGACCATACCCGAGCCAAACCATCAGGTCATGCTGGATGAGCTCAGTGCAGCCCGTACCACCCGAGCACGAGGACCCGCGGGATGGGAGCTGGGCGACCGCGGGTGCACACACCGGGGAGACTCACCCGCGCGGGACGGACAAGGGGCGGGCGGACTGGGCGACCAGGGCGCACCCGACCTTGCCTCACCCGCGTACCAGCAGACACCCGACAGCACCTGCCCGACCTGGACGACCCGCACGTTCTGATGCTAGACGAGCTCCGGACGCGTCCAGCACCACCCGGACCAGGACACTCGGACGTCCCACAGTTCCTCCTACCCGCGTACCAGCCTGCACACCCGACTAGTACCACCCGGCCACACACACCGCCGCGTCCTGCTAGCTGCTGGACACCCACCACGGCGAACACACCGGCCTAGAGAGGCCGCGGCCTGGACGCCGGACGAGCAGCACATACCGGCCTGGACATACCGGCCTGGACAGGCACTAGCTGACCCGGGTGGCTCAGCTTCTTCCTTTCTCCTTTCTTCTCATTGGTCGAAAATCACTTGGCCAAGGGCACTTTAGTATTTTTGTTTTATGTTTCCAAGGGCTTTCAAGCCTATGTATAAATACTCTTGTGATCTCATTAAGAGATCTAACTTCTTTTCTCTCAAAAACATATTTAGAACTTGAAGAAAGTTTGGATCTTTGATCCTTTTTACATCATTTCTTGTGTGTTTAATAGATTATCTCTTTCTTTAATCATGTTTAGCCTTGAATCATCATTGATTTTGAGGTTTTCCATGGGTATTAGTGAGTAGATCTATCTAGGGTTCATGGGCTTGGGAGACTAAGGGTGATTAGGAGTAGATCCAAGGTGCTTAGTGTTAGATCTATCATCTCCTTGCATTGATTTGGTGTTCTTCTTGCTATATTTGGGTTGGCCTCTCAAACATAGAGCCATAGGCATTTCATGCCCGGAAGGTGTTCTATGAAATGCCTGAACCAACTCATCTATGCTTTTAGCTTGCTTTGCCTAAGGGATTAGTTGTCAAAGGAGCTAGGATTGCTATTAGACTCATTCTCCATGTTTGCTTTGATCATTACAGCCAAAGGGATTTGGTGTACTTGGGTGATCATTGCAAAAGAGCATTCATCTAGGGATAGAGCTTGCTTAGTTTTGTTGTCTAGGCATAAGGAATTAGATTGATTGAAAAGTTAGCATCTTGGATTGAATCTTGATCACCCAAAGTCAGTTCCCTTGTCCCAAGAACCCCCTTGCCTCATTGAGAAAGAAAGTTCAATCTTTTATTGCATTTTTAATATTGTCTTAGTTTCATAATCATCCTCTCATCTTGATAGACTTAGATTAAGTATGAACTTGCATTCCCTTTGCATTAGAATCTCTTAGAATTGGATTGACATCTTGTATTCTACAACATTTGATTAGGACCTGAAAAGGCCTGTCATCAGTGACCTCTGTTAACCTATCCACAATCACCCAGATTGAATTGTTCGATCTACCTGGAGCAGTGGGTAATCCAGTGATGAAATCCATGGAAATAGAGTCCCATTTCCATTGAGGTATCGGAAGATTCTGCAACAATCCTCCTGGAACTTGATGCTCGGCTTTAACTTGTTGACAAGTTGCACACTGTGTAACCCATTGCGCTATTGATCTCTTCATCCCCGGCCAATGATAGTATCTTCTCACGTCTCGGTACATCTTTGAACTTCCAGGATGAATACTAAGTAAGGAATGGTGTGCCACCCTTAGTATCTCATATCTCAGCCCTTGTCCTTTTGGAACAGTGATCCGTCCATTGATAAGCAAAGTTCCATCTTCCGCCAAGTAGTATCCAGCATTATTTGGTCCGGCTTGCCCTCTTAGTTCTTCAGCAATCTTTTGTAGTTTCTCGTCTTTAAGTTGCTCCTCTCGGATCTTCTGAATCAAGCTGGCGTGATTCATTGCTTGTACTCCCAATGGTTCACTGGTTTGTCCCTCCAAAACGACCAACTTCACTTGCTTCAGCTCTTGGTTCAACAGCTCCACTTCTTTTTCCATATCAGCATCCATCTTCCTTCGACTTAAGGCATCCGCAACCACATTCGCTTTACCAGGATGGTAGCGAATCTTTAGATCATAGTCAGCCATGAATTCCATCCATCGCTGGCGCGGGTTGAGCTCTGGCTGGGTGAAGAGGTATTTAAGACTTTGGTGGTCTGTGTATACCTCCACTTCTTCTCCGTACAAGTATGATCTCCAAATCCGCAAAGCGAATACCACGGCCGCTAGCTCCAAGTCATGTGTGCTGTAGTTATCTTCATGCTTCCGTAGTTTCCGCGAGGCATATGCAATGACTCTCCCAGCTTGCATTAACCCACAACCTAACCCAACTCGTGAAGCATCCATGTAAACCATATAAGGTTTACCTTGCTCGGGCAAAGCTAACACAGGTGCACTTGTGAGAGCTTCCTTCAACTTCTTGAATGCCTTCTCCGTTTCTTCCGCCCATATAAAAGGAACTCCTTTACCGGTCAGTTTAGTTAAAGGCTTTGCAATGGAGGAAAAGTCCTTAACAAACTTCGGTAATAACCAGCGAGTCGAAAACTCCTCACTTCGTCACTGTGGTAGGTCGAGGCCATTCTCGTATGGCTTGGACCTTATCTGGATCAGCAGCCACGCCCTCTCCTGATACTATGTGACCAAGAAATCCTCTCTCTCTCTTCCAAAACGAACATTTGCTAAACTTAGCAAACAGCTTCTGATTTCGTAACCTCTCCATAACCAGTCTCAAATGCTCTTCGTGCTCTCCCTTACTTCTTGAATACACCAGGATGTCGTCAATGAAAATGATCACGAACTTTTCGAGGTAGTCATGGAACACTTCATTCATCAATCGCATGAAAGCTGCAGGGGCGTTGGTGAGACCAAAGGGCATAACAATGAACTCATACTGCCTGTACCTCGTCCGAAATGCTGTCTTCATGATGTCTGACTTGGCAATAGAAATTTGATGATATCCTGATGCCAAATCAATCTTCGAAAACCAACTAGCTCCCTTAAGTTGGTCCAACAGCTCATCTATCCTCGGAAGAGGATACTTGTCTTTTATGGTGATGTTGTTGATACCGCGATAATCGATACACAACCTCATGCTTCCATCCTTCTTCTTCACAAATAGAACAGGAGCTCCCCAAGGTGAAGAGCTTGACCGGATGAATCTCTTTTCCAATAGATCTTCCAATTGTTTCTTCAGCTCAGCCAACTCCGCAGGTGCCATTCGATACGGTGCCTTAGCTATAGGTTTTGCTTCAGGCTCCAAAGTAATAGTAAAGGGATTACTCCGAGGTGGAGGTAATTTTTTTAATGGCGCAAAGACATCCTCAAACTCCTGGACCACTTCTATGTCTTCGATATTAACTTCATCGTTTGTGGCTCCTCCACTAACCGATAAAGTTACTAAATACACTTCCCAGTCTTGAAGCAAATCTTGTACTCTCAAAGCTGCCACCAATGACATTGTCATACTAGGACTGATTCCGTAGTATACCATCTCTGGACGTTTGCCTCTGCCAAACAACATCCTTCCCTTTTCACAATCGATCTGAACTCCATAGCTCGATAACCAATCCATTCCAAGGATTACTTTGTACCCTTCCGAAGGCACGACTAACAAATCTGTCACGAACTCTTTCTCTTGAATGACCAAAGGAACATTCTTGATACACTGATGCGCTTGAAGGGTTCGGTCTGCAGGGGTCAAGACTGCCACGTTTACCCTGTCAACCAAAAAGCAATCCGAAAACTGGGCAGCCACCTTAGGGGTCACAAAACTATGTGTTGCCCCTGAGTCGAACAATACATGTGTGGGTTTACCAGCAACATGTATGGTTCCTGCCACAGTAACTCAATCAACAATATCTCAATCACAGAAATACTAATCAAGACTAACACAATCAACAATCACAATCAAAATATTTCTAAACGCACAACCTAGCGATCAAGCAATCTGTACCTAACCGGAATCCTAACTAAATTCCAACAACTTAATCTACACAAAGTTCATGCAATAAAAAGAGGAGGTTTAACACCCACAATACCTGTGATGGGACCCTTAGATGGTCCTGCATTGTCCGGGTTTTCTATACCTAAGGCATAAACTCTCCCTCCTAGGTTTGCTTCTTTGGTGCTGGCTCAATTGCTGGACGGCTAGGAAGAGCTCGGATCGCAAGAGGGGTCGCAGGGATTGGCTTGTTTGGATATGACGATGCATAATGGCCCTTCTTGAAGCAAGAGTAACAAGTGATGTCTTCCATCCTTACCGTTGAAAAACCCTGCTGGTTGCTTCGCTGATTGCGGGGACAGAACCTTGAAATGTGTCCCGGTTGACCACATATGTAAAAGACCCTAGAGTTACCCCGATTGTTGACTTGGCCTCCAAATCCTCGGCCTTTGCCTTTGTTAAATCTTGGACCCTTGTTGTAATTTGGTCTTTCCCCTTGGTTGAAATTCGTGTGTCCGCCAGAATGTTGTGTAACCTTTCTTTCAACCTCTAATACAGCCTCAACATTAACAGCCTTTTCCACCAGATCCGATAAGCTGCTAAAGTTTCTCCCAGCTAATCGACTTCCAAGCTCCGGCTTTAATCCGTACATGAAGTTACGGATCATAGTTCCTTCATCTTCACGTCCATCAAAAACATGTCGCCTCAACCTTGTGAACTCAGAATCATAGCTCCTCACTGGCCTATCTCCTTGAACAAGGTTCATAAACTGACGTTCCAACCGATGCTTTGCTTCAGGAGGAAAGTACTTCCTCTCAAACTCTCCTTTGAATGATTGCCATGATGTGATGGTATGTCCACGCTGCCTTTCTATGCTGTCCCACCATCCTGTTGCGTCTCCCTCCAGATAGTACACTGCGATCTTCTTCTTGTATTCTTCTGGGCACTCCATGGCTTCAAAATTCTTCTCCATCATAGTAATCCACTTGTCGGCTTCAATAGGATCTGATCCTCCTTTGTATTTGTGGGATCCAATGTTCTTCATGGTAGATAATAGCTTGGAAACTTCAGGAGTATGAGCATGTGTGGCCTGGTTACTTAACGCCTTGGTCATCACGTCATGTAAAAGCTTCAGGGTGTTTTCTGCTCCTTGATCTTGTGGTCATTCTGTGGCATGGTTCTGATCTGGCCTTGGGTTTGATTGAACGGATTGATCATGCTGATGTCTCTGGGCCCAAATATGACTTGGACTAATGCTCGACAAACTGTCTTCTAGGTTAACTCGGGTTCTGTTACCGTACACCGGAAACGATCTTGTTCTCTGAGGAGGACTCCTATCATGTGAAAACATCTCACTAACGCCATTGCCATTACCATGGTCTGATCTGTAGCCCAATCCTCTTCCAGTCGAATCCCTACCCTCTCCCCAAATCCGATCTCGTCCATCATTACCTATCCCGCGATTAGCCATCTGCACGCAAATAAAAGGGTAAGTCCTAATCCTATATAACTAAACACAGGAAGTGGCTGGTTTCCTAAAGCATCTTTTTGCGACTCTTTTAACTTGATAAAATCATTGAAAGCACTTGTGTCACACTTGGACGAAACCATGCTCTGATACCACCTCTGTAACACCCCTGAACCGTTCTAGGTATAGGTCAAACCACCGGCCAACAATCAAATAAGAACATGACCGATGGACCAATTTTCTACCAAGGTTCTGGAGCGCTACATGACGGGCTAGTGCGTTCCGGCCAAGGTCACAAAGAGTGCAATTCATGACTAAGCCAGTTCGACCACTAACACGTCCCGTCAGATCAAGGCCTAAGACTTCTCAACCCGTACCTTAATCTGACGTTGTGTTAGCTTGGACAAAGCTTATATCAGATACAACAAGGCATTTAAATAAAACATCGCTTTATTTATCAAACATGAAACATGGTTCGCAAAACACAACTTATTTATACAAGTAGTGGCTAGCCAAAAGAGTAAAAGTACATACTTATAGTCTGAAAACGTCGCAAGCAAAAAGATGAAAATACTACACCAGCCGGCCTAACTTCCCGCGACCTCTACAAGCTCTACTGTTCACCTGAAAACAACAAAGAGTGAGGAGTGAGTAATCTAGCATTACTCAGTGAGTTACAATCCCCAACTAACAAATACAACCCCTCGCTATCCCACCCCAAACAAATCTAAAGCGAGAGGTTCACCTAATAAGCCAAACCAATAATAATAGTAATAAGCAATCAGAAATCCGCAGCAGAAAATAATACGAGTAAAATATCGATACTATAAGATAATCGCTAAAACTCGTAAATCGATAAACTAGGGATTACCAAACCCTTAACATAATATAAAATAACTAGGGCCCGGTGACGTTAGGTTCCTCCTTCATTATCGGCAATATCCTATCTCCCTACCACGAAGGCTAGAAGAACGAACTTTCAACCGACCGCGGCCCACAGTCATTCGGGTCACCGCGCAACAGCCCACAGTCCTTCGGGTCTCTCTGAGTCTTCCCGATCCAGCGAACAAGGGGTTTCCTTGAACCCGCCGGGTACGAGGTCTGAAGGAACGCTAACTCACCCACAATATGCCTAGCAATGGCGGGTTACGCACATGCTGTCGGCCAATATAATACTAAACCCGGTAATATAACCAAGGTTCCAAACAATAATCACAATCAACACAATCAAACACATTCTAGAATATAGAATAAATACTAAAATATCTAACTACTGCAACCTAGCGATATCATCTAAGCATTCAACTTTAACCAATCAACCTAACGATTAGCATGCTACTATGATTCTCAAGCAATAACTAAGCATTCTATTAACTAATCAACCTAACCATTACTATTAAGTAAACAAACCGTTACTTAGTTTAGACCTGGCCCCCTACCATGATCCAACTTCCAAGTAACGGGAACCTGCATGAAAACAGCTTAACAAACAATTGATTATAACTCACTGTTTTTGGTTGACCGTGGCCTTGACCCCGTGTCCGTCTTCTGCGATCCAAACCCTTTTCTTGACCTTCACAAGTAGACCCACGTCTGGACTGATCTTCACTTGAGTAGAACCTTCTTCAGATGTCGACTCAAATCGGGCAGAGTAACTGTTCTCGAAAACTCTCAAAAACTGCCGAAAAAGGATAAAAAATGATCGAAACTCTAACTTTCTTTCTTTGTTTTCTCTCTCACGTTTTTCACTGACTTTCAGGTGTGCTGGATGTTTTGAAATGAGCTGGGGTCGTGGGGGTATTTATAGGAATCAGCAACCAATCAGAAACAAGCCGTGTGGCAGCCCGTGTGTCGATTCGCATGGCTCCGGACGCATGCGTCGCGGCACCTCGTGCTCCACATGTCTGGCTGCATGACCAGGATGTCATGCCAGATGACACCACGCCCTCCACATGTCTGATACACAGCCTGGTTACATGCAAGTTGACACCACAGCTCACACATGTCGCTCAGCATGCTTCAATCGCAGGTTGAGCGGCACCTCGTGCTTCTGTGTGTCACTCCGCATGCTGTGATCGTTTGGGCTTCAACACCTCCTGCTTCCCTTGCCACCTACCATGCCTGGAAGTTGACACCACGTCCTCCACATGTCTGAAGGCATGGCCTGCTTACATGCACTTTGACACCACATCGGCCACATGTCGATCAGCATGCCTCGGTCGCAGGTTGAGCGGCACCTCGTGCTTCTATGTGTCACTCAGCATGCTGTCATCTCCTGAGCTTCAACACCTCGTGCTTCCCTTTCCAGCTACTATGCCAGGAAGTTGACACCACGTCCTTATCTCATAGATCAAGCCACCTCGAGCTTCTCGGTCCATTCGACTGATTCCGGCCCTTCCGGTGAATTTTCGTCCCGCGATCAATCCCGAATATTTTTCTACGCCCGTTCTGATGAGCTGAATATTTTTAATAAACTCCAAAATATTTCTGACCTTGATGGAAAATATTTCCCGAGTCTCCGGCTTCCTCGAAAAATCCCAAAATACCGAAATCAGGGTTTTTGTTTGATTTCGGGTTCTTCCCGTCGTGCTTCGATTCCCGTCGTGCTTCGAAAATTTTTATTCTTCCAACACCTCCGTCTTATCAATCTAACACCTTCTCTAACAGGGCCGAGCAGCTTAAGGTTCCTTCACGAACAATTCTTCGACCACTCTATTAATAATAATTTTTTTAAGGGTTCCTACACCCCCTCTCTTTGTTTCAATGATTCTGTAATGTTCCATCGAGCACACGGTCAATTTAACCAGCAGTACGAAGAAACAAGAACAGGAACTTGGGCGTTGATATCTCTCTCTCGCTCCGTTATTCTCGTCAGAATTTCGTCGTAAATCCATTCTCGTTCAGTATCAGACTTTTTGAAATCCTTTGACAATGAATTGAAAGTGGCCATTCCTAAACGCCTAACAAACTTTCGATAAATTACTAACTCATACTCGCAAGAATCCTTCGACGAAATACACACCCGGTCTTGTTAAAACTAACGCTACGAAAATTGAAACTCGGATTAGAAGACATGAAACAAAGAGGAACGGACAAGAGGCGATCTCGAATAATCGATGAGAGTAAGGTACGTCCGACTTATAAAATTTTGCCAAGGTTTTAATTTTTCGTAGGACAGGAACGAAAACGTCTTGAAAACTTCCGTAGAATTTAGGGACCTTAGAACCTAGGTGGATAGTCTAGCAAGCTAAGTGTTAGGCAAATTTTCCAGTCTTGTTCCATTATTCCTTGATTGTCCAGGCAGAACATGCAAACCGATCTAGTCTCTCGAAAAACCGAGAAACGATCGCCACGCATTCTAAAGCGTACTCATCTTGCTTCCTAAAAGAGAGAAAAAACGTACACCAACCTTCGAAAGAACGGCTAACCCGTTTTCTTTCGTAAAAAGAAAAGGGAAGTAGGTACGTATACTATACTCGTATATTTCCATCCTTGAAAACTTTTTCCTTCAGCATCAAGACAACGCTTTTGACAAAGCAAACTCTCGCAGCAATAAGATTCGTCTAAAAAACGCTAGCGGCATAGCCCAACCGTTACAAACATAGTCTTGAAAACTCTATGTCGTCTCTCGTTGCAAACTCGCGACTAGAAACGTGTACCAACGTCAGACTAATAGCACGATGGTGAACTACGAAAATAACGAAATAACCTTCGGTAAAACTCCATGAGTAATTCGAAGCAACTTTCGTCCAAAGGTCAAAATCATAGCGGAAACATCTCCCGTGTAATCCGCGGAAACATCGCTACTTTGACAATCTGCGATTTTCTATCTCCATGAAACCGGTCATCCATTACTTTCGTATAACAAGAACATTTTAAACAAAACAGCCTATGGAAAAACATGATCGGTCTCATGCAAAACGACTTCGCAGTACGCAAAAGTGAATGAGGAAAACATAATCCGTGGTCGCAAATATCGCAAGTAATTTGTGAGAAACACTCTCCAGTTACCTTTACGAAAACCCCATCTTACATCACTTTTACGAAAAGTCCTCCGTATGGTCAAGTCAATTCGTACAAAGCAACTTTTGTAAAATAAACATAATGGGTCCAACGGGTAACTGTCATAGACAGTTTTTGCTCCACAAGGTTTCTGGCTCCTGCTTTCACTCCCCGCGGTTACGTCCGAGCAGGAAATAATCACGCAGGCGAACCCGCACGTGTCCTGCATCGATCCCTTAAACTTTGTCCCCCCCCGGATAAAATGAAACGATTTTCATTTTCATGCCACCAAAAAAAAATTTATACGAACCATTCATCGTATAACTGAGACCTAAAGTGGAAGATCGTTTCTAAAAGCCATCAGCCATAACTCAGAAAACTCCGCTATGCTTGGCATGTCTATCTCAGCAAACGCTATTTGGCCCTCGGCCAGCTACGCCTTTCCATAAAGCCCGGACCTGAATTCGGCATCCCCATTAAGGACAATCGTAAACCAACATGACCTTAATAAGAGTCATGGTCTGATCGTTTACCAACAACTTCCTTGGCTATACGGCTGAATCTAGCCTCCATGCCAATCCAAAACTACTGAGCGACCACTGCTCCAATTGCTTAACGGCTAAAACAACAATCCACGATTTGTTCATAGAACCCCAAGTGACTATTACGCAAGCAATTTGTCGTATAACCCAGAATCGGAAAATCATACGATAAACTCTTCATACCAAAACTCAGTCCTAACAACCATATGGTTAACGGAAGATTTAAACTTATCATCAATCGGTTAAGTTCTATCGCCCGTAAACACGGCATGAAAAGAAACACTTCGTGACAAGGCTCCAAGAGTTATCACGAGTCATCCTTAAAATATACAAATAAATCGGAAGGCCAACACTTCCGCGAAGCGCGGTGAATGTAGGCGTTTCTCCACAGGTCAAATTCTGCGACCTCTTGGTCCTGCGTCCAAACTGAAACAACAGTTTCTGGCTGTGAACATTCGCAAAACATCTCCAAGCCCGCAAACATTTCAACCACGAAATGCGGCACAAGGAAAATTTGACCTTCAGCACTGCGAGACGTCGCTAACGCTTGAAGGACATTCTTTTCCTCAAAACGTTCCAGACGAAATTCTCGTCTCAGGAACTCTAAACTGTAACACACCTTCAAAACGGTATCATGTCGTTGTTGCAGATCACGACAAACGAACTCTAACGTCCTAAACAGACAATAGCCGCCTTTAAAAGGGTAGGCTCTCTTACATCCGACAAGGATAACATAGCGCGCTATACAAGAAAACCGAAATTTCGTTTAGCACCTCCTGACGGAAGTAGCTCGATTTGTACCCAGACAAATCATATAAGCCAATAACACTTCGCGGATTTTAAAACGGTATGAGTCAGGTTAAAACGCAAACAAGCAAAACGAAAGACGATTTGTCATCGCAAAGCCTCAGTCTGAGAGTAAACCTAGGTCTTGCCCTAAACCCAGCCTTGCTGGTACTTAACATCTCACAGACATAGTATCAACCCCCGATACGAGATCCCAAAATTTGTCTCTTCATTTATATTTGTATGTTTATGAGTGTCCGCAAACCAAAAGACTTCGGGAATTCTCATCTTACACAACGACATGTATGGTGATCATCTGAGAGACAGGAATGAGACGACAACTCACACCCTGTCCCTCTAACTTCGAAAAACGGAAGTTCTCTCAATTTATAAAAACCACAATTTTATAAATTTGAGCAAAATATATTAAAGGCCCTAAAAAGGGCAGGGATTAGCAGCCGCCGACGGCCAGTCCCGAAAGATACGTCATGGCCTCACAACGGCCAGAACAAAACAAAATACCTTCGACAGCAACATGCTCAAAAGTCTCTCACGACACATAACCAGACCATATAAGTCTCGCTGGAAAACAGATCACAAGGGTCTGAAACTCCAAAACGAACTACGGAAGGCTTGATCCCTTCGACATGGAGTGCGTAGGCAGCCGAAAGCGCAGCCCAATCTTACCACTTTCAGCGGAGCCTTTCAACCATTAATTCCGCCTATCTTACCTGACATGTCTTACCGCTCGCAAGAACATCGCGAAGGTTCTAAAGAGCTGGGGGGCTAGCTGTTGGGGTCAAAATCGGTCACGACGGAATCAACGACTGAAAGTATCTGGAAAGTGTTTCTCGAAACACTTAGTTTCGTATGATTTGAAAAGAAGTCATACGAGATTTTCTCAAATTAGAATATCCACTCTCTGTTGGGGTCGAAAACGGTTATCTCGAAGTCAACGGCTAAAATTATTTTTTACTTATGGATTCTTCGTGAAACACTTCTTGAAAGTAAGATCGGAAGACGACAGACGTGCCCGTACGAGAGTCCCCAGGAAGATCAGTACGAAAAAGGTGGATCAATCCAATCAAGGTCCGCTCGCCCAAGGGCGTCAAGATTCGATCACCACAAAAACCCTAAACACAAAAAGAATCTCCCTCAGAACTTCAAAGAGGTCGTTCTCTCAAACCGTGAGGAACCAGAAAATGATTAAGATATCAAATCAAAGCCCTCGCCGAGATCTTCAGAACGGGCCGACCTGGCCCCAGGCGCCGGAGCCAGCTCGCCCGTACTGGTCAGCCTGGTGCCAGCTTCGCCGTACTGGTCTTGGCGCCGGCGCCAGCTCGCCGATGCTGGTCCCAGGCGCCCGGCTTCGGCTGTGCTGGTCGGGCACCGGCGCCAGCTCGCCGATGCTGGTCCCAGGCGCCCGGCGCCGGCTCGTCCATGCTGGTCCCAGGCGCCCGGCGCCGGCTCGTCCATGCTGGTCCCAGGCGCCCGGCTTCGGCTGTGCTGGTCGGGCACCGGCGCCAGCTCGCCGATGCTGGTCCCAGGCGCCCGGCGCCGGCTCGTCCATGCTGGTCCCAGGCGCCCGGCGCCGGCTCGTCCATGCTGGTCCCAGGCGCCCGGCTTCGCCGATGCTGGCCAGGCGGCTGGCGTGCTCACGTGCTAGATGGTTAGTAGACTTGTGATCCATGCATGCTAGATTGCATTAGGCCAGCGAGAGTTGATGTTTGATGCATTATTAGCATAGGGTTTATTGCGACGAGAGTGGATTAATCTACATTGAGTGAGATCTAGATCTATAGAACTTGTGATTGATCAGCCTTAACACCTTGAAATTGCCTTAGACCAATTGCCTTAACCCCATGGATCCTACCTTAGCTGGAGTGGTTTGTTTGGGGGCGAGTACGGAGTGTGGAGCTTGCGCTTTGAATAGCAGGTCCGAGGCTGGAAGCTTCTGCTTGCTTTGGTGAGCCAGTCAAACTCCCTTATTTGATTTGAGATTCCTTAGTGTAGGCCGGAGTCTGGCGATTTCGTTCGGAATCGGGAGTCCGGATAAAGCCTAGAGCTGGAGTGGTTTGTTTGGGGGCGAGTACGGAGTGTGGAGCTTGCGCTTTGAATAGCAGGTCCGAGGCTGGAAGCTTCTGCTTGCTTTGGCGATTTTGATACCTTTGGTAAATTGCGACGTCTCGCGTTTCCCCGAAGATATGATTTTCGTTTTTCCGAAGTTTTTATGCGTTACTGTATTAAGTACGCATTGAAAGATCGATAGAAAGAATTTTATTGAAAAAATTTCGAAAATTTCGAATACATGTGCGAGTATTTCGCGTCTTTGTGGGAGTATAGGAGTATACGTACCCACTCCCCGGTGAGGGATAGCTGAACTCGCCGGGTTTCGACGAGCTGCCTACGTACCTCTTTTGAGGATCAAGCCATCTCGTAGTTCTGATTGTTGCTGCGGACGTTTTTACTCCCCGGGTGTTTCCAATCCGATCGTACTAGCCGGATCGGTGGTCTGTGCGGGGGTTGAGTTGTCTGCTTTTACGGCGATGGACTCGGAGACTTTGTCGCTGTCTTGAATCGTTGCTTATTTGGATGATTCTGGATCATCTTTTTCGAGTTTTCAGGAATCTTATGTGATTCCTTCTCTCGTTTCAGGTTAGCCGCAGGGGTGTTCCGATTTTTTCGCAGTTTGTGCTCGGCTAGGAAGCAAAGTCTCGACTGTTTCTGACTCCCCCAGATTACTGCGGTTTCGGTTGGAGTCGGAAATTTGATGCCGAGGTGATATGTGGACGGTACTGCCTTCATGGAGTTGATCCAAGGGGTTCCCATGATTGCATTGTAGATGGCCGGGTTATCGACTACTGCGACCTCAACAATCTTTGTAACTTCCTTAGCCATGACCGGGAGCTTGATGCTCCGAACACCCTCATTCCCTGTACGAACTTTGGATCAGAAGAATATATATGCAACAATAGTAATATATACGATCAAAGTTCAAAGGATAAACCTCATTTATTAGACAAGAACCCTCGGTAAACACATTCTTCTTCGCTTCATCCTCGAACGACTCATCGGTAGTAAACGCTGGAGGGAGACCATCGAAAAGGTTGCTAGGCAGGAGAAACTCGCTAGTTCCACCCCCTTCCCCCGGAACAAAGCTGGGGTCTCCTCCTAACAGCGAAGGATCTCCCGAGACCGTCTCGTATTCGACCTCTTTGCCTTTCCGAGACCTATGTCTCCGCCTCCGAACAGGCAAGGCAACAATCGGCTCGACATCACACGGAACATCGGAAGGCTGAAGAATGACTCGGGATCGATGGAGCTCCACCACATTTCAAATCCGCTCGATGCAAAAGGTACCCCAGAAGAATGACCTTTCCCGAAGAAGATCTCGTTTGACGAAAAGATCAGCATGAGTGTGCGCAACAACCCTGTTCACTGCACGATAAACAAAAGTTTTATCTTCATGCGCGTTCAAAGTACGAAAACGAAAAACAGAATTAGTCGTATTACCGCGATTGAGGTTCCACTCCTGAGGGAATAGGTGAAGGCAGCTTTCCTCAACGGGCTCCTCGTCTATTCGGACAAAGAAGAAGCGATCGAACCACGATTTGGGGTTCGAAGTAGTCCCCTGAATTATGGCCATATTCTCCCTTGGGATCATGGAGGACGAACCTTCGATCCCCGTTGGCTTAGAATATCAAAATCCCTCAAAATCGCTAGGGCTAAGGTCCATGCCTAACTCGTAACTCGAGAGTAGCACGCAAGCCAACTCTCTAAGGACGGGAGAGTGAGCTGGCTGATCGAAAGCCCGAAACGACGTAGCGCGGACAATGGCACCGGGGATTGGGAACCACTTGCGGCAGTACACGAGAAAGGCTTTATAACAAGTAAAGAAGCCCTGCGGAGGATTCCTTGCACTCTCACCATCGGTCGGGATCCGGAACGTAATCCCACTCGGAACTTGGTAAAAGTTTCGAAGAATCGTGAGGTACTCGGGAGAGACCATGCTTGGTGAGAAGGATCACCGCCACCGTGAGGTCTTTGGGGATAGGGATGTCCTGCGGGGGCGGAGACGAGCCACATAAAGCTGTGTAGTATGCCTCCCTCGCATCTTCCTCAACTCTTTCCTCGTGCTTTGGAGCAACCACTTCGTCGACGGGAGAATCACCCGAAGATGAATGAGAAGAAGAATTCTTCTTAGAGGATCTTGATCTTGAAGGCATATTTTCTTGAGAGAGAGACTTTAGAAGGTGAAATTCTTGTGATAAAGTAAGAATGACTAAAAATTCTTACTCCATCTTTATAAAGAAGGAAAAGTTACAATTTACTCCGACTTTCGGCAAACGATTGCGTCTCCACACCTTCCTATCTAGCTATACCGCGAGCTAGGACCTGTTACCAAAAACCACGGTCCTAGCTAGCTGAAGGGCTAACTGTTGGGGTCAAAATCGGTCAAAGACGCAATAAACGCCCGAAAGTCCTTGGAAGGAATCAAGTAACGAATAAAACCAAGAAAATCTAGTTACTCGACGAAACGCCGGAAGGGATGATCGCATCGTAGTCCGGACACCAGCAGGAGCGACGGTCTAGCCCGGCGCCCGGCGCCCTTCGCTGTGCTGGTCTCGGATGCGGCACTGGCTCGAGATCGCTATGGTATCTTTGTCGCCCAAGGCATGATCCGGACCGGGAAGGACAGGCGGGATGATGAACCCGTTTGGGAGGAGGTCGAGATGGACAAGGACAGACCGGGAAGGACAGGCGGGATGATGAACCCGTTTGGGAGGAGGTCGAGATGGACAAGGACAGACCGGGAAGGACAGGCGGGATGATGAACCCGTTTGGGAGGAGGTCGAGATGGACAAGGACAGACCGGGAAGGACAGGCGGGATGATGAACCCGTTTGGGAGGAGGTCGAGATGGACAAGGACAGACCGGGAAGGACAGGCGGGATGATGAACCCGTTTGGGAGGAGGTCGAGATGGACAAGGACAGACCGGGAAGGACAGGCGGGATGATGAACCCGTTTGGGAGGAGGTCGAGATGGACAAGGACAGACCGGGAAGGACAGGCGGGATGATGAACCCGTTTGGGAGGAGGTCGAGATGGACAAGGACAGACCGGGAAGGACAGGCGGGATGATGAACCCGTTTGGGAGGAGGTCGAGATGGACAAGGACAGACCGGGAAGGACAGGCGGGATGATGAACCCGTTTGGGAGGAGGTCGAGATGGACAAGGACAGACCGGGAAGGACAGGCGGGATGATGAACCCGTTTGGGAGGAGGTCGAGATGGACAAGGACAGACCGGGAAGGACAGGCGGGATGATGAACCCGTTTGGGAGGAGGTCGAGATGGACAAGGACAGACCGGGAAGGACAGGCGGGATGATGAACCCGTTTGGGAGGAGGTCGAGATGGACAAGGACAGACCGGGAAGGACAGGCGGGATGATGAACCCGTTTGGGAGGAGGTCGAGATGGACAAGGACAGACCGGGAAGGACAGGCGGGATGATGAACCCGTTTGGGAGGAGGTCGAGATGGACAAGGACAGACCGGGAAGGACAGGCGGGATGATGAACCCGTTTGGGAGGAGGTCGAGATGGACAAGGACAGACCGGGAAGGACAGGCGGGATGATGAACCCGTTTGGGAGGAGGTCGAGATGGACAAGGACAGACCGGGAAGGACAGGCGGGATGATGAACCCGTTTGGGAGGAGGTCGAGATGGACAAGGACAGACCGGGAAGGACAGGCGGGATGATGAACCCGTTTGGGAGGAGGTCGAGATGGACAAGGACAGACCGGGAAGGACAGGCGGGATGATGAACCCGTTTGGGAGGAGGTCGAGATGGACAAGGACAGACCGGGAAGGACAGGCGGGATGATGAACCCGTTTGGGAGGAGGTCGAGATGGACAAGGACAGACCGGGAAGGACAGGCGGGATGATGAACCCGTTTGGGAGGAGGTCGAGATGGACAAGGACAGACCGGGAAGGACAGGCGGGATGATGAACCCGTTTGGGAGGAGGTCGAGATGGACAAGGACAGACCGGGAAGGACAGGCGGGATGATGAACCCGTTTGGGAGGAGGTCGAGATGGACAAGGACAGACCGGGAAGGACAGGCGGGATGATGAACCCGTTTGGGAGGAGGTCGAGATGGACAAGGACAGACCGGGAAGGACAGGCGGGATGATGAACCCGTTTGGGAGGAGGTCGAGATGGACAAGGACAGACCGGGAAGGACAGGCGGGATGATGAACCCGTTTGGGAGGAGGTCGAGATGGACAAGGACAGACCGGGAAGGACAGGCGGGATGATGAACCCGTTTGGGAGGAGGTCGAGATGGACAAGGACAGACCGGGAAGGACAGGCGGGATGATGTTATTTTCTCTCTAAGAACACAAACCTTTTGAGTAAAGGTTTATCTTTGAATCATAATCTCATCTCATCTTTATGTTCTTCTTGATTGTTTGATTTCATCTCCTTTCTTTCTCTACATGTTTAAGCTTGAGTCTCTCATTGGTTTAAGAGTAAGCATGTGGATTAGTGAGTAGATCCATTTAAGATTCATGGGTTAGGGTGATTGAGAGTGATTAAGTGTAGATCGAAGGTGCTTAGTGTTAGATCTATCATTTCCTTGCATGATTTGGTGTTCATAATGCTATATTTGAGTTAGCCTCTCAAACATAGAGCTATAGGCATTTCATGCCCGGAAGGTGTTCTATGAAATGCTTGAACCAACTCATATATGCTTTTAGCTTGCTTTACCTAAGGGATTAGTTGTTAAAGAAGCTAGGATTGCTATTAGACTCATTCTCAATGTTTGCATTGATCATTACAGTCAAAGGGATTTGATGTATTTGGGTGATCATTGCAAAAGAGCATTCATCTAGGCATAAGGATTTAGATTGATTTAAAAGTTGGCATCTTGGATTGAACCTTAATCATTTAAGATCAAGTCCCTATACCCATGGGTCTCATCTCCTCATATTGAAAGAAAGTTTCATCTTTTATTGCATTTAAGTATTGTCTTAGTTTAATAATCATCTCTCTTAATGGTTGCATTTAGATTAAGCATAGGCTTACATTCCCTTTGCTTTGTGATCACTTAGAACTGGTTTGACATCTTTTATATTACAACATTTGATAGGACCCTTGAAAAGTCCTTCATCAAATTGGCGCCGTTGCCAAATTCTAACTTGATTGTGACATTGGGATTTAGTCACTTGCTTGAGACTAAATTATTTTTCTTTTCTTGTGATATTGATTCTCCTTTTTCCTCTCCCTTTGAATTTCAGGTGTATGAACACAAGAAGCAGGGGTGTAACAAACCTGGTTCCCACTGTTGAAGAGATAGCTACACTTGAGAGGGAAATAGCAAGAAGGAGAAGAGAAGAAGAACAACAGGCTCATATTCAGAGGTTGGGGTTTGAGATGGATGAACACCAGCATCAACCTCAAGACAGAGTTGCTTAAGATGGCAATGGTCAAGGAGCTGACAACCTTGGACCACAGCGCCAACAACAACACCCACAGCGGCCAGCTAGAGCTATTGGCACCTATGACCGTCCTCACATTCATTGTCAAGTCAGGGTTGTTGAATGTGATTGAGAACAACAAGTACCATGGCCTGGCTGTAGAAGACCCATTTGATCACTTGGACAAGTTTGATAGCTATTGTGGTTTGTCCAAGACCAATGGTGTGTCCGAAGATACTTTCAAGCTCAAGTTGTTTCCTTTCTCTCTAGGGGACAAGGCACGACAATAGGAGAAGTCTCTACCTAGTGACTCCATCACCACTTGGGATTATTGCAAGAAAGCCTTCTTGGAGAAGTTCTTCTCTACATCAAGGACAGCCAAGTGGAGAAATGAGATCTCTAGCTTCGAGGAGAAGAATTTGGAAAGCTTTAGTGAAGCATGGGAGAGGTTCAAAGGCTATCAGGCTCAATGCCCCCACCATGGCTTCCAAAAGGAGAGCTTGCTGAGCACATTTTACAGAGGTTCCCTTCCTAAGTACAGAGCCAGATTGGATACAGCAAGCAATGGATTCTTCCTGGGCAGGTCTGAAGAAGATGCTGAGGAGCTGGTTGACAACATGGTGAAGAGTGACTCTGTTTACAGTGGAGAGCACGACAGAGCTGATAGAACCACCAGAGCTGATGACAACCAGACAAAGAAGGAAATCAAATCCTTGCAGGAGAAGATAGATTTGCTTATTGCTAACCAAGCCAAACAGGAGCAGATGAACTTTGTGGGTGGTCCTAGTCAAAAGGCTCCTCCTAAGGTTAATGAGGTTGATGGTTTAGAAGGGCAGGAAGAGCTTTGCTTCATCAACAACAATTGTACTTGGTACAAGAAGGAACCTAACTTTCAGTACAACAACTACCAGCAGAGATCTTATCCTAACAACCAGCAAGGAGGCTATCAACCCAAGCAAAACACTCAGCAAGGGAACTACCATCCTAGGCAAAATCCTCCTCCGGGTTTTAGCAATCAAAGCAATCAGTATACTCAAGCTCAAGGTAGCTCTTCCCAAGCTAAAGCTCCAGATTCAAATATGGAAGCTATGTTCAAACAACTATTGGAAGGTCAGTCTAGAATAGCAAAGGACATTGGCCATGAGTTCAACACTGTTCACTCCAAGATTGATAGTAGCTATACTGAGCTAAACAACAAGATAAGAGCTTTGGAGAGCCAGTTTTCTTCTTTGAACTCTCAGCCAAGTCGCCAACAAGGAACACTACCAGGGAAGGCCGAGCAAAACCCCAAGGAGCCAATGAAAGCAATCACCTTGAGAAGTGGTAGAGAGTTACCTCCAAGAGTCCTCCCCAAGGATGGTGAGAAACTAGGTGGGGGGGTGGCCATCAACATTGATGATGAAGTTGTGATTGTAGATGAGAAGGTTGATGAAGAGATTCTAGAAAAGATTGTTGAAGCTAAGGGTAAAGGAAAGGTTGGAGAATAGAAGAGAACACTGAAACATGGTGAAGTTGCCACTCCAACAAAAGAGTCTTCCCTTGTTCCTCCTCCCTATGAACCTAAGCTGCCATTTCCGGGAAGATGCAAGAAGCAACTTTTGGAGAAGTACAAAGCACTCTTTGAGAAGCAAAAGAGTGAAGTTCAGGTAATAATGGCTGTCATTGAAGCCTTCATGCTTGTCCCTCGGTACAGAAAGTTCTTGAAGGATGTTTTGGCTGCTAAGAAGAAGGAAATGGAGGGAATGATGGTTCTTACTCATGAGTGCAGTGCCATCATTCAGAGATTGACAATCCCTAAGAAGCTAGAGGATCCATGATGCTTTACTCTACCTTGTGCCATTGGTCCCTTGATGTTTGAAAAGTGTCTATGTGATTTGGGAGCCAGTGTCAGTCTCATGCCTTTTTCTGTGGCCAAGAAGCTTGGATTCAGCCAATACAAGAAGTGTAGACTCTCTTTGGTGCTTGCTGATCGCTCAGTTAAGTTTCCTATTGGTATCCTTGAAGACCTCCCTGTGATGGTGGGAAATTGTGAGATTCCTACTGATTTTGTGGTGCTAGAGATGGATGAAGAAGCTAGAGACCCCTTGATCCTTGGAAGACCATTCTTAGCCACAGCAGGAGCCATTATCAATGTGAAGGAAAGCAAGATTGATCTTCATTTGGGGAAGGAGCACACTCTCCACTTTGACATCAAAGAAGTGATGAAGAAGTCAACTGTGCAAGGCCAAGTGTTTTACATTGAAGAGATGGAAGCTCTGGCTGATGAGCTTCTTGAAGAATTGGCACTTGAAGAGTTGGCAATTAAGGACCCCTTGCAACATGCTTTGACAATAGATAAAGAAGTCCAAGTGGTTGAGAACAAGGAGAGTGATGCTTATGTGAGGATGCTGGATTCTCATAAGAAGATTGATGGTGAAGCTCGGTATGAGGAGTTTACACAAGAGGTTCATCAAGCTGCTTCACCCACTCAACAAGAGGACACCCAACAAAATGATTGGAGTGAGCTCAAGGCACCAAAAGTGGAGCTCAAACCTCTTTCCCATGGTGTAAGGTACGCATTTCTAGGCCCTAATGAGTCATATCCTGTCATTGTGAGTAGTGAACTTATTGAACTTGAGCTTTCTCAACTTTTAAATGCACTTAAAAGTTAAGAAAAGCAATTGGGTACTCACTAGATGATATTAAGGGGATATCACCTTCTTTATGCATGCATAGGATACATCTTGAGGATGAATCAATGACTTATATAGAGCATCAAAGAAGGTTAAATCC
The DNA here is from genome assembly GCA_016771965.1 of Brassica carinata. Lineage (NCBI taxonomy): Eukaryota > Viridiplantae > Streptophyta > Magnoliopsida > Brassicales > Brassicaceae > Brassica > Brassica carinata. Next base: position 10,165,249 of record CM028694.1, read on the forward strand.
TAACATGAAGGATGTTGTAAAGAAGGAGATTCTTAAACTCTTAGATGCTGGTGTTATCTATCCTATTTCAGATTCTAAATGGGTATCTCCTGTGCATGTTGTCCCAAAGAAAGGTGGTATCACTGTGGTTAAAAATGAAAAGGATGAATTGATACCAACTAGAACCATAACTGGTAATAGGATGTGTATTGATTATAGAAAACTCAACTCTGTATCTAGAAAATATCATTTTCCATTGCCATTTATTGATCAGATGCTTGAGAGACTTGCAAACAATCCTTTCTATTGCATTCTTGATGGGTATTCAGGGTTCTTCCAGATCCCCATACATCCCAATGATCAAGAGAAGACAACATTCACCTATTGCCCCTATGGCACCTATGCTTATCGAAGGATGCCATTTGGGTTATGTAATGCTCCAGCAACCTTTGAAAGGTGCATGATGTCTATCTTCTCGGATCTCATTGAGGATAAAGTGGAGGTATTCATGGATGATTTCTCTGTCTACGGATCTTCGTTTTCTGCTTGTTTTTCCAACTTGTGCAGGGTCCTACAGAGATGTGAAGACACCAACCTTGTGCTGAATTGGGAGAAGTGTCACTGCATGGTCAAAGAGGGGATTGTGCTTGGGCATAAGATTTCAGAAAAGGGTATTGAAGTGGACAAGCCTAAGATTGAAGTGATGGTTAGTTTGCCTCCACCAAAGACAGTGAAAGACATCAAGAGCTTTCTTGTCCATGCTGGGTTCTATAGAAGATTCATCAAGGACTTCTCAAAGATTTCTAGAACAATGACCAAGTTGCTGTGCAAGGAGGCCACTTTCAGCTTTGATGAAGAATGTCTTGAAGCCTTCAAGAAGATAAAGGGTGAACTTGTTAGTGCTCGCATTGTCCAGCCACCTGTTTGGGATCTCCCCTTTGAGATAATGTGTGATGCTAGTGATTTTGCTGTTGGGGCAGTTTTGGGGCAGAAGAAGGATGGCAAGATTCATGTGATTTATTATGCGAGCCAAACCTTGAATGATGCACAGATGAAGTATGCCACAACTGAGAAAGAGATGCTGGCCATTGTCTTCGCCTTTGAGAAGTTCAGAAGTTACCTGGTGGGTTCCAAGGTCATTGTGTACACCGAACATGCAGCTTTGAGACATCTTCTAGCAAATAAGGATGCCAAGCCAAGACTACTGAGGTGGATTCTTTTGCTTCAGGAGTTTGACTTAGAGATTAGAGACAAGCCAGGAATTGAGAATGGAGTAGCTGATCACTTGTCCAGGCTGAGAATTGAAGGTGGAATCCCTATTGATGAGGGACTTAGACAGGAGCAGGTCATGGCTGTCATGTCAGTGGTGGCAGTTATTGAGACTGGAAAGAAGATTGAAGAGGTTAAGGCAGCTGAAGAGAAGGGGCCTTGGTATGCTGATTTGTATAATTACTTAGCCACTGGGAAGGAGCCATTGGGTCTTGCGGGGTATGAGAAGAAGAAGTTCTACAGATATTTAAAGAGATACTATTGGGATGAACCATACCTCTACACTCTTTGCAAGGATCAGATCTATAGAAGAGTGGTGGCTGATGAAGAAATTGAAGGAATCCTTACACATTGCCATGGATCTTCCTATGGAGGCCATTTTGCTACATTCAAAACGTCTCAAAGGTGTTACAAGCTGGGTTCTGGTGGCCACATATCTTCAAGGACACACAAGACTTCATCTCAAGATGTGACTCTTGCCAAAGGAGAGGGAACATTACTAAGAGGAATGAGATTCCTCAAAACCCAATCCTTGAAGTGGAAGTGTTTGATGTTTGGGGGATAGACTTCATGGGACCCTTCCCTTCTTCTTATGGCACAAGTACATCTTGGTGGCTGTAGACTATGTGTCAAAGTGGGTAGAAGCCATAGCAAGTCCCACAAATGATTCAAGAGTAGTGATCAAGATGTTCAAGAGCAATATCATCCCAAGATTTGGAGTACCAAGAGTGGTCATAAGTGATGGAGGTTTACATTTCATCAACAAGCTGTTTGAGGGTCTTCTCAAGAAGAAGAGAGTGAAACACAAGGTTGCAACACCTTATCACCCTAAAACAAGTGGCCAAGTGGAAGTTTCCGACAAGCAAATCAAGGGCATCTTGGAGAAGATTGTGGGAACTAAGAGGAAAGATTGATCAGACAAGCTTGATGATGCTCTTTGGACATATAGAACAGCCTACAAGACTCCTTTAGGCACTACCCCTTTCAACCTTGTCTATGGGAAGTCTTGTCATCTACTAGTTGAGCTTGAATACAAGGCATTGTGGGCTGTGAAGCTTCTAAACTTTGACATCAAGAGTGCAAAGGAGAACATACTCTTTCAGTAACATGAGCTGGATGAGATAAGGATGGATGCTTTTGAGAACTCAAGGATCTACAAGGAGAAAACCAAGGCCTTTCATGACAAGCACATCCTCAAGAGAGAGTTCAAGGCTGGAGATCAAGTCCTTCTTTATAACTCTAGACTGAAGTTATTTCCAGGGAAGCTCAAGTCAAAATGGTCTGGTCCATTTGTGATCAAGGAAGTGAAGCCTTATGGAGCTATTGTGCTTTGGAACAAGGAAGGAGGAGATTTCACAGTGAATGGACAGAGGGTCAAGCAGTACATGGCCACCACACCAAAGGAGATTTGGACATCAAACCCACTCTCTGATCCTTCCCTTACCTAACCTCAAAGGAGGCAAAGTCAAGCTAGTGACTTTAAACAAGCTCACTTGGGAGGAAGTCCCATGGTTATCCTTGTAAATATTGCTTTAGGATTTCTTTTTAAAGTCCCTTGGAAGATGTTGAGGCCATAGGAAGGTGATGGCATGGGATTTAAGTTGGAAAAGCTTGGAAAAATGTGTGAGGTCAAGTGGACCGGGTAAAGCGGACGGGGTGAGCTACCGGTCGGATTGATTGAGATATGACCGGGTGAAGCTGTCGGGGTGAGCTACCGGTCGGATTGATTGAGATATGACCGGGTGAAGCTGTCGGGGTGAGCTACCGGTCGGATTGATTGAGATATGACCGGGTGAAGCTGTCGGGGTGAGCTACCGGTCGGATTGATTGAGATATGACCGGGTGAAGCTGTCGGGGTGAGCTACCGGTCGGATTGATTGAGATATGACCGGGTGAAGCTGTCGGGGTGAGCTACCGGTCGGATTGATTGAGATATGACCGGGTGAAGCTGTCGGGGTGAGCTACCGGTCGGATTGATTGAGATATGACCGGGTGAAGCTGTCGGGGTGAGCTACCGGTCGGATTGATTGAGATATGACCGGGTGAAGCTGTCGGGGTGAGCTACCGGTCGGATTGATTGAGATATGACCGGGTGAAGCTGTCGGGGTGAGCTACCGGTCGGATTGATTGAGATATGACCGGGTGAAGCTGTCGGGGTGAGCTACCGGTCGGATTGATTGAGATATGACCGGGTGAAGCTGTCGGGGTGAGCTACCGGTCGGATTGATTGAGATATGACCGGGTGAAGCTGTCGGGGTGAGCTACCGGTCGGATTGATTGAGATATGACCGGGTGAAGCTGTCGGGGTGAGCTACCGGTCGGATTGATTGAGATATGACCGGGTGAAGCTGTCGGGGTGAGCTACCGGTCGGATTGATTGAGATATGACCGGGTGAAGCTGTCGGGGTGAGCTACCGGTCGGATTGATTGAGATATGACCGGGTGAAGCTGTCGGGGTGAGCTACCGGTCGGATTGATTGAGATATGACCGGGTGAAGCTGTCGGGGTGAGCTACCGGTCGGATTGATTGAGATATGACCGGGTGAAGCTGTCGGGGTGAGCTACCGGTCGGATTGATTGAGATATGACCGGGTGAAGCTGTCGGGGTGAGCTACCGGTCGGATTGATTGAGATATGACCGGGTGAAGCTGTCGGGGTGAGCTACCGGTCGGATTGATTGAGATATGACCGGGTGAAGCTGTCGGGGTGAGCTACCGGTCGGATTGATTGAGATATGACCGGGTGAAGCTGTCGGGGTGAGCTACCGGTCGGATTGATTGAGATATGACCGGGTGAAGCTGTCGGGGTGAGCTACCGGTCGGATTGATTGAGATATGACCGGGTGAAGCTGTCGGGGTGAGCTACCGGTCGGATTGATTGAGATATGACCGGGTGAAGCTGTCGGGGTGAGCTACCGGTCGGATTGATTGAGATATGACCGGGTGAAGCTGTCGGGGTGAGCTACCGGTCGGATTGATTGAGATATGACCGGGTGAAGCTGTCGGGGTGAGCTACCGGTCGGATTGATTGAGATATGACCGGGTGAAGCTGTCGGGGTGAGCTACCGGTCGGATTGATTGAGATATGACCGGGTGAAGCTGTCGGGGTGAGCTACCGGTCGGATTGATTGAGATATGACCGGGTGAAGCTGTCGGGGTGAGCTACCGGTCGGATTGATTGAGATATGACCGGGTGAAGCTGTCGGGGTGAGCTACCGGTCGGATTGATTGAGATATGACCGGGTGAAGCTGTCGGGGTGAGCTACCGGTCGGATTGATTGAGATATGACCGGGTGAAGCTGTCGGGGTGAGCTACCGGTCGGATTGATTGAGATATGACCGGGTGAAGCTGTCGGGGTGAGCTACCGGTCGGATTGATTGAGATATGACCGGGTGAAGCTGTCGGGGTGAGCTACCGGTCGGATTGATTGAGATATGACCGGGTGAAGCTGTCGGGGTGAGCTACCGGTCGGATTGATTGAGATATGACCGGGTGACCCAAAATCCATCCAACCCGACCCAGAACCTCCCTAAAGCCCTAATTCACCCTCTCTCTCCTCATTTCATCTTCTTCCCCAAATCAAAATCCTCTCTAGCCTCCAAGAACAAAAAACACCATAACTTTCTCAAATCTCAACCAAATCACCCCATTCTTTTTTCTAAATCAAAGTCTTTCACCCTTTAGTCTACTTTCTTCATTTCCCTTCATCCATAGCAAGGTATGAGTTCTTTAAGTTCAAATTCGTAACTGTCATGAACCCTAAAAATTTGAACTTGAAATTTGAGCTTTTTCTTGCTAGATTCTTGTAAAATAGACTAGGGAAAGCTTATATATCATGCTGGGTAGTTGATTTCATGGTGGAATTGAGATTAATTTGAACTTTGAGCAATTAGGGTTCATGAGATTTGGGGGTTTTTCACAAAGTGCTTGTTTTAGGTTGTTTTTGGGGTAGATTGAATGCCAGGTTGCTGGAGAACTTCAATTGAGGCTGATTTCGAGCTTGGTGATGATTGATTATGGGTTTTGCTACTTGGAGATTCTCATTGTTCATAAAAAAAAAGAAAAAAAAAATTTATTTGAACATGAGAATCCTCTAAGTTAGTTTAAAACCCATTTTTTGCTTACTGCTTCATTTCTTATTGAGTGGTTGATCATTAGGGATGAACTCTTATGCTTTTGATCATATTTATCTACTTGAGAAGTTTTTCCTTCTTAAGCTCATTGTTTTCCAAGGTTTAAATTTCAGGTACTAATGGGGAGAAAGAATGAAGTTGAGATAGAGGCTGAGAAGCAAGAGCTTGCAGCAAGAGATACTGCTCAGTTTGGGAAAGCATTGGGTTCACAACCTGGTTCAGAGGAGGAGCGTCGACAACAAGCTTTGGCAATGTTAAGGAAGAAAGCACAAGCCAAGAGAGATTGAAAGAGAGCTGTTGTTGATAAGAGTGTGGCTGATGTTTCTCACAAGCAAGACAAGAGGGATGGAAAGAGAGTTGCTGTTGATGAAAGTGTGACTGATGGTGCCCACAAGCAAGCTCCTCCCAACAGAGCTAAGGCGCCAAGAAGCACTAATGTTGGAGCCTTGGTTTTAGAGAAAACCAACAAAGAAGCTGGTCGTGCACCCTCTCCCACCACCAGAGCTAAGTCCCATGGCAGAAAGTGAAAAAGACCTTAAGCAGCAAGCCTTGGAAGTGAAATTGGAAAAGGAGAGAGCAAAGAAAGAAGGCAAGAAGCCAATGGTTGAAGAGAATGAGAGTGAAGAGGCTGAGGCAACTTCTGATGATGAGTATGATGACCCTAAGAAATCCAAGTACGACAAAAGGGACAGGACCAAGAAGCCTACTGAAGCTGAGCTGGTGGATCTCTTGAGGAATGGTATTAATTGGCTCACAACCGGATTTCTTGATAAGGTGATCTTGAAAGAGATGTATCTTGAAGATGACGTTCAAGCCATGCTAGAACACATGAAGGTGAGAACTCTCTACACAAGGGCTCATCCTACTTACAAAGAAGTCTCTTGCCAATTCCTGGCTTCATTGGAAGCAACCTTTTACACCTCCAAGCATGCACAGCAAGGATGGGGCAAGATCAAGTTCAAGATTGATGGCAGGGTGCACTCCATGTCCTTTATGGAGATTGGTGAAGTTCTTGGTCTACAAGACAAGAAAAACCCTTTACTTCCCAAGCTCAAAACAGTCCCTAAGGCGAAGAGCATTGCAGATTCAATGTGGACTTTGTTGACAGGAAAGGAAAGGGGGGGGAGCCAAAAAAAAGAAAAGAACACCTGCATCAGGCACCCTACTGTGCGATATCTCCATAGGCTGCTCAACCACACCCTTTTCCAAAAGAAAGAGATAGGGAATGTTGCTGGAGAAGAGCTGAGGTTCCTTCACCAAACTGCACAACACTTTGCTTCCTTTCCTCAACTCCCTGTTGTCCCTGATGATTTCTACTCAGATTTTTGGTATGGTTGGATTCCTTGTTTCGCGCTTCATGCACTACAAGAGTTGGGCTTGGACAAACCGTGATTCAGGTCCTCATATTGGGATTGGAGGATGGATAACTCCACTGCTAGCTCACCTGAAGATTAGTTTGGGCAATGATGCAGCAGGTCCAACTTTCTTGGATGGATCTTACCTGAAGAAAGCTCAATTCCTCCGTGGAAGGTATAATGGGAGGTGTGTCTACTCCTATTTGAGAGGTGCCCAAAAAGTTGAGCTGCTGCTTCCTCACTCTGACCTCACCAGATTAGATACTCCAGGAGCAATCCGATTCGACATCAGTGAGCAGCACCTCCTTAAGAGTCATGGAGCCCTAGGCCCTATGGTTTTCCCCAGGGGTGAAAAGGAAGCACCTAAGGTAGCTGTTTATGACCAAGGATACACCATCAGAGCCACCACACAACTCTTTGGTACTCCTCGTTACAAGTTCGACCAGTGCACCAGTGTTTTGCCCCTCGGTCACATTCGCCAGGCTCATGACCAGATTACCACTCTCCAGAGGTGGAACAGAGCTCAAGATAGGACTATCTTCAAGCTCACCAACAAGTGCAAAGAGCTGAGAAGAACTGTGAAGAGACAAGCTGAAGCTTCAGCTCAGTTTATGAGGAAAGTGGCTGATGTTCTGGCTAGGGGAGCTGTAGCTGGTTGTAAGGCTGAGGATTTTGATCTTGATGCTTTCAATGCACCTCCTCCTCATCCACTTCATGATCCTTCTGCGCCACAGACCAAGAAGCAAGCTCTCCGCCGCTTGAGAAACCCATACATCGTCCCATCCGAGTCTGGGAACAAGTCCCCTTCTCTAGACACCACGGATGAGGAAGATGATTCTGAGGGTGAGGCATCAGCCTCATCACACGCTCCATAGAGATACTCCAAAACCTTATCATTGTATATACCATTTATCTTTGCATTTAGATTTTTCCTCTTTTGGGCCCTTCTCTACATTTAACAAACAAAGAGACTGTGTGAATTACGTGTGGGGGAGGTGTCAAGTTGCTGATCATCTTGTGTTTTATGTCATAAGCATGCATTTGTAGATAGTTATTGCATAGAAAAACCATAAAAATTTGAAAAATTTGAAAAGCACAAAAAGAATCATGTAGTTGCATTAGGATTGAGTCTAGATCATTCACTTGCATAAAAAAAAAAAAATCATCATATATGTTGCATCATGCATAAGGGGACAAGGATGATAGTTACCTTGTAAATATTCTCATGCTAAGTTCTTAAAATGATAACCTTTATAATCATAGTAAGTAGCTTGAGCAACCTTAGGATAGCTTGTAAACTTCGAGCCTTGAAAACTCTTCCCAAAGCTCATTTGATTGATTGATGCTCTCTCTTTGAAGTTTACTCTTGTCTTATTTAGACTCTAAGTCTCTTGCCCATGGTCCCTTGTGTACTGAGTCATGGATAGAACACTTGAATTGTCTCTCCCATTCTTTGCCTATCTTTTTGACAAACTCAAGTGGTACTCCACTCCCATAAGCCCTTCCTTCCTTTCAAGCCTATAATATTTTGATGAGTGAGGCCTTTTTCTGAAAGTCTACATGTGCATAATCTTGAGAGTATTGGGAACGACAATGCTTAGTCTCCATTCTTGCTAGATTAGGCACTCTATTGTCTAGCTCATAGGATTGGGGGGTGAGTGTTGAAAAGTTTTATTTGGGAATGTGAAAAGGTTATGAAAGAAAAGAATGAATTCTTAGAACTCAATATTTTTAGTCCTTTTGGGATTAGAAACTCTCTAGCTTCCATTTAAGATGAAAGTCTAGGCCCCCAAAGAAAAAAAAATATAAATAAGAAACTGTGGGAACCGAAATTCACACCGTCAATTTCCGATAAATAAGATTGCGGAGGAAAGCCAAGTAAACCCGACTTTCCTTGAAGGTCCAGATTCTCTGCGTTGCCACACGAAATCGATAAAGTAAACAGAAGACAAAGATGGGAATTGTAATATTTGCCCGAAGGCGTTTTATTAGATGAAAGAAACGAGTACAAGGATTCTCCGAAAGACAGAGAGATTTGCGAGTAAAGAAAAAGATAGAGTCGCAGGCAGCCAAACGTCCTAAGCCTTGCTCCGCTAGTCTAACCACCTAAACCCTAGTTCTTCTAAGCTTGCAGAATGCTCTAAGTCTAATTCTCGGATTTTCGGGATGCTCTTCTCCTCTGCTCTTGCTCTCCTTATATACCCACTCCTAGGTCGGTTTGCCTTAGGATGATGGGCCTCGCCTTTGGGCCCAAGCTTATCTCTTCAGGAAATGTTCCATTTTCGTCGGTCTTCGTAATAATCCTCGAGTTTTCCGCTATCTTTCGATGACTTGATGTTTATCCGACGTTTCGGGAAATCGGATAAACCACCGTAGCCTGATTGGGCCTGAATTCTGAAAAATCGTAAGTAAGTCTGTGGACTTGTCTTAAGTCGTTAAACGTTTTATACGATTTCTCGGAAAGATGATCTTTCTCGGAAAATAAACCGTATAGCTTAAAGGATCGATGTTCAAGTTAATCGATCTTTGTTTTATACGATATTCTACGAGAAATTCAATCCCTCCAGTTTCCATCGTAAAACATTGAGGATGATTCCAACCGAATCGAAATATGTTTATTCCGTAGCCTTGATTGTACCAAACTCACGAGGATTGTTCCGAACAAGCCAAGATGGGATCGGACCGAGCACAATGGGACCGAGACCAGGGCGAGGGCCGTGGACGGCGCCAGGCCAGAGTGCGCTGGCGCCAGGCCGCCCGCTGACGGTGCCGCCGGGCGCCAGGCCGGGTGCCGCCGGGCGCCAGGCCGGGTGCCGCCGGGCGCCAGGCCGCCCGCTGACGGTGCCGCCGGGCGCCAGGCCGCCCGCTGACGGTGCCGCCGGGCGCCAGGCCGGGTGCCGCCGGGCGCCAGGCCGGGTGCCGCCGGGCGCCAGGCCGCCCGCTGACGGTGCCGCCGGGCGCCAGGCCGGGTGCCGCCGGGCGCCAGGCCGCCTTGCCGTCCGTGGGTTTTCCGTTGCTCGATCTTTCCCCGCTAGTCGTTAGATGCGGAAATCTTCGAGTTTGGAAGGATCTTTGGCCGTAGATTTCGAGATAACCGTTATTGACCCCAACAGTTATCCCCAGCTCGTAAGATGGGAGGCGATTTTCTTGGTAGTGATTTGAATTTTTGAAAATCGAATTTTCGGCTAAGGATTTTTCGCAGAAACCTGTGTCATCACCCTCTTTTTCTTATTAATAGCCAGCCTTCCCTTCTCATTCTTCACATCTTTTCAAATTCTCTCTTCTTCTCTCTCAAGAAAGAAAATGTCTTCATCCCAAGTTGAAAAGAGTGATTCTGATGTTGAGATGGGCGAGGCGGCAAGCTCCGTCGGTTCGGCCAGTCAAGCTCCGGCCGTTCAGGCGTTCAGGAGGCTACTCCGTCCCTGATTGATGGGTTTGATTCTTTCAAGGCTAAGCTATCCCAGCGTAGTGTTGCGAAGGCTCAAAGCGGCGAGGACTGAGCGCCCGATATTCCTTCCGCTCCAACTCCTTTGCCTGCTCGCCGGTTCCCAGCCCGAAGTCCCATCCGATGCCCTCCCATCTACAGAAGGGGTTATTGTTCCTGAACAGACTCTTGATGTTCAGGTCCATCCATCGGGTTCTTCGACTGCTCGATCGTGATCTCGGAAAAGAAGGGCGATAGAATCTGCACCTCTTCCCCCGGCAAAGAGGGAGCTCGTCTTGGGACTGCCAGCGGCTGGTGTCGCGCCGTTTCCCAAGGGAAGAGCAAGGGCTGGCGCGGCGTCCGGAGCGAAAAAGAAGCGGGGTGCGAAGAGCGAGGAAAGTGAACTCTCAGAGTCCGCATGGCCATCGCTCCAAGGATCGATTTTAATTTGTCCGCAATTCTTGCACCGTTTTTTTTACGATGATACTTACTCCTTCCTTTTTGCGGGCAGTTTGTGTCGCTGATTGACGGAATGCTTGGCGAGTGCGGGTCGGAAGTCATTCGTCTATCGAAGGAACTGGAGTCGTCGCAGGAAGCGCTGAAGCGTACTAAGGCTGCATTGCAGACTGTCGAGGACACCCATGCTGCCCAGACGTCCCAGCTTGAGGTTCGTATCAACGATCTTGAGCGCGACCTTGGGAACACCGCGAGTTCGTTACTCAAGGTGAAGAAAGAGAAGAGGAGTAAATCCTCGGAAGTCCGCCGTCTTCAGGAGAAAGTTCAGGCTCACGAGGAGATGAACGCCCGTAGATCCTCGGAGGTTGCCGATGCCAGCGATGACTTCTTTGGTCGTCTGACGAGGATGGCCATCCTGTTTGAGTCCTTGATAGCCAAGGGACTTGGCTTTAGCGGGGATCGAAGGGAGTTTGAATGAGCTCGAGTTGCTTCGAGGTAATGAGGCCTCGTCTTTGGACTTGGAGGAAGCCAGATTATCGTCCTGTAAAGGAGAGTGGGCGGCCACCGAGGGAGATTTCGATTCGATCCTCGCCGGCCTGCAAGCGGAATGCACCCTAGCTCCGGCCTCTGAAAACTCAGAAGATCAGGAGCGCGCGGGAGAAGATTGCGAGGTTGGCGCGGACGAAGCGGGCAGTGGCGATGCGACTGAGGGAGGCGATGGCGAGGCTGTCCCTGTCACGAGTGAGGATGAAGATGACGCTCCTGGGAGCGTCTAGGTTTATCAATCCCTTCTGGGATTTCGTTTTTTATGTGTTTCGGCCGTTTAAGAGGCCATGATGTATTTACCGGGACTGGCCGTTGGTGGCTTCGAATCCCTGCCCCTTTTTTGGGGTTTTGTTTGAATTTCGGCAGTCTTAATCTATGAAACGTTTTCGATTATTTATGAACTTCAGTTTTTTCGAAGTATGAGAAAGAGGGTGTGAGTTGTCGTCTCATTCCTAGTTCCCCGATGATCACCGTACCTATTGTCTGCATAAAGCGAGATTTTCCGCGGTTTACCGATTTACGCGAAAAACTCATGAAACGAATAGGCTTAAGTGAAGAGACAAATTGTTGGATCTCGTATACCATACTATGTCTGTGAGATGTCAAGATCCAGCGTGGCTGGGTTTAGGGCAATACCTAGGTTTACTCTCGGTTGAGGCTGCGATGACAAATCGGCTTTTCGTTTGCCTGTTTGCGATTTTAACCTGACTCGCACCGCTTAAAACTCGCTAATTGTTGTCGGCTTATATGATTTGTTTGAAGTGAGTCGAGCTACTTCCTTCTGAAGAGCTAGACCAAAATTTTGGATTTCTTGTATAGCGCGCTATGTTTATCCTTGTCGGATGTAAGAGAGCCTACCCCTTGAAGGGCGGCTATTTGTCTGTTTAGGACGTTAGAGTTCGTTTGTTGTGATCAGCAACAACGAAATGATACCGTTTTGAGGTGCGTTGTATGTTCAGAGGCGAAGATTTGCGTCTGCAATGTTTTCTTGAGGAAAAAATGTTCTTCAGCGTTAGCGGCGTCTACGCAGTGCTGAAGGTTGATTTTTCCTTATGCGCATCTCGTGTTGAAAGCGGCTTGCGGGCTTTGGGGATGTCTTTTGCGAATGTTAGCAGCCAGAAAACTGTTGTTTCCGTTTTGGACGCGGGACCAAGGGTCGCGTAAGTTTGACCCAGGGAGAAGCGTCTACATTCACAGTGCTTCGTGAAGTGTTGGCCATCCGGGATTTGTTTTTGGATGTGATAATCGCTTAGTGGATACTAGATCCGTTGTTGTGGCCGTTTCGGCTGATTTTGAAAAAGTCGTGAAAAATTTTGAAAATTTTAGAGTCTTGAAATTTGTGGGAGTATCACAGTATCGTCCCTCCCCTTTTAAGTTGGGGGATAGCTGAATCCGCCGATTGGCGAGTTGCCTACGTACCCTTGTCTAGGGATCAAGCCATCTCGTAGTTCTTTTGTACCACGTTTTATTGTTTAGTGGTAGTATTTTTTGAGGTGCATCGCATTCCAAGTTCTCGGGATTTTGGCGTCTTGCATGTTTGCGATTTGGTATGAGCCTGGTCGGACTACTTTTATGACTTTGTACAGTCCTTCCCGCCTCGCCTGCCTCTCAGTGTTTTGGAAGACTTTGCGTAAGACTAAATCGCCTTCTTTGAACCTCGCGATGGCGTGCGTTTGAGTTGTAGTACCTTGCGGCGGCGTGCTGGTAATTCTGGATTGAATGAGTGCCTGGTCGCGGGCGCCATTGATGAGATCGAGATTGTCCAGCATCATAGCGTCGTTTAAATCCTCTCTTTTGGGAGGAATCTTCTCCGTACTCGGGAATTCTACTTCGGGGATCATACATTCCGTTCGTAGCGAGGCGAATGGAGTTTCACCGTAGCCCGTCTTGGGGTTGTGCGATCGCGACCAAAGAACTCCTTCGAGCTCCTCTGCCCATCTCCTCTTCTTGGCGTCTAGGCGTTTCTTGAGTCCGTCAAGGACGGTTTTGTTGATGGTTTCTGCCTGTCCGTTGCATTGCGGATATCTGGGAGTTGACTTTGTAAGTCGTATTTTCCATTTTTCGCAGAATGCTTGAATCAGTAGAGATAAATTGAGATCCATTATCTGTTACGATTTCGCACGGGACCCCATGTCTAGTTATGATATGTTTCGGACAAAGTTCTCGACTTGTGTGTCTTTGATACTTGCGTAGGATTCTGCTTCTACCCATTTGGAAAAGAAATCCGTGGGACTAGGAGGAAGCGCTTTTGTTTTGATGGGTGCATAGGTCCGACGATGTCCATGGACCATCGCATGAAAGGATAGGGGACGAGATTGAGGAGAGAATCTCCGCTGGTTGATGGATTGTTGGAGCATGCCTTTGGCATTTCTCGCGACTTCCGCATTTCGCAGTCTTTACCATTGTTGGCCAATAATAACCGTGACATTTGATTTTGACCGAGAGATCTTCCGCCAGAATGCTTTCCATACGATCAGAATGGACCTCCTTCATGATTCTTCTCGCTCTTTCCCCTTCTGCATGCCATGAGAGGACCAGAGAAACACCACTTATAAATTTCTCCCTCTATCGCGGACGCATCGCGTCATTGGTTTTCACTTTACGAGCCTCCCATTTTTCGGGCAAGGTTCCATTCACGATATAGGCTCGGATTGGTTCTAACCAAGGGCTGTCGCAGCCATACTCGGTCGGGTCCACATCCGCTTCCGGTTGATCCTCGACTTCTTCCGCATCTTCAATCTCGTCTCGGATTAGATTGACGACCACTGGTGGTCTGATGCTCAGATGCTCGATGAATTCGACCGGGATTACTCTTTGGAGCCCTGGATCTAAGCTTGAGGCGAGGGCAGCCAAGGCGTCGGCCTGGACATTTTCCGAGCGAGGAATTCTGGTCAGGGCGAACTGGTCAAAATTTCGAGCCAATTCTTGGACGAGTTTTAGATATGCGTCCATCCTTTCGTCTCTTGCCTCATATTCTCCGCTGTATTGATTGGCGACTAACTGAGAATCGCAGTAAGCGTGAATATTACAGATTTTTAACCCATGGGCCAGCCGCAAGCCTGCGATGAGTGCTTCGTATTCTGCCTCATTGTTTGAAGCATGAAAAGCCAATCGAAAGACTGTTCTAGGATTTCCCGTTAGGAAGGTGAGCCGTATTCCGATTCCGGATCCTTGTTTGGATGAAGATCCGTCGACGTGGAGGACCCAAGTTGAGTTTGGTTCCTCGTTAGTCATGATTCTAGTGGGTAATTCTACCAAGAAATCCGCAAGTACTTGGGACTTTGCACACGCCCCATGATATTCGACGTCAGATTCACTCAGTTCGATTGCCCATTTTGCGAGCCTACGGATTGACTTCGGACTATGCAGGATTATCCGCAGCGGGAACATGGTGAGAACCACTATAGTATGAGACTGGAAGTATGGTCTTAGTTTTCTTGTCGAGGTTATGACGGCGAATGCTAATTTTTCCATTAGAGGGTATCGAGTCGCGATCCAGTAACGCCTTTCTTACGTAAAAGATTGGCTTTTGTTCACCGCGTTTCTCGTGATCAAGACGCCACTGACCGCCGCTATGAAACTGTGATATAGAGGAAAAGAGTTTCACCTTCCACGGTTTTGCGAGGACTGGTGGAGAGGCCAGGTAATGTTTCAATTGTTGGAAAGCTTTTTCACATTGCTCGGACCATTCAAACTTCTTGTTTCCCTTCAATGTCTCGTAAAACGGTAGGCACTTATCCGTGGAGCGCGAGATGAAACGGTTCAAAGCCGCGACTCTTCCGGTTAGCCTCTGGACTTCTCGCTTGGTTCTCGGGGAGGCCATCTCTATCAGTGCGTCGATTTGTTTAGGGTTGGCCTCGATTCCGCGATATGTTACGAGGTATCCGAGGAATTCTCCCGATGCCACCGCGAATCATTCCTCTAGGTGGGCTATATGATCGTGTTCGTCAAGAGATTTTACGAGCATATCATCGATGTATACTTCCATAGTTTTTCCGAGTTGCTCAGCAAACATTTTGTTGACGAGTCGCTGATATGTTGCACCTGCGTTTTTAAGACCGAAAGGCATTACCTTGTAGCAATACGTTCCGCGGTCTGTGATGAATGCAGTTTTTTCGCGGTCGTCGGGATTCATCATGATCTGATTGTATCCGAAAAGCGCCCATGAATGACGAAGCTTGTTTCCAGCGGTTGCCGACCAGTCGGTCGATGTGTGGGAGCGGGAAGCAATCCTTTGGACAGGCTTTATTCAGATCCGTGAAATCGACACAGACTCGCCACTTGCCGTTTTTCTTTTTTACCACGACAGGGTTGGCAAGCCAGTCCGGATACCTGACTTCTGTTATCAACCCTACTTTGAGGAGTCTTCGACTTCCTCATTGATCATGTGGCACGCTCAGGTCCCAGCTTTCGTCTCTTTTGTTTTACGGGTTTGTGAGTTGGGTCGATGTTAAGTTAAGTGACATGTTACGCTAATGTCGATTCCGGCATATCCTCCGCAGCCCGCTTAACGCATCGAGGTTCTTTTGAGGCATGCGATGAGCTCGCTTTTATTGGTTCATGAGGTTAGCTCGATCTCGACACACCGTTCGGGAAAGAATCGTCGAGACAAATTGAGACCACAGGTTCGCAGGTTGGTTCACGCTTTCCTTCCAGGCCTCAGCTCTTTGGGACTGCCGAAGGTTTCCGGCGTCGTGAATCGTTTGCTTTTCGAGGTCTCGATTTCGAGTTTTTCCGCTTTAGTTCGGTAGCGAGGTAGATCTGCGCTGCTCGTGACTACCATGTATTATTCGACCCCGGAAGGTGTTGGGAACTTTAGGCATAGGTGGAATGTTGATGGGATCGCTCTCATGGAGTTTAGCCAGGGAGTTCCAACTATCGCATTGTAGGATGTTGGACCATCGATCACCAGGAATTCCGTGGTTTCGTGGCATCCGTCGACTAGGAGGTTTGTCGAGCGAGGGTCCTAATTTCTCCGAGTCCGAATCTTGGGCTGGGGTCATCTGTAAGGATGCTTAGATCGACGCCATCCTCTCGAGGGTGCTTTTGTAGATAATATTAGCCGAGCATCCGGTGTCGACTAATACCCTTGCTACGTCAATATCCTGGATCTTGAGATCTATTACGAGGAGATCGTTATGAGGTTTGGCCGTACGGGCCGTTGTTCGATCCTCGAAAGATACGATGTTGCGGGCTGACTAAGAAGTCATACTGAACTTCGATCGATCGGTGGTTTTCGAGTTAGAGAATCCGTCCCCCCCTCCTTCTAGCGCCAAACTGTGGGAACCGAAATTCACACCGTCAATTTCCGATAAATAAGATTGCGGAGGAAAGCCAAGTAAACCCGACTTTCCTTGAAGGTCCGGATTCTCTGCGTTGCCACACGAAATCGATAAAGTAAACAGAAGACAAAGATGGGAATTGTAATATTTGCCCGAAGGCATTTTATTAGATGAAAGAAACGAGTACAAGGATTCTCGAAGGCGAGAGATTTCGAGTAAAGAAAAGATAGAGTCGCAGGCAGCCAAACGCCCTAAGCCTTAATTCGCCAGTCTAACCACCTAAACCCTAGTTCTTCTAAGCTAGCAGAATGCTCTAAGTCTAATTCTTGGATTTTCGGGATGCTCTTCTCCTCTGCTCTTGCTCTCCTTATATACCCACTCCTAGGTCGGTTTGCCTTAGGATGATGGGCCTCGCCTTTGGGCCCAAGCTTATCTCTTCAGGAAATGTTCCATTTTCGTCGGTCTTCGTAATCATCCTCGAGTTTTCCGCTATGTTTCGATGACTTGATATTTATCCGACGTTTCGGGAAATCAGATAAACCGCCGTAGCCTGATTGGGCCTGAATTCTGAAAAATCGTAAGTAAGTCTGTAGACTTGTCTTAAGTCGTTAAACGTTTTATACGATTTCTCGGAAAGATGATCTTTCTCGGAGAATAAACCGTATAGCTTAAAGGATCGATGTTCAAGTTAATCGATCTTTGTTTTATCACGATATCTTCTACGAAATCCAATCCCTCAGTTTCCATCGTAAAACATTGAGGATGATTCCAACCGAATCGAAGATGTTTATTCCGTAGCCTTGATTGTACCAAACTCACGATGATTGATCGAACAAGCTAAGATGGGATCGGACCGAGCACAATGGGACCGAGACCAGGACGAGGGCCGTGGACCGGCGCCAGGCCGCCCGCTGCGGACGGTGCCGCCGGGCGCCAGGCCGCCCGCTGCGGACGGTGCCGCCGGGCGCCAGGCCGCCCGCTGCGGACGGTGCCGCCGGGCGCCAGGCCGCCCGCTGCGGACGGTGCCGCCGGGCGCCAGGCCGCCCGCTGCGGACGGTGCCGCCGGGCGCCAGGCCGCCCGCTGCGGACGGTGCCGCCGGGCGCCAGGCCGCCCGCTGCGGACGGTGCCGCCGGGCGCCAGGCCGCCCGCTGCGGACGGTGCCGCCGGGCGCCAGGCCGCCCGCTGCGGACGGTGCCGCCGGGCGCCAGGCCGCCCGCTGCGGACGGTGCCGCCGGGCGCCAGGCCGCCGGGCGCCAGGCCGCCCGCTGCGGACGGTGCCGCCGGGCGCCAGGCCGCCCGCTGCGGACGGTGCCGCCGGGCGCCAGGCCGCCCGCTGCGGACGGTGCCGCCGGGCGCCAGGCCGCCTTGCCGCCCGTGGGTTTTCTGTTGCTTCGATATTTCCGCTAGTCGCTCGCGGCGGGAAATCTTCGAGTTTGGAAGGATCTTTGGTCAGATTTCGAGATAACCGTTTTTGACCCCAACATAGTCCTTGCTAGTTTACTTGTGGGCAAGTAAAGGACTAGTGTGGGGGAGTTGATGTCTTGCATATTTTCATTGTTTTAGCCATCTTTATATTGCATTCTTTGTATTGTAGGCTAAGGTTTAGGCATCTTTAGGATCAATTTTGCATTCATTTGTCCTTATCAGGTGTTGGAGTATGCTTTGGTGTAATTTGAGGTGTTTGGGAGCCTTATGACCCAAAAAGAAGTGAAGAATCAAGTTTGGCCATGAAAAGAGAAGTGAATTAATGAGATGGACGAAATGGACCGGGGAGACTCGGCCGGGTAAGCTCACCCGGCCGGGAAATGACGAGGAGAGGCCGGCCGGGATGGACAGGCCAGGATGATGAACCCGGTTGGGAGATGAGACGCGTTCAAGGCATGATCCGGACCGGGAAGGACAAGCCGGGATGATGAACCCAGTCAGGAGGAGGTCGAGATGGACAAGGACAGACCAGGAAGGACAGGCCGGGTACACACACTCGGTCGGAGGCCGGGCATGACAAGCATGATCTAGACCGGGTGAGAAGGACAGGGTTGGGCCACTTGGTCGACCCAGACCAAAAATCAAGCCCTTCTCCTATTGGTTGAAGCCTAATTGACTCCAAGGACTTTTTAGTAATTTTTAATGATGTTCCTAGGTTTTCTAAGCCTAGTATAAATACCCTTGTTAGCCCTTAAGTAGGATTATGTTATTTTCTCTCTAAGAACACAAACCTTTTGAGTAAAACTTTATCTTTGAATCATAATCTCATCTCATCTTTGTGTTCTTGATTGTTTGATTTCATCTCCTTTCTTTCTCTACATTTTTAAGCTTGAATCTCTCATGGGTTTAAGAGTAAGCATGTGGATTAGTGAGTAGATCCATTTAAGATTCATGGGTTAGGGTGATTGAGAGTGATTAAGTGTAGATCGAAGGTGCTTAGTGTTAGATCTATCATTTCCTTGCATGATTTGGTGTTCATAATGCTATATTTGAGTTAGCCTCTCAAACATAGAGCTATAGGCATTTCATGCCCGGAAGGTGTTCTATGAAATGCTTGAACCAACTCATATATGCTTTTAGCTTGCTTTACCTAAGGGATTAGTTGTTAAAGAAGCTAGGATTGCTATTAGACTCATTCTCAATGTTTGCATTGATCATTACAGTCAAAGGGATTTGATGTATTTGGGTGATCATTGCAAAAGAGCATTCATCTAGGGATAGAGTTTGTTCAAGCATAGTGTCTAGGCATAAGGATTTAGATTGATTGAAAAGTTGGCATCTTGGATTGAACCTTAAGTATTTAAGATCAAGTCCCTATACCCATGGGTCTCATCTCCTCATATTGAAAGAAAGTTTCATCTTTTATTGCATTTAAGTATTGTCTTAGTTTAATAATCATCTCTCTTAATGGTTGCATTTAGATTAAGCATAGGCTTGCATTCCCTTTGCTTTGTGATCACTTAGAACTGGTTTGACATCTTTATTATTACAACATCTGATAGGACCCTTGAAAATTCCTTCATCATCGTGTCCCAAGGATCCCTTTCCCCGGCCTCGTATCGAAAAAGCTAGTTGACGCCACCGCAGGCCACCAGCTTATGAGCTTGATGGATGCATTCTCTGGCTACAACCAAATCCTCATGCACCCGGATGACCAGGAGAAGACTTCATTCATGACCTCCAGGGGCATCTACTGTTACAAGGTTATGCCTTTCGGCTTGAAGAATGCCGGATCGACCTAACAAAGGCTTGTAAACATGATGTTCGCCGATCAGATCGGACAAACCGTGGAGGTCTATATCGACGATATGTTGGTCAAGTCCCTCGAAGCAGAAGACCACATCTCTCACCTGCAGCAAACTTTCACCACCCTCAGGAAGTATAACATGAAGCTCAACCCACGAAGTGTTCATTTGGAGTCAGCTCGGGAAAATTCCTTGGGTACATGGTCACCCACCCGGGCATCGAGGCCAATCCAGAGCAAATAAGGGCCATCTAGGAGATACCTTCTCCTCGAAACGTGAAGGAGGTGCAGAGACTTACAGGCAGGATGGCCGCGTTGAGTAGGTTCATCTCCAGGTTATCTGACAAATCTCCCGCCTTTTTCGAGGCTTTGAAAGATCCTAAGGACTTCCGATGGAATGATAAGTCTGAACTCGCCTTGGCCGACCGAAAGGCCTATCTGACCACGCAACCTCTCTTGTCAAAACCTCTGGAAGGAGAAGCCCTGATACTCTACCTGGCAGTATCGGGACATGCGGTAAGTGGAGTCCTTGTAAGGGAAGAAGGCAGGAAGCAGTATCCTATCTACTATGTAAGCAAATCACTATTGGATGTGGAGACTCGCTATAGCTGTTGGGGAAAAATACTCAGGTATCATTTTTCTCCAGGCTCCAAGCAGGACTCAGACCTCCGTGTCCCCGCAAAAGAGTACCCCGGGTCCTCACTGAAAGGAACTCAGGAACCCAGGAACTCAGGAACTACCCTTTCCCCCGGGAAAATGGAAAACTTCCAACAAAGAGAACCTTCTATATTTCCCAAAATGGAAGAATTCCTCTTATTCAGACCGACTAAAGCCAACCTAAGCAGGGGATAGACGTCCGGAGACTAAGAGAATAGAGCTAGGCGGCTAGGCTAGGGTTCATATACAAATCTATTGTAGTTCCTCCTTTCTTCTCTAATAAAACGTCTCTTCACATACAAACTCTTGTTATTCTCGGCAAATCTCTCTGAACTCTCATGAAATAATAGCTTAACCCCTGTTCCGTAGTACTCAAAAAGAACCTACACGAAAATCCCCTAACAGTTTGGGCTAAAAGGAGGGGAGTAATCCAAACTACGTGATGGTGACGGTAGAAGAGCAAAACGATATACCCGAAGCTACTCCGAGAGAAGTCGAGCTTCAAAGACAGCTTGACGGTCGAATCAAGTCACCGAGCTGCACAAGGCTCGGGAAACAGCTACAGACGACCCAGAGCTCTCGTCGGAAGTACAAAGCCTGAAGGAGAAACTCGACGAACACTCTAAGTATCTGGAGCAAAGTGCCTAGAAGCTCGGTCGGCTAGAATAAGAGAATCTTGCCCTCCGGGACGAGAACCAGGCTCTCAACACGGCCAGCAACAAGAAGCGCCGCTTCAGAGCCAGGATTCGATCCATGCCAGACCTCGAAACACCTAGCTCCGGAGCCGGAGTTACACACCCATCTCCAGTACTCGACGGAGATGGGGCACCGTGCGAGATGATTGGAGCCGCCCAGGTTCACGACATAGAAGACAGCGACTCCGGGCTAGAGCCCGAGCGAGAATCTCCCAACGGCGGAGCCGCGGTGAGGCCCTCCTCCAACGCCAACCTGGAACAGATGTTCGCCGAGAAGTTCGACGCTATACAATCCCTAGTGGAGAGACTTCTAGGAGTGGCTCCCCCAATCTGGAAGAGCAACCCCAACTTTTACGCAGAATCTCCGTTCGCAGATGAGATCGGCCTGATAGAGATGCCGAGGAAGTTCTCTTTTCCAAACATTAAGATATATGACGGAACTGGAGACGCGGACGATCATATCGCCCAGTACAAACAATGGATGCTAGCAGTAGCACTTCCAAAGGAATCTCGCGAAGCTACCATGTGCAACGGGTTCGGTTATACCCTGATCAGAGCCGCACTCCAGTGGTACATCAATCTGCCCTCTAGGTCAATATCCTCTTTCGCAGTCCTCAGCGACATGTTTGTGGAACAGTTCGCAAGTAGTCGGGACCTAGAGAAAACATCGGACAACCTCTAGGAGATCTTCCAACATCGGTCGGAACCTTTTTATGCACCTACACAGCTCGCTTTAACCAGGAGAAAGGGGGCAATCCCCGAATATAGCGCCCCTACAGAGATCTCAGCCTTCAACAGAGGTCTACTCCTAAACGGAGAGCTCTATAAGGAACTCACTAAATATACCTGCAGAACCATGGAGGACGTGCTGTCCCGAGCCTGGGCTCAAGTAAAATGGGAAGAAGATGTCGCCAGCCGGGCCAATGCAGAGCAAAAACAAGACCAGAAAGCTGTAAAGCCTGATAGGAACGATCGAGATGAGAGAACCTCTCAGAGACCAGCTAGGGACTCCGAAAGTCGGAACCGGGGCAGATATCCAAGCCGATCATCAGAAAAAAATGGAAGGGATGTCCGTGTCCACATGGCCAGACATCTCTCATCTCTCCGTATCCAAGCCGGAACTAGTCAATGTCTTGAGGCAGATGGGCCAACAAGTCAAGTGGCCTCGGGAGATGAAGGCACCCGATTCTTTCCGGAACCCGGATCGCTGGTGTAAATTCCACCGCGATCATGGACATAGAACAGAGGACTGCATCGCCCTAAAAATTGAAGTAAACAAACTTCTCCAGAAGGGACATCTCCGAGAGTTCCTCTCTGAAAAGGCTAAGGGATATCTGAGCAAGGAGACATCCGAGAAACCCACGAAGGCTACTCCCGCTTCACCGCCTCGACAGGACCTGGTAATTCATGTCATATCTGGGGGCTCGGAGGTAAGCGGCATGAGCCATGCAGCTGTGAAAAGAAGTACCAGGAATGCTAAACAGGGCCTGGAATCGACACAACCCAAGCGTCTACTCCTAGGTACCGACGAGATAAGCTTCACAGTCAAGGAGCAAGAAAGAATACTTGCTCCTCACCCTGATGCCTTAGTTATCTCACCCACCGTGGAAAGTTGCCTTGTGAGAAGGATCCTGGTTGATAATGGAAGTTCTAGCAATATGATATTTCAAACTGCATATCAGGACCAAGGGCTGGAAGAAAGTGCCCTCACACGAAGAGTGACTCCCCTCATCAGATTCAGCGGAGAGGTCAAGCAGACTTCAGGAGAAGTGACATTGCCTGTCTACGAAGAGGGAGTCAACATGGCGACCAAGTTCCTCGTCGTTGACTGCTGATCATCGTACAACATAATCTTGGGACGACCCTAGATCCATGAGATGGGGGCCATCCCATCGACTCTGCACCAAGTGGTCAAGTTTCCCACACCCTGGGGCATAGAAGCGATCAGAGGAGACCAGGAAAACTCTCGCTCCTGCTACCAAACTACCCTAAAAGGGAAGACCAAGGCTTTATAGCAATTACAGAACGGTCCCCCGGTCCAGAACATCGGAGGACCAGGAAGCGGAAGGGTAAGTGGCACCTCACCCAATAAAAGCAATTGGACTCTACGTCTTAAGGCCAGCAGGCAGGCGAGGAACTTCCCTCCTAGACCTCGTCGATAAAGGACACCAAAAGGGTCACCAAGCAACGCAACCTCCACTGTCAGGCCGCGCTCGGACCCAGATCACAACCTTGAAAAGATAATTGATCTGAGATCTTCTCCACTAGAGAATCTTAGAGGCACCATACGTCAGCAAGCCGCGAGAAATCCCAGAGAACTCTGCAAGGGAAGTCCCATGCCTCCTTCCAGCAGGAAAAACTCAGCTCTTGAGAACACAAGGCACTTCCAATGCCCGAGGCTCGGAAACATCAACAAGCGGACCGTACATCGCCAAAGAAGCTGGGGCATGAACATCGCGAGGAGACCCCCAACTAAGTTGGGGCAGGGGTCACATCTCCTAGCTAGAAACCCTTGCTCCTTGAGAAGAGCTAAGAATGAGATATTCGGCAAAGCAAGTACTTCCCACTACAGGAAGGTGACTGGGGCAAGCATAATCACCCATTACAGAGCCCAATGGGAGATCACCCCCCAGATACTCCAGCTACCAAGAGCTAACTTCGGAGACATCCGCAAGGGCTAGGGCATAAAGCCAGCCCTAGCCGCACCCAAGTATCATCGACCAAAGATGACGCAAGGAACACCCCGCATCTCAGCCTACAAACGACAAGAGTACTACAACAGCGAAAGTGCAAAAACAGCCAACTCGAGGCCCACCTTCCTAAAAAGAACAACGATCCAGAAACATCAAGTCTCCGTCTTATCAGCAATGGAAGGTGAGCGGAACGATTCAGAACATGGTCCAACTACGAAAGATCTCCAAAAGTCCACGGACTTCGAGGCAGAAAAGGTAAAACATTATCAAACTGCTGGAACCCACTGTAGCTCAAAGCATATCAACTCTAATACAGTCTCCGGACTAGATTTATTACTACTTATATTTAAGCACTATGGTTTTCTACTCCTATGTATGCTGAACGTCTACGGACAAAGCTTATATAATAAAATAGTTCCGACTATAGAGATGGCAAAAAAACATCATCCTTAAAGGGGCATACATGGCTGGATCGGGTCCCTTGAAACCTCTGATCCCAGCTGAACCTCACCGATGCATGGCACGTCCACATGAAAATAACAACGGGTATGAGACTTAAGGCATGAACGGGTCTGATCAACCTAAGCATGCTGTCAAAACTACCCATAACCCCGGTATAGGCCTTGAGCCATAGAATTATCGGGGCCCCAAAAGCAACAGTACCATGACACCTCCTGGTTAATTAAGGGAATTTGCATATTGCAAAAGTACTGTTACACAGAGGGAGAAATACATAAACTCCTGCTTCTCCAGACGTAGAAAGCAGAAAAGCCTGGCACTTGGATTTCCGAATCCATACCAGCACCCTTAAGTCTGATAGTGGCTTCTTGCAGAAGCAGAATGCAGCATGGAGCTCAATAGTGGCCAGCTTCCGAGCGGCAGAATGCGAGGTCCCACAGGTACTGTTGGGGTCAAAAACAGTTATCTCAAAATCAACGGTTAAGATCATCGCTCCTTACGAGTTCTGTTCGAAGAATTCACTCGAAAGAAGATGATCAGAAGGCTCAAGAGCTGGCCAGGCCACCTCGCCCAAGGGCGAAGGCACTGATGAAAGGACTTTTCACAGGTCCTAATCAAATGATGTAGTATATAAGATTGTCGAACCAGTTCTAAGTGATCACAAAGCAAAGGGAATGCAAGCCTATGCTTAATCTAAATACAATCATTAAGGGAGATGATTATTAAACTAAAACAATATCTAAAATGCAATAAAAGATAAAACTTTCTTTCTTTATGAGGAGATGAGACCCATGGGTATAGGGACTTGATCTTAAATGATTAAGGTTCAATCGAAGATGCCAACTTTTCAATCAATCTAATTCCTTATGCCTAGACACTATGCTTGAACAAACTCTATCCCTAGATGAATGCTCTTTTGCAATGATCACCCAAATACATCAAATCCCTTTTACTGTAATGATCAAAGCAAACATTAAGAATGAGTCTAATAACAATCCTAGCTTCTTTAACAACTAATCCCTTAGGTAAAGCAAGCTAAAAGCATAGATGAGTTGGTTCAGGCATTTCATAGAACACCTTCCGGGCATGAAATGCCTATGGCTCTATATTTGAGAGGCCAACTCAAATATAGCATTAAGAATACCAAATCAAGCAAGGAAAGGATAGATCTAACACAAAGCACCTTGGATCTACACTTAATCACTCTCAATCACCCTAACCCATGAATCTTAAATGGATCTACTCACTAATCCACATGCTTACTCTTAAACCCTTTAGAGGTTCAAGCTTAAACATGTAGAGAAAGAAAAGAGATGAAATCAAACAATCAAGAACAAAAAGATGAGATGAGATTATGATTCAAAGATAAAGCTTTACTCAAAAGGTTTGTGTTCTTAGAGAGAAAATAACATAAGTCCCATATTAGGGATAACAAGAGTATTTATACTAGGTTTAGAAAACCTAGGGACATTATTACAAATTACTAAAAAGTCCTTGGAGTCTAATTGGACTCAGCCAATAGGAAGAAGGCTTGAATTTTTGGTCAGGGGTAAGCCACATGACCTAACCCGGTCCAAATTTGACTTGGTCGTTGTCCAGCCCGTCCGGGTTCAGCACCCCGGTTCCTCCTTCCCGGTCGTCCGGACATGCCTTGATCCATCTCTTCCCGACCAGGTGTGTCAGGCCGGTCCATCCTTCCCAGTCATCCGAACGTGCTTTGCTTGTGTCCTTCCTGACCGGGTGTGTGTGGCCGGTCTGTTCTCCTCGGTCTGGACGTGTTCTGCTCAGTGTCCAGCCGTCCGGGTGTGTGTACTCGGTCTGTTCACCCCGGACGCTTCTCTTCCTGGCCGGGTTCCTCTCTCTTGTCTAGTTTCCCCGGTCCATCTTCTCCATCTCATGAGTTCACTTCTCTTTTCATAGCCAAACTTGAATCTTCACTTCTTTTTGGGTCATAAGGTTCCGTAACACCTCATAAGGACAACTGAATGCAAAAATGATCCTAAAAATATCTAAACCTTAGCCTACAAGACAAAGAATGCAATGTAAAGATGGCTAAATCAATGAAAATATGCAAGACATCAACTCCCCCACACTAGTCCTTTACTTGTCCACAAGTAAACTAGCAAGGACTAAGGAGGAGAGGTTTGAAGGAGGGGACTCATAACCAAAAGAATGTTCTTCTTAGTTCTCAACTTGATAACCTTGTATAATCATACCAACTAGCTAGAGCAAACACTTTATCCAACTCTAACTTCTCAAGGCCTATCTCAGCTCTTTTGATCCCTACACTCATTCATCATGAATCCACAAACCACAAATCCATTTACTCTCTAACAATCATTAAGCAAACTCAAAAGATCTCTTGCAAATGGTCAAATGGTCCAAGTCATTTGGTTTGTTGAAAAAGGCTTTGATGCAAGGTGAAACAAGATGTTCAAAGAGTTTTTCAATGGGTGGTTCACTCCCAAAACAAGTAGTCTTGACATTGCACAAAATTTATCTAAGAAAGGGATCAACTCATGCATACAATGCTCAATCTCCATTGTTCTACCCTTCCTCCAAACATAAACATGGTAAACTCTTATCTACAATGCCAAACCCAACCCACATCACTCACCCAAATACTTCCCAAGAACTCAAGGTACCTTTTTTCATAAAGAACTCTTTCTTTTTGATGTCTTAACAAGGGATTTTTTTTCTTTTAAAACTCTCTCTAGCTCTCTTTTAACTTGCTAGCCCCCTTTCTTATTCTTTTCTTTTTTTTATATGGGGGCCAAGACTTATTCACAATAAGAGCTAGAGAATTTCTTTTCTATTTCCCAAAAAGACTAAAATCATTGAGTTCTAAGAGTTCATTCTTTTCCTTCTTAACCTTTTCACAATCCCAAATAAAACTTTTCAACACTCACCCCCCAATCCTATGAGCTAGACAATAGAGTGTCTAATCTAGCAAGAATGGAGACTAAGCATTGTCGTTCCCAATACTCTCAAGATGATGCACATGTAAGACTTTCAGAAAAAGGCCTCACTCATCAAAGTAATATAAGCTTGAAAGGAAGGAAGGGTTTATGGGAGTGGAGTACCACTAGAGTTTGTCAAAAAGATAGGCAAAGAATGGGAGAGACAACTCAAGTGTTCTATCCATGACTCAGTACACAAGGGACCATGGGCAAGAGACTTAGAGTCTAAATATGACAGGAGCAAACTTCAGAGAGAGAGCATCAATCAATGAAATGAGCTTTAGAAAGAGTTTTCAAGGCTCGAAGTTTACAAGCTATCCTAAGATTGCTCAAGCTACTTACTATGATTATAAAGGTTATCACTTTAAGAACTTAGCATGAGCATCTTTACAAGGCAACTATCATCCTTGTCCCCTTATGCATGATGCAACCTATATGATGATTTTCTTTTTTTTAATGCAAGTGAATGGTCTAGACTCAATCATAATGCAACTACATGATTCTTTTTGTGCTTTTCAAATTTTTCAAAATTTTATGGCTTTTTCTATGCAATAACTATCTACAAATGCATGCATATGACAAAAAAACACAAGACTATCAGCAACTTGACACCTCCCCCACACCTAATTCACACAGTCTCTGTGTTTTTTAAATGTAGAGAAGAGCCCAAAAGAGGAAAGAAAAAATCTAAATGCAATGATAAATGGTATATACAATGATAAGGTGTTGGAGTACCTCTATGGAGCGTGGGATGAGGCTGATGCCTCACCCTCAGAATCATCTTCATCAGCAGTGGTGTCTAGAGAAGGTGACTGGTCTCCGGACTCGGATGGGGAGATGTATGGGTTCCTCAAGCGGCGGAGAGCTTGCTTCTTGGTTTGTGGCGCAGAGGGGTCATGAAGTGGCTGAGGAGGGGGTGCATTGAAAGCATCAAGATCAAAGTACTCAGCCTTACAACCAGCTACAGCTCCCCTAGCCAGAAGGTCAGCCACTTTCCTCATAAACCGAGCTAAAGCTTCAGCTTGCCTCTTCACAGTTCTTTTCAGCTCTTTGCACAGGTTGGTGAGCTTGAAAATAGTCCTATCTTGAGCCCTGTTCCACCTCTGTAGAGTGCTAATCTGGTCATGAGCTTGGCGAATGGGCCCAAGAGGCAAGGCACTGATGCATTGCTCGAACTTGTAGCGAGGAGGACCAAAGAGATGAGCAGTAGCTCTTCTGGTGTGCTCCTGATCATAAACATACACTTTTCTTGCTGCCTTCTCACCCTTGGGAAGAGCCATAGGGCCAAGGGCTCCATGACTCCGAAGGAGGTGCTGCTCACTGATGTCAAAGCTGATGTCCCCTGAAGTCTCCAATGAGGTGAGCTCATAGTTAGGAAGTAACAGCTCAGCCTTTTTGCCACCTCTCGAATAGTAATAGACACATTTCCCATTAAACCTGCCACTTAGGAACTGAGCCTTCTTCAGGTAAGATCCATCCAAGAAAGTAGGACCTACTCCATCATCACCCAAATCAATTCCTTGGTAAGCCAATAATGGAGTTATCCATCCACCAATACCAATCTGAGGACCTGAGTCACTGTTTGTCCAGGCCCAACTTTTGTAGTGCATTAAGCACTGAACAAGGAAGCCAACCATACCAAAATCTGAGTAGAAGTCATCAGGGACAATAGGGAGCTGAGGAAAGGAGGCAAAGTGTCGTGCGGTTTGGTGAAGGAATCTCAGCTCTTCTCCAACAACATTCCCTCTCTCTTTCTTTTGGAAAGGGGTGTGGTTAAGCAGCCTATGGAGATAACGCCCAGTGGGATATCTAATAGAGCCGTTCTTCTCTTTCTTGTTGCCTCCTCTCCCTTGTCCTGTTGACAAGGTCCACATTGATTCAGCAATGGTCTTCTACTTAGGGGCTGTCTTGAGTTTTGGAAGTGAAGGGTTTTTCTGATCCTCAAGGCCAAGAACTTCACCAATCTCTGTGAAAGACATGGAGTACACCTCACCCTCAATCTTGAATTTGATCTCCCCCCATCCTTGCTGTGCATGCTTGGAAGTGTGAAAGGTTGCTTCCAGTGAAGCCAAGAATTGGCAAGAGACTTCTTTGTGAGTAGGGTAAGCTACTGTGTAGAGACTTCCCACCTTCATGTGCTCAAGCATGGTTTTAACATCATCATCAAAGTACAACTCTTGCAAGATCATCTTATCAACAAATCTGGTAGGGAGCCAAGCAATGCCATTCCTTAGGATCAGCATGCTCATGATCAGAAGACATCTCAGCCTCTTCACCTTCACTCTCTTCAACTATTGGCTTCTTGCCTTGCTTCTTTTCTCTAGCCCTTGCCAACTTCTCTTCCATGGTGTGCTGATTAAGGTTTTCTACATTCTATTGCACAAGATATGGTGCTCTCTTAGGTGGAGTCATAGCCCTCATAGTGGGAGCAAGTGCATGATCACCTTTCTTGTTGGTTTTCTCCAAAACAAGAGCTCCCACACTAGTGTTTCTTGGTGCCTTAGCTCTCTTGGGAGGAGCCTGCTTGTTAGCACCATCAGTCACACTGTCCTCAACAGCTACTCTCTTTCAATCTTTCTTAGTTTTCTTGTGAGCACCAGCAGCCACACTCCTATCAACAACAGCTCTCTTCCCATCTCTCTTGGCTTGTGCTTTCTTCCTTAGCATTGCCAAGGCTTGTTGTCGACGCTTCTCTTCTGATCCAGGCTGTGAACCCTAAATCTTCCCAAACTGAGCAGTCTCTCTTGCTGCGAGCTCTTGCTTTTCAACTTCTATCTCAGCTTCATTATTTCGCCCCATTAGTACCTGAAATTTAAACCTTGGAAAAGAATGAGCTTAAGAAGGAAAGACTTCTCAAGAAGAGAGACATGATCAAAAGCATAAGACTGCAATTCTAATGATCAACTACTCATAAGAAGTAAAGCATTGTTCAAAGAAGGGCTTTAAACTAACTTAGAAAATTCTCATGCTCAAAATTTTTTTTTTTTTTTTTTTTCTTTTTTTTTTTTTATGAACAATGAGAATCTCTAAGAAGCAAAACCCCTCAATCAAACACTATCAAGCTTGAAATCAGCCTCAATTGAAGTTCTCCAGCAACCTAGCATCCAATCTACCACAAAAACAACCTAAAACAAGCACTTATGAAAAACATCCAAATCTCATGAACCCTAATTTCTTAAAGTTCAAATTAATCACAATTCCACCATGAAATCAACTACCCAGCATGATATATAAGATTTCCCTAGTCTATTTTTCAAGAATCTAGCAAGAAAAAGTTCAAATTTCAAGTTCAAATTTTTAGGGTTCATAAGAGTTACGAATTTGAACTTAAAGAACTCATACCTTGCTATGCATGAAGGGAAATGAATAAAATACTCAGGGAAGTAGACCTAAGGGTGAAAGACTTTGATTTAGGAAAAAGAATTGGGTGATTTGGTTGAGTTTGGAGAAAGTTATGGTGTTTTTGGTTCTTGGAGGCTAGAGAGGATTTTGATGTGAGGAAGAAGATGAAATGAGGAGAGAGAGGGTGAATTAGGGCTTTAGGGGTGGTCAGGGTCGGGTCTGGGTAGATGGGTTTGGGTCGGGTTTAGAGGAAGAAAACTTACCTGGGTTGCGGCCGGGTCAGGCGCGGGTCATGGAGCTCCGTGGGTCTGGTGCGCGGATCCTGCTTGCTGGACGTTCCCGACCGGGTGTGCTTCCCCGCAGTGGCGGATCCACTTGAGAGGATGGGGTGTCACATGACACCCCTTAAATCTAGATAAAATTTTGTTTTGTATGTAAAAGCAATGAAATTCTACCAGCTCTGTCGGTAAAATAACCCTAGTGACACCCCTAAACCCTGCTTCAAAACGCACAATTGACACCCTTAATTTTTTTTTTCATAATTTGACCCAGGTAAAATCTAGGCCTGGATCCGCCACTGCTTCCCCGTACAGGTCATCCCGGTCCACTCCTCTTGGCTTCCCGACCGGGTGTGCTTCCCCGGACAGGTCATCCCGGTCCGTTCCAATCAAGTTTTGGGGTCAAAATCGGTCAAAGACGCAATCAACACCCGAAAGTCCTCGGAAGGAATCAAGTGACGAATAAAACCAAGAAAAACTAGTTACTCGACGAAACGCGGAGGGGATGATCGCATCGTAGTCCCGAGCTGCCACGCCTAGCCCCGGCGCTGGCCGCTCGCCTGCTGGTCGGGCACCGGCCGCTCCCCATTTTGTTTTGGTAGAAATAAATCGGGAAGGCTTCGGAAGACCACCAAAGGTTCGGTTGACGAATGGATTTCGATTCATCGTATAAAACGGTCACGGTCATTCTAGAAACACCAGTCATCTAGACTATACAAGGAGTTGGAGTTCCTTCGGCAAAACAAGTACCATGGCAGGCTAATTTCTCGTGAAATTGTAAAATGTCCACGGTCGAAACAACAGCCCCAGAAGGCCCGAACACGACCAATCGGCCCACTTACGACTTTCCAGGAGATCAAGTCAAAATGGACATGACGGCCCATGTTTATCTTTACATAAAGAGATAAATGTCAAGTTTCCCGAAGATAAATGTCAGGTTTCCTGAAGATAAATGTCAAGTTTCCCGATAAACATGAAGACCGACGAAAATGGAAGAAGCCCGATTCGCGATAGATTCAGCCCAAAGGAGGAATAGACCGTCCTAGGAGGAGTATATAAGGAGAGCTTGGGGCGAGGAGCAAAGAGGAGAAAACTTAAGAAGAGAGAGAACTTTTGAGAGCAACATAGCACTTAGAGCAACTTAGGCACTTTTTTCTGTTTTTACTAGCGAGCTGCGACTCAACTAGGTGAGATATAGGTGGCTGGACTAGCGAACTCATCAACAGCTCTTGTAGCCGATCTCTGTCCTGTTGTTCACGCCTAAACGCGAATTCGGAAATAAGATCTTTTGCTCTATCTTTTGTTCTCACGATTTTTATATTCCGATTTGTTATTTCTCCGTTATATTGATTGTGTCGTGTGTGGCCCAGCAGATAACCGGGACCTTCAGGGAAGGCTAGGTTCACTTGGCTTTCCTCCAAATCAATAAAACTTGACAGTGCAAATTTCGGTTCCCACAGTTTGAAGCTACAAGGAGGGGGGGTACGGATCTATCTCACTCGCAACCACACACGCTCGGTCTGGTATGGCGACCAACACTGACAACCCGCAAACGCACGATGGAACTCCCGTCGATGCCAACGCCACCAACACCCCAGCTAAAAACGTATCAACGGTCACCGCCGACACCACGATAGTCGACCAAATGAAAGAAATGTTCGCCTCCACTCAGAAACAGGCGGACGAACAAGGAAAACTCGTGGCCTCTCTCGCAAAACAGGTGGAAACCTTAACGGCGAAGGCCAAGATCAAGGCCCCGCGAGGGATCACAAGAGCCCGCAGCGGCAGAAGACTCGATTTCGAGACTCCGGACGATCGAGCTGCGCACGCGGACAAGGCTTCTTCAGGACAAAATCCTGACGAACCTCTCCAACCGGGTGCGCAACCGACCACGGAGAATCTCCCACCTCCCGCTGGGGACAACAAAGAAAACAACGTCGAACGAATCGACTTAGACATTAGCGACCAATCCGATCATTCGGACGATAACGCTGACGTTCATCCTAGAAGGACCCGAAGTCAGTCTGCCCGACAGACGGTCTCCTTCGAAAAAGCCATGACAGAAGAGGAAGAAGACCTCTACTGGATGGAACAGGAAGAACTGGCGGAGGATCAAACTCGGATCCATCGTAAACAGCGCCGACAAGCTCGGAAGAATGCAGGTAGCGATAGTGAGATCCACGATCTCCGCAAGTCTCTCGCAAAAATAGTAGCCGAGGTAAAAGCGGTGAAATCAAAAATTCACCAGGCAACTAGTGCCGCTCCCGAGATCGATAGACTTCTCGAGGAAGCACGAAAAACGCCGTTCACCGCTCGGAACACAGAGACACGCGTCTCAGACCCTGGGAAGATCAGAATTCCCGTCTACGACGGTACCACAGATCCAAAGGCACACTTACAGTCCTTCCAGATCGCGATGGAAGGATGCAAACTCCCGGAGCGTGAACGAGACGCCAGCCACTGCCTTCTCTTTGTCGAGAATCTCAGGGGCGCCACGCTCGAATGGTTCTCTCGGCTCAAAAGAAACTCCATCGGAAATTTCCGACAACTAGCCTCGGCATTTCTCAAACAGTATTCCATGTTTATGGATAGGGAGACTTCCGATGTGGACTTATGGAGTCTAGCTCAAAAGGAAGACGAATCACTCCGCGACTTCATGAGAAGGTTCAAACTAGTGATGGCCAGAGTGACGGGTATCAGCGACAAAGTCGCGATCGACGCCCTAAGAAAAACTCTCTGGTACAAGTCGAAGTTCCGAAAATGGATATTGCTGGAGAAACCACGGACGATCCATGATACCCTCCACAAGGCAACGGACTTCATCATCATGGAGGAAGAGATGAGAGTCCTATTGCAGAAGCATGGACCGCAGAACACGTCCTCGAAAAAGAAACCCTCTCATAACGAAAAGTACGTCCATCACGAAGGGGAAGACGTCCAAGGCGAACATAACTACGCCATCAACTCGGAGCAGGGCAAAACCTCCGGAAACACCTGGACCAGGAACCAGTACAAGGATAATTCCTACTGCGAGTTCCACGACACCAGAGGTCACTCCACCGCGAACTGCAAGGTTTTTGGCGCCAGACTTGCCGCAAAATCCTCGCCGGCGAACTGTCGAAGGTTAAGAGTATAAAAGATTTTCTCCTGGAATCCGACCGCCCAAAAACCAACAAGACCGTGTCCGAGAACAACGCGCCTGAAATTCAATCGGGTGAGAAGCGCGGAAGGAGACATGACGACCAAGGGAACAACAGCAGTCGCCAGAGGGTAAATATGATAATTGGAGGGTCGCAGTTCTATCAAGACTCAGTCTCGGCGATCAAAGCCTACGGGCGAAAAACCGACACAAGTTCCAACTGGCTTCCGGAAAGCGACGTTCCCAACCACGAGATCGTTTTCGAGGAACAATAAACTGTCGATACAAGAAGTACGGTCCTCTAGTTATCGACAAAACTCATTACGATCCTCTAGTTATCGACCTGGTGATCCAGGATCTCGAAGTTCGCCGCATCCTTGTCGATACAGGAAGTACGGTCAACGTCATCTTCCGCGACACCCTCTATAGGATGAACATCCCACTTGGGTAAGTCATCCCAGAGCCAAAACCTTTGACTAGGTTTTCGGGCGTCACCTCCATGACCCTCGGGAGCATCAAGCTCCCGGTCATGGCTAAGGAAGTTACAAAGATCGTCGAGTTCGCAGTAGTCGATAATCCGGCCATCTACAATGCAATCATGGGAACCCCTTGGATCAATTCCATGAAGGCAGTACCTTCCTCATATCACCTCGGCATCAAATTTCTGACTCCAACCGGAACCGCAGTAACCTGGGGTAGTCAGAAACACTCGAGACTCTGCTACCTAGCTGAGTTCAAACTGCGAAAAGATTGGAACGCCCCTGCGGCTAACCCAAAACGAGCAAAAGAATCACATAACATTCCTGAAAACTCGAAAAAGATGATCCATAATCATCCAAACAGGCAACGATTCAAGAAAGCGACAAAGTCTCCGAGTCCATCGCCGAAAAAGCAGACAACTCGAACCCCGCACGGACCACCGATCCGGCTAGTACGACCGGAATGGCAACACCCGGGGAGTAAAAAACGTCCGCAGAAACAATCAGAACTACGAGATGGCTTGATCCTCGAAAGAGATACGTAGGCAGCTCGTCGAAACCCGGCGAGTTCAGCTATCCCCCTCACCAAAAAGGGGGGGGGGGGGCGAGTGGGTACGTATATGATATCACTCAAATTACCCTAAGGAGTGACTTTACTCTCTCAAATAAGAGGTTCAGTTGTAGTACTTAGGGATCGAATCCACAGAGAGCTAGTGTACAAATAAGATGCAATCTTAGTGACTATGCTAGGTGGAAAATAGTTTAAAGTAAAGTGCAAGTTTGCTGACTAAGGATAAGATTACTCAGTTGAAAGGATTTGGTTTTAAAACAGTAAAGAAAAAGTAGTTAGATTCAAGGTAAGTATTCATGAATTCAGGATTATAAATACTATAAAGGCTAACAATTTGCTTGCATGATATGTCAGAGCTCAACACTTATTAAATGAATCCATCAGCTCTCGCATTATTTAGACCATCTATTACTTAGATGCTAAATGGTGTTGCGGTCGGCTACTCTGTCGATGGTATCGATCGATGGTTCGATAGGAATATCGACCGATACACCTCTAGCTACGCCGATCGACACTCTATAGGAGTATCGACGATACGGCTCTAAGCAAGCTTTATGCTGAAGTTTATACAATGCTCACCATGATCTTAGATCAGCTTTCACATATCTCAAGAGGGTCATAGCATGTTTAGGATGTTGTCAGGTATTGCATGTAATAAACAATGCAATCCAAGTTCATGTTCTAGGTAGCTAAGCTAGAAAAAGCATTAGTGAACAATCCTAACAATAAATATCACAACTATAGCAATTATAGGTTGGGGCTAATCCCTCATATCCTATTTAAACCCTAAATCTAACAAATGAATCTACTCAGACATGGCTAAGTAGTTCATAGCAACAAGGTAATAATAGAAGTTCATAGACCTATTAGAGGGTGAACACTTAGGTTCCAATCAAAAATATCTTTGGATCTCTCCTCTAGATCTAGAATTCTATAACCTTTGTTAACAAATAAACAACTAAAAAGAAATAAGTAGAAGTAGAAGAAACTTGAATAAAACTTGTATTGTGTATATTGTGTAAAAGCTTGTGACTTCTTGAAAACTTATCTCTCTTGCCAAAACACTTAGGCATATAAATATATGAGTTCATTAGGTTAAAAAACTCGTCGGGGGCATTCTTGTAAAATGTGATATCTTGGGCTTCAAGTTCGGCCAGGTCCAACTTGTCTTTCTGCCGCCTCAGTATCGATCGATAGTACAGGGTGTACATCGATCAATTATAGTCTCGATGTATCGTCCTTCGGCTAATGTGTGTCGATCGATTGCACAGAGTGTGCATCGATCGATGTGTAACTCTGGTGTCGACCTCTGGTCTTGATCACGGGTGAACTCTTCTTTAAGCTCCAAAAAGGCACCTAAAACATCACTTTTCTCCAAAATGCTTCTGAACCTGGAAACATACCTAATAGATTCCAAAACATAGATAATAGTAGTAAAAACACTCATATACCATGGGTAAAAACGGGTAAAATCCATGGTATATCAGTATACTCCTATACTCCCACAAAGACGCGAAATACCCGCACATGTATTCGAAAACTTTCGAAACTTTTTCAATAAAATTCTTTCTATCGATCTTTCAATGCGTGCTTAATACAGTAACGCATAAATACTTCGGAAAAGCAAAAATCATATCTTCGGGGAAACACGAGACGTCCCAATTTCCCAAAGGTATCAAAATCGCATCATCCGTCAAAACAGTCCACCTGCGACTTAAAATAACAAACTCCCGTCGATTGGCCCCGACGGACGAACACCGAAACGTTTCACTAATACAAAACCGTAGTCAGACCTTTTCGCAAGAATAAGGTCCTCATACATCCGACAAGGATATCATAGCACGCAATACAAGAAAACCCAAAATTTTGGATTAGCACTCCAGATATTCTCTGGAGATAGCTCGATTCTTACTACACAAGTCGCATAAGCCGGCGCCAAGTCGCGGACTTTAATCAGGAAGAATCAGGAAGAAATCACTAACAGGCAAAACGAAAGCCGATCAGTCATCGCATAGCCTTAAAGCTGAGAGTAAGCCTAGGTCTTGCCCTAAACCTAGCCTTGCTGGATCTTGACATCTCACAGACATAGTATCAATACAAGATACGAGATCCAAAAACATGTCTCTCATTGCTAACACCTAAGACACTCGCTACAAAGTAGTACACGGACCTAGCGACAAAATAAGAGTTAGAATACGAAGTGACTACTCAAATTCTACCCTCTACACTTGACGAAAGTATAAATCAAATCACAAGGCAGATTTCTGCAAAAATCCACATAATATATATTCGAGATGCGGAAACGGCAGGGATTCAAAGCCACCAACGGCCAGTCCCGAAATATACAAAGTTACGCAACCTCCTACGGTCGCGGAATATACAGATAAAACGGCCACACCCGGCCAAGCATACAACAATCAAGATAAAGGGATACAATCCCAACGATCCTTAATAATCAAGGTCAAGGAATCCGGACATGAAGATCCCGAACAAAGTGACAGGCTGATCAACTTCTTCATCTACGCCTTCCGCGTTTCCGCCTGCTCTGGTCTCCACCGTGTCCTCCGAAACCTCAATGGGGTCCCAAAGCTTCCGGACCCTTCTCTCGATCGGAGGAACCAAGGATTCAGCGTGAGCACATTCGCTCATGAGACCTTCCATCTCAGCGATCTGGGCGGAGAAGGAGAAGCCCGGGTTCTGCGACTTGTAAAGGTTAGCGACCGATCCCCGACACTCGGGGAAATCACCCACAAACTCTTGAGCTTCCTTCATGCTCTCGACTCGGTGGCAAACGATTCGGCCCTCCACGCCATCTTGGCAGCGATCATTCTCCTTCCTCTCCTTACCGCACGCACAAGGGCTCGAGAATGAAGTTCGGCTTGCTTACGGCTTTGTTCCTCAACATCTTTCCGGAAACGGAAGAGTTCGCGTTCGGCTTCATCGGCTTTGAAGCGAGAGATCCTCGATCCTCGAAAGCTTCCATCGAGCGCCGCTCCGAACACCCTCATTCCCTGTATGAACTTAGGATCAGAAAAATATATATGCAGCAACGGTAATATATATGATCAAAGTTCAAAGGATAAACCTCATTGATTAGACGAGAACCCTCGGTAAACACTTTCTTCTTCGCTTCATCCTCGAGCGACTCATCAGTAGTAAACGCTGGAGGGAGACCATCGAAAAAGTTGCTGGGCAGGGGAAACTCGCTAAATCCACCCCCTTCCCCCGGGACAAAGCTGGGGTCTCCTCCTAACAGCGAAGGATCTCTTGAGACCTTCTCACATTCGACCTCTTTGCCTTTCCGAG
Organism: Brassica carinata; assembly: GCA_016771965.1. NCBI lineage: Eukaryota > Viridiplantae > Streptophyta > Magnoliopsida > Brassicales > Brassicaceae > Brassica > Brassica carinata. Next base: position 10,203,502 of record CM028694.1, read on the forward strand.
ACCTATGTCTCCGCCTCCGAACAGGCAAGATAGCAACCGGCTCGATATCACACGGAACATCGGAGGGCTGAAGAATAACTCGGGATCGATGGAGCTCCACCGCATTTCGAATCCTCTCAACGGAAAAGGTACTCCAGAAGAATGACATTTCCCGAAGAAAGTCTCGTTTGACGAAAAGATCAGCATGAGTGTGCGCAACGATCTTGATCGCTGCACGAGAAACAAAAGTTTTATCTTCATGCACGTTCAAAGTACGAAAACGAAAAACAGAATTAGTCGTATTACCGCGATCGAAGTTCCACTCCTGAGGGAATAATTGAAGGCAGCTTTCCTCAATGGACTCCCCGTCTATGCGGACAAAAAAGAAGCGCTCGAACAACGATTTGGGGTTCAAAGTAGTCCCCTTAATTATGGCCATATTCTTCCTTGGGAGCATGGAATACGAACCTTCGATCGACGTTGGCTTAGAATACCAAAGTCCCTAAAAATCGCTGGGGCTAAGGTCCATGCCTAACTCGTAACTCGAGACTAGCACACCAAGCCAACTCTCCAAAGACGGGACGGTGAGCTGGCTGATCGAAAGTCCGAAACAACGAAGCGCACGGACAATGGCACCAGGGATTGGGAACCACATGCGGCAGTACACGAGAAAGGCCTCATAACAAGTAAAGAAGCTCTGCGGAGAATTCCTTGCACTCTCGCCAGCGGTTGGAATCCGGAATATAACCCCACTCGGAACTTGGTAAAAGTTTCGAAGAATCGTGAGGTACTCGGGAGAGACCATTCTTGGTGAGAAGGGCTCTCCCGGCACCCTCGGAGGTCTCCTGGGGATGGGGAAATCTCGGGAAGGCGGACACGAGCCACATAAAGCTTTGTAGTATGCCTCCCTCGTATCTTCCTCAACTCCTTCCTCTTGCTTTGGCGCAACCACTTCGTCGACGGGAGAATCATCCAAAGATGAGTGAGAAGAAGAATTCCTCTTGGAGGATCTTGATATTTAAGACATTTTTTCTTGAGAGAGAGACTTTAGAAGGTGAAATTCTTGTGATGAAGTAAGAATGGCTAAAATTCTTACTCCATCTTTATAAAGAAGGAAAAGTTACTATTTACTCCGACTTCGCAAACGACAAGGCCTCCACACATTCCTATCTAGTTATACCGCGAGCTAGGACCTGTTACCAAAAACCACGGTCCTAGCTAGCTGGGGGGCTAACTGTTGGGGTCAAAATCGGTCAAAGACGCAATCAACACCCGAAAGTCCTCGGAAGGAATCAAGTGTCGAATAAAACCAAGAAAAACTAGTTACTCGACGAAACGCGGAGGGGATGATCGCATCGTAGTCCCGGAGCGGCCACGGCCTAGCCCCGGCCGCTGGCGCAGGCACGATCGCCTGGCCCGGTGCGGCGCCAGCTTGTCTGCTGACTTCGGCTGGCCGCTCGCCTGCTGGCCCCTAGCACCGAGCGCCGGCTCGCCCGTCCAGGTCCCGGGCGCCGGTTCGTCCGTGCTGGTCCCGGGCGCCAGCTCGCCCGTGCTTGTCACGGGCACCGGCACCAGCATCCATGTCCAAGTCCCGGACGCCCGCGTACGGACTACTCGACAGGTGTGACCTTCTCCCCACAAAACCGTCTCGACAACTAGTCCAACTCTGCGTTTTGTATCTTTGCTTGAAGACTCACCGTTCAACTCCTTGAAGACATGAAACCTAAGAACCCCATTTTGTTTTGGTCGAAATAAATCGGGAAGTCTTCGGAAGACCACCAAAGGTTCGGTTGACGAATGAATTTCGATTCATCGTATAAAACGATCACGGTTATTCTAAAAACACCAGTCATCTAATCTATACGAGGATTTGGGGTTCCTTCGGAAAAACAAGTACCATGGCAGGCTAGTTTCTCGTGAAATCGTAAAATGTCCACGGTCGAAACAACGGCCCCAGAAGGCCCGAACGCGACCAAGCGGCCCACTTACGACTTTCCAGGAGATCAAGTCGAAATGGACATGACGGCCCATGTTTATCTTTACATAAAGAGATAAATGTCAAGTTTCCCGAAGATAAATGTCAAGTTTCCTGAAGATAAATGTCAAGTTTCCCGATAAACATGAAGACCGACGAAAATGGAAGAAGTCCGATTCGCGATAAATTCGGCCGAAAGGAGGAATAGACCGTCCTAGGAGGAGTATATAAGGAGAGCTTGGGGCGAGGAGCAAAGAGGAGAAAACTTAAGAAGAGAGAGAACTTTTGAGAGCAACATAGCACTTAGAGCAACTTAGGCACTTTTTTCCGTTTTTACTAGCGAGCTGCGACTCAACTAGGTTAGATATAGGTGGCTGGACTAGCGAACTCATCGACAGCTCTTGTAGCCGATCTCTTTCATGTTTTTCACGCCTAAACGCGAATTCCGAAATAAGATCTTTTGCTCTATCTTTTGTTCTCACGATTTTTATATTCCGATTTGTTATTTCTCCGTTGTCTTGATTGTGTCGTGTGTGGCCCAGCAGATAACCGGGACCTTCAAGGAAGGGTAGGTTCACTTGGCTTTCCTCCAAATCAACAAAACTTGACAGTGCGAATTTCGGTTCCCACATCAAGCTTCATGACCATCCCGGACGGATGCACCAGGTCTGTTCCAATCAGCAATCCGACCGGGTAGGTCACCCCAGTCCATCCTACCCGGTCCAAACCTCTCACCTTTTTTTTTTTTTAATTCAAATTCCAAGCCATCACCTTCCTATGGCCCCAACACCTTCCAAGGGACTTTGAAAAGAAATCTTAAAGCAATATTTACAAGGATAACCATGGGACTTCCTTCCAAGTGAACTTGTTTAAAGTCACTAGCTTGACTTTGCCTCCTTTGAGGTTAGGCAAGGGGAGCATCAGAGAGTGGGGTTGATGTCCCATCATCCTTTGGTATGGTGGCCATGTATTGCTTGAGTCTCTGGCCATTCACTGTGAAGTCTCCACCTTGCTTGTTCCAAAGCACAATGGCTCCATAAGGTCTCACTTCCTTAACCACAAATGGACCAGACCACTTTGACTTAAGCTTCTCTGGAAATATCTTCAGTCTAGAGTTATAGAGAAGAACTTGATCTCCTTCCTTGAACTCTCTCTTGAGGATGTGCCTGTCATGAAAGGCCTTAGTCTTTTCCTTGTAAATCCTAGAGTTCTCAAAGGCATCCATCCTTATCTCATCCAGTTCATTGAGTTGAAGAAGTCTCTTCTCCTTTGCACTCTTGATGTCAAAGTCTAGAAGCTTCACAGCCCACAATGCCTTGTATTCAAGCTCAACTGGTAAATGGCAAGACTTCCCATAGACAAGGTTGAAAGGGGTAGTGCCTAGAGGAGTCATGAAGGCTGTTCTATATGCCCAAAGAGAATCATCAAGCTTGTCTGACCAACCCTTCCTCTTAGTTCCCACAATCTTTTCCAAGATTCCCTTGATTTGCTTGTTGGAAACTTCCACTTGGCCACTTGTTTGAGGGGGATAAGGTGTTGCAACCTTGTGTTTCACTCCCTTCTTCTTGAGAAGACCCTCAAATTGCTTGTTGATGAAATGTGAACCTCCATCACTTATGACCACTTTTGGTACTCCGAATCTTGGGAAGATATTGCTCTTGAACATTTGATCACCACTCTTGAATCATTTGTGGGACTTGCCATGGCTTCTACCGACTTTGACACATAGTCTACAGCCACCAAGATGTACTTGTTGCCATAAGAAGAAGGGAAGGGTCCCATGAAGTCTATCCCCCAAACATCAAACACTTCCACCTCAAGGATTGGGTTTTGAGGCATCTCATTCCTCTTAGTAATGTTCCCTCTCCTTTGGCAAGAGTCACATCTTGAGATGAAGTCTTGTGTGTCCCTGAACATGTGTGGCCACCAGAATCCAGCTTGTAACACCTTTGAGACAGTCTTGAAGGTAGAAAAATGGCCTCCATAGGAAGATCCATGGCAATGTGTAAGGATTCCTTCAATTTCTTCATCAGCCACCACTCTTCTATAGATCTGATCCTTGCAAAGAGTGTAGAGGTATGGTTCATCCCAATAGTATCTCTTCAAATCTCTGTAAAACTTCTTCTTCTCATACCCCGCAAGACCCAATGGCTCCTTCCCAGTGGCTAAGTTGTTAACCAAATCAGCATACCAAGGTCCTTTCTCTTCAGCTGCCTTAACCTCTTCAATCTTTTTTCCAATCTCAATAACTGCCACCACTGATATGATAGCCATGACATGCTCCTGTCTAAGTCCCTCATCAAAAGGGATTCCACCTTCAATCCTCAGCCAGGACAAGTGATCAGCCACTCTATTCTCAATCCCTGGCTTGTCTCTAATCTCTAAGTCAAACTCCTGAAGCAAAAGGATCCACCTCAGTAGTCTTGGCTTGGCATCCTTCTCGGCTAGAAGATGTCTCAAAGCTGCATGTTCAGTATACACAATGACTTTGGAACCCACCAGATAACTTCTGAATTTGTCAAAGGCGAAGACAATGGCCAGAATCTCTTTCTCAGTTGTGGCATACTTCATCTGTGCATCATTCAGGGTTTGGCTCGCATAATAAATCACATGAGTCTTGCCATCCTTCTTCTGCCCCAAGACAGCCCCAACAGCAAAGTCACTAGCATCACACATTATCTCAAAGGGGAGATCCCAATCAGGTGGCTGGACAATGGGAGCACTAACAAGTTCACCCTTTATCTTCTTGAAGGCTTCAAGACACTCTTCTCAAAGCTGAAAGTGGTCTAGCAATCTTTGAGAAGTCCTTGATGAATCTTCTATAGAATCCAGCATGGCCAAGAAAGCTCCTGATGTCTTTCACTGTCTTTGGTGGAGGCAAGCTAACCATCACTTCAATCTTAGACTTGTCCACTTCTTTTCTGAAATTTTATGCTCAAGCACAATCCCCTCTTTGACCATGAAGTGACACTTCTCCCAATTCAGTACAAGGTTGGTGTCTTCACATCTCTGTAGGACCCTGCACAAGTTGGACAAACAAGCAGAAAATGAAGATCCGTAGACAGAGAAATCATCCATGAATACCTTCACTATATCCTCAATGAGATCCGAGAAGATAGACATCATGCACCTTTGAAAGGTTGCTGGAGCATTACATACCCCAAATGGCATCCTTTGATAAGAAAAGGTGCCATAGGGGCATGTGAATGTTGTCTTCTCTTGATCATTGGGATGTATGGGTATCTGGAAGAACCCTGAATACCCATCAAGAAAGCAATAAAAAGGATGGTTTGCAAGTCTCTCAAGCATTTGATCAATAAATGGCAATGGAAAATGATCTTTTCTAGATGCAGAGTTGAGTTTTCTATAATCAATACACATCCTATGGCCAGTTATGGTTCTAGTTGGTATCAATTCATCCTTGTAATTTTTAACCACAGTGGTACCACCTTTCTTTGGGACAACATGCACAGGAGATACCCATTTAGAATCTTAAATAGGGTAGATAACACCAGCATCTAAGAGTTTAAGAATCTCCTTCTTTACAACATTCTTTAGGTTAGGATTTAACCTTCTTTGATGCTCTATAGAAGTCATTGATTCATCCTCTAGATGTATCATATGCACGCACAAAGAAGGTGATATCCCTTAAATACCATCTAGTGAGTACCCAATTGCCTTTCTAAACTTTTTAAGTGCATTTAAAAGTTGATAAAGCTCAAGTTCAGTAAGTTCACTACTCACAATGACAGGATATGACTCATTAGGGCCTAGAAATGCGTACCTTACACCATGGGGAAGAGGTTTGAGCTCCACTTTTGGTGCCTTGAGCTCACTCCAATCATCTTGTTGGGTGTCCTCTTGTTGAGTGGCTGAAGCAGCTTGTTGCACCTATTGTGTAAGCTCCTCATACTGGCCTTCACCATCAATCTTCTTGTTAGAATCCAGCATGGCCACAATAGCATCACTCTCTTTGTTCTCAACCACTTGGACCTCTTTATCCATTGTCAAAGCATGTTGCAAGGGGTCCTTTATTGCCAACTCTTCAAGTGCCAATTTCTCAAGAAGCTCATCAGCAAGAGCTTCCATCTCTTCAATGTAAAACACTTGGCCTTGCACTGTTGACCTCTTCATCACTTCCTTGATGTCAAAGTGGAGAGTGTGCTCTTTCCCCAAATGAAGATCAGTATTGCCTTCCTTCACATTGATAATGGCTCCTGCTGTGGCTAAGAATGGTCTTCCAAGGATCAAGGGGTCTCTAGCTTCTTCATCCATCTCTAGCACCACAAAATCAGTAGGAATCTCACAATTTCCCACCATCACAGGGAGGTCTTCAAGGATACCAATAAGGAATTTGACTGAGCGATCAGCAAGCACCAAAGAGAGTTTACACTTCTTGTATTGGCTAAATCCAAGCTTCTTGGCAACAGATAGAGGCATGAGACTGACACTATCTCCCAAATCACATAGACATCTCTCAAACATCAAAGGTACAATGGCTCAAGGCAGAGTAAAGCAGCCTGGATCCTCTAGCTTCTTAGGGATTGTCAATCTCTGGATGATGGAACTGCACTCATGAGTAAGAACCATCATGCCCTCCATTTCCTTCTTCTTAGCAGCTACAACATCCTTCAAGAACTTGCTGTATTGTGGGACAAGCATGAAGGCATCAATGATGGGCATTGTGACTTGAACTTCACTCATTTGCTTCTCAAAGAGTGCTTTGTACTTCTCCAAAAGTTGCTTCTTGAATCTTCCAGGAAATGGCAGCTTAGGTTCATAGGGAGGAGGAACAAAGGAAGACTCTTTTGTTGGAGTGGCAACTTCACCATGTTTTAGTGTTCTCTTCTCTTCTCGAACCTTTCCTTTACCCTTAGCTTCAACAATCTTTTCTAGAATCTCTTCATCAACTGATATCACTCAAATTACCATACGGAGTGACTTTACTCTCTCAAATAAGAGGTTCAGTTGTAGTACTTAGGGATCGAATCCACAGAGAGCTAGTGTACAAATAAGATGCAATCTTAATAACTATGCAAGGTTGAAAATAGTTTAAAGTAAAGTGCAGGTTTTCTGAGTAAGGATGAGATTACTCAGTTGAAAGGATTTGGTTTTGAAAACAATAAAGAAAAGTAGTTAGATTCAGGGTAAGTATTCAGGAATTCAGGATTATAAATACTATAAAGGCTAACAAGTTGCTTGCATGATATGTCAGAGCTCAACACTTATTAAATGAATCCATCAGCTCTCGCATTATTTAGATCATCTATTACTTAGATGCTAAATTGTGTTGCGGTCGGCTACTTCTGCTGCTGGTATCGCTCGATAGTTCGATAGGAATATCGACCGATATACCTCTAGCTACGTCGATCGATTACTCTATAGGAGTATCGATCGATACGACTCTAAGCAAGCTTTATCTTGTGAGTTGATACAATGCTCACCATGATCTTAGATCAGCTTTAGCATATCTCAAGAGGGTCATAGCATGTTTAGGATGTTATCAGGTATTGCATGTAATAAATCAATGCAATCCAAGTTCATGTTCTAGGTAGCTAAACTAGAAAAGCATTAATGAACAATCCTAACAATAAATATCACAACTATAGCAATTATAGGCTGGGGCTAATCCCTCATATCGTATTTAAACCCTAAATCTAACAAGTGAATCTACTCAGACATGGCTAAGTAGTTCATAGCATCAAGGGAATAATAGGAGTTCATAGATATATTAGATGAATGAACACTTAAGTTCCAATCACAAATCTCTTTGGATCTTTCCTCTAGATCTAGAATCCTATAACCTTTGTAAATAAAGAACTGAAAGAAAATGAGTAGAAGTAGAAGAAACTCTTAAAACTTCTATTACTGTAAAAGATTGTATATGAAAGAGATTTGAATGAAAAGAAAGCTTGTTTTTAATGCCAAAACACTTAGGCATATAAATATATGAGTTCATTAGGTTAAAAAACTCGTCAGGGGCATTCTTGTTAAATGTGATATCTTGGGCTTCAAGTTCGCCAGGTCCAACTTGTCTTTCAGCGCCTCAGTATCGTCGATAGTACAAGGTGTACATCGATCGATTATGTCTCGATGTATCGCCCTTCGGCTAATGTGTGTCGATCGATTGCACAGAGTGTGCATCGATCGATGTGTAACTCTGACGTCGACCTCTGGTCTTGATCTCGGGTGAACTCTTCTTTAAGCTCCAAAAAGGCACCTAAAACATCACTTTTCTCCAAAATGCTTATGAACCTGAAAACATACCTAATAGAATCCAAAACATAGATAATAGTAGTAAAAACACTCATATACCAGGGGTAAAAACGGGTAAAATCCATGGTAATCAACTCCCCCAGACTTGACCTTTTGCTTGTCCTCAAGCAAACACACAGGCAGTCTTTGTGAAAGAGGTTTTGAAAAGCAGAGACTAAATCAAATTCAAACTTAGAATCATAACCTCTACTTTGTTGCAAACCACATCTAAGAGTCTGTCAATCACAGAAGCACATTATGCAATATCCTAGTTAAGCTACTTTGATCATCTAGGCAACAACTTAGCAATCATGTCTGACTAACCCCTCTACTGATTTCATTTCTGTACATAAAAATAAAAGTGCAGGCTTTACCTTGGGAGTATCGATCACAGATGCAAGGTTGCTCAAACAAGTATCTGGACCTGCAGGTAAAAATTAGTTCCTATCCTCTCTCTCTACTATTTCTCTCCTAGTCAAGTCTGCTTTCATTTGCAAGACATTGACCAAGATTGGACAGGCTCCCATGAATCAAGCCTTAATGGTTGCAGCCACCAAGTCCTATTCACTTCTTTTTGACATATATCCTAGGATTCATTGCGAAGCAAGTCTTGAAGGGGGTAACCACCAAGCCCTGTTCGAACCCTTTACCTATAGAATTCTTATGAATCAAGTCTTAAGGGGGGTAACCGCTAAGCCCTGTTCGAATTCCTTCCTAGTTAATATCTAACTATTCCTAGAACATAAATTTAAGTTAATTTTCGATTTTTTTTTTAGATGAAAAATTAAATCTAATTTCGAAAATGAGAGAGAGAGGGTGATAAAATTACCTACACAAGGCTTTTACCTTCCAGACTTGTTTGAAGCATCCGATCCCATGTATACCAAGCCCCAAGACAAGCAAAGAATTGTCAGGTTAGGTTGGAAATCAGCTTTGGTTCCTCCAGACAATCAATGAAAGTGTTGTCATAGCTGATAGGTGATCAACTTTAGCATCTATAGTACATTCTGCACCAACAAAACTAAGAATGGTGCCTAAAAGATTGGTTAGATAAAAAGTGAAAATTAAATTATCATTATCCCTTTCTTGACTCAATAAAAACCATTTTGAAAACATTTTTTTTTTATGAAATCAAAAGGTAAACAGCATCAGTAACATCCCCGGACTTAAATCATACACTGTCCCGGTGTATAACCAGTCGATGAAGGCATAGGTAATAATAAAGTACACTGATATAAAAAGTTTAGAACGATATACCTGACCGCGTTGCGTATCGATCGATGTTGAGTCGTCTTCGTCGATCGCTTCTTTTTGGTTTATGTCGATCGATATCGATAGTGTCATGTCGGTCGATTTCAGTGGCAATCGTCTAATTGTAACTGCAAAGAAAAACAAATACGAAAAATAAAATCCTAAAGATAAAAATAAAATGAAAAACTACCTAACAGTGGGTTGCCTCCCACTCAGCGCTTTGATTATAGTCATCTTGCTTGACTTTGGATGAGATGAGCTACTGAGATGAAGTCCAGGTACTTGTTGAAAAACAAGTATCCTCTGTATCTTTCTTCTCACCGAACCATGCGTCAAATAAGCTTCTTGTGGCTTCATATTCTCTGGTTCGTTTCTCCTTTAACTCAATCAACTCATCAGTTATCCTTTGAGTCCTTTCTTCATGACTTTTAATGCTGACCGCGTGCCATCCTATCTTCCTGTAGGCACGCTCTGAAATGTCACTAAGCTCTGTTTGCATTGAATCAAGGCGTTGGATCATCTTGTCTTGGATGGAGCTGGTATCGATCGATTCCTTGGTTGAAATATTGGTCGATGGCTGTTGAAGTCCATCGATCGATGCGCTGGTTGCTCGGTCGATCGATTCTAAGGGCGCAGGTCTGCTTGCAAGCTGTCTCTGAATAGCTTTGATTTCTTTCTGCATCCCTTCTATGCTAGATTTTATGCTTCCAACCTCGTTAACAAGCGGGAAATACGTTTGGTCTAGACGTCTATCTTGTGAATCATCCACGCTTGTTATTGCTGTGTATACATCATCAGCTAATTTATCCAAATCGGCTCTGGTACAGATCTCTGAAGTCTGTATATCGATCGATGCAACAGCTTGCTTATCGGTCGATTTTCGCTTCTGCAGATTCTCGTGAAGCTTCTCTGCAAAGAGCTTCATCTGGCCGTCGATTTCAGTCAATCGCTTATCGATCGATGTGAGGTCGAGCTTGTCGATCGATGCAATCGATGCAGCCTGATAATCAAGTTGACGTTGGAACTTCTCAGCCTCCTGCTGCGTAGTATCTATGCGTAGTGCGATTTCCTCCACTTCTTTGTCTACTAAGAAGTGTATATCAGCAATTTTCCTCTCAACTGCTTTCAGATGGGTCAATCCTCCAAAAGGATTGCAAGGTGCAGCGGGGTTCATATCTGCATGTGCTTCATTGATAAGGCGGATAGATCTCCTCATCTCTTCTGTGCAGATTCTAAGATCTGCTAGGTTGTTCAAGATCCCTTCACAGGTTGTGGTTTGTTTGATGCTGAGACGAGCTTCTGCTTTCTTCAATTCTTTCCAGATATCTCCAAGAGACTCATCAACCTCACGTTTTGAGTAAGTGGTCGATGGTGTGGGCTCCGTATCGATCGATGTGGATGTTACTCTGTCGATTGATATTGATCTTTTCTGGCTATGGCTTTGTGCGTTGCGAAGATCTTCAAGTTCCAGCTCAAGACGTTGAACCCTCTTGAGCAATCCTTAGTCTGCACTGAACATCCAGTTCATCTCACTGTGAAGTGTTGGGGTCAAAATCGGTCAACGACGAAATCGTCACCCGAAAGTCCTCGAAACAAAACTAAGTGACGATTGAAACCAAGAAACATGTCGTCACTCGAAGAACTCACGGGAAGGCATGAACGGACCGTGAGCCCCGGGGATCAACGAAGGCAAGCAACAGCAGGCACCTGCAGACACGGGACACGGTACGGACGGCAGGACGCCTGGCGCCGGCGGCAGGCTCGTCCTCTCCCATCTGAGCCGGGCGTAGGCCTGTCGCCTCTCGCTCCGCCGGGCGGCAAGGGTCATGGCGCCCATCTGTGCAATCGTCTCGTGATCTCGGGCAACGGCAGCATCTTGGTCCCTTAAACCCATGTCCGGATTGTTCGAGAACTACAGTGATTCCTCCGCAAAGCCTTCTCGATTATTTAAAAGTTCATATTTTAAATCTAAGTTCGAAGCCTCATCACTCAAACCCTCGAAGACGGAAAGTCTACTAATCCAAGTCCATCTCGATCCCGATACTCGAGGAATCTCGGAAGATCTTGTTGGGGTCAAAAACGGTTATCTCGAAACCTACGGCAAAAGATCCTTCCGAACTCAAAGATTTCCGCCGCGAGCGACCAGCGGGGAAAGATCGGTAACGGAAAACCCACGGGCAGCAGAGAACCCTGGCGTCGGCGGCAAGCGTCCATAAACCAGCCTGGCGCCCGGCAAACCAGCCTGGTGCCGGGGCAGACGCCCAGCAAGCCGCCTGGCGCCGGCGGCAGAGCGTCCATAAACCAGCCTGGCGCCCGGCGGCAGGCGTCCATAAACCAACCTAGCGCCCGGCAGGCGTCCATAAGCCGACCTTTGCGGCGGCAAGCCAACCTGGCGCCGGCGGCAGAGCGTCCATAAACCAGCCTGGCGCCCGGCGGCAGGCGTCCATAAACCAGCCTGGCGCCGGGCGGTAAGCGCCCCGCGAAGCCGCCTGGCACCGGGCGGCAAACCAGCCTGGCGCCCGGCGGCAGGCGTCCATAAACCAGCCTGGCGCCCGGCGGCAAGCCAACCTGGCGCCCGGTCGGCGGCCCTTGTTCTGATCTCGGTCCCATCATGCTTGGTCTGATCCCATCTTGGCTTGTTTGGATCAATCCTCGTGAGGTTGGTAACGATCACGGTTATTCTAAACACCAAACATCTCGACTATACGAGGAATTGGGGTTCCTTCGGAAAAGCCGAAATCTTCAAAGACTATTCTTTCGAAAAACTGTAAAAACGTCTAAATGGCCCGACATGGCCAAAACGGCCCACTTACGATTTTCCGAAAAAGAAGGATAACTATGACGGTTTATCCTTATCCTAACATAAAAGATAAATGTCAAGTTTCCAGAAGATAAATGTCAAGTTTCCAGAAGATAAACGTCAAGTTTTCCAAGATACATGTCAAGTTTCCGATAAACACTTAAGATGGACTAAAATGGGAAAAGCCGATTCAGCCGAAGAAGATAGACCGCCTTAAGAGGAGTATATAAGGAGAGCTTTGGGCGAGGAGCAAATCATCACAAAATTTCCAGAGCACTTAGCACTTAGAGCGATTTAGCATTCTTTTCTGTTTTCACTAGCGAGCTGCGACTCAACTAGGATAGACTTAGGCGGCCGAACTAGCGGACTTCTCGACAGCTCTTGTAGCCGCATTTCTTTGCTTGTTGTACACGCCAAACGAATTCAGAAATAAGATCTCTTTCGCTTCTAGTCTTACGATTTTTATTTTTACAACTTTAATCTCCATTGATTGTATCATGTGTGGCCCAGCAGATATCCGGGACCTTCAAGCAAGATCGGGTTAACTCGGTTTTCCTCCACAAATTGTTTATCGGAAATTGACGGTGTGAATTTCGGTTCTCACAGATTGGCGCTAGAAGGAGGGGGGGTTACGGATCTATCTATCTCAAGAATGCACACGCCATCATGTCTAATGACGCCAACAAAGACCAGCCAACGCTAGACGAACACCCGCCGACGCTTAACGCTGAGAAGACTCCAACTGGAGATACGTCCACAGTCACTGCTGATGCAAACACTGAGGCGCTCAGACAGATGAAGGAACTGTTCACCTCTGCCCAGGAACGGGCGGAACAACAGGACAAGCTGATAACCTCGCTCGCAAAACAGGTCGACACCTTAACTGCGAGGAGAAAGTTGCCGCGCGGATCCACCAAGGCACGGCGCGGCAGAAGACTCGACTTCGGATCTCCCGGAGAACGAAAAGATGCCTCGAAGAGCCCACTCCGAGGAAACGTCTAAAGGACAGCTTAACGACCTCGCAGAACCTTCCACCGCTACGGAAACAAGGAAAGCGACGCCGAAGATCAATCTGGATATCAGTGACCAATCGGATACTTCCGATGAAGACGCTGACATCCACCCTAGGAGGACCCCAAGCCAGTCCGCTCGGCAGACGGTATCCTTCGAGAGGTCCATGACAGAAGAGGAGGAAGAACTCTACTGAATGGAGCAGGAAGAACTTCAGCGGAGGATCGGCTTCGGATCCATCGCGACCAACGCCGACAAACTCGGAGGAACGCCGGTAGCAATAGCGAGATCCACGATCTCCGCGAATCTCTCAAAAAGACCGTGGCCGAAGTGAAAGCGGTGAAATCGCAAATCCACCAGGCAACCAGTTCCGCCCCCGAGATCGATAGACTTCTCGAGGAAGCACCGAAAACACCGTTCACCGCTCGGATCACGGAAACACGCATCTGAGACCCAGGGAAAATCAAAATCCCGGTCTATGACGGTACGACGGATCCTAAGTCGCACCTGCAGTCCTTCCAGATCACAATGGGTAGGTGCAAACTCCCAAAACGCCAACGACGCAGGTCATTGTCTTCTTCGCCGAAAGCACCTCAGCGCGCGCCGCCAATGGTTCTCCGGCTCAAAAGGAACTCCATTGAAGCTTCCGCCAACTGGCCTCGGCGTTTCTCAAACAATACTCCATGTTCATGGACAGAGAAACGTCCGACGTGGACCTATGGAGTCTAGCTCAGAAGGAGGACGAGTCGCTCCGCGACTTCATGCGAAGGTTCAAACTGGTGATGGCCAGAGTAACAGGCATCAGCGACAATGTCGCAATCGACGCCCTGAGGAAAACTCTTTGGTCTAAGTCAAAGTTCCGAAAGTGGATACTACTGGAAAAGCCGCGGACAATCCAGGATACTCTCCACAAAGCAACGGACTTCATCATCATGGAGGAAGAGATGAAACTTCTATCGCAGAAGCACAGACCACAGAAAATGTCCTCAAAAAAGAAACCCTCTCGTAACGACAAGAACGTCCATCACGAAGGGGAAGACGCCCAAGGCGAGCATAACTACGCCATCAACTCGGAGCAAGGCAAGACCTCCGGAAACACCTGGACCAGGAACCAGTACAAGGATAATTCCTACTGCGAGTTCCACGAAACAAGAGGTCACTCCACTGCAAACTGCAAGTTTCTCGGCGCCCGGCTTGCCGCAAAGCTCCTCACCGGCGAACTATCAAAGGTCAAGAGTATAAAGGACTTGCTCCTGGACTCCGACCGCCCAAATACCAACAAAACTGTCTCCGAGGACTGTGCGACCGAAAATCAATCGGGTGAAAAACGCGGGAGGAGACAGGACGACCAAGGAAACAACAATAGTCGCCAGGGGGTAAACATAATCATCGGAGGATCGCAGTTCTACCAAGACTCTGTCTCGTCGATAAAAGCCTATGGGCGAAAAGCCGAGACAAGTTCCAACTGGTTTCCGGATAGCGATATTCCTAACCACACGATCACTTTCGAGGAACAGGAAACTGTCGGAATCGACAAACCTCATTGCGATCCTTTGGTTATCGACCTGGTAATCCAGGATCTCGAAGTCGGCCGCATCCTCGTCGATACAGGAAGTATGGTCAACGTTATCTTCCACGACACCCTCTACAGGATGAAGATCCCACTTGGGGAAGTCGTCCCTGAGCCAAAACCTTTGACTGGATTTTCCGGCGTCACTTCCATGACCCTCGGAAGAATTAAGCTCCCGGTCATGGCGAAAGAAGTCACAAAGATTATCGAGTTTGCAGTAGTCGACAACCCGGCCATCTACAATGCCATCATGGGAACCCCTTGGATCAACTCCATGAAGGCAGTACCATCCACATATCACCTCGGCATCAAATTTTTGACTCCCACCGGAACCGCAGTCATCTGGGGTAGTCAGAAACAATCGAGACTCTGTTACCTAGCCGAGTTCAAACTGCGAAAAGATCGGAACGCCCCAGCGGCCAACCCGAAACGAGCAAAGGAATCACACAACATTCCTAAGGACTCGAAGAAAGATGATCCAGAATCACCCGAACAGGCAACGATTCAAGACAGAAACAAAGCCTCTGAGTCCACCGCCGTAAAAGCAGACAGCTCGACCCCCGAACAAACCACCGATCCGACTAGCACGATCGGAACGGCGACGCACGGGGAGTAAAAACGTCTGTAGCAAATTTCAGAACTACGAGATGGATTGATCCTCGAAAGAGGTACGTAGGCAGCTCGTCGAAACCCGGCGAGTTCAGCTATCCCCCTCACCAAAAAGGGGGGGGGGGTCGATACGTATACTCCTATACTCCCACAAAAAACGCGAAATATCCGCATGTACTCAATTTTTTCAATTTTTTCAATAAAATTCTTTCTATCTATTTTTACGCCACTTAATTTAGAAAACGCTGTAAACACTTCGAAAACGAAAATCATATCTTCAAAACGCCAGACGCCGCGAACTTCTGAAAAAGATAACAAAACTCGTATTATCCGCTAAAACAGTCCACCTGCAACTTAAAAAACAACTTATGCCCGTTGATTGGCCCCGACGGACGCACTCAGAAACGTTTCACTCAATACAAATTCGTAGTCAGACCTACAAGGTCCTCTTACATCCGACAAGGATATCATAGCTGCTATACAAGAAACCCAAATTTTGGTTTAGCGTCTCGGATAAACTCGAAGATAGCTCGATTCTTTTAACACAAGTCATATAAGCCCGGCTAGTCGCGGACTTTAAGCGAAAAATCAGGAAGAAATCACTAACATGCAAAACGAAAGCCGATCAGTCATCGCACAGCCTTAAAGCTGAGAGTAAGCCAAGGTCTTGCCCTAAACCCAGTCTTGCTGGATCTTGACATCTCACAGACATAGTATCGTATATGAGATCCCAAAACATGTCTCTTATCGCTTACACCTAAAACGCTCGCTAGAAAGTAGCATATGGACCAAGCAACAAAAAGAGTTAGATAATGGCGACTACTCGTGATTCTTTCCTCTACACTTGACGAAAGTATAAATCAAAACAAAAGACGAAATCTCGCAAATTTTCATATTCATAAAAGCCACAAAGACGGCGGTATTCTAAGCCACCAACGGCCAAAACATAAGAATGCAACCTCCAACGGTCGCAGAATAAAAATCCTAAAAAACGGCCACGCATGGCCAAAACATACGATTCACATAAGGAAGTCAACATCGAGGAATCCAGATGCGGAAATCCCGAATGAACCTGCAGGCTGGTCCACTTCCTCGCTCACGCTTTGAGCGTTCCCACCACCTCGGCGTTTCATCGGTTCGCCTCCACCGTATCCTCGAAACCTCGATAGGTTCCCATAGTCTCCGGACTCTTTCTTCGACTGGAGGAACCAAGGACTCAGCATGAGCACACTCGGCCATGAAGTCCTTCATCTCAGCAATCTCGGAATCAAAGGAGAAATCCAGGTTCTGAGACTTGTAAAGGTTTACGACCGAGCCACGGCACTCATGAAATCGCCAACAAACTCCCCGAGCCTCTTTAAAACATTGAAACTCAGCAGCAAGCGATTCCGCCCGTCTACGCCACCTCGACGCGACCATCCTCCTTCCTCTCCTTTCGCCCGAACAAGAGCTCGAGCATGAAGCTCAGCTTGCTTTATGCTCTGCCTTTAACCTCTTGACGAATCGGAAGAGCTCTCGCCAGCTTCTTTGGTCTTGAAGTTAGCAATCCTAGACTTGCGGAAACTTGAATCAAGCGCATTGCCAAACACTCTTAGTCCCTGCATAAATTCAAGATCAATAAATATACATATATACGGATTCAAGAATACGTTAAGAAGTTCAAAGGACAAACCTCATTGATCCGCTGGGAACCCTCGAAAACCCATTGCTTCTTCTCATCCTCCAGCTTAATTGCCAGTAACAAACTCGGAGGAAGGCTGTCGAGAAATTGTTGGGAAGTGGAAAATCGCTGTTCGCTTTTTCCGCTGGAACAAAACTAAGGTTTTCCCCAACGGTGAAGGATCTTCCTAACCTTCCCCACCATCGCATTTTCCCTTTACAAGATCTCTGTTTACACCTCCGAAGTCGGGCTTCGATAACCGGTTCGACATCATATGTCGACAGAGTCTCGACCGTAAAGCCTTACGCGCCTCGAACCGCTCAAGAGTGAAGGACTTCCACAAAACGCCTTTGACGAAGGAGATTCTTCTTGACGAAAAGATCGCCATGCAAATGCGCAACAGCCCGTTCTCTACAAAGCGAAACTTTTCACTAAAAATCGTGACTTCCGAATAACAAAATAGACAACGAAGTTTTCATCGTATTACCTCGGTTGAAGTTCCATGCATGCGAAATAGATGGAGGCAGCTCTCCTCGACAGAATCACCATCTATTCGACATAGAAGAAACGCCCTGCCACTTAATTTAGGTTCAAGTAGTCCCCAATTATGGCCATATCCTTCTTTGGCACCATGGAGTAGTAGCCGTCGCTCCCGTTGGCGAGTGCTCCATAGACCTTCAAATCGCCGACAAAGATCGATCCCGAGCTCATAACTTGAGATCAGTACACCAAGCCAACTCTAAGGCAGGAACGCTGAGCTGGCTGATCGAAAGTTCGGCGACGGCGCACTAACAATGGTACCGGTATCGGAACCACATGCGGCAATTCGTAAGGAAAGCCTCGTAACATGTAAAGAAACCTTCCGAGGATTCCTCGCGACTCAAGCATCGACGGGATCCGAATTTGACTCCATCAGAATCTGCAAAAATCTCAAGAATCCTGAGATATTTACGCGAAACCAAGCTCGGCGAAAGGAGCACCAGGCTGCCTCAAAGGTCTCTACGAACAGGGACATCTGGCAGAGGTCGAGCCGAGCCCACAAGCGCCGGTAATAATGCGATTCTTTCGCTTCCTCCTCGACTAACTCCTCTTGCTTAACCGTCACATGGGCAGGAGAGTCATCCGAGGGTGAATGGGAAGAAGAATTTCTCTGGAGGATCTTGAAGACATTATTCTTAAAGAGAGAGAAAGGATTCTTGAGAGAGATGAATTTTTATGATGAAGTAAGAATGAATGAGATTTCTTACTCCATCCTTATAAAGGAGGTAAAATCACTATTTACCCGACTTTCGCAAACGACACGCCTCTACACCTTCCCATACAGCTATACCGCAAGCCAGGGCGAAAGGCACTACGGTTCCTAGCTAGCTGGGGGCTAATTGTTGGGGTCAAAATCGGTCAACCACGAAATCGCCACCCGAATTCCTCGAAGAAAACTAAGTGGCGATCGAAACCAAGAAACAGGTCGTCACTCGATGAACTCCGCGGGAAGGCATGAGCGGACCGTGAGCCCCGGGATCAACGGCAAGCAACAGCAGGCACCGGGCGGACACGGACACGGCATCGACGTAGACGCCTGGCGCCAGCGGCAGACGCCTGGCGCCAGCGGCGAAGCGCTGGCGCCCGGCGGCTGGCGTCCATAAACCAACCTGGCGCCCGGCGGCAAACTCATCCTCTTCCGTCTGGCGTCGGCGGCAGGCCTGTCGTCTCCGTCTGGCGCCCGGCGGCAAGGGTCCTGGCGCCATCTGTGCAATCGTCTCGTGATCTCGAGCAACTGCAGCATCATGGTCCCTTAAACCCATGTCGGATTGTCCGAGAACTACAATGATTCCTCCGCAAAGCCTTCTCGATTGTTTAAAAGTTCATATTTTAAATCTAAGTTCAAGCCTCATCACTCAAAACCTCAAGACGGAAAGTCTACTAATCCAAGTCCATCTCGATCCCGATACCGAGGAATCTCGAAGATCTTGTTGGGGTCAAAACGGTTATCTCAAACCTACGGCTAAAGATTCTTCGAACTCAAAGATTTCCGCCCGCGAGCGACCAGCGGGGAAAGATTGGGTAACGAAAACCCACGGCGGCGAGAACCCCTGGCGCCCGGCGGCTGGCGTCCATAAACCAACCTGGCGCCCGGCGGCAAACCAACCTGGCGCCCGGCGGCAAACCAACCTGGCGCCCGGCGGCAAACCAACCTGGCGCCCGGCGGCAAACCAACCTGGCGCCCGGCGGCAAACCAGCCTGGCGCCCGGCGGCTGGCGTCCATAAACCAACCTGGCGCCCGGCGGCAGGCGTCCATAAGCGACCTGGCGCCCGGCGGCAAACCAACCTGGCGCCCGGCGGCAGGCGTCCATAAGCGACCTGGCGCCCGGCGGCAAACCAGCCTGGCGCCCGGCGGCGAAGCGTCCATAAGCGACCTGGCACCAGTGGCAATCCAGCCGGCGCCCGGCGTCCATAAGCGACCTGGCGCCCGGCGGCAAACCAACCTGGCGCCCGGCGAAGCGTCCATAAGCGACCTGGCGCCCGGCGGCAAACCAACCTGGCGCCCGGTCGGCGGCCCTCGATCCTGGTCTCGGTCCCATCATGCTTGATCTGATCCCATCTTGGCTTGTTTGGATCAATCCTCGTGAGGTTGAGTGCGATCCGCGGTTATTCTAAACACCAAACATCTCAACTATAGGAGGAATTGGGGTTCCATCGGAGAAAAGCGAAATCTTCAAAGACTATTCTTCGAAAAATCGTAAAAGCGTCTAAATGGCCGACATGGCCAAAGCGGCCCGCAGGATTTTCGAAAGAAGGATAACTATGGCGGTTTATCCTTATCCTCACCTAAGAGATAAATGTCAAGTTTCGGAAGATAAATGCAAGTTTCAGAAGATAAATGTCAAGTTTTCGAAGATAGATGTCAAGTTTCCCAATAAACCACGAAGATGGGCGAAAATGGAAAAAGCCGGTTCAGCCCCAAAGAAGATAGACCGCCTTAAGAGGAGTATATAAGGAGAGCTTTGGGCGAGGAGCAAATCATCACAAAATTTCAGAGCACTTAGCACTTAGGCGATTTAGCATTCTTTTCTGTTTTCACTAGCGAGCTGCGACTCAACTAGGATAGACTTAGGCGGACTAGCGGACTTCGACAGCTCTTGTAGCCAATTTCCTTGCTTGTTGTACGCTCAAGCGAGAATTCAGAAATAAGATCTCTTTAAGCTCTAGTCTTACGATTTTTATTTTACAACTTTAATCTCCATTGATTGTATCGTGTGTGGCCAGCAGATATCGGGACCTTCAAGGAAGATCGGGTTAACTTCGGTTTTCCTCCACAAATCGTTTATCGGAAATTGGCGGTGTGAATTTCGGTTCCACATGAAGCTTATGCGTGGCCTCTTCAAACTGTGGGAACGAAATTAGCACCGTCAAATAAGATTGATTTGGAGGAAAGCCAAGTGAACCAAGCCTTCTGAAGGTCAGGATATCTAACTTTCGAAAAGCACCGTTCAATGTTTTAAAGAAGCTCAGGAGTTTGTTGGTTATTTCGCGAGTGCGGGGTTGATTAAGTAAACCTTTACAAGTATCGAACCGGTTCTCTTTCGATTCGAGATTGCTGAGATGAAGGATTTCATGGCGAGTGTGCTCATGCTGAGTCCTTGGTTCCTCTGGTAGAAGAAAGAGTCCGGAGACTATGGGAACCTATCGAGGTTTCGAGGGATACGGTGGAGGCGAACCGATGAAACGCCGAGAATGGTGGGAGCGCTTCGGCGTGAATGAAAGTGGACCAGCCTGCTAGTTCATTTGGGATTTCGCATCGGTTTCTCAATGTTGACTTCCTTTGTGAATTGAATTTTTTTTTTTGGCGTGTGTGGCGTTTTAGTAGTTTTATTCTGCGACTGTTGGAGGTTGCATTCTTATGTTTTGGGACTGGCGTTGGTGGCTTTGAATTCTGCGTCTTCGCGGCTTTATGAATATGAAAATTTGCGAGATTTAGTCTTTTGTTTTGATTTATACTTTCGTTAAGTGTAGAGGAAGGATCGCGGTAGTCGCCATTATCCCAACTCTTTTGTCGCTGGTCCGTATGCTACTTTTAGCGGCGTTTTAGGTGTAGCGATAAGAGACATGTTTTGGGATCTGTATCACGATACTATGTCTGTGAGATGTCAAGATCCAGCAAGACTGGGTTTAGGGCAAGACCTAGGCTTACTCTCAGCTTTAAGGCTGTCGCGATGACTGATCGGCTTTTCGTTTTGCCTGTTAGTGATTTCTTCCTGATTCTTTTCGTTTAAAGTCAGCGATTGATAGGTAAACATGACTTGTGTTAAAGAATCGAGCTATCTTCGGAGTTTATCGAGGCGGCTAAATCAAAATTTTGGGTTTCTTGTATAGCGGCTATGATATCCTTTGTCGGATGTAAGAGGACCTTGTAGGTCTGACTACGAGTTTGTATTGAGTGAAGCGTTTCTTGTGTCGCTTCGCCGGGGCCGTCGGCGGTATGAGTTATTTTACAATCGCGGGTGGACTGTCTTTTCGCGGATATCACGAGTTTTGTTATCTTTTAAGAAGTTCGCGGCGTCGTTTCTTTTGAAGATATGATTTTCGTTTTTAGATTGATCGCGTTTAGCGAGCATAAAAGATAGAAAAATTTTATTAACAATTTGAGAAGTCAGAGTACATCGCGGATTTTTGGCGTTTTGTGGGAGTATAGAATTATCGCGCCCAGTCCCCTTTTGGTGGGGATAGCTGAACTTCGCCGGGTTTCGGCGAGCTGCCGCGATACCTCTTTAGAGGATCGAAGCCATCTCGTAGTTCTGATAGTTGCGCAGATGTTTTACTCCCGTCGTCGCCGTTCGATCGTGCTGGTCGGATCGGTGGTTTGTTCGGGGTCGAAGGTTCCGCTATTACGGCGATGGACTCAGAGGCTTTATCGCCGTTGTTGGGGTTAAAATCGGTCAATGGCGAAATCGTCACCGAAAGTCCTCGAAGAAAAGCCAGCGGCGATCAAATCCAAGGAACGGGTCGCCGCCGATAAAACTCACGGAAGAGTCGTCCACTCCCATCTGGCGCCAGCGGCGAGGTCCTGGCGCCCATCCATGCGATCGTCTCGCGATCTCGGGCAATGACAGCATCTTGGTCCTTGAAATCCATTTCTGGATTGTCGAGATCTACAATGAGTCTTCCGTAAAACCTTTCGATTGTTTAAAAGATTCATCTTTTAACATATCTAAAACTTCGAACCACATTGCTCTCATCACCGGCGGCGGAAAATCTGAAGATCTAAGTCCATCTCAAAATCCGATACTCGCAGAATCTCGTTGGAAACAATTATCTCGAGATCTACGACCAGAGACCCTCCCAAAACTTCGAAAGATTTCCGCAAACGGCGAGGAAAGATCAAACAAACCCACAGGCGGCAAGGCGGCCTGGCACCAGCAGCACGCTGGACGCTGGCTGGCCTGGCGCCAGCGGCACCGACCTGGCGCCAGCGGCACCCGGCCTGGCGCCGGCGGCACCGACCTGGCGCCCGGCGGCAGCGGGGCAGCGGGCTGGCCTGGCGCCAGCGGCACCGACCTGGCGCCCGGCGGCAGCGGGGCAGCGGGCTGGCCTGGCGCCAGCGGCACCAACCTGGCGCCAGCGGCACCCGGCCTGGCGCCAGCGGCACCGACCTGGCGCCGGCGGCACCGGCCTGGCGCCCGGCGGCAGCGGGGCAGCGGGCTGGCCTGGCGCCCGGCGGCAGCGGGGCAGCGGGCTGGCCTGGCGCCAGCGGCACCGGCCTGGCGCCCGGCGGCAGCGGGGCAGCGGGCTGGCCTGGCGCCCGGCGGCACCGACCTGGCGCCCGGCGGCACCGGCCTGGCGCCCGGCGGCAGCGGGGCAGCGGGCTGGCCTGGCGCCCGGCGGCAGCGGGGCAGCGGGCTGGCCTGGCGCCAGCGGCACCGGCCTGGCGCCAGCGGCACCGGCCTGGCGCCGGCGGCACCGGCCTGGCGCCAGCGGCACCGACCTGGCGCCCGGCGGCACCGGCCTGGCGCCAGCGGCACCGGCCTGGCGCCGGCGGCACTCGCCTGGCGCCGGCGGCACTCGCCTGGCGCCGGCGGCAATAGCGAGATCCATGATCTCCGTGAATCTCTCAAAAGACCGTGGCTGAAGTGGCGGTAAAATCGCCAGATCCATCAGGCGACCAGTTCGCCCGAGATCGATAGACTTCTCGAGGAAGCACGGAAAACACCGCTCACCACTGATCACGGAAACACGATCTCAGACCCAGGAAGATCAAACTTCGGATCTATCGCGACCAGCGTCGACAGGTTGAACGCGGCGGCAATAGCGAGATCCATGATCTCCGTGAATCTCTCAAAAGACCGTGGCTGAAGTGGCGGTAAAATCGCCAGATCCATCAGGCGACCAGTTCGCCCGAGATCGATAGACTTCTCGAGGAAGCACGGAAAACACCGTTCACCACTCGAATCGAAACCGCATCTCAGACCCAGGAAGATCAAACTTCGGATCTATCGCGACCAGCGTCGACAGGTTGAGGCGCCGGCGGCAATAGCGAGATCCATGATCTCCGTGAATCTCTCAAAAGACCGTGGCTGAAGTGAAAGCGTAAAATCGCAGATCCATCAGGCGACCAGTTCGCCCGAGATCGATAGACTTCTCGAGGAAGCACGGAAAACACCGTTCACCACTCGAATCGAAACCGCATCTCAGACCCAGGAAGATCAAACTTCGGATCTATCGCGACCAGCGTCGACAGGTTGAGAGCGGCGGCAATAGCGAGATCCATGATCTCCGTGAATCTCTCAAAAGACCGTGGCTGAAGTGGCGGTAAAATCGCCAGATCCATCAGGCGACCAGTTCCGCCCGAGATCGATAGACTTCTCGAGGAAGCACGGAAAACACCGTTCACCACTTTCGAATCGAAACCGCATCTCAGACCCAGGAAGATCAAACTTCGGATCTATCGCGACCAGCGTCGACAGGTTGAGGCGCCGGCGGCACCGACCTGGCGCCCGGCGGCACCGACCTGGCGCCCGGCGGCACCGACCTGGCGCCAGCGGCACCGGCCTGGCGCCAGCGGCACCGGCCTGGCGCCAGCGGCACCGGCCTGGCGCCAGCGGCACCGGCCTGGCGCCGGCGGCAATAGCGAGATCCATGATCTCCGTGAATCTCTCAAAAGACCGTGGCTGAAGTGGCGGTAAAATCGCCAGATCCATCAGGCGACCAGTTCGCCCGAGATCGATAGACTTCTCGAGGAAGCACGGAAAACACCGTTCACCACTCGAATCGAAACCGCATCTCAGACCCAGGAAGATCAAACTTCGGATCTATCGCGACCAGCGTCGACAGGTTGAGGCGCCGGCGGCACCGACCTGGCGCCAGCGGCACCGGCCTGGCGCCCGGCGGCACCGACCTGGCGCCAGCGGCACCGGCCTGGCGCCGGCGGCAATAGCGAGATCCATGATCTCCGTGAATCTCTCAAAAGACCGTGGCTGAAGTGGCGGTAAAATCGCCAGATCCATCAGGCGACCAGTTCCGCCCGAGATCGATAGACTTCTCGAGGAAGCACGGAAAACACCGCTCACCACTGATCACGGAAACACGATCTCAGACCCAGGAAGATCAAACTTCGGATCTATCGCGACCAGCGTCGACAGGTTGGGAGGCGGCGGCAGCGAGATCCATGATCTCCGTGAATCTCTCAAAAGACCGTGGCTGAAGTGGCGGTAAAATCGCCAGATCCATCAGGCGACCAGTTCGCCCGAGATCGATAGACTTCTCGAGGAAGCACGGAAAACACCGTTCACCACTCGAATCCGGAAACCGCATCTCAGACCAGGGAATATCAAAATCCCGGTCTATGGCGGTCTGACGGATCCTAAGTCGCACTTGCAGTCCTTCCAGATCGCAATGGGTAGGTGCAAACTCCCGGAGCGCGAACGGGACGCAGGTCATTGTCTTCTCTTCGTCGAGCACCTCAAAGGTGCTGCGCTTGAGTGGTTCTCCCAACTCAAAAGGAACTCCATCGGAAGTTTCCGCCAACTAGCCTCGGCGTTTCTCAAACAGTACTCCATGTTCATGGACAGAAGCGTCGGCGTGGATCTATGGAGTCTAGCTCAGAAGGAAGACGAGTCGCTCCGCGACTTCATGCGAAGGTTCAAACTGGTGATGGCCAGAGTAACGGGCATCAGCGACAATGTCGCAATCGACGCCCTGAGAAAAACTCTCTGGTACAAGTCGAAGTTCCGAAAGTGGATACTACTGGAAAAACCGCGGACAATCCAGGATACTCTCCACAAGGCAACGGACTTCATCATCATGGAAGAAGAGATGAAGCTTCTATCGCAGAAGCACGGACCGCAGAAAACGGCGTCGAAGAAACCCTCGTAGCGACAAATCGTCCATCCGCGAAGGGAAGACGTCCAAGGCGAGCATAACTACGCCATCAACTCGGAGCAAGGCAAAACCTCCGGAAACACCTGGACCAGGAACCAGTACAAGGATAACTCCTACTGCGAGTTCCACGAGACCAGAGGTCACTCCACTGCGAACTGCAAGGTTCGGCCTTTCGCTACAAAACTCCTCACCGGCGAACTATCAAAGGTCAAGAGTATAAAGGACTTGCTCCTGGACTCCGACCGCCAAAGACTAACAAAACTGCCTCCGAAGACCAGCGACCGAAAACCAATCAGGGGAAGCGGAAGAAGGCAGGGCGACCAGGGAACACCAGCAGTCGCCGAGGGTAAACATGATCATCGGAGGATCACAGTTCTACCAGGACTCTGTCTCATCGATAAAAGCCTACGGGCGAAAAGCGAGACCAGTTCCAACTGGTTCCCGGACAGCGATGTTCCTAACCACACAATGCGCTTTTCGAACCACGAGACCGTCGGAATCGACAAACCTCACTGCGACCCTTTGGTATCGACCTGGTCATCCAGGATCTCGAAGTCGGCGCATTCACCGTCGATACTGGGAACACGGTCAGCGTCATCTTCAGCGACACCCTATACAGGATGAAGATCCCACTTGGGAAGTCGTCCTGAGCCAAAACCTTTGGCGGGGTTTTGGCGTCACTACCATGACCCTCGGAAAAATAAAACTCCCAGCCATGGCAAAGGAAGTTCACGAAGATCGTCGAGTTTGCAGTAGTCGACAACCCGACCATCTACAACGCCATCATGGGAACCCCTTGGATCAACTCCATGAAGGCAGTACCGTCCACATATCACCTCGGTATCAAGTTCCCGACTCCGACCGGAACCGCAGCCATCTGGGGTAGCCAGAAACAGTCGAGACTCTGTTACCTAGCGAGTTCAAACTGCGAAAAGATCGGAGCGCCCTGCGGTCAACCCAAAGCGAGCAAAGGAATCAGACAACATTCCGAAGACTCGAGGAAAGATGATCCAGAATCATCCGAACAGGCAACGATTCAAGAAGGCGACAAAGCCTCTGAATCCACCGCCGTAAGACCGGACAGCTCGACCCCCGCACAAACCACTGATCCGATCAGCACGACCGGAACGGAAACGCACGGGGAGTAAAAACGTCCACGGCAACTATCAGAACTTCTGAGATGGCTTGATCCTCGAAGAGTGCGTAGGCAGCTTCGTCGAAACCAGCGAGTTCAGCTATCCCCTCACCAAAAGGGGGACTGGAGTCGCGTATACTCCTATACTCCCACAAAAACGCGAAAAATCCGCATATGTACTTTAAACTTCTCGAAATTTTTAAAATTCTTTCTATCTTTCATGCTTACTTAGCGCATCAGCGGCGGAAAAGCGAAAATCATATCTTCAAAGAAGCGAGGCGTCGCAACTTCTTAAAAGATAACAAAACTTCGTATTATCCGCCAAAGACAGTCCACCAGCGACTTAAAAATAGCTCACGCCCGTCGATTGGCCCCGACGGACGCTCATAAGAAACGTTTCACTCAATACAACATCGTAGTCAGACCTACAAAGGTCCTCTTACATCCGACAAGGATATCATAGCTATACAAGAAACCAAAATTTTGGTTTAAGCGTCTGATATATTCGAAGATAGCTCGATTCTTTTAACACAAGTCATATAAGCCGGCGACTAGTCGCGGACTTTAAGCGAAAAGAATCAGGAAGAAATCACTAACAGGCAAAGCGAAAGCCGATCAGTCATCGCACAGCCTCAAAGCTGAGAGTAAACCTAGGTCTTGCCTAAACCCAGTCTTGCTGGATCTTGACATCTCACAGACATAGTATCGTTATCACGAGATCCCAAAACATGTCTCTTATAAACTTATACCTAAAGCGGCTTCGCTAAAAGTAGCATACGGACCAGCGACAAAAAGAGTTAGGATCTGAAGTGACTACTCGCATCCTTCCCTCTACACTTGGCGAAAGTATAAATCAAAACAAAAGCGAAATCTACGCAAATTTTCATATTCATAAAAGCCGCCAAAAGGCGGCGGGATTCAAAGCCACCAGCGGCCAGTCCCAAAACATAAGAATGCAACCTCCAGCGGTCGCGGGATAAAATTACTAAAAGCGGCCACACGGCCAGAAAATTCAATTCACAAAGGAAGTCAGCGTTGAGAAATCCGGATGCAGAAATCCCAAATGAACTAGCAGGCTGGTCCACTTCCTCATTCCGCCTCGAGCATTCCCACCATTCTCGGCGTTCTCATCGGCTCCGACCTCCACCGTATCCTCGGAAACCTCGATAGGTTCCCATAGTCTCCGGACTCTTTCTTCTACGGAGGAACCAAGGACTCAGCATGAGCACACTCGCCATGAAATCCTTCATTTCAGCGATCTCGAATCGAAGAAATCTGGGTTGAGACTTGTAAAGATTCTGACCGAACCCGGCACTTTCGGAAATCACCAACAAACTCTGAGCTTCTTTAAAGCATTGAAACTCAGCAGCAAATGATTCCGCCCGTCTTGCCACCTCGCTGCGACCATCCTTCTTCCTCTCCTTTCGCCCGTGCGAGAGCCCGGCGTGAAGCTCAGCTTGCCTGCGTTCTGTGCCTTCACCTCTTGGCGGAACGGAAAAGCTCTGCTCCACTTATGTGGTCTTGAAGTTAGCAATCCTGGATTTCGCGAGCTTCGAGTCAGCGCCTCGCTAAACACTCTTAGTCCCTGCATAAAACTCAAGATCAGCGAGCATGCTTATATCTGGATTGAGCATAAGGTTAAAGAAGTTGAAGGGCCAAACCTCGTTGACCGTTGGGAGCCCTCGGCAAAAACCGTTGTTTCTCCTCATCCTCCAGCGACTCATCAGTAGTAAACTCGGAGGAAGGCCATCAAAGAAGTTGTTAGGTGGAAAACGCTGGCTCCGTCTTTTCGTTGGAACAAAACTAGGTTTTCTCCCAGCGGTGAAGGGTTTTCGAGCCTTCCCCATCATCGATTTCCTTCCCCTTACGAGACCTCTGTCTGCGCCTCGAGTAGAACCGCGGTAACAGGTTCAGCGTCGTGCAGTGAACAGGACCGGGACCGATAAAGCTTAACGCATCTCCGGATCCGTTCGAGGGTGAAGGATTTCCAGAAAAGCGGCCTTTGGCGAAGATCTCTCTTGGCCAGCGTTACCAGGCAAATCGCGGTAGGGTTGTTCCCTACAAAGCGGAAATTTTGTTAAGACTTCGCGCCCGACAAAGTGAGATAGACAACAGAGTTTTCGTCGTATTACCTCGGTTAAAGTTCCATGCTTTCGCGAGAATAGATGGAGGCAGCTCTCCTCGACAGACTTCGCCATCTATTTGAACAAAGAAAAGCGCTCCTGCCACGATTTGGGATTAGTAGTCCCTGAATCCGGCCATATCCTTCTTAGGCAGCATGGAATAGTAACCGTCACTCCCGTCGGCGAGTACCCCAAGACCGAAATCATCGGGACCAAGATCAATCCGAGTTAAGTAGCTAGCGATTAATGCGTAAACCAACTCTCCAAGGCAGGAGCAGCTGAGTTGGCTGATCGAAAGTTCAAGCGTGAAGCGCAAGAACAATGGCACCAGGAATTGGGAACCACATCGGCGATGCGTAAAAGCCGTAACATGTAAAGAAATCTTGCGGAGGATTCCTTGCACTCGTTACCAGCGGGAATCGAAATTTGACTCCTTCAGGAACCTGGTAAAATCTCGAAGAACCTTGAGATATTCACGAGCCGAGCTTCGGCGCAAAGGAGCACCGGGCTGCCTCGGAGGCCTCTTGAACAGGGATCTCTGGCAGTGTCGAGGCGAACCTACAAGGGCTTCGGTATCGCATTCCTCTTTTCCTCCTCGATCGACTCCTCTGCTTTACCGTTACATGGGCAGGAGAGTCATCCGAGGATGAATGGGAAGAAGAGTTTCTCTTTGAGGATCTTGAAGACATTGTTCTTAAAGAGAAAGGATTCTTGAGAGAGAGTAAAACCTTGTGATGAATAAGAATGAGATTTCTTACTCCATATAAAGGAGGTAAAATCACTATTTACCCGATTTTGACGAGCGATTACATCTCAACACCTTCCCTGCGGCTATACCGCAAGCTAGGATCCGACAGGCTCTACGGTTCCTAGCTAGCTGGGGGCTAACTGTTGGGGTCAAAATCGGTCAATAGCGAAATCGTCACCGAAAGTCCTCGAAAAGAAAAGCCAGCGGCGATCAAATCCAAGGGCGAATTAGGTAAACTCGATAAAACTCCGCGGAAGGCTCGTCCACTCCCATCTGGCGCCAGCGGCGGGTCCTGGCGCCCATCCATGCGATCGTCTCATGATCTCGGGCAATGACAGCATCTTGGTCCCTTGAAATCCATGTCTGGATTGTCGAGATCTACAATGAGTCTTCCGTAAAACCTTCGATTGTTTAAAAGATTCATCTTTTAACATATCTAAAACTTCGAACCACATTGCTCTCATCCTCGGCGGCGGAAAATCTGAAGATCTAAGTCCATCTCAAAATCCGATACTACGCAGAATCTCGTTGGAAACAATTATCTCGAGATCTACGACTAGAGACCCTCCCAAAACTTCGAAAGATTTCCGCAAACAACTGGCGAGGAAAGATCGAACAAACCCACAGGCGGCAAGGCGGCCTGGCACCAGCAGCACGCTGGACGCTGGCTGGCCTGGCGCCAGCGGCACCGACCTGGCGCCCGGCGGCACCGGCCTGGCGCCCGGCGGCACCGACCTGGCGCCAGCGGCACCGACCTGGCGCCCGGCGGCACCGACCTGGCGCCCGGCGGCACCGGCCTGGCGCCCGGCGGCACCGACCTGGCGCCCGGCGGCACCGACCTGGCGCCCGGCGGCACCGGCCTGGCGCCCGGCGGCACCGACCTGGCGCCCGGCGGCACCGACCTGGCGCCCGGCGGCACCGACCTGGCGCCCGGCGGCACCGACCTGGCGCCCGGCGGCACCGACCTGGCGCCCGGCGGCACCGGCCTGGCGCCCGGCGGCACCGACCTGGCGCCCGGCGGCACCGGCCTGGCGCCCGGCGGCACCGACCTGGCGCCCGGCGGCACCGACCTGGCGCCCGGCGGCACCGACCTGGCGCCAGCGGCACCGACCTGGCGCCAGCGGCACCGACCTGGCGCCCGGCGGCACCGACCTGGCGCCCGGCGGCACCGTCCTTGTATGAATTAATGGCGTCGGTCCGCGGCCCGTCGGTCGTTCTATCGTGCCGGTTCGATCCCATCTTAGCTTGTTGGATCAATCTACGCAAGTTTGGTATGATCCGCGGTTACTCTAGAAGCGCCACTTCCTCGACTAAACAAGGAATTGAGGTTCCTTGAAACAAGAGACCTTCAAAGTCTGTTCTTTGAAAAACCGTAAAAGCGCCTAAGCTGACCCCAGCGGCCAGCGGCACGTGCGATTTTCGAAAGGAAGGATAACTATGGCGGTTTATCTTTATCCTCACATAAGAGATAAATGTCAAGTTTCCATAAGAGATAAATATCAAGTTACCAGAAGATAAATGTCAAGATTTCGAAGATAAATGTCAAGTTTCGATAAACACAAAGATGGGCCGAAAATGGAAAAAGCCGACTCAGCCAGCGAAGATGAGCCGTCATAGGAGGAGTATATAAGGAGAGCTTTGAGCAAGAAGCAAACCAGATCAAAAACGTCCAGAGCACTTAGAGCAACTTAGCATTCTTTTCTGTTTTCACTAGCGAGCTGCGACTCAACTAGGATAGACTTAGGCGATCAGACTAGCGAACTTGCCGACAGCTCTCGTAGCCAAGGCTCTTACCTGTTGTTCACGCAAGCGGATTCGAATAAAATCTTTTGCTCTATTCTTTTTTCTTACGATTTTTATTTCGTTTTCATATTTTCTTTGTCGAACTGATTGTGTCGTGTGCGGCCCAGCAGATATCCGGGACCTTCAGGGAAGGCTTGGTTCACTTGGCTTTCCTCCAAATCAACTTAATTTGGCGGTCGCGAATTTGGTTCCCACAGTTTGGCTAGAAGGAGGGTTACGGATCTATCTATCTACATGACTACTGCAGCTTCGACCATGTCAGCCGACGCCACCAAGGATCAGCCAGCTAGGCGGAACACCGTCGATGCCAACGCTGAGAAGACTCCAGCTGGAGACGCGTCCACAGTCACTGCTGATGCAAACACTGAGGCGCTCAAGCAGATGAAGGAACTGTTTACCTCCGCCCAGGCGCGGGCGGAACAACAGGACAAGCTGATAACCTCGCTCGCAAAACAGGTCGACACCTTAACTGCGAGGAGCAAGTTGCAGCGGATCCACCAAGGCAGCTCGCGGCAGGAGACTTCGACCGGATCTCGAAGCGAGAAAAGATGCCCGAAAGAGCCCACTCAGGAAGCGGCTCGAAAGGACAGCAAGCGACCTCGCAGAACCTTCCACTCCGGCTGCGGGAAACAAAGAAGCGGCGTCGGCGCGCTCGATCTAGATATCAGCGACCGATCGGACCCTTCGATGAAAGCGTGACATCCACCAGGAGAACCGAAGCCAGTCCGCTTCGGCGAAGCGATATCCTTCGATAGGCCCATGGCGAAGAGGAAGAAGAACTCTACTGGATGGAGCAGGAAGAACTTCGCGGAAGATCAAACTTCGGATCTATCGCGACCAGCGCCGACAGGTTCGAGGAACGCCGGCGGCAATAGCGAGATCCATGATCTCCGTGAATCTCTCAAAAGGCCGTGGCTGAAGTGGCGGTAAAATCGCCAGATCCATCAGGCGACCAGTTCCGCCCGAGATCGATAGACTTCGAGGAAACGCGGAAAACACCGTTCACCACTCGGATCCGCGAAAACCGCATCTCAGACCCAGGGAATATCAAAATCCCGGTCTACGGCGGTCTGACGGATCCTAAGTCGCACTTGCAGTCCTTCCAGATCGCAATGGGTAGGTGCAAACTCGGGCCTTGAGCGGGGCGCAGGTCATTGTCTTCTCTTAGTCGAGCACCTCAAAGGTGCTGCGCTTGAGTGGTTCTCCCAACTCAAAAGGAACTCCATCGGAAGTTTCCGCCAACTAACCTCGGCGTTTCTCAAACAGTACTCCATGTTCATGGATGAAGCGTCGGCGTGGATCTATGGAGTCTAGCTCAGAAGGAAGGCGAGTGGCTCAGCGACTTCATCGCGAAGGTTCAAACTGGTGATGGCGAGTAGCGGGCATCAGCGACAATGTCATGTCGGCATACGAGAAAAACTCTCTGGTACAAGTCGAAGTTCGAAAGTGGATACTACTGGAAAAACCGCGGACAATCAGGATACTCTCCACAAGGCAACGGACTTCATCATCATGGAAGAAGAGATGAAGCTTCTATCGCAGAAGCACGGACCGCAGAAAACCGCCCAAGAAGAAACCCTCGTAGCGACAAATCGTCCATCACGAAGGGAAGGCGTCCAAAGCGAGCATAACTTCGCCATCAACTTCGGAGCAAGGCAAAACCTCCGGAAACACCTGGACCAGGAACCAGTACAAGGATAACTCTACTGCGAGTTCCACGAGACCAGAGGTCACTCCACTGCGAACTGCAAGGTTCACCGGCGCCGGCTCGCTACAAAACTCCTCACGGCGAGCTATCAAAGGTCAAGAGTATAAAGGACTTGCTCCTGGACTCCGACCGCCAAAGACTAACAAAACTGCCTCCGAAGACAGCGACCGAAAACCAATCAGGGAAAAGCGAAGAAGACAGGACGACCAAGGAACACCAGCAGTCGCCAGAGGGTAAACATGATCATCGGAGGATCACAGTTCTACCAGGACTCTGTCTCATCGATAAAAGCCTACGAGGCGAACCAGTTCCAACTGGTTCCGGACAGCGATGTTCCTAACCACACAATCGCTGAGGAACACGAGACCGTCGAATCGACAAACCTCACTCGCGACCCTTTGGTATCGACCTGGTCATCCAGGATCTCGAAGTCGACGCATTCGTCGATCTGGGAACACGGTCAGCGTCATCTTCAGCGACACCCTCTACAGGATGAAGATCCCACTTGGGGAAGTCGTCCCTGAGCCAAAACCTTTGACGGGGTTTTCGGGCGTCACTACCATGACCCTCGGAAAAATAAAACTCCCAGCCATGGCAAAGGAAGTTACGAAGATCGTCGAGTTTGCAGTAGTCGACAACCCGACCATCTACGCCATCATGGGAACCCCTTGGATCAACTCCATGAAGGCAGTACCGTCCACATATCACCTCGGTATCAAGTTCCGACCCGGCCGGAACGCAGCCATCTGGGGTAGCCAGAAGCGGTCGAGACTCTGTTACTGGCGAGTTCAAACTGCGAAAAGATCGGAGCGCCCTGCGGTCAACCCAAAGCGAGCAAAGGAATCAGACAACATTCCCGAAGACTCGAGGAAAGATGATCCAGAATCATCGAACAGGCAACGATTCAAGAAGGCGACAAAGCCTCTGAATCCACCGCCGTAAGACCGGACAGCTCGACCCCCGCACAAACCACTGATCCGGACAGCACGATCGAACGGAAACGCACGGGAGTAAAACGCCCACGCAACTATCAGAACTTCTGAGATGGCTTGATTCTCCGAAGAGTGCGTAGGCAGCTCGTCGAAGCCAGCGAGTTCAGCTATCCCCTCACCAAAAGGGGACTGCGCGATACTCCTATACTCCCACAAAAGCGAAAAATCCGCATATGTACTTTAAACTTCGAAATTTTTAAAATTCTTTCTATCTTTCATGCTTACTTAAGCATCAGCGGCGGAAAAGCGAAAATCATATCTTCAAAGAAGCGAGGCGTCGCCTTCTTAAAAGATAACAAAACTTCGTATTATCCGCCAAAAGACAGTCCACCAGCGACTTAAAATAACTCCGCCGTCGATTGGCCCCGACGGACGCTCATAAGCGTTCCTCAATACAACATCGTAGTCAGACCTACAAAGGTCCTCTTACATCGACAAAGGATATCATAGCGCTATACAAGAAACCAAAATTTTGGTTTAAGCGTCTCGGATATATTCGAAGATAGCTCGATTCTTTTAACACAAGTCATATAAGCCGGCGACTAGTCGCGGACTTTAAGCGAAAAGAATCAGGAAGAAATCACTAACAGGCAAAAGCGAAAGCCGATCAGTCATCGCACAGCCTCAAAGCTGAGAGTAAACCTAGGTCTTGCCTAAACCCAGTCTTGCTGGATCTTGACATCTCACAGACATAGTATGCATTATCTGAGATCCCAAAACATGTCTCTTATAAACATACCTAAAGCGCTTCGCTAAAAGTAGCATACGGACCAGCGACAAAAAGAGTTAGGATCTGAAGTGACTACTCGCATCCTTCCCTCTACACTTGGCGAAAGTATAAATCAAAACAAAAGCGAAATCTGCAAATTTTCATATTCATAAAAGCCGCAAAAGGCGGCGGGATTCAAAGCCACCAGCGGCCAGTCCCAAAACATAAGAATGCAACCTCCAGCGATCGCGGGATAAAATTACTAAAAGCGGCCACACCACGGCCAGAAAATTCAATTCCGCGAAGGAAGTCAGCGTTGAAATCCGGATGCAGAAATCCCAAATGAACTAGCAGGCTGGTCCACTTCCTCATTCACGCCTCGAGCATTCCCACCATTCGGCGTTCTCATCGGCTCCGACCTCCACGTATCCTCGGAAACCTCGATAGGTTCCCATAGTCTCGGACTCTTTCTTCTACCGGAGGAACCAAGGACTCAGCATGAGCACACTTTCGGCCATGAAATTCTTCATTTCAGCGATCTCGAATCGAAGAAATCTGGGTTCGAGACTTGTAAAGATTCTGACCGAACCTCGGCACTTCGCGGAAATCACCAACAAACTCTGAGCTTCTTTAAAGCATTGAAACTCAGCAGCAAGCGATTCGCCCGTCTTGCCACCTCGCTGCGACCATCCTTCTTCCTCTCCTTTCCGCCCGTCACGAGAGCCGGCGTGAAGCTCAACTTGCCTGGCGTTCTGTGCCTTCACCTCTTAGCGGAACGGGAAAAGCTCGCTCCACTTATGTGGTCTTGAAGTTAGCAATCCTGGATTTCGCGGAAACTTCGAGTCAAGCGCCTCGCTAAACACTCTTAGTCCCTGCATAAAACTCAAGATCAGCGAGCATGCTTATATCACAGTTGACATAAGGTTAAGGAAGTTGAAGGCCAAACCTCGTTGACCGTTGGGAGCCCTCGGCAAAAACCGTTGTTTCTCCTCATCCTCCAGCGACTCATCAGTAGTAAACTCGGAGGAAGGCCATCAAAGAAGTTGTTAGGTGGAAAACGCTGGCTCCATCTTTTCCGTTGGAACAAAACTAGGTTTTCTCCCAGCGGTGAAGGGTTTTCGAGCCTTCCCCATCATCGATTTCCTTCCCCTTACGAGACCTCTGTCTGCGCCTCGGTAGAACCCGGTAACAGGTTCAGCGTCGTCACAATGAACAGGACCGGGACCGATAAAGCTTAACGCATCTCCGGATCCGTTCAGGGTGAAGGATTTCCAGAAGCGGCCTTTGGCGAAGAAGATCTCTCTTGGCGAGCGTTACCAGGCAAATCTTGGCGGTAGGGTTGTTCCCTACAAAGCGGAAATTTTGTTAAGACTTCGCGCTTCCGACAAAGTGAGATAGACAACAGAGTTTTCGTCATTATTACCTCGGTTAAAGTTCCATGCTTTCGCGAGGGAATAGATGGAGGCAGCTCTCCTCGACAGACTTCGCCATCTATTTGAACAAAGAAAAGCGCTCCTGCCACGATTTGGGATTGAAGTAGTCCCTGAATCCGCGGCCATATCCTTCTTAGGCAGCATGGAATAGTAACCGTCACTCCCGTCGGCCGAGTACCCCAAAGACCGAAATCATCGGGACCAAGATCAATCCGAGTTAAGTAGCTAGCGATTAATGCGTAAACCAACTCTCAAGGCAGGAGCAGCTGAGTTGGCTGATCGAAAGTTGGCGGTGAAGCGCCAGAACAATGGCACCAGGAATTGGGAACCACATGCGGCGATGCGTAAAAGCCGTAACATGTAAAGAAATCTTGCGGAGGATTCCTTGCACTCTCGTTACCAGCGGGAATCGAAATTGACTCGCCGGGAACCTGGTAAAAATCTCGAAGAACCTTGAGATATTCACGAGCCGAGCTTCGGCGCAAAGGAGCACCGGGCTGCCTCGGAGGCCTCTTGAACAGGGATCTCTGGCAGTGTCGAGGAAGCGAACCTACAAGGGCTTCCGGTATCGCATTCCTCTTTTCCTCCTCGACCGACTCCTCTGCTTTACCGTTACATGGGCAGGAGAGTCATCCGAGGATGAATGGGAAGAAGAGTTTCTCTTTGAGGATCTTGAAGACATTGTTCTTAAAGAGAAAGGATTCTTGAGAGAGTAAAACCTTGTGATGAATAAGAATGAGATTTCTTACTCCATATACAGGAGGTAAAATCACTATTTACCCGATTTTTGACGAGCGATTACATCTCAACACCTTCCCTGCGGCTATACCGCAAGCTAGGATCCGACAGGCTCTACGGTTCCTAGCTAGCTGGGGCTAACTGTTGGGGTCAAAATCGGTCAATAGCGAAATCGTCACCGAAAGTCCTCGAAGAAAAGCCAGCGGCGATCAAATCCAAGGCGGTGCGTCGCTCGATAAAACTCCGCGGAAGGCTCGTCCACTCCCATCTGGCGCCAACGGCGAGGGTCCTGGCGCCCATCCATGCGATCGTCTCACGATCTCGGGCAATGACAGCATCTTGGTCCCTTGAAATCCATTTCTGGATTGTCGAGATCTACAATGAGTCTTCCGTAAAACCTTCCGATTGTTTAAAAGATTCATCTTTTAACATATCTAAAACTTCGAACCACATTGCTCTCATCCTCGACGACGGAAAATCTGAAGATCTAAGTCCATCTCAAAATCCGATACTCGCGAGAATCTCGTTGGAAACAATTATCTCGAGATATCACGACTAGAGACCCTCCCAAAACTTCGAAAGATTTCCCTTGAACAACTGGCGAGGAAAGATCGAACAAACCCACAGGCGGCAAAGGCGGCCTGGCACCAGCAGCACGCTGGACGCTGGCTGGCCTGGCGCCAGCGGCACCGACCTGGCGCCGGCGGCACTCGCCTGGCGCCGGCGGCACGCTGGACGCTGGCTGGCCTGGCGCCCGGCACCGGCCTGGCGCCGGCGGCACGCTGGACGCTGGCTGGCCTGGCGCCGGCGGCACTCGCCTGGCGCCGGCGGCACGCTGGACGCTGGCTGGCCTGGCGCCCGGCGGCACCGACCTGGCGCCCGGCGGCACCGACCTGGCGCCGGCGGCACTCGCCTGGCGCCGGCGGCACGCTGGACGCTGGCTGGCCTGGCGCCAGCGGCACCGACCTGGCGCCCGGCGGCACCGACCTGGCGCCAGCGGCACCGACCTGGCGCCCGGCGGCACCGACCTGGCGCCGGCGGCACTCGCCTGGCGCCGCGGCACGCTGGACGCTGGTTGGCCTGGCGCCGGCGGCACGCTGGACGCTGGCTGGCCTGGCGCCAGCGGCACCGACCTGGCGCCAGCGGCACCGACCTGGCGCCAGCGGCACCGACCTGGCGCCAGCGGCACCGACCTGGCGCCAGCGGCACCGACCTGGCGCCAGCGGCACCGACCTGGCGCCCGGCGGCACCGTCAGCGGGTTGGCTTAGCGTCGGTCCACGGCCCTCGTCCGGTCGTTCTATCGTGCCGGTTCGATCCCATCTTAGCTTGTTGGATCAATCTCGCCAAGTTTGGTATGATCACGGTTACTCTAGAAGCGCCACTTCCTCGACTAAACAAGGAATTGAGGTTCCTTCGAAACAACGAGACCTTCAAAGTCTGTTCTTCGAAAAACCGTAAAAGCGCCTAAGCGGCCTTAGCGGCCAAAAGCGCATACGTCGATTTTCGAAAGGAAGGATAACTATGGCGGTTTATCTTTATCCTCACATAAGAGATAAATGTCAAGTTTCCATAAGAGATAAATATCAAGTTTCCAGAAGATAAATGTCAAGATTTCCGAAGATAAATGTCAAGTTTCGATAAACACAAAGATGGGCGAAAATGGAAAAAGCCGACTCAGCCAGCGAGAAGATGAGCCGTCATAGGAGGAGTATATAAGGAGAGCTTTGAGCGAAGCAAACCAGATCAAAAGCGTCCAGAGCACTTAGAGCAACTTAGCATTCTTTTCTGTTTTCACTAGCGAGCTGCTACTCAACTAGGATAGACTTAGGCGATCAGACTAGCGAACTTGCCGACAGCTCGTAGCCAAGGCTCTTACCTGTTGTTCAGCTCAAGCGGATTCGAATAAAATCTTTTGCTCTATTCTTTTTCTTCACGATTTTTATTTCGTTTCATTATTTTCTTTGTCGAACTGATTGTGTGGGTAATGCGGCCCAGAAGATATCCGGACCTTCAGGGAAGGCTTGGTTCACTTGGCTTTCCTCCAAATCAACTTAATTTGACGTTGCGAATTTCGGTTCCCACAGCCGTCTTGAATCGTTGCCTGTTCGGATGATTCTGGATCATCTCTCTTCGAGTCCTCGGGAATGTTGTGTGATTCCTTTGCTCGTTTGGGTTGGCAGCTGGGGAGTTCGATCTTTTAGCAGTTTGAACTTCGGCCAGGTAACAGAGTCTCGATTGCTTCCGACTACCCCATATGGCTGCGGTTCGGTCGGTCGGAAACTTGATACGAGGTGATATGTGGATGGTACTGCGTTCATGGAGTTGATCAAGGGTTCCCATGATGGCGTTGTAGATGGCGGGTTGTCGACTACTGCAAACTTCGGCGATCTTTGTAACTTCCTTTGCCATGACCGGGAGTTTAATTCTCCGAGGGTCATGGTAGTGACGCCAAAACCCCGCCAAAGGTTTTGGCTCGGGGGCGACTTCCCAAAGTGGGATCTTCATCCTGTAGAGGGTGTCGCGGAAGATGGCGTTGACCGTGCTTCCTGTATCGATGAGAATCGCGGCCGACCGAGATCTGGATGACCAGGTCGATTACCAAAGGATCGCAGTGAGGTTTGGCGATTCCGACAGTCTCTGTTCCTCAGCGATCGTGTCGTTAGGAACATCGCTGTCCGGGAACCAGTTGGAACTTGTCACCGGCTTTTAGCCCGTAGGCTTTATCGATGAGACAGAGTATTGGTAGAACTGTGATCCTCCGATGATCATGTTTACCCTCGGCGACGCTGTTGTTCCCTTAGTCGTCTGTCTTCTTCGCGTTTTCCCGATTGATTTTCGGTTCGCGGTCCTCGGAGGCAGTTTTGTTGGTCTTTGGCGGTCGGAGTCCAGGAGCAGGTCCTTTATACTCTTGACCTTTGATAGTTAGCGGTGAGGAGTTTTCGCGGCGAGCGAGCGCCGAGAACCTTGCAGTTCGCAGTGGAGTGACCTCTGGTTTCGTGGAACTTCGCGGTAGGAGTTATCCTTGTACTGGTTCCTTGTCAGGTGGTTCGGAGGTTCTGCCTTGCTCGAGTTGATGGCGTAGTTATGCTGCGCCTTGAAGCGTCTTCCGCCGTGATGGGCGTTTTTGTCGTTACGAGAGGTTTTCTTTTCGAGGGCGTTTTCTGTGGTCCGTGCTTCTGCGACAAAAGCTTCATCTCTTCTTCCATGATGATGAATTCCGTTGCCTTGTGGAAGTATCCTGGATTGTCGCGGCTTTTCAGTAGTATCCACTTCGAACTTCGACTTGTACCAGAGAGTTTTCCTCGAGTCGATTGCGACATTGTCGCTGATGCCCGCTACTCTAGCCATCACCAGTTTGAACCTTCGTGATGAAGTCGCTGGAGTGACTCGCCTTCCTTCTGAGCTAGACTCCATAGATCCCGTCGGACGTCTCTCTGTCCATGAACATGGAGTACTGTTTGAGAAACGCCGAGGCCAGTTGGCGGAAGCTTAGATGGAGTTCCTTTTGAGCGGAGAACCACTTTCGGCGCAGCACCTTTGAGGTGCTTTCGGCGAAGAAGACAATGACCTGCATCTCGCTCAAGGCCCGAGTTTGCACCTACCCATTGCGATCTGGAAAGACTGCAGGTGCGACTTAGGATCCGTCGTGCCGTCATAGACCAGGATTTTGATCTTCCCTGGGTCTGAGATCGTGTTTCCGTGATCGGCGGTGAATGGCGTTTTCGTGCTTCCTCGAGAAGTCTATCGATCTCGGGCGAACTTGTCGCCTGATGGATTTCGATTTCACGCTTTCGCCCGGCCCGCGGTCTTTTTGAGAGATTCGCGGAGATCATGGATCTCGCTATTGCTGCCGGCGTTCCTCGAACCTGTCGGCTGGTCGCGATAGATCCAAGTTTGATCTTCCGCGAAGTTCTTCCTGCTCCATCCAGTAGAGTTCTTCTTCCTCTTACGTCATGGGCTATCGAAGGATACCGTCGCGGCGGACTGGTTTCGGTTCTCCTGGTGGATGTCAGCATCTTCATCGGAAGGATCCGATTGGTCGCTGATATCTAGATTGATCGTTCGGCGTCGCTTTCCTTGTTTCCGTCGCCGGAGTGGAAGGTTCTGCGAGGTCGTTTGCTATCCTTCGAACCGTTTCCTCGAGTGGGCTCTTCGGGGCATCTTTTCGTGCCGGGAGATCGAAGTCAAGTCTTCTGCCGCGGCATGCCTTGGTGGATCCGCTGCAACTTGCTCCTCGCAGTTAAGGTGTCGACCTGTTTTCGCGGCGAGGTTATCAGCTTGTCTTGTTGTTCGCCAGCGCCTGAAGCATCAGTTCCTTCATCTGCTTTAAGCGCCTCAGTGTTTGCATCAGCGGTGACTGCGGGCGCATCTCCAGCTGGAGTCTTCTCAGCGTTGGCGTCGTGGTGTTCCGTCTAGCTGGCTGATCTTTGGTGGCGTCGGTAGACATGATCGGCGTGTGCAGTTCGCGAGATAGATAGATCGTAACCCCCTCCTACTAGCCAAACTGTGGGAACCAAATTCGCGACCGCCAAATTAAGTTGATTTGGAGGAAAGCCAAGTGAACCAAGCCTTCCTGAAGGTCCGGATATCTGCTGGGCGCTGCGACACAATCAGTGCGACAAAGAAAATATGAAAGCGAAATAAAATGGTAAGAACAAAGAATGGAGCAAAAGATCTTATTTCGAATCGGCGTTTAAGCGTGAACAACAGGTAAGAGCCTCGACTCAGAAGCTGTCGGCAAGTTAAGCTAGTCTAGCAACCTAAGTTCTAACCTAGTTGAGTCGCAGCTCGCTAGTAAAAGCGGAAAATAATGCCTAAGTTGCTCTAAGTGCTCGGGAGTTTTGTGATCTGGTTTGCTTCTTGCTCAAAGCTCTCCTTATATACTCCCCTTAAGGCGGTCTATCTTCGCCGGGCTGAGTCGGGCTTTTCCATTTTCGTCCATCTTCGTGTTTATCGGAAACTTGACATTTATCTTGGAAAACTTGACATTTATCTTCTGGAAACTTGACATTTATCTCTTATGTGAGGATAAAGATAAACCGTCATAGTTATCCTTCTTTTCGGAAAATCGACATTTATCTCTTACGGTTTTGAAAGGGCGGTCTTTGAAGGTTTTGGTGTTTCGAAGGAACCTCAATTCCTTGTTTAGTCGAGAAAGTGGTGTTCTAGAATAACCGTGATCGTACCAAACTTGCGTGGAATTGACCCGAACAAGCTAAGATGGGATCGAACCAGAGCGATAGGACGAGACCAGGGCGAGGCGTGGACCGACGCCAGGCCGACCAGCGTGGCGGGTGCCGCCGGCGCCAGGCGAGTGCCGCCGGCGCCAGGCGAGTGCCGCCGGCGCCAGGCGAGTGCCGCCGGCGCCAGGCGAGTGCCGCCGGCGCCAGGCGAGTGCCGCCGGCGCCAGGCGGCCAGCGTCCGATGTGGCGCCGGCGCCAGGCGGCCAGCGTGGCGAGTGCTGCCGGCGCCAGGTCGGTGCCACCGGCGCCAGGCCGACCGCATCCAGCGATGCAGCTGGCGCCAGGCGGCCAGCGTGGCGGGTGCCGCCGGCGCCAGGCGAGTGCCGCCGGCGCCAGGCGAGTGCCGCCGGCGCCAGGCGAGTGCCGCCGGCGCCAGGCGAGTGCCGCCGGCGCCAGGCGGCCAGCGTGGCGGGTGCCGCCGGCGCCAGGCGAGTGCCGCCGGCGCCAGGCGAGT
The DNA here is from genome assembly GCA_016771965.1 of Brassica carinata. Classification (NCBI taxonomy): domain Eukaryota; kingdom Viridiplantae; phylum Streptophyta; class Magnoliopsida; order Brassicales; family Brassicaceae; genus Brassica; species Brassica carinata. Next base: position 10,246,072 of record CM028694.1, read on the forward strand.
GCCGCCGGCGCCAGGTTGGCCAGCGTCCCGTCCGTGTGCGCCCGGTATAGGCCGACTCGTGTGGCGCATGCCGCCCGGTTCAGGCCATCTTGCCGTCTGTGGGTTTTCGTTGTTCGATCTTTCCCGTCGGTCGTTCGCGGAGATCTTTGAGTTTGGGAAGGTCTTTAGCCGTAGATTCGAGATAATCGTTTCTAATCAATGAGATTTTCTCGGTATCGGATTTGAGAAGGACTTGGATTTGTAGATTTTCCGCCGCCAAGGATGCGAGCAATGTGGCCGAGCTTTAGATGTGTTAAAGATGAATCTTTTAATCAATCGGGGAAGGCTTTCTTGGAAGAACCATCGTAGATCTCGGACGATCAGACATGGGTTTTAAGGAACCAAGATGCTGCCATTGCCGAGTTTATGAGATGATTGCACGGATGGGCGCCAGGACCCTTGCAGCTGGTGCCAGGCGGGAAGAGGCGATCCTTCCGTGAGTTTTATCGGCGGCGACCCGTTTCTTGGCTTTGATCGTCGGCAGCTTTTCTTCGAGGATTTTCGGGTGACGATTTCGTCATTGACCGATTTTGACCCCAACACAAACTCTTTTCCATGGAGAGCTTTTCCCATTTGCGTTCTCCAAGTAAACCGGTGAAGATCTTGTTGATCTCTTCCTTGGTGTAGGTTTCTTGCACCAATTCTCTTCTTGTAAATGAACTAGCGTGCTCTGGTAGACAGATGTAGGAGTGCTCGTCCATTGAAGTTCTTTGGAGCAGTTTCTTGATGTCGTCTTTAGAAATTCTGATGACGTCACCATCTATTCCTCTAGCAAAACCATTCTCGTCTCTGTAGACCCCATACTCATCTCTCTGCTCCCAAAAGAATTTTCAAACTCCATATCGAAAGGCTCTCTTTCCGAATGCGGGACACTTATCGATCGATGCGACACAATCTGTATCGATCGATTTCTGTTGAAGATATGGATCCTTCCTGTTGAGATGGTTATCCTCAGCTTCCTTTGGCTCGGTTGTTGTGTCTGCCTCCTGGTGCTGATAATGGTGGTCTGGTCCGTAGCATTGTTGCTGGAATAGGTTGTGGGATCCATTGGCTAACTGTAGGACGTCTGCAATGTCTTCTTTGGATATGTGGAGTGTTCGTCCATCCATTGAGCGTGCAAAGCCTTGTGAACCCTGAAAATACCAAACTCATCCGGGATTCGATTTCCGAAATTAAGTATATTTGAATGTATTACCTGGGATGGTTGGTTGTATGAATTGGTCGATTGCACTGGTTCTGAATCGGTCGATGGTTGTTCAGGCCTATCGGTCGATTGTACTTGTGCCATGTCGATCGATGAGACTTCTTCGGGTTGGGTGATGTATGTTGGTGTGGCGGTCTCCACTTGAAGCTCGTACTGGTAATTAAACTTGCCCAGCTCCCAATTGAGTAGTCTCCGTCTCGCTTGTTGTTGACTGTGTTGTCGAATGATGCGAGGCAAGTAGTATCGATCGATGGGGAGAAGGCCCTGTCAATCGATGTCGTGATTCTGAGGTTGTGGTGGAGAAGTCGATCTTCATCTTCTCGGAGGTTTTGACATTCTATAGCTCTCTCCTCCTCGTAATCATCAGTATACTCCTCGATATGAGTAGTATTTGCAGCATATGGTGGGATGTAGTAGTCGTTCTCCCACGTGTTTACTTCGAAATCACCTTCTGGAAACTCCTCCTCGATCTTATTGAATAGTGAATCGATCGATGACCATGTGTGGCTATCGATCGATGTCTGTTCACCAAAGATGATCGATGAGACTGTCCTACTATCGATCGATTCTGCGGTCTCTGTCTCGTATTCGCCTTGTGATTCATATTCATCTCCACAATAGCAAACAGCTACAAGGTCTGAGTCGTCTTGGATCTTTTTAGGGACCTTGATGACTCGTACTGGATCATAGTAGACCGTAGGGTTGATCAGTGTTAGGCACAGTTTTTTTGTCTGAAGGTTGCAGACTGCTCCAACTGTGGCTAGGAAGGCTCTTCCAAGTAGCAAAGAAGTGGGTAGGGTTATCTTGACGTCCAAGACATGGAAGTCTACTGGAATTAGGGCTTCTCCTATGGTAACCTTGGGTTCTCACAATTCCTCCAGAGTTCTGCTGAGAACAATCCACAAAGATGAACGATTCTTCAGTAGGCTCTATCTTCAGACCTAGATGGTCTGCTATCACCTTGGGCAAGATGCTAACTCCAGATCCTGTATCACATAGGGCACGTGGGAAATTGATCCCATGGACTGAGCAAGGAACAACGAACTTCCCTGGATCACCCTTCTTCTCTAGTTTGATCCTCTTCTTCATACTTTCTCTGACTTGGTTGAACATCCTCTTGATGTCTTCTTCTGTCTGAATCACTTGAGTCTCTAGTTTCTTCACATGGGTACTCAAAGCATCAAGCTTTGTATTCAAAGTGGTGTAGACAGCGTCGATCTTTCCATTGAAGTTCACCTCTAACTGCTGCTGGCTTTCAAGAACTTTGCTGAGCATGTCTTCTAGCTTTCCTTCCGGGGTTGGTGTGGGTGGTTTCATGTAAGATGAGTTTCCATAACTCCTGTTGTTGTTGGGGTTGCTGCTGTTGAAGTTTCCTCTCTGTCCTGTGAAGTTTCTGTTTCCTTGGTTTCCAGACCTATGAAATCCGGTTCCACTGATCCAGTTGACTTCTGCTTGTGTGTAGTCATCTTCTTCATCAGCTTCTGCATCCTCCACTGAGCAGATTTGCTTTTTTAGCAGTTTCTGAACATTGTCAAGTGTAGCTTGTACCTCATTTATCTGTTCCTTTCCAAGGAACGCTGCAGATCTTGATCTTACAATGTTCTTTGTGCTGTTGCTGGATGCTAGGTTGTCTATCAGCTTCACAACATCTTCAGGATTCCTCGTAGTGAAGTTGCCTTCACTCGCAGTGTCTAGAGTCATCTGATATTTCAGTGCGATGCCTCTGAAGAAAGTGCAGAGCAGCTGCACTTTGTTGAATCCATGGTGTGGGCAGTCTCGCTGGTAAGATTTGAATCTGATCCAGGTATCCTTGAATGACTCTCCAGGCTTCTGATTGAATGTGGCAATTTTCCTCCTTAAGTCTTCAGCGCACGCATCATCAAAGAAGTTACGCAAAAATTCATTTTCGATGTCGCTCCAGGATGTAAGAGATCCTGGTGGTAGCTTCTTAAGCCACTGCAAAGCTTCTCCAGATAAAGAGTGTTTGAAGAGCTTACAGAGAAGGTAGTCCACAGGGACTCCATTGGCTTTGATAGCAAATATGAGATCCTCAAACCTCTCCAGATGGTCCATGGGATGCTCACTGGACAGCCCATAGTAAGGTATCTGTCCCACAAGGGTGTAGTACTGCGGCTTGAGCTCGAAATCGCCTCTGAATAGCGGGGGGCGAATGGCTGATCTGTTGGTGTAGAACTGATCTGGACGGTTGTAGTCAGCTAGTGTTCGAGCAGCCTCTTCTACAGGTTGAACGGCTCCTGTAGGTGCAGTTTCAGGCTCAGGGATTACTTCATTCTGAGCGTTGAGTTTCTGACCTGCTTCATTACGAAGGTGACCTTCTTGGTCCCGCAAGTCTCCATTCTCATCTCGTGTGAAAATAATAGGCGCAACCATGACTCCCGGAGTAGTATCGATCGATGTACGGTTAGGGGTATCGATCGATATCGGATGAAAGATGTCGGTCGGCGGTGAAGTAGCGTCGGTCGGCGTGAAGGTGCGGTGTCGATTCGACAAAGCGGTGTCTCGGTCGGCAGGGTGTGTCGGTATCGGTCGACAGGCAGTTGATGGCATTGATCGATGCGGAACGGATTTCCTTGCGGATTGAACGTTCCAAGCTAGCAGGGTTTTCTGAGAACAAAAGTTGGGATTCTTTGTTGCTTCTGGTGCTGCTGGGCATGTACCTGAAAAGACAAGAAAAAAAAAATTTGTGTCAGAAAACCAATTAAAACAAAATAGAAATAACCTAGACCTAATTAGATTAGATCCTATTGTATCAAAGCTCCCGACAGCGGCCAAATTTGATATCACTCAAATTACCCAAAGGAGTGACTTTACTCTCTCAAATAAGAGGTTCAGTTGTAGTACTTAGGGATCAAATCCACAGAGAGCTAGTGTACAAATAAGATGCAATCTTAATGACTATGCTAGGTTGAAAATAGTTTAAAGTAAAGTGCAGGTTTGCTGAGTAAGGATGAGATTACTCAGTTGAAAGGATTTGGTTTTGAAAACAATAAAGAAAAGTAGTTAGATTCAGGGTAAGTATTCAGGAATTCGGGATTATAAATACTATAAAGGCTAACAAGTTGCTTGCATGATATGTCAGAGCTCAACACTTCTTAAATGAATCCATCAGCTATCGCATTATTTAGACCATCTATTACTTAGATGCTAAATGGTGTTGCGGTCGGCTACTTCTGCCGCTGGTATCGCTCGATAGTTCGATAGGAATATCGACCGATACACGTCTAGCTACGTCGATCGATTACTCTATAGGAGTATCGATCGATACGACTCTAAGCAAGCTTTATGCTGAAGTTGATACAATACTCACCATGATCTTAGATCAGCTGTGATATCTCAAGAGGGTCATAGCATGTTTAGGATGTTATCAGGTATTGCATGTAATAAATCAATGCAATCCAAGTTCATGTTCTAGGTAGCTAAGCAAGAAAAGCATTAATGAATAATCCTAACAATAAATATCACAACTATAGCAATTATAGGCTGGGGCTAATCCCTCATATCCTATTTAAACCCTAAATCTAACAAGTGAATCTACTCAGACATGACTAAGTAGTTCATAGCAACAAGGTAATAATAGAGTTCATGATATATTAGAGGAATGAACACTTAAGTTACAATCACAAATCTCTTTGGATCTTTCCTCTAGATCTAGAATCCTATAACCTTTGTAAATAAAGAACTGAAAGAAAATGAGTAGAAGTAGAAGAAACTCTTAAAACTTCTATTACTGTAAAAGATTGTATATGAAAGAGACTTGAATGAAAAGAAAGCTTGTTTTTAATGCCAAAACACTTAGGCATATAAATATATGAGTTCATTAGGTTAAAAAACTCGTCAGGGGCATTCTTGTAAAATGTGATATCTTGGGCTTCAAGTTCGGCCAGGTCCAACTTGTCTTTCAGCCGCCTCCGTATTGATCGATAGTACAAGGTGTACATCGATCGATTATGGTCTCGATGTATCGTCCTTCGGCTAATGTGTGTCGATCGATTGCACAGAGTGTGCATCGATCGATGTGTAATTCTGACGTCGACCTCTGGTCTTGATCTCGGGTGAACTCTTCTTTAAGCTCCAAAAAGGAACCTAAAACATCACTTTTCTCCAAAATGCTTCTGAACCTGAAAACATACCTAATAGACTCCAAAACATAGATAATAGTAGTAAAAACACTCATATACGAGGGGTAAAAACTGGTAAAATCCATGCTATATCATCAACCTTCTAATCTACAATCACAACATCATCATCAATGTTGATGGCCACCCCCCCCACCTAGTTGCTCACCATCCTTGGGGAGAGCTCTTGGAGGTAACTCTCTACCACTTCTCAAGGTGATTGCTTTTATTGGCTCCTTGGGGTTTTGCTCGGCCTTTCCTGGTAGTGTTCCTTGTTGGCTTAATTTGGCTGAGAATTCATAGAAGCAAACTGACTCTCCAAAGCTCTTATCTTATTGTTTAGCTCAGTATAGCTGCTATCAATCTTGGAGTGAACAGTCTTCAACTCATGGCCAATGTCCTTTGCTGTTCTAGCTTGACCTTCCAGTAAGTGTTTGAACATAGCTTCCATATTTGAATCTGGAGCTTTAGCTTGGGAAGAGTTACCTTGAGCTTGAGTAGACTGATTTCCTTGATTGGTAAAACCAGGAGGAGGATTCTGCCTAGGCTGGTAGTTCCCTTGCTGAGTGTTTTGCTTGGGTTGATAGCCTCCTTGCTGGTTGTTAGGATAAGACCTCTGCTGGTAGTTGTTGTACTGAATGTTAGGCTCCTTCCTGTACGAAGTACCATTGTTGTTGATGAAGCAAAGCTCTTCCTGCCCTTCTAAACCATCAACTTCATTAACCTTAGGAGGAGCTTCTTGACTAGGACCATCCACAAAGTTTATCTGCTCCTGTTTGGCTTGGTTAGCAATCAGCAAGTCTATCTTCTCCTGCAAGGATTTGATTTCCTTCTTTGTCTGGTTGTCATCAGCTCTGGTGGTTCTATCAGCTCTGTCGTGCTCTACACTGTAAACTGAGTCACTCTTCACCATGTTGTCAACCAGATCCTCAGCATCTTCTTCAGACCTGCCCTGGAAGAATCCATTGCTTGCTGTATCCAATCTAGCTCTGTACTTAGAAAGGGCACCTCTGTAGAATGTGCTCAGCAAGCTCTCCTTTGAGAAGCCATGGTGGGGGCATTGAGCCTGATAGCCTTTGAACCTCTCCCATGCTTCACTAACGCTTTCCAAATTCTTCTGCTGAAAGCTAGAGATCTCATTTCTCAACTTGCTGTCCTTGATGTAGAGAAGAACTTCTCCAAGACGGCTTTCTTGCAATCATCCCAAGTGGTGATGGAGTCACTAGGTAGAGATTTCTCCCATTGGCGTGCCTTGTCTCCTAGAGAGAAAGGAAACAGCTTGAGCTTGAAGGCATCTTCTGACACACCATTGGTCTTGGACAAGCCACAATAGCTATCAAACTTGTCCAAGTGATCAAATGGATCTTTTACAGCCAGGCCATGGTACTTGTTGTTCTCAATCACATTCAACAACCCTGACTTGATCTCAAAGTTGTTAGCTTCCACAGCTGGTTCGCGGATGCCCGTCCTATGACCATGAATGTGAGGACGGTCATAGGTGCCAAGAGCTCTAGCTAGCCGCTGTGGGTGTAGTTGGTGGCGCTGTGGTCCAAGGTTGTCAGCTCCTTGACCATTGCCATCTTGAGCAACTCTGTCTTTTGGTTGATGCTGGTGTTCATCCATCTCAAACCCCAACCTCTGAATATGAGCCTGTTGCTCTTCTTCTCTTCTCCTTCTTGCTATTTCCCTCTCAAGTGTAGCTATCTCTTCAACAGTGAGAACAAGGTTAGTTGCACCCCTGCTTCTTGTGTTCATACACCTGAAAGTCAAAGGACAAGGCAAAAGGAGAATCAATATCACAAGAAAAGAAAAATGATTTAGTCTCAAGCAAGTGACTAAATCCCAATGTCACAATCAACTAAGAATTTGGCAACGGCGCCAATTTGATGAAAGGACTTTTCACGTGTCCTAATCAAATGATGTAGTATATAAAATTGTCGAACCAGTTCTAAGTGATCACAAAGCAAAGGGAATGCAAGCTTATGCTTAATCTAAATGCAATCATTAAGGGAGATGATTATTAAACTAAAACAATATCTAAAATGCAATAAAAGATAAAACTTTCTTTCTTTATGAGGAGATGAGACACATTGGTATAGGGACTTGATCTTAAATGATTAAGGTTCAATCCAAGATGCCAACTTTTCAATCAGTCTAATTCCTTATGCCTAGACACTATGCTTGAACAAACTCTATCCCTAGATGAATGCTCTTTTCCAATGATCACCCAAAATACATCAAATCCCTTTGACTGTAATGATCAAAGCAAACATTAAGAATGAGTCTAATAGTAATCCTAGCTTCTTTAACAACTAATCCCTTAGGTAAAGCAAGCTAAAAGCATAGATGAGTTGGTTCAGGCATTTCATAGAACACCTTCCGGGCATGAATTGGCTATGGCTCTATATTTGAGAGGCCAACTCAAATATAACATTAAGAACACAAAATCAAGCAAGGAAAGGATAGATCTAACACTAAGTACCTTGGATCTACACTTAATCACTCTCAATCACCCTAACCCATGAATCTTAAATGGATCTATTCACTAATCCACATGCTTACTCTTAAACCCATAAGAGATTCAAGCTTAAACATGTAGAGAAAGAAAAGAGATGAAATCAAACAATCAAGAACACAAAGATGAGATGAGATTATGATTCAAAGAAAAAGCTTTACTCAAAAGGTTTGTGTTCTTAGAGAGAAAATAACATAAGTCCCATATTAGGGATAACAAGAGTATTTATACTAGGTTTAGAAAACCTAGGGACATTATTACAAATTACTAAAAAGTCCTTGGAGTCTAATTGGCCTCAGCCATAGGAAGAAGGCTTGAATTTTCGGTCAGGGGTAAGCCACATGACCTAACCCGGTCCTGACTACCCAGTCCAAACTTGTCTTGGTCGTTGTCCAGCCCGTCCGGGTTCAGCACCCCGGTTCCTCCTTCCCGATCGTCCAGACATGTCTTGATCCATCTCTTCCCGACCGGGTGTGTCAGGCCGGTCCATCCTTCCCGGTCATCCGAACGTGCTTTGCTTGTGTCCTTCCCGACCGGGTAAGTCCAGCCGGTCCATCCTTCCCGATCAGACGCGTCCTGCTCGTGTTCTTCCCGACCGGGTGTGTGTGGCCGGTCTGTTCTCCCCGGTCCGGACGTGTTCTGCTCAGTGTCCAGCCGTCCGGGTGTGTGTACCCGGTCTGTTCTCCCCGGACGCTTCTCTTCCTGGCCGGGTTCCTCTCTCTTGTCTAGTTTCCCGGTCCATCTTCTCCATCTCATGAGTTCACTTCTCTTTTCATAGCCAAACTTGAATCTTCACTTCTTTTTGGGTCATAAGGTTCCCAAACACCTAGAATCACACCAAAGCATACTCCAACACCTGATAAGGACAAATGAATGCAAAATGATCCTAAAAATGCCTAAACCTTAGCCTACAAGAAAAAGAATGCAATATAAAGATGGCTAAATCAATGAAAATATGCAAGACATCAGGCACCCGAGGCAAGGCCACCTGGCCCAAGGGCGAGGACGACCCGTCCGAGGTCACCTCGCCCAAGGGCGAGGACCACCCGACTGAGGTCCTCTCCCCCAAGGGCGAGGACGACCCCTCCGAGGTCACCTGCGCCCGCAGGCGAGGATGACCTGTCGAGGTCACCTGCCCGCAGGCGAGGATGACCTGTCCGAGGTCACCTCGCCCACGGGCGAGGATGACCTGTCCGAGGTCACCTCGCCCTTGGACGAGGACAACCTGTCAAAGGTCACCTCGCCCACGGGCGAGGACGACCCGTTCGAAGTCACCTCGCCCACGGGAGAGGACGACCCGTTCGAGGTAACCTCGCCCACGGGCGAGGACGACCCGTTCGAGGTCACCTCGCCCACGGGCGAGGACGACCCGTTCGGGGTCACCTCGCCCAAGGGTGAGGACAGTCCCACCTCGGCCAGTCCGACTTGAACCAACTCCCGTCCCCTCCGTATGGTCATCCAAGCCACGTACCTAGTACCTCTCGTTTTGTCTTGATTGGAGTTATATTCAAAGTTTTATGACTAAAACTGTGAAGGATTGTTTTTTCGATTAAAATCTATCTTATAAAACAGGGACGGTTGGCTCGAACACCAGTTCCCTCAGCTATACGAATCTTTTATGGAAACAAAGATCTTTCCGAGAAATCTTGTAAAGGTCCGAAGGCCTAAAAACGGCCCGCAAGGGTTCAAACATGCCTGGAGACCCATCTACGATTTCAAGAAGGAATTCAGGCCCAAAGAGATTATGACGGTTTATCTTGTCTTATGAAATAAGATAAACGTTAAGTTTCCAAAGATAAATGTAAAAGTTTGGGAATAATTATGAAGATCGACGAAAAATGGAATATTCCCAAAAGAGATAAACTTGGGCCCAAAGGCAAAGGGCCACCGACCTAAACACCCATATAAGGAGAGCTGGGGCAGAAGAAAAGCGATCCGAGATTTTTAGACATAGAGAACTCCTGTTAGCTTAGAGAACTTAGAACTTAGGTGGTTAGACTAGCGAGGCCAGGCTTAGGACGTTTTGCCGCCTTTTGTTATGTTGTTCTATCTTGTTAACATATCTCTTCTCTTCTCGGAGAAACCTTGTATTCATATAAATCGATCAATAAACGCCTCTGAGCGACTTTTTCTCTTTGTTTTGCTACCTGTCTACTTTTTCGATTTCAAGTGATTACGCAGAGAATCCGGACCTTCAAGGAAAGTCAGGTTCACTTGACCTTCCTCCATCTTTATTAACAAAACTCGACGGTGTGTATTTCGGTTCCCATAGTTTGGTGCTAGAAGGAGGGGGGGGTCAGATTATCTAACTCAAAAATCACCAGTCGATTAAGATTCAGTATGTCTGCACTAACCACATACGATGTCATCTCTTTCAAGGATCGAGCAACGGCGACCAGGCCAAACCTCAAAGCGATCTCCTTGTCATCGAGCTGACAATCCAGGAAATCGATGTAGCAAGAGTATTGGTTAACGCCGGATGCTCGGCCAATATTATCTTCAAAAGCACCCTCGAGAGAATGGAAATCGACCTATGCGCTATCACGGAAGATCCCAGTCAGCTATTTGGACTCTCGGGAGATGCTACTGATGACAAGACTTTTTCTAGAGTCCTAATCAAATGTTGTAGTATACAAGATGTCAATCCAATTCTAAGAGATTCTAATGCAAAGGGAATGCAAGTTCATGCTTAATCTAAGTGCAATCAAGATGAGAGGATGATTATGAAACTAAGACAATATTAAAAATGCAATAAAAGAGTGAACTTTCTTTCTCAATGAGGCAAGGGGGTTCTTGTGACAAGGGAACTGACTTTGGGTGATCAAGATTCAATCCAAGATGCAAACTTTTCAATCAATCTAATTCCTTATGCCTAGACAACAAAACTAAGCAAGCTCTATCTCTAGATGGATGCTCTTTTGCAATGATCACCCAAGTACACCAAATCTCTTTGGCTGTAATGATCAAAGCAAACATGGAGAATGAGTCTAATAGCAATCCTAGCTCCTTTGACAACTAATCTCTTAGGCAAAGCAAGCTAAAAGCATAGATGAGTTGGTTCAGGCATTTCATAGAACACCTTTCGGGCATGAAATGCCTATGACTCTATCTTTGAGAGGCCAACTCAAATATAGCTTGAAGAACACCACATCAATTCAAGGAAAGGATAGATCTAACCCTAAGCACCTTGGATCTACACTTAATCACCCTTAGTCTCCCAAGCCCATGAACCCTAGATAGATCTACTCACTAATAGCCATGGAAAACCTCAAAATCAATGATGATTCAAGGCTAAACATGATTAGAGAAGAAGATAATCTATTAAACACAAAAGAAATGAGGTAAAAAGAATCAAAGATCCAAACTTTCTTCAAGATCTTATTATGTTTTTGAGAGAAAAGAAGTTAGATCTCCAAAAGAGATTACATAAGTATTTATAAGAGGCTTGAAAGCCCTTAAAAACATAAAAAGAAATGACTAAAATGGCCCTGGGGTCATTAAATCGCGGCCAGACATGATAAAAACGCTCAGGGTAAAGTCCCGGATCCAACCCGAGCATCCTGACCCGAGCAGAAAAATTCTTGTCCAAACCGGCCGGCCGCGCGGGTTCACTGCCCCGAGCATCCTGACCCGCGCATTTCTGTTCCTGCCCGGGCTTGTTCGAGCCTGTCCTGTCCCGCGCACTCCAGGCCGCGCATGAACTATGTCCGTTCCCTTCAGGCCGCGCGGGTACTCTCACCCGAGCAGTCCAGGCCGCGCACCGGCCTATGTCCTGGCTGCCGTCCCGCGCGGGTCATGTGTCCCGAGCAGTCTGGCCGCGCATCATGGTCCGTTCTTGCCTGTCCCTGGTGTGTTCCGCGCGGGTACTCTCACCCGAGCAGTCCAGGCCGCGCGTCCGGCCAACCTGACATGCTTCAAGTGAATTGACCATAACTCCTCCAATACAGGTCCAAATGACTTGAAACCACTTCCATTGGAAAGCTAACTCAATTTTCTGTATCTCCACAAAATCTTAGCAGCAGGAGACATATCTAAGGCCTCTGTCCATGTTCATCTTTAAACCCCTCTTTTTCATCACAAAACTCCCAAACATCTTCAATATCTCCAAAGCGTGCTCCAACACCTAATAGGGACTTAAGATGCAAAACGAGCCTAAAGATGCCTAATGCCTAATCTAAATGAGCAAAAAATGCACAAGATATAATAGCTAAAAACATGTAAATATGCAAGACATCAACTCCCCCACACTAGACCTTTGCTTGTCCTCAAGTAAACTTTTCAAACACAAGGGAGATGGATGCATGGATGGGAGCAAAGCCAAAGGAAACACTCATAGCACTCAACCTGACATCCTAAAGAAACATAGCAAATAGCATGAGAAAAACTCTCTTATTATGCTCTAGCTTCACAAGGCCTATCAATTACTCTTTATGCCTCTACACAAGATGCAATGCCTATCAACCAACATGTTCTCTTAACCAGCCCTCACATTGATTCACACACACACACAAGGTGAAGTCTCACAAATGGGCACATGATCTCAATCATTTGGCTAGGTGATCAAATGGTCTAATAAGGATGAAAAGGAGGGTTCAATGCATCGTTTCAAGGTGGCAATCACTCAAAAATCAAGGAGCTTGATCATTATGCAAAATTTATCTAAGACTAGGAGCAATTCATGCATACATGGATCCCTCCTCATCATTCTACCCAATTCCTAAGTGATTACAAGATCTATACCCTTTTTATTCATCCCATAACCCAAAATGAAGACATACTCACATCACTCACCCAATGAACATTTTCTTTCTCATGATTCAACCTCTAAGGACCTCTATTCACATTCTAAGTTCTAACTCCTAAGTTTTTCCTTCCCCACTATCTTATTGAATCTTTCTTTCTTTCTTTTTTTTTTTTTTTTCTTTTCCATCTTCTTTTTTTTTATATATATATATACATGAGGGGGAAGGTCAAAACTTCAATCAAGAGCTTTTCATTTTTTTATTTCTAGGTCCCTAGGGTTTTTTTCTTTCTCAAAACTTTCTTTGTTCAACAATCTCAACATTGCCATATCCCCAAACCCAAAATGTAAACAATTAGTTAACAAACACTTCACTCACCATCCTAGAAGCTAGCTCAAATGATGACCCTATGCTAGCAAGAGATGAGAACAAATCCATGTCGCTCCCAATACTCTCAAGATTTTGCACATGACAAGCTATCAAAAGAGGCCTCACTCAAGCAAATCAATGTAGGCTTCAAAGAATGGATAGGGTTCAAGGGTAAGGGAGTGCCATTTGGGTTAACAAAGGGTGGTACAATGGAAAAAGATAACCCAAATGTGTAGGAGATCCACGATCAAGTATGCAAATACCCATATGCAAGAGAGATTAAGTTCATTCAAGTCCAAGTTCAGGATGGAGCTGGTCTTAAGAACAATGCCAATATCAAGCAAGCAAGCAAGTTTCAAGAAGGGTTTTCAAGGCTCAAAGCATGCAAGCTTTTTCTAAAGGTGCTCAAGCTACTTGATATGTTTAACTAGGGTGTCAAATTCAGCGCAAACGAGTGTTCTTTACAAGGCAATGCTTCATATGCAAATGAATGCATCCTATATGCTCTAGACTCAATCTTAAGGATGCAAGTGATGCAATCTACATGGTTCAAAAATTTAAAATTTTTTGGATTTTCTATGCACTTATGAATGTACAATGCAATGCATGAGACTCAAAATCACAAAGCAAACATGATCAAATATCCGGTACCTCCCCCACACTTAAATCACACAGTCTCCTGTGTGAGTAAGAGAGTAAGAGATACCTCAACAAGGCAAAATCAAATGTATATACAAGAAGGGTTGGAGTAATACCACACAAGGAGATTTGGGCATGGTGCCTGTGTCATGACTAGAAGCTGGCTTGGTTCATAGCAACTAGAGGAGGCTGCTACATGGATCATGGGGCTTAAGTGGTTCACCACCATTCTTCTCTCCTCTAGTGCTTTGCTCAACCTGAAAATCTTGACCACTTTTATTAAAAACTAAAAAGGAAATTCGAAATTGCAAAGCTATATACAAGGATAACCATGGGATTTCCTCCCAAGTGAGCTTGTTTTTAGTCACTAGCTTGACTACCTTTTCTCTTGGACTAGTGAGAAGGAGGGTCCTTCCCACCTTCAAGAGTGCTGGTGAGGACCTGGGAGAGAAGCTCTTGAAGCTTGATTGGGTCATCTTGGAGCTGAGGAGTGATGCTGGCTCTAGCACTTGAGAATGGTGTGGACCTGCCCTTATGCTTGATCTTGTACTCCAAGACACCATCTCTTAGCTTCTTTGGATGGAGAGTGAGAGTTTGTGAGAGCAAATCAAGAGGTGGAGGATGAGGCTCTTTCACCATCTTCTTCTTGCCATGAGTGGCCCTTGAGGCTCCACTCATCCCCTCTTGTTTAGCACTTTCCAAGTGCTCATCACACAACTCTTTTGAAGACTCTCCTTCAAGACCTTCTTTCTTACCAACAACCTCGTCATCTTTGGGCTTCTCAACAGCTTGTGCATCACAAGTGATTGTACCACAATAATCTGAGTCCAGTGGATGTTGGAGAGGATAGGAGACAGCTTTGTTGACATGCATGAGGGTGACCTTCTTGTTGGGAAAGTCAATGCAAGCTCCAACAGTTGTGAGGAAAGGAGTGCCAAGGATCAAAGGGACTCTTTCTTCAGATGCCATCTTCAAAACAGTGAGGTCAATAGGTATGGTGCATGATCCAATCTTCAAGGGAAAGTCCTTGATTATGCCAAGGGGGGTTGTAGAAGAGGAATCCCCAAAGGTGAGAGGAGGAATATCTGTTTCCATGCTTTCAATTCCAATACTCTGCACCATATCCAAGGAGATAGTGGGCCTACTCTGTAACATGTAAATATGCAAGACATCAGCTACCATGGCCTACGGCTCGATCAGCTGCTTGGTTATAGCCGGGAGCATCGCCAAAATCGCGGAATTCGTAGTCGTCGATCGCCCGACATCATACAACGCGATCATTGGGACTCCATGGTTAAATTCCATGCGCGCGATTCCTTTGGTTTTCCACATGTGCCTTAAGTTTCTGAGTCCTCACGGGATCGAAACTGGTAGGGTATTTTTGTGTACAAGTGATTCGTGCTCAGCACTACGGAATGATAGGAAGAAGGAGACTGGTCGTCGTGGTACTTTCTCCTGCTCCGTCGTGGATAAGTCAGGAGATCTGTTGGTGTCAAAATCGGTCATGACGGAATCAATGACTGAAAGTCTCTGGAAAGTATTTCTTAAAACAAAAGTCTGGATAATTTGAAAAGAAGTTATCACGAGATTTTCTCAAATTAGAATATCCACTCTGGTGAGGTCAGCGGTTATCTCGAAATCTACGGCTAAAGATCCTTCGAACTCAAAGATTTCCCGCCTGAGCGACTAGCGAGGGAAAGATCGGCAACGGAAAACCCACGGTGACAAAGAACCCTGGTGCGGCGGCACCGACCTGGCGCCGGCGGCACCGACCTGGCACTGGCAGCCGCAGCGTCACCACGAGCGGCCTGGCGCCGGCGGCACCGACCTGGCGCCCGGCGGCACCGACCTGGCGCCCGGCGGCACCGACCTGGCGCCGGCGGCACCGACCTGGCGCCCGGCGGCACCGACCTGGCGCCCGGCGGCACCGACCTGGCGCCCGGCGGCATCGCGTCGCGAGCGACCTGGCGCCGGCGGCACCGACCTGGCGCCCGGCGGCACCGACCTGGCGCCCGGCCTGGCGCCGGCAAGCCCATGGCGCCGGTTGGCGGCCATCGTCCTGGTCTCGGTCCCATCATGCTCGGTCTGATCCCATCTTGGCTTGTTTGATCGATCCTCGTGAGTTTGAATGCGATCCGCGACTCTGGAATGAACATCTTTCGATTCGGTTGGAATCGTCCTCGATGTTTTACGACAAGAAATAGAAGGATTGGATTTCTCGTAAAAGATATCGCATAAAACAAGATCGATTAACTCGGACATCGATCCTTTAGGCTATGCTGTTTATTTTACGAGAAAGATAGTCTTTCCGAGAAATCGTATAAAACGTTAAACGACTTAAGACAAGTCCACGGACTTATTTACGATTTTAAGAATTCAGGCCTAATCAGGCTATGACGGTTTATCCGATTTCCCGAACATCGGATAAACATCAAGTCACCAAAAAATAGGGGAAAACTCGAGGATAATTACAAAGATCGACGAAAATGGAATACTTCCTGAAGTGATAAACTTGGGCCCAAAGGCGAGGTCCATCATCCTAAGGCAAACCGACCTAGGAGTGGGTATATAAGGAGAGCAAGAGCAGAGGAGAAGAAGATCCAAAAATCCTAGATTGGAGACCTAGAGAGCTCCTGTTAGCTGATAGAACTTAGAATTTAGGCGGTTAAACTAGCAAGGCAGGCCCTAGAACGTCTGGCCGCCTCCTGCTCGCAAATCTCCGCTCCTCTCGGAAGGATCGGACAATTCCTTTACTTCAGAGCTCTGCACATAGAAACCCTAGGCGTTATCTTCGACATGCCTGTTTCTATGACAAACGCTCACACTAGACGAACCCGACCAGACGGTTCGATCTATTGTTCAACTCTTTCTAAACTGAACTACGTCCGACCTGATCCTCCAAAGGGGTACGTAGGCAGCCTTTCTTAAGGTCCAGTCGCAAATCTTAACAAAACCTTTTCCGCATTTATTCGGTCACTTGTCGTTGGCTGTCGCAGAGAATCCGGACCTTCAGGGAAAGTCGGGTTAACTTGGCTTTTCTCCGTTTTTATTCATTAAAATCAACGGTGTGAATTTCGGTTCCCACAGTTTGGCGCTAGAAGGAGGGGGGGGACGGATTACTCTTACTCATACGTCCGCAAAGCGCTTGATCGACCTGATGTCCGGAAATAAGAAAGAAAAAGTTGCAGTTTGCATCAACGATGGTAAAACACCTTCAGCAGCGACTGTTCCTACGGCCAACCCTTACGCAAACGCCACGGTTCTCGAGCAAATCAAAAACCTAGCCGCGGCTTTCCGCCACAGGAAGAGCACGAAAACGAGCTCGCAATTTCTCTATCTAAACAGAAAGGGCAACGATAAAATCTATCAAACCCCAAAAATTAGTCTTGTTACCAAGTTAGAGAAATCGCGAACGAGCAAGGTTTCTACGAAAACGTTTCTTCGAGAACCTCTCGGAAAAATAAAACTTATTCTCCTCGAAACCTTGGAAACCCTATATTACTCGCGGAACAGAAGCGGCAAATCGGTTCACGATTCCCACTGCCATACTTCTTACAAACAACTCTCGAGGAACAAGCGGGAAAGCGAAAGGAGGTCGGGCTTAATCTTACTAGGAAGACTTGACATAGGGTAAGATCAGTCTTCCCAGTCCGCCTTAGTAAGATCCACTTTGTTCTCCTTTGTCTAGATCAAAGTGGCTTCGTTTCGTCTCAATCGGAGTTTCGTTGAGATTTTCTGAAGGAACAAATCACTCTCGGCCACCTCGCCGTGGACGAGAACAACCATCACCAAGGTCACCTCGCCCATGGCCACCTCGCCTGTGGAAACCTCACTTTGCTCTCCTTTGAGTCTAGGTCAAGATGGTTTTCGTTTAGTCTCAATCGGGCTTCCGTTGAGATTTTACTAAGAAAACAATATCGCTGTCTCGACCACCTCGCCCATGAGAAGGATCTCTCTGTCCGTCATAGGGCGAGCCGGTCCTGTCTCAGTACCATGCATCTTTTCCTGAGTTTTCGTAACTTCGATATTTGACCGTGAGCCCGGGGATCGGCGAAGGAGCAACAACATCGGCGGCGCGAACCGACCACGCCCAGCGCCTGGCGCCGGCGACAGACCGACCACGCCAGCGCCTGGCACGGCGGCAGACCCCACGCAGCGCCTGGCGCCGGCGACAGACCGACCACGCCCAGCGCCTGGCGCCGGCGACAGACCGACCACGCCCAGCGCCTGGCGCCCGGCAGCAGGCCCGTCGTTCCCATCTGGCGCCCGGCAGCAGGCCCGTCGTTCCCATCTGGCGCCCGGCAGGGTCCTGGCGCCCATCCGTGCAGTCGTCTCCGTGATCTCGGGCGGCGGCAACATCTTGGTCCCTTAAGCCCATGTTGGATTGTTAGAAACACGGCGATTCTTCATAAAGCCTTCTCGATTGATTAACAAAGTTCATATTTTAAAATAAAGCTGGCAATATTTTCACGAAACACCATTAAGTAAAGTCATACAAGATCATATGAAGCGATAAGGACCTAACCAGTTGGCTCATAGCCTGGCGTGCTAAGAGCCTCACTTTCGAGTGGCGTCTTGCCCAATGTCTCCATTTGTCTAAAGCACCCACCTTAGCCTTCTTGAGTTATCGCCTACTTCTCCTCCCTTTGTTTCACAGATTCTGTAATGTTCATTCGGACACATTGTCAATTTAACCAGCAGTACGAAGAAAGCGAGAACAAGAACTTGGCGTTCATATCTCTCTTTCGCTCCGATATTCTCATCAGAATTTCATCAAAACCGATTCTCGTTCGGTATCAAACTTTTCAAAGTCCTTTGGCGATGAACCGTTAAAAGTCACAGAACAAAGAGGAACGGGGAAGAGGCAGCCTTGAGCGATCGATGAGACTAAGGCAGAACATGCAAACCGATCTAGTCTCTCGAAAACCGGACCACGATCGCCCGCTTTGTAAAAGCATACTCATCCAGCTTCCTAAAAGAAAGAAAAAGCGTACACAAGCCTTGAGGAAGAGCGGCTAACCTGCTTTCTTCGTAAAAGAAAAGGAAAGTAGGTACGATAATCCCATCTTGAAAACTTTTGCTTCAGCATCAAGACAAGCTTTTGAAAAAGCAAACTCGCGAGCAATAAGATTCGTCTAAAAGGCGCTAGCGGCATAGCCAACCGTTACAAACATATTCTTGAAAACTCTACGCCGCTCTCGCCGCGAACTCGCGACTAGAATCGTTATTATAGCGTCAGACTAATAGCCTGACGGTGAACTTCTGAAAATAACGAAATAACCTTTGGTAAAACTCCATGAGTAGTTGAAGCAGCTTTAGTCAAAGGTCGAAATCATAAGCGGAAACATCTCCGTGCAATCAGCGGAAACATCGCTACTTTGACAATCTGCAATTTTCTATCTCCATGAAACCGGTCATCCATTACTTTCCTATAACAAGAATATTTTAAACAAAACAGCCTATGAAAAAACATGATCGGTCTCATGCAAAGCGACCATGATGCGCAAAAGTGAATGAGGAAAACATAATCCGTGGTCGCGAATATCGTAAGTAATTTGTGAGAAACACTCTCCGGTTACCTTTGCGAAAACCCCCTCTTACATCACTTTTACGAAAAATCCTCTATATGGTCGAATCAATTCATACAAAGCAACTTTCGTAAAATAAACATAATGGGTCCAACGAGTAACTGTCATAGACAGTTTTTGCTCCACAAGGTTTCTGGCTCCTGCTTTCACTCCCAGCGGTTCGTCGAGCAGGAAATAATCACGCAGGCGAACCGCACATGTCCTGCATCGATCCTTAAACTTTTCCCCGGATAAAATGAAACGATTTTCATGCAACAAAAAGAATTTATTACGAGCCATTCATCGTATAACTAAGACCTAAAGTGGAAGATCGTTTCTAAAAGCCATCAGCCATAACTCAGAAAACTCCGCTATGCTTGGCATGTCTATCTCGGCAAACGCTATTTGGCCCTCGGCCAACTACGCCCTTCCGTAAAGCCCGGACCTTAATTCGGCATCCTCATTAAGGACAATCGTAAACTAACATGACCTTAATAAGGGTCATGGTCTGATCGTTTACCAACAAGTTCCTTGGTGATACGGCTGAATCTAGCCTCCATGCCAATCCAAAGCTACTGAGCGAGCACCGCTCCAATCACTTAACAGCTAAAAACAACGATCCACGATTTGTTCATAGAACGCCAAGTGACTATTACGCAAGCAATTTGTCGCATAACCCATAATCGGAAATCATACGATAAACTCTTCATACCAAAACTCAGTCCTAACAACGATATGGTTAACGGAAGATTTAAACTCATCGTCAATCGATTAAGTTCTATACGCCCCGTAAACACAGCATGAAAAGAAACACTTGTGACAAGGCTCTAAGAGTTATACGAGTCATCCTTAATATATACAAACAAATCCTGGAAGGCCAACACTTCACGGCACTGTGAATGTAGGCGGCTTCTCCTGGGTCGAACTTCGCGACCCCTTGGTCCAGCGTCCAAACTGAAACAACAGTTTCTGGCTGCGAACATTCGCAAAACATCTCCAAAGCCCGCGAACATTTCAACCACGAAATGCGGCACAAGGGAAACTCGACCTTCAGCACTGCGAGACGTCACTAATGCTCGAAGGACATTCTTTTCCTCAAAACATACAAACACACCTCTAAACGGTAACATGCCTCTAAACTGTCATCATGTCGTTGTTGCTTATCACAACAAACGCTATTTGGCCCTCGCCACCACGCCCTTCCAGAAGCCCGGACCTTAATTCGCATCCTCATTAAGGACAATCGTAAACTAACATGACCTTAATAAGGGTCATGGTCTGATCGCTTACCAACAAGTTCCTTGGTGATACGGCTGAATCTAGCCTCCATGCCAATCCAAAGCTACTGGCGAGCACCGCTCCAATCACTTAACAGCTAAAAACAACGATCCACGATTTGTTCATAGAACGCCAAGTGACTATTACGCAAGCAATTTGTCGCATAACCCATAATCGAAATCATACGATAAACTCTTCATACCAAAACTCAGTCCTAACAACGATATGGTTAACGGAAGATTTAAACTCATCGTCAATCGATTAAGTTCTATACGCCCCGTAAACACAGCATGAAAAGAAACACTTGTGACAAGGCTCTAAGAGTTATAATGAGTCATCCTTAATATATACAAACAAATCCTGGAAGGCCAACACTTCACGGCACTGTGAATGTAGGCGGCTTCTCCTGGGTCGAACTTCGCGACCCCTTGGTCCAGCGTCCAAACTGAAACAACAGTTTCTGGCTGCGA
Organism: Brassica carinata; assembly: GCA_016771965.1. Lineage (NCBI taxonomy): Eukaryota > Viridiplantae > Streptophyta > Magnoliopsida > Brassicales > Brassicaceae > Brassica > Brassica carinata. Next base: position 10,267,031 of record CM028694.1, read on the forward strand.
ACATTCGCAAAACATCTCCAAAGCCGCGAACATTTCAACCACGAAATGCGGCACAAGGAAACTTCGACCTTCAGCACTGCGAGACGCCACTAATGCTCGGGACATTCTTTTCCTCAAAACATACAAACACACCTCTAAACGGTAACATGCCTCTAAACTGTCATCATGTCGTTGTTGCTTATCACAACAAACGAACTCTAACGTCCTAAACAGACAAATAGCCGCCCTTCAAGGGGTAGGCTCTCTTGCATCCGACAAGGATAAACATAGCGCTATACAAGAAATCAAAATTTTGGTTTAGCTCTTCAGAAGGAAGTAGCTCGACTCACGCCTAGACAAATCATATAAGCCGACAACAATTCGCGGATTTTAAACGGTACGAGTCAGGTTAAAATCGCAAACAGGCAAAACGAAAGCCGATTTGTTATCGCAAAGCCTCAGTCCGAGAGTAAACCTAGGTCTTGCCCTAAACCCAGCCATGCTGGATCTTGACATCTCACAGACATAGTATGGTATACGAGATCCAAAAATTTGTCTCTTCACTTAAGCCTATTCGTTTCACGAACTCTTCGCGTAAATCGGTAAACCGCGGAAAATCTCGTTTTAAGGAAACAATAGGTACGGTGATCATCAGGGAACTAGGAATGAGACGACAACTCACACCCTCTTTCTCATACTTCGAAAAAACTGAAGTTCATAAAAAATCGAAAAAAAACGCATATTGGCCTCACAACGCCCAGACCAAAACAAATACATCAACAGCATCATGCTCGAAAGTCTCTCATGACACATAACCAGACCATATAAGTCTCGCTGGAAAACAGATCACAAGGGTCTTAAACTCCAAAACGAACTACGGAAGGCTTGATCCACTGCAACAAAGTGCGTGGGCAGCCTTCGAAGGCGCAGCCCCAATCTTACCACTTTCAGCGGAGCCTTTCAACCATTAATTCCGCCTATCTTACCTGACATGTATTATAATTTCCAAGAACATCCGCGAAGGTTCTAACGAGCTGGGGGCTAACTGTTGGTGTCAAAATCGGTCACGACGAATCAATGACTGAAAGTCTCTGGAAAGTATTTCTTAAAACAAAAAGTCTCGGAGGCGCGTAGCCTAGATGGAGGCTCGTGTCCAAGTGGGCACGTGGCCTAAGGAGCACGTAGCTCTGTACTTGATAGGAGTCGTCTGTTGTAGAGGGGCTTATGGCCTGGATGGATGGTAGAATAGTCGGTATGCTGCAGTGAGCCTGGAGCTTCGATATGCTTCAATGAGCATGGAGTATCTCTATCGATGAGCTGGAGATCGTGGCCTGAGCCAGTAGATGGGGTTGTCGGCGTGCTGTAATGGACAGAGAGCTTCCTCTGGCTGGTCGTGGTCGTAGGGCCCAGTCCTTGATCGGCGTATTGATGAAGGTGGTCTTCTAGGTATGATTTCTTGCCTTGGCGGCTGTGGAGTTGATGATCTCTGAAGATGAACGTGTTGACTCATGGATGGACGTGTTCACCTCCCTTCTTAAGGTTTATGAACCCTGTATTTATAGCAGAGGTCGCACCTCCTCTTAGAATTGGAAATATTCAGTATATCCTTAGATAATAGAATATTTTCATTATTCTTAAGGGCGGCCTATATATTGGAATACGTCCTCTTTCTCTTGGATTTAGGAGGATCCCTTCACGTCTAAGCTAATCTTCCTTGTATCAAGGAAGATTTCCATGTTCCCGGAAGAAAGGGTAGTTCCCGGGGTAGTTCCCGGGGTAGTTCAGGAAGGTAGTTCCCAGGGGTAGTTCCCGGAGGTAGTTCCGGAGTTCTTTTTAGCGGGGACCCGGAAGTCTAGGTCCTGGAACCCGGAGGAAGGAACCTGGTAGCTGGAGTAATCTCTTCATGGAATATTTTTCCCCAACAGTTTTCCCCTTAATTTCTGGCTTCATGTTTGAAGGCAGGAAATAACATGATCTTCTTCATAGGACTTCGTCAGTTTCATCGTCGTATCAAGCTCCTTGCTGAAGTAGGACGTCGGCTCGTAGCTGGGGCCATCAAGCTTTCTTGTCAGTACTGTTTAGATGTACTTGTGCTTTGTCCGGTTGGCATGATGTCGTGGTGTGGACCAATATGGACTTACATGCATGCTTCAATGGGCATGTGTTTGGTTGGAGTGGTGACGGTCATGTGGATGTAGTTGTACCCTTGATTATGATGACCTGGTAGTGGATAATCGGAAAAAAACACCATGTAGGACCTAGTAAACGTTCGAAGGGCGGATGACGCTGTCGCGCGGGATCAAACAGAGCATGTAAGACTTTCTTCCTCTCCTTTGTAAAGATGAGACGTTGCCCCCATGGTGGGGATTAGTCGGAGTTCGGCCAAAAGCTTGATGGAGAAGCCGGGAACGTCTGTATAAAGGGTGATGCTTCTGGTCAAAGCCCAGATGTTTGTACTTCTCCTGTAGCTACACTCGGCCTTAGTCCAGGCAGGACTTCACTTTGCATATCATATCACTCAAATTACCCTAAGGAGTGATTTATACGCTCTCAAATAAGAGGTCGAGTTGTAGCACTTAGGGATTGAATCCAAAGGGAGCTAAGGCACACACTAGATCTGACAGTTATATGATTTAGCTAGGCTAATAGATTATAAGACAGTAAATAAATAAGTAAATAAAGCAGTAAACAAGATGAACAAGACAATTGTTCAGCTTGGCAGAGAGTTGTTAACAATAAGAAGAAATAGCTAGATCTAGGGATGTATCAATCAAGAGATTCAAAACTACAATTCAAGGATGCCAAAGGTTTATAGATTCAATTATAGAACTCGATTTTAATAAGCAAGTAATCCAGCTTTCACGTGCAATTACTAATCACATGCCTAAGTCTTTGTCCCGGCTGTCGCACACAAACAAGGAGTGAGCATCGATCGATGCTATGGCCTGAGCGTCGATCAATACTACCTCTGCCAAGCATTAACGACCTAATCGATTATGTTCAACTAGATTTCTAGACCAACTATCGTATGCGCCTAGGTATCTAATCCAGCAGAGTTCGGGTTTCGTTAATTGATGGTACTTTCGTGCCTCTCAATTGTCCTATGATTCTAGGTTCAAGCAATTAGTCACACTGTCGTGCTTTTCTAACTACTCCAGATCCTAGTATTACAAATCACCCTGGTGTAGAGATCTATAGATAACCTAGCAATCCTAATTGATTATCAGTTTGACATTAAGCTCATGAAATCCCTAAACCTAACAAGAGAATTACTCAGACATGGAAGCAATAATAGAAATCATAGTTTGAATAATAATAAAATAGAAATCAATGATAAAACCAATTGAGTTCCAATCAATCTCTGAAGGAGAATTGATCTTCTCTCCAAACCCTAAGAGAAAACAATAGGATAGAATAATAGAAAGTGTAGAAAGCGTAGAAAGCATAGCCGTCAACAATGGCTTAGAAAACACATAAATAGGATTTTTGGTCGTCCAAGGGTATTTTGGTAACTTTGTGGTGGCTCCTGGACTTCAATCGGTCATAAAATATGCTCGGCCCATATTCTGAGATCCATGTCGATCGGCCACATCAAATATCTACTAACTTCAGAAGTACTCTATATACCATATCCTAGCTTAGCAACCAAATTCATCTAGCCAGCAACTTAGCAAATCCTGTCTGACTAACCCCTCTACTAACCTCATTTCTTTCATAAAATAAATGTGTAGGCTTTACCTTGGGAGTATCGATCAAAGGACACTTGGACTCTTACTCAATCAAGTTTCTGAATACATAGGTAGTCTTCTCTGACCCCATTCTTCCCTCTTTTCTCTCTTCTCTGAATCCTTTATAGTTTCAATTCCAATGAACATTTATGCTGATGCAGGCCATTCCCGTTCATCTTCACTGACATGTCTACTTTTTGTATCTCTTATTTGGCAATGTTTAGGCGAATAGTGGGGTCATCGGTAATGTACCTACCCCTCGCTTCCATAATGTGTGAACATCCCTTCGAAATAGAATAATGGGGTCATTGGTAATGTACCTACCCCTCCGCATCTCAGAAAATCATCTCAATCTTTTTTTTTCATGGATGCCGATGAGAGAGAGAGAAGGGAACCAGAAACACACAGACTTTTACCTTCCAGACTTGCAAGAGGAATCCGATCCAATGTATACAAAGCCCCAAGACAAGCAGTAATAGTCAAATTAGGTTGGAGGTCAGCTTTGGTTCCTTCAAACATTCTTAGCAAGTATGGTCATAGTTTACAGGTGATCCACTTTAGCATCCCTAGTACAATCTGTTGTCAACAAATCTAAGAGTGGTGCTAAAGAGTGGTTAGATAACACGTAAAGATTGAAAAAAATCCATTGTCCCCTTCTTGACTCAATAAAAACTTTTGATAAGACTCACAAAGTAAACTAATATCAGTAAACATCTCCCAGACTTAAATTATACACTGTCCTTAGTGTAAATCCAGTCGGAGTGAAGGGAAAAGTAAAAATTATAAGTACAAAATCTAACAAGTAAGAACGATAACCTGCTCGCTGATGTCCATGTCGATCGACCGAATCATGTGACTGTCGATCGTGTATGTTGTTGTTATGTCGATCGATATCGACATTGTCTCATCGGTCGACGTCAGAGTAATCGTATACTCTCAAAACATAACATCAGTAGAACCTCCCCCATACTTAAACAACACTGCGTATCATCATCGATTCTTGTGCAAACTGTCCTCCTTGGATCTTTTTCGTTTTACCTGATCTAAATAAAACACGAAAATTGAGTAACAATGAAAAGAAAACCATTTTTTCGGTGAACAGTGATTCCGCTACAATAACCCTTCAACAATAATTCTGCTACAGTAACTCTGCTACAGTAGCGGGCTACATTATCGATCGATGTCACTGCTATAGTGTCGATCGATGCTACAGTGTGTGGGAACCAAAATTCGCACCGTCAATGTATCGTATAAATAAGGAAAGTAGGAAAACATTAATTTCCCTGAGGTCCCGGATATCTGAGAAACCACACGCCAAGCAATCAGAACATGAAATAAAACGAGAATAATAATAAGGAATCGTAAAAAGAGCAAAGAAAGATCTTATTTCCGAATTCGCGTTTGAGCGTAACAACAGGGTAAGATGCTTCGGCTACAAGAGCGGTCGGCGAGATTCTAGTGTAATACCCGAAGGCGGCTAAACCTAATTGAGTCGCAGCTCGAATAGCAAAAACGGAAAAATGCCTAAATTGCTCTAAGTGCTAAGGTTGCTGTGAAAAAGTTATCTCCCTATGCCTCTCGTCTTGAACTCCTTATATACTCCCTTCTAGGTCGGTTTACGCCTTCCTCTTTTGCCCTTAAGCCGTCATAGTCCAAAAAATGTAGATATTCCATTTTTCCGATCTTCATGATTATCTGCGGAAACTTTCCATTTATCTGCGGAATTTGATGTTTATCTCACCAAGCATAACCGTCATAGCGTTTATGGGTTTTAGGAAATCGTAAGTGGGCCTTGAATCAAGTTTTAGAACTCTTTGGACCGTCTTTTGATTTGGGACGTTTATTACGGTTTCTTCGATAAAGATAATTTCTGCGGTTTTTATCGTAAAACCAGACCAAGGATTCCATTTGATTGGAAATCAAGAAATGGTTAAGCTGTGGTTTGTGGAAGGTTGTAATGAGGACAGTCGAGAGTTCATAGTTTTACATCGTATTGTCATTTCGGAAGATGTCGGATGCTACGGAAGGACCGTGACGCATGCATGTTTGGTCGCTATAGCGACTGAGCTTGTATAGCGACCGAGCCTGTGTTTGGGCACAGTCGCTGTAGCGACCGAGCTTCGTATGGAGCTTGGTCGCTATAGCGACCGAGCCTGTGTTCGGGCTCGGTGGCTATAGCGACCGAGCTGGGCGTGCTGTTGGCTGCTTTGCGATGATCAAGCTGAGCCTTCGCCGTTTTTGATCTTTCGTTGTTTCGAGTGATGAGATTTTAACGAAGATTCGATTTAGTCATAGAGTTCCTCGCAAGGATTCGATTTTTACGATTTATTTCGTAAAGAAATCAAAGATATATATTTTTAACGAACGTTTCGATACTAACTTCGTCGTGACGGTTTTCAACCCCAACAGTTAGCCCCCTAGCTCGTTAGAATCGTGTCGAGATTCTAGCGTGCGTTATGGCGAGTCGGAAGAGATAGTCGTATTGGGCCGAAGTTAAGTATTAAATAAGTTAAGTAAAAATATTCACACGAAGGGAATTCGTATCCAACATATGAATACATACATATTTTTTTAAAAAAGTTATACACCCATACCTATATAAATGTTGGGATCCTTTCCTCATTTTCTTCACACCTTTTCTTTCTCTCTCAATTTCCTCTCAAGATGTCTTCCTCTCAAGATGGCAAGAAGAGTTCCGATGTTGAGATGACTGAGGCTTAAGCTGGCTCGGCCGTCGAACCTACCTCGAGCTTGCTTGTGTGCGGCTATTTCTCCTTCCGCGAGAAGATGGCTCGCCGCAAGGCCGACGACGAGAATCAAGCTCCTCCTGCAACGGCGGACGTCCCAGCTTCTGGTTCTGAGGTTCTGATTCCGCCGGAGGTCGGAGAGCAATCTTAGCCGCATTCTCTCGGAGTTCTGACCCAACCCTCAAGGTCTTCCATGGTTCCGATTGTTGTTGACGACAAGGAGAAGGCTGTCGAGCAAATGCCTCCCCTTCCAGCTAGGAAGGAGATCGTTCTGGCTAAAGCTCTAAGCGCTGCTCGATCGCTTCCTTCGGACTTCGAAGAGGAAGTGTGCGACGCCCGCCGAAGGAGATTCTTCGCTGCCGGAGGGATTGCGTATTGCACCGGTGCTCCGTGGAAAGGTATGTTGCATAGGCTTTAACTTACCCTTATGTTTTGCCTTACGCTTAGTAATATGATTTTATCCTTGCAGTTCATCTCCCTGATCGATGGGATGATCAGCGACTGCAGCACTGAGTCGCTTCGCCTTGCCGGGGCTTCGGAGAAAGGCGGGGCCAGATATCTGAGTTCGAGACCCGCGATGGCGCTGAAGGATTCTACTCGCTAATGCATCAAGTTCAAGGAGCAGATTAGCGAGCTTGAGAGGGATCTCGGGAAGACAGCGAGTGCCTTGATCAAAGAGAAGAAAGCCAGGAAGGCTAAGGCTTCGGAGGCTCGTCGACTTCAGCGCCAGACCGAGGCCAGCGAGGAGCTGATGAGTCGCAGTGTTGAAGACGCCAAGGGTGCTTTGCGTACCGAGTTTCAGGCCCGTATGACGGGTTTCACTGAGATCCTGAGTTCCCTCGAGCGTGTTTACAGCAGGGACCAGACCTTGGCGGGCATGGATGGCGGGATGGCGGTTATCCGCGCGCCAAAGGCGAATCCCCTCCGTCTCTTCAGTCTGAGGAGGATGACTTATCAGTCCGTAAGGCTGATTTGGTGGCCGTGGACAGGAGCTTCGAGCTTTTGTTGTCTGACCTGCGATCCGAGTGTGCATTGGCTATCTGCGGAGGATCGAGCGAGTTCGTGGCTGGAGAGGATGGAGATGAGGAAGCCCCGAGCGAGGCGGGTGAAGGAGAGGTCTAGGTTTAAGATTGTGGTCTTTATTTTACGTGTTTTCTGAGTTTATGTTTGTTCCGGCCTCTAATGGCCGTGTTTTTATTTTCGGGACTGGCCGCTTGTGGCTTTGAATCCCTGCCGCACTGCGGCTTTTAATGATTGAACATTGGATTTTGTGTTTTTCATGAGTAGGAGAAAATTTATGAGTTGTCATCTCATAATTTTTTTTTCCAAGGTGGAATGTGGTATTCGAGGTCCGTTTCGAGAGTTTTTCCGCGACGTCGGGATGTCACAGGATTTTCTGAGGACGTTTGATATACGCACAGAGGCATGCTTTAGGATCTCGTATCTTTGATATCATGCCTTGAGATGTTAGAGACCAGTGTGCAGGGTTTAGGGCAAGACCTAGGTTTACTTCTAGATTTAGGGGGTGCGATGACTAACTCTTCTTACGTATCCCGTTATATTTTCAACCTGATTGCATACCGATTTATAGTCCGCGATAGGTTCTCGGCTTATACGACTCGTCTGGTTGGAATCGAGAATCTCTCTAAGGACAATTTTTAAGTCTCCTAGAAGTGCTGACCAAAATTTTGGATTTCTTTTATAGCGCTATTATCCTTGTGTCGGATGTACGAGAGTCATCTTTGTGGGACGACTTTGTCTGTTTAGGACGTTAGGAGTTCGATGTGATCAGAAACGAACTTGGTGGTAGATGTTACCGTTTATTACTTGTAGAGGAGCGTGAGTTTTCAGAGAGGAGTTTAGTGAGTTTTTTCTTTGGGAAATAATCCTCTTTAGGCGTTTGCGACGTCTCGCAGTGCTTAAAGTTGATTTTTCCTTATTAGTGGTCGAGGTTTTTTAGGACCTCACTGTCGGTTAGGTGTGGTAAAAAGTTTCAAAAATGTCTCGAAACTGGTCGGACATCTTTTTTTTTTGGTGGAGTATACGAGTGTGCATTATCGTACCTACTCCCCTTTTAGAGGGACAGCTGAGTTTGTCTTTGGACAAACTGCCTACGTACCCCTTTCGGAGATCGAGCCGTCTCGTAGTTCAGTGATTGAGATGTTTTAGTGATAATATTTTTTGAGATGCATGACGTTCCAAGTTCTTGGAATTTTCAAGCCTTGCATATTGGCTATTTCGTAGGAACCTGGTCGGACGACTTTTATAATCTTGTAAGGTCCTTCCCAGTTTGCTCCTAGCTTTCCTGCATTTCGTTCGGCCGTGTTCTGGAAGACTTTGCGCAAAACTAAATCTCCGACGTTGAATCGGCGATTTCGGATTAGAGCTCGGTCTCGCTGCTCATTGACGAGGTCGAGGTTGTCCAATAGTATGGCGTTGTTGATTTCTTCCCGTTCTGGGAGTAGCCTTCTACAGTTCAGGCTTCGACCTCTGCGGGGATCATACATTCTGTTCCGTATACAAGGGCAAAGGGCGTTTCTCCCGTTGCGCGCCTTGGATTCGTGCGATGTGACCAGAGGACTCCTTCAACTTCTTCTGCCCATTTTCCTTTTTTTCGTCCAAACGTTTCTTAAGTCCGTCAAGGACAGTCTTATTAATCGTCTCGGCCTGTCCGTTGCAATGTGGATATCTGGGAGTTGATTTGTTTAATCGTATCTTCCATTTTTCGCAAAATGCTTCAAATCGAGTAGAGATGAACTGGGATTCGTTATCTGTTACGATTTCGTATGGGGTCCCACGATGTCCATGGCTCAGCGCACGAAAGGGTATGGCGATGTGATGGAAGAAAGTTCTTCCGCTGGTCGCCGGATAGTCAGAGCGTGCCTCTGGCATTTTTCGCATTTCCGTGTGAATTTGTCGCAATCTCCGATCATCGTTGGCCAGTAATATCCGTGGAGTTTGATTTTCACGGCGAGGGACCTTCCACCAGAATGTTTTTCGCAGGATCCGGAATGAACTTCTTCCATTACCTTCCTTGCCTTTTCCCCCTCCAGACAAGTCATGAGTGGTCCGGAAAATTTCTACTTGTAAATTTCTCCGTCGACCGTTACATAACGAGCGGCTTGGGTTTGGACTTTTCGGGCTGCCCACTTCTCGGGGGGTAATTTTCCGTCGACGATATATGCTCGTATCGTCTCCAGCCATGGTGTGTCGCAGCCATATTCAGGTTTTTCCAATTTATCTTCTGATTGTACTGCGACTTCCTCCTCATTATCATCCTGACCTTGAATGAGATTGATGACGACGGGCGGTCCATGTTGGTGTCAAAATCGGTCACGGCGGAATCAATGACTGAAAGTCTCTGGAAAGTATTTCTTAAAACAAAAAGTCTCGGATAATTTGAAAAGAAGTTATCTGAGATTTTCTCAAATAGAATATCCACTCTCGGTGAGGTCAGCGGTTATCTCGAAATCTACGGCTAAAGATCCTTCCAAACTCAAAGATTTCCCGCCGCGAGCGACTAGCGGGGAAAGATCGGAAGCGGAAAACCCACGGTGACAAAGAACCGTGGTGCGGTTCTGCAGCGTCAGCGGGCGGCGACGCAGCGTCCGCAGCGGGCGGCCTGGCGCCGGCGACGCAGCGTCCGCAGCGGGCGGCCTGGCGCCGGCGACGCAGCGTCCGCAGCGGGCGGCCTGGCGCCCGGCGGCACATCACTCGAGCGGCCTGGCGGCGGCACGCATCCATAAGCCGGCCTGGCGCCGGCGGCAAACCCCGGCGCCCGGTTGGCGGCCCTCGTCCTGGTCTCTGTCCCATCATGCCGGTCTGATCCCATCTTGGCTTGTTTGGATCGAACCTGCGTGAGTTTGAATGCGATCATGGCTCTGGAATGAACATCTTCGATTCGGTTGGAATCGTCCTCGATGTTTTCGACAAAAACTAGAAGGATTGGATTTCGTAGAAGATATCATTATAAAACAAAGATCGATTAACTTGAACATCGATCCTTTAGGCTATCTGACTTATTTTCACGAGAAAGATAGTCTTTTAAATCGTATAAAGCGTTCAGCGACTTAAGACAAGTCCGCGGACTTACTACGATTATAAGAATTCAGGCCCAATCATGCTGTGACGGTTTATCCGATTTCGAACATCGGATAAACATCAAGTCACCGAAAAATAAGGAAAAACTTCGAGGATAATTACAAAGATCGGCGAAAATGGAATACTTCCTGAAGAGATAAACTTGGGCCCAAAGGCGAGGTCCATCATCCTAAGGCAAACCGACCTAGGAGTGGGTATATAAGGAGAGCAAGAGCAGAGGAGAAGAGGATCCAAAAATCCTAGAATCTAGACTTAGAGAACTCCTGCTAGCTTAGAGAACTTAGAACCTAGGCGGTTAGGCCAGCGAGGCAGGACTTAGAGCGTCTGGCGCCTCTTGTTCTAGTTTTATCTTCTCCGCAGAACCCTGTTCCTCTCGGAAGGATCTAACAATTCTTTTACTCAGAGCTCCGCGCATAGAAACCCTAGGCGTTATCTTCGACATGCTGTTTCTATGACAAGCGCTCATACTAGGCGAACCGCCCAGGCGGTTCGATCTCTTGTTCAGTTCTTTCTAACTGAACTTCGTCCGACTTGATCCTCGAAAGTGCGTAGGCAGCCTTTCTTAAGGTCCAGTCCCAAATCTTAAAAACCTTTTCGCATTTATTCGGTCACTTGTCGTTGGCTGTCGCGAAGAATCCGGCGGTGTGAATTTCGGTTCCCACAGTTTGGCTAGAAGGAGGGAAGGATTACTCTTACTCATCGACGCCAAAGCAGTCGAACCGAATTCGGAAATATGAAAGAAAAAGTTGCAGTTCGTCAGCGATGGTAAAACAACTCCAGCAGCGACTGTTCCTACGATAGCGCTTACGCCAAACACCACGGTGCTCGAGCAAATCAAAACCTAGCAGCGGCTTTCCGCCACAGGAAGAGCAGCGAGCTCGCAATTTCTCTATCTAAACAGAAGGGCAGCGATAAAATCTATCAAACCCCAAAATTAGTCTTGTTACCAAGTTAGAGAAATGCATAGCGAGCAAGGTTTCTCTGGCGTTTCTTCGAGAACCTCTCGGAAAATTAAAACTTATTCTCCTCGAAACCTTGGGAAACCCTATATTACTCGCGGAACAGAAGCACGGCAAATCGGTTCACCGATTCCCACTGCCATACTTCTTACAAACAACTCTCGAGGAACAAGCGGAAAGCGAAAGGAGGTCGGAGCTTGATCTTACTAGGACGACTTGCCATAGGGTAAGACCAGTCTTCCCAGTCCACCTTAGTAAGAGCCCACTTTGTTCTCTTTTGTATCTAGGTCAAAATTGCTTTCATTTCATCTCAATCGGGTTTCGTTGAGATTTTCTGAAAGAACAAAGTCGCTGTCGGCCACCTCGCCGTGGGCAAGGACAAACATTACCGAGGTCACCTCACCCTCCGACATGGCTACCTGCGCCACAGGGCGAACTCACCTTCGTTATCCTTTGAGTCTAGATCAAAGTGGCTTTTGTTTCGTCTCAATCGGAGTTTCCATTGAGATTTTACGAAGAGAACAAAATCACTCTCCCGGTCACCTCGCCCGTGGACGAGAACAACCATCACCAAGGTCACCTCGCCCATGGCCACCTCGCCTGTGAAAACCTCACTTTTCTCTCCTTTGAGTCTAGGTCAAGATGGTTTTCGTTTAGTCTCAATCGGGCTTCCGTTGAGATTTTCTGAAAAACAATGTCGCTGTCTCGACCACCTCGCCCATCGAAGGATCTCTCTGTCCGTCATTGGACAAGCCGGTCCTGTCTCAGTACCATGCATCTTTGCCTGAGTTTTAAGTAACTTCGATCTTTGAGTCCGTGTGCTCGGGGATCGGCGAAGCGGCAACAACAGCATCGGCGGGACCGACTTACGGGCGGCGACACAGCACGGCGACGACCGACCACGCCAGCGCCTGGCGCCCGGCGGCAGGAACCTGGCGCCCGGCGGCAGACCGACCACGCCAGCGCCTGGCGCCCGGCGGCAGACCGACCACGCCCGGCGCCTGGCGCCCGGCGGCAGGAACCTGGCGCCCGGCGGCGAACCGACCACGCCCGGCGCCTGGCGCCCGGCGGCAGACCGACCACGCCCGGCGCCTGGCGCCCGGCGGCGAACCGACCACGCCCGGCGCCTGGCGCCCGGCGGCAGGCCGTCGTTTCCGTCTGGCGCCCGGCGGCAAGGGTCTGGCGCCCATCCGTGCAGTCGTCGTGATCTCGGGCAGCGGCAACATCTTGGTCCCTTAAACCCATGTTGGATTGTTAGAAACCACGGCGATTCTTCATAAAGCCTTCGATTGTTTAACAAAGTTCATATTTTAAAATCAAGCTCGGCAATATTTTACGAAACACCATTAGTAAAGTCATACAAGATCATATGAAGCGATAAGGACCTAACCAGTTAAGCTCATAGCCTGGCGAGCTAAGAGCCTCACTTTCGAGTGGCGTCTTGCCCAATGTCTCCATTTGTCTAAAGCTACCATCTTAGCCTTCTTGAGTTATCGCCTACTTCTCCTCCCTTTGTTTCAGCGATTCTGTAATGTTCCTTGGACACATTGTCAATTTAACCAGCGATGCGAAGAAGCGAGAACAGGAACTTGGCGTTCATATCTCTCTTTAGTTCCGATATTCTCGTCGAGTTTCATCAAAAACCGATTCTCGGTATCAAACTTTTCAAAGTTCTTTGACGATAAACCGTTAAAAGTCATGAAACAAAGAGGAACGGGCAAGAGGCAGCCTTGAGCGATCGATGAGACTAAGGCAGAACATGCAAACCGATCTAGTCTCGAAAAACCGAGACCACGATCGCCCAGCGTTGTAAAAGCATACTCATCCTGCTTCCTAAAAGAAAGAAAAACGTACACAAGCCTTGGAAGAACGGCTAACCGTTTTCTTTAAGTAAAAGAAAAGGAAAGTAGGTACGTATAATCCCATCTTCGAAAACTTTTTGCTTCAGCATCAAGACAACGCTTTTGACAAAGCAAACTTTCGCAGCAATAAGATTAGTCTAAAAGGCGCTAAGCGGCATAGCCAACCGTTACAAACATAGTCTTGAAAACTCGTCGTCTCTAAATCGCAAACTTCGCGACTAGAAGCGTGTACCAGCGTCAGACTAATAGCCGCGGCGGTGAACAATGAAAATAACGAAATAACCTTGGTAAAACCCATGAGTAGTTGAAGCAGCTTTAGTCAAAGGTCGAAATCATAAGCGGAAACATCTCCGTGGAATCCTCGGAAACATCCATTACTTTAGGTATAACAAGAACATTTTAAAACAAAACAGCCTATGGAAAAACATGATCGGTCTCATGCAAAGCGATTTAGCGATGCATAAAATTGAATGAGGAAAACATGATCCGTGGTCGCGAATATCGCCAAGTAATTTGTGAAACACTCTCCGGTTACCTTTGAAAACCCCTCTTACATCACTTTTACGAAAAATCCTCTGTATGGTCGAGTCAATTCATACAAAGCAACTTTAAGTAAAATAAACATAATGGGTCCAACGGTAACTGTCATAGACAGTTTTGCTCCACAAGGTTTCTGGCTCCTGCTTTCACTCCCAGCGGTTCGTCCGAGCAGGAAATAATCGCAGGCGAACCCGCACATATGCTCGTCGATCCTTAAACTTTTTCCCGGATAAAATGAAGCGATTTTCATGCAACAAAAAGAATTTATCACGAGCCATTCATCGTATAACTAAGACCTAAAGTGGAAGATCGTTTAAAAGCCATCAGCCATAACTCAGAAAACTCCGCTATGCTTGGCATGTCTATCTCGGCAAATGCTATTTGGCCCTCGACCAACTTCAGCCCTTCCGTAAAGCCGGACCTGAATTGGCATCCCCATTAAGGACAATGCGTAAACTGACATGACCTTAATAAGGGTCATGGTCTGATCGTTACCAACAACTTCCTTGGCGATACGGCTGAATCTAGCCTCCATGCCAATCCAAAGCTACTGGCGAGCACCGCTCCAATCATAACGGCTAAAACAACAATCCACGATTTGTTCATAGAATACCAAGTGACTATTACGCCAAGCAATTTGTCGCATAACCCAGAATCGAAAATCATACAATAAACTCTTCATACCAAAACTCAGTCCTAACAACCATATGGTTAGCGGAAGATTTAAACTCATCGTCAATCGATTAAGTTCTATCGCCCGTAAACACGGCATGAAAAGAAACACTCGTGACAAGGCTCCAAGAGTTATCTGAGTCATCCTTAATATATACAAACAAATCCTGGAAGGCCAACACTTCCGCGAAGCACTGTGAATGTAGGCGCTTCTCCCTGGGTCGAACTTACGCGACCCCTTGGTCCTCGTCCAAACCGAAACAACGGTTTCTGGCTGCGAACATTAGCAAAACATCTCAAAGCCGCGAACATTTCAACCACGAAATGCGGCACAAACTTCGACCTTCAGCACTGCGAGGCGTCATTGCTTCGAAGGATATTCTTTTCCCAAAACATACAAACACAACTCTAGCGGTAACATGCCTCTAAACTGGCATCATGTCGTTGTTGCTGATCACAACAAGCGAACTCTAGCGTCTAAACGGACAAATAGCAGCCCTTGAGGGTAGGCTCCCTTGCATCCGACAAGGATAAACATAGCGGCTATACAAGAAATCAAATTTTGGTTTAGCTCTTAAGTAAAGGAAGTAGCTTCGACTCACGCCTAGACAAATAATATAAGCCGACAACAATTAGCGGTTTTAAGCGGTGCGAGTCAGGTTAAAATCACAAAACAGGCAAAGCGAAAGCCGATTTGTCATCGCAAAGCCTCAGTCGAGAGTAAACCTAGGTCTTGCCTAAACCCAGCCACGCTGGATCTTGACATCTCACAAACATAGTATGGTATCTGAGATCAAAATTTGTCTCTTCACTTAAGCCTATTCGTTTCACGAACTTTTCGTAAATCGGTAAACCGCGGAAAATCTCGCTTTATGTAAACAATAGGTATTGTGATCATCAGGGAACTAGGAATGAGGCGACAACTCACACCCTCTTTCTCATACTTGAAAAACTGAAGTTCATAAAAATCGAAAAACACATAATGGCCTCTAGCGCCCAGACCAAAACAAATACATCAACAGCATCATGCTCGAAAGTCTCTCATGACACATAACCAGACCATATAAGTCTGGCTGGAAAACAGATCACAAGGGTCTTAAACTCCAAAGCGAACTACGGAAGGCTTGATCTCTACAACAAGGGTGCGTAGGCAGCCGAAGCGCAGCCCCAATCTTACCACTTTCAGCGGGCCTTTCAACCATTAATTCCGCTATCTTACCTGACATGTCTTATGGCTCGCAAGAACATCACGAAGGTTCTAGCGAGCTGGGGGCTAACTGTTGGTGTCAAAATCGGTCCGGCGGAATCAATGACTGAAAGTCTGGAAAGTATAATTTGAAAAGAAGTTATCTGAGATTTTCTCAAATTAGAATATCCACTCTCGGTGGCGTCAGCGGTTATCTCGAAATCTACGGCTAAAGATCCTTCCAAACTCAAAGATTTCCCTTACGAGCGACTAGCGGGGAAAGATCGAGACAGCGGAAAACTCCGCGAGCGACAAAGAACCCTGGCGCGAAGCGGCCGCAGCGTCCGCAGCGAGCGGCCTGGCGCCGGCGGCAGCGTCCGCAGCGAGCGGCCTGGCGCCCGGCGACGCAGCGTCCGCATAAACCGGCCTGGCGCCGGCGGCAGCGTCCGCAGCGAGCGGCCTGGCGCCGGCGGCAGCGTCCGCAGCGAGCGGCCTGGCGCCGGCGGCAGCGTCCGCAGCGAGCGGCCTGGCGCCGGCGGCAGCGTCCGCAGCGGGCGGTATGGCGCCCGTGGCAGGCGTCCGCAGCGAGCGGCCTGGCGCCCGGCGGCAAGCCTGACAAGTCCTCGGACTTAATTACGATTTTAAGAATTCAGGCCCAATCATGCTGTGGCGGTTTATCCGATTTCGAACATCGGATAAACATCAAGTCACCGAAAAATAAGGAAAAACTTCGAGGATAATTACAAAGATCGGCGAAAATGGAATACTTCACGAAGAGATAAACTTGGGCCCAAAGGCGAGGTCCATCATCCTAAGGCTAACCGACCTAGGAGTGGGTATATAAGGAGAGCAAGAGCAGAGGAGAAGAGGATCCGAAAATCCTAGAATCTAGACTTAGAGAACTCTTGCTAGCTTAGAACTTAAAACCTAGGCGGTTAGGCCAGCGAGCAGGACTTAGAGCGTCTGGCGCCTCTTGTTCTAGTTTTATCTTCTCCGCAGACCCTGTTCCTCGGAAGGATCTAACAATTCTTTTACTCAGATCTCCGCACATAGAAACCCTAGGCATTATCTTCGACATGCCCGTTTCTATGACCAACGCTCATACTAGACGAACCAGGCCCTAGAACGTCTGGCCGCCTCCTGCTCGCAAATCTCCGCTCCTCTCGGAAGGATCGGACAATTCTTTTACTTAAGAGCTCCTCACATAGAAACCCTAGGCGTTATCTTCGACATGCCTGTTTCTATGACAAACGCTCATACTAGACGAACCCGCCCAGACGGTTCGATCTCTTGTTCAATTCTTTCTAACTGAACTACGTCCGACTTATCCTTGGAAGGGGTACGTAGGCAGCCTTTCTTAAGGTCCAGTCCCAAATCTTAACAAAACCTTTTCCGCATTTATTCGGTCACTTGTCGTTGGCTGTCGCGAAATCCGGACCGAGGAAAGTCGGGTTAACTTGGCTTTCCTCCGTTTTTATTCATTAATATCGACGGTGTGAATTTCGGTTCCCACAGTCCAATGCTTGGATGTCCGATGAATTTGACCGGGATTACTCTTTTAAGTCCTGGATCCGAACTCGATGCCAGGGCCGCGAGGGCGTCGGCTTGGGTATTCTCGGAACGAGGAATTCGCGTGAGGGCAAAGCAATCGAAATCTTGGCACAGATTTTTGACCAGTTTTAGGTACGCGTCCATCCTTTCGTCCCTAGCCTCGTACTCTCCACTGTACTGGCTTGCGACTAGCTGAGAGTTGCAATAGGCATGGATGTTTCGTATTTTCAAACTGTGGGCTAACCGTAATCCTGCAATAAGGACTTCGTATTCGGCCTCGTTATTCGACGCGTGGAACTCCAATATAAATGATTGTTCGAGGATTTCTCCGGTTGGCGATGTAAGGCGGATGCCGATGCCAGATCCTTGCTTGGAAGACGATCCATCAACGTGAAGGAGCCAAGTCGAATTCGGCTCTTTGTTGGTTATGGCTTTCGTTGGTAGTTCCACCAGAAAATCTGCGAGTACTTGGGACTTTGCACTTGTCCTGGGTCGATAATCTATATCGTACTCACTGAGCTTGACGGCCCATTTGGCTAGCCTTCCCGACTGGCTCGGACTGTGAAAGATAAGCCGGAGAGGGAAAGCCGTGAGGATGACGATGGTATGGGATTGAAAATATGGCCGAAGCTTTCGTGTTGATGTTACGACCGCGTATGCTAATTTTTCCATCAGAGGATACCGTGTTTCGGCATCCAACAATGTTTTGCTTACATAGAAAATTGGTTTCTGTTCTCCGTGCTCTTCCCGGATCAGGATGCCGCTTACGGCCGTCGCTGATACTACTATGTATAGAAATAGGGGTTCCCCTTCCACAGGTTTTGCGAGAACTGGAGGAGTCGCCAGATAACGTTTCAGCTGTTTCAAAGCATTCTCGCATTCGTCTGACCACTCAAATCTTTTGTTCCATCGCAGGATATCGTAGAAAGGTAAGCACTTATCCGTTTAGCGGGATATGAACCGGTTGAGTGCTGCGACTCTTCCGGTTAACCTTTGCACTTCTCGCTTGTTCTTAGGGGATGCCATCCCGATGAGTGCATCGATCTGTTTGGGGTTGGCTTCGATCCCGCGATAAGTTACTAGGTAATCAAGGAATTAAGCCCGATGCTACGGCGAATCTGCATAGCTGGGTTGAGTTTCATGTTGTCGCGAATTCAACCGAGCGAAACACTCCTCGAGATGGGTGACATGGTCGTCTGCGTGGAGGGATTTGACGAGCATGTCATCAATGTAGACCTCCATAGTTTTTCCGAGTTGCTCGGATAACATCCGATCGAGGAGTCTTTGATACGTCGCGCCAGCGTTCTTAAGGCCGAAAGGCATTACTTTATAACAATAAGTTCCGCGATCCGTAATGAACGCAGTTTTTTCGCGATCATCAGGATTCATCATGATCTGATTGTATCATGAGAATGCATCCATAAAGGATAAGAGTTCGTTTCCTGCCGTTGCTTCGACTAACCGGTCGATGTGCGGAAAAGGGAAACTATCCTTCGGGCAGGCTTTGTTGAGACCGGTAAAATCGACGCACACTCGCCATTTTCCGTTCTTCTTTTTGACCACGACGGGGTTTGCAAGCCAATCAGGATACTGGACTTCCGTTATGGACCCTACTTTTAGGAGTTTTTCGACTTCCTCGTTGACTGCGGTTGCCCGTTCGGGTCCCAACTTTCGCCTTCTTTGCTTGATCGGTTTGAACGCTGTGTCGATATTCAATTCATGACAGGTAATGTTAATGTCTATTCCAGGCATATCTTCGCCGGCCCACGCGAAAGTATGGAGATTCTTCTTCAGACAAGTTATGAGTTTTGTCTTCAAAGGCTCGCGGAGATTGGCTCCGATTTCGACGCACCGTTTTGGGAATGCTTCATCAAGACATACCGTTACCACGGGTTCACAGGTTGGTTCGCGTTTTTCTTCTAGGGCTTCTGCGTTTCGAGATTGCCAGAAGAGTTCAGCCAAATCTTGAGTGTCTTCGTCTGAAACAGTTTTCCTTGCTTTTTTAGGAGTGGCTTCGGAATCGAACTTCCTTCGCTTGAATTCCAAAGCAAAGCACACCCGCGATAATCTCGGATTTCCGCAAATCGTTTTGATTCCGTGGGGTGTTGGAAATTTAAGGCACAGATGATAAGTCGAGGGAATCGCTCTCATGGAATTCATCCAAGGAGTACCCATGATCGCGTTGTACGATGCTGGGCGATCCACCACTAGGAATTCCGTGAGTTTTACTGCCGTTCCGGCTTTGAATGCGAAGCTGATCGATCCTAAGGCGACAGTAGGTTCTCCCGAAAGCCCTACT
The DNA here is from genome assembly GCA_016771965.1 of Brassica carinata. NCBI lineage: Eukaryota > Viridiplantae > Streptophyta > Magnoliopsida > Brassicales > Brassicaceae > Brassica > Brassica carinata. The sequence continues at coordinate 10,286,655 of CM028694.1, forward strand.
AGTGGACTGGGATCCTCCGTGACTCTCGACGGATCGACCTTCATCTTTGCGAGGGTTTCTTTGAAGATGATGTTAACCGAGCTTCCGGTGTCAATCAGTACCCTCGCGACGTCGATGTCGTGAATTGTCAACTCGATAACAAGGAGATCGTTTCAAGGTTTGGTCTGTTCGACCGCTGCTCCCCCCTTGAACGAGATGTCGTCTAGAGAATTTGAGATTCTCATCTCGTTTTTGATCATTGAGCGGCTTTTGCCAGTAAGATTGATCCGTACTCCCCCTCCTTCTAGCGCCAAAATGTGGGAACCAAAATTCGCACCGTCAATGTATCGTATAAATAAGGAAAGTAGGAAAACCCTAATTTCCCTGATTTCCCGGATATCTGAGAAACCACACGCTAAGCAATCAGAACACGAAATAAAACGAGAATAATAATAATAAGGAATCGTAAAAAAGCAAAGAAATATCTTATTTCCGAATTCGCGTTTGAGCGTAACAACAAGGTAAGATGCTTTGCCTATGAGATCTGTCGGCGAGATTCCTAGTCTAATACCCGAAGGCGGCTAAACCTAATTGAGTCGCAGCTCGAATAACAAAAATGGAAAAATGCCTAAATTGCTCTAAGTGCTAAGTTTGCTGTGAAAAAGTTCTCTCCCTATGCCTCTCGTCTTGAACTCCTTATATACTCCCTTCTAGGTCGGTTTACGCCTTCCTCTTTTGTCCTTAAGCCGTCATAGTCCAAAAAATGGAGATATTCCATTTTTCCGATCTTCATGATTATCTGCGGAAACTTTCCATTTATCCGCGGAATTTGATGTTGATATCTTGCATATTTACATGTTTTTAGCATTCATATCTCATGCATTTTGATCATATAAGTTAGGCATTAGGCATCTTTAGGTCCATTTTGCATTCATTTGTCCTTATCAGGTGTTGGAGTATGCTTTGGTGTGATTTGAGGTGTTTGGAAGCCTTATGGCCCAAAAAGAGATGAAGAATCAAGTTTGGCCATGAAAAGAGAAGTCAATCCATGATCTGATTAAGACAAAGATGAGCATGGCCGGAGGCCTTGGAGATATCTTCTAATGTTAAGATTTGGTGGAGACAGAGAATTTTGAGTTAGCTTTCCAATGGAAGTGGTTTCAAGTCATTTGGAGCCATATTGGAGAAGTTATGATCAATTCATTGGAAGCATGTCAAGACACCCGACCTGGACCCGACCTAACCTACCCGCACGAGTTGGGCGAGAGATGATGGACGCCAGGGAGTGTACCCGGCCTCACACACCCGGGATGAGAACCCAGCACGGCTCCACACACCCTGCCTGGCATACGCGGCCTGAAGGACCCGCACGGATCAACATGAGATACGCGGGTCGGCATACGCGGGTCGGGACTCGACCACCTTACCCGGGTATCGGCCAGTTTCTTCCTTTTCTTGGCTTCTGATTGGTCGAAAATCATGTGGCACCAAGGACCTTTTGGACTTTTCTCTTATGTTTTTAAGGGCTTTCAAGCCACCTATAAATACTCTTGAAATCTCATTAAGAGATGGAACTTCTTTTCTCTCAAAAACATAATAAGATCTTGAAGAAAGTTTGGATCTTTGATCCTTTTTATCTCATTTCTTTTGTGTTTAATAGATTATCTTCTTCTCTAATCATGTTTAGCCTTGAATCATCATTGATTTTGAGGTTTTCCATGGCTATTAGTGAGTAGATCTATCTAGGCTTCATGGGCCTGGGAGACTAAGGGTGATTAAGTGTAGATCCAAGGTGCTTAGTGTTAGATCTATCCTTTCCTTGCATTGATTTGGTGTTCTTCAAGCTATATTTGAGTTGGCCTCTCAAACATAGAGCTATAGGCATTTCATGCCCGGAAGGTGTTCTATGAAATGCCTGAACCAACTCATCTATGCTTTTAGCTTGCTTTGCCTAAGGGATTAGTTGTCAAAGAAGCTAGGATTGCTATTAGACTCATTCTCCATGTTTGCTTTGATCATTACAGCCAAAGGGATTTGGTGTACTTGGGTGATCATTGCAAAAGAGCATTCATCTAGGGATAGAGCTTGCTTAGTTTTGTTGTCTAGGCATAAGGAATTAGATTGATTGAAAAGTTGGCATCGTGGATTGAACCTTGATCACCCAAAGTCAATTCCCTTGTCCCAAAAACCCCCTTGCCTTATTCAGAAAGAAAGTTCAATCTTTTATTGCATTTTTAATATTGTCTTAGTTTCATAATCATCCTCTCATCATGATTGGACTTAGATTAAGCATGAACTTGCATTCCCTTTGCATTAGAATCTCTTAGAATTGGATTGACATCTTGTATTCTACAACATTTGATTAGGACCCTAGAAAAGTCCTTTCATCAAATTGGCGCCGTTGCCAAGTTCTAAGTTGATTTTGACATTGGGATTTAGTCATTTGCTTGAGACTAAGTCTTTTTCTTATTATCTTGTGATATTGGTTCTCTTGCTTCTTCTATCTTTGACTTTCAGGTGTATGATCACAAGAAGCAGAGGGGCATCTAACTTGGTTCCTACTGTTGAAGAGATTGCTGCACTTGAGAGGGAAATAGCAAGACAAAGAAGAGAAGTAGAGCAACAGGCTCATCTTCAAATGTTGGGGTTTGAGATGGAGAATCTGCCTCAAGATGGTGATGTCCTAGGGGGCAATGGTCCAAGAGCTGACAATCCTAGACCACCACGCCAGCCACATCACCAACCACACCAAGCAAGAGCCATTGGAGCCTATGACCAACCTCACATTCATGGTCATAGGTTGGGAATCAGAGCACCAGCTGTGGAGAACAACAACTTTGAGATCAAATCAGGGCTGCTCAATGTGATAGAGAACAACAAGTTTCATGGCTTGGCTGTGGAGGATCCACTAGATCACTTGGATCAATTTGACAAGTATTGTGGTTTGTCCAAGACCAATGGAGTCTCTGAAGATGCTTTTAAACTCAGGCTATTTCCTTTCTCTCTAGGAGACAAAGCTCATCAGTGGGAGAAGGCTCTTCCAAGTGACTCTATCATCACTTGGAATGATTGCAAGAGGGTATTTCTAGAGAAGTTCTTCTCTTCCTCAAGGACAGCTAAGATCAGAAATGAAATCTCTGGTTTTCAACAAAAGAATCTTGAGAGCTTCAGTGAAGCATGGGAGAGGTTCAAGGGCTATTGGTCTCAGTGTCCACATCATGGCTTCACCAAAGAGAGTTTGCTTAGCACCTTCTATAGAGGAGCTCTACCACAATGCAGAAATAGGCTTGATACTGCTAGCAATGGTTTCTTCTTGGGAAGAACTGAAGAGGATGCTGAAGAACTAGTAGAGAACATGGCCAAGAGTGACTCAGTTTATAGTGAGGAGCATGATAGAGCCAATAGAAGTGATGACCAGCACACAAGGAAGGAAATCAAGACCTTGCAAGAAAAGATAGATTTGCTTCTCTCCATCCAAGCTAAACAAGTACAGATGAATTTTGTGGGTGCTCCTAGTCAAGAGGTTCCTCCTACAATCAATGAGGTTGATGGTTTAGAAGGCCAAGAGGAGATGTGCTTCATCAATTCTAATGGCACATGGTATAGGAAGGAGCCAAACTTCCAATACCAAAACAACTATCAGCCAAGACCTCACTACAACAATCAACAAGGAGGCTACCAAACAAATCAGTCATCTCAGCCTCAAGGAAGTTCTTCCCAAGCTCCAAGCTCAAAAATGGAGTCCATGTTCAAGCAACTTTTAGAAGCTCAAGAAAGAAATGCTAAGAACATTTGTGATGAGTTCAAGAACATCCATGCCAAGATTGATGGAACTTATTCTGATCTCAACAACAAGTACATGCAACTTGCCTCTCACCTCAAAGCTTTGGAGAGCCAATTTGCCTCCATGTCTTCATCCTCCAAGAATCCAATGGGATCTCTACCAGGAAAACCAGAGAAGAACCCTAAGGAGACTTGCAATGTTATCCTCTCCACTTCTTCAAGGATTGCATTGAGTGATCATAAGAATGATGTTGATGAGATTGAGAGGCTAGTGCTTGGAAATCAGATCGAAAATGATAAGAGACTGGTTGTGGCCACAGCTGAAGCTAGAGTTGTGAAGAGAGCTTATAAGAAGGTTCAAGGAAAGATTCTGAAGATTGATGAGCCTACGGTTGAGACACAAGTTGAGAAGAGTGCTAACCTCGAGCTGAAAGAAGTGACGGAAGAGGACAATCAGGTTGAGCTATCACCCTATGATAAACTCCCTTTCCCTACAAGGTTCCTCACCAAAGCTCAGAAAATAGTGGTCTCCAAATTCAGAAAAGACCTAAGTGATATTGGAGTCAAGCTTCCAGAGATCACCAATATGCATGCTGCTCATGCCCAAATGATGCTCATACAGGACATTCTCACCCACCAAGCTGAAGTGGCTGAGCTTTTGAACATCTCACTTCTGAAGATTGATCCACCAATCCCTCCAAAGTCCCTCCTTAAGCTTGAGTCTCAAGGGAAGTTCACCTTGTCTTGCTCTCTTGGTAAACTAACTATGGATGATGCTCTTGTTGATAGTGGTGCTAGTGTGAATGTCATCTCCTTGGATATGGTGCAGAGTATTGGGATTGAAAGCATGGAACCAGATACTCCTCCTCTCACCTTTGGGGATTCCTCTTCTACAACCCCACTTGGCATAATCAAGGACTTCCCCTTGAAGATTGGATCCTGCACCATACCTATTGACCTCACTGTTTTGAAGATGGCATCTGAAGAGAGAGTCCCTTTGATCCTTGGCACTCCTTTCCTCACAACAGTTGGAGCTTGCATTGACTTTCCCAACAAGAAGGTCACCCTCATGCATGTCAACAAAGCTGTCTCCTACCCTCTCAACCTCCAATGGAATCAGACTATTGTGGGACAATCACTCGTGATGCACACGTTGTTGAGAAGCCCAAAGATGAAGAGGTTGTTGGTAAGATAGAAGATCATGATGGAGAGTCTTCAAAAAAGTTGTGTGATGAGAACTTGGAAAGTGCTAAAACAGAGGGGAGGAGTGGAGTCTCAAAGGCCACTCATGGCAAGAAGAAGATGGTGAAAGAGCCTCATCCTCCACCTCTTGATTTGCTCCCACACACTCCCACTCTCCATCCAAAGAAGCTGAAGGATGGAGTCATTGCGTACAAGATCAAGCACAAGAGCAGATCCACACCATTCTCAAGTGCTAGAGCCATCATCACTCCTCAGCTCCACGATGACCCAATCAAGCTTCAAGAGCTTCTCTCTCAGGTCCTCACCATCACTCTTGAAGGTGGGAAGGATCCTCCTTCTCACTAATCCAAGAGAAAAGGTAGTCAAGCTAGGTACTCAAAACAAGCTCACTTGGGAGGAAGTCCCATGTTTATCCTTGTATATAGCTTTGCAATTTCAAATTTCCTTTTAAGTTTTTAATAAAAGTGGTCAAGATTTTCAGGTTTAGCCAAGCACTAGAGGAGAGAAGAAAGGTGGTAAACCACCTAAGCCTTATGATTGCCATGTAGCAGTCTCCTCTAGTTGCTATGACCCAAGCCAGCTTCTAGTCATTCCACAAGCGCCATGCCCAAATCTCCTTGTGTGGTATCACTCCAACCCTTCTTGTACATACATTTGCTTTTGCCTTGTTGAGGTATCTCTTACTCTCTTACTCACACAGGAGACTGTGTGATTTAAGTGTGGGGGAGGTACCGGATATTTGATCATGTTTGCTTTGTGATTTTGAGTCTCATGCATTGCATTGTACATTCATAAGTGCATAGAAAATCAAAAAAAATTTAAATTTTTGAACCATGTAGATTGCATCACTTGCATCCTTAAGATCGAGTCTAGAGCATATAGGTTGCATTCATTTTCATATGGAGCATTGCCTTGTAAAGAACACTCGTTTGCGCTGAATTTGACACCCTAGTTAAACATATCAGGTAGCTTGAGCACCTTTTGAAAAAGCTTGCATGCTTTGAGCCTTGAAAACTCTTCTTGAAACTTGCTTGCTTGCTTGATATTGGCATTGTTCTTAAGACCAGCTCCATCCTGAATTTAGACTTGAATGAACTTAATCTCTCTTGCACATGGGCATTTGCATACTTAGTCATGGATCACATACACATTTGGGTTATCTTTTTCCATTGTACCACCCTTTGTTAACCCAAATGGCACTCCCTTACCCTTGAACCCTATCCATTCTTTGAAGCCTACATTGATTTGCTTGAGTGAGGCCTCTTTTGATAGCTTGTCATGTGCAAAATCTTGAGAGTATTGGGAGCGACATGGATTTGTTCTCATCTCTTGCTAGCATAGGGTCATCATTTGAGCTAGCTTCTAGGATTGTGAGTGAAGCGTTTGTTACCTAATGGTTTACATTTTGAGCTTGGGGATATGACAATGTTGAGATTGATGAACAAAGAAAGTTTTGAGAAAGGAAAAATCTAGGGACCTAGAAATGAAAAATGAAAAGCTCTTGATTGATGTTTTTGACCTTCCCCCTCATGTATATATTAAAAAAAAAAAAGAAAAGAAAAAAAAAAGAAGGAAAAGAAAAAGAAAAAGAAAGATTTAATTAGATAGTGGGAAAGGAAAAACTTAAGAGTTAGAGTTTAGAATGTGAATAGAGGTCCTTAGAGGTTGAATCATGAGAAAGAAAATGTTCATTGGGTGAGTGATGTGAGTATGTCTTCATTTTGAGTTATGGGATGAATAAAAAGGGTGTAGGTCTTGTAATCACTTAGGAATTGGGTAGAATGATGAGGATGGATCCATGTATGCATGAATTGCTCCTATTCTTAGATAAATTTTTCATAATGATCAAGCTCCTTGATTTTTGAGTGATTGCCACCTTGAAATGATGCATTGAACCCTCCTTTTCATCCTTATTAGACCATTTGATCACCTAGCCAAATGATTGATATCATGTGCCCATTTGTGAGACTTCACCTTGTGTGTGTGTGAATCAATGTGAGGGCTGGTTAAGAGAACATGTTGGTTGATAGGCATTGCATCTTGTGTAGAGACATAAGAGTAATTGATAGGACTTGTGAAGCTAGAGCATAATAAGAGAGTTTGCTCATGCTATTTGCTAGGATGTCAGGTTGAGTGCTATGAGTGTTTCTTTTGGCTTTGCTCCTATCTTTATATCTCTCCTCCTTGTGTTTTGAAAAGTTTACTTGAGGACAAGTAAAGGTCTAGTGTGGGAGAGTTGATATCTTGCATATTTACATGTTTTTAGCATCCATATCTCATGCATTTTGATCATATAAGTTAGGCATTAGGCATCTTTAGGTCCATTTTGCATTCATTTGTCCTTATCAGGTGTTGGAGTATGCTTTGGTATGATTTGAGGTGTTTGGAAGCCTTATGGCCCAAAAAGAGATGAAGAATCAAGTTTGACCATGAAAAGAGAAGTCAATCCATGATCTGGTCAAGACAAAGATGAGCATGTACGGAGGCCTTGGAGATATCTTATAATGTTAAGATTTGGTGGAGACACAGAATTTTGAGTTAGCTTTCCAATGGAAGTGGTTTCAAGTCATTTGGAGCCATATTGGAGAAGTTATGATCGATTCATTGGAAGCATGTCAAGACACCCGACCTGGACCCGACCTAACCTACCCGCACGAGTTGGGCGAGAGATGATGGACGCCAGGGAGTGTACCCGGCCTCACACACCCGGGATGAGAACCCAGCACGGCTCCACACACCCTGCCTGGCATACGCGGCCTGAAGGACCCGCACGGATCAACATGAGATACGCGGGTCGGCATACGCGGGTCGGGACTCGACCACCTTACCCGGGTATCGGCCAGTTTCTTCCTTTTCTTGGCTTCTGATTGGTCGAAAATCATGTGGCACCAAGGACCTTTTGGACTTTTCTCTTATGTTTTTAAGGGCTTTCAAGCCACCTATAAATACTCTTGAAATCTCATTAAGAGATGGAACTTCTTTTCTCTCAAAAACATAATAAGATCTTGAAGAAAGTTTGGATCTTTGATCCTTTTTATCTCATTTCTTTTGTGTTTAATAGATTATCTTCTTCTCTAATCATGTTTAGCCTTGAATCATCATTGATTTTGAGGTTTTCCATGGCTATTAGTGAGTAGATCTATCTAGGGTTCATGGGCTTGGGAGACTAAGGGTGATTAAGTGTAAATCCAAGGTGCTTAGTAGTAGATCTATCCTTTCCTTGCATTGATTTGGTGTTCTTCAAGCTATATTTGAGTTGGCCTCTCAAACATAGAGCTATAGGCATTTCATGCCCGGAAGGTGTTCTATGAAATGCCTGAACCAACTCATCTATGCTTTTAGCTTGCTTTGCCTAAGGGATTAGTTGTCAAAGAAGCTAGGATTGCTATTAGACTCATTCTCCATGTTTGCTTTGATCATTACAGCCAAAGGGATTTGGTGTACTTGGGTGATCATTGCGAAAGAGCATTCATCTAGGGATACAGCTTACTTAGTTTTGTTGTCTAGGCATAAGGAATTAGATTGATTGAAAAGTTGGCATCTTGGATTGAACCTTGATCACCCAAAGTCAATTCCCTTGTCCCAAGAACCCCCTTGCCTCATTGAGAAAGAAAGTTCAATCTTTTATTGCATTTTTAATATTGTCTTAGTTTCATAATCATCCTCTCATCTTGATTGCACTTAGATTAAGTATGAACTTGCATTCCCTTTGCATTAGAATCTCTTAGAATTGGATTGACATCTTGTATTCTACAACATTTGATTAGGACCCTAGAAAAGTCCTTTCATCAGATGTTTATCTCACCAAGCATAACCATCATAGCGTTTATGGGTTTTAAGAAATCGTAAGTGGGGCTTGAATCAAGTTTTAGGACTCTTTGATGGGTTACAACATTTGAGTCGGGACGTTTATTACGGTTTCTTCGATAAAGATAATTTCTGCGGTTTTTATCGTAAAACCAGACCAAGGATTCCATTTGATTGGAAATCAAGAAATGGTTAAGCCGTGGTTTGCGGAAGGTTGTAATGAGGACAGTCGAGAGTTCATAGTTTTACATCGTATTGTCATTTCGGAAGATGTCGGATGATACGGAAGGACCGTGATGCATGCATGTTTGGTCGCTATAGCGACCGAGCTTTTATTGCGGCTCGGTCGCTATAGCGACCGAGCCTGTGCTCGAGCTAGGTCGCTATTGCGACCGAGGTTCGTATGATGCTCGGTCGCTATAGCGACCGAGCCGGGCGTGCCGTTGGCTGCTTTGCGATGATCGAGCCGAGCCTTCGCCGTTGTTGATCTTTCGTTGTTTCGAGTGATCGAGTTTTTAACGAAGACACGATTTAGTCGTAGAGTTCCTCGCAAGGATTCGATTTTTACGATTTCTTTCGTAAAGAAATCAAAGATATATATATTTTTATCGAACGTTTCGATACTAACTTCGTCGTGACGGTTTTCGACCCCAACACAGTGCCTCTGCTACAGTATCGTTGTTACTGTTCACTTTTTTTTTTTAATCTGAAATCATTAGAAAACAAAGAATCAGTAATAAATGAAAATAAAACCAAATTTAAAACAAACCTAACAGTGGGTTGCCTCCCACTCAGCGCTTATTTCCAGTCATTAGCTTGACTTCTAGAGATCTGATTTAGTACGGATGAGAATGAGAACTTGCTCCAAACCAAGTTTCAATTGCTACTCTCTGAAGTTTTATCATTCTTGTGTGAAAGCCTCCTCCATAGACTTCTCTCCTTTGTCTATCATCTCAGTAATAAGGAGTACTCTTAGTTTTGCAAAAGGCTTTGAGAAGAATCTGTTGTGCACTCTAGATTTCCTAACACCATCTGAGAAGTGAAGAATCAATGATAACTGAGGATATCCCTTTGTTCTTTTCCTCTTCTTCCAATTCTTCCTCTTCTTTCCCCCATACTTGTCTGAACACATGATGGTGCCTCCATTAAAAGGATTTTGACACCCTTCAAACTCGTTCTGTTCTGATACGCGATCGATTTCTGGTGAAGTGATACTGTCGATCGATGTTATCTGGTCGGTGTCGATCGATGTCGGTTTCTTGGTGTCGTTCGATACTGGTTCTATTGGACTTTTGTCAAAGTCACCTCTATATCTCAATCCACTCTTATAAACTGATGCATGCTGATGATTATTCAATACCCCAATATAGGAACCTGGTTGCACACTTCTATCTGGTGGAATAGGAGATTCATCTTCAGAAACAAAGTATGGAACCACAAACTTTACTGGATCATGTATCCTGTTCACTCTGTCGTGAATCCCAACAGCTTCACAGGGTCTCTGATGTTTAGGGACAGAAATGTATGATGTCTCAGATTTGTGCATTCTCTCCTTAATCGGTTGCAGCTCAACTGTGTATCCTGGTAGCTCATCCAACCATGGGTGTCGATCGATTGTTGCTGGTGGGTATCTACCGATATCAGTTGCGTATGGTTGATCGATGAAATCAGTGTGGGAACCGAAATTCACACCGTCAATTTTAATGAATAAGATTGCGGAGGAAAGCCAAGTTAACCCGACTTTCCTTGAAGGTCCGGATTCTCTGCGACAGCCAACGACAAGTGACCGAATAAATGCGGAAAAAGTTTTGTTAAGATTTGAGACTGGACCTTAAGAAAGGCTGCCTACGTACCCTTTCGAGGATCAAGTCGGACGTAGTTCAGTTTAGAAAGAATTGAACAAGAGATCGAACAGTCTGGGCGGGTTCGATCTAGTATGGCGTTGTCATAGAAACAGGCATGTCGAAGATAATGCCTAGGGTTATCTTCGTGCGGAGCTCTGAGTAAAAGTATAGTTAGATCCTTCCGAGAGGAGCGTGGGTCTGCGGAGAAGATAAAACTAGAACAAGAGGCCAGGCGTTCTAGGGCCTGGTTCGTCTAATATGAGCGTTGGTCATAGAAGCGGGCATGTCGAAGATAATGCCTAGGGTTATCTTCGTGCGGAGCTCTGAGTAAAAGTATAGTTAGATCCTTCCGAGAGGAACGTGGGTCTGCGGAGAAGATAAAACTAGAACAAGAGGCGGCCAGACGTTCTGAGTTCTGCCTCGCTGGCCTAACCGCCTAAGTTCTAAGTTCTCTAAGCTAGCAGGATGCTCTAAGTCTCCAATCTAGGATTTTCGGATTCCCTTCTCTCCTGCTCTTGCTCTCCTTATATACTCACTCCTAGGTCGGTTTGCCTTAGGATGATGGACCTCGCCTTTGGGCCCAAGTTTATCTCTTCAGGAAATATTCCGTTTTCGTCGATCTTCGTAATTATCCTCGAGTTTTCGGCGACTTGATGTTTATCCGATGTTCAGGAAATCGGATAAACCGTCATAGCCTGATTGGGCTTGAATTCTCAAAATTGTAAGTAAGTCCGTGGACTCGTCTTAAGTCGTTGAACGTTTTATACGATTTCTCGGAAAGACTATCTTTCTCGTAAAATAAACCGTATAGCCTAAAGGATCGATGTTCAAGTTAATCGACCTTGTTTTATGCGATATCTTATACGAGAAATCCAATCCTTCTAGTTTTTGTCGTAAAACATCGAGGACGATTCCATTCGAGTCGAAGGATGTTTATTCCGTAGCCGTGACCGTCCCAAGCTCATGATGATTGATCCAAACAAGCCAAGATGGGATCAGAACGAACACGATGGGACCGAGACCAGGCGGCCCGTGTGGCAGTGCCGCCGGCGCCAGGCCAGCCCGCGGCGACGGTGCCGCCGGCGCCAGGTCGGTGCCGCCGGCGCCAGGCCAGCCCGCGGCGACGGTGCCGCCGGCGCCAGGCCGGGTGCCGCCGGCGCCAGGCCAGCCCGCGGCGACGGTGCCGCCGGCGCCAGGCCAGCCCGCGGCGACGGTGCCGCCGGCGCCAGGCCAGCCCGCGGCGACGGTGCCGCCGGCGCCAGGCCAGCCCGCGGCGACGGTGCCGCCGGCGCCAGGTCGGTGCCGCCGGCGCCAGGCCAGCCCGCGGCGACGGTGCCGCCGGCGCCAGGTCGGTGCCGCCGGCGCCAGGCCAGCCCGCGGCGACGGTGCCGCCGGCGCCAGGTCGGTGCCGCCGGCGCCAGGTCGGTGCCGCCGGCGCCAGGCCAGCCCGCGGCGACGGTGCCGCCGGCGCCAGGTCGGTGCCGCCGGCGCCAGGCCAGCCCGCGGCGACGGTGCCGCCGGCGCCAGGTCGGTGCCGCCGGCGCCAGGCCAGCCCGCGGCGACGGTGCCGCCGGCGCCAGGTCGGTGCCGCCGGCGCCAGGCCAGCCCGCGGCGACGGTGCCGCCGGCGCCAGGCCAGCCCGCGGCGACGGTGCCGCCGGCGCCAGGTCGGTGCCGCCGGCGCCAGGCCGGGTGCCGCCGGCGCCAGGCCAGCCCGCGGCGACGGTGCCGCCGGCGCCAGTCCGGCCCGCGTGGCGCGTGCCGCCGGCGCCAGGCCGGGGTGCCGCCGGCGCCAGGCTGTAGATCTCGGCGAGGGCTTCGATTTGATATCTTGATCGTTTTCTGGTTCCTCACGGTTTGAGAGAACGACCTCTTCGAAGTTTCGAGGCAGATTCTTTTATGTTTAGGGTTTTTGTGGTGATCGAATCTTGATGTCCTTGGGCGAGCGGACCGATCTTTCCGGGGACTCTCGTCCACGCCCGTAGTCTTCCGATCTCACAGAGAGTGGATATTCTAATTTGAGAAAATCTCATTATAACTCCTTTTAGAAATTATCCGAGACTTTTTGTTTCAAGAAATACTTTCTAGAGACTTTCAGTCATTGATTCCGTCGCGACCGATTTTGACACCAACAGTTAGCCCCCCAGCTCGTTAGAACCTTCGTGATGTTCTTGCGAGCGATAAGACATGTCAGGTAAGATAGGCGGAATCAATGGTTGAAAGGCTCCGTTGAAAGTGGTAAGATTGGGGCTGCGCCTTTCGAAGGCTGCCTACGCACTTTGTTGTAGGGATCAAGCCTTCCGTAGTTCGCTTTGGAGTTTAAGACCCTTGTGATCTGTTTTCCGGCGAGACTTATATGGTCTGGTTATGTGTCATGAGAGACTTTCGAGCATGATGCTGTTGATGTATTTGTTTTTCGATTATTTATGAACTTCAGTTTTTTCGAAGTATGAGAAAGAGGGTGTGAGTTGTCGTCTCATTCCTAGTTCCCTGATGATCACCGTACCTATTGTTTGCATAAAGCGAGATTTTCCGCGGTTTACCGATTCTGTGGAAAGTTCGTGAAACTAATAGGCTTAAGTGAAGAGACAAATTTTTGGATCTCGTATACCATACTATGTCTGTGAGATGTCAAGATCCAGCGTGGCTGGGTTTAGGGCAAGACCTAGGTTTACTCTCGGACTGAGGCTTTGCGATGACAAATCGGCTTTCGTTTTGCCTGTTTGCGATTTTAACCTGACTCGTACCGTTTAAAATCCGCGAATTGTTGTCGGCTTATATGATTTGTCTGGGCGTGAGTCGAGCTACTTCCTTTACGAAGAGCTAGACCAAAATTTTGGATTTCTTGTATAGCGCGCTATGTTTATCCTTGTCGGATGCAAGAGAGCCTACCCCTTGAAGGGCGGCTATTTGTCTGTTTAGGACGTTAGAGTTCGTTTGTTGTGATCAGCAACAACGAAATGATGCCAGTTTAGAGGCATGTTACCGTTTAGAGGTGTGTTTGTATGTTTTGAGTTCTAGAGACGAGGATTTCGTCTGGAACGTTTTGAGGAAAAGAATGTCCTTCGAGCGTTAGCGACGTCTCGCAGTGCTGAAGGTCGAGTTTCCCTTGTGCCGCATTTCGTGGTTGAAATGGTCGCGAATGTTCGCAGCCAGAAACTGTTGTTTCGGTTTAGACGCAGGACCAAGAGGTCGCGTAAGTTCGACCCAGGGAGAAGCGTCTACATTCACAGTGCTTCGTGAAGTGTTGGCCTTCCGGGATTTGTTTGTATTTATTAAGGATGACTCGTATAACTCTTGGAGCCTTGTCACGAGTGTTTATTTTCATGCAGTGTTTACGGGGCGTATAGAACTTAATCGATTGACGATGAGTTTGAATCTTCCGTTAACCATATGGTTGTTAGGACTGAGTTTTGGTATGGAGAGTTTATCGTATGATTTCCGATTCTGGGTTATGCGACAAATTGCTTGCGTAATAGTCACTTGGCGTTCTATGAACAAATCGTGGATTGTTGTTTTTAGCCGTTAAGTGATTGAAGCGGTGGTCGCTCAGTAGCTTTGGATTGGCATGGAGGCTAGATTCAGCCGTATCGCCAAGGAAGTTGTTTGGTAAACGATCAGACCATGACCCTTATTAAGGTCATGTTAGTTTACGATTGTCCTTAATGGGGATGCGAATTTAGGTCCGGGCTTTACGGAAGGGCGTAGTTGGCCGAGGGCCAAATAGCGTTTGCCGAGATAGACATGCCAAGCATAGCGGAGTTTTCTGAGTTACGGCTGATGGCTTTTAGAAACGATCTTCCACTTTAGGTTTCAGTTACACGATGAATGGTTCGTATAAAAATTTTTTGTTATACGAAAGTAATGGATGACCGGTTTCATGGAGATAGAAAATCGCAGATTATTAAAGTAGCGATGTTTCCGCGGATTACACGGGAGATGTTTCCGCTATGATTTCGACCTTTGGACGAAAGCTGCTTCGAACTACTCGTGGAGTTTTACCGAAGGTTATTTCGTTATTTTCGTAGTTCACCGTCGTGCTATTAGTCTGACGTCGGTACCCGTTTTTGGTTGCGAGTTTGCAACGAGAGGTGACATAGAGTTTTCAGGACTATGTTTGTAGCGGTTGGGCTATGCAGCTAAGCGTTCTTAAGATGAATCTTATTGCTGCGAGAGTTTTCTTTGTCAAAGCGTTGTCTTGATGCTGAAGCAAAAGTTTTTGAAGATGGGATTATCACGGATATAGTATCGTACCTACTTCCCCTTTTTTTCTGAAAAGCGGGTTAGCCGTTCTTCAGAAGGCTTATTATGCGTTTTCTTTCTTTTAAGCGGGATGAGTATGCTTTTAGAGCGGCGTGGCGATCGTTTCGGTTTTCGAGAGACTAGATCGGTTTGCATGTTCTGCCTGGACAATCAAGGAACGATGGAACAAGACTGGAAATTTTGCCTAAGACTTAGCTTGCTAGACTGTCCACCTAAATCCTGTGTTCCCTAAATTCTACGGCAGTTTCTCAAGACGTTTTTGTCCTACAAAGAATTAAAACCTTTACAAAATTTTTCGAGAAAATAGTCTTTTGAAGGTTTCGGCATTTCCGAAGGAATCCCATTTCCTCGTATAGTTGAGACGATTGGTATTTAGAATAACCGTGATCGTACCAAACTTACGAAGATTGATCCGATCAAGCCAAGATGGAATCGGACCGGGCACGATAGGACCGAGACCAGGACGAGGGCCGTGGACCGGCGCCAGGCCGGGGTGCCGCCGGCGCCAGGCGAGTGCCGCCGGCGCCAGGCCGGTGCCGCCGGCGCCAGGCCAGCCCGCGGCGACGGTGCCGCCGGCGCCAGGCCGGTGCCGCCGGCGCCAGGCCGGTGCCGCCGGCGCCAGGCCGGTGCCGCCGGCGCCAGGCCGGTGCCGCCGGCGCCAGGCCGGTGCCGCCGGCGCCAGGCGAGTGCCGCCGGCGCCAGGCCAGCCCGCGGCGACGGTGCTGCCGGCGCCAGGCCGGGGTGCCGCCGGCGCCAGGCCGGCTCGCGTGACACTTGCCGCCGGTGCCAGGCCACCTTGCCGTCTGTGGGTTTTTCGTTGTTCGACCTTTCCCCCGTTAGTCGTTTTGCGGGAAATCTTTGAGTTTGGAAAGATCTTTAGCCGTAGATTATGAGATAATCGTTTCTAATCCAACGAGACTCCTCGAGTATCAGGACTGAGATGGACTTGGATTTGTAGACTTTCCGTCTTCGAGGGTTTGAGTAATGAGGCTTCGAACTTAGATTTTAAATACGAATTTCGTCAAAAAATCGAGAAGGCTTTGCGGAAGAATCGTCATGTTTTTCGAACAATCCGAACATGGGTTTAAGGGACCAAGATGTTGCCGTTGCCCGAGATCACGAGACGACTGCACGGATGGGCGCCAGGGCCCTTACCGCCGGCGCCAGGCGAGTGCCGCCGGCGCCAGGCGAGTGCCGCCGGCGCCAGGTCGGTGCCGCCGGCGCCAGGCGAGTGCCGCCGGCGCCAGGCGAGTGCCGCCGGCGCCAGGCGAGTGCCGCCGGCGCCAGGCGAGTGCCGCCGGCGCCAGGCGAGTGCCGCCGGCGCCAGGCGAGTGCCGCCGGCGCCAGGCGAGTGCCGCCGGCGCCAGGTCGGTGCCGCCGGCGCCAGGCGAGTGCCGCCGGCGCCAGGCGAGTGCCGCCGGCGCCAGGCGAGTGCCGCCGGCGCCAGGCGAGTGCCGCCGGCGCCAGGCGAGTGCCGCCGGCGCCAGGCGAGTGCCGCCGGCGCCAGGCGAGTGCCGCCGGCGCCAGGCGAGTGCCGCCGGCGCCAGGCGAGTGCCGCCGGCGCCAGGCGAGTGCCGCCGGCGCCAGGCGAGTGCCGCCGGCGCCAGGCGAGTGCCGCCGGCGCCAGGCGAGTGCCGCCGGCGCCAGGCGAGTGCCGCCGGCGCCAGGCGGCCAGCGTGTCGCGTGCCGCCGGCGCCAGGCGAGTGCCGCCGGCGCCAGGCGAGTGCCGCCGGCGCCAGGCGAGTGCCGCCGGCGCCAGGCGAGTGCCGCCGGCGCCAGGCGAGTGCCGCCGGCGCCAGGCGAGTGCCGCCGGCGCCAGGCGAGTGCCGCCGGCGCCAGGCGAGTGCCGCCGGCGCCAGGCGAGTGCCGCCGGCGCCAGGCGAGTGCCGCCGGCGCCAGGCGAGTGCCGCCGGCGCCAGGCGAGTGCCGCCGGCGCCAGGCGAGTGCCGCCGGCGCCAGGCGAGTGCCGCCGGCGCCAGGCGAGTGCCGCCGGCGCCAGGCGAGTGCCGCCGGCGCCAGGCGAGTGCCGCCGGCGCCAGGCGAGTGCCGCCGGCGCCAGGCGAGTGCCGCCGGCGCCAGGCGAGTGCCGCCGGCGCCAGGCGAGTGCCGCCGGCGCCAGGCGAGTGCCGCCGGCGCCAGGCGAGTGCCGCCGGCGCCAGGCGAGTGCCGCCGGCGCCAGGCGAGTGCCGCCGGCGCCAGGCGAGTGCCGCCGGCGCCAGGCGAGTGCCGCCGGCGCCAGGCGAGTGCCGCCGGCGCCAGGCGAGTGCCGCCGGCGCCAGGCGAGTGCCGCCGGCGCCAGGCGAGTGCCGCCGGCGCCAGGCGAGTGCCGCCGGCGCCAGGCGAGTGCCGCCGGCGCCAGGCGAGTGCCGCCGGCGCCAGGCGAGTGCCGCCGGCGCCAGGCGAGTGCCGCCGGCGCCAGGCGAGTGCCGCCGGCGCCAGGCGAGTGCCGCCGGCGCCAGGCGAGTGCCGCCGGCGCCAGGCGAGTGCCGCCGGCGCCAGGCGAGTGCCGCCGGCGCCAGGCGAGTGCCGCCGGCGCCAGGCGAGTGCCGCCGGCGCCAGGCGAGTGCCGCCGGCGCCAGGCGAGTGCCGCCGGCGCCAGGCGAGTGCCGCCGGCGCCAGGCGAGTGCCGCCGGCGCCAGGCGAGTGCCGCCGGCGCCAGGCGAGTGCCGCCGGCGCCAGGCGAGTGCCGCCGGCGCCAGGCGAGTGCCGCCGGCGCCAGGCGAGTGCCGCCGGCGCCAGGCGAGTGCCGCCGGCGCCAGGCGAGTGCCGCCGGCGCCAGGCGAGTGCCGCCGGCGCCAGGCGAGTGCCGCCGGCGCCAGGCGAGTGCCGCCGGCGCCAGGCGAGTGCCGCCGGCGCCAGGCGAGTGCCGCCGGCGCCAGGCGAGTGCCGCCGGCGCCAGGCGAGTGCCGCCGGCGCCAGGCGAGTGCCGCCGGCGCCAGGCGAGTGCCGCCGGCGCCAGGCGAGTGCCGCCGGCGCCAGGCGAGTGCCGCCGGCGCCAGGCGAGTGCCGCCGGCGCCAGGCGAGTGCCGCCGGCGCCAGGCGAGTGCCGCCGGCGCCAGGCGAGTGCCGCCGGCGCCAGGCGAGTGCCGCCGGCGCCAGGCGAGTGCCGCCGGCGCCAGGCGAGTGCCGCCGGCGCCAGGCGAGTGCCGCCGGCGCCAGGCGAGTGCCGCCGGCGCCAGGCGAGTGCCGCCGGCGCCAGGCGAGTGCCGCCGGCGCCAGGCGAGTGCCGCCGGCGCCAGGCGAGTGCCGCCGGCGCCAGGCGAGTGCCGCCGGCGCCAGGCGAGTGCCGCCGGCGCCAGGCGAGTGCCGCCGGCGCCAGGCGAGTGCCGCCGGCGCCAGGCGAGTGCCGCCGGCGCCAGGCGAGTGCCGCCGGCGCCAGGCGAGTGCCGCCGGCGCCAGGCGAGTGCCGCCGGCGCCAGGCGAGTGCCGCCGGCGCCAGGCGGCCAGCGTTCTAGGGCCTGGTTAGGTCTAATATGGCGTTGGTCATAGAAGCGGGCATGTCGAAGATAATGCCTAGGGTTATCTTCGATGCTTCTGAGTAAAAGTATAGTTAGATCCTTCCGAGAGGAGCGTGGGTCTGCGGAGAAGATAAAACTAGAACAAGAGGCGCCAGACGCTCTGAGTTCTGCCTCGCTGGCCTAACCGCCTAAGTTCTAAGTTCTCTAAGCTAGCAGGATGCTCTAAGTCTCCAATCTAGGATTTTCGGATTCCCTTCTCTCCTGCTCTTGCTCTCCTTATATACTCACTCCTAGGTCGGTTTGCCTTAGGATGATGGACCTCGCCTTTGGGCCCAAGTTTATCTCTTCAGAAATATTCCGTTTTAAATCGATCTTAGTAATTATCCTCGAGTTTTCGTGACTTGATGTTTATCCGATGTTCAGGAAATCGGATAAACCGTCATAACCTGATTGGGCTTGAATTCTCAAAATTGTAAGTAAGTCCGTGGACTCGTCTTAAGTCGTTGAACGTTTTATACGATTTCTCGGAAAGACTATCTTTCTCGTAAAATAAACCGTATAGCCTAAAGGATCGATGTTCAAGTTAATCGACCTTGTTTTATGCGATATCTTATACGAAATCCAATCCTTCTAGTTTTGTCGTAAAACATCGAGGGCGATTCCATTAGTCGAAGGATGTTTATTCGTAGCCGTGACCGTCCCAAGCTCATGATGATTGATCCAAACAAGCCAAGATGGGATCAGAGCGAACACGATGGGACGAGACCAGGCGGCCCGTGTGGCCAGTGCCGCCGGCGCCAGGCCAGCCCGCGGCGACGGTGCCGCCGGCGCCAGGCCGGTGCCGCCGGCGCCAGGCCAGCCCGCGGCGACGGTGCCGCCGGCGCCAGGTCGGTGCCGCCGGCGCCAGGCCAGCCCGCGGCGACGGTGCCGCCGGCGCCAGGTCGGTGCCGCCGGCGCCAGGCCAGCCCGCGGCGACGGTGCCGCCGGCGCCAGGCCGGTGCCGCCGGCGCCAGGCCAGCCCGCGGCGACGGTGCCGCCGGCGCCAGGCCGGTGCCGCCGGCGCCAGGCCAGCCCGCGGCGACGGTGCCGCCGGCGCCAGGCCAGCCTGCGGCGACGGTGCCGCCGGCGCCAGGCCAGCCCGCGGCGACGGTGCCGCCGGCGCCAGGCCGGTGCCGCCGGCGCCAGGCCAGCCCGCGGCGACGGTGCCGCCGGCGCCAGGCCGGTGCCGCCGGCGCCAGGCCAGCCCGCGGCGACGGTGCCGCCGGCGCCAGGCCGGTGCCGCCGGCGCCAGGCCAGCCCGCGGCGACGGTGCCGCCGGCGCCAGGCCGGTGCCGCCGGCGCCAGGCCGGTGCCGCCGGCGCCAGGCCAGCCCGCGGCGACGGTGCCGCCGGCGCCAGGCCAGCCCGCGGCGACGGTGCCGCCGGCGCCAGGCCAGCCCGCGGCGACGGTGCCGCCGGCGCCAGGCCGGTGCCGCCGGCGCCAGGCCGGTGCCGCCGGCGCCAGGCTGTAGATCTCGGCGAGGGCTTCGATTTGATATCTTGATCGTTTTCTGGTTCCTCACGGTTTGAGAGAACGACCTCTTCGAAGTTTCGAGGCAGATTCTTTTATGTTTAGGGTTTTTGTGGTGATCGAATCTTGATGTCCTTGGGCGAAGGACCGATCTTTCGGGGACTCTCGTCACAAGATCAGTAGTCTTCCGATCTCACAGAGAGTGGATATTCTAATTTGAGAAAATCTCGTATAACTCCTTTTAGAAATTATCCGAGACTTTTTGTTTCAAGAAATACTTTCTAGAGACTTTCAGTCATTGATTCCGTCGCGACCGATTTTGACACCAACAATCAGGAGGTTTGCGATCGATGATGTGGGGTGGGTGTCGGTCGTCATCATACCTTTGCTTAAGCCATTCTTCCAACTCCAAGAAGTCTTCTAGGGTGACTTTGTCTACATCGGAGGTAAGATCATAGCTCGATTCATCTGTGCTCTCCTGTGTTGAGGCTGCAATGTCCTGAAGACAACTCGAACTTTCAGGGATTTCAAGTGGTATTGATCTGTGACAAACATCTTTGTCGATCGATGTCGGGACGCTGATGTCGATCAACTGTGAGGTGGTGGTGTCGATCGTTGGTGAGGTTGTGGTGTCGATCGATGCTGATACTAGTTTTGCAGGCTCGCGAATTAAATCTGCTGCAGGTGCTGCATCTTCAATCATCTCTATGAACGAAATAAACTCTTCACTTTTCTTCTTCCCACAGGATCACAGTTTCATCAACATTAGTCAGGCACATCTTATTCTTCTTAAGATCACAAACTGCCCCCTCTGTAGCCATGAAGGCTCTTCCAAAAAGAAGGGAAGATGTCTTGCCTGATTTGAGCTCCACGACATGAAAGTCCACAGGAATAGTGCATTCCCCTATCTCCACCTTAACATTCCTGATCATGCCTACTGAGTTTGCTTTGGAGTTATCCACGAAAGAGAAACTATCTTTTGAAGGTTCCATCTTTAATCCTAATACTTCAGCAGTGTCTATAGCCATGATGCTGACTGCAGATCCAGTATCGCAGAGGGCGTTCGGCAAATTGTGGTTATGTATAGAGCATGGAATCAGAAACTTTCCAGGATCTTGTTCCTTCTTCAGAGTCCTTTTAGGCTTACGACAGACCTTGTTGAATAGTAGCTCAATGTCCTTTTCTGTCTCTCTGCTCTCTCTGAAGAAATTACCAAGTCTGTACATATAATATGCATCCTCGAAAGATATATCCTTAGGAACCCTCTTCACCCTCTTGTGAAATCCATCAAGTTCCACTTTGTTAACTTCTCACTTGAGGTGTTTGGGAATAAAAGGTTTCCTATATTTGACTCTCTTCTCACGTTAAGCTCCTCCTTTTGTTGCCTGCCTATCCATCGCAGGTTCGTATCCATCCCATTGGTGTTGATCGATCTCAACGAGAGAAGTATCAGCTAGTGTTGTTTGCTCTTGCTCTGGTGCTGGTGCAGATTGCTGATTTATCTTCTCGGTTGTCTTTAAACAAATTAATGTCTGAGATAGATTTCTAGTGTCATTCAAGCGGTGTGCATCAATATCTGGCAAACGTACTCGGCATGGCGTGGGCGAATGTCGATCACTACTTGTCTGTTCTTGTTGATCGATGCTGCCATGTTGATGTCGATCGATTATCTCTTGTTGCTGTCGATCGACGCCAGATGAACAGTGTCGATCGACGCCAGATGAACAGTGTCGATCGACGCCAGATGAACAGTGTCGATCGACGCCAGATGAACAGTGTCGATCGACGCCAGATGAACAGTGTCGATCGACGCCAGATGAACAGTGTCGATCGACGCCAGATGAACAGTGTCGATCGACGCCAGATGAACAGTGTCGATCGACGCCAGATGAACAGTGTCGATCGACGCCAGATGAACAGTGTCGATCGACGCCAGATGAACAGTGTCGATCGACGCCAGATGAACAGTGTCGATCGACGCCAGATGAACAGTGTCGATCGACGCCAGATGAACAGTGTCGATCGACGCCAGATGAACAGTGTCGATCGACGCCAGATGAACAGTGTCGATCGACGCCAGATGAACAGTGTCGATCGACGCCGGATGAACAGTAACTAGGTGAACAGTTTCGTGATGAACAGTAACTGGGTGAATAGTGTCGTGATGAACAGTATCACGATGAACAGTAACAGCGTGAACAGTGTCGATCGCCGCGAGGTGAACGGTATCGATCGACGCCAGATGAACAGTGTCGATCGACGTCGGATGAACAGTGTCGATCGACGCCAGATGAACAGTGCTTCGATGAACAGTATCACGATGAACAGTAACAGCGTGAACAGTGTCGATCGACGCCGGATGAACAGTACTTCTCCTTTGAAATAGATTTTCTTGCTTCTTCACAGCTTCTGTAGTCTGATAAGCTTGGGTGTAAAGCAAATTGACATGGGTAACTAAAGTTTCCAATATTCCAATCACCTCTTTGCAGAGAGAATCTAAACTCAGATTCATGCGTTCAGTCGTCTTCTGATGATCTTTCAAGAATTCCTCTATCATAAATCTCATCTCTTCTATATGGCACTGATCCCCATCCTGGTATATAGCTTGCTCCACAAATGAGACTTCATGTATAGAATCAATATCAGCCTCAACGATCTTGTTGTCATCCTCCACAGCTGATTTTATCATGTGCATATCCAAATTTTTGGCACTGTTGCTAGACACCAAGTTCTCAATCAATCTCTTAGCTTCTTCCAGGGTCCTTGTCTCAAAGTTTCCTTCGCTTGCATTATCCATCATAGAACTATATTGCACATCAATACCCTTTCAGAATCTTTTCAGCAGCTGAATCTCCATAAAACCATGGTGTGGACAGTCTCTTTGGTATCTCTTAAACCTCTCCCAAGAGCTTATGAAAGCTTCTGTAGGTCCCTGAGAGATTGTCCAAATTTTATCTCTTATTTCTTCAGCCTTTTCACCATCGGAAAATTCAGTCAAAAACGCAGTCTTGACTTCATTCCATATAGTGAAAGATCCTTGTGGTGGGAATTTCAACCAATTAATAGCATTCCCAGAGAGAAAATATTTGAACAGCTTAGAGATGATGTAGTCTCTGGTTGCTTCATCTTCATGGATGCCAGACACCAAATCTTCTAGTGTCTCAATATGGTCCATGGGATTTTCATGAGGAAGACCACAATAGGGGTGCTGACCCACATGAGAGAAGAAAGTGGGTCAGATTTCAAAACCCTGGATTTCTGGAGGTTGAATCGCACGCCTATTGGTATAGAATTGACTAGGCTTGATCAATTCTGTCATTGTTCTTTGTCGAAGAACATTAGCAACCTCAGTAGCAGCAGATGGATCAAGGATTGCAGCCCCCTGTCCATCTATCTTCTGACCTGTTGCATTATACAAATGACCTTCGGGGTCGTGCAGGTCTCCATTCTCGTCTTGCATGAGAATCAAAGGCGCAACCATATCGCACAGCTCAGTATTGTTCGATGCGCGATGTGCGGTATCGGTCGATGTCGGGTGGACGATTTCGGTCGACGAATACTGAGAAGTATCGGTCGATGTGGATGAGCGAGTGTCGATCGATGGTTGCTGAAACTCGGTAGATGGTTGTTGATCAGAATCGGTCGATGCACTAGTAGTGGCGTCGATCGATGTAGCACATTTCTCTCTGCGGAACAAGCGTTCGACACGTGCTGGGCCTGATAAGAAAAGCAATTCCTCCTTGCCGCTTCTGGTACTGATTGGCATGTACCTGAAAAACAAGAAATTTTTTCGTAAGTAACTTAAAACAGTAAATAAAACCTAGACTAAACCTGTTAATCAAGTCTAATGGCAATCGAAGCTCCCCGGCAACGGCGCCAAATTTGATATCACTCAAATTATCCTAAGGAGTGATTTATACTCTCTCAAATAAGAGGTTAAGTTGTAGCACTTAGGGATCGAATCCACAGGGAGCTAAGGCACACACTAGATCTGACAGTTATATGATTTAGCTAGGCTAATAGATTATAAGACAATAAATAAATAAGTAAATAAAGTAGTAAACAAGATGAACAAGACAATTGTTCATCTTGGCAGAGAGTTGTTAACAATAAGAAGAAATAGCTAGATCTAGGGTTTATCAATCAAGAGATTGAAAACTACAATTCAAGGATGCCAAAGGTTTATAGATTCAATTCTAGAACTCGATTTAAATAAGCAAGTAATCCAGCTTTCACATGCAATTACTAATCAGATGCCTAAGTCTTTGTCCGGCTGCCTTGAACAAGGAGTGAGCATCGATCGATGCTACACACATCAAATCAATCGACATGGAGGCCGGGACGTGGGCCAAGTGTATTTTATTTCTGATTTAAGCCCATAAGTAATCATAAATTACCAAGATGCCCTGGGCGACCTAAAATCCTATTTATGTTATTCTAAGCCATTGTTGTGGCTATGCTTCATACTTTTTAGAGAGAAAGCTTTGGATTGGAGAGAGATATCTGAGCACCTTGATAGAGGGAAGATCTTGAACTCCCTTTGTTTCTTTACTTTGTTCTTCTATTATTTATTCTATTGCAGTATTATTCAGACCATCATAATGTTTCTTATGAATATGTTTGAGTAGTCTCATTGTTAGATTTAGGTTTCTCACAAGGTTGACTCATGTATTGCAAATAGACCATTTTAGGGTGTTTAAAATATGGTTCTTCATCTAGTTTTTCTTATTTCTTTGTTTCTCCACCCATGGAAGAAAGCCATCCCGACCATACTCCACTTCATCCAAGAGTCTTTAAATAGAAATCCTAATGCAATATTTACAATACAAAGAT
This sequence comes from Brassica carinata, assembly GCA_016771965.1. Taxonomy (NCBI): domain Eukaryota; kingdom Viridiplantae; phylum Streptophyta; class Magnoliopsida; order Brassicales; family Brassicaceae; genus Brassica; species Brassica carinata. Next base: position 10,311,333 of record CM028694.1, read on the forward strand.
AGACACGGACTTCCTCCCAAGTGAGCCCTTTAAAGTCACAAGCTTGACTTTGCTTCCTTTGTCAGTATTCCATCCAAGTTGTTTTTATGTTATTCAGACCATCATAATGTTTCTTATGAATATGTTTGAGTAGTCTCATTGTTAGATTTAGGTTTCTCACAAGGTTGACTCATGTATTGCAAATAGACCATTTTAGGGTGTTTAAAATATGGTTCTTCATCTAGTTTTTCTTATTTCTTTGTTTCTCCACCCATGGAAGAAAGCCATCCCCACCATACTTACTCCACTTCATCAGAGCGCATCTAAACCTGTAAATACACTAAAAAGACTCCAAAACATATAAATATATCTTAAAACACTCATATACCATGGGTAAAATCGGGTCAAATTCATGGTATATCACCCTTTTGGGCCCGGAGGTCCTAAGGCGTTATATCGAGTTTTGCCCCCCTGAGTAAGCTGCTCCTACTCTTGTGTGACATTGCATTCTGCCCCCGGAGGTATGCCACTACTGATGCTTCAGTAACCTTACATCACGCTTCCACCGAACCTGGGGTTTGCACAATATTTCATCTAGGAACTTGGAGGTTGCATGCACTTCCGTCCAATAATCCGTAGATTGTATATACCTTCCGTTTTTCTTGTTGATTCAAAGTCGCCTCCGTCGGGTAGGCTCTTATTTATTGCAAGGTAGGCTTTCTGGAGTACAGTCTTCCTTTATAAAAACCTACAGTATAGGGACGCATTGATTTTCACCTTCTATGGATAGGTTATTTGTGGATTTTCTCAAGAGACAGCAGGTCTCTCCTATGGACCCGGAGATCCAATTGCTGGATCCTTGCGTAGAACGGAGCCGAAGTATTGCTTCAGGACCCAGAGGCCGTTTGATCAACCATGGATTTTACCCATTTTTACCATGGTCTATAGGTGTTTTCATATATATTTACTACAATATAGAGTCTATTTAGAGCATTTACATGTTCAGGTACGTTCTGGAGAAATATGGTGATTTTGGTGTCTTTTGGAGTCTTTTGAGTGCAGAGCTGCGCAGACGCGTCAGATGTTTAGATATGGATGGAGACCTTTTCACGGTGCGATAGAGCCCATCTCTTTACTCAAGATAGAGCTTTGAGTTAGCTTTCCAATGCCACCGGTTTGGGGTTAATCCAACGGTTAGATCAGAAGTTATGCCCGTTTTACTGAAGAATGTTCAGTCTGCCTTGCGAGAGGAAGCTGTCGAGAAGAGCATTGTATGTCGATCGATGCTACACACATCAAATCGATCGACATGGATGCCAGGACGTGGGCCAAGTGTATTTTATGACTGATTTAAGCCCAGAATTAATCACAAATTACCAAGATGCCCCTGGACGACCTAAAACCCTATTTATGTTATTCTAGACCATTGTTGACGGCTTTGCTTCATACTATACTAGAGAGAGAAAGCTTTGGATTAGAGAGAGAGATATGAGCACCTTGAGAGAGGGAAGATCTTCAATTCCCTTTGTTTCTTTACTTTGTTCTTCTATTATTTATTCTATTGCAGTATTATTCAGACCATCATAATGTTTCTTATGAATATGTTTGAGTAGTCTCATTGTTAGATTTAGGTTTCTCACAAGGTTGACTCATGTATTGAAAATAGACCATTGTTAGGGTGTTTAAAATATGGTTCTTCATCTAGCTGTTCTTATTGCTTTGTTTAGGATTAATCACCCTTGACCTAGATCTTAGGATTAATTTGGATAAGTGAGAACTTAGAAAATTCCTGAAAACTAAACTAGTATGTTCTAATCTGACTGAGAACACACGAGAGTTGTTCCTAGTTAGATTAGAGAACCCATCAAAGCCGATCTTAAGGCTCGCTGGAAGCAATATCGTTCGACGCAACTATCGTTGTATTGGTCGATATTGTGAAAGGTGCATCGATCGATATTCTACTGAATAATCGATCGACACTTTCTTATGATCATCGATCGATAGTTCATGATCCGAGATCCAGTTGAAGGTAATTGATTCGATTAAACCTAAAGTTTGAGTTCAGAACTATGAATAGTAAAAACCCTAATTAACTTGCATACTTGTCGAACCTGAGATAATACCTGAATCTAGCTACCTTTCCTTCTGTTAACAACCTTAAATCAAATCAATCGAGCAACTGACTTGCTCACCATTTAATTTACTGTTTAAAACTTACCTATCTAGCTTTATTTCGAAGACTATACAATCTATTGTGTAATCTTAGAGTCTTTGTGGATTCGATCCCTAAGTACTACAGCTGAACCTCTTATTTAAGAGAGTAAAGTCACTCCTTAGGGTAATTTGAGTGATATCAAATTTGGCGGCGTTGCCAGGGACTCTTTCTTATTGCCATTAGATTAAGTTTAGAATATAGTCTAGATTTTACTTACTGTTTATTTAAAAGTTTTTCTTCTTTCCTTACTGACACAGGAACTTAAGAAGAGGAACACAAGTTCGGCCGAGCATCGATCGACAAGATAGCGAAGACATCGGCGGCGAATCGACGGACAAATCGATCGACACTTCCATACTGCAATCGATCGACGATGGGCTAAACAAATCGATCGACGATGGGCTAAACAAATCGATCGACACTTTCTTATGATCATCGATCGATAGTTCATGATCGAGATCCAGTTGAAGGTAATTAATTTGATTAAACCTGAGGTTTGAGTTCAGAACTATGAATAGTAAAACCCTAATTAACTTGCATACTTGTCGAACCTGAGATAATACCTGAATCTAGCTACCTTTCCTTCTGTTAACAACCTTAAATCAAATCAATCGAGCAACTGACTTGCTCACCATTTAATTTACTGTTTAAAACTTACCTATCTAGCTTTATTTCGAAGACTATACAATCTATTGTGTAATCTTAGAGTCTTTGTGGATTCGATCCCTAAGTACTACAGCTGAACCTCTTATTTAAGAGAGTAAAGTCACTCCTTAGGGTAATTTGAGTGATATCAAATTTGGCGGCGTTGCCAGGGACTCTTTCTTATTGCCATTAGATTAAGTTTAGAATATAGTCTAGATTTTACTTACTGTTTATTTAAAAGTTTTTCTTCTTTCCTTACTGACACAGGAACTTAAGAAGAGGAACACAAGTTCGGCCGAGCATCGTCGACAAGATAGCGAAGACATCGGCGGCGAATCGAAGGACAAATCGATCGACACTTCCATACTGCAATCGATCGACGCAGATCAACAAAAATCGATCGACGATGGGCTAAACAAATCGATCGACGCCGACCAGCCGGAAGCAGGTAAGTCTGTGCTTACCAATTTCAATTATGGGAAAGTAGTTCTAGGATATCTAGATAATCGAGTATGCAATGCATCACGTCAAATTAATTATAAACCTAGGGCTGAAATTCCTGTTGGAATTACCGTTGTTTTGAATGCTGGGTGGGAGAACCACCAAGCGCAGGGATTATAACAGACCTGATCAGTTTTACACTAACAGGTCTGCGATCCGCTCACCAGCAATTCGGAGGAAAGACTTTGAGGTGAAACCTAAATACTTCTCTCTAGTAGGTCAGCATCCCTCTCATGGTCTTCCTCATGAAAATCCCATAGACCATATCGAAGCACTTGAGGACCTTGTGTCTAACATCAAGATGCACGAGGTCTCTGAAGATTACTTATTCTGCAAGTTATTCCCGCACTCTCTCGCTGGGGATGTGATTCACTGGCTGCAACAACTGCAGCCAGGATCTTTGACTTGCTGGAGTGATATCAAGCGCGTTTTCCTCAACAATTTCTTCGATGATGAACGGACTGAGGAATTTAGGAATAGGATCTATAATTTTTCTCAAGCCACTACAGAAGCTTTTAAAGCTTCTTTGTTAAGATCCAAAGCCTACCAGCGAGACTGTCCACACGATGGTTTTTCCGAGATTCAGCTACTTAATATCTTCTTCAGAGGTCTCGACTGGACATACCAAGCGGCTTTGGATGCTGCGAGTCAAGGAAACTTCAAAACCAGGACCCCTGAAGAAGCTATGAGACTCATTTAAAATGTGGCGACTAGCACTAGTGCCAAGAAAACTGATCTTGAGAGGAAAAAGATGGCCAAGAATCCAAATGAAGATCAGATATCTAGGAAACTTTCGGACCAGCAGAGAAACATATGCTCTATAAGAAGCAACGAGGCAGCAAAGACCCAAAAGAGCATGGAGGAATCTATGATGGGACAAGTTCTGAAAAACCAGCAGAAGATGAGTGTGAATTTCGATGTAAAATTTGATTCCATGTACGCTCATTTGCATGATAAGTTTGAAACTTTGAACCACCATGTTAAGAAATTAGATAGTCAGATTGCACATGACGCTGGATTTGTCAGAAGGGGAGAAGGATATCACCTTGGAAAAACTGATACCAACCCGAGACGTCACGTTAGTTCTGTACTTTTGAGAAGCGGGAAGCAACTCCCCTCGAACGCTAGAGCAAACACTTCTTCGGAAGGAAGCACTGAAACTCGAGAAATAAATAAACCCCTTCCAAACCCTGTGCTACTCTGTAATACGAGATCAAAACTTTCTCAGAACAAGGATAGAACCAGAAGTCCTCAAGGAACTGAGAAGGATGTAATCGATCTTTAGGAAAAGGAGGAAACCATCGATATCGATCGATCTGAAGATCCAAATATCGGTCGATCTGAAGATACAAATATCGATCGATCTGGAAACGAAAATATCGATCGACAGACTCCCAAGAGTTCAGGACTAAATTCAACACCCGCTGGACCAACTATAGAACGGGTGTATAATATGTTACCTCCCTTCCCTCCTAGTAAGTCCAACACTAAGCGTGAAATAGACAGAGAAATCTGTAGAAAAGCATTCGAAACGATCAAAGTGGAGTTGCCACTAATTGATGCCCTTAAAATTTTGCCCACAATAAGGCAATACGTTAAAGGGATGACAACTAAAAGCTTTTCAACAGACAAGCGCAGTGTCATGATGATCTCTGAGGAAATTAGTACTATAATCCAAAGTGAAACCCCATTCAAAAGCCCTGATCCCGGTAGTTTCGTTCTAAATTGTACCATTCAAAATAAGCAATTTCCAAGAGCACTCTGCGATCTAGGCTCTAATGTAAATTTAATGCCGCATTCCAGTGCGACATCCCTTGGATATACTGAATTTACACCGGCCAATATCCAGTTAGTTCTCGCTGATAGATCTGTTAGGATTCCGGAAGGAGTGCTTGAGGATGTACCTGTGGAAATTGATGGATGCCCCGTACCAACAGATTTTGTTGTACTTCATTACAAGAATGAACCTAGGGATCCGATCCTTTTAGGAAGACCATTCCTTGCTACCGCAAATGCAATTATCGATGTCAAGGAGGGACGAATCAATCTTAACATAGGAAATATTCCAATGCGATTTGATATGGAGAAGATTTTGACACGTCCTCTAATAGATAAACAATCCTCTTATGTAGATGAAATCGATGAGATGATTCAAGAGTCATTTGAAGACTCACTATCCGATGAAAATCTAGAGGATGTACTTATGCTTACCCAAAATGAAGTGTTCAGCATAGACAACAAAACAAATGAATATGATCATCTGATGGATGCAAGCCGTGAGACCACGGATATTGAAACCAAAAAAGACGATGAGTCAAAAATCGATATCGATCGATATTTGCAAAATACCATCGATCGACAACTGTCTTCTTTGGGAAATCTAACTAAGGAAATAGCACCCAATGTGGAACTAAATCCATTACCTGCTGGACTCAAATACGCTTTCCTCTATGATAACTCCTTTCCTGTTTTAGTCAATGCAAACCTAACTAGCGAAGAGCTAACTTTGTTGCTTAATAAGCTGCGCAAGAATCGCAAGGCTCTCGGGTATTCTCTCGATGACATTCCTGGAATCTCGCCCGATTTATGCATGCATAGGATACACTTGGAAGACGAGTCGAAATCATCTATTGAGCATCAAAGAAGACTGAATCCAAACCTGAAAGATGTGGTGAAGAAAGAGATAATGAAGCTTCTGGAAGCAGGAACTATCTATCCAATTTCAGACAGCAACTGGGTCAGTCCGGTACATGTGGTTCCCAAGAAAGGAGGAATTACAGTGGTAAAGAATGATAGAAACGAGCTGATCCCTATGAGGACTGTTACTGGGCACAGGATGTGCATAGATTACAGGAAGCTCAACGCTGCTACGAGAAAAGATCATTTCCCTCTACCCTTCATAGATCAGATGTTAGAAAGGCTTGCACACCACAAGTATTACTGCTTTTTAGATGGGTATTCATGATTTTTCCAAATTCCTATCCATCCGGACGACCAAGAAAAGACCACATTCACTTGTCCATATGGTACCTTCGCATACCGCAGGATGCCCTTTGGGCTTTGTAATGCTCCTGCTACCTTCCAAAGATGTATGATGTCTATCTTTACAGATATGATCGAGGATTTCATGGAAGTCATTATGGATGATTTCTCGGTGTATGGATCTCATTTTACATCATGCCTTAACAACTTGTGCAAATTATTAGAAAGATGTGAGGAGAAGAATCTTGTCCTCAATTGGGAGAAGTGTCACTTTATGGTCAATGATGGAATTGTTTTGGGGCATAAGGTCTCGTCAGCCGGTATAGAAGTAGATCGAGCTAAAATCGAAGTAATGACCAGTCTGCCGACACCTTCCAATGTTTAAGACGTGAGGAGTTTTAATGGGCACGCTGGTTTCTACAGGAGATTCATAAATGACTTTAGCAAAATAGCTAGGCCCCTAACAACTCTTCTGTGCAAAGAAGTAAAATTCAACTTTACCCCAGAATGTTTAAAACCTTTTGAGGGGATCAATTCATCTTTAGTAACCGCCCCTATCGTCCAAGCCCCTGATTGGAGTTTACCCTTCGAAATAATGTGCGACGCAAGCGATTTCGCTGTAGGCGCAATACTTGGCCAGAGGAAGGATAAGAAATTACATGCCATCTACTATGCTAGTAAGACTCTCGATGATGCACAATGGAACTATGCAACAACAGAGAGGGAACTGCTAGCAGTTGTCTACGCTTTTGAAAAGTTTCGTCCTTACCTAGTTGGTTCGAAAGTAGTTGTCCACACTGACCTTGCTGCCCTAAAGTACTTGATGCAGAAGAAAGATGCGAAACCAAGGCTATTAAGATGGATCCTACTTCTACAAGAATTTGACATAGAGATAAAGGATAAGAAGGGAGTAGAAAATGGAGTAGCTGACCATCTTTCACGGATCAGAATTGAAGATGACGTCCCCATCAATGATTTCCTACCCTTATAAAACGTCTATCGAGCGGACTTAGCATTAATAGGTCATGTGTGTCTTACATCTGAGGAAGCATCGATCGATACTCAAAGAAAGTTATTGATCGACACTTTAGACGACCATCAACTTAAGGCACACAAAGACACAGTGATAATTGACATAGATATCAAAGTTTCCCACCACCTTATGCAAACTGATATGGGTTCTCCCATTGGTAGAAGTTCAAGTCTGGGGGTGTGTGCGGTGGCTGCAACCAGTTCAGATAGGCCTTGGTATGCTGATATAGTAAACTATCTAGCTGCCGACGTAGAGCCAGAAGAACTCCGAGGTTATAAGAAGAAGAAGTTTATGAGAGAAATCAGAAGATATCACTGGGATGAACCATACCTCTACAAACACTGCTCTGACGAAATATATAGACGATGTGTCGCAGATATTGAGGTTCCAGATATTCTATTTCACCGCCATGGATCCGATTACGCTGGGCACTTTGCAACTTTCAAGACAGTTTCTAAGATTCTACAATCAGGCTTCTGGTGGCCTACCATGTTTCGAGATGCTCATTCCTACATATCATAATGTGATCGGTGCCAACGAAGAGGAAAAATCAGTAAAAGACATGAAATGCCACAAAATTTCATACTTGAAGTGGAAGTGTTTGATTGTTGGGGCATCGACTTTATGGGCCCTTTTCCTTCTTCGTACGGACACAAATATATCCTAGTCGCTGTCAACTATGTATCTAAGTGGGTAGAAGCAATAGCATCCCCGACGAATGATGCTGCTGTAGTCATGAAACTTTTCAAAAGCATCATTTTCCCTAGATTTGGAGTTCCTATAGTGGTAATAAGCGATGGAGGCTCTCATTTCATTAACAAAGTGTTTGAGAAGCTTCTTATTAAGCATGGAGTCGCCAGATCAAGGAAATACTAGAAAAGACAGTAGGAAACACAAGAAAGGATTGGTCCAAAAAATTGGATGATGCACTTTGGGCCTACAGAACTGCATTTAAAACACCACTCGGAACTACACCCTTTCACCTACTTTATGGGAAAGCATGCCACCTTCCAGTAGAGTTAGAACACAAGGCGGCATGGGCTGTAAAAATGATGAATTTCGACGTCAAGCCTGCTAGGGAAAGGAGATTGGTTCATCTGAATGAATTACATGAAATCAGATGTCATGCTTATGATAACTCAAAGTTATACAAGGAAAGAACAAAAGCTTATCACGATAAGAAGATCATCTCTAGACATTTCGAACCGAATGACCAGGTGCTTCTGTATAATTCTCGTTTGACAATATTTCCTGGAAAATTACGCTCACGCTGGTCAGGTCCGTTTACTGTTAAAGAAGTCAAACCCTATGGAACCGTAGTGCTAGTCAACTCTAAGAGAGAAATGAGTAAAGAGAGAGGATAGGAACTAACTTTTACCTGCAGTTCCAGATACTTGTTTGAGAATCTTTGCATCTTGTGATCGATACTCCCAAGTTAAAGCCTACACTCATATATATTTACTACAATATAGAGTCTATTTAGAGTAATTACATGTTCAGATACGTTCTGGAGAAATATGGTGATTTTGGTGTCTTTTGAGTGCAGAACTGCACAGACGCGTCAGATGTTTAGATATGGATGGAGACTTTCCCCCAAAGAGATTGAGCCCATATTTTGACACATGATACATATTTGAGTTATCTTTCCAATTCCACCGGTTTGGGGTTAATCCAACGGTTAGATCAGAAGTTATGTCCGTTTTACTGAAGAGTGTTCAGTCTGCCTTGCGAGAGGAAGCTGTCGAGAAGAGCATTGTATGTCGATCGATGCTACACGCATCAAATCGATCAACATAGATGCCAGGACGTGGTCCAAGTGTATTTTATGACTGATTTAAGCCCAGAAGTAATCACAAATTACCAAGATGCCCATGTACGACCTAAAATCCTATTTATGTTATTCTAAGCCATTGTTGACGGCTATGCTTCATACTATTCTAGAGAGAGAAAGCTTTGGATTAGAGAGAGAGAGATCTGAGAACCTTGAGAGAGGGAAGATCTTGAACTCCCTTTGTTTCTTTACTTTGTTCTTCTATTATTTATTCTATTGCAGTATTATTCAGACCATCATAATGTTTCTTATGAATATGTTTGAGTAGTCTCATTGTTAGATTTAGGTTTCTCACAAGGTTGACTCATGTATTGCAAATAGACCATTGTTAGGGTGTTTAAAATATGGTTCTTCATCTAGTTGTTCTTATTGCTTTGTTTATGATTAATCACCCTTGACCTAGATCTTAGGATTAATTTGGATAAGTGGGAACTTAGAAAATTCCTGAACACTAAACTAGTATGTTCTAATCTGACTGAGAACACACGAGAGTTGTTCCTAGTTAGATTAGAGAACCCATCAAAGCCGATCTTAAGGCTCGCTGGAAGCAATATCGTTCGACGCAACTATCGTTGTATTGGTCGATATTGTGAAAGGTGCATCGATCGATATTCTATTGAATAATCGATCGACACTTTCTTATGATCATCGATCAATAGTTCATGATCCGAGATCCAGTTGAAGGTAATTGATTCGATTAAACCTAAAGTTTGAGTTCAGAACTATGAATAGTAAAAACTCTAATTAACTTTCATACTTGTCGAACCTGAGATAATACCTGAATCTAGCTACCTTTTCTTCTGTTAACAACCTCAAATCAAATCAATCGAGCAACTGACTTGCTCATAATTTAATTTACTGTTTAAAACTTACCTATCTAGCTTTATTTCGAAGACTATACAATCTATTGTGTAATCTTAGAGTCTTTGTGGATTCGATCCCTAAGTACTACAACTGAACCTCTTATTTGAGAGAGTAAAGTCACTCCTTAGGGTAATTTGAGTGATATCACCGTTTCTGGGGCCCGGAGGCTGCCCCAGACCCGGAGGTCGTATTTAGGACCCTGAGGTCGTTTTGAACCCGGAGGTTGCTTCTGGACCCGGAGGTTGCTTCTGGACCCGGAGGTTGCTTCTGGACCCGGAGGTTGCTTCTAGACACAGAGGTCGTTTGGGAACCCGGAGGTTCCTTCAGACCCGGAGGTTGTATATAGGACCCGGAGGTCGTTTGGGAACCCGGAGGTTCCTTCAGACCCGGAGGTCGTTTGGGAACCCGGAGGTTCCATCAGACCCTGAGGTCGTATTTAGGACCCGAGGTCGCTTGGGAACCCGGAGGTTCCTTCAGACCCGGAGGTTGCTTCTGGACCCGGAGGTTGCTTCTGGACCCGGAGGTTGCTTCTGGACCCGGAGGTTGCTTCTGGACCCGGAGGTTGCTTCGGACCGGAGGTTGCTTCGGACCGGAGGTTGCTTCTGGACCCGGAGGTTGCTTCTGGACCCGGAGGTTGCTTCTGGACCCGGAGGTTGCTTCGGACCGGAGGTTGCTTCTGGACCCGGAGGTTGCTTCTGGACCCGGAGGTTGCTTCGGACCGGAGGTTGCTTCTGGACCCGGAGGTTGCTTCTGGACCCGGAGGTTGCTTCTGGACCCGGAGGTTGCTTCTGGACCCGGAGGTTGCTTCTGGACCCGGAGGTTGCTTCTGGACCCGGAGGTTGCTTCTGGACCCGGAGGTTGCTTCGGACCGGAGGTTGCTTCTGGACCCGGAGGTTGCTTCTGGACCCGGAGGTTGCTTCGGACCGGAGGTTGCTTCGGACCGGAGGTTGCTTCTGGACCCGGAGGTTGCTTCTGGACCCGGAGGTTGCTTCTGGACCCGGAGGTTGCTTCGGACCGGAGGTTGCTTCTGGACCCGGAGGTTGCTTCTGGACCCGGAGGTTGCTTCTGGACCCGGAGGTTGCTTCTGGACCCGGAGGTTGCTTCTGGACCCGGAGGTTGCTTCTGGACCCGGAGGTTGCTTCTGGACCCGGAGGTTGCTTCTGGACCCGGAGGTTGCTTCGGACCGGAGGTTGCTTCTGGACCCGGAGGTTGCTTCTGGACCCGGAGGTTGCTTCTGGACCCGGAGGTTGCTTCGGACCGGAGGTTGCTTCGGACCGGAGGTTGCTTCTGGACCCGGAGGTTGCTTCGGACCGGAGGTTGCTTCTGGACCCGGAGGTTGCTTCGGACCGGAGGTTGCTTCGGACCGGAGGTTGCTTCTGGACCCGGAGGTTGCTTCTGGACCCGGAGGTTGCTTCTGGACCCGGAGGTTGCTTCTGGACCCGGAGGTTGCTTCTGGACCCGGAGGTTGCTTCGGACCGGAGGTTGCTTCTGGACCCGGAGGTTGCTTCGGACCGGAGGTTGCTTCGGACCGGAGGTTGCTTCTGGACCCGGAGGTTGCTTCTGGACCCGGAGGTTGCTTCTGGACCCGGAGGTTGCTTCGGACCGGAGGTTGCTTCGGACCGGAGGTTGCTTCTGGACCCGGAGGTTGCTTCGGACCGGAGGTTGCTTCTGGACCCGGAGGTTGCTTCGGACCGGAGGTTGCTTCTGGACCCGGAGGTTGCTTCTGGACCCGGAGGTTGCTTCTGGACCCGGAGGTTGCTTCTGGACCCGGAGGTTGCTTCTGGACCCGGAGGTTGCTTCTGGACCCGGAGGTTGCTTCGGACCGGAGGTTGCTTCTGGACCCGGAGGTTGCTTCGGACCGGAGGTTGCTTCGGACCGGAGGTTGCTTCTGGACCCGGAGGTTGTATATAGGACCCGAGGTCGCTTGGGAACCCGGGGTCGAGCGGATCTTTAGAGTTGGAACTTCGAAATTCGCAGTCGTTGTCGGAACCTCGCAGTCGGAACTTCGGAGTCGGAGACGGAACTTCACAGTCGGAACATCGGAGTTGGAACTTCTTCGTGCGGGAATTTGAAGACTGGGTCTTGCTCGGAAGCAAGAGTAATATCTTCCCAATTGGCTGACCCTTATCTTTCGATTTCATGGGTGAAGTCAGGAGATAACTTGTGCACTTTGGTCAACCGGAGTCTTTCTATCTCAGCAGGCTTGTCCTGGGTAGGACGTCACTTCTCTGTTGCCCCTCTCCTGGGATCTTCTTAGGCACGGGCCGTGTTGGGACCAGGAAGAGAGTCGTTTTTCCATATGATGGACCGTGGTCTTGATAAATACTCCTAGGTTCTGGATCTGTTCGAAGGTGACCTTGTAAGATTCAGGGCCTTGATCTTGTACCTCAGTGGACGACAAGATTTGCTTTCAGGTCTTGTAATCCATGTAGGTTTCTCCCAGTAATGTAGGGTTTGACGAAGATAGACTTGCTAACGCTTCAGTGAGCATTGACATTCGTCTGCTGGATACATGGTCCTTAGACCTGTAACAGGACCTCATATGAATGGAGACTTATGTTGAGGCGTGGAGGCTGGTTCTTTATCGTATAACTTGAGGTATTGAAGTACGTCGCATAGGGACTTGTAGTTCCTGCTGCTCATCTTTGGGAACTAAGGCTTTGAAGGGCTTCATGTTCTGATCTTGAAGGACCGGTATATTTATCCCTGGGAACCTGGAGGTTCCTAGGGACTAGTGCTCTGGCACAAGAGGATCTTCAGATATTCTCATTTTGTAGATGTCGTTTGGTGACTTCTTTACTGGGAATTCCTATTTCTTGAAACTTGTCGAGGGGTGTAACTTTGGAGACTTGGAGAGGCACGTGGCCTTAGCTTCCTCCGAAACTTGGAGAGGCGCATGGCCTTGGAAACTTGTAAAGGCACATGTCTTGGGTTTCCCGGGAGTTTGTAGGGGGTAAAAGGTCTTGGTTTCCTTTAGAGGTATATCAGGGTTTGCTGCTGGGAAAAGCGGTAGTAAGGTTATCGGAGCTTGCTTTTTCGTGGAGCCACTGGATTTCACCTCCATGTGAGGTGGGTAGCCGGAGACCCGGAACCTGAGATCCAGGACTTGGGATTAGGGACCTGGAGGCTGAAACCGGGAACCCAGAGATTTGGCTTTTTCTTTCGGGTGAATGGTAGTTGAAACGTGTTTTCTCTGGCTTCTTTTACTCTCCTTTACTATTATTTTAGCCAAGAATCTGAAGGCCAGCATGTCTTTATGTAGAGTTCGCGTTTTTCTTCGGCTCCTCTGCAGGAGGCAGAGTAGCAGTGTTCCCGGTGCTTGGGCAGGGATCCTTTCGCAGAACAACTCCAATGGAATTTGATGAGTACTAAAAGGTGTTCTATCCACCCAGCTATCAGGCTTATCTAGGATTCCACTACCACTTAGATTCTAAGGCCTAAAGAGAAAGGTGGTTCTCTGGTTACCTCTTAGTTGTTGCCTGGTACGCCTGCAGTATTTCCAGGAGCTCTTCTTCTGACTCCTCCTGTCTTTGGAATTCGTCCAAGTTGTAAACCCGGCTGGAAAATGTTGTGTCCCGCTTGAGAACCTTTCATCTTTCTCATACGAGGTGGAGCTGTGAGTCTGGAAGCATGGATATCGTCTAGGGCTTGCTTGGTGATGGCTGCCCCCGTTGGGTCCGAAGGTTGTTGAGACTTGATGTGTAGTGAAGACCCAAAATCAGCAGGAGTCGGTAATTGTAGACATCGGATTTGGGTAGGGACCCGGAACCGGCAGATCCGAAGACTGCGGGGATCTGATCTGAGGATAGGACCCAGAACCAGCAGGAACCAGGGACTGCAGGAAGTCTGATCAGAGGATAGGACCCGGAACCAGCAGGAACCAGGGACTGCAGGAAGTCTGATCTGAGGATAGGACCCAGAACCAGCAGGAACCAGGGACTGCAGGAAGTCTGATCTGAGGATAGGACCCAGAACCAGCAGGAACCAGTAGGAACCAGTTGGTAATCCCTGTGTTGGACCTTGTTACTTCTGTTTAGCGTCGTGTTATCCTCCCTTGAAGAGGCATTTCCAGCTGTGTGAGGTTTAGATCTGGTGAGAATACGTCGTTTCTTACCCTAGATGGCTGGGGTTGAAGTATTCTGAAAGAATGGATGTAATGTCTCTTCCGCCTATCACCATCATCACGTAGTATATGACTGCCCCTCCTTCTAGCGCCAAACTGTTAACTGTTAGGGTATTTTTGTGTACAAGTGATTCGTGCTCAGCACTACGGAATGATAGGAAGAAGGAGACTGGTCTTCGTGGTACTTTCTCCTGCTTTGTCGTGGATAAGTCAGGAGATCTTGGTCTGAGGGTAGTCCCATACGGGTATGGGCCGGTGCGTATCGTCAGCGCCTTAGTAGTAACGGGGAAGGTCGGTTGTTAGGCAGGAACTGCCTTTCTGTAGTGGAGATCGCAGGGTCTTCTTGATGATTATCAACGGTCCTAGCTCCAGGGTCGGTCCTTGGGTGTCTAAGCGTGGGACCATGGAAGGTGTTTGGTTTTATAGCTGCATCCTTCAGTGGGGATTGCCTACGTACCCTTCAGTGGGGGATCAAGCCATTCGTAGCTCATGTATTGGTGGAGGCGCGTAGCCTAAATGGAGGCTCGTGTCCTAGTGGGCACTTGGCCTAGTGGGCACGTGGCCTAAGGAGCACGTAGCTCTGTACTTGATAGGAGTCGTCTGTCGTAGAGGGGCATATGGCCTGGATGGATGGTATAATAGTCGGTATGCTGCAGTGAGAATTGAGCTTCAATATGCTTCAATGAGCATGGAGTGTCTCTGTCGATGAGCTGGAGATCGTGGCCTGAGCCAGTAGATGGGGTTGTAGACGTTCTGTAATGGACAGAGAGCTTCCTCTGGCTGGTCGTGGTCGTAGGGACCAGTCCCTGATCGGCGTATTGATGAAGTTGGTCTTCTAGGTATGATTTCTTGCCTTGGCGGCTGTGGAGTTGATGAGCTCTGAAGATGAACGTGTTGACTCATGGATGGACGTGTTCACCTCCCCTCTTAGGGTTTATGAACCCTTTATTTATAGCAGTGGTTGCGCCTCCTCTTAGAATTGGAAATATTCAGTATATCCTTAGATAATAGAATATTTCCATTTTTCTTAAGGGCAGCCTATATATTGGAATACTTCCTCTTTCTCTTGGATTTAGGAGTATTCCTTCGTGTCTAAGCTAATCTTCCTTGTATCAAGGAAGATTTCCATTTTCCCGAAGAAAGGGTAGTTCCCGAGGTAGTTCCAGAAGGTAATTCCCGGAGGTAGTTCCGGAGTTCCTTTTAGCGGGGACCCTGAGGTCTAGGTCCTTGAACCCGGAGGAAGGAACCTGGTAGCTGGAGTAATCTCTTCATGGAATATTTTTCCCCAACAGAAACAATACAAGGAGATCGCAAGATGTCACAAGTCTACTTCGCTGCCGAGTTAAAATGAAAGAACTCAATGACTGAGACTTCCAACAAAAAGAGACCGGCCCTCGACAAAAAATCCCCGAACCAAGATTGGTCAGGAATCTTTTGGCAGTCGCAGAGAGCCAAGGCCCTGGAAGGAAAGCGCGAACGAACTTGTGAGCCCGTAATCGCAGTCTGTCTTGACGAATCTTTTCGAGAATGATGCGTTGAGATTGGAGCCAACCTTCGCGAGCCATTAAAGACAGAAATCATAGCCTGCCTAAAGAAGAACCTCAATACGTTTGCTTGGGCCTCGGAAGATATGCCAGGGATCGACATTAGCATAACATGTTACGAACTCAACATCGACCCGACTCATAAGCCCGTCAAACAGAAAAGAGGAAAGTTGGACCAGAGCGGGCCACAACAGTCAACGAGGAGGTCGAAAGACTCCTCAAAGTGGGGTCGATAACAGAGGTCAGATACCCAGATTGGCTCGCCAATCCTGTCGTTGTAAAAAAAGAAAAATGGCAAGTGGCGAGCATGTGCAGATTTCACCGATCTCAACAAAGCCTGTCCAAAAGACTGCTTCCCGCTTCCGCACATCGATCGACCGGTCGAAGCAACAGCAGGGAACAAACTATTATTGTTTATGGACGCTTTCTCTGGGTACAATCAGATCATGATGAATCCCGACGATCGTGAAAAAACCGCGTTCATCACCGATCGCCGAACGTATTGCTACAAAGTAATGCCGTTTGGCCTCAAGAACGCAGGCGCCACTTACCAACGGCTTGTCAATCGTATGTTCTCCGAGCAGCTTGGAAAGACTATGGAAGTATAAATCGATGACATGCTCGTAAAATCCCTTAAGGAACACGATCACGTGTCCCATTTGGAGCAATGCTTCGCAAGGTTAACCTGCATAACATGAAGTTGAACCCGGCAAAATGCAAATTCGCGGTAGGGTCGGGGGAGTTTCTTGGCTACCTTGTCACGTGTCGCGGGATCGAGGCCAACCCTAAATAGATTAATGCACTAATAGAGATGGCCTCCGAAAAGACCAAACGACAAGTTCAAAGGCTAACCGCAATGGTCGCAGCTTTGAATCGTTTCATCTCGCGCTCAATGATACGTGATCCAATTACCCTAGAGCAACCTGACTCTCATCAAAAGAGGTCAAGTTGTAGTACTTAGGGATCGAATCCACAGGGAGCTAGGGAACACACTAGATCTTATTGTAACTAAGCTAGCTTGAAAATTTCAAAGCAGTAAATTGCAAGTAAACTTAAAACTGGTGAGCAAGACAATTACTCAAGTGACTGATTTGGGGGTTTAACAGATGTGATGAAGCCGTTAGACTTAGGATTACTATTCAGGTTATCAGGATTATAATAGTATAAATGCCTATGTGAGATGCTTGCATGATATTATAGAACCCAACGGTGACAATAACCGTACCACTGTCGTTTTCTCAGTTATCTATTACTAGAACCAATGATTCACTACTTAGCGCAGGTCATAATCAGGAAGACATCGATCAACCTGCTGTCGCACGTATCGATCGACATAGCCTCGTGTCAATCGATCGATGTCTCTATAGGAGAATTGATCGATGCGCCTCTAGTAAGTTTTAAGCGCGGGTTGATAACAGTTCACCAGAGATTTACTAGACCATTCCGTTGCTTGCGCCTAGCAAATTCTGACTCAAAGAAGATAGATCCAAGGATAATATCCACTGTCGTCATGTATAGGTTAGCTACTCCTATACAAGAATTAAGAACAATCTTCTAAGATGAATATCACATGCTCAAGTATTCATATTTGGGGCTAATCCCTCAAAACCTATTTGAATCCTAAATCTAACAAGGGTGTTTACTTAGACATAGCCAAGCAAAATATCATAACAATTAAATAAAACTGCATAGATAGAATAGATAGAATATAAAGGTGTTCAAGAAAGCTCTCAATTGTAACTCTCTCTCTTTCACAAAACAATGGTATGAAAAACCTTTAGGTAGGAAATATGTCTAAAAAAACTTCTCTTTTGCCAAAACACTTAGGCAAGACATAAATACTAAATAATTTGGTTAAAACTCATCAGGGGTATATTGGTAAATAGATGGAGTCTTGGGCTTCAAGTCGGCTGTGACCAAACTGGGCTTCTGTGCTTTTAATATCGATCGATATCACTGAAGGTGTATCGATCGACGCGTCTCTCTCCGTGTTGACCTCGAGTGGTCGATATGGTCATCTCGGGTGAAATCTCTAAAGTGCTCCAAAATGCTCCAAAAACACCATCTTTCCTCGAATTGCTCCTGAACATGTAAATATGCTATCTAGACTCCAAAATGGATTAAATATATCCTAAAACTATTATATACCATGACTAAAATCGGGTCAAATTTATGGTATATCAACTTTCCCAGACTTACCCTTTTGCTTGTCCTCAAGCAAAAATAACTGGTAGTCTCTCTGGAAAAGGTTTAAAACAGCAGGGACTCAAAAAGTTTAAAGATCTCAGTCATATCTTCCTCGTAGTGCAAGCCAAGTTATAATCATCCTAACTGCAAAAAGCACATTATACCATATCCTAGTAGAGCAACCAAGTTCTCTTAGTTAGCAACTCAACCAATCACGACTGATAATCCCCTCTACTAACCTCATTTCTTGCATAAAATAAAAGTGTAGGCTTTACCTTGGGAGTATCGATCAAAGGACACATGGTTTCTTACTGAAACAAGTTTCTGAACACACAGGTAGTCTTCTCTGATCCCTTTCTTCCCTCTTTCTCTCTTCTCTGAATCCTTATAGTTTCAATTTCAATGAACAGTGATGATGATGCAGTCCATCTTGTTCATCTTATTGATTTTTCTACTTTTGTAGCTCTTATTTAGACAAATTGTAGCGAATAATGGGGTCACAGGAGACACTCCTACCCCTCGTTTCCACAATGTGTGATCATTTCTTTCTGAATTAGAATACTGGGGTCATAGGAGACACTCCTATCCCTCTGCATCTTCCAGGAAATCTCAATCTTTTATATCTAAGGTGCTTGAAGAGAGCGAGAGAAGGGAACAAAAAGCACACAGACTTTTACCTTCCAGACTTGCAGGAGGAACCCGATCCAATGTATACCAAGCCCCAAGACAAGCAGGTAATGTCAGTATTAGGTTGAAGGTCAGCTTTAGTTCCTTCAAACACTCTCAGTAGGTACAAACATAGTAGACAGGTTGATCCACTTTAGTATCTCTAGTACTTCTGTAACAATGAATCTAAGACTGGTCTAGAAAGTGGTTAAATGACAAGTAATAAATCTAGATAAGATCATTGTCCCCTTCTTTACGCAAATTTTTTTTTTTTTTGAAACGTTTTTAAATAAGACTCAAAATAGTAGATAATCATTAGTAATCCCTCTTGACTTAAATTACACTATCCCCAGTGTAAAACAGTCGGAGTTTATAAAAACCATAATATAAATGCGAAGTTGAACAAGTTAGAACGTTATACCTGACCGATACCAGATCGATCAATGTAGATGAAAGCGTGTGATCGTGGCGGATGTAGTGTCATCGATCTGTCTATTTGGTCGCGTCGGTCGATAGAGACGGCAAACGTCTACTCAGATCTTTTTTTTTACCTGCATAAATATAAAAACGAAAATAAATACCAGTAATGAATAAAATAAATGATATTACCTAATAGTGGGTTGCCTCCCACTCAGCGCTTTTTTATAGTCATTTAGCTTGACTTTGGAAGTTGAATGGCTTAGTTGGTGTGAAAGAAGTTGTTTGCTGGTGTGCAAACATCCTCTTTTTCTGTGGACTGAGTTGCAGTGAAGCTTCTTGTGGCATCATCTGATCTGGTCCATCTATTTTGCATATCGGCTAACTCATCTGTCAGCAATAAGAGCCTCCGCTCAAAGTTATCAATGTTGATCTGATGCTTTCCAACCTTATTATAAGCATATGCTGATTGCTCCGACAGTTCCTCAGGTATTGAAAGTAGCACACCCATTCCGTCCGTGATGGTTTCCTATCGGACTGATGGTGTATCAGTATCGATCGATGCTGTTGCTTCAATGTCGATCGATGTCGTAGTGCCCTCGCCGATCGATGCACGTGTTGGCATATCGGTCGATGTGTAGGGTGAATGGCGAGTTGAAAGTTGTCTCTGAATAGCCTTGATATCCTTGTCTATCCCCTCTGACCGTGAATGCAGAGCTTCAACGCTGCTGTCGAAGGGAAAATAGATGTCATCAAACTTCCTGTAGGTAGCTTTTCTTCGTTAAGTGGCTGGATTCTCTGTTGTGTCGGTCCTGCTTCTCTTCTTTCTCTGATAAGTATCATAAGCTCTAACTCCATACTTTGGTTTGTAATGGAATTATGTATTCCATCCATTGTGCTCCCTTGTCTCCAAATCGATCGATGTGGTGTCGTCTTGTCGATCGATGGTGACTGCTTCTGCTTGTTACGGAGCAAATCCAATTCTTTTTGCATTAATTGATCTCTCTTGGCTATCCAGTTGATGTTGCTGTTGAAGCTGCAGTAGAACACATCAAGTTTCTCCTTTAAGGCTTGTGCTTCCCATTTGTTATCTGTCTTGATGGTATTGAGTATCTCCTCATTCATAGAAGTGCACTGTGCTGGAATGCTGTTGTAGATCGATGCGCAGTTGTTGTTGTCGATCGATTGTTGTTGGTTCTCTGCTGGTGCTTGCTGATGATCGATCGATGTGGTGTCGTCTTGTCGATCGATGGAGATGTCTTCAGGTGAAAATCAAGTTGGTTCTGAATCGTGTCCATCTCTTGCTGTAAAGCATCCATTCGTGTTTCGAGTGTATTCATATCATCACTCATGGGGTAGTAGGAACTACCAAATCTTTCTTCAAAAGAATATAACTTATCTTCCAATCTTGTAAAACGTCTATCAATCGATTGCTTGAAGTTGGTATCGATCGATCTTGGGTAAGCTGCATCGGTCGATGGTATCCATCCGTCATCGGTCAATGTGTGGTGTGGAAACTCGTTGGGTGTCGAAGGTTTCCAGGGCTTCCTTGCTGAAACTCCTTGTGTTTTCTGCCTCATGGTGGTAACGTCGTCTGCAAGGTGCTCTATGGTCTTGTTCAACCATGTAATCTTTTCATTGAGTGGATGGTAGACACTATCAAGTTTTCACTTGAAATCATTCATTGAATCATATTGAACAGTGTAGATATCATTGAACCTCTCATCCATCTCTGCTCTGCTTTAAGGATTTGGATCTGAAGGTGTAGCTTGAATGAATTCTTTCCGATGCTATGGTAAGCATATGAATGATGGCTTACATAGCGAAGCTCTTTGCAGGATGTCTCTAATGTGGATGGTGGATACTGGAATGACTTTTCCTGTGATGCGTCGTGGACGTCCATACATGTCTCTGTATACTCCATAGATTATCCTTTTCTTCCTGGTACTCGGGAGGTACCTTATCGATCGATGCGGAGGTGTTGCCGTCGATCAATTTTGCATCTTCTAGTTGATAGTTGTATTTGAAGTAAGGCTCTCTCCTGCAGGCTATTGCATAGTCTGCGTCGGCTATCATCTTCTGATATTCTGGATCGTCACGTTGTTAGAAGAATAGGTTGTCTGGTCCATTGGCCTTAGCAAGAATGTCTGCGATGTCTTCTTTGGATACTTGTAGGATCTGACCATCCATAGCTCTTGCATTGCCTTCGGATCCCTGAAAATACCAAACTCATCAGGTGTTAGATATCCATAAACTAACTCATTATCATTATGTAAATCGAATGGTAAGGGTTGAGTATCGATCGATGTGTCGGTATGGGTGTCGATCGATGTGTCGGTATGGGTGTCGATCGATTTCGTGTTGTGTAGCTGATGGGGAAAATTGCAACTGAATTCTTCTCCATATGGCTTAGGGTTGGAAGGTGGCTGATGCATCTTGTCTGCTTCTAGGGTTTGTGAAACTGCTTCTACCCCGTGGCTCCTTTTATAGTAGTAATCATCAACCAAATTTCCAATTTTGAGATTTCCATTTTTCTCAATGTCGGTTTGACTCATATCGATCGATACGTCGTGTTGTATGTCGATCGATTCTTTTTTGTTCTGTCCTCGTCTTGGACCGGTATCGATCGATGTTGACGGTGTTGCGTCGATCGATTCTGGTAGCATGGTTCCATGTGATCTGGATCCATTTCTAGTGAGAACTCCTTGGTGGTCTGTAGCTGCTTCTTCCTTGCTGTTCTCATTGAATTCTTCCATATATTGGGAAGCTGTAGTAGCTCCTATGGCAAAGATTGGATAGCAGTGTGCTGGCCAATCATCCCCCATCTTTGAAATTGTCGTATCGTTCGATGTGTAGATGCTGGTGTCAATCGATTTTCTTTTGTCTGATCTTGGGATCTGATTGAGACTGGTGTCATCCTTGTAGGCTGATGAATACAGTCTTGTTGGAATGAATGGGTGGGAAACATATCGGTTGGGTACTTCATCTCTGTGAATGAAAGAGTACTCAATCTCTCTTTCTTTCCAAAAATCTTCATCATTCTCAACATCTTCTGTCTCCACTGGAGGGTGGTGTACCTCATCTTCTCTGCGGATGTATGAATATGGTATGTTCCTGTTGTAGTCCTCATCATACTCTTCATCTCTTGTCTCTACTGCGCATTTAGGCTGGTAGTAGTCTGGTTCCCAACTCCCGTCTAAGTAGTCACCTGGAAAGTTATCAAATTTGTACATAGGTGTACTATCAATCAATGTGGAGTGAAAATTGTTGCTTGTATCGATCGATGTGATGACTGGCTGGCCGATCGATGTAGGATCAGTAGGATCGATCGATGTGTCGGTATGGGTGTCGATCGATTTTGAATACTCTGTCTTGTACTCTTCTTCACAATAGCATGTTGCTACGAGTTTTGCTTCATTTGGAGGCTTTTTGCAGGACGTCTGTGGCTTGACAACTTTGACAGGATCATAGTGAATCTTTGGGTTGATGACTGTCAAACACATCTGGCTTGTTTGTAAGTTGCAGACGGCTCCCACAGTAGCTAGGAATGCTCTTCCAAGTAGTAGAGAAGAATTCCAATTTAACTTGATGTCTAGGACATGGAAGTCAACTGGAACTAGGGCATTACCAATCTGTACCTCAAGGTCTCTGATGATTCCTAATGAGTTCCTTCTAGAATAATCTACAAAGTAAAATGATTCCTTGGAAGGTTCTACCTTCAGACCTAGTTGGTCTGCCATAACTTTTGGTAGGATGCTGACTGATGCTTCTATATCACATAGTGCATGTGAGAATTCAATGCCTTGTACCAGGCATGAGATAATGAACTCTCCAGGATCACTCTTCTTCTTCAATGTGATCTTCTTCTGCATATCCTCTCTGATCTGATTGAACATCTTCTCAATATCAGCCTCTGTTACTCTTGTCTCTCTGAAGAACATCCACAATCTGTGTGTGAAGTATGCTTCTTCAAAGGGTCTCTCTGCTGGAATCCTGAGAACTCTCTTCTTGAAGTTTTACAACTCCTTTGCATTAGCCTCTCTTTTATAGTGCTTGGAAAACTTCTCTTTCCTTTTCCTTAGGGTTCTCTTCGCACTTTCTTTTTCTATCTCCATAGGCTCTGATGTATCCTCAACTTCATCTGGTGGGTTTTCTGTAGGTTTGGGTCTGGGTCTGAGTGCATAGAGTTTGGCTACATCTATCTTTGGTAGCTGCACTCGCTGTTTAATGTTTGTAAGTCGATTGATGTCTGATATATCATGTTGATCGATGTCTGGTTGATGTTGGCGATCAATATCATCTTCGTGAGATCGATCGATAAAAGGGTGGAGTGGGTTGGGGTGTCTTGCTGCGAACTCTGCGTGTGTCATAATTCGGACTACTCTGTTTGTGGCTGTAGACTTCGTGGACTCTATCAATCGATGTGGTAACTCGAACATCGATCGATAGTCATCTTCCCATGTCGACCGATGACTATCATCTGGCGTCGGTCGACACCAGTGAGAACTGCCGATACTCATGGAGCTCTCTACTTCAAAGTCTCCCTCTTGAAGTTTCTCATGCTCATCCACTTGCCAGAAATCATCTACTGTGATGGCATTGATGTGGTGTCTGATGAGATCTTCCTCTCTCCCTTTTATTAAGGCTTCTTGCCTCTTAATAGTTTCTGCGATTTGAATCACCTGTGTCTCTAACTTCTTCACATCAGTGCTCAAGGTGTCAAACTTTGCATTCAGGCTAATGTATGCAGCATCTATCTTTCCATTGAAATCCACTTCAAGCCTCTGCTGACCCTCAGGAACTGAATCAAGCATTGCTTCAATCTTGCTCTCCTGAGTAGGTAGTGGTGGATTTTGGTAGAAAGAATTGTTGAGATTCTTGTTGTTGCTGTAGTTGCTGTTGCTGATGGGTTTCTGATATTGTGAATTCTGATTGCAGTTGCTCCTCTGACTTTTCCATTGAAGTTTCTGTTTCCATACTGATTTCCAAGCCTTTGAAATCCTCCTATGTAATTCACTTCTTGTTCATATCTCTCCTCATCAGTCTCTATCGCTTCTACATCTTCTGCAAAGCTAACCTGCTTCCTTAGAAGCTTGTTCACACTGTCCAATTTGGCTCTTACATCGTCCAACTGCTCCTTCCCAAGAGCATTGGCCAATTTCCTTCTCTCATAATCAGTGTTCTTGGTGCTGTTGCTAGTTGCCAAGTTCTCAATATGTCTCACAGCCTCTTCTGGATTCATGGTGTTGAAGTTTCCTTCACTAGCTGTGTCTAGTGCTGTCTGATAGGTCAGATCTAAACCTCAGAAGAAAGTGCTGAGCAGCTGCACTTCATTGAATCTGTGGTGTGGACAATCTCTCAGATATGACTTGAAACGAACCCAACAATGTTTGAAAGGCTCTGTAGGCTTCTGCATGAATGTAGCAATCTTGCTTCTCAACTCTTCTGCGCGTGCCTCATCAAAGAAATTAATCAAGAAAGCATTCTTGATATCATCCCAGGATGTAAGAGATCCTGGTGGTAGTTGCTTAAGCCATTGGAAAGCTTCTCCAGTAAGAGAGTACTTGAAAAGCTTGCAAAGTAGGTAGTCAGCTGGGACTCCATTGGCTTTGATAGCAGATATGAGATTTTTGTACCTCTCTAGATGGTCCATAGGATGCTCGTTGGATGCTCCACTGTAGGGTGTCTGTCCTACAAGCGTGTAGTATTGAGGCTTCACCTCAAAATCAGCACTCTGTATGTCTGGAGTACGGATGGCAGATCTGTTGGCGTAGTATTGATCTGGACGGTTGTAGTCAGCCAGAATTCTGTATCGGTTGGCTTCTTCTGCAGCTTGAGCAGCGGCTGAGCCAGCCTCAGCTTCTAGATCAGGGATTACAGCCCCCTGATCATTAATTCTCTGATCTGCTGCATTACGCAGGTGACCTTCTTGGTCACGCAGGTTACCTTTGTCGTCACGCATGAGTATCAATGTCGCAACCATATTTTGTGGCTCAGTATCGATCGATATGCGGATTATGGTATCTGTCGATGTCGGATGAAAGATGTTGGTCGACAGGTACTGAAAAGTATCGGTCGATGTGGATGAAAGGGTATCGGCCGATGTCAGATGAATGAGATCAGTCGATGTTGGTGAGCTAGTATCGGTTGACGGTGTCTGAAACTCGGTAGACGGTTGTTGATGAATATCAGTCGATGCAAAAGTGGGTGTATCGATCGATGTGGAACGAATCTGTTTGCGGATTGAACGTTCCAAAGCAGCTGGATCAGTAGACAAAAGTTCCTTGTTCTTTTTCTTCTGGTTATGCTGGGCATGCACCTGGAAAGAAAAGGAATTTTTTTATCAGTAACAAGTAGTAAAGTAAAAGAAAACCTAGACTTAAATAAAATCTAATGGCGATCAAAGCTCCCCGGCAACGGCGCCAAATTTGATATGTGCTCAAATTACCCTAGAGCAACCTTACTCTCATCAAAAGAGGTCAAGTTGTAGTACTTAGGGATCGAATCCACAGGGAGCTAGGAAACACACTAGATCTTATTGTAACTAAGCTAGGTTGAAGATTTCAAACCAGTAAATTGCAAGTAAACTTAAAACTGGTGAGCAAGACAATTACTCAAGAGATTGGTTAGGGGGTTTAACAGATATGATGAAGGCGTTAGACTTAGGATTACTATTCAGGTTATCAGGATTATAATAGTATGAATGCCTATGTGAGATTCTTGCATGATATTATAGAACCCAACGGTAACAATAACCGTTCCACTGTCGTTTTCTCGGTTATCTATTACTAGAACCAATGATTCACTACTTAGCGCATGTCATAATCAGGAAGGCATCGATCGACCTGCTGTCGCACGTATCGATTGACATAGACTCGCGTCAATCAATCGATGTCTCTATAGGAGAATCGATCTATGTGCCTCTAGTAAGCTTTAAGCGCGGGTTGATAACAGTTCACCAGAGATTTGCTAGACAATGCTGTCGCTTGCGCCTAGCAAATTCTGACTCAAAGAAGATAGATCCAAGGATAATATCCAATGTCATCATTTATAGGTTAGCTACTCCTATACAAGAATTAAGAACAATCTTCTAAGATGAATATCACATGCTCAAGTATTCATATTTGGGGCTAATCCCTCAAAACTTTTTTGAATCCTAAATCTAACAAAGGTTTTTACTCAGATATAGCCAAGCAAAACATCATAACAATAAAATAAAACTGCATAGATAGAATATATAGAAAATATAGAAAATAAAAGTGTTCAAGAAAGCTCTCAATTGTAACTCTCTCTCTCACAAAACAATTATGAAAAACATTTAGGTAGGAACTATGTCTAAAAAACTTCTTCTTTGCCAAAAAGCTTAGGCAAGATATAAATACTAAATAATTTGGTTAAAACTCGTCAGGGGTATCTTGGTAAATAGATGGAGTCTTGGGCTTCAAGTCGGCTGTGACCAAACTGGGCTTCTGTGTGTTTAATATCAATCGATATCACTGAATGTGTATCGATCGACATAGCCTCGTGTCAATCGATCGATGTCTCTATAGGAGAATCGATCGTTGCGCCTCTAGTAAGCTTTAAGCGCGGGTTGATAACAGTTCACCAGAGATTTGCTAGACCATGATGTCGCTTGCGCCTAGCAAATTCTGACTCAAAGAAGATAGATCCAAGGATAATATCCACTGTCATCATGTATAGGTTAGCTACTCCTATACAAGCATTAAGAACAATCTTCTAAGATGAATATCACATGCTCAAGTATTCATATTTGGGGCTAATCCCTCAAAACCTATTTGAATCCTAAATCTAACAAAGGTGTTTACTCAGACATAGCCAAGCAAAACATCATAACAATTAAATAAAACTGCATAGATAGAATATATAGAAAATATAGAAAATAAAAGTGTTCAAGAAAGCTCTCAATTGTAACTCTCTCTCTCTCTCTCTCTCTCTCTCTCTCACAAAACAATGGTATGAAAAACCTTTAGGTAGGAACTATGTCTAAAAAAACTTCTTCTTTGCCAAAACACTTAGGCAAGACATAAATACTAAATAATTAGGTTAAAACTCGTCAGGGGTATCTTGGTAAATAGATGGAGTCTTGGGCTTCAAGTCGGCTGTGACCAAACTGGGCTTCTGTGTGTTTAATATCGATCGATATCACTGAAGGTGTATCGATCGACATAGCCTCGTGTCAATCGATCGATGTCTCTATAGGAGAATCGATCGATCGCCTCTAGTAAGCTTTAAGCGGGTTGATAACAGTTCACCAGAGATTTGCTAGACCATGCTGTCGCTTGCGCCTAGCAAATTCTGACTCAAAGAAGATAGATCCAAGGATAATATCCACTGTCATCATGTATAGGTTAGCTACTCCTATACAAGCATTAAGAACAATCTTCTAAGATGAATATCACATGCTCAAGTATTCATATTTGGGGCTAATCCCTCAAAACCTATTTGAATCCTAAATCTAACAAAGGTTTTACTCAGATATAGCCAAGCAAAACATCATAACAATTAAATAAAACTGCATAGATAGAATATATAGAAAATATAGAAAATAAAAGTGTTCAAGAAAGCTCTCAATTGTAACTCTCTCTCTCACAAAACAATAGTATGAAAAACCTTTAGGTAGGAACTATGTCTAAAAAAACTTCTTCTTTGCCAAAACACTTAGGCAAGACATAAATACTAAATAATTAGGTTAAAACTCGTCGGTATCTTGGTAAATAGATGGAGTCTTGGGCTTCAAGTCGGCTGTGACCAAACTGGGCTTCTGTGTGTTTAATATCGATCGATATCACTGAAGGTGTATCGATCGACATAGCCTCGTGTCAATCGATCGATGTCTCTATAGGAGAATCGATCGATCGCCTCTAGTAAGCTTTAAGCGGGTTGATAACAGTTCACCAGAGATTTGCTAGACCATGCTGTAAACTGCGCCTAGCAAATTCTGACTCAAAGAAGATAGATCCAAGGATAATATCCACTGTCATCATGTATAAGTTAGCTACTCCTATACAAGCATTAAGAACAATCTTCTAAGATGAATATCACATGCTCAAGTATTCATATTTGGGGCTAATCCCTCAAAACCTATTTGAATCCTAAATCTAACAAAGGTTTTACTCAGATATAGCCAAGCAAAACATCATAACAATTAAATAAAACTGCATAGATAGAATATATAGAAAACAAAGTGTTCAAGAAAGCTCTCAATTGTAACTCTCTCTCTCACAAAACAATGGTATGCGCCAAAACATCGTGGTATTCTCTGATGGAAAAATTAGCGTTTGCCGTTGTAACATATGCAAGAAAACTCAGGCCGTATTTCCAATCCCACACCATAGTAATCCTAACTACTTTCCCCTTGCGAACGATTCTACACAGTCCGAGCCAGTCCAGCAGACTCGCGAAATGGACGGTCGAACTAAGTGAATATGACGTCGAATACCGCCCGAGGACTTGCGCGAAGTCTCAGGTGCTGGCAGACTTCCTGGTAGAATTACCTGCAGTAGATATGACGAACAAGGAGCCAAATTCGACTTGGCTCCTTCACGTCGACGTGTCATCATCCAAACAAGTATCCGGGATAGGGATTCGGCTCACCTCGCCAACCGGAAAGATCCTGGAACAATCGTTCCGATTGGACTTCCATGCATCTAACAACAAGGCAGAATATGAGGCACTCGTTGCAAGTTTACGACTAGCCCACAGACAGAAAATTCGCAACATCCACGCTTACTGCGATTCTCAGCTAATCGCAAATCAGTACAGCGGAGAGTACGAAGCAAGGGACGAGAGTATGGACGCATATCTGAAACTCGTCCAAGACCTAGCCCAAGACTTCAATCAATCCGCCCTCACCAGGATTCCCCGCTTGGAAAACGCCCAAGCAGACGCCTTGGCTGCACTTGCGTCGAGCTCGGATCCAGGACTTAAGAGAATAATCCCTGTTGAGTTCATAGAAAATCCGAGCATCGGACCGCCAATAGTCGCTAATCTGATTAAGGCGCAGATTAAGGATGCAGAGGAAATCGAAAACCAGCCAGAAGAAAATGTGGATCTGTCGGAATACGGCTATAACAACCCATGGCTGGAACCGATTCAAGCATATATCGTCGATGGAACGCTAAGGTGAGGACCCAAGCCGCGCGATACGTCATGGTAGAGGGGGAGATCTATAAATGGAGATTCTCTGGCCCGCTCATGACCTGCGTAGAAGGAGAAAAAGCAAGGAGAGTTATGGAAGAGATCCACACGGGGTCGTGTGGAAATCACTACGGTGGAAGGTCACTCGCAATCAAAATAAAACGCCATGGTTATTACTGGCCAACTATGGTCAAAGATTGCGAGAAATTCGCACGAAAATGCAAAAAATGCCAAAGGCACGCGCCAACGATTCATCAACCTGCATCCATCTCGTCTCCGTATCCCTTTATGCGATGTTCTATGGATATCGTCAGACCTTTACACAACTCAAAGCAGAAGCATTTCCTATTGGTCCTCACGAATTTCTTCTCAAAGTGGGTAGAGGCAGAGTCCTACGCAAGTATCAAAGACGTCCAAGTCAAGAACTTCGTATGGAAGAATATTATCACCAGACACGGGGTCCCTTACGAAATCGTAACGGACAACGGATCCCAGTTTATCTCTACTCGGTTCGAAGCATTCTGCGAGAAGTGGAAAATACGACTGACCAAGTCAACTCCCAGATATCTGCAATGTAACGGCCAGGCAGAGACTATTAATAAGACTGTCCTCGACGGATTAAAAAAGAGCTTAGAAGCCAAAAAGGGACGATGGGCAGATGAACTCGAAGGAGTTCTCTGGTCTCATCATACGACCCCAAGATGGGCTACGGGAGAAACCCCCTTCGCCCTCGTTTACGGGACAGAGTGCATTATTCCGGCGGAAGTAGAATTTCCCGGGGTACGGAGAAGATTCCTCCCCAAAGGAGAAGATCTCAACAATGCGATGCTGCTGGACGATCTCGATCTTATCAACGAGCACCGAGACCAAGCACTCATCCGAATTCAAAATTACCAGCACGCGGCCGCCAAATATTACAACTCAAACGTGCGCCATCGCAGGTTCAAAGAAGGCGATCTGGTTCTACGCAAAGTCTTCCAAAACACTGTCGAACGAAACGCAAAAAAACTGGGAGGGCACTGGGAAGAACCATACAAGGTCATAAAGGTGGTCCGACCAGGTTCATACCAAATCACAAACATGCAAGGCGTAAAGATCCAAAGAACCTGGAACGCAATGCACCTTAAGAAATACTACCACTAATCGCAACGTGAAAAGTAAAGAACTACGAGATGGCTTTATCCCCGAAAAAGGGTACGTAGGCAGCTCGCAAACCAGGGAGTTCAGATATCCCCCCCCCACTCAAAATAGGGGGTGGGGGGGTGGGTACGTATACTCGTATACTCCAAAAACTGTCGAAGATTCGACATTTTTTCTAAACTTTTTACTGAAAATGCGGTCTTATAATTATCGTCAATCTCTTATCTCAAATCACTACTAACGGCTACAACGACAAATCCAGAATTTTCCTACAACGCCTTAGCAAAAGCAGATAGATACCGCACCAAAATGCGGCAAAATTCTCGGAACGCTCTCAAAGAAGCATTCCTCGATCAAAACAATCAATTTGTCCAAAGCCCGCAAACAGAATACGACATAAGAAAAATACAACTTTCGGCACTGCGAGACGTCGCTACGTGTTCGAATAAACATTTTTCGACTTTTTCAAAACTTAAAATGAATCCCGTACGCCTTTAAAAATACGGTGACATGCCTTTAAAATGGTATTATTTCGTTGTTGTTGATCACAACAAATGATCCCCTACGTCCTAAACAACATTAGCCGCCCTCGAAAGGATAGGCTCTCTTACATCCGACACGGATAACATAGCGCGCTATACAAGAAATCTAAAATTTTGGTTAGCACCTCCAGACAGCCTTTGGAAGTAGTTCAATTCATGCCAAGACAAGTCGTATACTCCTCGCCCAAAGCTCTCCTTATATACTCCTCTTAAGACGGTCTATCTTCTTTCGGGCTGAATTGGGCTTTTTCCATTTTTGTCCATCTTCGTGTTTATCGGGAAACTTGACATTTATCTTCGGAAAACTTGACATTTATCTTCTGGAAACTTGACATTTATCTCTTATGTGAGGATAAGGATAAACCGTCATAGTTATCCTTCCTTTTCGGAAAATCGTAAGTGGGCAGTTTTGGCCATGTCAGGCCATTTAGACGTTTTTACGGTTTTTCGAAAGAATAGTCTTTGAAGGTTTCGGCATTTCTGAAGGAACCCCAATTCCTCGTATAGTCGAGATGTTTGGTGTTTAGAATAACGTGATCGTACCAAACTCACGAAGATTGATCCAAACAAGCCAAGATGGGATCAGGCCGAGCATGATGGGACGAGACCAGGGCGAGGGCAGTCGACCGGCGCCAGGGCGCTTTGCCGCCGGCGCCAGGCCGCCCGCTGACGATGCCGCCGCACGAGGTCGGTGCCGCCGGCGCCAGGCGGGCAGCGTGTCGCGTGCCGCCCGGCGCCAGGCCGCCCGCTGACGATGCCGCCGCACGAGGTCGGTGCCGCCGGCGCCAGGCCGCCCGCTGACGATGCCGCCGCACGAGGTGGGTGCCGGGCGCCAGGGGTTCTCTGCCGCCCGTGGGTTTTCCGTTGCCCGATCTTAACCCCGTTAGTCGTTCGTGCGGGAAATCTTTGAGTTTTGGAAGGATCTTTAGCCGTAGATTTCGAGATAACCGTTTTTTACCCAACAGGATCTTCCGAGATTCCTCGAGTATCGGGATGGACTTGGATTCGTAGATTTTCCGTCTTCAAGGGTTTGAGTAATGAGGCTTCGAACTTTAGACGTTTAAAAAATATGAACTTTTAAACAATCGAGAAGTCTTTGCGGAAGAATCATTGTAGTTCTCGGACAATCCGGACATGGGTTTAAGGGACCAAGATGCTGCCGTTGCCCGAGATCACAAGACGATTGCATAGATGGGCACCAGGACCCTTGCCGCCGGTTCCAGACGGGAGACGACAGGCCTGCCGCCGGCGCCAGATGGGACAGGACAAGCCTGCCGCCGGAGCCAGGCGCGGCGTGTGCGGCCTGCTGTTGCCGCCGGAGCCAGGCGCGGCGTGTCCGTGCCGTGTCCTGCGTCCTCCGGTGCCTGCTGTTGCTTGCCTTCGTTGATCCCCGGAGCTCACGGTCCGTTCATGCCTTCTTGTGAGTTCATCGAGTGACGACCCGTTTCTTGGTTTTGATCGTCACTTGGTTTTATTTCGAGGAATTTCGGGTGACGATTTTGTCGTTGACCGATTTTGACCCCAACAGTTAGCCCCCCCAGCTAGCTAGGAACTGTAATGTCTTTCGGGTCCTAGCTTGCGGTATAGCCGTATGGGAAGGTGTAGAGACGTAATCGTTTGCCGAAAGTCGGGGTAAATAGTGATTTTACCTCCTTTATAAGGAGGGAGTAAGAAATCTCATTCATTTTTACTTCATCATAAAAAAAATTCATCTCTCTCAAGAATCCTTTCTCTCTCTTTAAGAACAATGTCTTCAAGATCTTCCAAAAGAAATTCTTCTTCCCATTCATCCTTGGATGACTCTCCTGCCCATGTGACGGTGAAGCAAGAGGAGTTAGTCGAGGAGGAAGCGAAGAAACAATGGGTTTTGCGAGGGTTCCCAGCGGATCAATGAGGTTTTGTCCTTTAAAATTCTTAACCGTATTTTGAATCCGCATATATATATATTTATTGATCTTGAATTTATGCAGGGACTAAGAGTGTTTGGCAATGCGCTTGACTCAAGTTTCTGCAAGTCTAGGATTGCTAACTTCAAGACCAAAGAAGCTGGCGAGAGCTCTTCCGATTCGACAAGAGGTTAAAGGCAGAGCGAAAAGCAAGCTGAGCTTCATGCTCGAGCTCTTGTTCGGGCGGAAAGGAGAGGAAGGAGGATGGTCGCAGCTGAAGTGGCGAGGCAGGCGGAATCGTTAAGCTGCTGAGTTTCAATGTTTTAAAGAAGCTCAGGAGTTTGTTGGTGATTCGAAGGCCTTTGGAGCACTCGGCCGACGGGGAGCGACGGTTACTACTCCATGCTGCCTAAGAAGGATATGGCCATAATTCAGGGGACTACTTCGAACCCTAAGTCGTGGCAGGAGCGTTTCTTCTTTGTCCGAATAGATGGTGATTCTGTCGAGGAGAGCTGCCTCCATTTATTTCCGCATGCATGGAACTTCAACCGAGGTAATACGATGAAAACTCGTTGTCTATTTTGTTATTCCGGAAGTGCAAGTTTTTAGTGAAAAAGTTTCACTTTGTAGAGAACGGGGCTGTTGCGCATTTGCATGGCGATCTTTTTGTCAAGAGGGATCTCCTTCGTCAAAGGCCATTTTTCTGGAAGTCCTTCACTCTTGAACGGATTCGAGACGCAGTAAGGCTTTACCGGTCCCGAGACTCTGTCCCGACATATGATGCCGAACCGGTTATCGAAGCCCCGACTCGGAGGTGTAAACAGAGATCTCGTAAAGGGAAAGAAATTGATGGTGGGGAAGGTTCGGAAGATCCTTCACCGTTGGGGGAAAACCCTAGTTTTATTCCAATGGAAAAAGGCGGAGCCAGCGATTTTCCACTTCCCAACAATTTCTTTGACGGCCTTCCTCCGGAGTTTGTCACTGACGAGTCGGTGGAGGAAGCGAAGAAACAATGGGTTTTTGCCGAGGGTTCCCAGCGGATCAATGAGGTTTTGTCCTTTAAAATTCTTAACCGTATTTTTGAATCCGCATATATATATATTTATTGATCTTGAATTTATGCAGGGACTAAGAGTGTTTCGCAATGCGCTTGACTCAAGTTTCTGCAAGTCTAGGATTGCTAACTTCAAGACCAAAGAAGCTGAGCGAGAGCTCTTCCGATTCCGACAAGAGGTTAAGGCGCAGAACGAAAAGCAAGCTGAGCTTCATGCTCGAGCTCTTGTTCGGGCGGAAAGGAGAGGAAGGAGGATGGTCGCAGCTGAAGTGGCGAGGCGGTGAGAATCGTTAAGCTGCTGAGTTTCAATGTTTTAAAGAAGCTCAGGAGTTTGTTGGTGATTTCCGCGAGTGCCGGGGCTTGGTTGTAAACCTTTACAAGTCTCAGAACCCGGATTTCTCTTTTGATTCCGAGATCGTTAAGATGAAGGACTTTATGGCCGAGTGTGCTCATGCTGAGTCCTTGGTTCCTCCAGTCGAAGAAAGAGTCCGGAGACTATGGGAACCTATCAAGGTTTCCGAGGATACGGTGGAGGCCGGAGCCGATGAGAACGCCGAGGGTGGTGGGAATGCTCAAGGCGTGAACGAGGAAGTGGACCAGCCTGCAGGTTCATTCGGGATTTCCGCATCTGGATTTCTCGATGTTGACATCCTTTTGTGAATCGTATGTTTTGGCCGTGTGTGGCCGTTTTTAGGAGTTTTATTCTGCGACCGTCGGAGGTTGCATTCTTATGTTTTGGGACTGGCCGTTGGTGGCTTAGAATCCCGCCGTCTTTGCGGATTTTATAAATATGAAAATTTGCGAAATTTCGTCTTTTGTTTTGATTTATACTTTCGTCAAGTGTAGAGGAAAGAATGCGAGTAGTCGCCATTATTCTAACTCTTTTTTGTCGCTTAGTCCGTATGCTACTTTCTAGCGGGCGTTTTGGTTGTGAGCGAAAAGAGATGTTTTGGGATCTCGTGTATACGATACTATGTCTGTGAGATGTCAAGATCCAGCAAGACTGGGTTTAGGGCAAGACCTAGGCTTACTCTCAGCTTTAAGCCTGTGCGATGACTGATCGGCTTTCGTTTTGCCTGTTAGTGATTTCTTCCTGATTCTTTTCGTTTAAAGTCCGCGACTAGTCGCCGGCTTATATGACTTGTGTTAAAAGAATCGAGCTATCTTCGGAGTTTATCCGAGACGCTAAACCAAAATTTTGGGTTTCTTGTATAGCGCGCTATGATATCCTTGTCGGATGTAAGAGGACCTTGTAGGTCTGACTACGAGTTTGTATTGAGTGAAACGTTTCTGAGTGCGTCCGTCGGGGACAATCGAAGGGCATAATTTGTTTTTTTTTAAGTCGCAGGTGGACTGTTTTAGTGGATGATACGAGTTTTGTTATCTTTTTGAGAAGTTGCGACATCTCGCGTTTCTTTTGAAGATATGATTTTCGTTTTTCCAAAGTGTTTACGCGTTCTCTAAATTAAGTGAGCGTAAGAAATAGATAGAAAGAATTTTATTTAAAAAATTTCGAAATTTTTTTGAGTACATGTGCGGATATTTCGCGTTTTTGTGGGAGTATAGGAGTATCGTACCACCTTTTGGTGAGGAGGATAGCTGAACTCGCCGGGTTTCGACGAGCTGCCTACGTACCTCTTTCGAGGATCAAGCCATCTCGTAGTTCTGATAGTTGCCGTAGACGTTTTTACTCCCTGTGCGTTGCCGTTCCGATCGTGCTGGTCGGATCGACGGTTTGTGCGGGGGTCGAGCTGTCCGCTTTTGCGGCGGTAGACTCAGAGGCTTTGTTGCTTTCTTGAATCATTGCCTGTTCGGATGATTCTGGATCATCTTTTTCGAGTCTTCAGGAATGTTGTGTGATTCCTTTGCTCGTTTCGGGTTGGCCTATGGGGTGTTCCAATCTTTTCGCAGTTTGAACTCGGCTAGGTAACAGAGTCTCGATTGTTTCTGACTACCCCAGATGACTGCGGTTCCGGTGGGAGTCGGAAATTTGATGCCGAGGTGATATGTGGATGGTACTGCCTTCATGGAGTTAATCCAAAGGGTTCCCATGATGGCATTGTAGATGGCGGGTTGTCGACTACTGCAAACTTCGGCGATTTTTGTGACTTCTTTCGCCATGACCGGAGCCTAATTCTCCGAGGGTCATGGAAGTGACGCCCAAAACCCAGTCAAAGGTTTTGGCTCGGGGCGACTTCCCAAGTGGGATCTTCATCCTGTAGAGGGTGTCACGGAAGATAACGTTGACCGTACTTCCTGTATCGACGAGGATGCGGCCGACCTCGAGATCCTGGATTACCAGGTCGATAACCAAAGGATCGCAATGAGGCTTGTCGATTCCGACAGTTTCCTGTTCCTCGAAAGTGATCGTGTGGTTAGGAATATCGCTATCCGAAACCAGTTGGAACTTGTCACCGGCTTTTAAGCCCGTAGGCTTTTATCGGCGAGACAGACTCTTGGTAGAACTGTGATCCTCCGATGATCATGTTTACCCTCTGGCGACTGTTGTTGTTCCCTTGGTGCGTCCTGTCTCCTTCCGCGTTTTCATCCGATTGATTTTTGATTAGCGGTCCTCGGAGACAGTTTTGTCGATCTTTAGGCGGTCGGAGTCCAGGAGCAAGTCCTTTATACTCTTGACCTTTGATAGTTCGCGGTGAGGAGCTTTGCGGCGAGCGGTAGCGAACCTTGCAGTTCGCAGTGGAGTGACCTCTGGTTTCGTGGAACTTCGCGGTAGGAATTATCCTTGTACTGGTTCCTGGTCCAGGTGTTTCGGAGGTCTTGCCTTGCTCGAGTTGATGGCGTAGTTATGCTGCGCCTTGGCGTCTTCCCTTCGTGATGGGCGTTCTTGTCGTTCTGAGAGGTTTCTTTTGAGGGCGTTTTCTGTGGTCCGTGCTTCTGCGATAGAAGTTTCATCTCTTCCTCCATGATGATGAAGTCCGTTGCTTTGTGGAGAGTATCCTGGATTGTCCGTGGTTATTCCAGTAGTATCCACTTTCGGAACTTTGACTTGTACCAAAGAGTTTTCCTCAGGGCATCGATTGCGACATTGTCGCTGATGCCTGTTACTCTGGCCATCACCAGTTTGAACCTTCGCATGAAGTCGCGGAGCGACTCGTCCTCCTTCTGAGTTAGACTCCACAGGTCCACGCCGAACGCTTCTGTCCATGAACATGGAGTATTGTTTGAGAAACGCCGAGGCCAGTTGGCGGAAGCTTCCGATGGAGTTCCTTTTGAGCCGGGAGAACCATTCGAGCGCAGCGCCTTTGAGGTGCTCGACGAAGAGAAGACAATGACCCGCGTCTCGTTCGCGCTCCGGGAGTTTGCGATCTGGAAAGACTGCAGGTGCGCCTTAAAATCCGTAGTACCGTCATAGACCGGGATTTTGATTTTCCTGGGTCTGAGATCGTGTTTCCGTGATCCGGCGGTGAGCGGCGTTTTCGTGCTTCCTCGAGAAGTCTATCGATCTCGGGGGCGGAACTGGTCGCCTGATGGATTTGCGATTTCACCGCTTTCACTTCGGCCACCGTCTTTTTGAGAGATTCGAGGAGATCATGGATCTCGCTATTGCTACCGGCGTTCCTCCGAGTTTGTCGGCGCTGGTCGCGATGGATCCGAGCTTGATCTTCCGCGAGTTCTTCCTGCTCCATCCAGTAGAGTTCTTCCTCCTCTTCTGTCATGGGCCTCTCGAAGGATACCGTCTGCCGAGCGGACTGGCTTCGGGTCCTCCTAGGGTGGATGTCAGCGTCTTCATCGGAAGGATCCGATTGGTCGCTGATATCCAGATTGATGCGCTCGACGTCGCTTTCCTTGTTTCCCGTAGCCGGGGGTGGAAGGTTCTGCGAGGTCGTTTGCTGTCCTTTTGGAGCCGTTTAGGTCGAGTGGGCTCTTCGAGGCATCTTTTCTCGTTCTACGGAGATCCGGTCGAAGTCTTCTGCCGCGCCGTGCCTTGGTGGATCCGCGCGGCAACTTGCTCCTCGCAGTTAAGGTGTCGACCTGTTTTGCGAGCGAGGTTATCAGCTTGTCCTGTTGTTCCGCCCGTTCCTGGGCGGAGGTGAACAGTTCCTTCATCTGTCTGAGCGCCTCAGTGTTTGCATCAGCAGTGACTGTGGACGTATCTCCAGTTGGAGTCTTCTCAACGTTGGCGTCGACGGGTGTTCCGTCTAGCTTTGGCTGGTCTTTGGTGACGTCAGTAGACATGATCGAGCGTGTGCAGTTGCGAGATAGATAGATCCGTAACCCCCCCTCCTTCAACCGCAAAACTGTGGGAACCGAAATTCGCACCGTCAAATTAAGTTGATTTGAAGGAAAGCCAAGTGAACCAAGCCTTCCCTGAAGGTCCCAGTTATCTGCTGGGCCGCACACGACACAATCAGTACGACAAAGAAAATATGAAGACAAAATAAAATCGTAAGAAAAAAGAATAGAGCAAAAGATCTTATTTCAGAATCCGCGTTTGAGCGTGAACAACAGGTAAGAGCCTTGGCTACGAGAGCTGTCGGCAAGTTTTCTAGTCTAACAACCTAAGTTCTAACCTAGTTGAGTCGCAGCTCGCTAGTAAAAACGGAAAATAATGCCCAAGTTGCTCTAAGTGCTCTGGAAGTTTTTTGTTATGATTTGCTCCTCGCCCAAAGCTCTGCTTATATACTCCTCTTAAGACAGTCTATCTTCTTTCAGGCTGAATCGGGCTTTTTCCATTTTCGTCCATCTTCGAGTTTATCGGGAAACTTGACATTTATCTTCGGAAAACTTGACATTTATCTTCTGGAAACTTGACATTTATCTCTTATGTGAGGATAAGGATAAACCGTCATAGTTATCCTTCCTTTTCGGAAAATCGTAAGTGTGCCGTTTTGGCCATGTCGGGCCATTTAGACGTTTTTACGGTTTTTCGAAAGAATAGTCTTTGAAGGTTTCGGCATTTCCGAAGGAACCCCAATTCCTCGTATAGTCGAGATGTTTGGTGTTTAGAATAACCGTGATCGTACCAAACTCACGAAGATTGATCCAAACAAGCCAAGATGGGATCAGGCCGAGCATGATGGGACCGAGACCAGGGCGAGGCCGTTGACCGGCGTCAGGGGCTTGCCGCCCGGCGCCAGGCGGCCAGCGTGACCCGATGCCGCCCGGCGCCAGGCGGCCAGCGTGGCAGCGTGCCACCAGTGCCAGGCGGCTTGCCCGGCGCCAGGCGGCCAGCGTGCAGCGTTCCGTCGGCGCCAGGCGGCCAGCGTGACCCGATGCCGCCCGGCGCCAGGCGGCCAGCGTGACCCGATGCCGCCCGGCGCCAGGCGGCCAGCGTGCAGCGTTCCGTCGGCGCCAGGCGGCCAGCGTGACCCGATGCCGCCCGGCGCCAGGCGGCCAGCGTGACCCGATGCCGCCCGGCGCCAGGGGTTCTCTGTCACCCGTGGGTTTTCTGTTGCCCGATCTTTCCCTTGTTAGTTGTTCGTGCGGGAAATCTTTGAGTTTGGAAGGATCTTTAGCCGTAGATTTTGAGATAACCGTTTTTTACCCAACAAGATCTTCCGAGATTCCTCGAGTATCGGGATGGACTTGGATTCGTAGATTTTCCGTCTTCAAGGATTTGAGTAATGAGGCTTCGAACTTTAGACGTTTAAAATATGAACTTTTAAACAATCGAGAAGGCTTTGCGGAAGAATCATTGTAGTTCTCGGACAATCCGGAACGACCCAGAAGCGTCAATGTGTGGCGAGTACCGCAGTGAGTCCGGTCAAAACTTCAAAAAAAAATTCAAAATCTCGACCAGTCCGACCACAATACCGCCCCTCTCGACCTCGGCCTAAGGCTTGCCAACCCGTACCTTGGTCGAGAGTTGTGTTAAGTTCAGACTAAACTAAATATCAGCGTTCAACGGGATTTTATTAAACAAACATACTTTTATTTATTTTACCAAGTTGGGAACTCGACTAAAGTCCTCAAATGCAACAATAAAAATAAAATATCAAGTCAAACGGGTACCCATGAAAAACTAAACGAGTGAAAACATCAACATCTTGCTCCTTGCAAACAACACCAGAAAACTACGCTGGCCTCGTCCTCTGCACCCCGCTAACCCCCTTCCCTCTAAAGTTACCTGCATAGAAAAGGGGGAGTGAGTAATCATAGATTACTCAGCGAGTTCCCAAACACAAAACAACAACGGCCCCCTTAACCCATGCTCAAACAACAAGCAATAACAAGAAATGCAATAACAACAATGCAATGCGGAAGAGTAAACGTGCAACTACTAATACAATGCAATAACTTAAACATGAATGCAATGCAATAAATCTACTCCCCAGTCTCACCCCGAGACCCTAAAACAAACCCAAAACAATCTAGAATCAATCCTAGACTCAAAGACACAATAAAACAAAACACTCAAAGGATGGAGCCTCATGCTACACATCTCGGGATCCCTTCACACCACGAAGCCCTACACCTCCACCCTGAACACTCCCGACCACAAACACACAAGTCACATGGCTGGAAAACATCACTCCGGGAATTGGGCTTCTCCCAATCTAACCTGGGCCGCATCGTTGATATCTTGCATATTTACATGCTTTTAGCAATTATATTTTGTACATTTTGATCATGTAGATTAGGAATTAGGCATCTTTAGGGTCCATATTGCATTAATATGTCCTTATCAGGTGTTGGAGTGTGCTATGGAGTGATTGGAGGTGTTTGGGAGCAGTGTGATCTATAAGGGGGTGAAAGATGAACATGGACGGAGGCTTTAATATGTCTTCTGTTGCTAAAAGTTTTGGAATACATAGTAAATTGAGTTAGCTTTCCAATGGAAGTGATTTCAAGTCATTTGGAGCTGTATTGGAGGAGTTATAATCAATTTACTAGAGGTGTATCAACCCTGGTCGAACGCGGTCGAGTGACGCGGGATGGACTACCCGCGCGGCTGGTCGACGCGAGATGGATTACCCGCCCGGCTGGTCGATGCGGGCGAACGGCCGCGGGATGGATGACCCGCACGGGCGACATGGAGGACCCAGGACGACCCGTCGCGGGTTGGGCGAGCTGACTGACCCGGGGCTCTTTTTGAAGATTGCTCGACCAATATGAGTTTCCAAAGGCTTTTTAGACTTTTACTTTGATTTTTTTAGGTTTTCCAAAGCACCTATATATACTCTTATAAGCCACAACTTTAGATAGAAGTTTTATTCTCTCTTGAAACACAAAAGTCTTTGTAGAAATTTTGATCTTGAATATAAATCTCGTCTTGTTCTTGTATTCTTGAGTGTTTTAATTCTTCCCTTACATGATTAAGCTTGAATCCTTCATGAGTTTAAGAGGAATCACGAGGATTAGTGAGTAGATCATCTTTGGATTCATGGGCTAGGGTGATTAAGGATGTTTAAGTGAAGATCTAGGGTGTTTAGTGTTAGATATATTTCTTTCTTTGCTTGCTGAGGGTTCTCAATGCTATTTTGGTCTAAATCATATCAAAATAGATCCATGTCAATGCTTTTAGTTTGCTTTACCTAAGGGATTAGTTGCTAAAGGAGCTAAGATTGCTGTTAGACTTGTTCTCCATGCTTGCTCTAGTCATTACAGTCAAAGGGATTTGATGTATTGGGTGATCATTGCAAAAGAGCATTCATCTAAGGATAGAGCTTGTTTAGTTTAGTTTCTAGGCATAAGGAAAGTGTTTGATTAATAGCTTGCCACCAGATCAGATCTTATTCACCCAAAGTCAAATGTCCCTAGCCCCATGGATCCTCTTTACTCATCTTGATTGCAAGTTTGTTCCTTTGTTGCTTTAGATTCTAGTTCTTAGTTCTGATCATCTTTAAAACCGGATTGCACTTAGATTAAGCATGAACCTGCATTTCCTTTGTTTCAGAATCACCTAGGATTAGTTCGAAAATCTTTTATACTACATCATTTGGTTTAAGGACCCTTGAAAAGTCCTAACATCAAATTGGCGCCGTTCCCAAGTTCTTTATTGATTTTGACATTGGGATTTGGTCTTTGCTTGAGACTAAGTTTTGTTTTCTTTTTGCAGGTTACTGATTCTCCTTCTTCATCTCCCTTTACATTTCAGGTGTATAAACTTGAGGAGCAAAGGTTCATCAAGCCTAGTTCCAAGAGTTGAAAACATAGCTGCACTTGAGAGGGAGATAGCAAGAAAGAGAAGAGAAGAAGAGAAACAGGCTCATCTACAGATATTGAGGTTTGAAATGGAGCAAAACCAGAATCAGCTTCATGATGGAGTGGCCCAAGGAGCTGCAAACCTTAGGCCACAGCACCCACAGTGCCAAGATAGAGCCATTGGGACCTATGACCAACATCATATCCATGGTCATAGGAGAGGAATCAGGCCACCAGCTGTGGAGAAGAACAACTTCGAGATCAATTCAGGGTTACTCCACGTGATAGAGAACAACAAGTTTCATGGCCTTGCTGTGGAGGATCCACTTGACCACTTGGACCAGTTTGATAGCTATTGTAGCTTGTCCAAGACAAATGGAGTCTCTGAAGATGCTTTCAAACTGAGGCTGTTCCCTTTCTCTCTAGGAGACAAAGCACACCAATGGGAGAAGGCTCTTCCAAGTGACTCTATCACCACTTGGAATAAGTGGAAGAAGGCCTTCCTAGAAAAGTTCTTCTCTACCTCAAGGACAGCCAAGATTAGGAATGAAATCTCTAGGTTCCAGCAGAAGAACCTTGAAGGTTTTCGTGAAGCATTGGAGAGGTTCAAGGGATATTGGTCTCAGTGCCCACATCATGGCTTCACCAAGGAGAGCTTGCTTAGTACCTTCTATAGAGGTACTCTTCCAGAGTTCAAGAGCAGATTAGACACAGCCAGAAATGGTTTCTTCTTGGGCAGAAATCAAGTAGATGCAGAAGAGCTGGTTGAGAACATGGCTAAGAGTGACTCAATCTACAGTGTGGAGTATGATAGAAGCAACAGAGGTGATGCTCAGAACACCAGGAAAGAGCTGAAGTTTCTCCAAGAAAAGTTGGATCTATTTCTTGTAGAAAAGGCTAAGCAGGAGCAGGTGAACTCTGTTGGTGACCAGAAACAGGGAATGATTGTTGGGATCAATGAGGTTGCTGGTTTAGAGGGCCAAGAGGAGTTGTGCATTATAAATGCTAATGGGATATGGTACAGGAAGGCGCCTAACTTTCAGTACAACAACTACCAGCAAAGGCCCTTCTACAACAACCAACAAGGTGGTTACCAAGCTCAGCAACAACAATACCCTCCTGGTTTCACCAACAAGGCTCAGCAGTCTAACCAAGTGATCTCACTCAAATTACCCTAAGGAGTGAATTAATCTCTCAAATAAGAGGTTCAGTTGTAATACTTAGGGATCAAATCCAAAGAGCTAGGGAACCAATTAAATCAAATCAGAGAATCAATTCTAGGTGAATTGTGGTTTTTATGGTTTAAAGCAATGTAAATAATCTTATTATTTGAAAAAAAAATAATAAAAATAATCTTATTTGAGCAAGGTAGTTGCTTCACTAACAAGATGATTGGGTTGAAACTTTAATTGGGAAGCGCTAGACTTAGGGTTTCTATTCAGGTATTCAGGGATTATAATCCTATAGATGCCTAACAGTTGCATGCATGATATATTAGAGCTCAACTACTTTATTTAACAACAAGTCAATCAGCTTTCGCAATTTTTGGACGAGTCTATTAATTAGATCTAATGACCAGAACAAGAATGTTCGATCACTAGCTTTACGCATAGGTTGAATGATGCTCACTAAGCTTCCTAGATCAGTAAATCACCTTACTCTAGCAATCTTAGCTCAATAGATAGACCAGGACAGTATTATTCAAGAGTGCTCAAACATACAAATTCCTAGGGTTCAATATTCTAGTTAGCAATTCTAGAACAAGCATTAAGAACAACCTATCGATGAATACCACAACTTAGCAATTTATAGTTGGGGCTAATCCCTTTAACCTATTTAAACCCTAAATCTAAAAATGGAACTACTCAGACATGACTAAGCAATTCATAACACAAGCAAGGTAAGAAAACTGCATAGTATATATTATAATAGTATGGAGTTCCAATCACAAATATCTCTGGATCTTCTCTCCAACTCTCAAAATCACTCTAAATTTTTGCTGTGAAAATAAGAATACAATAAAAGCTCTCTTGCCTCCTAACACCTAGGCAAGTATTTATCTATTAGGTTAAAACCTCGTCAGGGGTAATCTTGTAATTTGGTGAAGTCTTGGGCTATAAGTCGGCTGGAACCAAATCAGGCTTTTCGCGCCTCAATATCGATCGATGGCACAGGATGTGCATCGATCGATTATAATCTTTATTTGTCGGGTCTTCTCTTCTGTATCGATCGACAGCACAGGATGTGCATCGATCGGTTATTGTCTCTGAATGTCGACCTCTGGTCTGGTTTGATGGT
Source organism: Brassica carinata (assembly GCA_016771965.1). Lineage (NCBI taxonomy): Eukaryota > Viridiplantae > Streptophyta > Magnoliopsida > Brassicales > Brassicaceae > Brassica > Brassica carinata. The sequence continues at coordinate 10,355,504 of CM028694.1, forward strand.
CAACTCAGATAAAATCTCTTTTGTACTCTAAAATGCTCCATAATCATCACTTTAATCGAAAACACTCCTGAACCTGAAAACATAATAATTATATAGTAAAACACCAATATACCATGGGTGAAAGTGGGTAAAATCCATTGTATATCAACTCCCCCAGACTTACCCTTTTGCTTGTCCTCAAACAAAACAAACAAGCAGTCTCTCTGAAAGAGGTTTGAAAACAGCAGGGACTCACAGATTTAAAACATTAAAATAATCACCTCTACAATATTGCAGTTCACATCTAAAAGTCTTAATCACAAAAGCACATTATGCATTATCCTAGCTTAGCAACCAAATTCATTCATCCAGCAACTTGGCAAGTACTATATGGCATTCCCCTCTACTAACCTCATTTCTTAGCATAAAAATAAAAGTGAAAGCTTGACCTTGGGGGTATCGATCACATAATGCAAAGACTTTCAGACAAGTATTTTGAGCTGCAAGTAAAAGTTAGTTCCTATCTTTTCTCTCTATTAATTTCTCTCTTTAGTCAAAGTCTGCTTCATTTGCAGAACCATTGACCAAGATTGGAAAGGCTTCCATGAATCAAAACTTAATGGTGGTTGCCACCAAGCCCTGTTTACTTCTTTTTGACCTATATCCGAGAATTCTTTATGAAGCGAACCTTGAAGATTTCCGCCTCCAAGTCCCGTTTGAATTCTTTTTGTTGGAATCTTTATGAAGAAATCCTTAATGGTTGTAGCCACCAAACCCTGTTAAGATTCCACCTAGATAACACCTAAAATCCTATTTTTCTCATTTTTTTCGATATATATATATATATATATAATTTTTTTTAAAAAAAAACTTTCTACCTAAACTATCTAGGGTCGAAAATAGAGAGAGAAAATGATAAATAAATCTACACAAGGCTTTACCTTCCAGACTTGTCTGAAGAATTTGATACCATGTATAGCAAGCCCCAAGACAAGCAGTTTATGTCAAATTTAGTGTTGGAGGTCGGCTTTGGTTCCTTCAAACAGTCTAAGCAAGTGTGAATAGTTGACAGGTTGATCCACTTTAGCATCTTTAGTACCATCTGCAATCAGTAAGTCTAGAATGCTGCTAAAGAGTGGTTAGATCATCAAGTATAAATCAATAAGTTCATTGTCCCCTTCTTACAACTTAATAAAAACTTTTGAAAAGTAATTTTAATAAGAATCAGAATAGATAAATATCAATAAACCTCCCCATGACTTAAATTACACTGTCCCAGTGTAAAACAGTCGGAGTTATGGTGGAAAATAAATCAGAAGTACTCAATTTAACAAGTAAGAAAGATAAACCTGACCGGAGTGAATATCGATCGATGTGCATAACTTGGCATCGATCGTCGCACGTGATGGTATGTCGATCGATTTCGACTACTCCTCATCGGTCGATGTATTGGTCATCATTCTACTTGGATCTTATAAAATCTGCAAAAACGAATACGAAAATAAATATTAGTAATTTAAGAAAACTAAATTGAAATACCTTATAGTGGGTTGCCTTCCACTCAGCGTTTTGTTATAGTCATTTAGCTTGACTTTGGAAGTGTTTGAGCTAGTTGAAGGAAAAACAGCTACTTGTTGGAAAACAAGCATCCACATTATTTCTGCTCATGCTGAACCAAGCTGCAATGAAACTTCTTGTGGCCTCATCACTTATGGTCCATCTTTGATCCATCTCTAGTGTTGCATTTGTGATGTTCCGTAGACAGTGTTGAAGAGCTTCAATGCTGCATTGATGACATCCTATCTTATCATAGGCGTATGATGATATCTCCTTCAGTTCCTCTTGCATTGACTCTAACTTCTCATGTATCAGATTGTCTTGGTCTGATGTAGACGTGGTATCGATCGATGCCACAGATGGTAAATCGATCGTTGCTGGTGTAGGCCTGTCGATCGATTTGGTGGTCGTCCTATCGATCGATGCTTATTTTTCATGACAACATGCGAGTTGCTTTTGAATGGCCTTGACTTCTTCCTGTAGCCACTCTGCCTGGAAATCCAATCCACTGATCCTGTTGTAGAATGGAAAGTAGATGTCATCACACCTCCTGTCAAGTCTGTCTTCCATGGTATACATAGCTATGTAGAGCTTGGATGTGATCTGATCAAGCTCTGCTGCTGTATAAGGAATCTGTGCCGGTGGTTTCTTGGCGTCGAACGATGTAGCTTGAGACCTATTGATCGATGTTGATCCTTCTTCTTTAGAGCCAAGTTGATCTTGAATTGTGTCAACGTCCATCTATACTTTGATCATCTGCTTAGACAAGCTGTCCAAGTATCGCATGATAGGTGAAGTGAAACGATCGTGCATATCTTCATAGGATTTCAACCTATCTTGTACTGGTGGGAACTTGCTGTCGATCAATGTGGTGGTACAGATATCGATCGATGTTTCTTGCTGATGTTGACACTGATCTTTTTGGCGAAATTCTTCCAAATCTTTTTGTAAGAGATAAATTTTTTTGTTTAACCAGTCGATGTTGTTGTTGAGAGGGCTGTAGACGTCATTAATCTTCGTGTTGATGTATGCTATCTCCCACTCATCCTCCTTTTTACTGAATTCTCCGCTTGTGAGGGATTGTTGGATGTTGGCGGCTGGACATCGATCGATGTAGCTTTGTTGGCGTCGATCGATGTTGATGACGTAACCTCCTGCTCAAGTTGTTTCTTTATACTATCAATCTCATTCCTCATCTCTGCCATGCTTCTGTAAAGCTCATTGTAGCCTCTGTCCAAAGGTTGATAGGTATCGTCTACCAGTGTCTGAAGTTATTTTCGTAACTTCTCTTGAGCTCCACAAATACCAGTTGCCAATTCATTAATCTCATATATGGTGTAGATCTCTAGTGCTAGCCTGGTCTCTATGAATGAAGCAGCATGTTCTGGAAGACATATGTAGCTCTGAACAAACATAGATGCTCTCTCCAGAATTTTTTCTGATGTCTGCTTTGGTGACAGGGATAATCTCACCAGCTACTCCTCTTGCATATCCAAACTCATCTCTGTAGACTCCATATTCATCCTTCTGTTCTCATCTGAATTTTCTGGCTGCATACTGATCATAAGCTCGTAGTCCAAACTCAAGGCCTCTATCGGTCGATACTGGATGTGCCCCGTCGAGCGATGTAGGTGTTGCCCTGTCGAGCGATGTTGGAACATTGACGTCGATTGATGGCTGAGTAACCGGTCGGTAGGATTAGGGGAAGCCAGTATCTGCTGCATTAGCTGTAGGATGTTCGTCAGGATCCTCGGGTATGTGTTCTGGATTGCTGTGTTTCTGCATAAACAAGTTTTCTGGTCCATTGGCCACCGGAAGGTTGTCTGCTAGGTCATCTTTGGAGATGTGTAGAATCCTTCTATCCATAGCTCTTGCATGGCCATCTTGTTCCCTGAAAATACCAAATTCATCAGGCATTAGATATCCATACTCGATACGTTTCTTAGTGTACAATTGAGATTGAGGTAAAGGTTGAAAATCGATCGATGGTGTTGATAACAAATCGATCGACGGTTGACGTCTGTCTGCTGAACTAGGGTTGTTGAATTGATTGCTTCTCTTGCAGGTTCATTCAATGCTCTGGTTTGGGTGTGCGTGTGCTTGCATCTTGCCTGCTTCTGTGGTTTAAGAAAACTTCTTGGGTGCAAAACTCCTTTTATAGCAATCAGATGCCCTACTTTGAATTGGAAAATTTCCTTCTTCCTTCCCAAGGTCGGTTGCCTCAAAATCGATCGATGTACCAGTATTGGTATCGATCGATGCATGTGATTGTTTTGCTGGATGAGGGTGGGAATCGATCGATCTTGAGTGGCCTCTGTCGATCAATGGCGAATGTGTTAACATGAAGGTATGACTTGGAAATCTATCTACTTCAAGGGATATCTCTGTAGCTCGTTCCTTCCAATAGTCCTCATCATACTCCTCTTTAGTATCCCCATTGGTTGAAAGTATTGCAGTATCCACTGCGAAACTCTCATGAAATCCACTGTCTCCCCAACTGCCTATTGAATAGTCATCTTGTCTGCTATTGGGTTGAAAAGCAAAATCTGGATAGCAATGATCTGGCAACGCATAGTGGTCAACCGGATGCTCCATGTCGATCGACGTGGAATGATGATTATCGGTCGGTGTTGACTCACAGGAGTCGATTGATGACACAGAGATGGTGTCGATCGATGCCGAGTACTCTGTCTCATGCTCTGCTCCACAATGGCATGCTGCAATATAGCCAAGATCATCTCCAATCTCCACGAGGCTGACCTGTCTTTTGACAACTCTTACTGGGTCATAGTGGATATCTAGATCTATCAGTGATTGGCATAATCTGTTGGTGTTCATGTCACATACAGCTCTTACTAAAGCCAAGAATGCTCTTCCTAGCATAAGGGAAGATTTTCAGTTTAGCTTGATATCCAGAACATGAAAATCTACTGGGACAAGGGAATTACTAATCTGCACCTCAAGGTCTCTGATGATACCTCCTGAGTTTCTCTGAGAACAGTCCACAAAGGTGAAAGATTCTGAAGAAGGCTCTACTTTCAGACCCAACTGGTTTGCCATAACCTTAGGTAGGATGCTGACTGATGCTCCTGTGTCACAAAGTGCATGGGGAAATTCAATACCCTTCACTAGACATGGTATTGCAAACTTCCCAGGATCACTCTTGTTCTTCAATGTGATCCTCTATTTCATCCTTTCTCTGACATGATGAAACATTCTCCTAATGTCCTCTTAAGTATCCTTTGTCTCTCTGAAAAACATCCACAATCTGTGTGTGAAATAAACCTCCCTAAAAGGTTTTTCATGTGGGATTCCGAGGACTCTATAAGTGAAACCATCCATCTCCTTCTCATTAGCTTCCTTCTTCAGGTTTTTAGGAATCGTCTCCTTCCTTTTCCTCAACTTTCTCCCTTCAGTGGCCTTATCAACTGGCATAGGCTCTGGTGTAGTGTCTGAAGGTTTGCTTGTAGTCTCTGGCGGGTTAGCTGATGGTTTAGGTGGTGGTCTGAGTGCATTGATTCGGGATATATCAATGGGTGGTAATTGCACTCGGTATGTGAGAGGTGCTCGTCAATCAATGTTGGACTCTCTCTGTCAATCGATGTTGGGCTCTCTCTGTCGATCGTTGGCTGGCTCGGGTTGTCGATCGATGTTGACGTAGAAAGGGTAGGGTGGGTGTGGATGTCGCTCTGCGAACTCTTCATGAGTCATAATTCGTACTGCACGGAAATTCGCAGTCGATTGGGAAGGTGACATCGATCGATGTTGATAGAGGTTGTTGGGGTCAAAAGCGGTTATCTCGAAATCAACGGCTAAAGATCTTTCCAAACTCAAAGATTTCCCGCACGAACGGTCAAGGGAGGAAGGATCGGGCGACGGAGAACCCACGGGCGGCAGAGAATCCCTGGCGCTGGCAGCAGGCGAGACGGAGCAGGCCTGGCGCCGACGGCAAGCCCCCTGGCGCCGGCGGCAAGCCCCTGGCGCCGGCGGCAAGCCCCTGGCGCCGGCGGCAAGCCCCTGGCGCCCGGCGGCAAGCCCCTGGCGCCGGCGGCAAGCCCCTGGCGCCGGCGGCAAGCCCCTGGCGCCGGCGGCAGGTCCCCTGGCGCTGGTCGACGGTCCTCGCCCTGGTCTCGGTCCCTCGTCCTGGTCTCGGTCCCTCGTCCTGGTCTCGGTCCCTCGTCCTGGTCTCGGTCCCTCGTCCTGGTCTCGGTCCCATCGTGCTCGGTCTGATCCCGCCTTGGCTTGTGTTGGGGTCAGCGGTTATCTCGAAATCAGCGGCTAAAGATCTTTCCAAACTCAAAGATTTCCCGCCGCGAGCGGTCAGCGGAGGAAGGATCGGGCGACGGAGAACCCACGGGCGCAGAGAATCCCTGGCGCCCGGCGGCAAGCCCCTGGCGCCGGCGGCAAGCCCCTGGCGCCCGGCGGCAAGCCCCTGGCGCCGGCGGCAAGCCCCTGGCGCCGGCGGCAAGCCCCTGGCGCCGGCGGCAGGTCCCCTGGCGCTGGTCGACGGTCCTCGTCCTAGTCTCGGTCCCTCGTCCTGGTCTCGGTCCCATCGTGCTTCGGTCTGATCCGTCTTGGCTTGCTTGGATCAATCCTCGTGGGTTTGATCACGATCCGCGGCTATGGAATTAACATCTCGATTCGACTCGATTGGAATCATCCTCGATGTTTTACGACAAAAATTAGAAAGGTTGGATTTATCGTATTGGATATCGTGTAAAACAAGATGAATTAACTCGAACATCGATCCTTTAGGCTATACGGTTTATTTTACGAGAAAGATAGTCTTTCCGAGAAATCGTATAAAACGTTCAACGACTTAAGAAAAGTCCACGGACTTACTTACGATTTTAAGAATTCAGGCCCAATCAGACTATGACGGTTTATCCAATTTCCCAAACATCGGATAAACAACAAGTCACCGAAAAATAGGGGAAAACTCGAGGATAATTACGAAGATCGACGAAAATAGAATATTTCCTGAAGAGATAAACTTGGGCCCAAAGGCGAAGTCCATCATCCTAAGGCAAACCGACCTAGAAGTGAGTATATAAGGAGAGCAAGAGCAGAGGAGAAGGGGATCCGAAAATCCTAGAATCTAGACTTAGAGAACTCCTGCTAGCTTAGAGAACTTAGAATTTAGGTGGTTAGGCCAGCGAGGCAGGACTTAGAACGTCTAGCCGCCTCTTGTTCTAGTTTTATCTTCTCCGCAGACCCATGTTCCTCTCGGAAGGATCTAACAATTCTTTTACTCAGAGCTCCGCACATAGAAACCCTAGGCATTATCTTCGACATGCCCGCTTCTATGACCAACGCTCATACTAGACGAACCAGGCATAGACTGTTCGATCTCTTGTTCAATTCTTTCTAATTGAACTACGTCCGACTTGATCCTCGAAAGGGGTACGTAGGCAGCCTTTCTTAATGTCCAGTCGCAAATCTTAACAAAACCTTTTCCACATTTATTCGGTCATTTGTCGTTGGCTGTCGCAGATAATCCGGACCTTCAAGGAAAGTAGGGTTTTCGTTGCTTTCCTCCATAATCATTCATCGGAAATTGACGGTGTGAATTTCGGTTCCCACAAAATGCTAGAAGGAGGGGGGGGATGGATTACTCTTACTCTCACGGCCGCAAAACGCTTGATCAAAGCAGTGTCTGGAAATATGAAAGACAAACTCGCAGCTCGCATCGACGCTGGTAAATCAATTTCAGCAGTGATTGCTCCTAAGGCCACCTCGCCCATGGGCGAGGTGAACTGTGACGGAAGCCACCTCGCCCATGGGTGAGGACAACCCGATCCCGGTCCTATCAACTATGCACCCTCGTCCAAGTTCCCATAACACGATCCTCGGGTCTATGGACACAACCCCCTCGCTTAGGATTATCAAAGAAAGACTTTGGAAAACTTATAAAGACTTGATCGTCGAGACGGATTCCTGCCTGCTGTATAAAACGGCTATGGTTATCTTAAACACCAGTTGCCTTAACTATACAAGGGATTGGAATCCTTTCGGAAAAACCGACGTCACATCAACGGCCGTTTCTTAGGAAAAATCGTAAAAAAGTCTAAGTCCCAAGACGGCCCAAAAGGGGGCCTGGATCGTGGCTAAACGGCCCACTTACGATTTAGAATAAGATTGAGCCCAAGGCTGAGATGACGGTCTAATTACCGAGTTTGTGAAATCTCAACGAGTAGGGGTTCGACTGAAAACGTTTTCGAGAAACTCTTGGAAAAACAAAACTTACTCTCCTTGAAACCTTGGGGAAACCCTAGATTACTCGCGGAACAGAAGCACGGCAAATCGGTTCACCAATTCCCGCTGCCATACTTCTTACAAACAACTCTTGAAGAACAAACGGGAAAACGAAAGGAGGTCGGAGCTTGATCTTACTAGGACGACTTGCCATAGGGTGAGATCATTCTTCCCAGTTTGCCTTAGTAAGAGCCCACTTTGTTCTCCTTTGTGTCTAGGTCAAAATGGCTTTCGTTTCATCTCAATCGGAGTTTCCGTTGAGATTTTACGAAGAGAACAAAGTCACTGTCCCGGCCACCTCGCCGTGGGCAAGGACAAACATTACCGAGGTCACCTCACCCTCCGACATGGCTACCTCGCCCCAGGGCGAAATAACCTTTGTTATCCTTTGAGTCTAGATCAAAGTGGCTTTCGTTTCGTCTCAATCGGAGTTTCCGTTGAGATTTTACGAAGAGAACAAAATCACTATCCCGGCCACCTCGCCCGTGGACGAGAACAACCATCACCAAGGTCACCTCGCCCATGGCCACCTCGCCTATGGAAACCTCACTTTGCTCTCCTTTGAGTCTAGGTCAAGATGGTTTTCGTTTCGTCTCAATCAGAGCTTCCGTTGAGATTTTACGAAGAAAACAGTGTCGCTTTCTCGACCACCTCCCCCATGGGGAGGATCTCTCTGTCCCGTCATAGGACGAGCCTGGTCCTGTCCCAGTACCATGCATCGTCGTGAAAAGCTCCAGAAAAATCATGAAAGGTTTGATCAACGAATGGATTCTTATTCATCGTATAAAACGACCACGGTTAGCTTGAACACCAGTTTTTCCAACTATACGAGGGATTAGGATCCTTTTGAGAAGCCAACATCACGTCGAAGGTGATTTCTTAGGAAAAATTGTAAAAATGTCTGAAGTCCAAAACGGCCCGGAAGGGTCTGGAATGCGACCAAACGGCCCTCTTGCGATTTTAAAATAAGACTAAGCCCAAGATGGATATGACGGTCAATTTTCAGGAAGAAAACAGTTTGCGGAATAACTCTCGTAAAATAAAAGCTCGACAACGTTTTGGGAAACAACTTCCGTAAAATCAAGCTTCGGCAATATTTGTGAAACATCATTAAATAAGTCATACAAGATCATATGAAGCGGTAAGTTCAGGACCTAACCAGTTCGCTCATAGCCTGACGAGCTAAGAGCCTCACTTTCAGTGGCGTCTTGCCCAATGTCTCCATTTGTCTAAACACCCACCTTAGCCTTCTTGAGTTATCGCCTACTTCTCCTCCCTTTGTTTCAACGATTCTGTAATGTTCCTTCGGACACATTGTCAATTTAACCAGCAGTACGAAGAAACGAGAACAGGAACTTGGGCGTTCATATCTCTCTTTCGCTCCGATATTCTCGTCAGAATTTCATCAAAAAACCGATTCTCGTTCGGTATCAAACTTTTCAAAGTCCTTTGGCGATGAACCATTAAAAGTCCGCGAAACAAAGAGGAGCGGGCAAGAGGCAGCCTTGAGCGATCGATGAGACTAAGGTACGTCCAACTTAAAAAATTTGTCAAGGTTTTAATTTTTGTAGGAAAGGAATGAAAACGTCTAGAAAACTGCCGTAAAATTTAGGGAACTTAGAACCTAGGTGGATAGTCTAGCAAGCTAAGTCTTAGGAAATTCTCCAGTCTTGTTCTATTGTTCCTTGAATGTCGAGGCAGAACATGCAAACCGATCTAATCTCTCGAAAAATCAAGAAACGATCGCAACACATTCTAAGCATACTCATCCCGCTTCCTAAAGAAAGAAAAAACGTACACAAGCCTTCGAAAGGACCCGGACCTGAATTCGGCGTCCTCTTAAAAGGCAATCGTGAACCAACATGACCTTAATGTTAACACGAAAGGGTCGTAGCTAATCCTTTACCAAAAACTTCCTTGGCTATACGGCTGATAACAACCTTCATGCCACGCCCAATTAATTGAGTGACCACTGCTCCAATCGCTTAACGGCTAAAACAACAATCCACGATTTGTCATAGAACGCAAAGTGACTATTATGCAAGAAGTTTGTCGTATAGCCCAGAATCGGAAATCATACGATAAACTCTTCATACCAAAACTCAGTCATAACAACCATATGGTTAACGGAAGATTTAAACTTATCGTCCATCGATTAAGTTCTATACGCCCCGTAAACACGGCATGAAAAGAAACACTCGTGACAAGGCTCCAATAGTTATACGAGTCATCCTTAATATATACAAACAAATCACGGATGGCCAACACTTCACGAAGCACTGTGAATGTAGACGCTTCTCCCTGGGTCAAACTTACGCGACTCCTTGGTCCTGCGTCCAAACCGAAACAACAGTTTCTGGCTGCGAACATTCGCCAAACATCTCCAAGCCCGCGAACATTTCAACCACAAAATGCAGCACAAGGAAAACTCGACCTTCAGCACTGCGAGACGTCGCTAACGCTCGAAGGACATTCTTTTCCTCAAAATGTTCCAGACGAAATCCTCGTCTCTAGAACTCAAAACATACAAACACACCTCTAAACGGTAACATGCCTCTAAACTGGCATCATTTATTTGTTGCTGATCACAACAAACGAACTCTAACGTCCTAAACAGACAATAGTCGCCTTTAAAAGGGTAGGCTATCTTACATCCGACGAGGATAACATAGCACGCTATACAACAAAACCGAAATTTTGTTTAGCGCTTCCTAACAGAAGTAGCTCGATTCGTACCCAGAAAAATCATATAAGCCGACAATAATTCGCGGATTTTAAACGGTACGAGTCAGGTTAAAATCGCAAACAGGCAAAACGAAAGCCGATTTTTCATCGCAAAGCCTCAGTCCGAGAGTAAACCTAGGTCTTGCCCTAAACCCAGCCACGCTGGATCTTGACATCTCACAGACATAGTATGGTATACGAGATCCAAAAATTTGTCTCTTCACTTAAGCTTATTCGTTTCACGAACTTTTCGCGTAAATCGGTAAACCGCGAAAAATCTCGCTTTATGCAAACAATAGGTACAGTGATCATCAGGGAACTAGGAATGAGACGACAACTCACACCCTCTTTCTCATACTTCGAAAAAACTGAAGTTCATAAATAATCGAAAAATGTTTCATAGATTGAGACCACAAAAGTTCAAACAAAGCCCCAAAAAGGGGCAGGGATTCGAAGCCACCAAAGGCCAGTCCCGGTAAATACATCATGGCCTCTTAACGGCCGAAACACATATAAAACAAAATCCCCAAAGGGATTGATAAACCTAGACGCTCCCAGGAGCGTCACCTTTATCCTCTAACTCTCCCACGATAGGGACAGCCTCGCCGTCGCCTCCCTCGGTCGCACCGCCACTACCCGCCTCGTCCGCGCCAGCCTCGCAATCCTCTCCCGCGCGCTCCTGATCTTCTGAGTCCTCGGAGGTCGGTGCAAGGGTGCATTCGGCCTGCAGGCCGGCAACAATCAAATCGAAGTCTCCCTCGGAGGTCGCCCACTCTCCTTTACAGGACGATAGTCTGGCTTCCTCCGAGTCCAAAGACGGGGCCTCGTTACGCCCGAACCAACTCGAGCTCGCTATGACTCCCCTCGATCCCCTCTAAAGCCAAGTCCCTCTTGCGAACAGCTATCAAGGACTCAAACAGGATGGCCATCCTCGTCAGACGACCAAAGAAGTCGTCACGAGCATCGGCAACCTCCGAGGATCTATGGGCGTCCATCTCCTCATGAGTCTGGATCCTTAGCCGAAAATTTCGATTTTCAGAAAACTCGAATCATTAAGCCCGCAAAATCGTCTCGATCTTACGAGCTGGGGGCTAACTGTTGGGGTCAGCGGTTATCTCGAAATCAAAGGCTAAAGATCTTTCCAAACTCAAAGATTTCCCGCCGAGCGGTCAGCGGAGGAAGGATCGGGCGACGGAGAACCCACGGCGCAGAGAATCCCTGGCGCCCGGCGGCACCGACCTGGCGCCCGGCGGCACCCGGCCTGGCGCCCGGCGGCACCCGGCCTGGCGCCCGGCGGCACCCGGCCTGGCGCCCGGCGGCACCGACCTGGCGCCCGGCGGCACCCGGCCTGGCGCCCGGCGGCACCGACCTGGCGCCCGGCGGCACCGACCTGGCGCCCGGCGGCACCGACCTGGCGCCCGGCGGCACCCGGCCTGGCGCCCGGCGGCACCGACCTGGCGCCCGGCGGCACCGACCTGGCGCCCGGCGGCACCGACCTGGCGCCCGGCGGCACCGACCTGGCGCCCGGCGGCACCGACCTGGCGCCCGGCGGCACCGACCTGGCGCCCGGCGGCACCGACCTGGCGCCCGGCGGCACCGACCTGGCGCCCGGCGGCACCGACCTGGCGCCCGGCGGCACCGACCTGGCGCCCGGCGGCACCGACCTGGCGCCCGGCGGCACCGACCTGGCGCCCGGCGGCACCGACCTGGCGCCCGGCGGCACCGACCTGGCGCCCGGCGGCACCGACCTGGCGCCCGGTCGGCGGTCCTCGTCCTGGTCTAGGTCCTCGTCCTTGTCTTGGTCCCATCGTGCTCGGTCTGATCCGTCTTGGCTTGCTTGGATTAATCCTCGTGGGGTTGATACGATCACGCCACGAATTAACATCTCGATTGACTTCGATTGGAATCATCCTCGATGTTTTACGACAAAAATTAGAAAGGTTGGATTTCTCGTAAAGGATATCGTGTAAAACCAGATCGATTAACTCGAACATCGATCCTTTAGGCTATATGGTTTATTTTACGAGAAAGATAGTCTTTCCGAGAAATCGTATAAAACGTTCAACGACTTAAGACAAGTCCACGGACTTAGTTACGATTTTAAGAATTCAGGCCCAATCTGGTGCAGCCTGGGTATGGCTTAAACTCTGGATCACTTGAAGGTGGATGGATGGAGGGTTGTTCTAAGAGGCTACTAGCTCTCCTTTGAACTGTGGTCGTCTCCCTGAGCTTATGGATGGCTTCAAGGATGGTTTGCTACTCAAAGACACAAGATTACCTTGTATTGTCTAAGATGGTTTCACTAGGAATTCCTTCCTCTAAGTGAGATCAATGTTCCTTTAGCTGAACAGAGAAAGCAAGAGACAAGAGCAAGCTAAGCTGCTGTAAATTATTAGATTCAAAGTTGAAGAAAACAAAAAGGCGTCCCCTTAGCTATAAAAGTCGCCCAAAAACCCTAGAAGTAAACCAGGCTGGTTTAATTCTAATTCTAGTCCTAACCAATTGAAATTGGTTTAATAAAAATCCTAATTGTCTTGGTTTAAATTAAATGAAAACCAAATAAGCCCAGCCCAATTACATTGCAATTAAATTGAACCAACAAGCTGGTTTATCTTGATCTTCCCTCCTTGGACCAACCCCCACGATTTGGAGCAAGGCATGGAGACTCTTCTCTTGTGCTCTCAGTCTTGATCTAGTCACTGGTCCACTCCATACATTGGCTAGTCCACTTGATACATCTCTCTGGTGCTGGTTCTCTTCAATATCATCAGCCTCACTCCCTTCTTCTAAGGTCATCTCTTCACTTGGTTCATCACTTGGCTCTTCCTCATCACTCTCACTCAGCTCCTCCTCCTTGTCTCTGGTCATGGCTACACCATCCCCTCCTCCTTTAAAAGGATTTGACCTCAAATCCAAGTCATCTGCAATAAAAGGATCCAAGTCAGAAACATTAAAAGTAGAACTGATTGAGTACTTCCCTTCAAGATCAATCTGGTAGGCATTGTTGTTGATTCTTTTCAGCACTTTGAAAGGTCCATCTTTCCTTGGCAACAACTTTGATTTCCTCTCAGCAGGAACCTCTCTTTCCTCATGTGTACCCACACTTGATCTCCTGGCGCCAGGACAAGTTCTTTGCGCCCCTTGTTCTTCTGCCTTTCATACATCTTGGTCCTCTCCTCAATGTTCTTCCTGACCTGTTCATGCAAGGACTTAACAAACTCGGCCTTTTGCTTGCCATCAAGGTTAGTTTGTTCTTTCAAAGGTAAAGCAAACAAATCAAGAGGTGACAATGGGTTAAAACCATAAACAACATGAAAAGGTGATAGTTTAGTAGCTGAATGCACTGCTCTGTTGTATGCAAACTCTACATGTGGTAAACAATCTTCCCAAGTCTTAATGTTACTCTTAATGATGGCACGCAGAAGAGTAGACAATGTCCTATTGACTGATTCAGTTTGGCCATCAGTTTGGGGATGACAAGTAGTTGAAAACAACAGCTTAGTTCCCAACTTTCCCCATAGAGTTTTCCAAAAATAACTAAGGAACTTAGTATCTCTATCAGAAACTATAGTTCTAGGCATTCCATGCAACCTAACAACTTCTCTAAAGAATAGATCAGCTACCAAAGATGCATCATCAGTTTTATGACAAGGTATGAAGTGAGCCATCTTAGAGAACCTATCAACAACCACAAAGATACTATCTCTTCCTTTCTTAGTTCTAGGCAATCCTAAAACAAAGTCCATAGAGATATCAATCCATGGCGCAGTAGGGATAGGGAGAGGTGTATACAAACCTGTTGGTTGAACCTTGGACTTGGCTTGTTTGCACACAACACATCTTGAGCACACACGCTCTACATCTTTCTTCATGCTCGGCCAGTAGAAGTGCTCCTGCAAAGTGGAGAGTGTTTTGGCGACTCAAAGTGCCCCATCAGCCCTCCTGCGTGTGCTTCCCTGACATATAACTCTCTCAAAGAACCACAAGGAACACACAGGCGGTTATCATAGAAAAGAAACCCTTTCACTTGATAAAATTTACCACTAGCATGCTTTTCAGATTCTCCAAACACATTTTTAAACTCAGGATCATCAGCATAGCAAGATTTGATATGTTCAAAACCCAAAAGTTTAGTTTCCATTGAAGATAACAGAGTGTACCTTCTGGATAGTGCATCAGCCACTACATTCTCCTGACCCTTCTTGTAGTGGATGACATAAGGAAAGGTCTCAATAAACTCTACCCACCTGGCATGTCTCTTGTTCAGCTTCTGTTGCCCTTTAAGATGCTTAAGAGATTCATGATCTGTATGGATCACAAACTCCTTAGGCCACAAGTAGTGTTGCCACACTTGCAGAGCTCTCACCAATGCATACAGCTCTTTGTCATAGGTAGGGTAGTTCAATGTGGCGCCCCCTAGTTTCTCACTGAAGTAAGCTATGGGTTTCCTATCCTGCATCAACACAGCTCCAATTCCAATTCCAGAAGCATCACATTCAATTTCAAAAGTTTTAGAAAAGTCAGGAAGTGCTAGCAAGGGAGCACTTGTTAACTTCTCTTTTAGCATTTGAAATGCTTCTTCTTGGGCTGGCCCCCAAGTAAAACCTACACTCTTTTTAATCACTTCAGTCAGTGGTGCTGCAACTGTACTGAAATCTCTCACAAACCTCCTGTAGAAGCCAGCAAGTCCATGAAAACTCCTGACCTCTCCAATTGATTTGGGTACCGGCCACTCTCTGATGGCTCTCACCTTCTCCTCATCAACCTGTATGCCCTGTGAAGTCACAACAAAACCTAAAAAGACAAGGTTATTTGTTCCAAAAGAACACTTCTTGTAGTTAGCATACAGATTTTCTTTCCTAAGCACATCTAGAACCTGTCTCAAATGGTGAACATGTTCTTTCATAGTCTTGCTGTAGATCAGGATGTCATCAAAATAAACAACTACAAATCGCCCTATCAAGGCTCTCAAGACATGATTCATTAACCTCATGAAAGTACTAGGTGCATTAGTGAGACCAAAAGGCATCACAAGCCATTCATACAATCCTAGCTTAGTTTTAAATGCAGTTTTCCACTCATCTCCTTCTTTCATTCTAATCTGGTGGTAACCACTCTTTAAATCAATTTTAGAAAAGACACATGAACCATGTAACTCATCTAGCATGTCATCTAAGCGAGGGATAGGATGTCTGTACTTAACTGTGATGTTGTTGATAGCTCTGCAGTCTACACACATCCTCCAGCTCCCATCTTTCTTAGGCACCAAAAGAACAGGTACAGCACAAGGACTCATGCTTTCCCTGATATGTCCCTTTTCCATCAGCTCATTGACTTGTTTCTGAAGCTCCTTGGTCTCCACAGGATTGGTCCTGTATGCTGGTCGGTTTGGTAAGGTAGCTCCTGGCACAAAATCAATCTGGTGCTCTATCCCTCTAATTGGCGGCAGACCAATGGGATTGTCCTCTGGAAATACATCCCTATACTCCTGCAAAGACACTCAATCTCCTCTGGGATCTCAGGAGTCAGGTTAGTAGTAGAGCTCAGCAATTCTTTATAAACCATTAATATCAAATTTGATTGATCAATCACAGCAGTTTTGATATCTTTAGCAGTAGCAAAGAGATTGAGCTTACTTACCTGGCTGGTCTCTCCTATGAGCAAGGTCTGGCCGGCTGCCTTGGACTCTCCTCTCTTCATCTTAAGATGCATCTGATCCTGGTGTACCTCCTTAGGTGTCATAGGCGCCAGGGTGACTTGTTTACCCTTGTGAACAAATGTGTGCCGATTGGTGAAGCCATCATGTACTGATCTCTTGTCATACTGCCATGGTCTCCCAAGAAGTATGTGACTAGCTTCCAATGGCCACATCACAAGTGATCTCATCCTGGTACTTTCCCACTGAAAGTAAAATTTTCACTTGTTTGCTGATCTTTAAACCACCCTCATCATTGATCCATTGCAAGAGATATGGCTTGGGGTGTTTGTAAACTTCAAGACCCAACTTCTCCACTAGCTCATCACTTGCAACATTGGTACAACTGCCTCCATCAATGATCAAGCTACAAACCTTATCTTGTATCAAACATCTGGTGTGAAACAAGTTTTCCCTTTGCTCATCTTCTTTGGCTCTAGGCTGTGCATTGAGAAGTCTCCTGGTGACTAGCAACTCTCCTCTGACTGGATACTCCACGCCATCCTCATCAGTTTCCTGGCCGGCATCTTCTTCTTCAGAAACTACCTCCCCATTGGCTAGAATAGTCATCACCTTCTTGTTGGTACACTCATTGGCGTAGTGTCCAAAACCATGACACTTGAAGCACTTAATGTTCCTGGTTCTGGTAGGTGTGGCTACTCCTTTTCCTTTGTCATCTCTTTTGGTATCCGCTGATGAAGCTCCCTCCCTTGGCTTATCTGATGACTTTTCATCCTTGGGGTACATTGGTTTAGAAGTAGAGCCGTATGGTGACCTGGTAGAACCCCTCCTCTTATTCTGCTGCTCAATCAGAATTGCCTTATGTAGTAGCTCATCCATGTCCTCATACTCTTGTAGCTCCAATCTGTCTTGTATGTCTCTGTTAAGACCTCCTTGGAATCTAGCCATGGTAGCTTCTACACCCTCTTCTAAGTCAGCTTTCAGCATGAGTGTCTCCATTTCCTGGTGATAGTCCTCTACACTCTTAGAACCTTGGGAAAGCCTTCTCAGTTTCTGGTGGAGATCTCTCCCATAGTGAGTAGGGACAAACCTCTTCTTCATCACAGTTTTCATCTCAAACCAGGAGGCTACTTGAGGCTCTCCATGGCGTCTCCTGGTAGTAGCAATCTGATCCCACCAGCTTATAGCATAGCCACTAAATTCAGTAGCTGCTAATCTCACCTTCCTCTCTTCAGTAAACTGCTGGCAATTGAAGACCAGTTCAATCTTCTTCTCCCACTCCAAGTAAGCATCAGGGTCATTCTTGCCATGGAATGGAGGAATTCTAAGCTTGAGATTGCCTAGGTTATCAGCTGGCCGTCTGCGGTTATGGTGCCTGCTGTGCTGACTAGCTTGAGACTCATCATCACTTTCATCAGCCTCATCATCTTGAGCTTGCTCACCATAGATCCTATGACCTCCAACCTCAAAACGTGGTCCCCTTATAGGCCTCATGCGTGCTCTCCTAGCTCCTGCAACAGCTGCTACTCTCTCCTGTCCTGCATCAATATCAACTAAATTATCATTAGCTTGCTGAGCTCGGTTGAAGTTAGCTTGCATCCTTCTGGTTATCTCAGCCATCATAGCCTCAAATTGGACTTGATTGAGATTGATTTGCTGGACAGCGGTTCTTCTGGCTCCTCTGGTTGCTTCCCAACTCGCCTCTCATCAGCCATTGTCACCTAAAACAGTTAGAGAACACAAAAACAAAGAAAACAAACAACTCTCTCTCACTCAGTTTTTAAGCTGCCAAGTCTCTGCTCTTCTCACAAGTTCAGTTAAGATTCAAAGCTCTACACCTAAGATCTAGAACTAAACCCCAATGAATCAGAGAGAGAATTAAGAGATTTAGGCACCAGCTGACTTTACCACCCTGAGCTGGATTACTCTTCAGCTAGCTGGATTTCTCCTCAGCTTCTTATTATTATTATTTTTTTTGTTTTGGATCAAAGATCTCTTTTTTTTTTTTTGATTACCAGGGTTGGCTCAGCTGGCTTACAACAGATAGATAGATAAGAGAAGTGTTTAGATGGATAGAATGATCTGAGTAGTCAAGATCGCAAACCCTAACCTTCAAGTGGCTCTGATACCACTTGGTGCAGCCTGGGTATGGCTTAAACTCTGGATCACTTGAAGGTGGATGGATAGAGGGTTGTTCTAAGAGGCTACTAGCTCTCCTTTGAACTGTGGTCGTCTCCCTGAGCTTATGGATGGCTTCAAGGATGGTTTGCTACTCAAAGACACAAGATTACCTTGTATTGTCTAAGATGGTTTCACTTAGAATTCCTTCCTTTAAGTGAGATCAATGTTCCTTTAGCTGAACAGAGAAAGCAAGAGACAAGAGCAAGCTAAGCTGCTGTAAATTATTAGATTCAAAGTTGAAGAAAAACAAAAGTCCCCTTAGCTATAAAAGTGGCCCAAAACCCTAGAAATAAACCAGGCTGGTTTAATTCTAATTCTAGTCTAACCAATTGAAATTGGTTTAATAAAAATCCTAATTGTCTTGGTTTAAATTAAATGAAAACCAAATAAGCCCAGCCCAATTACATTGCAATTAAATTGAACCAACAAGCTGGTTTATCTTGATCTTCCCTCCTTGGACCAACCCCCACGATTTGGAGCAAGGCATGGAGACTCTTCTCTTGTGCTCTCAGTCTTGATCTAGTCACTGGTCCACTCCATACATTGGCTAGTCCACTTGATACATCTCTCTGGTGCTGGTTCTCTTCAATATCATCAGCCTCACTCCCTTCTTCTAAGGTCATCTCTTCACTTGGTTCATCACTTGGCTCTTCCTCATCACTCTCACTCAGCTCCTCCTCCTTGTCTCTGGTCATGGCTACACCACAATCAGACTATGATGGTTTCTCCAATATCCCGAACATCGGATAAAAATCAAGTCACCAAAAAATAGGGGAAAACTCGAGGATAATTACGAAGATCGACGAAAATAGAATATTTCCTGAAGAGATAAACTTGGGCCCAAAGGCGAAGTCCATCATCCTAAGGCAAACCGACCTAGAAGTGAGTATATAAGGAGAGCAAGAGCAGAGGAGATGGAGATCCGAAAATCCTAGAATCTAGACTTAGAGAACTCCTGCTAGCTTAGAGAACTTAGAATTTAGGTGGTTAGGCCAGCGAGGCAGGACTTAGAACATCTGCCCGCCTCTTGTTCTTGTTTTATCTTCTCCGCAGACCCCTGTTCCTCTCAGAAGGATCTAACAATTCTTTTACTCAGAGCTCCGCACATAGAAACCCTAGGCATTATCTTCGACATGCCCGCTTCTATGACCAACGCTCATACTAGACGAACCAGGCATAGACTGTTCGATCTCTTGTTCAATTCTTTCTAACTGAACTATGTCCGACTTGATCCTCGAAAGGGGTACGTAGGCAGCCTTTCTTAAGGTCCAGTCCCAAATCTTAACAAAATCTTTTCGCATTTATTCGGTCACTTGTCGTTGGCTGTCGCGAGAATCCGGACCTTCAAGGAAAGTCGGGTTTACTTGGCTTTCCTCCGCAATCTTATTCATTAAAATTGGCGGTGTGAATTTCGGTTCCCACAGAGGTCTGTCGATCGATTCGTGTCGTAGTGTGTCGATCGATGTGTGTCGATCGATGTGTGTCCTCCGATATCGGTCGACACCAGTGTGATCCGCCGAAACTCATAAAACTCTATATCTCGAAGTCTCCTTCTTCAAGCTTCTCATGCTTCACCACCTGCCAGAAATCATCAACTATAATGGCATTGACGTTGTGCTTCCTGCTTTCATCTCCTGCCTCTCTAGTCAAGGCTTCATGCCTCTTAACAGCTTCTCCAGTCTGAACAACCTGCATCTCAAGCTTCCTAACCAGAGTTCCTAGATTCTCAATCCTTGTGTTCAGATCGGTGTAGACAGAATCAATCTTCCCATTGAAATCCACTGTTAGCTTCTGCTGTCCTTCAAGAACTCGATCAAGCATAGTCTCAACCTTGCTCTCCTGAGTCTCTGGTGGTGGATTCTGGTAATTTGAATTCCCATAGTTTCTGCTGTTGTTGCTGTAGGGTTTCTGAAACTGTGAACTCTGGTTGTAGTTACTTCTCTGGACATTACCATAGAAGTTCCGGTTTCCACTGATACACTAAAATCGTGTCTTTACTACTGCAAGCTAACAGTGTAGATGTAGTATTTGAGATTCAATTCCAGAGGACCAGTTTACACTTTATTCTTATGAGTTCTTAATTTAGCTAAAACAATGATGGGGTTTTGAGAATAAGGTATCGTATCAAGCAAGTAACAAATTGGTTTTAAGTTTTCAGATTAATGAGAAGCTAACCTAGGGTTCAACGGGTGCTTACAATAATGAGACAAAAAATTATTCAAGTTCGATTAATGAACCAGTCTAGAACTCGGAACACACAGCTAGATCAACCCACTGTCGTGGTGTTTCACCTTTCATCGATCAGCCTCAAAGCCTAAGCTGTCGCTTGGTCTGAGAGCTGATGATGAACATTAAGAGTATATCCGATCAGTTCACAAAACACCCTAATATCTACTTTCGTTGAATAGGGATGTAATGCTCATTCATAACATGTCTAGCAACCTATTACACTGTTAATGAATAGATTAAACCTAAGTTCATACATTAAGCGGCAAGTTTAATGCAAGCAATAAGAGCAGTTATGAACAAAGAAAATCGATGGATACTTATATATATTTAGCTCACGATCTAACACCCTAAGCTAACTAGATCGACTACTCAATCATAACAAGAGAAAACACAGAGATCAAATCTGAATAATACTGCATGTTAATAAAAGAGATAGAAAGAGGGTCCAGGGTAACCTTCTCTATGGCGAGAGAGATGGAGCTTTCTCCCTTTACAATCAGCAAAATCCTTCAATCCTCAACTCTCCAATGGTTTCTTGTGTGAAAAAGAAGCGTTGAATGAAAAAGAGAAACAGAAAAATAAGATATATCAAAGCCACATGCGGCCGGGAGAGAAAATAGGGAGATTAGGGAAAATCCCGAATAAGTTGTAGTTTCCTTAAAAATCTCTTCCGCTGGAACAGGCACTCGGGTGTTCCGCTCGATCGAGAACAGCCATCAGACTGTTCTGCATGAAAATCACCAGATTACACTCTTTTATGTCTCTTTTGTTCCAACTGGTCCGTCTCCCATCCAATGCAACTCCAGACCTATAAAGACTCGAAAAGGACTAAAAGGACTCGATAAAGACTTGAAAACCATTGTTAGAATGTCCCAAAAACACAACATATCAATTCCCCCAGACATAGATCCTTGTTTGTCCTCACACAATGACATGTATCAAGCACATGGAGAAAGGTTTGAAAACATGGGAACTCACTTATCCTTCAGAACACCACTTTACCTTCAGCCAGTTGTAAGTCACATCAATTAGTACCAACCTTAGAAGATACTCCATGTATTTGACCTCTACTTAGCAACCTAACCATTTCAGCCCACAACTCGCAAGAGATATTCAAGTTCACCACTACTGACCTCATTTAAAAATTAAAGTGCAGTCTCATCGAGGGAGTATCAATCACAAAACACATGGACTCTTACCCATTCAGGATTCTTATCACCCAAGCAGTCTTACTCTGGTTCCTTTCTTCTCTCTTTTCTCACTTCTCTGAATCGTTTTTTTTCAAAGTGTAGGCGAATAATGGGGTCATAGGAAATTTTCCTACCCTGCTCTCCTGAGTCTCTGGTGGTGGATTCTGGTAATTTGAATTCCCATAGTTTCTGCTGTTGTTGCTGTAGGGTTTCTGAAACTGTGAACTCTGGTTGTAGTTACTTCTCGGACATTACCATAGAAGTTCGGTTTCCACTGATACACTAAAATCGTGTCTTTACTACTGCAAGCTAACAGTGTAGATGTAGTATTTGAGATTCAATTCAGAGGACCAGTTTACACTTTATTCTTATGAGTTCTTAATTTAGCTAAAACAATGATGGGGTTTTGAGAATAAGGTATCATTATCAAGCAAGTAACAAATTGGTTTTAAGTTTTCAGATTAATGAGAAGCTAACCTAGGGTTCAGCGGTGCTTACAATAATGAGACAAAAATTATTCAAGTTCGATTAATGAACCAGTCTAGAACTCGGAACACACAGCTAGATCAACCCACTGTCGTGGTGTTTCACCTTTCATCGATCAGCCTCAAAGCCTAAGCTGTCGCTTGGTCTGAGAGCTGATGATGAACATTAAGTATATCCGATCAGTTCACAAAACACCCTAATATCTACTTTCGTTGAATAGGGATGTAATGCTCATTCATAACATGTCTAGCAACCTATTACACTGTTAATGAATAGATTAAACCTAAGTTCATACATTAAGCGGCAAGTTTAATGCAAGCAATAAGAGCAGTTATGAACAAAGAAAATCGATGGATACTTATATATATTTAGCTCACGATCTAACACCCTAAGCTAACTAGATCGACTACTCAATCATAACAAGAGAAAACAGAGATCAAATCTGAATAATACTGCATGTTAATAAAAGAGATAGAAAGAGGGTCCAGGGTAACCTTCTCTATGGCGAGAGAGATGGAGCTTTCTCCTTTACAATCAGCAAAATCCTTCAATCCTCAACTCTCCAATGGTTTCTTGTGTGAAAAAGCGTTGAATGAAAAAGAAACAGAAAAATAAGATATATCAAAGCCACATGCGGCCGGGAGAGAAAATAGGGAGATTAGGGAAAATCCCGAATAAGTTGTAGTTTCCTTAAAAATCTCTTCCGCTGGAACAGGCACTCGGGTGTTCCGCTCGATCGAGAACAGCCATCAGACTGTTCTGCATGAAAATCACCAGATTACACTCTTTTATGTCTCTTTTGTTCCAACTGGTCCGTCTCCCATCCAATGCAACTCCAGACCTATAAAGACTCGAAAAGGACTAAAAGGACTCGATAAAGACTTGAAAACCATTGTTAGAATGTCCCAAAAACACAACATATCAATTCCCCCAGACATAGATCCTTGTTTGTCCTCACACAATGACATGTATCAAGCACATGGAGAAAGGTTTGAAAACATGGGAACTCACTTATCCTTCAGAACACCACTTTACCTTCAGCCAGTTGTAAGTCACATCAATTAGTACCAACCTTAGAAGATACTCCATGTATTTGACCTCTACTTAGCAACCTAACCATTTCAGCCCACAACTCGCAAGAGATATTCAAGTTCACCACTACTGACCTCATTTAAAAATTAAAGTGCAGTCTCATCGAGGGAGTATCAATCACAAAACACATGGACTCTTACCCATTCAGGATTCTTATCACCCAAGCAGTCTTACTCTGGTTCCTTTCTTCTCTCTTTTCTCACTTCTCTGAATCGTTTTTTTTTTCAAAGTGTAGGCGAATAATGGGGTCATAGGAAATTTTCCTACCCCTCGCTTCCAGCTTGGTGTGATCATTCCATTCAAGTAAAATAATGGGATCATAGGAAATTTTCCTACCCCTTTACTCCAGTGGAAATCATCTCAATCTTTTTTCTTTAGATGCTGAAGGGAAGAGAGAAGGGAACCATACTCACACAGACATGCTTTTTTAGACCTGAACAAGGAATTCGATCGAGTTTATCTCAAACCCCAAGACAAGAGAATCAAGTAGGTTATGTTGGAGGGCAGTTTGGATCCATTAGACACCCTCACAAGCATGGATGTTATTGGCAAATCAATCCACTTTGGCTTTTCCAGGTTGTACAGTCTGCAATCAATAGCTGAAAGAATGGTCACTGTGGCGTCAATTATATGGTATGTTCCAAGGAAAGATCCTCATTCCCAACAAATTTTGACTCAATAAAACTGACTCAAACTGACTTAAAAGAAAACAAAAGAAAGAAACGAGTTAGTAAACGACAAAAACCCTGCCCCAGACTTACTTCAAAACCTTTCGGTGTGAAATAAATCAGAGAGAAGGTGTAAACAAGAATAAACACTCTTTTTTTTGGTCAAGAATAAATGGCCTTCCAAAGATCAAGGGCATCTCATAATCCTTGCTCATCTCAACAACATGAAATTCAGAATGGAGAATACAGTCCCCTACTTGGACAGGAAGGTTGCGAATGGTACCATAAGGAACTACTCTGGAAGAGTTTGCAAAAGCCAGAGTCACCTGAGGAGGCTCAACATCAGCAATGCCTAGCCTGTCTACAATCGCCCTTGAGACAAGATTCACACTAGACCCAGAGTCACAAAGAGCATCCTTAAATTCCACTCCAACAATGGTACATGGAAAAGCAAACTTTTTCGAGGGTCATCAATCTTAGGCAGTACCTTCAGTGCTGGTGTAGACAGTGCTTTGGTATAGACGAATTTAATCTCCTCTTGAGTCTCTCTACAATTTTTAAAGAACATAAGCAATGGACAAATCCGAGCATCTTCAAATGCAAGCTCCTTAGGAAGCTTTCTCACCATTTTTCTAAAATTTGCCAGCTGCTCTTCACTAATGGGATCCATCAGATGTCTAGGTGGAATCGAATAGGCAACCTTAGGAACATAGACTCGTACTGGTGGAGTTTCATCAGGTTCGTCGGGAGCAGTTGTTCTACAGGCAACAGGGTGCTCTGTTCTCTCTTCTGCGTCTAAAGAAGTCTCAGCAAACGGTTGTTCCGTTTCTTTTTCCTCAGATTTCTCACATCTCAACTCTGTTGCATTACAGTGCTCACTCCTAGGATTGATCACACTCTTTCCCGGAAGAGTTTCTTGCTGCCTCTTAACAGTTTCAGCAGTTTGAGCAAGCTGAACATCAATCCTCTTTATGTGGTTGCTCACAGTATCATATTTTGTATTCAGCTCAGTGAACATGTTGTCCATCCTAGAGTTAATATCTGTAGTAACCTGATTCAGTGCCTTGACCTGAATTTGCTGGCTCTGGAGCATCTGTTGTATCAAGATGTTGAGGTTTTTCAGCTCATCTTGCGGAGCACTCGCGGCTGGAACAACTTGCTGGCTGCTCTCCGGATTCTGAGCCATGAACCGGTCCTGTGCCTGGCTGAAAACAAAGGTTTTACCCTGATAGTTCTGCGGGAAGGTGTTCTGATACCCAGATCTGTGTGCATGGTTGCTCTGCACATACCCTGATCCGTTGATGTAGCTAACCTCTTGCTGATTGTTCCCATTCTTTTCAGCCTCGGGAGCAACCTCTTGAGTGTTCTGAATCTTCTCAGCCATAGCTCCCTCCATGATGAAGACTTGTCCATGGTTGTTTTTCAGTAGCTGATCGATTTTGGCTGTCAACTCAACAATTTTCTGGGTGTCGACACTGTTGACTTCCTTGGAGCGATCGTTCTCCTGTTCCTTGTTGGCAGAACTAGCAGCCATGTTCTCAATCAGCTCAAACGCTCCATCAGTGGTCTGAGTCATAAAGTCTCCATTGCTCGGAGAGTTTAGAGCAGTCTGGTACTCATAGTCTACTCCATCATAGAAAATGCCCAGGAGGTAATCATCTTCAAATCCATGGTGAGGGCACTCTCTGCGGTAGTCAGTGAACCGCTCCCATGCGTCGCAAAAAGGCTCATCAGTTAGCTGTCTGAAGGAGGTGATCTTGTTTCTAAATGCGGCTGTTCTCGCCTTAGTGTAGAAATGGCTCAGGAACGCTGATCGGACCTGTTCCCAGGAGGTAAGAGAACCGGTGGGGAGAGAGTTGTTGAAAGGACTTTTCTAGGGTCCTAATCAAATGTTGTAGAATACAAGATGTCAATCCAATTATAAGAGATTCTAATTCAAAGGGAATGCAAGTTCATGATTAATCTAAGTGCAATCAAGATGAGAGGATGATTATGAAACTAAGACAATATTAAAAATGCAATAAAAGATTGAACTTTCTTTCTTAATGAGGCAAGGGGGTTCTTGGGATAACGGAATTGACTTTGGGTGATCAAGGTTCAATCCAAGATGCCAACTCTTCAATCAATCTAATTCCTTATGCCTAGACAACAAAACTAAGCAAGCTCTATCCCTAGATGAATGCTCTTTTGCAAAGATCACCCAAGTACACCAAATCCCTTTGGCTGTAATGATCAAAGCAAACATGGAGAATGAGTCTAATAGCAATCTTAGCTTCTTTGACAACTAATCCCTTAGGCAAAGCAAGCTAAAAGCATAGATGAGTTGGTTCAGACATTTCATAGAACACCTTCCGGGCATGAAATTCCTATAGCTCTATGTTTGAGAGGCCAACTCAAATATAGCTTGAAGAACACCAAATCAATGCAAGGAAAGGATAGATCTAACGCTAAGCACCTTGGATCTACACTTAATCACCCTTAGTCTCCCAAGCCCATGAACCCTAGATAGATCTACTCACTAATAGCCATGGAAAACCTCAAAATCAATGATGATTCAAGGCTAAACATGATTAGAGAAGAAGATAATCTATTAAACACAAAAGAAATGAGATAAAAAGGATCAAAGATCCAAACTTTCGTCAAGATCTTATTATGTTTTTGAGAGAAAAGAAGTTAGATCTCTTAATGAGATTACAAGAGTACTTATAGGAGGCTTGAAAGCCCTTAAAAACATAAGAGAAAAGTCCAAAAGGTCCTTGGTGCCACATGATTTTTGACCAATCAGAAACCAGAGGAAGGGAAGAAGCTGAGCCACCCGGGTCAGGCTGTGCTGGTCCATGGCCGGGTGTCTCCAGCCGGGTGTGTCCTGCTCGTCCATCGTCCAGGTCGTGCGGTCTCTCTTGTCCGGGTGTTCTGAGCCGCGTGCTGTCCGTGTCCAGCAGTCAGCAGGCCGTGCGGGTCCTTCAGGCCGCGTCCTCCAGGTCGGGTGTGCAGGCCGTGCGGGTCATTCAGGCCGCGTGTGCCTGTTCGGGTGCCTCCATGCGCGGGTGAGAACGGACGGGTGTGCAAGATATGATAGCTAAAAACATGTAAATATGCAAGACATCAACTTCCCCACACTAGACCTTTAGTTGTCCTCAAGTGAAATTTTCAAACACAAGGGGGAATAATGCAAGGATGGGAACAAAGCCAAAGGAACACTCATAGCACTCAACCTGACATCCTAAAGAAACATAGCAAATAGCATGAGCAAACTCTCTTATTATGCTCTAGCTTCACAAGGCCTATGAATTACTCTTATGTCTCTACACAAGATGCAATGCCTATCAACCAACATGTTCTCTTAACCAGCCCTCACATTGATTCACACACACACACACAAGGTGAAGTCTCACAAATGGGCACATGATCTCAATCATTTGGCTAGGTGATCAAATGGTCTAATAAGGATGAAAAGGAGGGTTCAATGCATCATTTCAAGGTGGCAATCACTCAAAAATCAAGGAGCTTGATCATTATGCAAAATTTATCTAAGACTAGGAGCAATTCATGCGTACATGGATCCATCCTCATCATTCTACCCAATTCCTAAGTGATTACAAGATCTACACTCTTTTTATTCATCCCATAACCCAAAATGAAAACATACTCACATCACTCACCCAATGAACATTTTCTTTCTCATTATTCAACCTCTAAGGACCTCTATTCACTTTTCTAAGCTCTAACTCTTTTAGTTTCTCCTTCCCCACTAGTTTATTGAATCTTTCTTTTTCTTTTTCTTTTCCTTCTTTTTTTTTTTTTATATATATATACATGAGGGTGAAGGTCAAAAACTTCAATCAAGAGCTTTTCATTTTTCATTTCTAGGTCCCTAGGGTTTTTCTTTCTCAAAACTTTCTTTGTTCATCAATCTCAACATTGTCATATCCCCAAACCCAAAATGTAAACCATTTGGTAACAAGCACTTCACTCACCATCCTAGAAGCTAGATCAAATGATGACCCTATGCTAGCAAGAGATGAGAACAAATCCATGTCGCTCCCAATACTCTCAAGATTTTGCACATGACAAGCTATCAAAAGAGGCCTCACTCAAGCAAATCAATGTAGGCTTCAAAGAATGGATAGGGTTCAAGGGTAAGGGAGTGCCATTTGGGTTAACAAAGGGTGGTACAATGGAAAAAGACAACCCAAATGTGTATGAGATCCATGACTAAGTATGCAAATGCCCATATGCAAGAGAGATTAAGTCCATTCAAGTCTAAGTTCAGGATGGAGCTGGCCTTAAGAACAATGCAATATCAAGCAAGCAAGCAAGTTTCAAGAAGAGCTTTCAAGGCTCAAAGCATGCAAGCTTTTTCAAAAGATGCTCAAGCTACCTGATATGTTTAACTAGGGTGCCAAATTCAGTGCAAACGAGTGTTCTTTACAAGGCAATGCTCCATATGCAAATGAATGCAATCTATATGCACTAGACTCAATCTTAAGGATGCAAGTGATGCAATCTACATGGTTCAAAAATTTAAATTTTTTTTTTGGATTTTCTATGCACTTATGAATGTACAATGCAATGCATGAGACTCAAAATCACAAAGCAAACATGATCAAATATCCGGTACCTCCCCCACACTTAAATCACACAGTCTTCTGTGTGAGTAAGAGAGTAAGAGATACCTCAACAAGGCAAAAGCAAATGTATATACAAGAAGGGTTGGAGTGATACCACACAAGGAGATTTGGGCATGGTGCTTGTGTCATGACTAGAAGCTGGCTTGGTTCATAGAAACTAGAGGAGGCTGCTACATGGATCATGGGGCTTAAGTGGTTCACCACCATTCTTCTCTCCTCTAGTGCTTGGCTCAACCTGAAAATCTTGACCACTTTTGTTAAAAACTAAATAGGAAATTTGAAATTGCAAAGCTATATACAAGGATAACCATGGGACTTCCTCCCAAGTGAGCTTGTTTTTAGTCACTAGCTTGCTTACCTTGTCTGTTGAACTAGTGAGAAGGAGGATCCTTCCCACCTTCAAGAGTGATGGTGAGGACCTTAGAGAGAAGCTCTTGAAGCTTGATTGGGTCATCTTGGAGCTGAGGAGTGATGATGGCTCTAGCACTTGAGAATGGTGTGGATCTGCCCTTGTGCTTGATCTTGTACTCAATGACTCCATCTTGAGATTCTTTGGATGGAGAGTGAGAGTGTGGGGGAGCAAATCAAGAGGTGGAGGATGAGGCTCTTTCACCATCTTCTTCTTGCCATGAGTGGCCTTTGAGACTCCACTCATCCCCTCCTTTTTAGCACTTTCCAAGTGCTCACCACACTTCTCTTTAGAGGACTCTCCATCAAGACTTTCTTTCTTACCAACAACCTCTTCATCTTGGGGCTTCTCAACAACTTGTGCATCACGAGTGATTGTCCCACAATAGTCTGATTCCATTGGAGGTTGGAGAGGATAGGAGACAGCTTTGTTGACATGGATGAGGGTAACCTTCTTGTTGGGAAAGTCGATGCAAGCTCCAACTGTTGTGAGGAAAGGAGTGCCAAGGATCAAAGGTACTCTCTCTTCAGATGCCATCTTCAAAACAGTGAGGTCAATAGGTATGGTGCAGGATTTAATCTTCAAGGGGAAGTCCTTGATTATGCCAAGTGGGGTTGTAGAAGAGGAATCCCCAAAGGTGAGAGGAGGAGTATCTGGTTCCATGCTTTCAATCCTAATACTTTGCACCATATCCAAGGAGATGACATTCACACTAGCACCACTATCAACAAGAGCATCATCCATAGTTAGTTTACCAAGAGAGCAAGACAAGGTGAACTTCCCTTGAGACTCAAGATTAGGGAGGGACTTTGGAGGGGTTGGTGGATCAATCTTCAGAAGTGAGATGTCCAAAAGTTCAGCCACTTCAGCTTGGTGGGTGAGAATGTCCTGTATGAGCATCATTTGGACATGAGCAGCATGCATATTGGTGATCTCTGGAAGCTTGACTCCAATATCACGGAGGTCTTTTCTGAATTTGGAGACCACTTTTTTCTGAGCTTTGGTGAGGAACCTTTGAGGGAAAGGGAGCTTATCATAGGGTGATAGCTCAATCTAATTGTCCTCTTCCTTCACTTCTTTCATCTTGAGGTTAGCACTCTTCTCAACTTGTGTCTCAACCGTAGGCTCATCAATCTTCAGAATCTTTCCTTGAACCTTCTTATCAGCTCTCTTCACAACTCTAGCTTCAGCTGTGGCCACAACCAGTCTCTTATCATTTTCAATCTGATTTCCAAGCACTAGCCTCTCAATCTCATCAACATCATTCTTATGATCACTCAACGCAATCCTTGAAGAAGTGGAGAGGATAACATTGCAAGTCTCCTTAGGGTTCTTCTCTTGTTTTCCTGGTAGAGATCCCATTGGATTCTTGGAGGATGAAGACATGGAGGCAAATTGGCTCTCCAAAGCTTTGAGGTGAGAGGCAAGTTGCATGTACTTGTTGTTGAGATCAGAATAAGTTCCATCAATCTTGGCATGGATGTTCTTGAACTCATCACAAATGTTCTTAGCATTTCTTTCTTGAGCTTATAAGAGTTGCTTGAACATGGACTCCATTTTTGAGCTTGGAGCTTGGGAAGAACTTCCTTGAGGCTGAGATGACTGATTTGTTTGGTAGCCTCCTTGTTGATTGTTGTAGTGAGGTCTTGGCTGATAGTTGTTTTGGTATTGGAAGTTTGGTTCCTTCCTATACCATGTGCCATTAGCATTGACGAAGCACAACTCCTCTTGGCCTTCTAAACCATCAACCTCATTGATTGTAGGAGGAACCTCTTGACTAGGAGCACCCACAAAATTCGTATATTCTTGTTTAGCTTGGATGGAGAGAAGCAAATCTATCTTTTCTTGCAAGGTCTTGATTTCCTTCTTTGTGTGCTGGTCATCACTTCTATTGGCTCTATCATGCTCATCACTATAAACTGAGTCACTCTTGGCCATGTTCTCTACTAGTTCTTCAGCATCCTCTTCAGTTCTTCCCAAGAAGAAACCATTGCTAGTAGTATCAAGCCTATTTCTGCATTGTGGTAGAGCTCCTCTATAGAAGGTGCTAAGCAAACTCTCTTTGGTGAAGCCATGATGTGGACACTGAGACCAATAGCCCTTGAACCTCTCCCATGCATCACGGAAGCTCTCAAGATTCTTTTGTTGAAAACCAGAGATTTCATTTCTGATCTTAGCTGTCCTTGAGGAAGAGAAGAACTTCTCTAGGAATACCCTCTTGCAATCATTCCAAGTGATGATAGAGTCACTTGGAAGAGCCTTCTCCCACTGATGAGCCTTGTCTCCTAGAGAAACAGCCGAGTTTAAAAGCATCTTCAGAGACTCCATTGGTCTTGGACAAACCACAATACTTGTCAAATTGATCCAAGTGATCTAGTGGATCCTCTACAGCCAAGCCATGAAACTTGTTGTTCTCTATCACATTGAGCAGCCCTGATTTGATCTCAAAATTGTTGTTCTCCACAGCTGGTGCTCTGATTCCCAACCTATGACCATGAATGTGAGGTTGGTCATAGGCTCCAATGGCTCTTGCTTGGCGTGGTTGGTGATGTGGCTGGCGTGGTGGTCTAGGATTGTCAGCTCTTGGACCATTGCCCCCTAGGACATCACCATCTTGAGGCAGATTCTCCATCTCAAACCCCAACCTTTGAAGATGAGCCTGTTGCTCTACTTCTCTTCTTTGTCTTGCTATCTCCCTCTCAAGTGCAGCAATCTCTTCAACAGTAGGAACCAAGTTAGATGCCCCTCTGCTTCTTGTGATCATACACCTGAAAGTAAGAGATAGAAGAAGCAAGACAATCAATAGCACAAGAAAATAAAAATGACTTGGTCTCAAGCAAGTGACTAAATCCCAATGTCAAAATCAACTTAGAACTTGGCAACGGCGCCAATTTGATGAAAGGACTTTTCTAGGGTCCTAATCAAATGTTGTAGAATACAAGATGTCAATCCAATTCTAAGAGATTCTAATGCAAAGGGTATGCAAGTTCATGCTTAATCTAAGTGCAATCAAGATGAGAGGATGATTATGAAACTAAGACAATTTTAAAAATGCAATAAAAGATTGAACTTTCTTTCTTAATGAGGCAAGGGGTTTCTTGGGACAAGGGAATTGACTTTGGGTGATCAAGGTTCAATCCAAGATGCCAACTCTTCAATCAATCTAATTCCTTATGCCTGGACAACAAAACTAAGCAAGCTCTATCCCTAGATGAATGCTCTTTTGCAAAGATCACCCAAGTACACCAAATCCCTTTGGCTGTAATGATCAAAGCAAACATGGAGAATGAGTCTAATAGCAATCTTAGCTTCTTTGACAACTAATCCCTTAGGCAAAGCGAGCTAAAAGATTAGATGAGTTGGTTCAGGCATTTCATAGAACACCTTCCAGGCATGAAATGCCTATAGCTCGATGTTCGAGTGGCCAACTCAAATATAGCTTGAAGAACACCAAATCAATGCAAGGAAAGGATAGATCTAACGCTAAGCACCTTGGATCTACACTTAATCACCCTTAGTCTCCCAAGCCCATGAACCCTAGATAGATCTACTCACTAATAGCCATGGAAAACCTCAAAATCAATGATGATTCAAGGCTAAACATGATTAGAGAAGAAGATAATCTATTAAACACAAAAGAAATGAGATAAAGAGGATCAAAGATCCAAACTTTCTTCAAGATCTTATTATGTTTTTGAGAGAAAAGAAGTTAGATCTTTTAATGAGATTACAAGATTATTTATAGGAGGCTTGAAAGCCCTTAAAAACATAAGAGAAAAGTCCAAAAGGTCCTTGGTGCCACATGATTTTCGACCAATCACCCGGGTCAGGCTGTGCTGGTCCATGGCCGGGTGTCTCCAGCCGGGTGTGTCCTGCTCGTCCATCGTCCAGGCCGTGCGGTCTCTCTTGTCCGGGTGTTCTGAGCCGCGTGCTGTCCGTGTCCAGCAGTCAGCAGGCCGTGCGGGTCCTTCAGGCCGCGTCCTCCAGGTCGGGTGTGCAGGCCGTGCGGGTCCTTCAGGCCGCGTGTGCCTGTCCGGGTGCCTCCATGCGCGGGTGAGAACGGACGGGTGTGCAAGGTCGGGTGTCCTGATCAGCTCGTCCATCAGTTCGTATGCGGGTGGGAACGGACGGGTGTGCAAGGCCGGGTAGGTGCTGGTCCGTTCTCCCATCGATCCGTGCGGGTGCCTCTGCCCGGGTGCTTCCAGGCCGTGTGCATTCTAGGCTTCCAGCACAATCAGGACGTGCGGGTGCTTGTCCCCGGGTCGTCCTGGCCGCGTCCTGAGCTTGTCCAGGCATGGTTTGATGGTCGGCCTCGGGTATGCTCACCCGGGTGGAACTGATATGCCCTCAGTGTTTTTTATCATAACTCCTCCAATATGGCTCCAAATGACTTGAAACCACTTCCATTGGAAAGCTAACTCAAAATGCCATGTTGCCACAAAATCGTAGCATCAGAAGATATTTCTAAGGCCTCCATCTATGTTCATCTTTAAACCCCTCTTTTTCATCACAAAACTCCCAAACATCTCCAATATCTCCAAAGTATACTCCAACACCTGATAGAGACTTATGAATGCAAAAGGAGTCTAAAGATGCCTAATTCCTAATCTAATTGAGTAAAAATACAAAAGATATGATAGCTAAAAACATATAAATATGCAAGACATCAAGAGTTCAACCACCGTGCAGCCTTTCCATCAAGAGAGAATTGAATAGCATGCACTTGATGTAGTCTGGTGGTACTCCATTGGCGCGAGTAAAGCTGCAGACTTTTTCGAAGCTTTCAATGTGCTCCATTGGAATCTCAGCCGAGAGACCATTGAACACCTTTCTGTGTACCAAAGCGATCAAGGCGGGCTTGATCTCAAAATCTTGCCTAGGACAGGGTGGGGGAACAATGGCAGAGTGCGTAGTAGGAAAGTTACGCGGAAGGTTTCTCTGCCCAATTGGAACAGCTTGCGCCGGCTGTTCCTGCTGCTGCTGCGCGGCGAGTAGAGCAGCTGCTTGTTGCGCTTGGATGGTCTGCTGCATCTGCTGTTACATCAGCTGCATTGTGGCAGCGAGATAATCCTGATGACCGTGATCACCCATAGTGGTGTCAGTTGGCCTTTGCTGTTGACGGTTTGTTCTTTCTAACCTTGCTAGCTCCTGGTTTCTAAGTGTAACTAAATCTCCTTGTGCATTTCTCCGAGTATGTCTACTGGTCATGCACGTGGAACATTAGCTGCAACAAAAAGGATAGAGCAAGTTAGGGGTCTTAGACTAAATAAATAACCGAAAAATAAAGGTAAGAAGCTGGTCCCCTTCGCAACGGCGCCAAAACTTGATACACTAAAATCGTGTATTTACTACTGCAAGCTAACAGTGTAGATGTAGTATTTGAGATTCAATTTCAGAGGACCAGTTTACACTTTATTCTTATGAGTTCTTAATTTCGCTAAAACAATGATGGGGTTTTGAGAATAAGGTATCGTATCAAGCAAGTAACAAATTGGTTTTAAGTTTTCAGATTAATGAGAAGCTAACCTAGGGTTCAACGGGTGCTTACAATCATGAGCCAAATAATTATTCAAGTTCGATTAATGAACCAATCTAGAACTCGGAACACACTGCTAGATCAACCCACTGTCGTGGTGTTTCACTTTTCATCGATCAGCCTCAAAGCCTAAGCTGTCGCTTGGTCTGAGAGCTGATGATGAACATTAAGAGTAGATCCGATCAGTTCAAAAAACACCCTAATATCTACTTTCGCTGATTAGGGATGTAATGCTCATTCATAACATGTCTAGCAACCTATTACACGGTTAATGAATAGATTATACCTAAGTTCATACATTAAGCGGCCAGTTTAATGCAAGCAATAAGAGCAGTTATGAACAAAGACAATCGATGGATACTTATCTATGTTTAGCTCACGATCTAAC
This sequence comes from Brassica carinata, assembly GCA_016771965.1. NCBI lineage: Eukaryota > Viridiplantae > Streptophyta > Magnoliopsida > Brassicales > Brassicaceae > Brassica > Brassica carinata. The sequence goes on from CM028694.1 coordinate 10,390,485, forward strand.
ACCCTACACCCTAAGCTAACCAGATCGACTACTCAATCATAACAAGAGAAAACACAGAGATCAAATCTGAATAATACTGCATGTTAATAAAAGAGATAGAAAGAGGGTTCAGGGAAATCTTCTCTATTGTGAGAGAGATGGAGCTCTCCCTTTACAATAAGCAAAATCCTTCAATCCTCAACTCTCCAATGGTTTCTTGTGTGAAAAAGAAGTGTAGAATGAAAAAGAGAAACAGAAAAATAAGATATATCAAAGCCACAGGCGGCTGGGAGAGAAAATAGGGAGATTAGGGAAAATCCCGAAATAAGTTGTAGTTTCCTTAAAATCAATGCCGCTGGAACAGACACTCGGGTGTTCTGCTCGATCGAGAACAGCCATCAGACTGTTTTGCATGAAAATCACCAGATTACACTCTTTTCTGCCTCTTTTATTCCAACTGGTCCGTCTCCCATCCAATGCAACTCCAGACCTGTAAAGACTCGAAAAGGACTCGATAAAGACTTGAAAACCATTGTTAAAATGTGCCAAAAACAAAACATATCATCCACTCTGGTTTCCAGACCTCTGAAATCCAGTACCTCCAATGTAGTTCACATCTTCTTCTCCTTCTGCGTATACAGCTGCTTCTTCAGCTGAGCAGACCTGCTTCCTGAGAAGCTCATGAACAACTTCCAACTTTGCTCTAACTTCTTCCATCTGATCCTTCCCAAGGGATGCAACAGACTTCTTTCTCTCAGAGTCAGTGTTCTTGGTGCTGCTACTGTTAGCTAGATTCTCTATAAGTCTCACAGCCTCTTCTGGATTCCTGGTGTTGAAGTTCCCCTCGCTAGCTGTATCAAGAGCCATCTGATACCTCAAAGCGATACCTCTGAAGAAAGTGCTAAGCAATTGCACTTCATTGAATCTGTGGTGTAGACAGTCTCGCTGGAAGAACTTGAATCTGATCCATGCGTCCTTGAAAGACTCTCCAGTCTTCTGCACGAATGTAGAAATTTTGCTCCTCAAGTCTTTAGCGCATGCCTCATCAAAGAAGTTACGCAAGAAAGCATTCTCGATGGCGGCCCAGGATGTAAGAGATCTTGTGGGTAGCTGCTTAAGCCAATGTGAATCTTCTACAATCAGAGAGTACTTGAAGAGCTTGCAGAGTAGGTAGTCCTCAGGGACTCCATCCATGCGGATAGCAGCAATAAGATCCTCGAACCTCTCAAGATGGTCCGTAGGATACTCGTGTGGTAACCCAGAGTAGGGTATCTGCGACACGAGTATGTAGTACTGTGGCTTCAGCTCGAAATTTGGCTTCTGAATCTCTGGAAGGCGAATGGCTGATCTATTGGCGTACTATTTGTCTGGACAGTTGTAGTCAGCCAATGATTTTGTTCGAGCAGCCTCATCTACAGGTCGAGTAACTCCTGTAGCATCAGTATTGGGCTCAGGGATTACATTCCCCTACGCATCTAGTTTCTGACCTGTTGTATTACGCAGATGACCATCCTGGTCATACAGGTTTCCATTCTCATCCTGTCTGAGAAAACAATCGCAACCATGCTTCGCGACTGAGTATCGATCGATGAACAAGGTGTAGTGTCGATCAATGTCAAGTGATGCGAGTCGGTCGACGATTGAGTGTCGGTAGACTGTTGTATGCGAGAATCGGTCGACGCGAAAGCTGTTGTGTCGATCGATGTGGAACATAAGTCTTTGCGGATCGAGCGTTCCAAGTGAACAGGATCTTCTGAGAATAGCAGTTGTTTGTCCGTGTTGCTTCTAGTACTGCTGGGCATGCACCTAAAAATACAAGAAAAATTTGTATCAGAAAGGGGGTAAAGGAAAAGAAAACCTAGAATCAATAAAATTAAATCTAATGGCGATCAAAATCCCCGGCAACGGCGCCAAATTTTTTTCTCACTCAAATTATCCTAAGGAGTGAATTACTCTCTCAGATAAGAGGTTCAGTTGTAATACTTAGGGATCGAATCCAAAGAGCTAGGAAACCAATTAAATCTAATTAGAGAATCAATTCTAGGTGAATTGTGGTTTTTCTGGTTTAAAAAAATGTAAATAATCCTATGTGAGCAAGGTAGTTGCTCGACTAGCAAGATGATTGGGATGAAACTTTAATTGGAAAGCGCTAGACTTAGGGTTTCTATGCAGGTATTCAGAGATTATAATCCTATAGATGCCAAACAGTTGCATGCATCATATATTAGAGCTCACCTACTTTATTTAAGAACAAGTCAATCAGCTCTCATAATTTTTGGACGAGTTTATTAACTAGATCTAATGACCAGAACAAGAATGTTCGATCACCAGCAGTGTCGATCAATAATTTTTGGACGAGTCTATTAACTAGATCTAATGACCAGAACAAGAATGTTCGATCACCAGCAGTGTCGATCAATGATCTTAGAGAGATATCGATCGATCCACCTTTCACACTGTCGGTCGATGTCCAGTAGGGATATCGATCGACGAGCTTCCAGTTAAGATTTACGCACGGGTTAAATGATGCTCACTAAGCTTCCTAGATCAGCAAATCACCTTACTCTGGCAATCTTAGCTCAATAGATAGGTCAGGACAAAATTATTCAAGAGTGCTCAAACATACAAATTCATCGGGTTCAATATTCTAGTTAGCAATTCTAGAACAAGCATTAAGAACAACCTATTGATGAATACCACAACTTACCAATCTATAGTTGGGGCTAATCCCGTTAACCTATTTAAACCCTAAATCTAACAATAGAACTACTCAGACATGGCTAAGCAATTCATAACACAAGCAAGGTAAGAAAACTGCATAGTATAGATAATAATAGTATGGAGTTCCAATCACAAATCTCTCTGGATCTTCTATCCAACTCTCAAAATCTCTCTAAACTTTTACTCTGAAAATAAGAATACAATAAAAGCTCTCTTGCCTCCTAACACCTAGTCAAGTATTTATCTATTAGGTTAAAAACTCGTCAGGGGTAATCTTGTAATTTAGTGAAAACTTGGGCTATAAGTCGGCTGGAACCAAATCATGCTTTTCGCCGCCTTGATATCCATCGATGGCACAGGATGTGCATCGATCGATTATAATCTTCATTTGTCGGGTCTTCTCTTATGTATTGATCGACAGCACAGAATATGCAGCGATCGATTATTATCTCTGACTGTCGACGTCTGGTCATGTTTGATGGTCAGCTCGGATGAAATCTCTTTTGTACTCAAAAATGCTCCAAAATCATCACTTTACTCAAAAACACTCCTGAACCTGAAAACATACCTAATAGGCTAGAAAACATAATAATTATATAGTAAAACACCAATATACCATGGGTGAAAGTGGGTCAAGTCGATGGTATATCACCAAGCCCAAGGAAGCTCTTCTCAGGTTCAGGTTCCAGATTCAAGTATGGAGTCCATGTTCAAGCAAATTTTAGAAGCTCAAGCCAAAACAGAGAAGAACTATTGGGGTCAAAATCGGTCAAAACGGAATCAATGCCTGAAAGACCCCGGAAAATGTTTCTCGCAATATAACCTTCATATAATTTTGGAAAAAGAGAGATATAATGAGTGCGAGAAACCTAAATCGAGTTTCAAATCAATTCTGAAAAGGAATCAGAAAGCAAAAATTCTCGAGAAGGACTACTCTAAGCCTCGAACAACGAGACGATTACGAAAGTTTGAATATCCGAACATACAAACAAACTCACCGAACAAACGAATCAAGTTAAGCAAGGCAACCCACTCACCAAGATGGCGAGTTGGACCCGTGAACGAGACCAACTCGCCAACTTGGCGAGTTGGAGCTCTCCCAACTCGCCAAGATGGAGAGTTGGACCCGTAAACAACACCAACTCGCAAAGCTGGCAATTTGGACCCTGAAACAAGGCCAACTCGCCATCTTGGCGAGTTGGAATACCCCCAACTCGCCAAATAGGTGACTTGGATCAAGAATGATTGTTTTCGTGCAAAACTGCACAGACGCGTCAGATGTTTAGATATGGATGGAGACCTTCCCGTGGTGCGATTGAGCTGATTTTTTAACCCAAATAAGAGCTTTGAGTTAGATTTCTAATGCCACTGGTTTGGAGGCAATCAAACGGTTAGATCAGAAATTATGTCCGTTTTACTGAATAGTGGTCAGTCTGCCTCGCGAGAAGAAGCAATCGAGAAGACCGAGCCAATCCAACTCGCCAAGATGGCGAGTTGGAGCTCTTGAAAGCGTCTAACTCGCCATCTTGGCGAGTTGGAGCTCCCGAAAACATCCAACTCTCCATCTTGGCTTGTTGGAGCTCCCGAAGACATCCAACTCGCCAAAATGGCGAGTTGGATCAAGAACTCCGTCAAATTTTTGCTGTTTGGAGATTTGGATCAAATCTTGTGCCTCCCGTTGGACCTCGACAAGATCAGTCCCTCGTTTCGTCTCGATCGTTGTTTCCGTTGGTATCTTACGATGAAAACTGTCAAGGTTCATATTCTCGAATAAAATTCAAAGTTTTCGTAAAACTATGATGGTTCACTTAACACCACAATTGTCTAAACTATACGAGAAGTATGGGCTTCCTCGTCGAATCGATGTCGCATCAAGAAGTGCTCTTTCGAAGAGATCGTAAAAACGTTTAAGTCAGGAAACGGCCCGAAGAGGTCTAGGACACGGCCCAAAACCCACTTACGATTTCATTTAAAGTTAAGCCCGCCAATGCTATGACGGTCTATCTTACTTGTAGAGCGAGGCAAATCTCGCGAAATCGAAAGATAAATGTCAAGTTTCCAAAATAATGATAAAGATTGAGAAGAAAAAGGAAAATTTCCGTGAAACGATAAACTCGACCTAGGGGTGGAAAAGAAAGCGGGGAACCTACGTAGAAGGCATATATATGGGGAGCTAAAGTTAAAAATAAAGGAGAGAGACAACTTAACTTAGACTCTAGAAATCTGCACTTAGAAACCCTATGCATTATTCTCGACATGCCTGTTTCTATGACTTGCGCTCATACTAGACGAACTCGCCCAGGCCGTTCGATCTCTTGTTCAATTCTTTCTAACTGAACTTTGTTCGGCTTGATCCTCGAAAGGGGTAAGTAGGCAGCCTTTCATAAGGTCCAGTCCGAAATCTTTAAAAACTTTTTCGGTGTCTTTTTCGTCTTTGTTATCAACCTGCGTCTCGTTACCGAGTTGGAGAAATCTCGTCCCGCAAAGGTTCGGTTCCGAAAAACTTTTCGGAAAAATAATACTTGCTCTCTTTAAAATTGCGCGAAAAGCCTAGATTACTAACGGAAAATGAAGCACAGCAAAGCGGGTTGAGAATCCCCCACGGCTTTACTTCTTCCGGATAAATTTTCAGGGATACAAAGTTGACTCTTGTAAAGCCTCTCGAAATCTAAAATAGTTGACAAAGATTAAACAAAGTGAAACGTGAGATCGTGTCACTCCCTGCTAAAACATTTTCTGAAATCTAAGATTTCTTAAAAATTCAAATGTCGCTTCAATAGTAACATATTCTCCAAGTTGTCCATGTTTGTCGTCTAAATAGTTACAGAACAACTTTCGTTAGATTAAAGTTCGACAGCATTTTTGGAACATCGTTCGCATAGTGAAACAAGTCAATATTGTACGATACAAGTTTTCTATAATAAAATTGACAGCGTTTAAGAAATGATCGCATCAATGTACAATCAAGACTGGAGTTGAACGCACCATCCAACTCGCCAAAATGGCGAGTTGGACCAGCCAAAGGGGATACTCCTTTCCGTTCTCTTTTAAATCCCGATCGAAACGCTTTTCGTTTCGTCTCAATCGAATTTTTCGTTGAGATTTTACGATAAAAACAAGTTGGATCATACACACAATCCAACTGTCCATTTTGGCGAGTTGAATCAGTCCAATTCGCCAAACTGGCGAGTTGGATCAGTCCAATCCGCCAAACTGGCGAGTTGGACCAGCCCCAAGGGCTCCTCCTTTGTGTTCTCTTCCAAATCTCGATCGGAATGCATTTCGTTTCGTCTTAAACGGAGTTTCCGTGAGATTTTACGACGAAAACAAGTAGGACTCGCTAAACTCCTCGGTTTGCTCCTAGTCGCCCTCTTGGGCCCTCTTGAGCATCTTACTCGCCCTTGCCTCTTTCTTTGCGTTCTCCTTCGAATCTCGATCGAAACGTCTCTTGTTTCGTCTCGATTGGAGTTACCACTGGTACTTTACGATAAAAAACCGTAAACACTTGTTTTCTCGTACTCTTTCGAAGAAATCTTAAAAAGATTGAGTTGAAAAACAGCCGGAAAGGTATAAAGCACGACTAAAAACCCACTTACGATTTTAGACGAAATCGAGCCCAATGATATTATGACGGTATATCTCTCACGTGCAGGATGAAATCTCTTTTGTACTCTAAAATGCTCCAAAATCAACACTTTACTCAAAAATACTCCTGAACCTGAAAACATACCTAATAGACTAGAAAACATAATAATTATATAGTAAAACACCTATATACCATGGGTGAAAATGGGTCAAATCACTGGAATATCACCAAGCCCAAGGAAGCTCTTCTCAGGTTCAGGCTCCAGATTCAAGTATGGAGTCCATGTTCAAGCAAATTTTAGAAGCTCAAGCCAGAACAGAGAAGAACTGTTGGGGTCAAAATCGGTCACAACGGAATCAACACCTGAAAGACCCCGGAAAATGATTCTCGCAATATAACCTTCGTATAATTTTTATTGAAAAGATTGTACGACGAGTTCTATCAAAATCAAACGTCAGAATCTTCTCGGAAAAATTCCTCTTCAGAAAAAGAGAGATATAATGAGCGCGAGAAACCTAAATCGAGTTTCAAATCAATTCCGAAAAGGAATCAGAAAACAAAAAATCTCGAGAAGGACTACTCTAAGCCTCGGACAACGAGACAATTACGAAAGTTTGAATATCCGAACATACAAACAAACTCACCGAACAAACGAACCAAGCCAAGCAAGGCAACCAACTCACAAAGATGGTGAGTTGGATCCGAAAATGAGACCAACTTGGCAACTCGGCGAGTTGGACCCGTGAACGAGACCAACTCGCCAACTTGGCGAGTTGGACCCGTAAACGAGACTAACTCGCCACCTTGGTGATATCACTCAAATTACCTAAGGAGAGAATTACTCTCTCAAATAAGAGGTTTAGTTTTAGTACTTAGGGATCGAATTCACAGGGAGCTAGGGAACACAAAAGATGTAATCCTTAGTGACTATGCTAGGTTGAATAGGTTTAAAAGAAAATAGCAGGTTTTTGAGCAAGGTAGTTGCTCGATTGAATTTATTTGGGTTTTAAGATAATTAAGAGAAATAGCTAGACTTAGGGTTTGCTATTCAGATTTGCAGGATTATAATGCTACAAATGCCTAACAAGTTGTAAGCATGATATTGAAGAGCTCAACAACGTATGAATTAATCGATCAGCTCTCGCATATTTTGATTCATCTATTGATTAGATACAAAATGATGTTTGCGGTCAGTAGGACACTGACAGTATCGATCGATGATTTGATAGTAATATCGACCGATACACCTTTAGCTACGTCGATCAATTACTCTATAGGAGTATCGATCGATACGGCTATAGCCAGGCTTTAAGCGCGAGTTGACATGAGTGCTCACCAAGACCTTAGATCAGCTCTCGCCTTTCTCTAGAGGGTCTTAGCTTGAATAGGATGTGATCAGGATGATGATTGAGTAATTAAACAATCCTAGTTCATGGTTCAAGTTAGCTATTCAAGAAACAAGCATTAATGGACATCCTAACAATGAATATCACAACTTAGCAATTTATAGTTGGGGCTAATCCCACATAATCTATTTGAACCCTAAATCAAACAAGATAAACTACTCAGACATAGCTGGGTAATTCATAACAGCAAGGTAATAATAGAAACTCATAGATATGAAGTTAGAGGAATGAACACTTAAGTTCCAATCACAAATCTCTTTGGAACTTTCCTTTAGATCTGAAATTTCTATAACCTTTGCAAGTAAACAATGGAATAAAATAAGACTTTGAATTATCAAAGAACAAAGAACAAAGTATGAAACATGAAGTATGAAAAGCTCTCCTTGCCAAAACACTGAGGCAAGACTATAAATATTTAGTTCATTACGTTAAAAACTCGTCATGGGCAATCTTGTAATTTGGTCAGATCTTGGACTTCAAGTCGGCTGAGTCCAGCTTAACTTCTGCGTGGCTTCGATATCGATCGATGGCACTGGGTGTGCATCGATCGATGACTATCTTGTCACGTCGACCTCTCTTGATGTGATATCGATCGATAACACAAGGTGTGTATCGATCGACGTTTGACTCTGAATATCGACCTCTTGGTCTGGTTTGATGGTTAGCTCGGGTGCACTCTCCTTTAAGCTCTAAAAGGCACCTAAAACATCACTTTACTCCAAAATGCTTCTGAGCGTGAAAACATACCGAATGTTGGGGAAAAATATTCCTTGAAGAGATTACTCCAGCTACCCGGTTTCTTCCTCCTGGTTCCAGGACCCAGACCTCCGAGTCCCCGCTAAAAGGACCTCAAGAACCACCCTCGAGAACTACCCTCGGGAACTACCCTCAGGAACTACCCTCGGGAACTACCCTCGGTAACTACCCTTTTCTCTATACAAAGAGGAAAACTTCCATTATGAGTACAAACCGTCATAGATCTCAGGATATGGACGGTTCCCCTTTCGTTCTAAAGGAAAACGGAAATATACTAATAATTATCCCTACTCGAAGATAAATGGAAATATTCTATTACCAATGGAGAAGGTGAATATTTCCAAATCCTAAGAACAAGGCACGACCTCGGCTATAAATATGGGGTTGATAAACCCTAAAGAAGAGGCCAACACGTCCATCTACAGAGCTCTTCATCTCTACAGCCGCCAAGGCAAGATCTCATACATAGAAGACCATCTTCACCGCTGTGCCTAACCAGAGCCGAATCCATGTGATTACTATCAACCAGAGGAAGTTCTATGCTCACTGCAGCACGCCTACAACTCTGCATATTGGCTCCGGCCGCGGTCTCCAGCTCATCAGCAGGAATTCTCCATGCTCATAGAAGCACACAAGGACTCCATGCTCACTGCAACTTACCGACGAGTCCACCATCTGTTCCGACCCTGCGCCCTCTAGAACAGACGACTCCTATCAAGTACAGAGCCACGTGCTCCTTAGGCCATGTGCCCACTAGGCTATGTACCCATTAGGCTACGTGCCTCTCAGGCTACGCGCCTCCATTAGGCTACGTGCCTCCTCCAATACATGAACTACGAACGGCTTGATCCCCCACTGAAGGGTACATAGGCAATCCCCACTGAAGGATGCAGCTATAAAACCAAACACCTTCCATGGTCCCACGCTTAGACACCCAAGCACAGACCCTAGAGCTAGGACCATCGATAGTCATCAAGAAGACCCTGCAATCTCCACTACCGACAGACAGTTCCTGCCAAACAACCGGCCTTCCCTACTACCACCAAGGCGCTGACGATACGCACCGGCCCATACCCAATGGGACTACCTTCAGAGCAGGATCTCCTGACTTATCCACGACCGAAGCAGGAGAGAGTACCACGACGACCAGTCTCCCTCTTCCTATCATTCCGTAGGGCTGAGCACGAATCACTTGTACACGAAAATACCCAAACACCAAATAGACTCCAAAACATATATATATATATATATATAAAAAACCTTTATACCATGGGTAAAAATGGGTCAAATACTTGGTATATCAACTCCCCCATACTTACCTTTTTACTTGTCCTCAAGCAAAAACAACAAGCAGTCTCTGTGAAAGAGATTTTGAAATAGCAGGGACTCAATCAAAACTTAACTTAAAATTATCACCTCTATTTTGTTGCATGCCACATCTAATATCTCTTAACTACAGAAGTACATTATACCATATCCTAGCTTAGCAACCATATTCATCTAGCCAACAACATAGCAATTCATGAATGACTCACCCCTCTACTGATTTCATTTCTGTGCATAAAATAAAAGTGCAGGCTTTACCTTGGAAGTATCGATCAAAGGACTTTGGATTCTTACTCAAGCAATTTGATGTCTGGCCACATAGGAAATCTCCTCTGATCCCTCTCTTCTCCCTTTTTCTCTCTTCTATGAATCCTCATTAGTTTCAGTTCCAATGAACCTTGATGCTGATGCAGGCCATTCCCGTTCACCTTCACTGATTTTTCTACTTTTTGTAGCTCTTTATTTGGAAAAGTGTAGGCGAATAGTGGGGTCATAGGTGAGAGAGAGAGAGAGAGAGAGAGAGAGAGAGAGAGAGAGAGAGAGAGAGAGAGAGAGGAGGAGGGAATCTGAGTCATAAAGATTTGAACACACATACTTGCAAGAGGAGTCCGTCCGATGTATACCAAGCCCAAGGACAAGCAAAAGATGTCAGATTAGGTTGGAAATTAGCTTTGGTTCCTTCAAACATTCATAGCAAGTGTGGTCATAGTTGACAGGTGATCCACTTTAGCATCTATAGTACATTCTGCAGTCAACAAATCTAAGAATGGTGCTGATATACCATGGATTTGACCCACTTTTACCCATGTTATATAAGTGTTTTAAGATATATTTATTATTTTTTGGAGTCTATTTAGTGTATTTACAGGTTTAGGTACGTTTTGGAGAAATATGGTGATTTTGGTGTCTTCTGGAGTTCTTCGAAGTGAAGAACTGCACAGAAGCGTCAGATGTTTGGCTATGGATGGAGCCCTTCCCACCGTTAGATTGAGCTGATCTTTTGATGAAAGATAGAACTTTGACTTAGCTTTCCAATGCCAATGTTTTGGGGTAATTCAGCATCATGTAGCAGAAGTTATGCATGTTTTACTGAAGAGTGGTCAGATAGCGGGCCGAGCCTAATTTATGACCGACTGAAGCCCATAAGTTATCACAAATTAAAAATATGCCCCTGCACGACCTAAAACCCTTTTTATTTATGCTATTTCTAAGCCATTGTTGACGGCTACGCTTTCTATGCTTTCTTTTACTCATTGTTCTTAGTTAGAAGAAAAGGGAGAAACTCCTTCAAAGTTCTCCTGGTACTCCATTGGTTTTGGCTTTATATCTATTTCAGTTTTATATCTATTCATCTATGATTTCTGTGACAAACTTCATGTCTGAATAGATCCACCTATTAGGTTTAGGGTTCAGATAGGTTATGTGGGATTAGCCCCAAATATACAATTGCTAAGTTGTGATATTCATCATTGAGACTGTTCTTATATCTTGTTCTTGAGTAATTAACCTGAACTTGATCATAGATTCATTAGGCACAGGCGAGAGTTTGGGTTCTTATCTGACTTGTCTTCTCTGAGCTAGGATTGATAGAAACAAACGAGAGTTGATCTAGAAACCCTAGTGAACATATAATCAACCCGCGCTAAGCGCTTACTAGAAGTGTGTCGATCGATTCTCCTATAGAGATATTGATCGACGCGACGAAAGGTGTATCGGTCGATGCTCCTATAGAGACATCAGTCGACGTTTTCTAAGATTCGACATCGAGAGTTGAAGGTCTTGGATCTAGTAATAGATAACCTAGAAATCGAGAGATGATCGGTTATCCTAATCGTTAGTTCTATAATATCATGTTTTAGTCTGTATATCATTATAATCCTGATTTCCTGAATAGAAACCCTAGATCTAGCAAACATCCTTCCATCAAACAACTCTCTACCAAGCTGAACAATTATCTTGTTCAACTTGTTTACTGTTTTATTTACTGCTTGCTATATTTATTTACTGCATTAAACCTATTAGCGTAGCTTAATCATATAACTATTAGATCTTTTGTGTGCCCTAGCTCCTTGTGAATTCGATCCCTATGTACTACAACTGAACCTCTTATTTGAGAGAGTAAAGTCACTCCATAGGGTAATTTGAGTGATATCAAATTTGGCGCCATTGCCGGGGAGCTTTGATCGCCATTAGATCTTGTTTAGTTAGATTTAGTTTAGGTTTTATTTACTGTTTTAAGTTACCTACTAAAAAATTTTCTTGTGTTTCAGGTACATACATATGAGTACCAGGAGCAACAAGGGAATATGGCTCTTACTAGTAGTGCCACTGGAATTGGAACGCTTGATCCTTAAGCCTACGAGGGCAGTATCGATCGACACCCTCCAAGCAGCAGCGATCGACGGCGTACACAAAAAATCGATCGATAGCGTGAACCAAGCATCGAATGATACTATTTATCAGGTGTCGGAAAAGACTATTCACCCCGGTACTGTTCATCGAGGCACTGTTCATCACCCGTCGGTCGACACTGTTCATCAGCCGTCGATCGACACTCTTCATCACCCATCGATCGACACTGTTCATCACCCGTCGATCGGCACTGTTTATCCGAACATTGTTCATCGTGACATTGTTCACCCGAACACTGTTCATCCAAACACTGTTCATCCAAATGCTGTTCATCCAAGCGCTGTTCATCGAGTGTCGTCAAACAACGTGGAGACAGAGAAGGTCGACGAGCTCATACTTAAGATTGATGAGAATGGTATCTGGCGAGACGAAGAAGATCGCCCTCACTACATCACATGACAATTGATTAATGCAGAGGGTGCTGTAATCCCTGATGTTATTACTGTTGCTGAGATGAATACCTTTAATCTAACCCGTCAATGGTATGATTGGGGATGTGAGGACCCTTTCAAAGGTCTTCCTCATGAAGATCCCAGAAACCACATCGAAGAGCTTGAGGGTCTAGTTTCAAGGCGTAAGCAGAATGAAATATCCGAAGACCACATACTCTGCAAGATTTTCCCTTATACTATCTCTAGAGGTGCAGTTAGCTGGTTCAGTCAGCTGCAGCCAAGATTTCTAACCTGATGGGAAGACATAAAAGGCGCCTTCCTAGGCAAATTTTTCAGCCAGGATGTAGCAACTCGACATAAAAGGCTTGATTACATGGTGGACAAGATGATTGAAGATCGGCAGAAAGGAATAATGACTAGTATCAGTCAGATTATTGATTTTGTCTACAGCGAGCAGAATGAAGATTTTGAAACCCCGACCACTCATGTCAAGAAGCCAGACATTCAAGGTCAACTTGCAGATAAGGGTACACAGAGGGACGAACTGAACAGAGGACAGCTGGTCTACCATAATACGGTTGAGGATGATGAAAAACATGGATCTGAAGAGCCGAGCAGAGCAGAAGAAGTTGAGACTAGTGATCAGACCTCAACATCGATCGACACCAAGGCCTCAACATCGATCGACACCAGGTCCTCAACATCGATCGACACCAGCACCTCCGCAACGATCAACACAGAATTTTGTCATCGATCGATACAACTCGAAATCCCTGAAAGACCGAGTTATCCTCCCCTAGATGTAGAAAAAGAAATCACCATGGAAGATTTCTTGGAGTTAGAAGAATTCTTGGAGCTAGAGGATGGAAAACAACTTGGAGATTTGGATTCGAGTAGAGAAGTTACTATGGAAGACTTCTTAGAGCATGAGGATTGGCTTGATAACATGGATCGGAACTTGGAACAGAAGCTTGATGACGAACATCACACTTTGGGAAAAGTTCTGGAGATTTCGTCAAAGGCTGACATCGATCAACATGAACCTGATGAGATCGATCGATACCCGCCCTACATCATCGATTGACACCAACCTGTTGAGATTGATCGACACCCACCCTGCATCATCCACCAGATAGAATCGAGCGACACCTTCCCGATGATATCGATCGACACCCATGGCTGGACGAATTGCGAGGATACATAGTTGAGATGGAACCGGTAATGGAGAGAATGCACAAGTCTGAGACCTCACATCTTGCTGTCCCTAAACATCAGAGACCACCAAAATGGATTGAAGAAGCTGTTGGGTTTCACAAAAGAGTGAAGAGGATACATGATCCTGTGAAGATTATGGTTCCATGCGATGTATTTGAAGCTGAATCTCCTATCCCACAAGATAAAGGTGCACATCTGAGTTCTTACATTGAGGTACTGGATGATCATCAGCATATAGAAGCTTCTCAGAGAGCGTTGAGATGTAGAGGTGAAGTCGACAAAGGGTCAACAGAAGCAGCATCGATCGACACAGACCATATACCGTCGAACAACACAGACCAGATACCGTCGATCAATACCGGTGAGACACCATCGATCGACGCTGGACACGTATTAGAGCGGAAGGAGTTCAATGTGAATGGCAATCTTTTTGATGGAGGAACGATCACGCGTTCAGACAAGTCAGGGGGAAAGAAGAGGAGGAATTGGAAGAAGAGAAAAAGGATCAAGGGAGATCCTCAGTTATCATTGATTTCTCACTTCTCCGATGGTATCAGGAAATCAAGAGTGCGCAGCAGATGCTTCTCACATCCTTTTGCAAAGCTTAAAGCACTCCTTATTGCTGAGATGATAGACAAACGAGATGAGTCTATAGAGGAGGCTTTCACACAAGAATGATAAAGCTTCAGAGAGTAGACATTGAGACTTGGATAGGAGCAAGTTCTCATTCTCATCCGGACTGAATCAGATCTCCAGAAGTCAAGCTAATGACTATAAATAACCGCTGAGTGGGAGGCAACCCACTGTTAGGTTTGTTTTAAATTTGGTTTTATTTTCATTTATTACTGATTCTTTGTTTTCTAATGATTTCAGGGTTAAAAAAGAAAAAAAAAAGTGAACAGTAATGACGGTACTGTAGCGGAGGCACTGTAGCAAGCTACTGTAGCAGAGTCACTGTTCATCGAAAAAAATTTATTATTTATTTCTTTCTAACTTTAAGTGTTTTATTTACCTTAGGTAAAAGAAGAAAGATTTTATGAAGACGAGTTTCCATAGGAATCGACGATGACTAATCAGCATCGATCGACAGAGCGTCACTAGCATCGATCGATCGCCACTTAACTGTGTCGATCGACAGACCATCAAGAGTATCGATCGCCACTTAACTGTGGTTGTCGACATTCATATCAAAGTCAGGTATACCGTTTTCCCTTGTTAAATATTATCCTTATGATTTATTTTCCCACCAATCTTAGACTGAATAACACTAGTGATAGTGTTGTTTAAGTCTGGGGGAGGTTCAACTGATATAGTTTTATAGAAAAAAAACAGATCAAAGTAGACTATTGCTCATCACATTGACCGACGAGGACATGTCGATATCGATCGACATTCCATCAATTGCCACGATCGATGCATCAATCTGCTTATCGATCGATATTCAATCTGGTCAGGTATATCGATTCCACTTGTTATATTGAGTACTTATGATTTATGTTCTCACCATAACTCTTAATAGATTTACACTGGGACAGTGTAATTTAAGTCTGAGGGGATGTTTATTGATATCTAGTTTATTTTGTGTCTTATAAAAGGTTTTTCAAAAAGTTTTTATTGAGTCAAGAAGGGGATGATGAACTTTTTCAATCTTTACTTGGTATCTAACAACTCTCTAAGCACCATTCTTAGATTTGTTGACTGCAGAATGTACTAGAGATACCAAAGTGGATTACCTGTCAACTATGACCACACTTGATGAGAATGTTTGAAGGAACCAAAGCTGACCTCCAGCCTAATTTGACTTTACTGCTTGTCTTGGGGCTTGGTATACATTGTATCGGGTTCCTCCTGCAAGTCTGGAAGGTAAAAATCTGTGTGTTTCTGGTTCCCTTCTCTCTCTTTCTTCAAGCACCCTAGATATAAAATATTGAGATGATTTCCTGGAAGATGCAGAGGGGTAGGAGTATCTCCTGTGACCCCTGTATTCTAATTCAGAAGGGAATGATCACACACTGTGGAAACGAGGGGTAGGAGTGTCTCCTGTGACCCCATTATTGATACACTTTGTCAAAATAAGAGCTACAAAAGTAGAAAAGTCAATAAGATGAACAAGATGGACTGCATCAACATCACTGTTCATTGAAATTGAAACTATAAGGGTTCAGAGAAGAGAGAAAGATGAAAGAAAGGGATCAGAGAAGACTACCTGTGTGTTCTGAAACTTGCTTGAGTAAGAACCCGTGTGTCCTTTGATCGATACTCCCAAGGTAAAGCCTACACTTTTATTTATGCAAAGAAATGAGGTTAGTAGAGGGGTTAGTCAGACAGGATTTGCTAAGTTGCTGGCTAGATGAATTTGGTTGCTAAGCTAGGATATGGTATATAAAGTGCTTCTAAAGTTAGGAGATATTTCATGTGGCTTGCAACATTGTAGAGGTGATGATTCTAAGTTTAAAGATTGTGTGAGTCTCTACTGTTTTCAAACCTCTTTCAGAGGGATTGCCTGTTTGTTTTGCTTGAGGACAAGCAAAAGGGTATGTCTGGGGGATTTGATATACCATGGATTTGACCCACTTTTACCCATGGTATATAAGTGTTTTAAGATATATTTATTATGTTTTGGTGTCTATTTAGTGTATTTACAGGTTTAGGTACGTTTTGGAGAAATATGGTGCTTTTGGTGTCTTTTGGAGTTCTTCGAAGTGCAGAACTTCACAGACGCGTCAGATGTTTAGCTATGGATGTAGACCTTCCTACAATTATATTGAGCTGATCTTTTAACACAAGATAGATCTTTTACTTAGCTTTCCAATGCCACCAGTTTGGGGTCAATCAGCATCTTTTAGCAGAAGTTATGCCCGTTTTACTGAAGAGTTGTCAGTCTGCCTCGCGAGAGGAAGCTATGGAAAAGAGCAACGTGTGTCGATCGATGCAGCACTCTTGACATCGATCGACAGGGATGCCAGAACTCGGGCCGAGCCTAATTTATGACTGACTGAATCCCAGAAGTTACCATAAATTACCAGTATACCCTTGCACGACCTAAAACCCTATTTATGCTCTTTCTAAGCCATTGTTGACGGCTACGCTTTCTTTTACTCATTGTTCTTAGTTAGGAGAGAAGGGAGAAACTACTTCAGATTTCTCTTGGAACTCCATTGTTGTTTGTTTTATATCTATTTCAGTTTTATATCTTTTCATCTATGATTTATGTGACAAACTTCATGTCTGAATAGATCCACCTGTTATGTTTAGGATTCATATAGGTTATGTGGGATTAGCCCCAAATATAGAATTGCTAAGTTGCGATATTCATCATTGAGACTGTTCTTATTGCTTGTTCTTGAGTAATTAACCTGAACTTATTCATAGATTCATTAGGCACAAGCGAGAGCTTGGGTTCTTATCTGACTTGTCTTCTCTGAGCTAGGATTGATAGAAACAAACGAGAGTTGATCTAGAAACCCTAGTGAACATATAATCAACCCGCACTAAGCGCTTACTAGAAGCGTGTCGATCAATTCTCCTATAGAGATATCTATCGATGCGAAGAAAGGTGTATCGGTCGATGCTCCTATAGAGACATCGATCGACGCTTTCTAAGATTCGACATCGAGTGTTGAAGGTCTTGGATCTAGTAATAGATAACCTAGAAATCGAGAGATGATCGGTTATCCTAATCGTTGAGTTCTATAATATCATGCTTTAGTCTCTATATCATTATAATCTTGATTTCCTGAATAGAAACCCTAGATCTAGCAAATATCCTTCCATCAAACAACTCTCTACCAAGCTGAACAATTATCTTGTTCAACTTGTTTACTGCTTTATTTACTGCTTGCTATATTTATTTACTGCTTTAAACCTATTAGCCTAGCTTAATCATATAACTATTAGATCTTTTGTGTGCCCTAGCTCCCTGTGAATTCGATCCCTAAGTACTACAACCGAACCTCTTATTTGAGAGAGTAAAGTCACTCCTTAGGGTAATTTGAGTGATATCAGATGCTAAAGAGTGGTTAGATAAAAAATAAAAAAATTTCAAAATATCCTTGTCCCCTTCTTAACTCAATAAAAACCAATTTGAAAACATTTAATGGAATCAAAAGGTAAAGTAGCATCAGTAATCTCCCCCCCAAACTTAAACTATACACTGTCCTCAGTGTACAACCAGTCGGAGTTAAGGGCATAACATTAAATAATAAGTACTGATATCGAAAAGCTAGAACGATATACCTGACCGGTGTTTGTATCGATCGATGGTGAGTCTCCATCGTCGATCGTCATGATGTGGTACGTGTCGATCGATATCGACAGTGTCATATCGGTCGATGTTTATGGTAATCGTCTAATTGGTAGTCTGCAAATAATAACAAGTACGAAAATAAATACCTATTAAGAATAAAACTAAGAAAAATTACATAACAGTGAGTTGCCTACCACTCAGCGCTTTGTTATAGTCATTTAGCTTGACTTTAGAGGTATGTTAGATTAGTGAGGTGAAAAGCAGCTACTTGTTGGGAAACAAGTATCCACATTGTCTTTTTGTACTCTGGACCATGTAGCAATGAAGCTTCTTGTGGCGTCATCTCCTCTTGTCCATCTCTTATTCATCCTTGCTGTTGCATTGCTGATGATTTGTAGCCTCTCTCCAAGATTCTCAATGCTGAACTGATGTTGTCCAAGCTTGTCATGAGTGTAATCTGATAAGTCACTCATCTCTGCGTGCATTGAATCAATTTGTTGCAGCTTCATGTCGACTGGTGGTGAATTGGCGTCGGTCGATGGTGGTGTATATGTGTCGAACGTCGCCTTATGTCTCCTATCGATCGATGTCAGATAGACTCTGTCGATCGATGTGGATGGTGAAGATCTGCAAGCTGCCTCTGAATGGCTTTGATTTCCTTATGCACCCCTTCTGTTCTGAATTCTAGTCCACCAATGCTGTTGTTGATTGGGAAGTACGTCTCATCGTGTCTTCTGTAAGATACATCATCCGATCTTTCAATGGCAGTGTAGATCTCTTCTGCCATCTTATCCGAGTCTGCTCTGGTACAGAGCTATGAAGTCTGTGTATCGATCGATGCTACATGATGTACATCGGTCGATGTCTGCTTCTGAAGCATCTCGTGAAGTTTCTCAGGAAATAACTTCATCCTGCCTTCGATCTCAATCATTTGTCTATCGATCGATGGATGGTTACCCTCGTCGATCGATGCGACTGTTGCTGCTTGAAAATCGAGTTGCTTGTGGAATGTATCAGCCTCCTGCTGCATAGCATTCATGCGTAGAGATAATCCATCTACTTCCTTGTCTACTAGGAAGTGGATGTCAGAAAGTTTTCTTTCAACTGTCTTCAAAAGATATTTCACTGGTGCAATCGTGTTGTCCAAGAGAAACTTGTTGTGAAAGTAGAGTGATGACACTGTGTTGGTTGTTTCTGCACGCTCCTCCTTAATCTTGGTAATAGATCTCTGCGTCTCATCTGTGCGTGTAGTCAACTCGGCTTTTCTGTTTTTGAATGGGAAGCAGGCATTATCTAATCCTCTGCTGAAGTGATCTTCTGCTTTCCCCAAATATTTGTAGATGTTTTGGATTAGCTCATTGACCTCCTGTTTAGTGTAGGTAGTCGATGGTGATGACCTCATATCGATCGATGTGGAAGTGTCTCCGTCGATTGATATCAATGTCTTCTGTCAAGATTCACTCTCCTTGCGAAAGGTATCCAGCTCTTTCTGAACGGTATCCACTTTCTTGCGTAGTAACTCATCTGTCTTAACCATCCTGTTGATCTCGTTCTGAAGCGGGCTTATAGCTTCTTCCAGCTTCTTTTCCATGGCTGCCTTCTCCCAGTTCTGATTTCCAATCATACCAGTTATCATCTCGTTGACCTCATTCTTGGTGTAGATCTCATGCACCAAGTCTCTTCGTGTGAATGAACTGGCATGTTCTGGAAGACAAATATAAGAGCGCTCATCCATCGAGGCTCTTTTTAGCAGCTTTCTGATGTCTTCTTTGGAAACATTGACGACGTCCCCATCTTCTCCTCTTGAAACCCATACTCATCTCTGTAGACTCCATACTCGTCCTTCTGTTCCCAAAAGAATTTCCGTATTCCATAACGGAGAGCACGCTTCCAAAACTCAGGACGCCTATCGATCGATGCAGGGTACTTCCAATTGATCGATGCTCTATTGAATTCTTGATCGTCTGAGTTGAGATGATCGTCTACTGCACCATCTGTCTTGACCGGTGTATCTGCGATGTTTTGCTGATGGTGTTCTGGTTTGCTGTGTTGTTGGACAAAGAGGTTATCTGATCTGTTGGCCACCTGAAGTATGTCTTCAATGTCCTCTCTGGATACTTGAAGGATTCTTCCATCCATTGCTCGTGCATGGCCATCTGGATCCCTGAAAATACCAAACTCAACCGGTGTTAAATACCCATAATTTATATCGTTATTATTCTTTACCTCGGATTGTTGGTTGTTGGTATCGATTGATGGGACGGCTGTGGTGTTGGTCGATGGGTTGTGAAACTGCAGTGCCGCTGTTTCGATCGGTGAGACTGCATTGGGTTGGGTGGTACAAGTTGGTGTTGCAGTTTCCACTTTAAAGCTCTCGTGATGGTAATCTTCTTCCCAACTGCCAATTGAGTAGTCTGCGTCTCTTGCATCATCGATCTTAGTGTCGATCGATGCTGATAAGGTAGTATCGATCGATGGTGAGAAGGTCCTGTCAATCGATGTCCTGATTCTGAGGTTGTGGTGGAGAAGTCTATCTTCATCTTCTCGAAGATGATGGTATTCTACTGCTCGCTCCTCCTCATAATCCTCATCATACTCCTCCTCTCTATGAGTAGTATCTATAGCATAAGCTGGGAGATAATAGTTGTTCTCCCAACTGTCAACTGAAAATCTCCGTCTGGGAACTCCTCTCTCTAGCGTTTAGACTGCGTATCGATCGATGACCAGGTTGGTGCATCAGTCGTTGTGGAGCCATGTGTATCAATCGATGGAAGAGTATTTCTGTCGATTGATTCATCGTTTTCTATCTCGTACTCGGCTTGTGAATCTTACTCAACTCCACAATAGCATGCTGCTATGAGTTCTGGGCCATCTTTGATCTGCTTTGGAAGTTTAATGACTCTAACTGGATCGTAGAAGACCGTTGGATCTATCAGGGTAAGGCATAGCTTGTTGGTTTGCAGGTTGCAAACAGCTCCTACAGTAGCCAAGAAGCTCTTCCAAGCAGCAGATAAGTGTTGAAGTTCAGCCTGACGTCCAAGACATGGAAGTCAACAGGAATTAGGGCTTCTCCAATCTGCACCTCAAGGTTTCGAACAATTCCTCCAGAGTTCTGCTGAGAACAATCCACAAAGATGAAAGATTCTTCAGAAGTCTCTATCTTCAGACCTAGATGGTCTGCCATAGCCTTGGGTAGGATGCTGACTCCAGATCCTGTATCGCAGAGAGCACGAGGGAACTAAATTCCTTGGACTCTACAGGGTACTGTGAACTTCCCTGGATCACTCTTCTTCTCCAATGTGATCCTCTTTGTCATCTTTTCTCTGACCTGGTTGAACATCCTCCTGATGTCTTCTTCTCTTTCTTTGGTTTCCCTGAAGAGCATCCATAATCTTTGTGTAAAGTAGGCTTCTTCAAACGGTTTTTCTCTAGGTATCCTTAGAACTCTTTTAGTAAAGCTTTCCATCTTCTTCTCATTAATTCCCCTTTTAAGGTGTTTAGGAACTTTCTCTTTCCTTTTTCTGAGAATTCTGCCCTCAGTTGCCTTTTCTATCTCCATAAGCTCTACTGTATTCGTGGGCTTCTTCATAATGGCGTGTGGTAGGCTTATGGAAGGCTTGGATTGCTCCCAGAGTACATTAAGTCGTGCGGCGTCTATCCTTGCTAACTGCACTCGGCGTGTGAGAAGGGTGTATCGATCGATGGAAACTAGAGTGTGTTGATCGATGTCCTCTTCACTATGTCAATCGATGGGATATTCATCTTGTCGATTGACTTCAAAAGGGCGGCGTGGATGTGGGTGTCTTACTGCGAACTCCTCGTGAGTCATAATCCTCACAGCATTGCATGAATGGGTAGATTCCTCGGAGTCCATCGATCGATGCTCATCAGAGCCTGTCGATCGACTCGGGTCGGAGTACATCGATCGATAGTCACGTGTTGACATCGGTCGATACCAATGTGATCTGCCGATACTCATTGAACTCTCAATCTCGAAATCCCCTTCTTGCAGCTTCTCATTCTTCACCACTTGCCAAAAATCATCTTCCAGGATGGCATTCACGTGGTGTCATGTTGCTTCTTTACCAATCCCCCTTGTCAAAGCTTCTTGCTTCCTAACAGTTTCTCCTGTCTGAACCACCTAAGTCTCCAACTTCTTCACATGGGTACTCAAAGCGTCAAGCTTAGTATTTAGGTTGGTGTAGACGGAGTCAATCTTCCCATTGAAATCCACTGTAAGCCTCTGCTGACTCTCAAGAACTCTCTCAAGCATCTCTTCTATCTTACTTTCTTGGGTTGGTGCGGGTGGATTCATGTAAGATGAGTTTCCATAACTCCTGTTGTTGAGGTTGCTGCTATAGTTGTTGAAGAGCTTCTGGGAACTCTGGTTGAACTTACTTCTTTGTCCTAAGAAGTTTCTGTTTCCTCCTTGGTTTCCAGATCTCTGAAATCCAGTTCCACTGACCCAGTTCACATCTTCTTCTATGTAGTCATCTTCATCTACAGTTTCTGCATCCTCTGCTGAGCAAAGTTGCTTATTGAGCAGCTTTTGAACATTGTCCAGCTGTGCTTGAACTGCATTCATCTGCTCCTTCCCAAGGAAAGCTGCAGATCTTGCTTTTACAATGTTCTTAGTGTTGTTGCTGGATGCAAAGTTGTCTATTAGCTTCACAGCATCTTCTGGATTCCTCGTGGTGAAGTTTACTTCACTAGCAGTGTCCAGAGCCATCTGATATTTCAGTGTGATGCCTCTGAAGAAAGTGCATAGCAATTGCACCTTGTTGAATCCAAGATGTGGACAATCTCGCTGGTAAGACTTGAATCTGATCCAGGTATCCTTGAATGACTCTTCAGGTTCCTGGGTGAATGTAGCGATTCTCCTCCTCAAATCTTCAGCGCGTGCGTCATCAAAGAAGTTAATGCAGGAATGCGTTTTTGATGTCGCTGCAGGATGTAAGAGATCCTGGCGGTAACTGCTTAAGCCACTGCAAAGCTTCTCCAGATAGAGAGTTCTTGAAAAGCTTGCAGAGAAGGTAGTCCTCAGGGACTCCATTGGCTTTTATAGCAGATATGAGATCCTCGAACCTCTCCAGATGGTCCATAGGATGCTCATTGGACAGCCCAATGAAGGGTGTCTGTCCCACAAGTGTGTAGTACTGCGGCTTAAGCTCGAAATCGTCTCTCTGATAGCAGGAGGGTGAATAGCTGATCGGTTGGTGTAGAACTTATCTGGACGGTTGTAATCAGCCAACGTCCTTGTTCGAGTAGCCACTTCTTCAGGTTGAACAGCTCCTGTAGGTGCAGCTTTTGGCTCAGGGATAATTTCCCTTTGAGCATTTAGTTTCTGACCTGCTGCATTACGCAGGTGACCATCCTGGTCACGCAGGTCTCCATGCTCATCGGCAGTAAGAATAACTGGCGCTACCATGTCTCGCGGTTGAGTATCGATCGATGTCGGATGAAGAGTATCGATCGATTTCGGATATGCTGTGTCAGTCGACGGTGAAGTGCGAGTATCAGTCGACGAAGAAGGTGTCTCGGTCGACTGTGGTATGTCAGTATCGGTCGACGAACTGTTGTTGATGTCTATCGATGCGGAACGTTGATCTTTGCGAATCGAACGTTTCAAGCTAGCAGGGTCTTCAGAGAACAAAAGTTGAGCTTCCTTGTTGCTTCCAGTACTGCTGGCAATGTACCTGAAAAAGACAAGAAAAAAATTTGTGTCCGAAAACTGATTAAAAGAAAAAAAAATAACCTAGACCTAATCAGATGAAATCTAATGGCGATCAAGCTCCCCGGCAACGGCGCCAAATTTGATAACACTCAAATTACCCTAAGGAGTGAATTACTCTCTCAAATAAGAGGTTCAGTTGTAGTACTTAGGAATCGAATTCACAGGGAGCTAGGGAATACAAAAGATGTAATCCTTAGTGACTATGCTAGGTTGAATAAGTATAAACGTAAATAGCAGGTTTTTGAGCAAGGTAGTTGCTCGATTGAAATTATTTGGGTTTTAAGACAATTAAGAGAAATAGCTAGACTTAGGATTTGCTATTCAGATTTGCAGGATTATAATGCTACAGATGCATAACAAGTTGTATGCATGATATTAAACAGCTCAACAACGTATGAATGAATCGATCAGCTCTCGCATATTTAGACTCATCTATTGATTAGATGCTAAATGATGTTGGTGGTCAGTAGGACACCGATAGTATCGATCGATGATTCGATAGGAATATTGACCGATACACCTTTAGCTACGTCGATCGATTACTCTATAGGAGTATCGATCGATATGGCTCTAGCCAGGCTTTAAGCACGAGTTGATATGTGTTCTCACCAAGACCTTAGATCAGCTCTCGCCTTTCTCTAGAGGGTCTTATCTTGAATAGGATGTGATCAGGATGATGATTAAGTAATTAAACAATCCTAGTTCATGGTTCAAGTCAGCTATTCAAGAAACAAGCATTAATGGACATCCTAACAATGAATATCACAACTTAGCTATCTATAGTTGGGGCTAATCCCACATAATCTATTTGAACCCTAAATCTAACAAGATAAACTACTCAGAAATAGCTGGGTAATTCATAACAGCAAGGTAATAATAGAAACTCATAGATATGAAGTTAGAGGAATGAACACTTAAGTTCGAATCACAAATCTCTATGGATCTTTCCTACAGATTTAGAATTTCTATAACCTTTGCAAGTAAACAATGTAATAAAATAAGACTTTGAATTATGAAAAAACAAAGAACAAAGTATGAAACATGAAGTATGAAAAAGCTCTCCTTGCTAAAACACTTAGGCAAGACAATAAATATTGAGTTCATTAGGTTAAAAACTCGTCAGGGGCAATCTTGTAATTTGGTGAGATCTTGGGCTTCAAGTCGGCTGAGTCCAGCTTAACTTCTGTGTGGCTTCAATATCGATCGATGGCACTGGGTGTGCATCAATCGATGACTATTTAGTCACGTCGACCTCTCTTGATGTGATATCGATCGATAACACAAGGTGTGTATCGATCGACGTTTAACTCTAAATATCGACCTCTTGGTTTGGTTTGATGGTTAGCTCGGGTGCACTCTCTTTTAAGCTCTAAAAGGCACCTAAAACATCACTTTACTCCAAAATGCTCCTGAACCTAAAAATATACCTAATAGACTCACAAACATATAAATATATATATAAAAACACCTTTATACCATGGGTAAAAACGGGTCAAATCCATAGTATATCACTTGGCGAGTTGGACCCTGAAACTAGGCCAACTCGCCATCTTGGCGAGTCGGAACACCCCCTACTCGCCAAAATGGCGAGTTGGACCAAGAGCGATGGTTTTCGTGCAGAACTGCACAGACGCGTCAGATGTTTGGACGTGGATGGAGACCTTCCCGTTGTGCGATTGAGCTGATTTTTTGACGCAAACTAGAGCTTTGAGTTATCAGAAATTATCCCGTTTTATTGAAGAATGGTCAGTCTGCCTCGCGAGAAGAAGCTATCGAGAAGACCGAGTCAATTCAACTCGCCATCTTGGCGAGTTGGAGCTCCGAAGACATCCAACTCGCCATCTTGGCGAGTTGGAGCTCCCAAAGACATCCAACTCGCCATCTTGGTGAGTTGGAGCTCCCAAAGACATCCAACTCGCCATCTTGGCGAGTTGGGTCAAGCACTCCGTCGAATTTTCCCGTTTGGCGAGTTGGATCAAATCTGGTGCCTCCCGTTGGACCTCGACAAGATCAGTCCCTCGTTTCGTCTCGATCAGAGTTACCGTTGGAATTTTATGATGAAAGATGTCAAGGTTCATATTCCCGAATGAAGTTCATAGTTTTCGTAAAACGACAATGGTTCACTTAACACAACGATTTTTTAAACTTTACGAGAAGTATGGGCTTCCTCGTTGAATCGACGTCGCATCAAGAAGTGCTCTTTTGAAGAGATCGTAAAAATGTTTAAGTCATGAAACGGCCCGAAGAGGCCTAGGACACGGCCCAAAACCCACTTACGATTTCATTCGAAATCAAGCCCGTGAATGCTGTGACGGTCTATCGAAAGATAAATGTCAAGTTTCCAAAATAATGATCGAGAAGAAAAAGGAATATTTCCGTGAAACGATAAACTCGACCTAGGGGCAGAAAAGAAAACGGGGAACCGACCTAGAAGGCATATATATGGGGAGCTAAAGCTAGAAATAAAGGAGAGAGACAACTTAACTTAGACTCTAGAACTCTGCACTTAGAAACCCTAGGCATTATTTTCGACATGCCTGTTTCTATGACTTCCGCTCATACTAGATGAACTCGCCCAGGCAGTTCAATCTCTTGTTCAATTCTTTCTAACTGAATTACGTTCGGCTTGATCCTCGCAAGGGGTACGTAGGCAGCCTTTCATAAGGTCCAGTCCGAAATCTTTAAAACATTTTTCGGTATCTTTTTTGTATTTGTTTTCGAGCTGCGTTTCAACTAGGTCTAGGGTTTCAGGTGGCCTGAACTGGTCGAAATCTCTTGCGGCCATAGTTTTCATAACCTTTTGAAATGATCGCAACGTTCTTACGCGGATTCAAAATAAGATCTATTTTTTGATAAATTGTTTTTGTTATCTCTTCGTATTTTCGCATCTGTTTGGTCACTTGTTGTTGGCACTCGCAGAGAATCCCGGACCTTTGGAAATTTAGGGTTTCTTAACTTTCTTTAATTTACAAAAATCGACGGTGTGATTTCTTGTTTCCACGGTTTGGCGCTTGAAGGAGGGGGGGGGTCAGATTACTCTTACTCACAGCCGCAAAGCGCTTGATCAAAACGATGTTTGGATATATGATAGAAAAACTCGCAGCACTGAAAGCTCCTACGGCCAACGCTTACGCAAACGCCGTGGTGCTCGACAAAAGAGAAAACCTAGTCGCCAATTTTCGCCACAGAAAAGCACTGAAACGAGTCCGCGATTTCTCCGTCTAAACAGAAAGGGCAACGATAAAATCTATCAAACCCCCAAAAATTTGTCTCATTACCGAGTTGGAGAAATCTCGTCCCGTAAGGGTTCGGTTCCGAAAAACTTTTCGGAAAAATAATACTTGCTTTCTTTGAAATTACGCGAAAAGCCTAGATTACTCACGGAAAATGAAGCACAACAAATCGGGTTGACAATCCCCCACGGGGTTACTTCTTCCGGATAAATTTCGGGGATACAAAGTTGACTCTTGTAAAGCCGCTCGAAATCTAAAACGGTTGACAAAGACTAAACAAAGCGAAACGTGAGATCGTGTCAGTCCCCGCTAAAACATTTTCTGAAACCTAAAATTTCGTAAAAATTCAGTGTCGCTTCAATAGTAACATATTCCGCGAGTTGTCCACGTTTGTCGTCTAAATAGTTACGAAACAACTTTCGTAAGATTAAAGTTCGACAACATTTTCCGATAGTAAAATTAAACTCGAATGTTTTATGGAACATCGTTCGCATAGTGAAACAAGTCAATATTGTATGATAAGAGTTTTCTATAATAAAATTGACAGCGTTTACGAAATGATCGCATCAACGTACAATCAAGAGTGGAGTTGAACGCACCATCCAACTTGCCAAAATGGCGAGTTGGACCAGCCCCACGGGCTACTCCTTTGCGTTCTCTTTTGAATCCCGATCGAAATGCTTTTTGTTTCGTCTCAATCGGAGTTTCCGTTGAGATTTTACGATAAAAACAAGTTGGATCATATTACAATCCAACTCGCCATTTTTGCGAGTTGGATCAGTCCGATTCGCCAAACTGGCGAGTTGAATCTGTCTAATTCACGAAACTGGCGAGTTGGACCAGCCCCACGGGCTACTCCTTTCGTTCTCTTTTGAATCCGTCGAAATGCTTTTGTTTCGCCTCAATCGGAGTTTCCGCTGAGATTTTACGATAAAACAAGTTGGATCATACACACAATCAACTTCGCCATTTTTGCGAGTTGGATCAGTCCGATTCGCCAAACTGGCGAGTTGAATCTGTCTAATTCACGAAACTGGCGAGTTGGACCAGCCCCACGGGCTACTCCTTTGCGTTCTCTTTTGAATCCCGATCGAAATGCTTTTTGTTTCGTCTCAATCGGAGTTTCCGTTGAGATTTTACGATAAAAACAAGTTGGATCATACACACAATCCAACTCGCCATTTTTGCGAGTTGGATCAGTCCGATTCGCCAAACTGGCGAGTTGAATCTGTCTAATTCACGAAACTGGCGAGTTGGACCAGCCCCAAGGCTCCTCCTTTGTGTTCTCTTCCAAATCTCAATCGGAATGCTTTTCGTTTCGTCTCAAAAGGAGTTTTCGTTAAGATTTTACGACGAAAACAAGTAAGACTCGCTAAACTCCTCGGTTTGCTCCTACTCGCCCTCTTGGGCATACTACTCTCCCTCTTGAGAATTCTACTCGCCTTTGCCTCTTTCTTTGCGTTCTCCTTCGAATCTCAATCGAAACGTCTCTTGTTTCGATTGGAGTTAATACTGGAACTTTACAATAAAAAACCGTAAAGACTTGTTTTCTCGTACTCTTTCGAAGAAATCGTAAAAACGTTTGAGCTGAAAAACATCCTGAAAGGTCTAAAGAACGACTAAAAACCCACTTACGATTTTAGACGAAATCGAGCCCAATGATATTATGACGGTCTATCTCTCACTTGCAGGAGAGGATAAAAGTCAAGTTGGGAAGATAAATGTCAAGTTTCAAAGGAAAAACACCAATATCGAAAATGGCGTACAGACACGAGAAGAGGAAGGAGAAATAAGCAAGAAAAACGGAGAAGAGGCAAATCCGAATCTTCGAGAAAACTAAGGTATGTCCGACTTGGAATTTTTGTAGGAAGGTACAAAGAACTAAAAACGCTTTGGAGATTTCCATAAACTTTAGGAAACTTAGAATCTAGGTGGATAGTCTAGCGAACTAAGTCTTAGGCGATTTTTCTTATCTCGATCTATTGTTTCCTAAACTGTCCAGGTGGATCTTGCTAACCAATCTAAACTCTCGCAAAATCGAGAAACGATCACCACACATACTTAGCTCGCTTCCTAACAAAAGAAAGAACTAGAGACACGAACATCGTCTTAAAATCGATGCGTTCCTAGTAATTTTCATAAAAAACCGACATATTCCTAGTCGTCGACCTGAAAACCAGCAAGTCGCAATGCTTTTGACAAACCAAACTTTCGCAACAACAGGCAGAAAAACGCTTAGGCATTCCAATGCCTCATTAAAATTGTCCCACTAAGGCAAACGACAATCTAAGATTCGTCTAAACGCTAGCAACATATCTACACCATCACGGACAGAATCTCGAGGACTATACAGCATCTCTTATCGCGATCATGCGCGAAGAAAACCTGTACCAATATCAAAATAAAACTCGATGATTGGCCAAAGTCTTGAAGACATTTTCAACTTAGTAAAACGATTTTCGTATAAAAGTCAAGAATTGTACGAGAAATGTTTAAGCACCAAAGCATTGCTTCAGAATCCGTTGAACCTAGTCAGTCATGGAAAAGCATCGAAAAATCGTTCTCCATGAGTGATTCCATGCTTTTGACAACATAAAAAAATAACCTTCGGTAAAACTCCATGAGTGATTCCAAGGAAATCTCGCAAAATATAGAAATCAAAGCAGAAACACGTCCCGTGTAATCCGCGGAAACATCGCAACTTTGAAATTTTCGATTTCCTGTCTTTGTAAAACTGGTCACCCATCATTTTCGTACAACCAAAACGTTTTATACGAAACAGCCTACGGGAAAACAAGACCGGTGTTACTAAAAACACTCTCCAATTACTTCTATGAGAAGCCCCTCTCACAATATTTTCACGAAAAATCCTCCGTACAGACGAATCAAGTCATACGAAGCAACTTATGGAAATAAACACAACGGGCCTTATGGAGAACTTTCATAGATAATTTTTTGTATAATGAAAACGAAGATCCATAAAGATTGCTAACTTCTACCTCTCACTTGCCACGGTTACATCCGAGAAGGAAATCATCTCGCAACCAAATCCACAAGGGTTCTGCGTCAAGCCTCTTAAAATACATCTTCCTTGGATAAAAAGGAAAAAATTTTATACGACTAGAGGAAATGGTATACGAAACGTTCATTGTATAACTCATTCCAAAGTGGAAACTCATTTTTTACAACCATCAGCCATAACACGGAAAACTCCATTGTACTTGGCCTATCAGTCTCGGCAGACGCTCTTTGGCCCTCAACCAACTGGCAGACGCTCTTTTGCCCTCAACCAACTATGCCTCCCCGTAAATCCTGAACCAAAATTCGGCATATTTTGAGGACAATCGTAAAACAAAAGTTCCATGTTCTGGTCCTTTACCAAGAACGTCCTTGGCTGTACGGCTGAACACAACCTTCATCCCAAGCAATCAAGCGCCCACTGCTCCAATCACTTAAACGGCTAAAAAACGATTCACGATTTGTCGTAAATGCCAAGTGACGATTACACAGATTATTTGTCATATAAACCCGAGAGGAAATTATGCGATAAATTATACAGAACAAAATTCAATCCTAACAACCAAACGGTTAACGGAAAAATTAAACTTGTTGATAGACGACCAAGTTCCACACAATTCACTTTGATATACCATGGATTTGACCCACTTTTACCCATGGTATATGTGTTTTAAGATATGTTTACTACTATTTGGAGTCCTTTTAGAGTATTTACAGGTTCAGGTACGTTTGGGAGAAATATGGTGATTTTGGTGCCTTTGGAGTGCAGAACTGCGCAAATTCATCAGATGTTTAGCTATGTATGGAGACTTTCCCACCGTTAGATTGAGCTCATCTTTTGACACAAGATAGAGCTTTGAGTTAGATTTCTAATTCCACCGGTTTCAGGTCAATCAGCATCCTGTAGAAGAAGTTATTCCCGCTTTACTAAGGCCGAGTATAATTTATGACAGGGATTCCAGAATGCGGCCGAGTATAATTTATGACCGACTAAGGCCCAGAAGCAACAACAAATTACCAGAATACCCGTGGACGACCTAAAACTATATTTATGTTATTTATAAGCCATTATTGACGGCTACGCTTTCTAAGATTTTTCTTTTGATTTTTCTAGTTAGGAGAGAAGGGAGGAACTCCATAAGAGTCCTCCTGGAACTCTATTGGTTTTGGTCTTATAT
Source organism: Brassica carinata (assembly GCA_016771965.1). Classification (NCBI taxonomy): domain Eukaryota; kingdom Viridiplantae; phylum Streptophyta; class Magnoliopsida; order Brassicales; family Brassicaceae; genus Brassica; species Brassica carinata. The sequence continues at coordinate 10,421,687 of CM028694.1, forward strand.
TATTTATGCTATTCATCTATTCATCTATGATTTCGGTGACAAACTTCATGCTTGAATAGATCTACCTATTAGGTTTAGGGTTCAAATAGGATTAAAGGAATTAGCCCCAACTATAGATTGCTAAGTTGTGATATTCATCAATAGGTTATTCTTAATGTTTTGTTCTAGAGTAATTAACTAGAATACTGAACCTTGGAACTTTGATGTTTGAGCATCCTTGAATAATACTGTCCTGATCTATCTATTGAGCTAAGATTGCTAGAGTAAGGTGAATTTCTAATCTAGGAGCCTTAGTGTGCATTATTCAACCCACGCATAAAGCTTAACTAGAGCGCATCGATCGATATCCCTACTGGACAATCGATCGAGGGAGTGAAAGGTGTATCGATCGATATCCCTAAAGGATCATCGATCGACACTGCTATTGATCAAAGACTCTTGTTTGGATCATTAGATCTAGTTAATAGACTCGTCCAGAAACAGAGAGCTGATTGACTTGTTGTTAAGTAGTTGAGCTCTTTAATATCATGAACGCAACTGTTAGGCATCTATAGGATTATAATCTCTGAATAGCTGAATAGAAACCCTAAGTCTAGCAACCATCCTTCCATCAAACAACTCTCGGTTACATAAGAACAACTACCTTGTTCGCCTCTGCAATTTACTATATTTATTGTTTTATAATTTATTTACTGTTTTATTACTTATTAGCCTAGTTTAATTATATAACTATTAGATCTAATTGGTTTCCTAGCTCCCTATAGATTCGATCCCTAAGTACTACAGCTGAACCTCTTATTTGAGAGAGTAAAGTCACTCCTTAGGGTAATTTGAGTGATATCAAATTTGGCGCCGTTGCCGGGGAGCTTTGATCGCCATTAGATCTTGTTTAGTTAGATCTAGTCTAGGATTTACTATTGTTCTAAAAAACTCATAAAATTTTTTCTTCTATTTCTGATACATAAATCTTAGTACCAGAAAACAATGAAGAGAAGAATTTTAGGTCCTTCAAAGAAGGAGCCAGCTGGTTTATGCACGATCCGTAAGTCTATGAGGGAAGAATCGATCGACACTATTCATCATGTGTCGGAAAATACTGTTCATCCAGGCACTGTTCATCTCGTAACTGTTCATTACGATACTATTCATTCACCGTCGATTGACACTGTTCATCATGTGTCGATCGACACTGTTCATCTCCCGTCGATCGACACTGATCATTTCTCGTCGATCGACACTGTTCATCGTAACACTGTTCACCCAAACACTGTTCATCGTAACCCTGTCCATTCGAACATTGTTCATCGCGACACTGTTCATCTCCTGTCGATCGACACTGTTCATCCGCCGCCTATCGACACTGTTCATCCGTTGCCTATCGACACTGTTCATCCAAACACTGTTCATCCGAGCACTGTTCATCGCGATATTGTTCACCGAAATACCGTTCATCGAGTGTCGTCGAACAATGTTACCAGCGTGGAGACAAAAAAGGTCAAAGTGCTTATAGTTAAGGTCAATGAGAATGGAATCTTGCGAGACGAAGAAGATCGCCCTCGCAACAACACAAGACAATTGATTAATGCATAGGGTGCTGCAATCCCTGATGTTATTGTTATTGCTGAGATGAATACCTCTAAATTGACCTGCCAATGGTATCATTGGGGAAGTGAGGACCCTTTCAAAGGTCTTCCTCATGAAGATCCTAGAAATCACATCAAAGAGCTTGAGGGTCTAGTTTCAAGGCGTAAGCAGAATGAAATATCTGTAGACCACATACTCTGCAAGATCTTCCGTTATACTATCTCTGAAGGTGCATATAGCTGGTTCAGTCAGCTGCAGCCAAGATCTCTAACCTGATGGGAGGACATAAAAAGCGCCTTCCTAGGAAAAAAATTCAGCGAAGCTGTAGCAACTCGACATAAAAGGGTTGATTACATGTTGGACAAGATGATTGAAGATTGGGAGAAAGGAATAATGACTAGTATCAGTCAGATTATTGATTTTGTATACAGCAAGCATAATAGAGATTTCGAAACCCCGACCACTCATGTCAAGAAGCCAGACATTCAAGTTCAACAGGCAGATGAGGGTACGCAGAGGGCAAACTGGACACAGAACAGCTGGTCAACCATAATACGGTAAGAGGATGATGAGCAAGATGGATCTAGTGATCCGAGCTCAGAATCGATCGACAATAGCACTTTAGAGTCGATCGACGACATCACAACAGAATCGATCGACACAGACTTTTGTCATCGATCGATACCTCCTGAAAAGGGATGCTATTGCTGTTTCAGAGAGGAACGACCTTGAGCTGAATCCTGCATATATCTCTCTTGTGGGTCAAAATCCCTTTCTTGGTCTTCCTCATGAAGATCCCATTAACCATCTCGAATCATTTGAAGATCTAGCATTGACCATTAAATGCAATGGAGTCTCTAAGAACTACTACTTCTGTAAATTCTTCTCATACTCTCTTGCTGGAAGAGCAGTATGTTGGTTTAGGAAGTTGCCACCAGGATCTGTTACTACCTGGAATGACATCACAAACGCCTTCCTCAACAACTTCCTATGTGATGCTGCAGCGAATCTAGAGATTGAGTTGAGATCTATGCCGGAATATATGGTAGAGGATGACGAACAACATGGACATGGAGAGCCGCGCAGAGCAGAAGAAGTTCAGACTAGTGATCAGACCTCAACATCGATCGACATCAGCACCTCAGCAACGATCGACACAGAATTTTGTCATCGATCGATACTCCTCAAAATTCCTGAAAGATCGAGTTGTCCTCAGGACATCGCAGACTTGACACAGAAGTGCACCGATGTATCAAGCTGTTATCCTGCCTCAGATGTAGAAAAAGAAATCACCATGGAATATTTCTTGGAGCTAGAAGAATTATTGGAGCTAAAGAATGGACAACAACTTAGAGATTTGGATTCTGATAAAGAAGTAACCATGGAATACTTCTTGGAGCTGGAGGAATGGCTTGAGGATATGGATCAGAACTTGGAGCAGATGCTTGGTGATGATCAGCACACTCCAGGAGGAGATCTCGAAACTTTTCCAAAGGCTGACATCGATCGACATGAACATAATGAAATCGATCGATATACACCCGAGAGTATCGATCGACACCCACCAGATAGGATCTATCGACACCCACCCGATTGCATTGATCCACACTCATGTTTGGTTGAACCATCAGGATACATGATTGAACAAGAACCGGTTATGGAGAGAATGCACAAATCTGAGACCTCACACCTTGCTGTCCCTAAACACAAGAGACCACTTATTTGCAGAATAAACTGCTGGGATTCGCAAAAGAGTGAAGAGGATACATGATCCTGTGAAGATTATGGTTACATGCGCTGTATTTGAAGCTGAATCTCCTATTCCACCAGATAGAAGTATGCATCTAGGTTCCTACAGTGGGGTACTTGATGATCTTCTACATGCAGAAGCTTCTCAGAGAGGGTTGAGATTTAGAAGTGAAATCGACAAAGGTCCAGCAGAAGCAGCATCAATCCACACTGACCAGACACCATCGATCGACATAACTACTTCATCATCGATCGACATCTCTTCCTTTGTATCGATCGACACTACTACTTCATCATCGATCGACATCCGTCGCGTATCAGAGCAGAATGAGTTTGAAGTGTGTCGAAATCTTTTTGATGGAGGCACCACCACACAATCAGACAGGTCTGAGGGAAAGAGGAGGAAGAATTGGAAGAAACGAAAAAGGACCAAGGGCAGTCCTTAGTTATATTCATTCCTCACTTCTCAGATGGGGTCAGAAAATCCAAAGTGCGCAGCAGATGCTTCTCACAGCCATTTGCAAAGCTTCGAGAACTCCTTATTGCTGAGATGATAGACAAAGGAGAAGAGTCTATGGAGTAGGCTTTCACACAAGAATGATAAAGCTTCCAAAAGTACCCGATGTACTGTAGCTGCGTTATTGTAGCCAGAAAATATATCGACACTGTAGCATTTACATCGATCGACACTGTAGCAATGTTACTGTAATAGCGGTTATTGTAGAAGAAACACTGTTCATCGGGAAAAAAAATGATCTTATTTTCATTTAGTACTTATTTTTCTTGTTTCATTTATATTAGGTCAAATGAATAGATCCAAGGAAGACAGTTCGCACAAGAATCGACGATGGCTAGCTAGTATCGATCGATAGAGCATCAGGAGTATCGATTGCCACTTAACTGTGTTTGTCGACACACATAACAAAAGCAGGTATACCGTTTTTCCTTGTTAAATATTGTCCTTATGATTTATTTTCCCACCGATCTTAGACTGTATAACACTAGTGATAGTATTGTTTAAGTCTGGGGGAGGTTATACTGATATTGTGTTATAGTTAGTGAAAAAAATAACAGATCCAAGCAGACGATTGCTCATCGCATCGACCGACGAGGACATGTCGATATCGATCGACATTACATCACTTGCGACGATCGATGCATCAATTTTCACATCGATCGATATTCAATCCGGTCAGGTATATCGATTCTACTTGTTACATTGAGTACTTATGATTTGTGTTCTGACCACAACTCCGACTAGATTTACATTGGGGACAGTGTAATTTAAGTCTTGGGGATGTTTACTGATATCTAGTTTATTTTGAGTCTAATAAAATGTTTTCAAAAAAAGTTTTTATTGAGTCAAGAAGGGGATGATGAACTTTTTTAATCTTTACTTGGTATCTAACCACTCTTTAGCACCATTCTTAGATTTGTTGACTGCAAAAAATACTAGAGATACCAAAGTGGATCATCTATCAACTATGACCACACTTGCTGAGAATGTTTAAAGGAATCAAATTTGACCTCCAACCTAAGGGCATCCACCATTCTTAGATTTGTTTATTGCTTGTCTTGGGGCTTGGTGATATACCATGGATTTTACCCGTTTTTACCCATGGTATATGAGTATTTTTACTACTATTATATATGTTTTGGAGTCTATTAGGTATGTTTTCATGCTCAGGAGCATTTTGGAGAAAAGTGATGTTTTAGGTGCCTTTTTGGAGCTTAAAGAAGAGTTCACCCGTGATCAAAACCAGAGGTCGACATCCAGAGCTACACATCGATAGATGCACACTCAGTGCTATCACATTTGCTGAAGGACGATACATTGAGATCATAATCGATCGATGTACACCCTGTACTATCGATCGATATCGAAGCGGCAGAAGACAAGTTGGACCTGGCCGAACTTGAAGCCCAAGACATCACATTTTACAAGATTACCCCTGACGAGTTTTTAACCTAATGAACTCATATTTATATGTGCCTAAGTGTTTTAGCACAAAAAGGGGGGACCACAAGAGTTTTTACAAGTTTCTAACCACCTTTCTACCTCCATCTTTTCTACTCATTTCTTTTACTGTTTTCATTACTTTGAAAGTTTTCAATAAAGTTCTATTCAGTTCTTTACTTGTTCTTCTTAACAAAGGTTATAGGATTCTAGATCTAGAGGAGAGACCCAAAGAGATTTGTGATTGGAACCTAAGTGTTCATCCTCTAATAGATCTATGAACTCCTATTATTACCTTGTTACTATGAATCACTTAGCCATGTCTGAGTAGATTCATTTGTTAGATTTAGGGTTTAAATAGGATATGAGGGATTAGCCCCAGCCTATATCTGCTATAGTTGTGATATTTATTGTTAGGATTGTTCACTAATGCTTTTTCTAGCTTAGCTACCTAGAACATGAACTTGGATTGTATTATTCATTCAATACAATTCCTGAAAACATCCTAAACATGCTATGACCCTCTTGAGACAAGCGGAAGCTGATCTAAGATCATGGTGAGCATTGTATCAACTTCAGCATATAATGTCTGCTTAGAGCCGTATCGTCGATACTCTATAGAGTGTCGATCGGCGTAGCTAGAGGTGTATCGGTCGATATTCCTATCGAATAATCGATCGATACTGTCGGCGATATAGCTGGCATAAACACCATTTAGCATCTATGTAATAGATGGTCTAAATATTAGAGAGCTGATGGATTCATTTAATAGTGTTGAGCTCGACATATCATGCAAGCAACTTGTTAGCATTTATAGTATTTATAATCCTGAATTCACGAATACCTACCACGAATCTAACTATTTTCTTTATTGTCTTAAACCAAAACCTTTCAACTGAGTAATCTTACCATTACTCAAAAACCTGCAATTTACTTTAAACCATTTTCAACCTAGCATAGTCACTAATATTGCATCTTATTTGTACACTAGCTCTCTGTGGGTTCTATACGTAATTACTACAACTGAACCTCTTATTTGACAGAGTAAAGTCACTCCTTAGGGTAATTTGAGTGATATCAAATTTGGCGCCGTTCTTGGGAGCTTTGATACAATAGGATTTAATATGATTAAGTCTAGGTTATTTTTACTTTAATTTGTTTTCTGACACAAATTTTATCTTGTCTTTTCAGGTACATTCCCAGCAGTACCAGAAGCAACAAGGCATCTCAACTTTTGTTCTCAGAAGACCCTGCTAGCTTGGAACGTTCAATCCGCAAGGAAATCCGTTCGCATCGATCGACATCAACAACTGTATGTCGGCCGATACTCGCACCTTCCTGTTGACCGACACTACTTCACCGTCGACCGACACTACTTCACCGTCGACCGACACTACTTCACCGTCGACCGACACTACTTCACCGTCGACCGACACTACTTCACCGTCGACCGACACTACTTCACCGTCGACCAACACATTTCATCCGACATCGATCGATACACCTATCTGTATTTCGATCGATACTGTTCCGCGAGTCATGGTTGCGCCTATTATTCTCACACGAGATGAGAATGGAGACTTGCGTGACCGAGAAGGTCATCTTCGTAACGAAGCATGTCAGAAGCTCAATGCTCAGAATGAAGTAATCCCTGAGCCAGAAACTGCACCTACAGGAGCTGTTCAACCTATAGGAGAGGCTGCTCGGACACTAGCTGACTACAACCGTCCAGATCAGTTCTACACCAACATATCAGCCATTCGTCCCCCTGCTATTCAAAGAGGCGATTTCGTGCTCAAGCCGCAGTACTACACCCTTGTGGGACAGACACCCTACTGTGGGCTGTCCAATGAGCATCCCATGGACCATCTGGAGAGGTTCGAGGATCTCATATCTGCTATCAAAGCCAATGGTCCCTGTGGACTACCTTCTCTGTAAGTTCTTCAAGCACTCTTATCTGGAGAAGCTTTACAGTGGCTTAAGCAGCTACCACCAGGATCTCTTACATCCTGGAGCGACATCAAAAACGCATTTTTGCGTAACTTCTTTGATGATGCGCACGCTGAAGACTTAAGGAGGAAAATTTCCACATTCAACCAGGAGCTTGGAGAGTCATTCAAGGATACCTGGATCAGATTCAAGTCTTACCATCGAGATTGTCCACACCATGGATTCAACAAGGTGCAACTGCTCTGCACTTTCTTCAGAGGCATCGCGCTGAAATATCAGATGGCTCTGGATACTGCTAGTGAAGGAAACTTCACCACAAAGAATCCTGAAGATGCTGTGAAGCTAATAGACAACTTACCATCCAGAAACAGCACGAAGAACATTGTAAAAGCAAGATCTGCAATGTTCAGAAGTTGCTAAACAAGCAAATCTGCTCAGTGGAGGATGCAGAAGCTGATGAAGAAGATGACTACATAGAAGCAGAAGTCAACTGAATCAATGGAACTTAATTTCAGAGATCTGGAAACCAAGGAAACATAAACTTCTCAGGACAGAGAGGCAACTTCAACAACAACAGGAGTTATGGAAACTCATCTTACATGAAGCCACCCACACCAACCCCAAAAGGAAAGCTAGGAGACATGCTCAGCAAAGTTCTTGAAAGCCAGCAGCAGTTAGAGGTGAACTTCAATGGAAAGATCGACGCTGTCTACACCACTTTGAACACAAAGCTTGATGCTTTGAGCACTCATGTTGAGAAACTAGAGACTCAAGTGATTCAGACATGAGAAGCTGTTAAGAAGCAGGAAGCCTTAGGAAAAGAAACTTGAGAAGAAGCAACAGGCCACAACGTTAATGCTATCATAGAAGATAATTTTTGGAGAGTGGTGAAGCATGAGAAGCTGCAAGAGGGAGACTTCCAGATTGAAAGTTCCATGAGTATTGGCGGAAACCATTGGTATCTACGCCACCTCAAATCGAACGATGGACTCAGACGAGCATCGACCGATAAAATCTTGAAGAATCCACTCACGAGTGCAACCCTATAAAGATACTTACTCACGAGGAGTTCGCAGCAAAGCACCCACATCCGCCCAGCCCTTACAACATCGATCGACAGGACAGAAGTCCCATCGACAGAAGGATAAGGAAATCGATCGACATACTCCAAAACCTGTCGTCGATATTCAGTTATCTGCGCCGAGTGCAACTTCCCAAGATAGATGTTGCATGACTTAATGCACTTCGGGAGCAATCTAAGCCTTCCAGAAACCCACCAACCGCCATCATGAAGAAGCCCACAGATATCATTGATCCAATGGAGATAGAAAAGGAAAAAGATGGCAGAGTTCTCAGAAAAGGGAAAGAGAAGGTTCCTAAACACCTTAAAAGAGGAGTTGATGAGAAGGAGCTGGAAAGTTTCAGAAAGAGAGTTCTTAGAATACCTACAGAGAAACCCTTTGAAGAAGCCTACTTTTCACACAGATTGTGGATGTTTTTCATAGAAACTAAGGAGACAGAAGAAGACATCAGGAGGATGTTCAACCAAGTCAGAGACAGTATGAAGAAGAGGATCAAACTTGAGAAGAAGGGTGATCCAGGGAAGTTCATCGTTCCTTGCTCAGTCCATAGGATCAACTTCCCACATGCGCTATGTGACACAGGATATGGAGTTAGCATCCTACCGAAGGTGATAGCAGACCATCTAGGTCTGAAGATAGAGCCTACTGAAGAATCGTTCATCTTTGTTGATTGTTCTCAGCAGAACTCTGGAGGAATTGTGAGAAACCTTGAGGTCACCATAGGAGAAGCCCTAATACCAGTAGACTTCCATATCTTGGACGTCAAGATAACCCTACCTACTTCTTTGCTACTTGGAAGAGCCTTCCTAGCCACGGTTGGGCGGTCTGCAACCTTGGACAAACAAGCGTGCCTAACCTGATCAATCCTACGATCTACTATGATCGATGCGAGTCATCAAGGTTTCGAGAAGATCCAAGGCGGCTCAGACCTGCGTAGCTGTTTGCTATTGTGGAGATGAATATGATTCACAAGGCGCATATGAGGCGAATGCGCCGAATCGATCGGCGGTGGCATTGCCTCATCGATCGATTCGGCTGAACATCGATCGACGAAACACATGGTCATCGATCGATTCACTATTCAACCAGATCGAGGAGGAGTTTCCAGATGGTGACTTCAAAGTAGCGAGTGGGAGAAGCGACTACTACATCCCACCACATGCTGCAGATACTACTCACATTGAGGGTATACTGATGATTACGAGGAGGAGAGCTATAGAGTATCATAACCTTCCAGAAGATGAAGATCGACTTCTCCACCACAACCTCAGAATCAACACATCGATCGACAGGACATTCTCCCCATCGATCGATACTACTTGCCTCGCATTATTAGACAACACAATCAACAAGAAGCGAGACGGAGACTACTTAATCGGGAGCTGGGCAAGCGATTACCAGCCGCGAGAGCCGGCGGTCGAGACCGCAACGCCAACATACATCACCCAACCCGAGGAAGTCTCATCGATCGACATGGCACCAACACAATCGACCGATAGGCCTGAATAACCATCGACCGATCCCGTGCCTGTGCCATCGACCGATACATACATCAAACCATCCCAGGTAACAAATACACATGAAATTGATTTCGGTAATTTAATCCCGGATGAGTTTGGTATTTTCAGGGATTCAAAAGGTTTCGCACGCTCAATGGATGGACGAACACTTCACATATCCAGAGAGAACATTGCAGACGTCCTACATTTAGCCAATGGATCCCAAAACCTATTCCAGCAGCAACGCTACGGACCAGACCACCAACATCAGCACCAGGAGGCAGACACAACAGCCGAGCCAAAGGAAGCTGAGGATAATCATCTCAACACAAAGGACCCAAATTTTCAAAGGACATTGATCGATATGGAGTCCATGACATCGACCGATATGGAGTCCATGACATCGATCGATATGGAGTCCATGACATCGATCGATATGGAGTTCGAAAATTCTTTTGGGAGCAGAGAGATGAGTATGGGATCTACAGGGACGAGAAAGGGTTTGCTAGAGGAATAGATGGTGACGTCATCAGAGTTTCAAAAGACGACATCAAGAAACTACTTTAAAGGACTTCAATGGACGAGCGTTCTTACATCTGTTTACCAGAGCACGCCAGTTCATTTACAGGAAGAGAATTGGTGCACGAAACCTACACCAAAGACGAGATCAACGAGATGTTTACTGGTCTACTTGGAGAACGCAAGTGGGAAAAGCTCTTCATGGAAAAGAGTTTAGAGGATGCTAAAGACAAGCTTCGCAGTGAGATGAACTGGATGTTCAGTGCAGACCAGGCATTACTCAAGAAGGTTAAACGTCTTCAGCTGGAACTTGAAGATATTCGCAACACCCAGAACCACGGCCAGACAGGTTCAATATCGATCGACGGAGTAACATCCACATCGATCGATATGAAGTATGCACCATCGACCACCTACTCAAAACATGAGGCCGATGAGCCTCTCGGAGATATCTGGAAAGAACTGAAGAAAGCAGAAGATCGTTTCAGCAGCAAACTCACCAAAACCTGTGAACCTATCTTCCACAACCTAGGGGATCTAAGCATCTGCACCGAAGAGATGAAGAGATCTATCCGTCTTATCAATGAGGCGCATGCGGATATGAACCCCGTGGCACCTTGCAATCCTTTTGGAGGATTGACTCGTCTAAAAGCAGCTGAGAGGAAACTTGCTGATATACACTTCTTAGTAGACAAAGAAGTGGAGGAACTCGCACTACACATGGATACTATGCAGCAGGAAGCTGAGAAGTTCCAACGTCAACTCGATTATCAGGCTGCATCAATCACATCGATCGTTGAGCTCAACCTCACATCGATCGATAGGCGATTGACTGAAATCGACGGCCATATGAAGCTCTTTGCCGAGAAGCTTCACGAGAATCTACAGAAGCAAAAATCGACCGATTAACAACATGTTGCATCGATCGATATACAGACTTCAGAAATCTGCACCATACCTGACTTGGATAAGTTAGCTGATGAAGTCTACACGGCAATCACAAGCGTGGATGATTCGCAAGACAGACGTCTAGATCAGACGTTTTTCCCGCTAATCAACGAGGTTGGCAGAATGGAATCTAGCATAGACGGGATGCAAAAAGAAATCAAAGCCATTCAGAGGCAGCTTGCGAGCAGACCTGCACCCTTAGCATCGATCGATAGAAACACCAGCGCATCGATCGACGGACCTCAACAGCCATCGACCGACAATTCAACAAAGGAATCGATCGATACCAGCTCTATCCACGAAAAAGTAATCCAACGCCTTGATTCAATGCAAGCGGAGCTCAGTGATCTTCTGAACATGCCTACGAGAAATTAGGATGGCACGAGCTCAGCATTGAAGGTCATGCAGAAAGGATTCAAAGGATCAATGATGAGTTGATTGAGATAAAGAAGAAACGAACCAGAGAATATGAAGCCACAAGAAGCCTATTTGACTCATGGTTCGGTGAGAAGAAGGATACAGAGGATAGTTGTTTCCCAACAAGTACCTGGACTTCATCCGAGTAGCTCATTCCATCTAAAGTCAAGCTAGATGACTATAATCAAAGCGCTGAGTGGGAGGCAACCCACTGTTAGGTAATTTTTCATTTATTTTTTATCTTTAGGATTTTATTTTTCGTATTTGTTTTTCTTTGTAGTTACGACTAGAAGACTACCACTGAAATCGACCGATATGACACTGTCGATATCGATCGGCATGCACCAAACAATAGCGATCGACGAAGGCAACTCAACATCGACCGATACGCATCACGGTCAGGTATTTCGCTCTAACTTTTTCGATATCATTGTATTTTATTTTTGCCTATGCCTTCACCGGACTGGTTATACACTGGGGACAGTGTATGATTTAAGTCTGGGGGGATGATTACTGATGATGTTTACCTTTTGACTTCATCTAAAAAATGTTTTCAAAATGGTTTTTATTGAGTCAAGAAACGGATAATGATATTTTAAATTTTAACTTTTTATCTAACCAATCTTTTAGGCACAATTCTTAGATTTGTTGATGCAAAATGTACTATAGATGAAAGTTGATCACCTATCAGCTATGACAACACTTTCATTGATTGTCTGGAGGAACCAAAGCTGATTTCCAACCTAACCTGACATTCTCTGCTTGTCTTGGGGCTTGGTATACATGGGATCGAATGCTTCAAACAAGTCTGGAAGGTAAAGTGTTGTGTAGATAGTTCTATCACCCTCTCTCTCTCATTTTCGAATTTAGATTTAATTTTATTCAGTTAAAAAAAATTCGAAATTAGCTTAAATATATGTTCTAGGACTAGTTAGTTATTACTTAGGAAGGAATTCGAACAGGGCTTGGCGGTTACCCCCCTCAAGACTTGATTCATAAGAATTTTATAGGTAAAGGATTGAACAGGACTTGGTGGTTACCCCTTCAAGACTTGCCATAATGAATCTAGGATATAGGTCAAAAGAAGTGAACAGGACTTGGTGGCTACAACCATTAAGGCTTGATTCATGGAAGCCTGTCCAATCTTGGTCAATGTCTTGCAAATGAAAGCAGACTTTACTAGGAGAGAAATAATAGAGAGAGAGGATAGGAACTAATTTTTACCTGTAGGTCCAGATACTTGTTTGAGCAACCTTGCATCCTGTGATCGATACTCCCAAGGTAAAGCCTGCACTTTTATTTTTATGTACAGAAATGAAATCAGTAGAGGGTTTAGTCAGACATGATTGCTAAGTTGTTGGCTAGATGATCAAGGTTGTTTAATTAGGATATTGCATAATGTGCTTCTGTGATTGACAGATTCTTAGATGTGGTTTGCAACAAAGTAGAGGTTATGATTCTAAGTTTGAATTTGATTGATTCCCTGCTTTTTTAAAACCTCTTTCATAAAGACTGCATGTGTGTTTGCTTGAGGACAAGCAAAAGGTTAAGTCTGGGGGAGTTGATATACCATGGATTTTACTCGTTTTTATCCATGGTATATGAGTATTTTTACTACTATTAGCTATGTTTTGGAGTCTATTAGGTATGTTTTCAGGCTCAGGAGCATTTTGGAGAAAAGTGATGTTTTAGGTGCCTTTTTGGAGCTTAAAGAAGAGTTCACCCATGATCAAGACCAGAGGTCGACATCCAGAGCTACACATCGATCGATGCACACTCTGTGCTATCGATCGACACACATTTGCCGAAGGATGATACATCGAGATCATAATCGATCGATGTACACTCTGTACTATTGATCGATATCGAAGCGGCAGAAGACAAGTTGGACCTGGCCGAACTTGAAGCCCAAGACATCCTATTTTACAAGATTGCCCCTGACGAGTTTTTAACCTAAAGAACTCATATTTATATGTGCCTAAGTGTTTTGGCACAAAAAGGGGGGACCACAAGAGTTTTTACAAGTTTCTAACCACCTTTCTACCTTCATCTTTTCTACTCATTTCTTTTACTGTTTTCATTACTTTGCAAGTTCTCAATAAAGTTCTATTCAGTTCTTTACTTGTTCTTCTTAACAAAGGTTATAGGATTTTAGATCTAGAGGAGAGACCCAAAGAGATTTGTGATTGGAACCTAAGTGTTCACCCTCTAATAGATCTATGAACTCCTATTATTACCTTGTTACTATGAATCACTTAGCCATGTCTGAGTAAATTCATTTGTTAGATTTAGGGTTTGAATAGGATATGAGGGATTAGCCCCAGCCTATATCTGCTATAATTGTGATATTTATTGTTAGGATTATTCACTAATGTTTTTTCTAGCTTAGCTACCTAGAACATGAACTTGGATTGTATTATTCATTCAATACAATTCTTGACAACATCCTAAACATGCTATGACCCTCTTGAGACATGCATTGTATCAACTCGCGCATAATGTCTGCCTAGAGCCGTATCGATCGATACTCCTATAGAGTATCGATCGATACTCCTATCGACGTAGCTAGAGGTGTATCGGTCGATATTCCTATCGAATAATCGATCGATACTGTCAGCGATATAGCTGGCCTCAAACACCATTTATCATCTAAGTAATAGATGGTCTAAATATTGCGAGAGCTGATGGATTCATTTAATAGTGTTGAGCTCTGACATATCATGCAAACAACTTGTTAGCATTTATAATATTTATAATCCTGAATTCCTGAATACCTACCCTGAATCTAACTACTTTTCTTTATTGTGTTAAACCAAAACCTTTCAACTGAGTAATCTTACCATTACTCAAAAACCTGCAATTTACTTTAAACCATTTTCAACCTAGCATAGTCACTAAGATTGCATCTTATTTGTACACTAGCTCTATGTGGATTCGATCCCTAAGTACTACAACTGAACCTCTTATTTGAGAGAGTAAAGTCACTCCTTAGGGTAATTTGAGTGATATCACTTGGTATATATTGGATCGGGTTCCTCCTATAAGTCCGGAAGGTAAAAGTCTTTGTGTTTCTTGTTCCCTTCTCTTTCTCTTCAAGCACCCTATATATAAAAGATTTAGATGATTTCCTAGAAGATGCAGAGGGTAGGAGATTCTCCTGTGATCGATACTCCCAAGGTAAAGCCTGCACTTTTATTTTTATGTACAGAAATGAAATCAGTAGAGGGTTAGTCAGACATGATTGCTAAGTTGTTGGCTAGATGATCAAGGTTGTTTAATTAGGATATTGCATAATGTGCTTCGTGATTGACAGATTCTTAGATGTGGTTTGCAACAAAGTAGAGGTTATGATTCTAAGTTTGAATTTGATTGATTCCTGCTTTTAAAACCTCTTTCATAAAGACTGCATGTGTGTTTGCTTGAGGACAAGCAAAAGGTTAAGTCTGGGGAGTTGATATACCATGGATTTTACTCGTTTTTATCCATGGTATATAGGTGTTTTAAGATATGTTTACTACTATTTGGAGTCTTTTAGATTATTTACAGTTTCAGGTACGTTTGGGAGAAATATGGTGATTTTGGTGCCTTTGGAGTGCAGAACTGCGCAGATTCATCAGATGTTTAGCTATGGATGGAGACTTTCCTACCGTTAGATTGATCTCATCTTCAGAGACAATATCGAGCTTTGAGTTAGCTTTCTAATGCCACGGTTTCAGGTCAAACAGCATCCTGTAGCAGAAGTTATGCCCATTTTACTGAAGAGTGGTCAGTCTGCCTCGCGAGAAGCTGTCGAGAAGAGCAACATATGTCGATCGATGCAGTACTCTTGGCATCGATCGACAGGGATGCCAGAATCACGGGCAGTATATTTTATGACTGACTAAGAACCTGAAGCAAACACAAATTACCAGAATATCCTTGGGCGACCTAAAACCATATTTATGTTATTTCTAAGCCATTGTTGGCGGCTCGCTTTCTAAGTTTTTCTATTGATTGTTCTAGTTAGGAGAGAAGGGAGGAACTCCGTGAGAGTACTCCTGGAACTCCATTGGTTTTGTATTATATTATTTATGCTTTTCATCTATTCATCTATGATTTACGTGACAAACTTCATGCTTGAATAGATCCACTATTAGGTTTAGGGTTAAAATAGGATTAAGGGATTAGCCCCAGCCTATATCTGCTATAGTTGTGATATTTATTGTTAGGATTATTCACTAATGTTTTTCTAGCTTAGCTACCTAGAACATGAACTTGGATTGTATTATTCATTCAATACAATTCTTGACAACATCCTAAACATGCTATGACCCTCTTGAGACAAGCGGAAGCTGATCTAAGATCATGGTGAGCATTGTATCAACTTCGCATAATGTCTGCCTAGAGCGTGTCGATCGATACTGTCAGCGATATAGCTGGCCTCAAACACCATTTATCATCTAAGTAATAGATGGTCTAAATATTGCGAGAGCTGATGGATTCATTTAATAGTGTTGAGCTCTGACATATCATGCAAACAACTTGTTAGCATTTATAATATTTATAATCCTGAATTCCTGAATACCTACCCTGAATCTAACTACTTTTCTTTATTGTGTTAAACCAAAACCTTTCAACTGAGTAATCTTACCATTACTCAAAAACCTGCAATTTACTTTAAACCATTTTCAACCTAGCATAGTCACTAAGATTGCATCTTATTTGTACACTAGCTCTATGTGGATTCGATCCCTAAGTACTACAACTGAACCTCTTATTTGAGAGAGTAAAGTCACTCCTTAGGGTAATTTGAGTGATATCACTTGGTATATATTGGATCGGGTTCCTCCTATAAGTCCGGAAGGTAAAAGTCTTTGTGTTTCTTGTTCCCTTCTCTTTCTCTTCAAGCACCCTATATATAAAAGATTTAGATGATTTCCTAGAAGATGCAGAGGGGTAGGAGATTCTCCTGTGATCCCAGTATTCTAATTCATAAAGGAATATTCACACACTATGAAAACGAGGGGTAGGAGTGTCTCCTGTGACCCAATTATTCGCTACACTTTGTCTACAAAAGTTGAAAAGTCAATAATATGATCAAGATGGACTGCATCTGCATCACTGTTCATTGAAATTGAAACTATAAGGGTTCACAGAAGGAGAAAGAGGGAAGAAAGGGATCAGAGAAGACTATCTGTGTATTCAGAAACTTGCTTGAGTAAGAACCGATGTGTCCCTTGATCGATACTCCCTAGGTAAAGCCTACACTTTTATTTATACAAAGAAATGAGGTTAGTAGAGGGGTTAGTCAGTCAGGATTTGCTAAGTTGCTGGCTAGATGAATTTGGTTGCTAAGCTTGGATACGGTATATAAAGTACCTCTGGAGTTGGAATTGATTTGAAGTGGCTTGCAACATTGTAGAGGTGATGATAGTGAGTTTAAAGATTGTGTGAGTCCCTACTGTTTTCAAACCTCTTTCAGAGAGACTGCCTGTTTGTTTTGCTTGAGGACAAGCAAAAGGGTAAATCTGGGGGAGTTGATATACCATAGATTTGACCCACTTTTACCCATGGTATATAGGTGTTTTAAGATATGTTTACTACTATTTGGAGTCTTTTTAGATTATTTACAGTTTCAGGTACGTTTGGGAGAAATATGGTGATTTTGGTGCCTTTGGAGTGCAGAACTGCGCAGATTCATCAGATGTTTAGCTATGGATGGAGACTTTCCTACCGTTAGATTGATCTCATCTTCAGAGACAATATCGAGCTTTGAGTTAGCTTTCTAATGCCACCGGTTTCAGGTCAAACAGCATCCTGTAGCAGAAGTTATGCCCATTTTACTGAAGAGTGGTCAGTCTGCCTCGCGAGAGGAAGCTGTCGAGAAGAGCAACATATGTCGATCGATGCAGTACTCTTGGCATCGATCGACAGGGATGCCAGAATACGGGCCGAGTATATTTTATGACTGACTAAGAACCTGAAGCAAACACAAATTACCAGAATATCCTTGGACGACCTAAAACCATATTTATGTTATTTCTAAGCCATTGTTGACGGCTACGCTTTCTAAGTTTTTTCTATTGATTGTTCTAGTTAGGAGAGAAGGGAGGAACTCCGTGAGAGTACTCCTGGAACTCCATTGGTTTTGTATTATATTATTTATGCTTTTCATCTATTCATCTATGATTTCTGTGACAAACTTCATGCTTGAATAGATCCACCTATTAGGTTTAGGGTTAAAATAGGATTAAGGGGATTAGCCCCAACTATAGAATGCTAAGTTGTGATATTCATCAATAGGTTGTTCTTAATGCTTGTTCTAGAGTAATTAACTAGAATATTGAACCTAGGAACTTGTATATTTGAGCAACCTTGAATAATACTTTCATGATCTATCTATTGAGTTAAGATTGCTAGAGTAAGGTGAATTTCTGATCTAGGATCCTTAGTGGGCATTATTCAACCCGCGCATAAAGCTTAACTAGAGAGCGTCGATCGATATCCCTACTGGACAATCGATTGACGGATTGAAAGGTGTATCTATCGATATCCCACCAGGATCATCGATCGACACTGCTATTGATCAAACACTCTTGTTTGGATCATTAGATCTAGTTAATAGACTCGTCCAGAAACGCGAGAGCTGATTGACTTGTTGTTAAGTAGTTGAGCTCTTTTATATCATGCATGCAACTGTTAGGCATCTATAGGATTATAATCTCTGAATACCTGAATATAAACCCTAAGTCTAGCAACGATCCTTCCATCAAACAACTCTCGGTTACATAAGAACAGCTACCTTGTTCGCCCCTGCAATTTACTATATTTATTTCTTTATAATTTATTTACTGTTTTATTACTTATTAGCCTAGTTTAATTATATAACTATTAGATGTAATTGGTTTCCTAGCTCTTTGTGGATTTGATCCCTAAGTACTACAGCTGAACCTCTTATTTGAGAGAGTAAAGTTACTCCTTAGGGTATTTTGAGTGATATCACACATAAACCCCGTAAAGTTTACCCGTAAAATGCGGCATGAAAAGAAACACTCGTAACAAATCTCCTAGAATTAAACTAGTCATCCTTAACAAATCCTGGAAGGCCAAGACTTCACGAAGCACCGTGGAGGACAACGCTTCTTCGCATGGACTAATCTACGCGGCCCCTTGGTCCTAACCCCTTTATCATAAATCAAAGTACTTAACATTGAAACTGGAACAACATTTTTGGCTGCGAACATCTGCAGACAAAGCAAGAGGTTTCTCCAACGCAGGGTTAAGACTAAATCCTTGCAACACAGAAACTCTTCAAGACCGCAAACATTTCAAGAACGAAAGGCGGCATACGAAAAAATAACCAATCTTCTGCATCGCGAGACGTCGCAGATGCCCGAAGATTCGTTTTTCGATAAATCACCTTCCTCGATAAAAACACCTTCTTGGAAGACCAGACAGTCATATACACTAACACCTTCTTAAACATGTATCCTTCTCGAAGAATCAAAACCGGTAATATCTACCGATAAGTTTGTTGCTGATCACAACAAACTCTTAACGTTCTAAACAGACTAAGCCATCTCGTAGAGATAGCTCTCGTACACCCGACACAAGGGTAATAGTGCTATAAAAGAAATCTGAAATTTTGGTCAGCACTTTCGGGAGACTTAAAAATTTTCCCCAAAGAGATGCTCGATTCCTACCATACAAGTCCTATAAGCCGAGGACATATCGCGGACTTTAAGGCAGGACAAAATCAGGTCAAAAATGATACGGGAAATGTAAGTCGAAGTAGTCATCACACCCCCTAAAGCCGTGATTAGGCCTAGGTCTTACCCTAAACCCACACACTTGTCTCTAACATCTCTAGGCATAGTATCAAACACCCTGATACGAGATCCCAAAATTTGTCTCTTGGCTATTATTCGCACATCTCCAGAAATCTCGAAAGCTTGCATGATGCAAAACTCTTGAAACAGGTCACGAATATAGCAGTTCACCCAGAGTTAGATTACGAGTTGTCATGACAACTCGTACTCTTCCCTCTACATTCACACGAATACAAACATGCTCAGAAAACGCGAAACACAATTCATTTAAAAAAGTTGCAAAGCGGCTGGGATGCGAAGACACACGTTGTCAGTGCCGAAAACATAAATACGGCCACATTTGGCCGAAGCAAACAGCCTACGAGGCTAGTCTCGAGGCTGAAAAAAGTCCAACATAAAATTCCATCAGCAGCAACATGCCCGATAATCTCTACACAACACGCAACTAGACTATAAAGGTCTCACTGGAAAACAGGTCAAAAGAAAAGAAAAAAAAATCTTAACTCCAAGACGAACTACGAAAGGCTTGATCCCTCCATTAAGGGTACGTAGGCAGCCGTCATAAGGCGCAGACCCAATCTTATTGCATTCCATTCTTTAGGAGAGCGAAAGACCCTTTACGACGGACTTTTTCAACCATTAATTCCGCCTAACTTACCTAACTTGCCTAATATTCCTAGCCGCTCGCCAAAACCTCACACTAGAAGCTCACGGTTCTAACGACCTGGGGGCTAACTGTTGGTGTCAAAATCGGTCACGACGGAATCAACGCCTGAACAACCCCGGAAAATGTTTCTCGCAATATAACCTTCGTATAATTTTTATTGAAAAGATTGTACGACAATTTCTGTCAAAATCAAACGTCAGAAACTTCTCGGAAAAATTCCTCTTTGGAAAAAGAGATAGAATGGCCTTGAGAAGTCTAAATCGAGTTTCAAATCAATTCGAAAGGAACAAAACAAGAAATCTCGAAAGCTTGCATGATGCAAAACTCTTGAAACAGGTCACGAATATAGCAGTTCACCCAGAGTTAGATTACGAGTTGTCATGACAACTCGTACTCTTCCCTCTACATTCACACGAATACAAACATGCTCAGAAAGCGAAACACAATTCATTTAAAAAGTTGCAAAGCGGCTGGGATCGCGAAGACACTGCGTTGTCAGTGCGAAAACATAAATACGGCCACATTTGGCGAAACAAACAGCCTCTGAGGCTAGTCTCGAGGCTGAAAAAGTCCAACATAAAATTCCATCAGCAGCAACATGCCCGATAATCTCTACACAACACTAACTAGACTATAAAGGTCTCACTGGAAAACAGGTCAAAAGAAAAGAAAAAATCTTAACTCCAAGGCGAACTACGAAGGCTTGATCCCTCCATTAAAGTGCGTAGGCAGCCGTCATAAAGGCAGACCCAATCTTATTGCATTCCATTCTTTAGGAGGCGAAAGACCCTTTCTGACGGACTTTTCAACCATTAATTCCGCCTAACTTACCTAACTTGCCTAATATTCCTAGCCGCTCGCCAAAACCTCACACTAGAAGCTCACGGTTCTAACGACCTGGGGGCTAACTGTTGGTGTCAAAATCGGTCCGCAGCGGAATCAGCGCCTGAACAACCCCGGAAAATGTTTCTCGCAATATAACCTTCGTATAATTTTTATTGAAAAGATTGTACGACAATTTCTGTCAAAATCAAACGTCAGAAACTTCTCGGAAAAATTCCTCTTTGGAAAAAGAGATAGAATGAGCGCGAGAAGTCTAAATCGAGTTTCAAATCAATTCCGAAAAGGAACAAAAACAAGAAATCTCGAGAAAGACTACTCTAAGCCTCGGACAACGAGACGGTTACGAAAGTTTGAATATCCGAACATACAAACAAACTCACCGAACAAACGAATCAAACCAAGCAAGACAACGAACTCGCCAAGATGGCAAGTTAGACCCGAAAACGAGACCAACTCGCCACCTTGGCGAGTTGGAACCGTGAACGAGACAACCTCGCCAACTTGGCGAGTTGGACCACTCAACTTCGCCATCTTGGCGAGTTGGAACCGTGAACGAGACAACCTCGCCAACTTGGCGAGTTGGACCACTCAACTTCGCCAAGATGGCGAAGTTGGAGCTCTTCCAACTCACTGAGATGGTGAGTTGGACCCTGAAACAAGGCCAACTTGGAACACCCCCAACTCGCCATTTGGCGAGTTGGACCAAGAACGATGGTTTTCGTGCATAGCTGCACAGATGCGTCAGATGTTTGGACATGGATGGAGACTTTCCCGAAGTGAGATTGAGCTGATGTGTTGACAAAAACTAGAGATTTGAGTTAGCTTTCCAATGCCACCGGTTTGGAGGCAATCCAACGGTTATATTAGAAGTTATGCCCGTTTTACTGAAGAGTGGTCAGTCTGCCTCGAGAGAAGAAGCTATCGTGAAGACTGAGCCAATCCAACTCGCCATCTTGGCGAGTTGGACCACTCAACTTCGCCATCTTGGCGAGTTGGACCACTCAACTTCGCCAAAATGGCGAGTTGGACCACTCAACTTCGCCACCTTGGTGAGTTGGAGCTCTTCCAACTCGCCGAGATGGCGAGTTGGAGCTCTTCCAACTCACTGAGATGGTGAGTTGGACCCTGAAACAAGGCCAACTTGGAACACCCCAACTTCGCCATTTGGCGAGTTGGATAAACGATGGTTTTAGTGCATAGCTGCACAGATCGTCAGATGTTTGGACATGGATGGAGACTTTCGAAGTGAGATTGAGCTGATGTGTTGACAAAAACTAGAGATTTGAGTTAGCTTTCCAATGCCACCGGTTTGGAGGCAATCCAACGGTTATATTAGAAGTTATGCCCGTTTTACTGAAGAGTGGTCAGTCTGCCTCGAGAGAAGAAGCTATCGTGAAGACTGAGCCAATCCAACTCGCCATCTTGGCGAGTTGGACCACTCCAACTCGCCATCCCGAAAGCATCCAACTCGCCAAAATGGCGAGTTGGGTCAAGCACTCCGTCCAATTTTGCCCGTTTGGCGAGTTGGATCAAATTTTGTGCCTCATGTTGGACCTCGACAAGATCAGTCCTTCGTTTCGTCTCGATCGGAATTACCGTTGGAATCTTACAATGAAAACTGTCACGATTGTCTAAACCTATATGAGAAGTATGGGCTTCCTCGTCGAATCGACGTCGCATCAAGAAGTGCTCTTTCGAAGAGATTGTAAAAACGTTTACGCCAGGAAACGGCCCGAAGAGTCCTAGGACACGGCCCAAAACCCACTTACGATTTCATTCTAAATCAAGCCCGCCACTGCTTTGACGGTCTATCTTACTTGTAGAAGGAGGCAAATCTCGCGAAATCGAAAGATAAATGTCAAGTTTCCAAAATAATGATGAAGATCGAGAAGAAGAAGGAATATTTCCGTGAAACGATAAACTCGACCTAGGGGCAGAAAAGGAAGCGGAGAACCGACCTAGAAGGCATATATATGGGGAGCTAAAGCTAAAATAAAGGAGAGAGAACTTAACTTAGACTCTAGAACTCTGCACTTAGAAACCCTAGGCATTATTCTCGACATGCCTGTTTCTATGACATGCGCTCAGACTAGATGAAATCGCCCTGGCAGTTCGATCTCTTGTTCAATTCTTTGTAACTGAACTACGTTCGGCTTGATCCTCGAAAGGGGTACGTAGGCAGCCTTTCATAAGGTCCAGTCCAAAATCTTTAAAACCTTTTTCGGTATCTTTTTCGTCTTGGTTATCGAGCTGCGTCTCAACTAGGTCTAGGGTTTCAGCTGGCTTGAACTGGCCGAAATCTCTTGCGGCCATAGTTTTCATAACCTTTTGTAATGATCGCAACGCTCTTACGCGGATTCGAAATAAGATCTATTTTTTCTATAAAATCGTTTTGTTATCCCTTCGTACTTTCGCATCTGTTTGGTCACTTGTCGTTGGCTCTCGCAGACAATCCGGGACCTCGGGGAAAGTTAGGGTTTCTTAACTCTCTTTAATTTACGAAAATTGACTATGTGAATTTCGGTTCCAACAAGAACGTTGAGTATGGGCTGAAAAGTCTACATGCTAAAGTTGATGGGAACTGCACAGACCTCAACAACAAGCTCCTACAACTTGCCTCTCACTTCAAAGCCTTGGAGACTCAGTTTGCATCTATGCCTTCAACATCCAAGAGCCCTATGGGATCTCTACCAGGGAAACCAGAGAAGAATCCCAAGGAGTCTTGCAATGTTATTCTCTCAACTACATCTTCAGAGACTGAGTCTAGTAATTATGTGCAAGAAGAGGATGAGATTGAAAGACTGTTGTTTGGAACTGAGCTTGGGGAAGTTGAGAGATTTGTTGTGGCCACAGCTGAAGCAAAGATTTTGAAGGACGCTGCCAAGAAGGTTGAAGTAAAGAGTATACAGAAAGCTGAGGCCAGTGCTGAGAAACAAGTTGAGAAGAAAGCTGACAACAAACTGAAGAAGGTTCAGCTGGAGGATACCACTTAGGTTGAGCTGTCATCCTATGACAAGCTCGCTTTTCCACAAAGGGTCCTCACCAAAGCTCAGAAGAAGGTGGTCTCCAAATTCAGAAAAGAACTGAGTGATATTGGAGTCCGGCTTCCAGAGATCTACAATATGCAAGATGCTCATGTCCAGATGATGCTCATCAAGGACATTCTCGATCACCAAGCTGAAGTAGCAGAGCTCCTCGACATCTCAACTTTGAAGCTTGATCCACCAGTCCCTCCAAAGTCCCTCCAAAGTCCCTCCCTAAGCTAGAGCCCCAAGGGAAGTTCACCTTGTCTTGCTCCCTTGGTAAGATCACTATGGATGATGCTCTTGTTGATAGTGGTGCAAGTGTCAATGTGATCTCAATGGAAATGGTGAAGAGTCTTGGTATTGAGAGCATGGAGCAAAACACATCTTCTCTCACGTTTGGGGATTCATCTTCAACAACCCCTATAGGTCTCATCAAGGACTTCCCCTTGAAGATTGGAGCTTGCACCATTCCTATTGACCTCACTGTCCTGAAGATGGCAACTGAGAAGAGAGTTCCATTGATCCTTGGCACTCCATTTCTCACAACAGTTGGAGCTTGCATTGACTTTCCAAACAAGAAGGTCACACTCATCAATATGAACAAGGCTGTCTCTTACCCAATTCAGTCTCCTATGGATGTTGGATATTGTGAAACAATCACTTGTGGAGAACAATCTGTTGAGAAGATCCAGTCTGAGGTGGTTGTTTGTGTGCAAGATGGTCATGATGGAGAGCCCTCTAAGGAGAGGTGTGATGAGTACTTGGAAAGTGCTACAAAGGATGGGGGGGGGAGTAGGGTCACAAAGGCCACTCATGGCAAGAAGAAAATGCTGAAAGAACCTCACCCTCCGCCTATTGGTATGCTCCCACACACTCTCACTCTCCACCCAATGCAGCTCAAAGATGGAGCCATTGAGTACAAGGTCAAGTGCAAAGGCTGGTCCAAGCCATTCTCAAGTGCCAGGGCCATCATCATTCCTCAGATTCAGGACGACCCCATCAAGCTCCAAGAGCTTCTCTCTCAGGTCCTCACCATCACTCTTGAAGGTGGGAAGGATCCTCCTTCTCACTAGTCCAAGAGAAAAGGTAGTTAAGCTAGTGACTCTAAACAAGCTCGCTTGGGAGGAAGTCTCATGTCTATCCTTGTAAATAAACTTGCTATTTCTTTCTTTAAGTTTTTAATAAGTGTGACAGTGGTTTCAGGTCAGCTCCTTGCTCAAACCCTAGACGCCCATTACCACACCCACTCTCCTCTTGAGGTATCACTCCAACTCTTCTTTGTACATACCATTGCTTTAATCATGTGTTCGGTATCTCCTTCTCTCTTACTCACACAGAGACTGTGTGATTTAAGTTTAGGGGAGGTACCAAGTATTTGATCATGTTTGCTTTGTTGATTATGAGTCTCATGCATTGCATTATTCATACATATATGCATAGAAAAACCAAAAAATTTGAAAATTTTGAAAAATACAAAAAGAAGCATGTAGTTGCATCACTTGCATTCTTAGGATTGAGTCTAGAGCATATAGGTTGTATTCACTTGCATATGGAGCAGCTGTTGAAAATGCCTTGTAAAGAACACTTGTTTGCACTGAATTTGACACCCTAGTTAAACATATCAAGTAGCTTAAGCATCTCTTGAAAGGCTTGCATGCTTTGAGTCTTGAAAACTCTTCTTGAAACATGTTTGCTTGCTTGACATTGGCATTGTCATTGTTCTTGAAACCAGCTCCATCCTGAACTTAGTCTTGAATGAACTTAATCTCTCTTGCATATGGGCACTTGCATACTTGGTCATGGATATCATACACATCTGGGTTATCTTTTCCCCATTGTACCACTCTTTGTTAACCCAAATGGCACTTCCTTACCCTTGAACCCCAGCCATTCTTTGAAGCCTACATTGATTTGCATGAGTGAGGCCTCTTTTGATAGTTTGTCATGTGCAAAATCTTGAGAGTATTGGAAGTGACATGGATTTATTCTCATCTCTTGCTAGCATAGGGTCATCATTTGAGCTAGCTTCTAGGATGGTGAGTGGGTATTTATTCCTTAAAGGTTTATCTCTTGGATTTGGGAAGTGATAAAGATGAGATTGATGAACAAAAGAGTGTCATTAGAAAGAAAAGCCCTAGGGACCTTAGAATAGAAAGAAAAGAAAGCTCTAGATTGTTTATTTATGCCTTCCCCTTCATATATAAAAAAAAAGAAAAGAGAAGAAAAAAAAAGATTCAATAAGATAGTGGGGAAGGGGAAAGAAAAAAAGTTAGAGCTTAGAAATGTGAAAAGTGAATGAGATGTCCCTAGTGGTTAAATCATAAGAAAAGAGAGTTGTTCATGGGGTGAGTGATGTGGGAGGGTGTTACTTTGGGTCATGGGATGAATAAAAGGGGGTGTAGAACTTGTAATCACTTAATAATTGGGTACAATGATGAGAATGGATCCATGTATGCATGAATTTCTCCTAGTCTTAGATAAATTTTGCATAATGATCAAGCTCCTTGAATTTTGAGTGATTGCCACCTTAAAATGATTGCATTGAACCATCGTCTTCATCCATATTAGACAATTTGATCACCTAGCCAAATGATTGGGATCATGTACCCATTTGTGAGAATTCACCTTGTGTGTGTGTGTGAATCAATGTGAGAGCTGGTTAAGAGAACTTGTTGGTTGATAACCACTGCATCTTGTGTAGAGGCATAAGAGTATTGATAGGCTTTGAGAAGCTAAAGTATAATAAGAGGGTTTTCTCATGCTATTTTGATATCACTCAAATTACCCTAAGGAGTGACTTTACTCTCTCAAATAAGAGGTTCAGTTGTAGAACTTAGGGATCGAATCCACAGAGAGCTAGTGTACAAATAAGATGCAATCTTAATGACTATGCTAGGTTGAAAATAGTTTAAAGTAAAGTGCAGGTTTGCTGAGTAAGGATAAGATTACTCAGTTGAAAGGATTTGGTTTTGAAAACAGTAAAGAAAAGTAGTTAGATTCAGGGTAAGTATTCAGGAATTCAAGATTATAAATACTATAAAGGCTAACAAGTTGCTTGCATGATATGTCAGAGCTCAACACTTATTAAATGAATCCATCAGCTCTCGCATTATTTAGGCCATCTATTACTTAGATTCTAAATGGTGTTGCGGTCGGCTACTTCTGCCGCTGGTATCGCTCGATAGTTCGATAGGAATATCGACCGATACACCTCTAGCTACGTCGATCGATTACTCTATAGGAGTATCGATCGATTACTCTATAGGAGTATCGATCGATTACTCATAGGAGTATCGATCGATTACTCTATAGGAGTATCGATCGATTACTCATAGGAGTATCGATCGATTACTCATAGGAGTATCGATCGATTACTCATAGGAGTATCGATCGATAGTACAGGGTGTACATCGATCGATTATGTCTCGATGTATCGTTCTTGGCTAATGTGTGCCGATCGATTGCACGAGTGTGCATCGATCGATGTGTAACTCTGGTGTCGACCTCTGGTCTTGATCTCGGTGAACTCTTCTTTAAGCTCCAAAAGGCACCTAAAACATCACTTTTCTCCAAAATGCTTGAACCTGAAAACATACCTAATAGACTCCAAAACATAGATAATAGTAGTAAAACACTCATATACCATGGGTAAAAGCGGGTAAAATCCATGGTATATCAACTCCCCAGACATAACCTTTTCCTTGTCCTCAAGCAAACACACAGGCAGTCTTTATGAAAGAGGTTTTGAAAAGCAGGGACTAAATCAAATTCAAATTTAGAATCATAACCTCTACTTTGTTGCAACCCACATCTAAGAGTCTATCAATCACGAAGCACATTATCAATATCCTAATAGAACAACCTTGATCATCTAGCCAACAACTTAGCAATCATGTCTGACTAACCCCTCTATTGATTTCATTTCTGTACATAAAAATAAAAGTGCAGGCTTTACCTTGGGAGTATCGATCGATTACTCATAGGAGTATCGATCGATTACTCTATAGGAGTATCGATCGATTACTCATAGGAGTATCGATCGATTACTCTATAGGAGTATCGATCGATTACTCATAGGAGTATCGATCGATTACTCTATAGGAGTATCGATCGATTACTCTATAGGAGTATCGATCGATTACTCATAGGAGTATCGATCGATAGTACAGGGTGTACATCGATCGATTATGTCTCGATGTATCGTTCTTGGCTAATGTGTGCCGATCGATTGCACGAGTGTGCATCGATCGATGTGTAACTCTGGTGTCGACCTCTGGTCTTGATCTCGGTGAACTCTTCTTTAAGCTCCAAAAAGGCACCTAAAACATCACTTTTCTCCAAAATGCTTCTGAACCTGAAAACATACCTAATAGACTCCAAAACATAGATAATAGTAGTAAAAACACTCATATACCATGGGTAAAAACGGGTAAAATCCATGGTATATCAACTCCCCCAGACATAACCTTTTCCTTGTCCTCAAGCAAACACACAGGCAGTCTTTATGAAAGAGGTTTTGAAAAGCAGGGACTAAATCAAATTCAAATTTAGAATCATAACCTCTACTTTGTTGCAACCCACATCTAAGAGTCTATCAATCACAGAAGCACATTATCCAATATCCTAATAGAACAACCTTGATCATCTAGCCAACAACTTAGCAATCATGTCTGACTAACCCCTCTATTGATTTCATTTCTGTACATAAAAATAAAAGTGCAGGCTTTACCTTGGGAGTATCGATCACAGGATGCAAGGTTGCTCAAACAAGTATCTAGACCTGCAGGTAAAAATTAGTTCTTATCCTCTCTCTCTACTATTTCTCTCCTAGTCAAGTCTGTTTTTATTTGCAAGACATTGACCAAGATTGGACAGGCTTCCATGAATCAAGCTTTAAAGGTTGCAGCCACCAAGTCTTGTTCACTTCTTTTTGACCTATATCCTAGGATTCATTGTGAAGCAAGTCTTAAAGGGGGTAACCACCAAGCCCTGTTCGAACCCTTTACCTATAGAATTCTTATGAATCAAGTCTTGATGGGGGTAACCGCCAAACCCTGTTCGAATTCCTTCCTAGTTAATAACTAACTAATCCTACAACATAAATTTAAGATAATTTTCGATTTTTTTTTAACTGAATAAAAATTAAATCTAATTTTGAAAATGAGAGAGAGAGGGTGATAAAACTATCTACACAAGGCTTTTACCTTCCAGACTTGTTTGAAGCATCCGATCCCATGTATACCAAGCCCCAAGACAAGCAAATAATTGTCAAGTTAGGTTGGAAATCAGCTTTGGTTCCTCCAGACAATCAATGAAAGTGTTGTCATAGCTGATAGGTGATCAACTTTAGCATCTATAGTACATTCCGTATCAACAAATCTAAGAATGGTGCCTAAAAGATTGGTTAGATAAAAAGTGAAAATTAAAATTATCATTATCCCTTTCTTGACTCAATAAAAACTATTTTGAAAACATTTTTGGATGAAATCAAAAGGTAAACAGCATCAGTAAACATCCCCCCAGACTTAAATCATACACTGTCCCCAGTGTATAACCAGTCCAGTAAAGGCATAGGTAATAATAAAGTACACTGATATCAAAAAGTTTAGAACGATATACCTGACCGCGATGCGTATCGATCGATGTTGAGTCGCATTCGTCGATCGCTTATGTGTGGTTCATGTCGATCGATATCGATAGTGTCATGTCGGTCGATTTCAATAGCAATCGTCTAATTGTAACTGCAAAGAAAAACAAATTCGAAAAATAAAATCCTAAAGATAAAAATAAAATGAAAACTACCTAACAGTGGGTTACCTCCCACTCAGCGCTTTGATTATAGTCATCTAGCTTGACTTTGGATGGAATGAGATACTGAGATGAAGTCCAGGTACTTGTTGAGAAACAAGTATCCTCTGTATCTTTCTTCTCACCGAACCATGCGTCAAATAGGCTTCTTGTGGCTTCATATTCTCTGGTTAGTTTCTTCTTTATCTCAATCAACTCATCAGTGATCCTTTGAATCCTTTCTTCATGACTTTCAATGCTGAACTCGTGCCATCCTAACTTCTTGTAGGCATGTTCTGAAAGATCACTAAGCTCCGCTTGCATTGAATCAAGGCGTTGGATCATTTTTTTCTTGGATGGAGCTGGTATCGATCGATTCCTTGGTTGAAATATTGGTCGATGGCTGTTGAAGTCCATCAATCGATGCGCTGGTTGCTGGGTCGATCGATTCTAAGGGCGCAGGTCTGCTCGCAAGCTGTCTCTGAATAGCTTTAATTTCTTTCTGCATTTCTTCTATGCTAGATTCCATGCTTCCAACCTCGTTAACAAGCGGGAAATACGTTTGGTCTAGACGTCTATCTTGTGAATCATCCACGCTTGTTATTGTTGTGTAGACATCATCAGCTAATTTATCCAAATCGGCTCTGGTATAAATCTCTGAAGTCTGTATATCGATCGATGCAATAGGTTGCTTATCGGTCGATTTTTGCTTCTGCAGATTCTCGTGAAGCTTCTCGATCTGGCCGTCGATTTCAGTTAATCGCCTATCGATCGATGTGAGGTTGAGCTCGTCGATCGATGCAATCGATGCAGCCTGATAATCAAGTTGACGTTGGAACTTCTCAGCCTCCTGCTGTATGGTGTCTATTCGTAGTGTGAGTTCTTCCACTTCTTTGTCTACTAAGAAGTGTATATCAGCAATTTTCCTCTCAACTGTTTTCAGACGAGTCAATCCTCCAAAAGGATTGCAAGGTGCAGCGGGGTTTATATCTGCATGTGCTTCATTGATAAGGCGGATAGATCTCTTCATCTCTTCTGTGAAGATGCTTAGATCTGCTAGGTTGTGGAAGATACGTTCACAGGTTGTGGTTTGTTTGCTGCTGAGACGAGCTTCTGCTTTCTTCAATTCTTTCCAGATATCTCCAAGAGACTCAATAACCTCATGTTTTGAGTAAGTGGTCGATGGTGTGGGCTCCGTATCGATCGATGTGGATGTTACTCCGTCGATCGATATTGATCTTTTCTGGCTATGGTTCTGTGCGTTGCGAAGATCTTCAAGTTCCATCTCAAGACGTTGAACCTTCTTGAGTAATCCTTGGTCTGCACTGAACATCCAGTTCATCTCACTCGCGAAGCTTTAATGCGTGGCCTCTTCAAACTTCGGTTCCATGGAGATCTTTTCCCATTTGCGTTCTCCAAGTAAACCGGTGAACATCTCGTTGATCTCGTCTTTGGTGTAGGTTTCTTGCACCAATTCTCTTCTTGTAAATGAAATAGCGTGCTCTGGTAGACTGATGTAGGAGCGCTCGTCCATTGAAGTTCTTTGAAGAAGTTTCTTGATTTCGTCTTTAGAAATTCTGATGACGTCACCATCTATTCCTCTAGCAAAACCATTCTCGTCTCTGTAGACCCCATACTCATCTCTCTGCTCCCAAAAGAATTTTCAAACTCCATATCGAAAGGCTCTCTTTTCGAATTCGGGACACTTATCGATCGATGCAACACACTCTGTATCGATCGATTTTTGTTGAAGATATGGATCCTTCCTGTTGAGATGGTTATCATCAGCTTCCTTTGGCTCGGTTGTTGTGTCTGCCTCCTGGTGCTTGATATCACTCAAATTACCCTAAGGAGTGACTTTACTCTCTCAAATCACTCAAATCCTTTCTTCATGACTTTCAATGCTTGCATTGAATCAAGGCGTTGGATCATCTTGTCTTGGATGGAGCTGGTATCGATTGATTCCTTGATTGAAATATTGGTCGATGGCTGTTGAAGTCCATCGATCTATGCGCTGGTTGTTCGCTCGATCGATTCTAAGGGCGCAGGTCTGCTCGCAAGCTGTCTCTGAATGGCTTTAATTTCTTTATGCATCTCTTCTATGCTAGATTCCATGCTTCCAACCTCGTTAACAAGCGGGAAATACATTTGGTCTAGACGTCTATCTTGTGAATCATCCACGCTTGTTATTGCTGTGTAGACATCATCAGCTAATTTATCCAAATCGGCTCTGGTACAGATCTCTGAAGTCTGTATATCGATCGATGCAATAGGTTGCTTATCGGTCGATTTTTGCTTCTGAAGATTCTCGTGAAGCTTCTCTGCAAAGAGCTTCATCTCGCCGTCGATTTCAGTCAATCACCTATCGATCGATGTGAGGTTGAGCTCGTCGATCGATGCAATCGATGCAGCCTGATAATCAAGTTGACATTGGAACTTCTCAGCCTCCTGCTGTATGGTGTCTATTCGTAGTGCGAGTTCCTCCACTTCTTTGTCTACTAAGAAGTGTATATCAGCAATTTTCCTCTCAACTGCTTTCAGACGAGTCAATCCTCCAAAAGGATTGCAAGGTGCAGCGGGTTTATATCTGCATGTGCTTCATTGATAAAGGCGGATAGATCTCCTCATCTCTTACGTGCAGATTCTTAGATCTGCTAGGTTGTGCAAGATCCTCACAGGTTGTGGTTTGTTTGATGCTGAGGCGAGCTTCGCTTTCTTCAATTCTTTCCAGATATCTCCAAGAGACTCATCAACCTCACGTTTTGAGTAAGTGGTCGATGGTGTGGGCTCCGTATCGATCGATGTGGATGTTACTCCGTCGATCGATATTGATCTTTTCTGGCTATGGTTCTGTGCGTTGCGAAGATCTTCAAGTTCCAGCTCAAGATGTTGAACCTTCTTGAGTAATCCTTGGTCCGCACTGAACATCCAGTTCATCTCACTGCGAAGCTTGTCTGTGGCCTCTTCCAAACTCTTTTCCATGGAGAGCTTTTCCCATTTGCGTTCTCCAAGTAAACCGGTGAACATCTCGTTGATCTCGTCCTTGGTGTAGGTTTCTAGCACCAATTCTCTTCTTATAAATGAACTAGCGTGCTCTGGTAGACAGATGTAGGAGCGCTCATCCACTGAAGTTCTTTGGAGCAGTTTCTTGATGTCGTCTTTAGAAATTCTGATGACGTCACCATCTATTCCTCTAGCAAAACCATTCTCGTCTCTGTAGACCCCATACTCATCTCTGCTCCCAAAAGAATTTTCAAACTCCATATCGAAGGCTATCTTTCGAATTCGGGACCTTATCGATCGATGCAACACACTCTGTATCGATCGATTTTTGTTGAACATATGGATCCTCCTTGTTGAGATGGTTATCCTCAGCTTCCTTTGGCTTGGTTGTTGTGTCTGCCTCCTGGTTCTGATAGTGGTAGTCTGGTTCGTAGTGTTGTTTCTGGAATAGGTTGTGGGATCCATTGGCTAAGCGTAGGGCGTCTGCAATGTCTTCTTTGGATATATGGAGTGTTAGATCCATCCATTGGCGTGCAAAGCCTTGTGAATCCTGAAAATACCAAACTCATCGGGATTAGATTACGAATTAAGTACATTTGAATGTGTTACCTGGGATGGTTGGTTGTATGTATCGGTCGATTACTGGTTCTGAATCGATCGATGACCATGTGTGACTGTCGATCGATGTCGCGATTCTGAGGTTGTGGTGGAGAAGTCGATCTTCATATTCTCGAAGGTTTTGACATTCTATAGCTCTCTTCTCCTCGTAATCATCGGTATACTCCTCAATATGAGTAGTATTTGCAGCATGTGGTGGGATGTAGTAGTCGTTCTCCCGTGTTTACTTGAAATCACCTTCTGGAAACTCCTCGTCAATCTGATTGAATAGGAATCGTCGATGACCATGTGTGACTGTCGATCGATGTCGCGATTCTGAGGTTGTGGTGGAGAAGTCGATCTTCATATTCTCGAAGGTTTTGACATTCTATAGCTCTCTTCTCCTCGTAATCATCAGTATACTCCTCAATATGAGTAGTATTTGCAGCATGTGGTGGGATGTAGTAGTCGTTCTCCCGTGTTTACTTGAAATCACCTTCTGGAAACTCCTCGTCAATCTGATTGAATAGGAATCGATCGATGACCATGTGTGACTGTCGATCGATGTCGCGATTCTGAGGTTGTGGTGGAGAAGTCGATCTTCATATTCTCGAAGGTTTTGACATTCTATAGCTCTCTTCTCCTCGTAATCATCAGTATACTCCTCAATATGAGTAGTATTTGCAGCATGTGGTGGGATGTAGTAGTCGTTCTCCCGTGTTTACTTGAAATCACCTTCTGGAAACTCCTCGTCAATCTGATTGAATAGGAATCGATCGATGACCATGTGTGACTGTCGATCGATGTCGCGATTCTGAGGTTGTGGTGGAGAAGTCGATCTTCATATTCTCGAAGGTTTTGACATTCTATAGCTCTCTTCTCCTCGTAATCATCAGTATACTCCTCAATATGAGTAGTATTTGCAGCATGTGGTGGGATGTAGTAGTCGTTCTCCCGTGTTTACTTGAAATCACCTTCTGGAAACTCCTCGTCAATCTGATTGAATAGGAATCGTCGATGACCATGTGTGACTGTCGATCGATGTCGCGATTCTGAGGTTGTGGTGGAGAAGTCGATCTTCATATTCTCGAAGGTTTTGACATTCTATAGCTCTCTTCTCCTCGTAATCATCAGTATACTCCTCAATATGAGTAGTATTTGCAGCATGTGGTGGGATGTAGTAGTCGTTCTCCCGTGTTTACTTGAAATCACCTTCTGGAAACTCCTCGTCAATCTGATTGAATAGGAATCGATCGATGACCATGTGTGACTGTCGATCGATGTGGGTTCACCAGAGATGATCGATGAGACTTCTTCGGGTTGGGTGATGTATGTTGGTGTGGCGGTTTCGACCCGGCTCTCGTACTGGTAGTCACTTGCCCAGCTCGATTGAGTAGTCTCCCTCTGCTGTTGTTGACTGTATTGTCGAATGATGCGAGGCAAGTAGTATCGATCGATGGGGAGAAGGCCTTGTCGATCGATGTCGCGATTCTGAGGTTGTGGTGGAGAAGTCGATCTTCATATTCTCGAAGGTTTTGACATTCTATAGCTCTCTTCTCCTCGTAATCATCAGTATACTCCTCAATATGAGTAGTATTTGCAGCATGTGGTGGGATGTAGTAGTCGTTCTCCCGTGTTTACTTGAAATCACCTTCTGGAAACTCCTCGTCAATCTGATTGAATAGGAATCGATCGATGACCATGTGTGACTGTCGATCGATGTCGCGATTCTGAGGTTGTGGTGGAGAAGTCGATCTTCATATTCTCGAAGGTTTTGACATTCTATAGCTCTCTTCTCCTCGTAATCATCAGTATACTCCTCAATATGAGTAGTATTTGCAGCATGTGGTGGGATGTAGTAGTCGTTCTCCCGTGTTTACTTGAAATCACCTTCTGGAAACTCCTCGTCAATCTGATTGAATAGGAATCGTCGATGACCATGTGTGACTGTCGATCGATGTCGCGATTCTGAGGTTGTGGTGGAGAAGTCGATCTTCATATTCTCGAAGGTTTTGACATTCTATAGCTCTCTTCTCCTCGTAATCATCAGTATACTCCTCAATATGAGTAGTATTTGCAGCATGTGGTGGGATGTAGTAGTCGTTCTCCCGTGTTTACTTGAAATCACCTTCTGGAAACTCCTCGTCAATCTGATTGAATAGGAATCGATCGATGGTTGTTCAGGCCTATCGGTCGATTGCACTGGTTCTGAATCGATCGATGGTTGTTCAGGCCTATCGATTCGATTATTGCTTTCGTGCGTGTCGATCGATGAGACTTCTTCGGGTTGGGTGATGTATGTTGGTGTGGCGGTTTCGACCCTTGGCTCTCGTACTGGTAGTCACTTGCCCAGCTCGATTGAGTAGTCTCCCTCTCGGCTGTTGTTGACTGTATTGTCGAATGATGCGAGGCAAGTAGTATCGATCGATGGGGAGAAGGCCTTGTCGATCGATGTCGCGATTCTGAGGTTGTGGTGGAGAAGTCGATCTTCATATTCTCGAAGGTTTTGACATTCTATAGCTCTCTTCTCCTCGTAATCATCAGTATACTCCTCAATATGAGTAGTATTTGCAGCATGTGGTGGGATGTAGTAGTCGTTCTCCCACGTGTTTACTTCGAAATCACCTTCTGGAAACTCCTCGTCAATCTGATTGAATAGGGAATCGATCGATGACCATGTGTGACTGTCGATCGATGTCGGTTCACCAGAGATGATCGATGAGACAGTGCTTCTATCGATCGATTATGCAGTCTCTGTCTCGTATTCGCCTTGTGAGTCGTATTCATCTCCACAATAGCAAACAGCTACAAGGTCTGAGTCGTCTTGGATCTTCTTAGGGACCTTGATGACTCGTACTGAATCATAGTACACCGTAGGGTTGATCAGGGTTAGGCGCAGTTTGTTTGTGTGAAGGTTGCAGATTGCTCCAACTGTGGCTAGGAAGGCTCTTCCAAGTAGCAAAGAAGTAGGTAGGGTTATCTTCACGTCCAAGACATGGAAGTCCACTGGAATTAGGGCTTCTCCTATGGTGACCTCAAGGTTTCTCACAATTCCTCGAGTTCTGCTGAGAACAATCCACAAAGATGAGCGATTCTTGAGTAGGCTCTATCTTCAGACCTAGATGGTCTGCTATCACCTTGGGTAAGATGCTAACTCCAGATCCTGTGTCACATAGGGCACGTGGGAAGTTGATTCCATGAACTGAGCAAGGAACAACAAACTTCCCTGGATCTCCCTTCTTCTCTAGTTTGATCCTCTTCTTCATACTTTCTCTGACTTGGTTGAACATCCTCTTGATGTCTTCTTCTGTCTCCTTGGTTTCTCTGAAAAACATCCACAATCTGTGTGAAAAGTAGGCTTCTTCAAAGGGTTTCTCTGTAAGTATCCTTAGAACTCTCTTTCCGAAACTTGCCAACTCTTTCTCATTAACTCCTCTTTTAAGGTGTTTAGGAACCTTCTATTTCCTTTTTCTGAGAACTCTTCCATCTTTTTCCTTTTCTATCTCCATTGGATCAATAATATCCGTGGGCATCTTTAATATGGCGGTTGGTGGGTTTCTGGGAGGTTTAGACTGCTCTTTGGGAACCGAAATTCACACCGTCAATTTCCGATAAATAAGATTGCGGAGGAAAGCCAAGTAAACCCGACTTTCCTTGAAGGTCCGGATTCTCTGCGTTGCCACACGAAATCGAGAAAGTTCAATAGATAAAAATAAGATTTGAAATATTTGCCCGAAGGCGTTTTATTAGATGAAAGATATGAGTACAAGGATTCTCCGAAAGACAGAGAGATTTGCGATTAAAGAAAATATAGAGTCGCAGGCAGCCAAACGTCCTAAGCCTTGCTCCGCTAGTCTAACCACCTAAGCCCTAATTCTTCGAAGCTAGCAGAATGCTCTAAGTCTAATTTTTGGATCCCCTTCTCGTCTGCTCTTGCTCTCCTTATATACCCGCTCCTAGGTCGGTTTGCCTTAAGATGATGGACCTCGCCTTTGGGTCCAAGCTTATATCTTCAGGAAATATTCCATTTTCGTCGATCTTCGTAATTATCCTCGAGTTTTCCGCTATTTTTCGGTGACTTGATGTTTATCCGATGTTCGGGAAATCGGATAAACCATCATAGCCTGATTGGGCCTGAATTCTTAAAATCGTAAGTAAGTCCGTTGACTTGTCTTAAGTCGTTGAACGTTTTATACGATTTCTCGAAAAGACTATCTTTCTCGTAAAATAAACCGCATAGCCTAAAGGATCGATGTTCAAATTAATCGATCTTTGTTTTATACGTTATCTTCTACGAGAAATCCAATCCTTCTAGTTTTTGTCGTAAAACATCGAGGACGATTCCAACCGAATCGAAAGATGTTCATTCCGTAGCCATGATCGTACCAAACTCACAAGGATCGATCCAAACAAGCCAGGATAGGATCAGACCGAGCATGATGGGACGAGACCAGGGCGAGGGCGTCGACTGGCGTCGGGGGCTTACGCCCGGCGCCAGGCGGCTTCAGCGTGGCAGCGTGCCGCCCGGCGCCAGGCGGCTTCAGCGTGGCAGCGTGCCGCCCGGCGCCAGGCGGCTTCAGCGTGGCAGCGTGCCGCCCGGCGCCAGGCGGCTTCAGCGTGGCAGCGTGCCGCCCGGCGCCAGGCGGCTTCAGCGTGGCAGCGTGCCGCCCGGCGCCAGGCGGCTTCAGCGTGGCAGCGTGCCGCCCGGCGCCAGGCGGCTTCAGCGTGGCAGCGTGCCGCCCGGCGCCAGGCGGCTTCAGCGTGGCAGCGTGCCGCCCGGCGCCAGGCGGCTTCAGCGTGGCAGCGTGCCGCCCGGCGCCAGGCGGCTTCAGCGTGGCAGCGTGCCGCCCGGCGTAAACCATCTTGCGCCGTGGGTTTTCCGTTGTTCGATCTTTCCCCCGTTAGTCGTTCGTGCGGGAAATCTTTGAGTTTGGAAGGATCTTTAGCCGTAGATTTCGAGATAACCGTTTTTGACCCCAACAGTTAGCCCCCAAGCTCGTAAGATCGGAGACGATTTTGCGGGCGAATAGTTAGAATTTTCTGAAAATCGAAATTTTCGGCTAAGGATTCTTTTCCGCGAGAAACCTATGTCATCTCCCCCCTGTTCTTATAAATAGCCAGCCTTCCCTTCTCATTCTTCACATCTTTTCAAATCCTCTCTTCTTCTCTCTCAAGAAGGAAAATGTCTTCATCCCAAGTTGAAAAGAATGATTCTGATGTTGAGATGGGCGAGGCCAGCCAAGCTCCGGCGGTTCCGGCCAGCCAAGCTCCGGCGGTTCCGGCCGTTCAGGACGCTACTCCGTCCCTCATTGATGGGTTTTACTCTTTCAAGGCTAAGCTATCCCGGCGCAGTGCTGCGAAAGGCTCGAAGCGGGCGAGGACTGAGACGCCCGGTGTTCCTTCCGCGGCTCCAACTCCTTTGCCTGTTTCTCCAATTTCTTTGCCTGCTCCTTCGGCCTCTTCGCCTGTTCTTCCGGTTCCTAGCCCTGAAGTCCCACCCGATGCCCTCCTGCCTGCAGAAGGGGTCACTGTTCCTGAACATATTCCTGATGTTCAGGTCCATCCATCGGGTTCTTCGACTGCTCCGATCGTGATCTCCGGAAGAGAGGATGCGATAGAATCTACACCTCTCCCCCCGGCGAAGAGGGAACTCATCTTGGGACTGCCAGCGGCTGGTGCCGCTCCGTTGCCCAAGGGAAGAGCAAGGGCTGGTGCGGCATCTGGAGCAAAAAGGAAGCGGGGTGCAAAAGCGAGGAGGCGAACTTTGAGCGTTGGCGGCGTCATCGTTCAAGGTTCGATTTTAATCTATCTGCAATTCTTGTATCGCTTTTTTTTACGATGATACTTACCCCTTCTTTTGCGGACAGTTTGTGTCACTGATTGACGGAATGCTTGGCGAGTGTGGGTCGGAAGTCATTCGTCTATCGAAGGAACTGGAGTCGTCGCAGGAAGCGCTGAAGCGTACTAAGGCTGCATTGCAGACTGTCGAGGACACCCATGCCGCCCAGACGTCCCAGCTTGAGGTTCGTATCAGCGATCTTGAGCGTGACCTTGGGAAGACCGCGAGTTCGTTACTCAAGGTGAAGAAGGAGAAGAAGAGCAAATCCTCGGAAGTCCGCCGCCTTCAGCAGAAGATCCAGACTCATGAGGAGATGAACGCCCGTAGATCCTCGGAGGTTGCCGATACTCGTGACGACTTCTTTGGTCGTCTGACGAGGATGGCCATCCTGTTTGAGTCCTTGATAGCTGTCCGCAAGAGGGACTTGGCTTTATCGGGGATCGAGGGGAGTCTGAGTGAGCTCGAGTTGCTTCGAGGTAATGAGGCCCCGTCTTTGGACTTGGAGGAAGCCAGACTATCGTCCTGCAAAGGAGAGTGGGCGGCCACCGTGGGAGATTTTGATTCAATCCTTGCCGGCCTGCAGGCCGAATGCACCCTTGCGCCGACCTCCGAAGACTCAGAAGGTCAGGAGCGCACGGGAGAGGATTGCGAGGCTGGCGTGGATGAGGCGGGTAGTGGTGATGCGACCGAGGGAGGCGGCGGCGAGGCTATCCCTATCGCGAGTGAGGATGAAGGTGATGCTCCTGGGAGCGTCTAGGTTTATCAATCCCTTCTGGGATTTTATATGTGTTTCGGCCGTTAAGAGGCCATGATGTATTTACCGGGACTGGCCATTGGTGGCTTCGAATCCCTGCCCCTTTTTGGGGTTTTTTTTGAACTTTTGTGGTCTCAATCTATGAAACGTTTTTTGATTATTTATGAACTTCAGTTTTTTCGAAGTATGAGAAAGAGGGTGTGAGTTGTCGTCTCATTCCTAGTTCCCTGATGATCACCGTACCTATTGTTTGCATAAAGCGAGATTTTCCGCGGTTTACCGATTTACGCAAAAAGTTCGTGAAACGAATAGGCTTAAGTGAAGAGACAAATTTTTGGATCTCGTATACCATACTATGTCTGTGAGATGTCAAGATCCAGCGTGGCTGGGTTTAGGGCAAGACCTAGGTTTACTCTCGGACTGAGGCTTTGCGATGACAAATCGGCTTCCGTTTTTCATGTTTGCGATTTTAACCTGACTCGTACCGTTTAAAATCTGCGAATTGTTGTCGGCTTATACGATTTGTTTGGGCGTGAGTCCAGCTATTTCCTTTACGAAGAGCTAGACCAAAATTTTGGATTTCTTGTATAGCGTGCTATGTTTATCCTTGTCGGATGTAAGAGAGCCTACCCCTTGAAGGGCGGCTATTTGTCTGTTTAGGACGTTAGAGTTCGTTTGTTGTGATCAGCAACAACGAAATGATACCGTTTTGAGGTGCGTTTGTATGTTCAGAGACGAAGATTTCGTCTGCAATGTTTTGCGGAAAAGAATGTCCTTCAAGCGTTAGCGACGTCTCGCAGTGATAAAGGTCGATTTTTCCTTATGCGCATTTAAGTGATTGAAGCGGCTTGCGGGCTTTGGGGATGTCTTTGCGAATGTTAGCAGCCAGAAAACTGTTGTTTCCGTTCTGGGCGGGACCAAGGGTCGCGTAAATTTGACCAGGGAGAAGCGTCTACATTCACTTTGCTTTGTGAAGTGTTAGCCCTCGGGATTTGTTTTGGATGTAATAATGCGGCTTAGTGGATACTAGATCCGTTGTTGTGGCGTTTTGGCTTATTGAAAAAGTCGTGAAAAAGTTTGAAAATTTTAGAGTCTTGAAATTTGTGGGAGTATCACGGTATCGTACCCTCCCCCCCTTTTTTTAATTGGGAGGATAGCTGAATCCGCCGGTTGGCGAGTTGCCTACGTACCCTTGTCTAGGGATCAAGCCGTCTCGTAGTTCTTTTGTACCACGTTTTATCGTTTAGTGGTAGTATTTTTGAGGTGCATCGCATTCAAGTTCGGGATTTTGGCGTCTTGCATGTTTGCGATTTGGTATGAACCTGGTGGGACTACTTTTATGACTTTGTATGGTCCTTCGGTTTGCTCCCAGTTTTCCTGCGTTTCGTTCGGCAGTGTTTTGGAAGACTTTGCGTAAGACTAAATCGCCTTCTTTGAACCTGAGATGGCGTACGTTTGAGTTGTAGTACCTTGCGGCAGTGTGCTGGTAATTTTGGATTCGAATGAGCGCCTGGTCACGGCGCTCATTGATAAGATCGAGATTATCCAGCATCATAGCGTTGTTTAGATCTTCTCGTTCGGGGAGGAATCTTCTCCGCACTCCGGGGAATTCTACTTCAGCGGGGATCATGCATTCCGTTCCATAAACGAGAGCGAATGGAGTTTCACCTGAGCCCGTCTTGGGGTTGTATGATGTGACCAAATAACTCCTTCGAGCTCCTCTGCCCATCGCCCCTTTTTGGCATCTAGGCGCTTTTTTAGTCCGTCAAGGACGTCTTGTTGATGGTCTCTGCCTGTCCGTTGCATTGCGGATACCTGGGGGTTGACTTTGTAAGTCGTATTTTCCACTTTTCGCAGAATGCTTGAATCGGCGAGATAAATTGAGATCCATTGTGCATTACGATTTAGTATGGGACCCCATGTCTAGTTATGATATGTTTCCAGACAAAGTTCTCGACTTGTGTGTCTTTGATACTTGCGTAGGATTCTGCTTCTA
Source organism: Brassica carinata (assembly GCA_016771965.1). NCBI lineage: Eukaryota > Viridiplantae > Streptophyta > Magnoliopsida > Brassicales > Brassicaceae > Brassica > Brassica carinata. Next base: position 10,463,712 of record CM028694.1, read on the forward strand.
CCCATTTGGAAAAGAAATCCGTGAGAACTAGGAGGAAGCGTTTTAGTTTTGATGGGTGCATAGGTCCGACAATGTCCATGGACCATCGCATGAAAAGATAGGGGGACGAGATTGAAGAGAGGATTTCCGCGTGTTGATGGATTGTTGGAGCATCCCTTTGGCATTTCTCACACTTCCGGGCGAATTTCTCGCAGTCTTTTACCATGGTTGGCCAATAATAACCGTGGCGTTTGATTTTGACTGCGAGAGATCTTCCGCCAGAATGATTTTTGCATGATCCAGAATTGACCTCTTTCATGATTCTTCTTGTCCTTTCTCCTTCTGCGCATGTCATGAGAGGACCGGAGAAACACCACTTATAAATTTCTCCCTCTATCGTGACGTACCGTGCGGCAGGTTTTCACTTCTGAGCAGCCCATTTTTGGTGGGTAAGGTTCCATTCCGCGATATAGGCTCGGATTGGTTCTAACCAAGGGCTGTCGCAGCCGTACTCGGTTGGGTCCACATCCGCTTCTGGTTGATCCTCGACTTTTTCCGCAACTTCAATCTCTCCCCGGATTAGATTGACGACCACCGGTGGTCCGATGCTTGGATGTTCGATGAATTCGACCGGGATTATCCTTTGGAGCCCTGGATCTGAGCTTGAGGCGAGGGCAGCCAAGGCGTCGGCCTGGACGTTTTCTGAGCGAGGAATTCTGGTCAGGCGAACTGGTCGAAACTACGAACCGGTTCTTGGACGAGTTTTAGATATGCGTCCATCCTTTCGTCTCTTGCCTCATATTCATCGCTGTATTGATTGGCGACTAACTGAGAATCACAGTAAGCGTGAATATTACGGATTTTTAATCCATGGGCCAGCCGCAAGCCTGCGACGAGTGCTTCGTATTCTGCCTCATTGTTTGAAGCATGAAAAGCCAATCGGAAAGACTGTTCCAGGATTTCCCCATTGGGAGAGGTGAGTCGTATTCCGATTCCGGATTCTTGTTTGGACGAAGATCCGTCGACGTGGAGGACCCAAGTTGAGTTTGGTTCCTCGTTAGTCATGTCTCTAGTGGGTAACTCTACCAAGAAATCCGCAAGTACTTGGGACTTTGCACATGTCCTTGGGCGATATTCGACGTCGTATTCACTCAGTTCGATTGCCCATTTTGCGAGCCTACCAGATTGGCTCGGACTGTGCAGGATTATCCGCAGTGGGAACGTGGTGAGAACCACTATAGTATGAGACTGGAAATATAGTCTTAGTTTTCTTGCGAGGTTATGGCCGAATGCTAACTTTCCATTAGCGGTATCGAGTTTCGCATCCAGTAGCGTCTTGCTTACGTAAAAGATTGGCTGTTGTTTGCGTGTTCTTCGTATCAGGGCGCCACTGACTGCTGTTGCGGAAACTGCGATATAGAGGAAAAGAGTTCACCTTCCACGGTTTCGCGAGGACTGGTGGAGTGGCCAGGTAATGTTTCAACTGTTGGAAAGCTTTTCACATTGCTCAGACCATTCGAACTTCTTGTTTCCCTTTAATGTTTAAGTAAGCGGTAGGCACTTATCCGTGAAGCGAGATGAAGCGGTTCAAAGCGCGACTCTTCGGTTAGCCTTTGAACTTCGCTTGGTTCTCGGGAGGCCATCTCTATCAGTCGTTGATTTTTAGGGTTGGCCTCGATTCAGCGATCGTTACGAGGTATCGAGGAATTCTCCGATGCCACTAAAATCTGCATTTAGCGGGTTGAGTTTCATGTTATGCTGGTTGAGTCGTGCAAAACATTCCTCTAGGTGGGCTACATGATGCGTGTTCGTCAAGAGATTTTCTGAGCATATCATCGATGTATACCTCCATAGTTTTCGAGTTGCTCAGCAAACATTCTGTTGGCGAGTCGTTGATACGTTGCACCAGCGTTTTAAGACCGAAGGCATTACCTTGTAGCAATACGTTCAGCGGTCTGTGATGAATGCAGTTTTTAGCGGTCGTCGGGATTCATCATGATCTGATTGTATCGGAAAAGCGTCCATGAATGACAGAAGCTTGTTTCCGCGGTTGCCGACCAGTCGATTCGATGTGCGGGGCGGGAAAGCATCGCCGGACAGGCTTTATTCAGATCCGTGAAATCGACACAGACTTCGCCACTTGCGTTCTTCTTTTTTACCACGACAGGGTTGGCAAGCCAGTCTGGATACCTAACTTCTGTTATCGACCCTACTTTGAGGAGTCTTTCGACTTCCTAGTTGACTGCGGTGGCACGCTCAGGTCCCAGCTTTCGTCTCTTTTGTTTTACAGGTTTGTGAGTCGGGTCGATGTTAAGTTAAGTGACATGTTACCCTAATGTCGATTCGGGCATATCCTCCGCAGCCAATGAGCGTACTGAGGTTCTTTTGAGGCATGTGATGAGCTCTGCTTTTATTGGTTGCGGAGGTTAGCTCGATTTGGCCTTACCGTTCGGGAAGGAATCGTCGAGGCAGATCGAGACCACCGGTTCGCAGGTTGGTTCACGCTTCCCTTCCAGGACCTCAGCTCTTTGGGACTGCCAGAAGGTTTCCGGCGAGTCGTGAATCGTTTTCTTTTTCCGAGAGGTCTCGATTTTGGAATTTTTCCGTTTTAGTTCGGTAGCGAGGTAGATTTGCGCTGCTCCGTGACTACCATGTATTGTTTCGACCCCGAAAGGCGTCGGGAACTTGAGGCATAGGTGGAATGTTGATGGGATCGCTCTCATGGAGTTTAGCCAGGAGTTCCAACTATCGGCGTTGTAGGATGTTGGACCATCGATCACCAGAATTCCGTGTTTTGGCGGCGCTCGGCTCTGACTAGGAGGTTAGTCGAGCGAGGGTCATAATTTCTCGAGAGTCGAATACTGGGCTGGGGTCATCTGTAAGGATGCTTAGATCGACGCCCATCCTCTCGAGGGTGCTTTTATAGATAATAGTAGCCGAGCATCCGGTGTCGACTAATACCCTTGCTACGTCAATATCCTGGATCGTGAGTTCTATTACGAGGAGATTGTTGTGAGGTTTGGCCATACTGGCCGTTGGTCGATCCTCGAAAGATCACGATGTTGCGGGCTGGCGAAGAAGCCATACTGAACTTCGATCGATTGGTGGTTTTCGAGTTAGAGAATCCGTCCCCCCCCCCTCCTTCTAGCGCCAAACTATGGGAACCGAAATTCACACCGTCAATTTAAGATAAATAAGATTGCGGAGGAAATCCAAGTAAACCCGACTTTCCTTGAAGGTCCAGATTCTCTGCGTTGCCACACGAAATCGAGAAAGTTCAATTGATAAAAATAAGAGTTGAAATATTTGCCCAAAGGCGTTTTATTAGATGAAAGATACGAGTACAAGGATTCTCCGAAAGACAGAGAGATTTGCGATTAAAGAAAAATATAGAGTCGCAGGCAGCCAAACGTCCTAAGCCTTGCTCCGCTAGTCTAACCACCTAAGCCCTAATTCTTCTAAGCTAGCAGAATGCTCTAAGTCTAATTTTTGGATCCCCTTCTCCTCTGCTCTTGCTCTCCTTATATACCCGCTCCTAGGTCGGTTTGCCTTGAGATGATGGACCTCGCCTTTGGGCCCAAGCTTATCTCTTCAGGAAATATTCCATTTTCGTCGATCTTCGTAATTATCCTCGAGTTTTCCGCTATTTTTCGTTACTTGATGTTTATTCTACGTTCGGGAAATCGGATAAACCGTCATAGCCTGATTGGGCCTGAATTCTTAAAATCGTAAGTAAGTCCGTGGACTTGTCTTAAGTCGTTGAACGTTTTATACGATTTCTCGAAAAGACTATCTTTCTCGTAAAATAAACCGCATAGCCTAAAGGATCGATATTCAAATTAATAGATCTTTGTTTTATACGATATCTTCTACGAGAAATCCAATCCTTCTAGTTTTTGCGTAAAACATCGAGGACGATTCCAACCGAATCGAAGATGTTCATTCGTAGCCATGATCGTACCAAACTCACGAGGATCGATCCAAACAAGCCAGGATGGGATCAGACCGAGCATGATGGGACCGAGACCAGGACAAGGGCGTCGACTGGCATCAGGGGCTTGCCGCCGGCGCCAGGCGAGTGCCGCCCGGCGCCAGGCGAGTGCCGCCCGGCGCCAGGCGAGTGCCGCCCGGCGCCAGGCGAGTGCCGCCCGGCGCCAGGCGAGTGCCGCCCGGCGCCAGGCGAGTGCCGCCCGGCGCCAGGCGAGTGCCGCCCGGCGCCAGGCGAGTGCCGCCCGGCGCCAGGCGAGTGCCGCCCGGCGCCAGGCGAGTGCCGCCCGGCGCCAGGCGAGTGCCGCCCGGCGCCAGGCGAGTGCCGCCCGGCGCCAGGCGAGTGCCGCCCGGCGCCAGGCCGCCTTGCCGCCCGTGGGTTTTCCGTTGTTCGATCTTTCCCCCGTTAGTCGTTCGTGGGGGAAATCTTTGAGTTTAAAAGGATCTTTAGCCGTAGATTTCGAGATAACCGTTTTTGACCCCAACATGCTCTCGGAGTGCATGGTGTGGGCAGTCTCGCTGGTAAGACTTGAATCTGATCCAGGTATCCTTGAATGACTCTCCAGGCTCCTGATTGAATGTGGCAATTTTCCTCCTTAAGTCTTCAGCGCGCGCATCATCAAAGAAGTTATGCAAAAATGCGTTTTTGATGTCGCTCCAGGATGTAAGAGATCCTGGTGGTAGCTGCTTAAGCCACTGCAAAGCTTCTTCAGATAAAGAGTGTTTGAAGAGTTTACAGAGAAGGTAGTCCACAGGGACTCCATTGGCTTTGATAGCATATATGAGATCTTTGAACCTCTCCAGATCGTCCATGGGATGCTCACTTGACAGCCCATAGTAAGGTATCTGTCCCAAAAGGGTGTAGTACTGCGGCTTGAGCTCGAAATCGCCTCTCTGAATAGCAGGGGGACGAATGGCTGATTTGTTGGTGTAGAACTTATCTGGACAGTTGTAGTCAGCTAGTGTTCGAGCAGCCTCTTCTACAGGTTGAACAGCTCCTGTAGGTGCAGTTTCTGGCTCAGGGATTACTTCATTCTGAGCGTTGAGTTTCTGACCTGCTTCATTACGAAGGTGACCTTCTTGGTCACGCAAGTCTCCATTCTCATCTCGTGTGAGAATAATAGGCGCAACCATGACTCGCGGAGTAGTATCGATCGATATACGATTAGGGGTATCGATCGATGTCGGATGAAAGATGTCGGTCGACGGTGAAGTAGTGACGGTCGATGTGAAGGTACGAGTGTCGGTCGACGAAGACGGTGTCTCGGTCGGCAGGGGTGCGTCGGTATCGGTCGACAGGCAGTTGATGGCGTCGATCGATGCGGAATGGATTTTCTTGCGGATTGAACGTTCCAAGCTAGCAGGGTTTTCTGAGAACCAAAGTTGGGATTCCTTGTTGCTTCTGGTGCTGCTGGGCATGTACCTTAAAAGACAAGAAAAAATTTATGTGTCAGAAAACAAATTAAAACAAAAATAGAAATAACCTAGACCTAATCAGATTAGATCCTATTGTATCAAAGCTCCCCGGCAACAGCGCCAAATTTGATATCACTCAAATTACCCTAAGGAGTGACTTTACTCTCTCAAATAAGAGGTTCAGTTGTAGTACTTAGGGATCGAATCCACAGAGAGCAAGTGTACAAATAAGATGCAATCTTAATGACTATGCTAGGTTGAAAATAGTTTAAAGTAAAGTGCAGGTTTGCTGAGTAAGGATGAGATTACTCAGTTGAAAGGATTTGGTTTTGAAAACAGTAAAGAAAAGTAGTTAGATTCAGGGTAAGTATTCAGGAATTCAAGATTATAAATACTATAAAGGCTAACAAGTTGCTTGCATGATATGTCAGAGCTCAACACTTATTAAATGAATCCATCAGCTCTCGCATTATTTAGACCATCTATTACTTAGATGCTAAATGGTGTTGCGGTCGGCTACTTCTGCCACTGGTATCGCTCGATAGTTTGATAGGAATATCGACCGATACACCTCTAGCTACGTCGATCGATTACTCTATAGGAGTATCGATCGATACGGCTCTAAGCAAGCTTTATGCGCGAGTTGATACAATGCTCACCATGATCTTAGATCAGCTTTCGCATATCTCAAGAGGGTCATAGCATGTTTAGGATGTTATCAGGTATTGCATGTAATGAGTCAATGCAATCCAAGTTCATGTTCTAGGTAGCTAAGCTAGAAAAGCATTAGTGAACAATCCTAACAATAAATATCACAACTATAACAATTATAGGCTGGGGCTATTCCCTCATATCCTATTTAAACCCTAAATCTAAAAAGTGAATCTACTCAGACATGGCTAAGTAGTTCATAGCAACAAGGTAATAATAGAAGTTCATAGACCTATTAGAGGGTGAACCTCAGCGTGGGTGTACTCGCCCGGCGAGCTCGACCAGCACGCAGGTCAGCTTGACCGACGAGCTGACCTTAACCCGGCCTGTCCGACTTACTTTGACCCACATACTTTCCATATCGCTGGGACGTCTGACCTTCGAAGTCTACTGGAATTAGGGCTTCTCCTATGGTGACCTCAAGGTTTCTCACAATTCCTCCAGAGTTCTGCTGAGAACAATCCACAAAGATGAACGATTCTTCAGTAGGTTCTATCTTCAGACCTAGATGGTCTGCTATCACCTTGGGTAAGATGCTAACTCCAGATCCTGTGTCACATAGGGCACGTGGGAAGTTGATTCCCTGTACTGAGCAAGGAACAACAAACTTTCCTGGATCACCCTTCTTCTCTAGTTTGATCCTCTTCTTCATACTTTCTCTGACTTGGTTGAACATCCTCTTGATGTCTTCTTCTGTCTCCTTGGTTTCTCTGAAAAACATCCACAATCTGTGTGAAAAGTAGGCTTCTTTAAAGGGTTTCTCTGTAGGTATCCTTAGAACTCTCTTTCTGAAACTTGTCAACTCTTTCTCATTAACTCCTCTTTTAAGGTGTTTAGGAACCTTCTCTTTCCTTTTTCTGAGAACTCTGCCATCTTTTTCCTTTTCTATCTCCATTGGATCAATAATATCCGTGGGTTTCTTCATTATGGCGGTTGGTGGGTTTCTGGAAGGCTTAGATTGCTCCCGGAGTGCATTAAGTCGTGCAACACCTATCTTGAGAAGTTGCACTCGGCGTGTGATAACTGAATATCGATCGACAGCTTCTGGAGTGTGTCGATCGATTTCTTTATCAATCGGTCGATCGATGGGGTGTCTGTCCTGTCGGTCAATGTGGTAAGGGCTGGGCGGATGTGGGTGCTTTGCTGCGAACTCCTCGTGAGTAAGTATCTTCACAGTATTGCACTCGTTGGTGGAGCTTTCAAGATCCATCGGTCGATGCTCGTCTTGTTCCATCGATCGATTGGTATTGGCCTACATCGATCGATGTGGTGATCCTGACATCGATTGATTCCAGTGGTTGCCACCAATTCTTTCGATCTGGAAGTCTCCCTCTTGCAACTTCTCTTGCTTTACCACTCTCCAAAAATCATCCTCTATGATAGCACTGACGTTGTGGCCTGTTGTGTCTTCTCCAGTCTCTTTTCCTAAAGCTTCCTGCTTCTTAACAGCTTCTCCTGTCTGAATCACTTGAGTCTCTAGTTTATTCACATGGGTACTCAAAGCATCAAGCTTTGTGTTCAAAGTGGTGTAGACAGCGTCAATCTTTCCATTGAAGTTCGCCTCTAACTACTGCTGGCTTTCAAGAACTTTGCTGAGCATGTCTTCTAGCTTTCCTTATGGGGTTGGTGTGGGTGGCTTCATGTAAGATGAGTTTCCATAACTCCTGTTGTTGTTGGGGTTGCTGCTGTTGAAGTTTCCTCTCTGTCCTGCGAAGTTTTTGTTTCCTTGGTTTCCAAACCTCTGAAATCCGGTTCCACTGATCCAGTTGACTTCTGCTTATGTGTAGTCATCTTCTTCATCAGCTTTTGCATCCTCTACTGAGCAGATTTGCTTTTTTAGCAGTTTCTGAACATTGTCAAGTGTAGCTTGTACCTCATTTATCTGTTCCTTTCCAAGGAACACTGCAGATCTTGATCTTACAATGTTCTTTGTGCTGTTGCTGGATGCTAGGTTGTCTATTAGCTTCACAGCATCTTCAGGATTCCTTGTGGTGAAGTTGCCTTCACTCGCAGTGTCTAGAGCCATCTGATATTTCAGTGGCGATGCCTCTGAAGAAGTGCAGAGCAGCTGCACTTTGTTGAATCCATGGTGTGGGCAGTCTCGCTGGTAAGACTTGAATCTGATCCATGTATCCTTGAATGACTCTCCAGGCTCCTGATTGAATGTGGCAATTTTCCTCCTTAAGTCTTCAGCGCGCGCATCATCAAAGAAGTTACGCAAAAATGCGTTTTGATGTCGCTCGGGATGTAAGAGATCCTGGTGGTAGCTGCTTAAGCCACTGTAAAGCTTCTCCAGATAAAGAGTGTTTGAAGAGCTTACAGAGAAGGTAGTCCACAGGGACTCCATTGGCTTTGATAGCAGATATGAGTTCCTCGAACCTCTCCTGATGGTCCATGGGATGCTCACTAGACAGCCCATAGTAAGGTATCTGTCCCACAAGGGTGTAGTACTGCGGCTTGATCTCGAAATCGCCTCTCTGAATAGCAGGGGGACGAATGGCTGATCTGTTGGTGTAGAACTGATATGGACGGTTGTAGTCAGCTAGTGTTCGAGCAGCCTCTTCTACAGATTGAACAGCTCCTGTAGGTGCAGTTTCTGGCTCAGGGATTACTTCATTCTGAGCGTTGAGTTTCTGAACTGCTTCATTACGAAGGTGACCTTCTTGGTCACGCAAGTCTCCATTCTCATCTCGTGTGAGAATAATAGGCGCAACCATGACTCGCGGAGTAGTATCGATCGATATACGGTTAGGGGTATCGATCGATATCGGATGAAATATGTCGGTCGATGGTGAAGTTGTGTCGGTCGACGTGAAGGTGCGAGTGTCGGTCGACGAAGATGGTGTCTCGGTCGGCGGGGAGTCGTCGGTCACCGATTCATGAAGACAGTTGATGGCGTCGTCGATGCGGAGCGGATTTCCTTGCGGATTGAGCGTTCCTAGCTAGCAGGGTCTTCTGAGAACAAAAGTTTGGATTCCTTGTTGCTTCTGGTGCTGCTGGGCATGTACCTGAAAAGACAAGAAAAAATTTTGTGTCAGAAAACAAATTAAAAAAAATATATAAATAACGTAGACCTAATCAGTTTAGATCCTATTGTATCAAAGCTCCCCGACAACGGCGCCAAATTTGATATCACTCAAATTACCCTAAGGAGTGACTTTACTCTCTCAAATAAGAGGTTCAGTTGTAGTACTTAGGGATCGAATCCACAGAGAGCTAGTGTACAAATAAGATGCAATCTTAATGACTATGCTAGGTTGAAAATAGTTTAAAGTAAAGTGCAGGTTTGCTGAGTAAGGATAAGATTACTCAGTTGAAAGGATTTGGTTTTGAAAATAGTAAAGAAAAGTAGTTAGATTCAGGGTAAGTATTCAGGAATTCAGGATTATAAATACTATAAAGGCTAACAAGTTGCTTGCATGATATGTCAGAGCTCAACACTTATTAAATGAATCCATCAGCTCTCGCATTATTTAGACCATCTATTACTTAGATGCTAAATGGTGTTGCGTTCGGCTACTCTGCCGATGGTATCGCTCAATAGTTCGATAGGAATATCGACCGATACACCTCTAGCTACATCGATCGATTACTCTATAGGAGTATCGATCGATACGACTCTAAGCAAGCTTTATGCGCGAGTTGATACAATGCTCACCATGATCTTAGATCAGCTTTCGCATATCTCAAGAGGGTCATAGCATGTTTAGGATGTTGTCAGGTATTGCATGTAATGAACAATCCAATCCAAGTTCATGTTCTAGGTAGCTAAGCTAGAAAAAGCATTAGTGAACAATCCTAACAATAAATATCACAACTATAGCAATTAAAGGCTGGGGCTAATCCCTCATATCCTATTTAAACCCTAAATCTAACAAGTGAATCTACTCAGACATGGCTAAGTAGTTCATTGCAACAAGGTAATAATAGAAGTTCATAGACCTATTAGAGGGTGAACACTTAGGTTCCAATCATAAATATCTTTGGATCTCTCCTCTAGGTCTAGAATTCTATAACCTTTATTAACAATTAAAGAACTTAATAGAACTTTATTGAGAACTTGTAAAGTAATGAAAACAGTAAAAGAAAATGAGTAGAAGAAGAAGAAACTCTTTTAGAACTTAAACAACTCTTAAAAAACTTTATCTTTGCCAAAACACTTAGGCACATACAAATATGAGTTCATTAGGTTAAAAAACTCGTCAGGGGAATTCTTGTAAAATGTGATATCTTGGGCTTCAAGTTCGGCCAGGTCCAACTTGTCTTTCAGCCAGGTCCAACTTGTCTTTCAGCCGCCTCAGTATCGATCGATAGTACAGGGTGTACATCGATTGATTATGGTCTCGATGTATCGTTCTTCGGCTAATGTGTGTCGATCGATTGCACAGAGTGTGCATCGATCGATGTGTAACTCTGGTGTCGACCTCTGTTCTTGATCTCGGGTGAACTCTTCTTTAAGCTCCAAAAAGGTACCTAAAACATCACTTTTCTCCAAAATACTTCTGAACCTGATAACATACCTAATAGACTCCAAAACATAGATAATAGTAGTAAAAACACTCATATACCATGGGTAAAAACGGGTAAAATCCATGGTATATCATATTTGCTATGTTTCTTTAGGATGTCAAGTTGAGTGCTATGAGTGTTTCTTTTGGCTAAGCTCCCATCTTTATATCTCTCCTCCTTGTGTTTTTGAAAAGTTTACTTGAGGACAAGTAAAGGACTAGTGTGGGGGAGTTGATATCTTGCATATTTACATGTTTATAGCAATCATATTTTGTGCATTTTGATCATGTAGATTAGGAATTAGGCATTTTTGGGGTCCATATTGCTTTCATGTGTCCTTATCAGGTGTTGGAGTGTGCTATGGAGTGATTGGAGGTGTTTGGGAGTATTGTGATCTAAAAGGGGGTGAAAGATGAACATGGATGGAGGCCTTAAATATGTCTTATGTTGCTAAAATTTTGGTAAGACATAGTAAATTGAGTTAGCTTTCCAATGGAAGTGATTTCAAGTCATTTGGAGCCGAACTGGAGGAGTTATGATCAATTTACTAGAGGCGTATCGACCCTGGTCGAATGCGGTGTAGTGACGCGGGGCGCGTTTTTGAAGATTGGTCGAGATTTATGAGTTTCCAATGGCTTTTTAGACTTTTCCTTTGATTTTTTTAGGTTTTCCAAAGCACCTATATATACTCTTGTAAGCCACAACTTTAGATCTAAGTTTTATTCTCTCTTGAAACACAAAACTCTTTGTAGAAAGTTTGATCTTGAATATAAATCTCATCTTGTACTTGTGTTCTTGAGTTTTTTAATTCTTCCCTTACATGATTAAGTTTAAATTCTTCATGGGTTTAAGAGGAATCATGAGGATTAGTGAGTAGATCATCTTTGGATTCATGGGCTAGGGTGATTAAGGGTGTTTAAGTGAAGATCTAGGGTGTTTAGTGTTAGATCTATTTCTTTCTTTGCTTGTTGAGGGTTCTCAATGCTATTTTGGTCTAAACCATATCAAAATAGATCCATAGGCATTTCCGCCCGGAAGGTGTTCGATGAAATGCCTGAACCACCTCTTCAATGCTTTTAGCTTGCTTTACCTAAGGGATTAGTTGCTAAAGGAGCTAAGATTGCTATTAGAATTGTTCTCCATGCTTGCTTTAGTCATTACAGTCAAAGGGATTTGATGTATTGGGTGATCATTGCAAAAGAGCATTCATCTAGGGATAGAGCTTGTTTATTTTAGTGTATAGACATAAGTAAAGTGTTTGATTGATAGCTTGCCACCTTAGATCAGATCTTATTCACCCAAAGTCAAATGTCCCTAGCTTCATGGATCCTCTTTACTCATATTGCTTGCAAGTTTGTTCCTTTGTTGCTTTAGATTCTAGTTCTTAGTTCTCATCATCTTTAAAACCGGATTGCACTTAGATTAAGCATGAACCTGCAATCCCTTTGTTTCAGAATCACCTATGATTGGTTCGACAATTTTTTATACTACATCATTTGGTTTAAGGACCCTTGAAAAGTCCTAACATCAATCGTCATGCAGCGCTCGTCCATGGGCGCGACCCACTTCACGTGACGAGTCGTGGAGGTTTGATCACTCCACCACTGGAGAATTGGGCTTCTCCCAATCTAATCCCAGGGTCCACGCGCATCACCGGAGAATTGGGCTTCTCCCAATCTAATCCAGAGATGGCCACACACTCTAGTCTAGGCGCGACACAACTCAAACCAGCATGAGGGAGCTCCACCTCTGACCTCCATGCAACACGCCTAGACCAAAAGCACAAAACACACATGCACTCGCACTAGTCTAGACCCAAACACAAGACAATAACTAGCATGAGGGAACTCCACCTCTAACCTCCATGCAACACTTGGTCTAGACTATAACACAAAACAACACAAAAGCGAGTGATACACCTAGACACTACCCGGCATAAGAGAGAATCTCACTCAAATCTCTATGCAACCCCAACTACACTACAAGCAATGCATATGAACCAGCATGAGAGAGTCACACTCAAATCTACATGCTCACAACACCATAACATATGCAACTACAAAACTAAAAATGGATGCATGTAATCTAACAACCTAACAACACAATGCATGACAACATGACATCACCCCTAGATGATCATGTTCACAACAACAAGACATGCAAAGCACAATTACAATTATATCATACAACAAATATTAACACTCAAGTATGGGGACTACCAACTCCCATACACACACACAAACCGCAAATGCGATTCAAGCAAAAGAACCATCACGGTTCAAGCTCTCCAACCTGCACACACATATGGTTAGAAACACACATAGGAAAAACCCACCTATGTCTTCTCAAGCCGCACAACACCTCCAAAAGAAAAAGACCTAAGGTTTACACCAAAACCGATTAAAAAGAGGCTAAGGGGCTAAGAGGGGAAGGGAACCTAAAAACGCAAATTTAAAACCTTACCACCTCTTCTACCACATAACAACAGATCCTATACTAAGGATCAACACACGGAAAGGCCTCCTACACTCACCTCACTCACTTAGAAAAATTTATCGGTTTTGGCCATTTTTTCTCTCAAGAACAAACCATAAGATCGACTGAGAGAGAAATCACAGAGGGTTTCTAAACTTCTAAAGCTCATTCTAAGGGTCCTATTTAAAGCCAGGAATGGGAGTGGGAGCACTTGATATGTGTAGTTCCACTTGTCACCAAAATACATTCCAAAAGCATCCAAGGAAGAAAGTACACTGAATCAAGTCATTTACGTCCCATCTTCGGGAAGCTAAACCACCTTCTAATGTTGGTTACTTGAATGGGATATCATCTCAAAAATTGATTCCCAAGTTTCGTTTCCACCTCACCACGTTTTAGCCTCAAAATGGCCTTAAAGCACAATACCTGTGTAACCTACTCCTTAAGCTTGTTTATCCTGCTACTGTAGACTTCAGTATGTAGTAAAAGAGCCACTGCATGGACGATTTCATACCTGACATGTTTCCAATAGCCTTCTTCCTCCTTCACCAAACCGCCAAAAATGCCCATTATTGCTACTTTGGGTCTTCAATCTTCTAATATGCTTTCCTTGTGCTCCAGCCCAATTCAATACTTCCCTTGGATCCTAAATGAAGCTTAGATGTCGTGGGTTTCATGTAGAAAATAGTTTCTTCATCCCATAACTCCTTTACCAATTATAACCCATTTTTGGAACAAATGGTATCTCCATGCTTCCTTTCTCTCTAAATATCTTTTGCCCCTGATTTCTTCACCATAAAATCCTTTGATTTATTCTACATCATTTCCCGGATTGAAAGAATTTTGTCCCCTCCACGTGGCATGCTCATATTGGTTGATCGGATGGGTTAAATGGACCAATGGGGTTTATTCTCTCTCCTTTGACTTTGGTTGACTTTGACTTCTGAGTTGACTCTCTCCAAAAGTTGTGGAATTGTAGAAAACACTCCTTTGAACTCTTTTCCCATGTTTGCACAACTCAATTTGGCTTCCTTTGCCCTTAGCTAGCTCATTTCGACCATATCGGCCAAAACTGTCTTCCTCCGCACCATCTTGGTTTTGCCTTGACCAAACTCTCCAATATGTCTTCGATTACCTTAAATAAGATTCTTAGATTGATCCCCAATCTCCTGGAATCAAAATAGTCTTCTTCGTCCTTTGCCCGTTTCCAAAACTCTGTCTCGGCCATCTATGGAACTTCTACTGACCATCTTCACTTTGGCTCGTTCCAACTTCATTCTGACTCGGCCAAAAGTCTTATCTTATCCCATAATGATGATTGAGATAAAGTTTCACTTGATTTGCATAATCCAAAATATAATCGAAAGCATAAGTAAATACATAAGATATGAGAATTGCTTCTGAAGTTCTGATGGTCCTGTTCTTCTTTATCTTCTCAGCCTCTCCTATCAAAATGAAACACAGAAGTTATCATCACACAATACACAATCCAAAGCATAATTAATCTGTGATGATAGAGTGATCTAAAGAAAAACATGATGCATAGAACACGACAATTCAGTTTAGTTCAAGGTAACTAACCAACACAATTCAGTTTCTTCTTCTATCATATAACACGACAGTAACATGAACAAGAAGTGAGATTAATGATTATACCTTTAGGGTTTAATTGAGTCGGGTCTTCCTCCTTTCATTTCCTTCTGCTTCCTCATTGGCATCTTCCTTATCTTCCTCATCTAAATCGCATCCAGCTATCAAACAAGAAGTTCAATCAATAGTTTCACATATCAAAAGCTCAATTATAAATTCAGAAAACTCACGAATCACTTCAAATCCACGAATCCAGTTTCTAGCACAAATCAAAGCTTGGAAATTTGATGGAAGAAGGCGGCTCCTGTACTTGCTAAGAACCCGACTTCCCACACTGAAAGATGACTCAGATGACACTGTATTTATTGGGATGCAGAGAACATCACTGCACCATTCGAGACAGCTCTTTAAACCTGTTTGCATTATCCCTCCAATACTCGAGGACATTTAATTTTTTATTTGCAAAAAAATCAAGCACAGGTTCACTCTGATATAAATCCAAAGCAGATTTCCCTGTTCCTGCTTGTTGAGAGAAGAATGCATAGAAGCCCTGCAAAGAAAGAGATTATTAAAGCATATGTTTCTTGTAGATAACTTAAATACACATCTAAAGCATTGGTTTTAAATAACTTACACCATAACCAGCTGGTAGAGAATCTTATTCTACTTCTTGTGAACTATGTGCACTAGTATTCTGCTTCTTGTAAACTCCATACAGCTTCACCAACTTTTTGCGTACGTAATCCATTCTGGATTTACAAGTTGCTGGATCTAGATTGTGGTAACAGTTCTCCAAGACCTTGAACTTCATCCAAGGATCTAACACTGCTGCAATGGCTAAAATGTCGTTGTACTCTTCCTGGTACTTAAAAAACTTCAACCTCATGGAAGCCACCATATCAGCAATCACTTCATCTTCATGGAACTCGTTTGATGCCAACCAAGTTTGAAGTTTCCATAATTCCATGAAGTACAGATTCGCTGTAGGGTAAGAAGAGCCTCACTTATTGCTCTCCACAGATCAGTCGTCAGACAAATCCTTCCCGGAACCTCACTTAACACCTGTCTAAGCTTCATTTTCTCCCTCTCAAAGATCATAAGGACATCTGCAATTGCTGTGTTCCTACACCAGAACTCGATGGTCGGGTTGGCATACTGAAAAGCTTCCCTAACCCTTTTGTATTCAACAAAGGCGTAAGGGAGATCATGCTCGACAGTAGCCACAGCAATCATTTCTCGAAAGACCAACTGATCGATCTTCTTAGGACCATCTGTACTACTATGGGTTTTAGAGCAGTGTTTTGAATGGCAAAGCAGAGTATTGGTTCCACTTTTATGCAAGTCTATGATGTAGAAGTGGTTACAGTAGGTTCAGACGCATTTAAATTTTCCATCAGGCATCCTATCTCCTTCTATAGTAAAGTAGTTCCAGCACTTAGAGTGTCTATGCTTGTGTTTACCTTTTCACCTCGGCTGTGCTCATGAGAGACTCATCCACCAAAGGATTGTTCTCATCCATTTCCTGTTCTGAATCCCCATTGTCACTCACGTATGCATCTTCATTGTTCAAACTAAACATATCCATCTGAAAGCAAAAACAATAACATAAACCCATGTTAAGCAATACAAGTTATAACAGAAACCCTAAGCAATCGACAAACCCATCAGTTATAAGTATTTACTAAGCAATGAATCTAAAATCACAAACCCTAAGCTAAACCACAAACCCATAAGTTATAAGTTACAACCGATCAGTTAAAGCCACGAACCAAAGGGTGTGGAGAACCATCTAAAGAAGAGATGGCCACTTGAGTTACCACAGATTGGTAGAAAGGAATAAGACTAACTCAAGTGTATGAGGTAACCATGATCAAGCACAACAAGAGCCCATAAGCAAGATCGATTAGGTTCATTAACTTAAGTAAGATTGGAGTTGGTTTCAAGGACAAGCAACCTTCATCAATCAAACAAGTTTCAAGAGGAGTTTTCAAGGCTCGAAGTCTACAAGTTATCAAGAACATACTCAAGCTACTTATTATGATTGAGAAGGATATCACACTGAGTTTTTTTCATGAGTTATTTACAAGGTTTGCTCCCAATGCATGAATGCAATCTATATGCTTATAGACTCAATCCTAAATATGCAAATGATGCAACTAAATGCTTCTTCTTGTGATTTTTGAAATTTTTTAATTTTTTTTTTGGATTTTTCTATTCAAATATGTATCTACAATGCAAGGCTCAATGCTTTCATCAAAATAAAAATGATTAGATACTTGGTACCTCCCCCAAACTTAAATAACACAGTCTCTGTGTGACTAAGAGAAAGGGAGATATCGATAATATGACAAAAGAAAAAGGTATCTACAATGAAAGCTTGGAGTGGTACCTCAAGTGGAGCTTGGAGTATGGCAGTGGGTGTCCAGTCGGTGCTAGGATCTAGCATGATTCCTAGCGACTAGAGGAGGTTGCTGCGGTTGTCTACCATAAGGCTCGGGTGCTTCACCGTCTTTCTTCTCTCCTCTAGTGCTAGACTCAACCTGAAAAACTCAACCAAATTTATTAAACAACCGAAAAAGAAAGAAATATCTAGAGTATATACAAGGATAATCATGGGACTTCCTCTCAAGTGAGCTTGTTTTAAGAAACTAGCTTGACTACCTTTTCACTTGGCTAGTGAGAAGGAGGATCCTTCCCACCTTCAAGAGTGATGGTGAAGACTTGGGAGAGGAGCTCTTGAAGCTTGACTGGCTCATCTTGGAGCTGAGGAGTGATGATGGCCCTTGCACTTGAGAATGGTGTAGACTTTTCCTTGCATTTGATCTTGTACTCAATAGCTCCATAGAGCTTCATTGGGTAGAGAGTGAGAGTGTGTTGGATTATGTCAAGAGGTGGAGGATGAGGTTCTTTCATCATCTTCTTCTTGTCATGAGCAGCCTTTGTGGCTCTACTCACCTCCTCTTTTTTAACAATTTCCAAGTGCTCATCACACATCTCTTTAGAGGACTCTCTATCAAGACATTCTTTCTCATTAACAACAACTTCATCCTTGACCTTCTCAAAGGAAAATTCTTCACAAGTGATGGTTGCACAATACTCAATATTCATTTTTGGAGATTAGATTGGGTAAGAGACAGCCTTGCTGAAAGTTAGGCTCCTGCTTGTACCATGTCCCATTAGCATTCACAAAGCACAACTCTTTTTGACCTTCTAGACCCTCAACCTCAGTGACCACAGCAAGCTCTTCTTGATTCTGGTAAGCAACAAAGTTCACCTTCTCCTGTTTAGCTCTATCTGAAAGAAGCATATCTATCTTGTCATGTAGAGACTTCAGCTCTTTCCTTGTTTTCTGATCATCTCCTCTACTTCCTCTATTGCTTCTATCATGCTCATCAATGTAGACTGAATCACTCTGAGCCATGTTCTCTACCAGTTCTTTAGCATCTTCTTTAGTTCTCCCCAAGAAAAAACCATTGCTAGCAGTATCAAGCCGGCTTCTATACTTAGGCAAAGCACCTCTATAGAAAGCAAGCTCTCTTTGCTGAAGCCATGATGTGGGCAATGAGATAAGTAGCTTTTGAACCTCTCATATGCTTCTCCAAAGCCTTCAAGATTCTTTTGTTGAAACTCAAAGATCTCATTCCTAAGCTTGGCAGTCCTTGAAGTAGAGAAGAACTTGTTGATGAAGGCACTCATCCCAAGTGGTGATAGAGTCACTTGGAATGTTCTTCTCCCATGTGTGAGCCTTGTCTCCTAAAGAGAAGGGGAACAGCCTCAGCTTGAGTGCATCCTCAGAGACACCATTGGTCTTTGATAAGCCACAATACTTATCAAATTGATCCAAGTGATCAAGTGGATCTTTTACAGCAAGATCATGTTACTTGTTTTTCTCTATCATGTTGATCAAGCTGGATTAGATCTTAAAGTTGTTGTTCTCCACAGCTGGTGCCCTAATACCCAGCCTATTCCCATAGATATGAGGCTGGTCATAGGTGCAATAGCTCTAGCTTGGCGTTGTGGATGTTGTGGTCTAAGGTTGGCAGATCCTTGACCATTGCCCTCTTGGGCAGCTCCATCTTGAGGTTGATTCCGATTTTGCTCCATATCAAACCCCAATCTGTCTAGATGAGCCTGTCACTCTTCTTCCCTTCTCTTTCGTGTATTCTCCCGTTCCAATGCCTTGATGTCTTCAACTAGTGGAGTAGGGTTTGTCGGCTCTATACTTCGCAATTTCATACACTTGACATTCACAAAGAAAGGAAGAAGTAGCGTTAGTAACTAAATAAAAGAAAATAAGACTTAGTCTCAAGCAATGACTAAATCCCACTGTCAAAATCAACTTAGAACTGGAAACAGCGCCAATAGGTTTCCTTTCACTACTTACAGATTTCCTTTCAGATCCATCGTAAGTTGCACCATTTTCATCTTGAAGATGTTCAATAGGTTCCGACAAAAGACTATAATGATCATCAAAGACAACATTAACAGCATCACCTAAAAAATGTCTTCTTTTGTTATATACTCAATAGGCCATGTTTCTGGTGGGGTATCATAGAAAGTGATATCACTCAAATTACCCTAAGGAGTGACTTTACTCTCTCAAATAAGAGGTTCAGTTGTAGTACTTAGGGATCGAATCCACAGAGAGCTAGTGTACAAATAAGATGCAATCTTAATGACTATGCTAGGTTGAAAATAGTTTAAAGTAAAGTGCAAGTTTGCTGAGTAAGGATAAGATTACTCAATTGAAAGGATTTGGTTTTGAAACAGTAAAGAAAACTAGTTAGATTCAGAGTAAGTATACAGGAATTCAGGATTATAAATACTATAAAGGCTAACAAGTTGCTTGCATGATATGTCAGAGCTCAACACTTATTAAATGAATCCATCAGCTCTCGCATTATTTAGACCATCTATTACTTAGATGCTAAATGGTGTTGCAGTCAGCTACTCTGCCGATGGTATCGATCGATGGTTCGATAGGAATATCGACTGATACACCTCTAGCTACGTCGATCGATTACTCTATAGGAGTATCGATCGATACGGCTCTAATCAAGCTTTATGCGCGAGTTGATACAATGCTCACCATGATCTTAGATCAGCTTTCGCATATCTCAAGAGGGTCATAGCATGTTTAGGATGTTGTCAGGTATTGCATGTAATAAACAATGCGATCCAAGTTCATGTTCTAGGTAGCTAAGCTAGAAAAAGAATTAGTGAACAATCCTAACAATAAATATCACAACTATAGCAATTATAGGTTGGGGCTAATCCCTCATATCCTATTTAAACCCTAAATCTAACAAATGAATCTACTCGGCATGGCTAAGTAGTTCATAGCAACAAGGTAATAATAGAAGTTCATAGACCTATTAGAGGGTGAACACTTAGGTTCCAATCACAAATATCTTTGGATCTCTCCTCTATGTCTAGAATTCTATAACCTTTGTTAACAAATAAAGAACTAAAAGAAATAAGTAGAAGTAGAAGAAACTTGAATAAAATTTGTATTGTGTATATTGTGTAAAAAAGCTTATATCAAACTTATAAAAACTTAGGCATATAAATATATGAGTTCATTAGGTTAAAAAACTCATCAGGGGCATTCTTGTAAAATGTGATATCTTGGGCTTCAAGTTCGGCCAGGTTCAACTTGTCTTTCTTCCGCCTCAATATCGATCCAAAGTACATGGTGTACATCGATCGATTATAGTCTCGATGTATCGTCCTTCGGCTAATATGTGTCGATCGATTGCACAGAGTGTACATCGATCGATGTGTAACTCTAGTGTCGACCTCTGGTCTTTATCACGGGTGAACTCTTCTTTAAGCTCCAAAAAGACACCTAAAACATCACTTTTCTCCAAAATGCTTCTGAACCTAAAAACATACCTAATAGACTCCAAAACATAGATAATAATAGTAAAAACACTCGTATACCAGGGGTAAAAACGGGTAAAATCCATGGTATATCAACTCCCCCATACTTAACCTTTTGCTTGTCCTCAAGCAAACACACAGGAAGTCTTTATGAAAGAGGTTTTAAAAGCAGAGACTAAATCAAATTCAAACTTAGAATCATAACCTCTACTTTGTTGCAAACCACATCTAAGAGTCTGTCAATCACAGAAGCACATTATGCAATATCCTAACTGAACAACCTTGATCATCTAGCCAACAACTTAGCAATCATGTCTGACTAACCCCTCTACTGATTTCATTTCTGTACATAAAAATGAAAGTGCAGGCTTTACCTTGGGAGTATCGATCACAGGATGCAAGGTTGCTCAAACAAGTATCTCGACCTGCAGGTAAAAATTAGTTCCTATCCTCTCTCTCTACTATTTCTCTCCTAGTCAAGTCTGCTTCATTTGCAAGACATTGACCAAGATTGGACAGGCTTCCATGAATCAAGCCTTAATGGTTGCAGCCACCAAGTCCTGTTCACTTCTTTTTGTCCTATATCCTAGGATTCCTTGCGAAGCAAGTCTTGAAGGGGGTAACCACCAAGCCCTGTTCGAACCCTTTACCTATAGAATTCTTATGAATCAAGTCTTGAGGGGGGTAACCGCCAAGCCCTGTTCGAATTCCTTCCTAGTTAATGACTAACTAATCCTAGAACATAAATTTAAGATAATTTTCGATTTTTTTTTAAAAAAAAAAACTTGAATAAATTAAATCTAATTTCGAAAATGAAAGAGAGAGGGTGATAAAACTATCTACACAAGGCTTTTACCTTCCAGACTTGTTTGAAGCATCCGATCCCATGTATACCAAGTCCCAAGACAAGCAAAGAATTGTCAGGTTAGGTTGGAAATCAGCTTTGGTTCCTCCAAACAATCAATGAAAGTGTTGTCATAGCTGATAGGTGATCAACTTTAGCATCTATAGTACATTCTGCATCAACAAATCTAAGAATGGTGCCTAAAAGATTGGTTAGATAAAAAGTGAAAATTTAAATTATCATTATCCCTTTCTTGACTCAATAAAAACCATTTTGAAAACATTTTTTGGATGAAATCAAAGGGAAACAACATCAGTAATCATCCCCCAGACTTAAATCATACATTGTCCCCAGTGTATAACCAGTCCAGTGAAGGCATAGGCAATAATAAAGTACATTGATATCACAAAAGTTTAGAACGATATACCTAACCGCGATGTGTATCGATCGATGTTGAGTCGCCTTCGTCGATCGCTTCTGTTTGGTTCATGTCGATCGATATCGACTGTGTCATGTCGGTCGATTTCAATGGCAATCGTCTAGTTGTAACTGCAAAGAAAAACAAATACGAAAAATAAAATCCTAAAGATAAAATAAAATGAAAAACTACCTAACAGTGGGTTGCCTCCCACTCAGCGCTTTGATTATAGTCATCTAGCTTGACTTTGGATGGAATGAGCTACTGAGATGAAGTCCAGGTACTTGTTGAGAAACAAGTATCCTCTGTATCTTTCTTCTCGCCGAACCATGCGTCAAATAGGCTTCTTGTGGTTTCATATTCTCTGGTTCGTTTCTTCTGTATCTCAATCAACTCATCAGTGATCCTTTGAATCCTTTCTTCATGATCTTCAATGCTGAACTCGTGCCATCCTAACTTCCTGTAGGCATGTTCTGAAAGATCGCTGAGCTCCGGTTGCATTGAATCAAGGCGTTGGATCATTTTGTCATGGATGGAGCTGGTATCGATCGATTCCTTTGTTGAAATGTTGGTCGATGGCTGTTGAAGTCCATCGATCGATGCGCTGGTCCTTCTGTCAATCGATTCTAAAGGTGCAGGTCTGCTCGCAAGCTGCCTCTGAATGGCTTTAATTTCTTTCTGCATCCCTTCTATGCTAGATTCCATGCTTCCAACCTCGTTAACACGCGGGAAATACGTTTGGTCTAGACGTCTATCTTGTGAATCGTCCACGCTTGTTATTGCTGTGTAGACTTCATCAGCTAATTTATCCAAATCGGCTCTGGTACAGATCTCTGAAGTCTGTATATCGATCAATGCAACTAGTTTTTCATCGGTCGATTTTGCGTCTGCATATTCTCGAGAAGCTTCTCTGCAAAGAGCTTCATCTGGCCGTCGATTTCAGTCAATCGCCTATCGATCGACTTGAGGTTGAGCTCGTCGATCGATGCAATCGATGCAGCCTGATAATCAAGTTGACGTTGGAACTTCTCAGCCTCTTGCTGCATAGTATCTATTCGTAGTGCGAGTTCCTCCACTTCTTTGTCTACTAAGAAGTGTATATCAGCAATTTTCCTCTCAACTGCTTTCAGACGAGTCAATCCTCCAAAAGGATTGCAAGGTGCAGTGGGGTTCATATCTACATGTGCTTCATTGATAAGGAGGATAGATCTCTTCATCTCTTCTGTGCAGATGCTTAGATCTGCTAGGTTGTGAAAGATACGTTCACAGGTTGTGGTTTGTTTGCTGCTGAGACGAGCTTCTGCTTTCTTCAATTCTTTCCATATATCTCCAAGAGACTCATCAACCTCATGTTTTGAGTAATGGTCGATGGTGTGGGCTCCGTATCGATCGATGTGGATGGTACTCTGTCGATCGATATTGATCTTTTCTGGCTATGGTTCTGTGCGTTGCAAAGATCTTCAAGTTTCAGCTCAAGACGTTTAACCTTCTTGAGTAATCCCTGGTCTGCACTGAACATCCAGTTCATCTCACTGCGAAGCTTGTCTGTGGCCTCTTATAAACTCTTTTCCTTGGAGAGCTTTTCCCATTTGCGTTCTCCAAGTAAACCGGTGAACATCTCGTTGATCTCGTCTTTGGTGTAGGTTTCTTGCACCAATTCTCTTCTTGTAAATGAACTAGCGTGCTCTGGTAGACAGATGTAGGAGCGCTCGTCCATTGAAGTTCTTTGGAGCAGTTTCTTGATGTCGTCTTTAGAAATACTGATGACGTCACCATCTATTCCTTTAGCAAAGCCATTCTCGTCTCTGTAGACCCCATACTCATCTCTCTGCTCCCAAAAGAATTTTCAAACTCCATATCGAAAGGCTCTCTTTCCGAATTTGGGACACTTATCGATCGATGCAACACACTCTGTATCGATCGATTTCCGTTGAAGATATGGATCCTTCCTCTTGAGATGGTTATCCTCAGCTTCCTTTGGCTCGGTTGTTGTGTCTGCCTCCTGGTGCTGATAATGGTGGTCTGGTCCGTAGCGTTGTTGCTGGAATAGGTTGTGGGATCCATTGGCTAACTCTAGGACGTCTGCAATGTCTTCTTTGGATATGTGGAGTGTTCGTCCATCCATTGAGCGTGCAAAGCCTTGTGAATCCCTGAAAATACCAAACTCATCCGGGATTAGATTACCGAAATTAAGTACATTTGAATTTGTTACCTGGGATGGTTGGGTGTATGTATCGGTCGATGGCACAGGTTCTGAATCGGTCGATGGTTGTTCAGGCCTATCGGTCGATTGTACTGGTGCCAAGTCGATCGATGAGACTGCTTCGGGTTGGGTGATGTATGTTGGTGTTGCGGTCTCGACCGCGAAGCTCTCGTACTGGTAGTCGCTTGCCCAGCTCCCAATTGAGTAGTCTCCGTCTCGCGTGTTGTTGACTGTGTTGTCGAATGATGCGAGGCAAGTAGTATCGATCGATGGGGGGAAGGCCCTGTCGATCGATGTCGTGATTCTGAAGTTGTGGTGGAGAAGTCGATCTTCATCTTCTCGAAGGTTGTCACATTCTATAGCTCTCTCCTCCTCGTAATCATCAGTATACTCCTCAATATGAGTAGTATTTGCAGCATGTGGTGGGATGTAGTAGTCGTTCTCCCACGTGTTTATTTCGAAATCACCTTCTGGAAACTCCTCCTCGACCTGATTGAATAGTGAATCGATCGATGACCATGTGTGGCTGTCGATCGATGTCGGTTCACCAGAGATGATCGATGAGACAGTGCTACTATCGATCGATTATGCGGTCTCTGTCTCGTATTCGCCTTATGAGTCGTATTCATCTCCACAATAGCAAACAGCTACAAGGTCTGAGCCGTCTTGGATCTTCTTAGGGACCTTGATGACTCGTACTGGATCATAGTAGACCGTAGGGTTGATCATGGTTAGGCACAGTGTGTTTGTCTGAAGGTTGCAGACTGCTCCAACTGTGGCTAGGAGGGCTCTTCCAAGTAGCAAAGAAGTAGGTAGGGTTATCTTGACGTCCAAGATATGGAAGTCTACTGGAATTAGGGCTTCTCCTATGGTAACCTCAAGGTTTCTCACAATTCCTCCAGAGTTCTGCTGAGAACAATCCACAAAGATGAACGATTCTTCAGTAGGCTCTATCTTCAGACCTAGATGGTCTGCTATCACCTTGGGTAAGATGCTAACTCCAGATCATGTGTCAAATAGGGCACGTGGGAAGTTGTTCCCCTGTACTGAGCAAGGAACAAAAAACTTTCCTGGATCCTCCTTCTTCTCTAGTTTGATCCTCCTCTTCAAACTTTCTCTGACTTGGTTGAACACCCTCTTGATGTCTTCTTCTGTCTCCTTAGTTTCTCTGAAAAACATCCACAATATGTGTGAAAAGTAGGCTTCTTCAAAGGGTTTCTCTGTAGGTATCCTTAGAACTCTCTTTCGGAAACTTGCCAACTCTTTCTCATTAACTCCTCTTTTAAGGTGTTTAGGAACCTTCTCTTTCCTTTTTCTGAGAACTCTGCCATCTTTTTCCTTTTCTATCTCCATTGGATCAATAATATCAGTGGGTTTCTTCATTATGGCGGTTGGTGGGTTTCTGGAAGGCTTAGATTGCTCCCGGAGTGCATTAAGTCGTGCAACATCTATCTTGGGAGTTGCACTCGGCGCAGATAACTGAATATCGACGACAGCTTCGAGTGTGTCGACGATTTCTTTATCAATCGGTCGATCGATGGGACGTCTGTCATGTCGGTCGATGTGGTAAGGGCTGGGCGGATGTGGGTGCTTTGCTGCGAACTCCTCGTGAGTAAGTATCTTCACGGTGTTGCACTCGTTGGTAGATCTTTCAAGATCCATCGGTCGATGCTCGTCTTGTTCTACCGATCGATTGGTTTTGGCGTACATCGATCGATGTGGTGATCCTGACATCGATCGATTCCAGTGGTTCCCGCCAATACTCTCGATCTGGAAGTCTCCCTCTTGCAGCTTCTCTTGCTTTACCACTCTCGATCGATTCCAATGGTTGCCGCCAATACTCTCGATCTGGAAGTCTCCCTCTTGCAGCTTCTCTTGCTTTACCACTCTCCAAAAATCATCCTCTATGATAGCACTGACGTTGTGGCCTATTGTTTCTTCTCCAGTCCCTTTTCCTAAAGCTTCCTGCTTCTTAACAGCTTCTCATGTCTGAATCACTTGAGTCTCTAGTTTCTTCACATGGGTACTCAAAGCATCAAACTTTGTGTTCAAAACGGTGTAGACAGCGTCGATCTTTCCATTGAAGTTCACCTCTAACTGCTGCTGGCTTTCAAGAACTTTGTTGAGCATGTCTTCTAGCTTTCCTTCTGGGGTTCGTGTGGGTGGCTTCATGTAAGATGAGTTTCCATAACTCATGTTGTTGTTAGGGTTGCTGCTGTTGAAGTTTCCTCTCTGTCCTGCGAAGTTTCTGTTTTCTTGGTTTCCAGATCTCTGAAATCTGGTTCCACTGATCCAGTTGACTTCTGCTTCTATGTAGTCATCTTCTTCATCAGCTTCTGCATCCTCTACTGAGCAGATTTGCTTGTTTAGCAGTTTGTGAACATTGTCAAGTGTAGCTTGTACCTCATTTATCTGTTTCATTCCAAGGAACGCTGCAGATCTTGCTCTTACAATGTTCTTTGTGTTGTTTCTGGATGCTAGGTTGTCTATAAGCTTCTCAGCATCTTCAGGATTCCTTGTGGTGAAGTTGTCTTCATTCGCAGTGTCTAGAGCCATCTGATATTTCAATGCGATGCCTCTGAAGAAAGTGCAGAGCAGCTGCACTTTGTTGAATCCATGGTGTGGGCAGTCTCGCTGGTAAGACTTGAATCTGATCCAGGTATCCTTGAATGACTCTCCAGGCTCCTGACTAAATGTGGCAATTTTCCTCCTTAAGTCTTCAGCGCGCGCATCATCAAAGAAGTTATGCAGAAATGCGTTTTTGATGTCGCTCCAGGATGTAAGAGATCCTGGTGGTAGCTGCTTAAGCCACTGTAAAGCTCCTCCACATAAAGAGTGTTTGAAGAGCTTACAGAGAAGGTAGTCCACAGGGACTCCATTGGCTTTGATAGCAGATATGAGATCCTCGAACCTCTCCAGGTTGTCCATGGGATGCTCACTGGACAGCCCACAGTAAGGTATCTGTCCCACAAGGGTGTAGTACTGCAGCTTGAGCTCGAAATTGCCTCTCTGAATAGCAGGGGGACGAATGGCTGATCTGTTGGTGTCGAACTTATCTGGACGGTTGTAGTCAGCTAGTGTTCGAGCAGCCTCTTCTACAGGTTGAACAGCTCCTGTAGGTGCAGTTTCTGGATCAGGGATTACTTCATTCTGAGCGTTGAGTTTCTGACCTGCTCATTACAAAGGTGACCTTCTTGGTCACGCAAGTCTCCATTCTCATCTCGTGTGAGAATAATAGGCGCAACCATGACTCGCGGAGTAGTATCGATCGATATACGGTTAGGGGTATCGATCGATGTCGGATGAAAGATGTCGGTCGACGGTGAAGTAGTGTCGGTCGACGGTGAAGTAGTGTCGGTCGACGTGAAGGTGCTAGTATCGGTCGACGAAGACGGTGTCTCGGTCGGCAGGGGTGCGTCGGTATCTGTAATGACCCTGTTCAGAAGTAGAAAAGTCAAGACCTTGACCATGAGTTGGTTGAGCCAAGAAATGGTCATGGTCGAGAAGCAATGGTCGATACGTCTAAACCGAAGGTCGTCAAGAAGAAACTTTTTGAAGAGATGTAAATAAGGAGAATCTTTATCTAGGCAGCTCAAGGGAGTCATATTAGAGCATATGGTCATGCCAAAACCAAGTTGGTTCTGGAGGAATCAAGAGTTGGTCGAAAATCTGCATTATCGGGTAAAACGGTTCCGACCGTCCCGATAAGCGATTTTGATGAAACGAAGCGTCATGGGAGCATCTTGGGATGGTTTTTCTACTCAAAATCACTCAATGAAGATTTGTAGAAGTTGGTGACGTGGCAAGATAAAAGTGGACCAGAGATGACATGGCGACCTCCCATTTGCCGCGAAGAAGTGATGTGGCGGTACACGCATGCATTTCTCATTGGCCGAAGGGAAACTTGGTGACCAAGTTTGTGAGCTTCCAGAAGGTGAGTCTTGGCTTGCAAGGGATGAAAACTTGGTGACCAAGCTGCTGAATCTTCTAGAACCGGTAGCTTGCAAGCAAAGTTACCTAAATGGACAAATGTCCATATTTTTACCATGTATGAATGCCACTTGTCCAGCCAGCCTCAGCCACCATTTCCTATAAATACCCAGCCCCTCCCATTCATTTTCTTCATCCCAAAACTGTGAAAGCTTACCTTAGAGAGAGAGAGGTGAGTTTAGAGAGAGAAACCGAGTGTTAAGGAGTGTTTTTCGGTTTCTTTGGTTTAGCATTTTTGGGAGAGTTATCTGGAGGTGTTTGGGTAGTCTTCATAGTCAGAAACCAAGGTGGGTTCCGAAGACTTGTAATGTGTGTTTGTGCATGCAGGTGTGAGCTTAGACCGGAGGGTCTCAAGTGGAGACCCGGGGCAAAGTTAATCAGTTTTGTGCAGGGCCCCGGGGAGAATGCGTGTAGCATGCATTTGTGTTGTGATTTGTGTATTATTGTGTCATCTAGATATTGTTTTGTTGATGGTGCATAGTGAGTTGCATGATTATCTAGATGATATAATATCGTTGAACCGCAAAAGGTTGAGAGTGTCTCTCTCTTGGCGGGTGTGTTGTTGCATGCATTATAGTTGATAAGTGCATGTAGTTTAGATGCTATTTTTTTGTTGCATGGAGGTTTGAGGTTGAGCTCCCTCATGCTTAGTTGAGTTGTGAGCATCTAGACTAGGATTTGTGTTTTGCGTGTGAGGTGCACTTAGTCCGTTGCATGTGCATGTTGGTTAGAGGCGGAGCTCCCTCATGCTTTTGTGTGTGTTGACGCAACGTGACTAGTGTACGTGGACCCTGGGGTTAGATCGGGGGATGGACCTGATTCTCCAGTGGTAGGGATGGACTTCTCTCCACAGCTTGTCAAAGGAAAGTGGGTAGCGCCCATGGACAAGCGCTTCTGAGGGCCTTCATTTCGGGTTGTATTGGAAGTGAGCGATCCCGAAGATGATGTTTCCGACCACGTGACTTTTGTTTTTGTGGTCTGGAGTGTTCAGGGTGGATGAGTTAGAGACCTCCAGTGTGTTGGGATCCCAGGATGTTGGACATCCGAATTGAGTTGTGTGTGGTTTATCGATCGATCGAGTCTAGGATTGAGTCTTGACTGCATTAGTTGTTGTTAGGTCTCAGGGAGGAGACTTGTTGCATTGCATTGAGTAGTTGATTGCATTGAGTAGTTGCATTGCATTGAGTAGTTGCATTGCATTTGCGCATTGTTGTTTGTTTGTGTGTTGATTGCGCATTGTTAATGTATGCGTATTGTGTGCTTGTTTTTAAGCATGGGCTGGGGAGGGTAGTTGTTGTTTATTGTTCGGACTCACTGAGTAATCTTGATTACTCACCCCCTCTCCTACTATGCAGGTAACCAGTAGGTGGGAAGCTTAGAGGGCGGCGGAACGTTAGGCGGCCGGCGTAGATTTGAAGTGGCATAAGCATAAGCAAGGACTCTTTTGGAATGTATAATTACTTTTCTTTTCTTTTTGGCACTAGGCCGCGAGCTCAAACTCTGATACTTTGTTGTAATGTTTTACAAGACGCTTTCCACCTATTATTAATAAAAGAATGTTTATATTCGAGATTGTGTGCTGAATGATATAAGACCTAGTCCGGGTCGACACAACTCGGAGACCCCGGTACGGGTTGCGAAGCCTTAGGCCGTGGGCTCCGAGGACATAGCGAACCGGGACGTGTTGGTCGGGAGTCCGGATTTGTTCTCGATTCTTGGTCGATCCGGTCCGGCGAGCTATACTTGTGGCGCCTCCCGGGCCGTTCCGGGTTAGTCTGGCCTAGGACGGTCCGGGGGTGTTACAAATGGTGGTATCAGAGCGTGGTTTCATATCATGCTCATAAGCCGCAATGTTTTCAATGTTTTATCGAGTCAAAATGAGTCGCTTATGCCACATTAGGAAACCGGTACGTTCTGCTTAGGGGTATTAGGACTAGCAATAAGGTTAGGTCCTTTTGGGAAATGTAGGATTAACCCCTGTAACCGTGCAGATGGCTAGTGAAGGTTCAGGAGCAAGCGGGTCGTTCGGAATGTCGGGTCAAGATGGGTCGTGGTACGCGAACTACCATAACTTTTGGGATGCCCCGGATTCGGTAGATGGGTCTGGCGATAGTAGACCAAGGTCTATGGAAGGCGTGGAGCGTGCACACAGTGAAGAGAATGTGAACCCTGAAGCTTGGAGATTGTCGATATCACCACCCAACTCTCAGCATGCGGAATCAGAACCATTTATTGGAGCACAGCGACCTCGTTCATCTCGTGCAAACTCTGAAGGATTTACATCGCGGAGAAACCATCCTGGATCAGCAGAAGCGGCCGAACCAGCTCCAGTAGATGAAGATAAACCAGTAGACCCTACTTTGTCAATGGTGCATGACCTCCTGTCTAAGGTCTTAACCAAGCAAGTCACTCCAAGTCCGGAAGCGAACAAGGCGGCACCACAACCAGATTTTCTAAAGTACGTCCTTACAATGAAGAACATGGGTACCAACAAGTTTGAAGGGAAAGCAGACACCTTCAAAGCAGATGCATGGCTACAGCGTGTTGAGAAGAACTTCAAGACAACCCGGTGTTCAGTCGAGTATAAGAAAGACGTGGCCGTGTACTACTTGGAGGGCGAAGCAATGGCCTGGTGGGAGAGTCTGACACGAAGACAAGGAGCAGAAGACATGGATTGGGATACATTCAAAAGGGAGTTTCAGAGGAAGTACTTTCCTCCAGAAGCAAGAGACAGGATGGAGCAAGCTTTTCTTTGATTAGAGCAAAGGAGTAGAAGTGTGAGAGAGTACGAGGCGGAGTTTCTTAAGCTCAGCAGATACGTTTACTACGGGAATGGAGACGAAGCACTGTTGGTTCGCAAGTTTTTGCGAGGTCTTAGGCCAGAGATTGGGAGTCGTCTACAAGCTGTTAACTTCGAAAGTGTGTTTGAGTTGGTAGAGAAGGCGGTTAACGTGGAGGAAATGGTAATGGCAGAACGTGATTCATTGCCTAAAACGGAGTTGAACCCCAAGCCGCAGTCTAGTCAACCAAAGGAGGACAAGTTGAAACCCAACCATAAGAAGGGAAAGAAGGACCAGTTCAAGCGGCACGGGAAGAAACCAAGGTCTCAAGTGACGTGCTATGGATGTGGTGGTACAGGACACTATGCCCGTGAGTGTCCCGACTCAACCTCGGATAAGTCGGACAGAAAGGCATCGATTACATGTTTCAGTTGTGGAGAGAAAGGTCACTACGCCAGTGAGTGCACTGTCCGTCGTCCGGGACAAGGCCGAGGAGCGTCTGCGCGTACCCAACCGACCCGACAGACCAGTGAACACCCGGCTTGGCGTCCTGCACCTGGAGGGAGAGTGTATGCTCTGGATGGAGAGAGTACTCCATCTAGCGCTCCAGGACCGTCGAGGGGTCCTGTGACAGGTTTGTTTGGGTGCTAACTCTCTCTTTGTGTGTTTAAATAATTTTTGTGTAATTATTTGCTGTGTTGTTGGCATTCTGGATGAGTGCTGTTATGTTGATCTTATCTTAGGATTGTTATTGGTTGGTAGAACCCCTGCCTTTGTGTTGTTTGACTCGGGAGCCACCCATTGTTTTGTGAAACCGGAAGTAGCCTCTAGGTTTGTAGGAACCTTTGTAGAGTGTGAGGTTGATATGTTAGTGGCAACCCCTGGAGGTCAGACCTTGAGAGCTAATAGGGTGTTGTTGAGTGTACCTATAGTGTTAAACCATGAAACCCTTTTAGCCGACCTAGTTGTTATGCCGATGGAGCGGCATGAGGTTATTTTAGGAATGGATTGGCTGGCAAGGCATTGGGCGTGGCTGGACTGTGCAAGAGGACAAGTGTGGTTTGAGAATGACCAGCAGGCTGTGTTGGCATACTGTGGAATCAAGCCAGCCATTGGGAATGCAAGCAGTGAATCAAGCCAGCCATTGGGAATGCAAGCAGTGAATCAAGCCAGCCATTGGGAATGCAAGCAGTGAATCAAGCCAGCCATTGGGAATGCAAGCAGTGAATCAAGCCAGCCATTGGGAATGCAAGCAGTGAATCAAGCCAGCCATTGGGAATGCAAGCAGTGAATCAAGCCAGCCATTGGGAATGCAAGCAGTGAATCAAGCCAGTTTGATTCCACGTATTCGAAGCCAGAAGGAAGATGAGAATCTGAAGAATATCATGGAGCAGCTAGGAGATCAAGGAGGGCGAATGCTAGTGGATATCATATGGCGGAAGATGGAACTTTGCTACTCAACGGGAGGATCACAGTGCCAAAATAAGGAGGATTCAAGGAGGAAATTCTCAAGACAGCGCATCAATCACTTCTGAGTATACATCCGGGAAGCACCAAGATGTACAGAGACATGAGGAGATATTACCATTGGCCAGGTATGAAGAAATCAGTTGCAAGATGGGTAGCGCAGTGTCAAGTTTGTCAACAGATCAAAGCTGAGCACCAAGTACCAGGAGGGTTACTTCAGAGCTTACCTATACCAGAGTGGAAGTGGGATTCGGTATCAATGGATCTGATTACCGGATTACCAGTAGCAAGAGGAAGATCAAACAACGATTTGGGTGATCATGGATCGACTGACAAAGGTGGCACACCTGCTAGCAATTCGAGACACAGACAAGGCGGAGGCGTTGGCGAGTTGCCTCCACCCGAACAATCCGTTCACCATCAACTTGGAACCAAGTGTTGCACCCATTGCCAAAACCCCTTATCGCATGGCACCTGCTGAGTTAGCAGAACTCAAGAAGCAGTTGGAGGATTTACTAGATAAAGGTTTCATCAGACCGAGTTTTTCACCTTGGGGAGCTCCGGTCCTGTTTGTGAAGAAGAAAAATGGCAGTATGAGGCTGTGCATCGACTATAGAGGGATCAGCAATGTCACGATCAAGGACAAGTACCCCTTGCCGAGGATTGATGAATTGTTGGATCAGCTAAGAGGAGCGAGTTGGTTCTCGAAGATAGATTTGGCTTCGGGATATCACCAAATTCCGATAGCAGAGACTGACGTGATGAAGACGGCATTCAACAATCGGTACGGCCAGTTCGAGTTCGTGGTGATGCCATTCGGGTTAACCAACGCGCCAGCAGCATTTATGAGATTGATGAATGAAGTGTTTCACGACTACCTCGACAAGTTCGTGATTGTATTCATCGACGACATACTTATCTACTCTCGGAGCGAGGAGGAGCACAGGGAGCAGTTGAGGAAGGTACTCGAGAGACTAAGAGACCGGAAGCTGTTCGCCAAGTTCAGCAAGTGTCGATTTTGGAAGCGGGAGATTGGTTTCTTAGGTCACAGAGTATCCGAGCAAGGAGTTTCGGTAGATCCAGAGAAGATTGAAGTGATTCAGAAATGGCCTCGTCCAACCACAGCGACAGAGATCAGGAGTTTCCTTGGATTGGCAGGCTACTACCGAAAATTCGTGAAGGCATTCTCCTCAATCGCGAAACCATTAACACGATTGACGGGGAAGGAAGTCCCATACGTTTGGGAAGAGCGTGCGGAAGAAGCATTCAACAAGATCAAGGAAGCATTGACTACGGCACCAGTCCTTACCTTACCAGAGCCCGGTAAGGTATATGTTGTCTACACTGACGCATCGCGGGTAGGATTGGGATGTGTACTTATGCAAGAGGGCAAGGTTATTGCATACGCCTCAAGACAGTTGAGGAAGCATGAGGAGAACTACCCCACACACGATTTGGAGATGGCAGCCGTTGTTTTTGCATTGAAGATATGGCGCTCGTATCTTTATGGAGAGAAGGTTCAGGTATTTACGGATCACCAAAGCCTTAAATACTTGTTCACTCAGGCGGATCTCAATTTGCGACAAAGACGGTGGATGGAGTTCATCGCGGACTATGACGTTCAGATTCAGTACCACCCAGGGAAAGCAAACGTGGTAGCAGATGCTTTGAGTCGACGAAGAGCAGTAGTAGATTCAGAGCGAGATTTGGAGGCTTTATCAGACGAATTCAAGAAGGTCACTTTGTCAGCATTGGAAGGAGAATCAAGCCAGCCATTGGGAATGCAAGCAGTGAATCAAGCCAGTTTGATTCCACGTATTCGAGAAGCGCAGAAGGAAGATGAGAATCTGAAGAATATCATGGAGCAGCTAGGAGATCAAGGAGGGCCGAATGCTAGTGGATATCATATGGCGGAAGATGGAACTTTGCTACTCAACGGGAGGATCACAGTGCCAAAATAAGGAGGATTCAAGGAGGAAATTCTCAAGACAGCGCATCAATCACTTCTGAGTATACATCCGGGAAGCACCAAGATGTACAGAGACATGAGGAGATATTACCATTGGCCAGGTATGAAGAAATCAGTTGCAAGATGGGTAGCGCAGTGTCAAGTTTGTCAACAGATCAAAGCTGAGCACCAAGTACCAGGAGGGTTACTTCAGAGCTTACCTATACCAGAGTGGAAGTGGGATTCGGTATCAATGGATCTGATTACCGGATTACCAGTAGCAAGAGGAAGATCAAACAACGCGATTTGGGTGATCATGGATCGACTGACAAAGGTGGCACACCTGCTAGCAATTCGAGACACGGACAAGACGGAGACGTTGGCGGAGCTTTACATCAATCAGATTGTAAGACTACATGGAGTGCCAGCGAACATCGTCTCAGATCGAGATCCAAGGTTTACAGCAGCATTCTGGAGAGCATTGCAAGGAGCATTGGGAACAGAATTGCACATCAGTACTGCATTTCATCCAGAGACGGACGGACATACGGAGAGCACGATCCGTACGATAGAGGATATGCTACGCTTGTGTATTCTCGACTGGAGAGGTACGTGGGAAAGCTATCTACCTTTGATAGAATTTTCCTACAACAATAGTTTCCACGCCAGCATTGCTATGTCTCCATACGAAGCGTTGTATGGAAGACCATGTCGAACACCCCTGTGTTGGACGGAAGTTGGAGAAAGAAGATTATTCGGACCAGGAGTCATTGAGGAGACATTGGAGAAACTGCAAGTCATCCGAGCAAACATGAAGAAGGCACAGGATCGACAGAAGAAGTATGCTGATCAAGGAAGGCGAGAAGTAGTATTTGCAGTTGGAGATATGGTCTATCTAAAAGTGTCAGATCAGAAAGGAAAAGATCGTTTCGGCAAAGTCGGAAAGTTAGCAGTTCGTTTCATTGGTCCATATCGGATCATTGGAAGAGTTGGAGAAGTAGCCTACAGGTTAGAGCTACCGGAGGACATGAACTTACATCCTGTATTTCATGTGTCCATGTTACGGAAGCACATTCGCGACCCAAATTCGATCGAGCCGGAAAGGATTCCAGAATTGAGACAAGACCTCACCTATCCAGAAGGCCCGATCAGAATTGGAGAAAGGCGTATCAGAAAACTGAAGAATAGGGAGATTCCTCAAATTCAAGTGTTTTGGGGAAGGCAGAACCGCATGGTGATCACATGGGAAGATGAAGAGAAGTTTCGACAGAGCCACCCAGAGCTCTTCGAAGATCAAGCGGAGACGTCAGAAACCTTATAGAACTCGGGGGCGAATTCTATTAAGGGGGGGAGAATGTAATGACCCTGTTCAGAAGTAGAAAAGTCAAGACCTTGACCATGAGTTGGTTGAGCCAAGAAATGGTCATGGTCGAGAAGCATTGGTCGATACGTCTAAACCGAAGGTCGTCAAGAAGAAACTTTTTGAAGAGATGTAAATAAGGAGAATCTTTGTCTAGGCAGCTCAAGGGAGTCATATTAGAGCATAGCCAAAACCAAGTTGGTTCAGGAGGAATCAAGAGTTGGTCGAAAATCTGCATTATCGGGTAAAACGGTTCCGACTGTCCCGATAAGCGATTTAGATGAAACGAAGCGTCATGGGAGGATCTTGGGATGGTTTTCCTACTCAAAATCACTCAATGAAGATTTGTAGAAGTTGGTGACGTGGCAAGATAAAAGTGGACCAGAGATGACATGGCGACCTCCCATTTGCCGCGAAGAAGTGATGTGGCGGTACACGTGGCGATTTCTCATTGGCCGAAGGGAAACTTGGTGACCAAGTTTGTGAGCTTCCAGAAGGTGAGTCTTGGCTTGCAAGGGATGAAAACTTGGTGACCAAGCTGCTGAATCTTCTAGAAACCGGTAGCTTGCAAGCAAAGTTACCTGAATGGACAAATGTCCATATTTTTACCATGTATGAATGCCACTTGTCCAGCCAGCCTCAGCCACCATTTCCTATAAATACCCAGCCCCTCCCATTCATTTTCTTCATCCCAAAACCGTGAAAGCTTACATTAGAGAGAGAGAGGTGAGTTTAGAGAGAGAAACCGAGTGTTAAGGAGTGTTTTTCGGTTTCTTTGGTTTAGCGTTTTTTGGAGAGTGATCCGGAGGTGTTTGGGTAGTCTTCATAGTCAGAAACCAAGGTGGGTTCCGAAGACTTGTAATGTGTGTTTGTGCATGCAGGTGTGAGCTTAGACCGGAGGGTCTCAAGTGGAGACCCGGGGCAAAGTTAATCGGTTTTGTGCAGGGCCCCGGGGAGAATGCGTGTAGCATGCATTTGTGTTGTGATTTGTGTATTATTGTGTCATCTAGATATTGTTTTGTTGATGGTGCATAGTGAGTTGCATGATTATCTAGATGATATAATATCGTTGAACCGCAAGAGGTTGAGAGTGTCTCTCTCTTGGCGGGTGTGTTGTTGCATGCATTATAGTTGATAAGTGCATGTAGTTTAGATGCTGTTTTTGTGTTGCATGGAGGTTTGAGGTTGAGCTCCCTCATGCTTAGTTGGGTTGTGAGCATCTAGACTAGGATTTGTGTTTTGCGTGTGAGGTGCACTTAGTCCGTTGCGTGTGCATGTTGGTTAGAGGCGGAGCTCCCTCATGCTTTTGTGTGTGTTGACGCAACGTGACTAGTGTACGTGGACCCTGGGGTTAGATCGGGGGATGGACCTGATTCTCCAGTGGTAGGGATGGACTTCTCTCCACAGCTTGTCAAAGGAAAGTGGGTAGCGCCCATGGACAAGCGCTGCAGGACGCTGCGGCTCGGGTTGTATTGGAAGTGAGCCGATCCCCGAAGATGATGTTTCCGACCACGTGACTTTTGTGTTTGTGGTCTGGAGTGTTCAGGGTGGATGAGTTAGAGACCTCCAGTGTGTTGGGATCCCAGGATGTTGGACATCCGAATTGAGTTGTGTGTGGTTTATCGATCGATCGAGTCTAGGATTGAGTCTAGACTGCATTAGTTGTTGTTAGGTCTCAGGGAGGAGACTTGTTGCATTGCATTGAGTAGTTGCATTTCATTGAGTAGTTGCATTGCATTTTCGCATTGTTGCATGTTTGTGTGTTGATTGCGCATTGTTAATGTATGCGTATTGTGTGCTTGTTTTTAAGCATGGGCTGGGGAGGGTAGTTGTTGTTTATTGTTCGGACTCACTAAGTAATCTTGATTACTCACCCCCTCTCCTACTATGCAGGTAACCAGTAGGTGGGAAGCTTAGAGGGCGGCGGAACGTTAGGCGGCCGGTGTAGATTTGAAGTGGCATAAGCATAAGCAAGGACTCTTTTGGAATGTATAATTACTTTTCTTTTCTTTTTGGCGCTAGGCCGTGAGCTCAAACTCTGATACTTTGTTGTAATGTTTTATAAGACGCTTTCCACCTATTATTAATAAAAGAATGTTTATATTAAGTGATTGTGTGCTGAATGATATAAGACCTAGTCGGTCGACACAACTTCGGAGACATGATGCGGGTTCGCGAAGCCTTAGGCGTGGGCTCGAGGACATAGCGAACGGGGCGGGTTGGTCGAGTCGGTTGTTTTCGATTCTTGGTCGATCCGGTCCGGCGAGCTATACTTGTGGCGCCTCCCGGGCCGTTCCGGGTTAGTCCGGCCTAGGACGGTCCGGGGGTGTTACAGTATCGGTCGGCAGGCAGTTGATGGCGTCGATCGATGCGGAACGGATTTCCTTGCGGATGGAACGTTCCAAGCTAGCAGGGTCTTCTGAGAACAAAAGTTAGGATTCTTTGTTGCTTATGGTGCTGCTAGGCATGTACCTGAAAAGACAAGAAAAAATTTTTGCGTCAGAAAACAAATTAAAATTAAAATAGAAATAACCTAGACCTAATAGGATTAGATCCTATTGTATCAAAGCTCCCCGGAAGCGGTGCCAAATTTGATATCACTCAAATTACCCTAAGGAGTGACTTTACTCTCTCAAATAAGAGGTTCAGTTGTAGTACTTAGGGATCGAATCCACAGAGAGCTAGTGTACAAATAAGATGCAATCTTAATGACTATGCTAGGTTGAAAATAGTTTAAAGTAAAGTGCAGGTTTGCTGAGTAAGGATAAGATTACTCAGTTGAAAGGATTTGGTTTTGAAACAGTAAAGAAAAGTAGTTAGATTCAGGGTAAGTATTCATGAATTCAGGATTATAAATACTATAAAGGCTAACAAGTTGCTTGCATGATATGTCAGAGCTCAACACTTATTAAATGAATCCATCAGCTCTCGCATTATTTAGACCATCAGCTCTCGCATTATTTAGACCATATATTACTTAGATGTTAAATGGTGTTGCGGTCGGCTACTCTGTCGATGGTATCGATCGATGGTTCGATAGGAATATCGACCGATACACCTCTAGCTACGTCGATCGATTACTCTATAGGAGTATCAATCGATACGGCTCTAAGCAAGCTTTATGCGCGAGTTGATACAATGCTCACCATGATCTTAGATCAGCTTTCGCATATCTCAAGAGGGTCATAGCATGTTTAGGATGTTGTCAGGTATTGCATGTAATAAACAATGCAATCCAAGTTCATGTTCTAGGTAGCTAAGCTAGAAAAAACATTAGTGAACAATCCTAACAATAAATATCACAACTATAACAATTATAGGTTGGGTCTAATCCCTCATATCCTATTTAAACCCTAAATCTAACAAATGAATCTACTCAGACATGGCTAAGTAGTTCATAGCAACAAGGTAATAATAGAAGTTCATAGACCTATTAGAGGGTGAACACTTAGGTTCTAATCACAAATATCTTTGGATCTCTCCTTTAGGTCTAGAATTCTATAACCTTTGTTAACAAATAAAGAATTAAAAGAAATAAGTAGAAGAAACTTGAATAAAACTTGTATTGTGTATATTGTGTAAAAAAGCTTATATCAAACTTATAAACACTTAGGCATATAAATATATGAGTTCATTAGGTTAAAAAACTCGTCAGGGGCATTCTTGTAAAATGTGATATCTTGGGCTTCAAGTTCGGCCAGGTCCAACTTGTCTTTCTGCTGCCTCAGTATCGATCGATAGTACAGGGTGTACACCGATCGATTATAGTCTCGATGTATCGTCCTTCGGCTAATATGTGTCGATCGATTGCACAGATTGTGCATCGATCAATGTGTAACTCTGGTGTCGACCTATGGTCTTTATCACGGGTGAACTCTTCTTTAAACTCCAAAAAGGCACCTAAAACATCACTTTTCTCCAAAATGCTTCTGAACCTGAAAACATACCTAATAAACTCCAAAACATAGATAATAGTAGTAAAAACACTCATATACCAGGGGTAAAAACGGGTAAAATCCATGGTATATCAGAAAGATTCCTTCATCATTCTTGAAATCAACGTTTGGCGGAAAATATCTTTGCGGAAAATATAATTTTGCAGTTTAGAGAAAGAAAAAAATCAAATTTATCAATTTTGACATAAAAATGTGACTTTGAGGTTTTAACGTGAGAACACTATTTTAAGATTATAGGGTTTTTAACCAGAAAATAGGATTTGCGGTTTATCAAAAAACGTGATTTTATGGTAATTTACTTTAACAAATATACAAATGTACACATGTAATCTTTGTACACATATAAACATGTACATATGTTAACATGAACATATGTACACATGTTCTCATGTACATATGTACACATGTTCACATGTATGATCAATTGTAAATCTTGATTATAATGTTTATTGAATTATTTTTAAGAGTAAGTTAATCTATTACAACTTCTGCTGATAAAATTTGGCGATGTTTTTCTCATACCAGTTATGTCATTAGACAAATCTCAAATTTTTGTAGAAAAAATCAAAACCAACACATATTATTTACAAATCAAAACTTTGTGTTTAAATGATTTGTAGTTACAAACATTTTCAGAAAATGATGTACACATGGATATTTGAAAACATGGTGATATCTTATGATATTTATTCTTAATATCTTATTTGGTTAATTTAAATCATTTGAGATTGTATTTAGGTGTTTATATTGCATTTTCATAAAAATTTGCATATTTTGAGGGCTGAAGTGCATAATCTAAAAGTTTGAGCTAAATTTGGAAGATAGATCTGAACGTCTAAGGAGTTTGGTGTCAAATTCAGAAGAAAAGAAATGTATAGAGATCTAAGATGCAAAAAAAGTAAAAGTTGGACAAAACTAACAAGAGCTGTGAAATTCGATCAAACGTTCCCCGGTGGTTGTAGACGAAATGGAACAACGGCGGCAACAAGGATGAAACAGATAGCTGATGAGTGGAGCTTTGAGACGAGGCATGACAGTGGTGGATCGTGGTTGCCATAGCTTGATGGATAGTATTTTATTATTTGAATCGCAGATACCCGCTAACCTGCAACTGTTTTTTAAGTTAAAATAGTATAAATATTTATATAATTTTAACTATAAATATTTTTTATATATTTTTATAAAATAATTAGTATATATTTATAATATTTATTTTTATTATAATTAATAATATTTGCAGTCACATGATACCTGTAAATTATGGTGGGGCTTGTATAAGATTTTTTCTTTGTAGGTTATGTGGATCGGATTTTTGAAAAAAAAATGACACAATCTACAGATTGGCTGAAACTAGGGGGTTTGAATCGCTTAAGATATAAATGGAAAACGTCTATGAATGGAGATGCAGATGAAACACAGATATAATGCAGATCATTTGTTTTGCAGATCTAAACTGCATTTGTTCTCTATCCACCGTGAAAAATGCAGACTGAAATAAATTAATAAAATATGTTAGTAACAAAATATGTAGATCTGCAAATAAATAAAGGATTGTGTTGGGCAGCATGATGGAGACAAATCTGCATGCAGTACATATGATTTTTTTCTTCAGTTTCATATTAGTTGTTTATCATTGATTTTATTTAATGATTCATTTTCAAACTAAACATTAGTTTTCTTAGGATTATAATTTTATTGTTTATTTTGTTTATTATTGTAAGCAATATTTTCTTAAACAAACTTATTTATAAATGTTATAAGACATATATTGTCTATTTATATATTACATTCTATACAAATGTTTCCTGAATATTATAATATATATATATTTAGTTTATATATCACTAATTATTTATAATTTTAAAATATTTATATAGAAATATATAATTTATAAATCAAAACTTGAATTATCTGAATAATTTTTTGAACTTTTCAAGTTTAACGTCGGTTAAATATATAAATTATAAATCAAAACTTATTATAAAAACCTGAATTAGCTGAATGTCTTTTGGATTTTTTGAGTTTAACGCCGAGTTTCAGAATTTTTTTTTTAGTTTTATGGTTTTTTCTTTTGTAATTATATTTACCTTTTATATAATATTTAAACTTTCTTTGTATTTATTAAAATAATAAAAATAATTGATTAGAA
Organism: Brassica carinata; assembly: GCA_016771965.1. Taxonomy (NCBI): domain Eukaryota; kingdom Viridiplantae; phylum Streptophyta; class Magnoliopsida; order Brassicales; family Brassicaceae; genus Brassica; species Brassica carinata. Next base: position 10,505,377 of record CM028694.1, read on the forward strand.
TTTGTACTTTTGTTATAGATATTTAATTTACAATTTTTTTAACATTTGATTAAATACACTAATTCGATAAATTTGTTTAATCAGTTAGATCTGCATTTATTTTGCATGATTATCTGCATTTGTTCTGCTTGATTTGCATTTTGAGTTTAATCTGCGTTTTCTTGATCTGCGTTTTCTTTAATTTCCACTAGTGATAGCATCATTATTGACTGGTCTTTCAAACTGGGTATCTAACTCTTAGTTTATTAATATTTGTAAAAGCAATTTATATACGATTAAAATTTAATGTTTTGAAAAATAAGTGCAACTAAAAACTCTACACTATAGAAGAAGAGTGTCTCAGAATAAGTTTGAGAGTTCATTTATAAAGATACAGTTCTCTTACTTGTTATCTTCTCTTCCTAACTTTTGTTTTTCCTAGGTTTATACAACTGTTGGTGAAGTTTGTACCATTTCTAATGGTCTTTCATTTTGACTAAAAACATCCAACAATGAAAAAAAAATCCAATAGTGCATCATTTTAAAGGAAAAAATTGAGTTTATGAATGGTATTTCCTCAAATTTGAGAGAATACTATTCACAAACTCATTTTAGTGTTAAAATTTTTTATTTATAAATTAGTTTTCAAACTTTTATATATTTTATTTTATATCTAAAGAGATTCAATATTTGTGTTTATACTTTAAAGAAACTTTTAATACTTTCATGGTACAATTATTAGTTTGTATAAATCGTTCTATTTTCTTTAGAAACTAAACTTCTATATATAATGAAGATTTTGTTCAAATAAAATTTTATTTGGATAAAATTGTAAGTTTTATAAAATAATAAGTATTTTTAGTACTATTAATAAGTTGTAATAATATACTATATTCAAAATATACTTTTTGAAAGAAAAATGAGAGAAATCATAGGAAAAAATACAAATTTATTTTGAGTTTACTTCTTTTTAATAAAAAAAATGAGGATAACTATCGGAGATACACTAGCATTTCTAATCTCATTTTATATTTCATTCTAAAATAGAATTTAGAATTTCTACTCAATAATAAAGTAAAATGGTTTTACTCCATAAATAAAATAAAACTTTTCTTTTTTTTTGTTCAATATTACATTTTTCATTTCAAAATAGAATAGATTGCTTCATTAAAGTTTTCCATTTTGGAAAAAAATAATAGTTTTACATCGAAGATATTCTTAGGTTCCAAAAAAATGAATCACAAATAAATTTTACTTAATCGAACCAATCAGAATTTTGATTTACTTCTATCCTTACATTGGACAAGCTTGAGGTTAGTCAGGTGAGTTTAACAGTGTTTTGACAGTGTTTTGAAGTTTCCACCACTGTGACATAGTTGCAATATGTTTACAACCAAAATAACTATCTAAAAATGGTAACAGATTAATAATACCAATGTTAGGCTAAACGTTCCCAAACAGTTTATAAAGAGAAAGTAGTTTTTATATAGTTGTAATAGCATAATTATCTAGCATTAAAAAAAAAGTAGAGCTTAAATCCGAGTTTTACATAAGGAAAAATACGAGTCTATCACAACATAACTTGAGAAATTAATATAACAGCAACAAACTGTTTTCTACCCCATGACCCCGTTGGCCTTGAATCTTTAGGACACTAGTTGTTAATTAAGGACACTAAAGCTTCTCTTCTTTGGCTTCTTCCATTTTCACATCAACACTTCCACTAGCTTCTCCAATGTTCTCCTCTCCCTCCAAAACATTCAGATCGACGCTTGCTCTCAAGGGTTTTGTTTCTTCGACCGAGTCCATCTCAACATTGTTTAGGTTCGGCTTGGTGTCTTCATTAGACTTGAGCTGACTAGATGGAGCCGACAGGATCTTGTTAATGTTACCAGCGATAGACTCGAGTGAACGGAAACCCTCACTCAGCTTGCCATTAGACGGCTGGTTGTTCACATATGCTTGGACAGATTCACGAGCGTTCTCATCTAAATCTTTGCACATCTGGATAAAGAGCAAATAGATTAGTGTTGAAATGATTCTAGACATTATTCTTCCACCAAATGATAAAAACGAGGATTACCTTGTTATAAAGTTGGGCTATCTCCACCCGCTCTTGGTTGTTGTCAGCAGCAGCAACCATAATTTCTTCTGAAGCTGCAACAAGATTCAGATTAGCTCTCTTTAGAACCAACAACTCGCTAATTAGAGAAACTTGTGATGGAACTTACTGATGGGCTCAGTTTTGGGAAGCGCCTGAAGCATTTCATCATCGACTTCGATAAAGCTGGCCCCCACTGTGTCAGTGACCTTTGCTTCAGCTTCTGGTTCTTCACTAGGCACAGATGATGAGCCGCCAAGTCCCTGCAACCAGAGATCCAATATAAATGACGCCGCCAAGCACAAGACATACGAATAAACGGGGGCACTGCAAAAGGACACAACATACATAATAATCCTCTGCATATTCATAATTCAACGCTTTCTCCAGAAGCAGAACTCGCTTTTTCACAAACTCAACAAGTCTTCTCTGCATGTCTCGATAGTAGAACATGGAGTTTACTTGGCCCGCATCAGCAGAAGCATTACTGTTCCCCGTAATACCACTTCCATGATTCTGGTTATTCTGTGCTCCCAGACTGGTGCTTCCACTACCATTTTGCCCTTGCAAGCCAGCTTGCTCAGCAGCAGACAAACTTATGTGAGGGAAGTTCAATTCTTTGCAGATAAGCTCTTGGATCCCCAACCCTTTGTCATCAACAATGGCTTGCCAGCGTCCGTACCCATGCCTAAAGATTTCAATTTTAAAGACAAGGAAAAGAAAACGTGAGGAAGTAAAATAAAAAATGATGAAAGAATAAAAACCATTCGGTGAGAACACAGTACTGAAGGATTCATACTTTAAAACAGCACGTATCATTATTTTGTCATGTTCCTCCTTCCAAACTTTTCCACTTCTCAGTCCAGGGAATCTTTCAAGAATGCGGTTGGGGAAAACAGGTTTCCCTGGATGATCTTCTACAAGTTTCACCTGTGTCATACGAAAGCACCAAAAATACTGAGAGTTAAGAAGATATACGCAACTCAGAATCAAAAACTGTAAAAGGCAGTTTCCTCTAGTTTTGTTCAAAGTGGCTGCAGACAGAGAAAATGAAGCAGAACATAACCACTGGATTGCACTGGGACTTTCTAAATCCTGATTTTTTTACAGTGGTTTGGACATATGTATGATTACTGACTCTTGACAAAATGGTTACACTGTATTAACTACATTGGTACAGATCAAAAAATAGCTCTGAAGGAACAGATACAAATATAGTGCTACATTCATTTTGCAATAAAAGTAAAACACAGATACATAAACTCCAACACTGTGCTTTGGTTCTCAGAAATAAAAGAGAGAAGCAAAGGATTATAGACTCACCTTCTCTTGTACAAGCATAAGAACAGCAATTCTGACTAGAACATCTTCAATTCTAAGTCCTTCCTTGGGCACACCATCTATAGACAAAGCCCATTGCAATTATATATTTAACAGGTTAACAGGAAATTCAACAATCACATTTGACAAACAGTTAAAATATCAATTATCAGTCACCTGAAAAGGTTAAAGAACTTTCGTCAATATCTTCAGCAATGTGCTTCAGGAAGAGTACTCCATATCTGAGAAATAATCATCAATTGTCAACAACAGTGATGCGTTTTTGGAAAAGACGCTGAAAAAGAGCATTAAAGAGCTGAGTCAGTAGTCAATACTCTTTTATTTCGTCATAAGTCTTCTGCTTCAAGCGAGGAACAAACTCCTTCCAGTCGTAATTTCCAACTCCAAACCTGCATATGTTTCGGCCAGACGACCAAAAAACATGTAAACCAATGTACAACACAAGCCTGAGGATATATTGATGCAAACAAACAGCCGAGTTTGTTGTGCCTAAAGGCCTTATCGTAAAAGAAGATACCTCATCAACGTCTGTACAAAAATGGCCCTTTGACTCTGGTTGAAACCGAGTACTCTAAAAGATCTCCCTTCGCCTTCCATCAACGGAGTTGGCTCCGAGTTATCTATAAACGAAAAAAAATCAATAAACTGCATCCACACTTCATATCAATAGTTTTAACTTCTTTACAGTTTCAAGAAACTGTTAATACCTCTGCCCTTTCTTCGGTATGGCCTTCTACCCGTCTGATTTCCTTGTCCCGGTGCTTCACCATCTGTTGACTCGGCTTCGTAACTTTCATCTCCATCAGAGCTCACATCTTCCAAACCAGCAAGATCATCTTCTTCGACAGATACCAACTACGGAAATAGTCAATAAAAGAATTAAAAGAAGTGTTGCTGAAAGATATGAAACGAAGCAGGCTGATCAAACGAATGTATACGGTCAGTAATTGAGATATACTACGTACACAGAGGGTGAAAACAAAACTTATTGATCACAGACAAAAACATAAGACTATAGATAGTTACTTGTGCCTCCATCAACCCCTATCAATGAATATACTTCGTTTTATTTCCATTTAATATACCGGGTGAGAGAAAAATGAAATTTAACATTTATTAAATACAGTCAACTCAAATATTATTTTTTAAATTTAGCTACGTTAGGAACTCAAAAACGAGAAAGAAACAAACCTGTTTGCGACTTCTTTTCCTCTTTCCAAGAGCATTAAGCTCCTCAGCTTGCTGCACCTCAAATTTGTCTTTTAACAACTCTTCCCAGTAACTTGCCCTTTCGCCTGCTGAAGATTTGCTTTCCGCAGCAACTCTCTGTGCCTCTAATGCGGCCGCCTCATTTTCATCTATATACTCAAAATTCGCCACCTAAACAGGAAGAAAATAAAATCTTTAAGAGTTAGCAACACTAAATAGATATTGGAAATCAATGTTTAGGGATTTCAAGTGTTTAATAATCTCGAAAGCAAATCATAAGAACCGCAACCATTGTCAAGTTATTCTAATAGAAAAAGAGGATCAAACCTTAAAAGCCTTTAAGAATCCATTCTCCTCTTCATCATCCACTGCGACCTCCTCTGCATCTACGATATCACGATCAAGCAACCTGCAGAATAGAAAACGAAGAAAAATAAAGATCGCAGAAATCTGATAATAGAACAAGAGGAAGGCGAGTGAAGAGTATATTACTTGTCTATAGCCGCATCATCATAATGAATTTTTCCGGACTTCCCTGCTTCGTCATCTTCACTAGCAAAAAGCTCCTTCGAACCATACCTGATGATGTCATCTAACTCTTCCTAAATTGCAGACAGGAATATAAAACAAATAAGACTTAGTGAAAAACAATCGAACAAATATGGACTCCCTTCTCTGGTGTTTTTCATATTTTATTTTCACGCAAACAAGTGGTGTTCTCCTTGATGTTTCTACCTTCTAATAAATCACGTGAAAAGGTACATCTTCAAGCAAGAGAATTATACCTGATTGATGTTCTGTGTTTTCAGTTTCCCAACAACAAGATGCTCTAGAACCATCTTCTTTTTAGTCAACTGCATCATCCTTTCCTCAATGGTGCCTCGGTTTATAAGTCTGTAAATCATTACCTACAGGCAAATATAAGGGTAAATTAGCAAAACAAAAGAAATACTGAAAGTGCAAATTTACACAGCTAAGGATAAAAGTTAAACCTTATTTCTTTGGCCAAGACGATGTGCTCTAGCCATAGCCTGTAGATCAGCATGAGGGTTCCAGTCACTACAGAAGCAGAAAAGACACTTCAACCATAAGTATAAAAATGTGAGCAGCTGTGAACCATGATATAAAATGTCATCCACACAGAGGCTGATGTCTACTTCACTCGCACTGTGTGCAAATAAAATTTTCTTATCAGGAGGATAACATTCCTGATTTCTCACTGTCTTAGAAATTGTATGTTCAGAAAATGTTGTTTTTCGTTTGAGAAAACCAAGTCATTTGAAAATCAGCATTGTAGATCAAATTCTCATGCAATCAACCCAGATAAGCTCCTCTAAATGCTTGACACTGTATCTATGGGAAGCGGAAAATGATATACGACGATGAGATCAAACCTGTCATATATGATTACTGTATCGGCAGTTGCAAGATTAATTCCTAAGCCACCAGCTCTTGTGGAGAGCAAAAAACAGAATCTGTTAGAGTTTATGGCATTAAACCGATCTATTCTTATTTGCCGCTCGGCTCCTCCAACCTTTCCATCGATTCGCTCATAGTTCCATTCCTGAAAAAGACAAGAAAACGAACAGCACGAATGATATGAAAGATTTTACTTAACTGCATACTAAATGAAGTAAAAGAAAGTGATAAAAGCAAGTCAGCAATAGCAATGGTAACAATAAAGGTATTTCAAGAAATACAAAACTAAATCTTCGAGGGGATAAAGAAGTTAAATTAGAGAAAGTTACTAACTTGCATATCCATAATTAGAAGAAGAAAAAAATGAGCTGATTCTGTAGTTGCCAGACGGTATTATAGAGAAAAAAAAAACAAGAACTGAAACAAAAAGTACAGGAATTCAGGTACCTTATAGGAACAATAGTCTTCAAGCAAGTCAAGCATGTGCTGGAACTGTGTGTATATGAGAACTCTGTGTCCTTGCTCTTTCAGCTTGACCATCATTTTGTCTAATAGTTGCAGCTTTCCACAAGATTCCACAAGTTTCCTATGATACAGTTAACAAGAGGTTAATGCAAAAGTTAGGACAAGACTTCAACACATAAAATCCGGCTCAAATTTTCTAGTCCATTTAGAGAAATGAAATGTTACTTGAAAGCTTCATTTGCGTCGTGAATTACTGGTTCAACACCTTCCAGCATATAAGGATGGCAGCAAACTTTTCGCAATTCCATCATTATGTTATTAAGAGAAATCTGTAACGGAATTGAACATATGCACAATCAACAGACAAATTAGAGTAGAAGTGGTTCTTACTCCAACTATGAGGTATATGGATCTGAGGAAATAAAAAGAAAACTTACTTGAGCACCTCCTTTTTTGGTCAATACTTGATAGTTACGGGACAGAATAGCCTTATAATATTCTTTTTGTTCGCTGCTTAAATCAACACGTAAAATGAGCTCCTTCTTAGGGGGCATGTCTTTCATTACGTCTTTCTTGACCCCTGTAAATTACAATACACCAGAGTTAACATCATAAAACTGTTACTTTGTCAACGATTTCTGCAGGCCGAACTTGAATAGAAAATTTTTTGGTTTGTACTTCTGAGCAAATGTGGAGCCAACATTCTGTGGAGTCTTGAAATCTGCTCCTCTTGATTAATATCTTTGAACTCCTCCTGGAACTCCTCTAAACTGCCAAACTGCAAGTATAAAAGCGCAATCAAATAAATTGTTAGCTACATAAAATTCTGTAAGAATATCAACTAATTTATCTCTGCTTATCCTTAGGCTACCTTCCCCGCGTCAAGAAAATGCATGAGCATGAAAAGTTCATCCAAGTTGTTCTGAAAAGGCACCACATAATCATTAGCCACATCAATATTTGGCCACATAAGTTATCCAATGACAAACCTGAAGTGGTGTTCCTGTCAGAAGGATACGATGGTTACTTGAATACTGTGTCAAAGAAGAGAACAGCTTTGAATCTTTATTCTTCAGTCGATGGCCTTCATCAACAATCTGAACAAGAAAATTCATACTTCATCAACAATCGGACCGTGAAAGAGAAAAGAGAGAAATAATGTCTCATTAGGGAACAAGACTTACCATGCATTCCCACTTAATTGGTTTAAGGACTGCTGTGTCTAGGTTGATCATCTCATACGATGTGAGGAGGACATCAAACTTGATTCTTTTTTGCTTGTTTTCACTACTGCTTTGTCCAGATTTCTTTTTCTTCATCTTTTGCTGACCTTTTGGGAAGTAAAACTCGTGTTCTCTAATAACGGCTCGAGCTTGCGAAGTGCCAAAATACATAACCTGACACGAAGATCATTCCATTAGCAAACAAAAATACATACCACAGAGGCACAAATGATGCATACATACCACATTCATCTGAGGGGCCCATGTGGCAAACTCTCTCTCCCAGTTCCGCAGAGTCGAGAGAGGAGCGATCACCAAATGCGGAATGAGGTTCTCCTCGAAAAGTGAAGCTAAAAGGGCAATGCTTTGAATTGTTTTGCCTACAACAAGAACAAAACATCACAACATTACCGGAACGAACACACACAAAAGCCTCTAGCGATAAATGAAAAGATCTATGCCACCAGGTGGAAAAACTGAAGAATTACCTAGCCCCATTTCATCAGCAAGGATAACATGTGTCTGCTTTGACCACGAGAAGCGCAAAAAATTAAGTCCCTCAAGCTGATACGGATGCAACAAACCTTCAACAGCAGAAAGCAATTAAGACATTGTACATCCTTACAGGTAAAGCATATGGGTTAAAGGTGATCCAAATACCTTTGAGGAACTCAGGACTATGATCAAACTGTTGAAAGTCTTTGGGATTTCTTCTATGGTCGACATCTTTACTACCTCTGCGAGTCCTAGAATTGATATCCTTGAACCTTTGGATTTCATTCTGGAAGGTTGAGATGTCTGATTCTGATTCCCAATAACACTCATCATAAGAAAGCTCTTTATACTTTACAAGATATTGTTCCTCGCCATCTTCTTCTCTATATCATAGAATAAACAAATTTCACAGTAACTAATCCTGATTCAGGAAACTCGATAGATGGAAACGTCTAACTTTATATTTCTATCGTCAAAACCTGTAGGCAAGAATCCGATCAACAGTGGTCCACTCAGGACGAATGGCGACAAAATCATCTTCGTTGTTATTGGCTGATTCCAACTTCTGACGGTGAAAGTTGTTCACCCTGGTTTTTAACCGATGATTGGTCTTATAAGCCTTCACAAATTCCTTCTCAGGCACCCTATGATAAGTTAAAGAGATATTATTTTACAAAAAGACAACCACAAACATTTAAAACAATACAAAGAAAGAAAGAAGACAAGACAAGTACACAGTACCAGGAGCAGTGAAGGTATGATAATCCCTTCCACTTGACGAGATACTGTTTCACAGAAACTTGCTTTGGTGCCGCATCGGAGGAGTCTTGTTCACCAGATATGGTAGGACGCATTTCACAGTCCAATATCTTATCCATCTCACTAAGAGGACTAACCTGCAAACATATTTTTTTTAAACATTCTCAGTGAGTTCCATGTATAGAAATAGAACATAAAACACAATAAGGAACAAAGTTACTATCTTACGCATTCAGGGCATCTCCAATTCTCAACAGAAGCATCCTTAATAGGCGGAATAAGGCATTTAGCATGATAAGCATAAGTGCATGTGTTGCAGCTTACAAGATTTGCACTTTCGCCACAAGCTTGACATGCATTTTCTTTCTGTGCATCCAGAGAAAACAAACCAAAAGAATAACGAATAAAACAGAGAAACTCCATACTAAGAAGCTTAATTAAGTAAAGAGGAGAGACAACAAACCGCGTCGGTTCTGACAATAGCCTCAACTTGCTCAAAGGTCCGGTCTTTTTTGGGAACAAAGTCATCATCATCAGACTCATCTAGGTTATAAACTGGTTTCCTGTCTGATCTTAAACGAAGCCTCTCCACTAAGCTACTCATTGTGTTCTGCACACAAAAATCTTTCCTATCAATAACCTCAAAAGCGTATAAACTTTTCAGAATTAGGGTTTCTAATGGAAGCAAAAGATCAGGGCAAACTTCGATTCCAAATCTACTGGATCGACTTTGAGAAACAAACCCACAAGACGAAGATCGAGACAAAGCTTAGTAAACCCTAACCCAAAAGAAAACCCAGAAAAAGTATCAACTTTGAGTTTTCAAATGTAAGTACTTGAACTCGTAGTAACGATTCGTTCTTGCAATTCATGGAAAAATCGAAACTTTCCAACATTTTTCAAACTCGAATTGTACGAAAACAAGCTGAGGGAAAGGGGAAGGAGATTGAGAAGTCGCAAAAAGATTAACGTTTTACAGAAGGGCGTTGTGAAGAGAAGAGAGTGAGAGAGAGAAGGAGACGGACCTTGGATTTGTTGGGATCTGTTTCAGAGGAGAAGTAATCTCCCAGAACCTGAAAATCAGACAAGACGGATTCTTACCGATAACTGTTGTTCTATTTATGTTTCGGTTTCACTTTTAGGTTTTTAATAGGTTCGGTAATTGGGGTTCCTTTTCGGATTCATGAGCTTTAATTCCTCTCGGATATTATAAAAGTTTGGGTCAGATTTAATTCGGGTTTAATCTGGCTTGGTTCAGTTCAGTTATATTTTTAAAATCCGGTTAAACCTTAAACAGTTTTATTTAGGAGGTTAATCGGGTTATCTGTTCCAAAAATATTAACTTATATTCGATTAAACTCAATATATTTCTAACCTTTTTGATAAATTTATGTATGTCTATATTGTTATTCTTCAAAATAACTTCAGGATATTTATCTAATAACCAGACGAGATTCGTTTTTCAATTATATGTAACAATATCAAACATTCAGGTGTGGAATTGATCCGAATTCATTTTTATCAAATCAGATTCGGTTCAGAATTTTTTATTTCGTTTATTGTCCAATTCTAGTTTTTAATATAAGAGAAGCAGGCCCAATAACCATATAACGAAAAAAGTAAGAGAAAATCAAAAAAAATAATTAAAAATTAACTAAATAACTATAAAATTTGGTTATAATTATGGGCACATGTTTTTTAACCTTTGTTTCCCTGTTCTTTTAGAATATCAATACAACTAAATTCACTTTGGCAAGAGAGTGATCTAATAACATGCATGATGTAAAATGAGGATTGAACTTGATATCGTTGTATGGTCGACAGGGCCAGATCTCGGCACAGCCGAATGAAACATTGGTCTTGGCCCCCAAAAATTTTAGACATTTTTTATATAGGATTAAGCCCCTAAATATTGACGTTGGTCCCCAAAATTTCTAGAGTCCTTAAGAAATGTTTCAAGCCCCCGAAATCTCAGATCCGGCCCTGATGGTCGAATTCAAGAATAGCAGAGATATCAGAAGGTGCACAGCTTGTTGTAATAGGAGTTGAATGTGAAAGAATAAGATATGTAAGTGGTTAATGAGTTATAAAGCACCAATAAAGAATTAGCCTCATTGAATAGATGGAATTCATATGTATTGAAGTATTGTACGATTTCCATTATATGGTGATACTTGCGTTGTAGGACACTATTATGTTTGTTAGAATGAGAGATTAATTAAGAGTTTTGTTGCTGAAGAATGAAGAACATGAAGAACATGAAGAGAGAGAGAGAGAGAGAGAGAGAGAGAGAGAGAGAGAGAGAGAGAGAGAGAGAGAGAGAGAGAGAGAGAGAGAGAGAGAGAGAGAGAGAGAGAGAGAGAGAGAGAGAGAGAGAGAGAGAGAGAGAGAGAGAGAGAGAGAGAGAGAGAGAGAGAGAGAGAGAGAAGAAGAAGAAGGAGAAAACATTTTCCTTAATTCATAATTTCTTACAAGAATTGTTTATTTATAGACTTATAAGAATAATAAACCAAAGAGGAGAAAATCAAAATTTGTCCAACAACTATATTTTCAAAATTTGAATATGTAGATTTTCAAAGGTCAACACTAAAACATTTCATTTATAGTCACACCTTGGTTTTAAATGGCGACCGCTCTGCTCGCCATGGCAAGTGGCGACCTCCAAAATGACTGAATACTCCATTGCTATGCAAGGTACATATGTCGACCACCTTTCCTCGCTATACATGTATACACTGAGTCGAACATTGCATCGCTATATTGTTGATAATCAAACCAAGTTGGGTTAACAAAATTTTTGTTTCAAAAATGACAATGGTTAAGTAAAATAGTATATACCATGTAATATACTCTAAAAGAAAGCCCTAATCCATCTAAAAAGTAAAAACCCCAAGTGAATGTACTATATAATAGTAACATGTCCCCTTTACTTTTTCACAAGTTCTCTTGATTTCTCTACGCTACTTGCGGCAAAAGATCTTCTTTATTTTATTGGTTTGTTTTGTTAGTTAAAGTTTTAGTGTTTAACACATCATGTTGATCACGTATAAGGCTCATAGTGTCATATATTCTTTATCGCATACCATTAATGTCTTCTCTATTCACACAAACCTCTTATGTATCACATATCATTCATTATGTTTGTTAAAGTTTATTTAATTAGCTTATGTTAAGAACCTTATGTGTTTATGTACTTAGTTTTTGTTATTATCTACGTAGCTTAACATTCTTCTTTCATTATATTTGCTAAATTTTTTGTACTTAACTTATATTCTTTGCTTCTTCTTTGAAGTTTCATCATGTCTGAGATTGGAGGATCATCCCAAGGAGACGCAACACAAGGTGGAGCATCACAACAAGGGGCATCTGAAGTTGATCCAGGACGTAAGTACGAAACATGTCTGCCTAACAATAGGAACAAGTGGGCGTGTATCTTATACAGGAAAGAAGCTAATGGAGGTATTTCACGTCTGAAACACCACTTGGTTGGAGGCAGCACAAGCGTCACGATGTGTCCAACTTGTCCCGAGCATGTGAGAGTTGAGTTGCGAGACTATGCAATCAAGAAAGCTGAGGAAAGAGCAGCTCAGACCATGCACTATGAACATGTCCTGAATGATATCGATGGTGAGGATTCTGAAGGTGAGCCTAAACAGAAAGCTAACTCTAACAAGAGGAAGAAGAGAGGTCCATTGGACAGGTATATAAATTATTTCTCTCCTTCTCGGTTTGTTAGATCATTGGACATGTATGTAACTATATGTTTTCTGTTCTTGGACAGGTATGTCACTTCAACACCTTCTGACAATTTGAAAGGAAGGGAGGACATGAAGCGTGTGTTTGGAGCTTGTGACAAAGAGCTAAGGGACAAGGTGTGTGCTGGAACAGCTAGGTAGTTCTATGATGCAGGTATTCCCTTCAATGCTGTCACCTATGACTCTTTCAAAGAGATGACAGATTTCATTGGCTAGTATGAAATGGGTTTAAAATCACCTAGTATGCATGAGCTCATAGTACCTCTCCTTCATAAGGAAGTCTCAAACACTCATACTATGCTATTTCAACACAAGAACGAATGGCTTCTAAAGGGTGCTCTATCATGTCAGATGGATGGCGTGACTCAGTGATCGAGAAGGATATAGTTAACTTCTTAGTTAACTCTCCTAAGGGCTTCGTTTTCATAAAGTCTAAGGAGGTCTTAGAAGTTGTGAAAGATGCAACAATGCTGTTCAAACTGCTTGATGAGATGGTTGAAGAGGTTAGTGAGAAGAATGTGATCCAAGTGATCACATACAATGCATCTAATTATGTGAAAGCAGGTATTGTCTATATTATTTATTTTTCTAGATTATGTTCTAAATATTTTTAATGTTAAACCAAGATTGATCATTGATCTGATGAAAAACAATTTTAAATTGCAGGGAAATTGCTAGAGGCTAAACGATCAAACCTCTACTAGACTCCTTGTGCAGCACAATGTCTTGATGTTATGCTAGAACGCATTGGGAAGTTGGAGCCGGTGAAGAATGCGTTGAAGAAGTGTATCTTCATGAATGGATACATCTATTGTGTGCCACTGGTGAACATGATTAGGAGATTCACCAATCTACACAGTCTCCATCGGCCAGCTGTAACAAGGTTTGCCACTTCGTTCATCACCATGTCTCAGTTTCACATTTAACAGTCAAACCTGAAGAAGATGGTCACATACGATGATTGGAACAAGAGCAAATGGCCAAGGGAAGCAGGGGCAAAGAAACTGAAGCACTACATTCTACAAGAAAGCTTCTAAAGGAATGTTAGCTATGCCCTCAAGCTTACTGGTCCACTAGTAAAGGTGCATAGGATGGTGGATGGTGAAAAGAAACCGGCTATGGGATACATATATGCGGCTATGGACAGAGCTAAAGAGGCTACTGCAAGGAGTTTCAAGATGAAGCAAGAGAAATATGAGAATGTGTTTGAGATCATTGATAGAAGGTGGAATTCTCAGCTTCATCAGCCTCTTCATGCAGCTGGATACTTCCTCAATCCAGCTATCCATAATGATACCTTAAGGACGTTTGTTGTGAGGAAGTTAAGACCAGTCTGTACAATTGTTTTAACAGGGTGGTCCCGCATAATGAGGTTTAAGATAAAGTGATGTTGTAGTTTGATTTGTTTAAAAAGGCAACTGGTCTCTTTGGGCATAACATGGCAATAAGACAACGAGAGATGAAAGCACCAGTTAAAAGACTCATTCATACGATTTACTTTGTTTTGCCAATCAAATTTGTGTTTATTTAGCTGATTGGTGGTCTACTTATGGATCATCAGCTCCTAATCTAAGAGACTTTGCTGTGAAAGTACTTAACTTAACTTGCAGTGCATCTGGATGTGAAAGAAACTGGGGTGTTTTTGAGCTTGTGGGTCTGTTAAATTCATCTTATTTAATAGTCAGACTGATCTTAAATTCACTAATGGTTTGTTGATCCAATTTATTATAGCTTCACAAAAAGAGAAGGAACCGTTTAGCTCAACATCGCTTGAATGACATGTTATTTGTCAAGTACAACAGAACCTTGGAGCGTCGCATGAAGAGAAGTGACGCCACTGATCCTATATGATCCTGTCTTCGAAAATGAAGATCTAACATGGTGTGCTGTGAGTGAAGCCACATGAGCTGAGGAACCTACCTACGCTACTAGAGGAACAAAAGCCTTAGCTGCTGAGAAGGGAAAAGGGATTATGCTTCTTCTTCAACTTAAACAATAGAGAAATGATATGGTTCAAGTACCTTTGTTCTATCTCTTGTTGATATTGATGAGGATGGACCAGAAATTGATTTGGAATTAGAAGCAGGTGGTTTTGGTCAAGATGAGGAATGAGAGTTTCCAGATGACTCTGAAACATAGTTTTAGAGTGTTGGTGTTATGTGTTATGCTTTGAATTGTTTTCTTTCCTAATGATTATGTTTTTGTTTTGGTTTTATGTTTTTCATTTAGTGTTTTGGCTTTATGACGTTTAAGTTATCAATAAAACTGATTTTTGGTTTTCTATTTACTATGTCTTTGCCAAAGGTTCATATCTAATCAGAGTGATTAGGTTGATTATGATTAAACTTAAATAGCAGGTTTTGAGCAAGGTAGTTGCTCGATTGGTTTGATTGAGGTTTTGACAATTAATGGAAAGTAGCTAGACTTTATGTTTATATTTAGGTAATCAGTGTTATAATCCTAGAGATGCCTAACAGTTGCTTGCATGATAATATAGAGCTCAACTTATAAGAACAAATCAATCAGCTTTCGCTTGTCTAGATTCATCTATTGACTAGATCTAATGATCTTACCAATCAGCTTGATCAATTAGAAAGTATCGATCGATTATTCTAGAGGAATATCGATTGATACACTTTTTGCACGGTCGATCGATCATTCTATAGGAATATCGATCGACGCACTCTAGCAAGCTTTGAGTGCGGGTTGAATGAATGCTCACTAAGGGTTCCACCTTTCTCTAGCAATCCTAGCTCAACTAGGATAGGTTCAGGACAAGGTTAAGTAATAACTTATATCCTAGGTCAAGGTTCTAGTTAGCTAATCTAGAGCACAAGCATTAAGAGCATCCTAATGATGAATATGACAACTTAGCAATCTATAGTTGGGGCTAATCCCTCATAACCTATTTGAACCCTAAATCTAACAATAGAACTTCTCAGACATGGCTAAGCAATGCATAACAACAATGTATATATAAAACTGCATAGATAGACAAATAGATAATAATGGAGTTCCTATCATAAATCTCTCTGGATCTTCTTTCCAACTCTAGAAATCTCTATAACCTTTTTCTGTGTAAAGCAAGAGAATAGAAAGCACACTTTGCCTTAAACACTTAGGCGAACTATATATATTAGAGTAAAAACTCGTCAGGGGTAATATTGTAATTTAGTGAAGTTTTGGGCTTTAAGTCGGCTGTCTTCTACGCGATTCACTGTCGATCAATGTCACATGATGTGCATCGATCCATTATTATCTTTAATTGTAGACCTTTCTTCGATGTCGATCGATGGCACATATTATGCATTGATCGATTATTGATTCTGAATGTCGACCTCCGGTCTGGTTTGATAGTCAGCTCGGGTGAAATCTCTTTTATGCTCCAAAAACATCACTTCGTTCCAAAACACTCCTGAACCTGAAAACATACCTAATAGACTCCAAAACATAATAATTATATCTTAAAACACCTATATACCATGGCTAAAAGTGAGTCAAATCCATGGTATATCAACTCCCCCAGACTTACCCTTTTGCTTGTCCTCAAGCAAAACAAATAGGTAGTCTCTCTGAAAAAAGTTTGAAAACAGCAGGGACTCATATAATCTTTTAAACCTAGAATCATCATCTCTACAATGTTGCAAGCCACATCAAATATCTCCTAATTTTAGAAGCACTTTATATACCATATCCTAACTTAGCAACCAATTCATCTAGCCATCAACTTAGCAAATCTTGTCTGACTAACCCCTCTACTAACCTCATTTCTTGCATAAAATAAATGTATAGGCTTTACCTTGGGAGTATCGATCAAGGGACACATGGACTCAACTCAAACAAGTATTCTGACTAACAGGTGGCCTTCCATGATCCCCTTTTTCCCTCTTTCTCTATAATCTGAATCTTTTTATTTTCTCATTTTTACTTCAATGCCAACGAACAAATTTGTTCATCTTTTTGACAAAGAGTAGCGAATAATGAGGTCAAAGGTAATTTACCTATCCCTCGTTTCCACAATGTTTGATCATTTCTTTCTAAATTAGAATACTGTGGTCACAGGAGACACTCCTACCCCTCTACATCTTCCAGGAAATCATCTCAATCTAGGATGCTTAAAGAGAGAGAGAGAAGGGAATCAGAAACACACAGACTTTTCACCTTCCAGACTTGCAGGAGGAACCCGATCCAATGCATACCAAACCCCAAGACAAGTAGTAGTAGTCAAATTAGGTTGGAGGTCAGCTTTGGTTCCTCAAACATTCTTAGCAAGTGTGGTCATAGTTGACAGGTGATCCACTTTAGTATCTCTAATAATTCTGCAGTCACCAAATCTAAGAATGGTGTTAGAGAGTGGTTAGATAGCAAGTAAAAATTTGAAAAAGTTCATCATCCCCTTCTGAAAATAAATAAATTTATTTTTATTTTTTTATTTTATTTTATTTTATTTTTTTAAATAGTAAAAATAGTGATGAAAACTCATTAAAACACAACGTTAATAACTACCTCCCCCAGACTTAAATTACACTGTCCCAGTGTAATCAGTCTAAGATCGGTTATAAAAGCACAAAAGTAATAGTTAGATATTGAGATGTTAAGTCTAAGTTATCGTTCCTCTCTGTCTCGTGCATCGATCGATACCGACACCTTGGTATCGATCGATGTCGTTGAGACAGAAAATTCTGCATCGTGTGGGAAGGGTCTAAATCTTCTGATCTGTCAACGTTGTTCGCTCTGTTAGACAATCCAAACATATGTCAAGCAAGCAAACAGTCTCAAATCATAAAACATACAAAAAAGTCTAAGGCATAAATTCTAAAAATCCAAAACTACAAAGAAAAAGTGCATGAATATAAGGGATAGAAATGGGTGGACTAATCAGTGTCCTCGCCGGTCTCGTCGGCATCCTCTGACGAGTCATCCTGGCGCTGGCGAGACGGTGCTGCTGCTGATGGCGACCTGGCCCTGACGCTCCTCATGCTCGAGCTACGACACCTCGACACTCTAGCCCAGATGGCCCAAAGAGCGTCTACGACTACCTGCTGAAAGTCTCTATGATCGTGCATCGAGATGTCCGGTATAATCGGGAAGTCGGGGAGTGGTGCCTCTGGCAGGCCCTGAGTGGCAATGGCTCTGCGGACTCCTGGAGGTCTGCACGGTATGTCAGGGAGGCTGCAGAGGAGACGGTGGTCAGGCTGGAACCTGAGCCTATCAATCAGCCCGGCAAAGTCTGTGGTGCTCCTATGTGGCAGCTACAATAGACGTATCTGGTCCTCCCTCCTGAGACTCCAGAGACAGCTATCCTTAAGCCATCCCGGGCTCATCAAGTGTGCCTTGTATTCTAAGAAGAGTCGAGGGCGGTTGGTGATGCCCTCGTCCAGACAGATACCAATATGTATGAAGATTGGTGTCAGGAGGCTCCCTATCGTCTCCTTCTTCCGGCTCGTTCCCTTGAAGGGCTTCATCTTCAGCCCCACCAGATGCTTAGGAAAGAAGGCTCCGAGGTTAGGCTGCACTACCTCTCCGTGCTCCTCAGGCTCCCTCAAGTCAACCAAGCCATTCACTGCATAGTAAAGCAGTGTGAGCTCCTGTATTCTCGCCTTGTTGGGCTCCATCTTGTACAACAGAGTGTTGGCAAGGACCCTCATGAAGTAGCATAGGGTGGGGTGACAGATGTCCATCTGGGTGGCTGAGCCAGAGTTCCAGTAGCCTGTACCAAGTATCCCCTAAAACTCAGGTAGTCCAGGGAAGTCAGGAATGATGCTGCCAGTGGTTGTGGGGTCCTGGAACCCGTAGATGTCGCAGAGGTCAGTGATAGAGATCATGTATCTGAAACCTCTGGCGAAGAAAGACAAAATGCCGCCGCCTGCAACCCTCGCCCTCGGGTTACTATAGATGAGCTGAGTTGTGGCCATCAATTGCCTGACAAGAGAGACGTGGAGGTCATAAGGGCAAGTGGCCATGGTCATGTCGGTCAGATCCGACACGAGTCCAAGCCTCCTCATGGTAGCCAGATCGATGAACTGTGTGGGCCCAATGGAGACGTCTAGCCATGCATTGTAGAACAGGCTGTCGTAGTCGTCCCACGTGTCTGTGAGCTCACAATGGGTGCATTTGCGGCTCTTGACCTCTTCTTTTGGGTCGGTGAAGGTCGCGAAGGTAGTGATGGGAGTCTTATCATCTCGTGGCCAAGGCTCTCTCTCATCATCTCGCGGGGATGGAGATGAAGATGGATATGAAGATGGAGGATGGTTTCTGGAGGTACCAGCATGGTCGAGCCTTCTCTTCATTCTTCTCTCTCTGCGTTCTCCATGCGAACTCATCTGCAAACAAACACAAAAGAGAGTTGAAGTTAGTAAGTGTGGTCGCTATGATTGTGGGAACCGAAATTCACACCGTCAATTTTTGTTGATCGGAGGAAAGCCAAGTAAACCTAGCCTTCCCTGAAGGTCCCGGTTATTTACTGGGCCACACATGACACAATCAATATATAATAAATGGGAATGTAAAAATCGTCAGAACAAAAGATAGAGCAAAAGATCTTATTTCCGAATTCGCGTTTAAGCGTGAACAACAGGAAAGAGATCGGCTACGAGAGCTGTCGATGAGTTTGCTAGTCCAGCCGCCTAAATCTAACATAGTTGAGTCGCAGCTCGCTAGTAATAATGGAAAAAATGCCTAAGTTGCTCTAAGTGCTATGTTGCTGCTAAGATTGCTCTCAAAAGTTTCCCCCTTGCTCCTCGCCCCAAGCTCTCTTTATATACTCCTCTTAGGACGGTCTATTCCTCCTTTGGGCCGAATCTATCACGAATCGGGCTTCTACCATTTTCGTCGATCTTCATGTTTATCGGGAAACTGGACATTTATCTTCGGGAAACCTGACATTTATCTTCGGGAAACCTGACATTTATCTTCGAAACTTGACATTTATCTCTTTATGTAAAGATAAACATGGGCAGTCATGTCCATTTCGACTTGATCCTCTGGAAAGTCGTAAGTGGGCCACTTGGTCGCGTTCGGGCCTTCTGGGCCGTTGTTTTGACCGTGGACGTTTTATGATTTCACGAGAAACTAGCCTGTTATGGTACTTGTTTTGCCGAAGGAACCCCAATTCCTCATATAGTCGAAATGAATGGTGTTTTTAGAATAATCGTGATCGTTTTATACGATGAATCGAAATCCATTCGTCAACCGAACCTTTGTGGTCTTCCGAAGCCTTCCCGATCTATTCCGACCAAAACGAAATTAGGTTCTTAGGTTTCACGTCTTCAAGGAGTTGAACGGTGAGTCTTCGAGCAAAGATGCAAAACGCGGAATTCGACTAGTTGTCGACAGCTTTATGGGAAAAGGTCGCACTGTCGAGTAGTCCGCGACGCAGGCACTTTCGGGACCTGGACACGGATGCTCGCGCCATCCATGGTCAGCACGACGTGCCGACGCCATCGCCGACCAGCATCGGCGAAGCCGGCGCCGGGCGCCGACCAAAAGGGTAAGCTGGCACCAGCTACTGACCGCATCGAAAGCCGGGCGCCGCTTCAGACCAGGGCGTAAGTTGGCGGCGTTCGACCGCACGGCGAAGCTAGCCGGCGCCAGACTGCTGGCGAAGTATGCCGCCGGACCGGCATCGGCGAAGCCGACGCCAGCCGGGACTACTGGGCGAAGAGGCCGCTCCGACCAGCATCGGCGAAGCCAGCTGCTACCGGCCAGGTCGGCGTACCGCCAGCACCCGGGCTAGCTGCTGCTCCCGCTGGTGTCCGGACTACGATGCGATCATCCCTTCCGGCGTTTACGTCGAGTAACTAGTTTTTCTTGGTTTTATTCGTCACTTGATTCCTTCCAAGGACTTTCGGGCGTTGATTGCGTCTTTGACCGATTTTGACCCCTATAGTTAGCCCCCCAGCTAGCTAGGACCGTGGTTTTTTGGTAACAGGTCCTAGCTCGCGGTATAGCTAGATAGGAAGGTGTGGAGACGCAATCGTTTGCCGAAAGTCAGAGTAAATAGTAACTTTTCCTTCTTCATAAAGATGGAGTAAGAATTTTTAGTCATTCTTACTTTATCACAAGAATTTCACCCTCTAAAGTCTCTTTCTCAAGAAAAGATGTCTTCAAGATCAAGATCCTCTAAGAAGAATTCTTCTTCTCATTCATCTTCGGGTGATTCTCCCGTCGACGAAGTTGTTGCTCCAAAGCACGAGGAAAGAGTTGAGGAAGATGCAAGGGAGGCATACTACAAAGCGTTATGTGGCTCGTCTACGCCCCCGCGGGACATCCCTATCCCCAGGAGACCTCTGAGGGCACCGGGCGCATCCTTCTCACCAAGCATGGTCTCTCCCGAGTACCTCACGATTCTTCGAAACTTTTACCAAGTTCCGAGTGGGGTTACGTTCCGGATCCCGACCGATGGCGAGAGTGCAAGGAATCCTCCGCAGGGCTTCTTTACTTGTTATGAAGCCTTTCTCGTGTACTGCCGCATGTGGTTCCTGATCCCCGGTGCCATTGTCCGGCCGTCGTTTCAAGATTTCGATCAGCCAGCTCACTGTCCGTCCTTGGAGAGTTGGCATTTATCTCTTTATGTAAAGATAAACATGGGCAGTCATGTCCATTTCGACTTGATCCTACGGAAAGTCGTAGAGTAAGGCCACTTGGCGTTCGGACTTACGGGCGTTGTTTTGACCGTGGGCGTTTTATGATTTCACGAGAAACTAGCCTGTTATGGTACTTGTTTTGCGAAGGAACCCCAATTCCTCATATAGTGAAATGAATGGTGTTTTAGAATAATCGTGATCGTTTTATCGATGAATCGAAATCCATTCGTCAACCAACCTTTGTGGTCTTCGAAGCCTTCCGATCTATTCGACCAAAGCGAAATTAGGTTCTTAGGTTTCCGTCTTCAAGGAGTTGAGCGGTGAGTCTTGAGCAAAGATGCAAAGCGCGAATCGACTAGTTGTCAGAACGAGTTTTCTGGGAAAAGGTACTTTGTCGAGTAGTCGCGAACTTTCGGGACTGGACCGGGATGCTCGCGCCAGCATCAATGGTCAACGGACGTGCAGCGCCATCGCCGGGACCAGCAGGCGACGTACGCCGGCGCCGGGACCGATCTTGGCGCTAGCACCAGCTGGACCGGACGCGAAGCAAGCCGGCGCCGGCGCCAAGGACCAGCGAGCGGGCGCCGGTGCGAAGACGACGCGAGCGAAGCGGCGCCAGGATAGCAGCGGCGACTGGCGCCGGCGCCCGGAGACGAACCAGGCGGCCGGCTACAGCGCCGGGACCAGCGCTGGAGTGGCGCGGCGCCCGGGCAAACCAGGCGAAGCGCCGGCGCCGAGGGCAGGCGGCGTCTCAGCGCCAACACCGGGCTAGGCGTTGGCTGCTCTGCTGGTGTCGGGACTACGATCACGATCATCCGCCGGCGTTTACGTCGAGTAACTAGTTTTCTTGGTTTTATTCGTCACTTGATTCCTTCCGAGGACTTTCGGTGATTCGTCTTTGACCGATTTTGACCCTATAGTTAGCCCCGGCTAGCTAGGACCGTGGTTTTTGGTAACAGGTCCTAGCTCGCGTTATATTAGATAGGAAGGTGTGGACGCAATGTCGTTTGCCGAAAGTCGAGTAAATAGTAACTTTTCCTTCTTCATAAAGATGGAGTAAAATTTTTAGTCATTCTTACTTTATCACAAAATTTCACCCTCTAAAGTCTCTTTCTCAAGAAAAGATGTCTTCAAGATCAAGATCCTCTAAGAAGAATTCTTCTTCTCATTCATCTTCGTGATTCTCCGTCGACGGCTGTTGTTGCTCAGCCAGGAAAGAGTTTGAGCAAGGGCATATACAAAGCTGCGTGGCCTGCCTACGCCTCCATCTCTATCCTCAGGACCTCTCGAGGGCACCGGGCGATCCTTCTACCAAGCATGGTCTCTCCCAGAAATTATTCATTCTTCAAACTTTTACCAAGTTCCGAGTGGTTACGCTCCGATCCCGACCGATGGCGAGTGCAAGGAATCCTCCGCGGGGCTTCTTTACTTGTTATGAAGCCTTTCGTGTACGCATGTGGTTCCTGATCCCGGTGCCATTGTCCGGCCGTCGTTTCAAGATTCGATCAGCCAGCTCACTGTCCCGCCCTTGAGAGTTGGTTTGCTGCGTTGGTCTCGAAGACAGCTAGGTATGACCTTAAACCTCTGAGACTTTGAGGATTTTGCATCTAAGCCAACGGGATCGGAAGGTTCGCTCCATGATCCCAGGAAGAATATGGCCATATTTGACTACTTCAACCCCAAATCGTGGTTCGAAGCTTCTTCTTTGTCGAATAGGCGAGTCCGTTGAGGAAAGCTGCCTTCACCTATTCCCTCGAGTGGAACTTCAATCGCGGTAATACGACTAATTCTGTTTTTCGTTTTCGTACTTCGAACGTGCATGAAGATAAAACTTTTGTTTATCGTGGAGTGAACAGGGTTGTTGCGCACACTCATGCTGATCTTTTCGTCAAACGAGATCTTCTTCGGGAAAGGTCGCTCTTCTGGAGTACCTTTTCCGTTGAGCAGATTCGAAATGCGTTGGAGCTCCATCGATCCCGAGTCATTCTTCAGCCTTCCGATGTTCCATGTGATGTCGAGCCAATTGCTGTCTTGCCTGTTCGGAGGCGGAGACATAGGTCTCGGAAAGGCAAAGAGGTCGAATGCGAGACAGTCTCGGGAGATCCTTCGCTGTTAGGAGGAGACCCCAGCTTTGTTCCGGGGGAAGGGGGTGGAACTAGCGAGTTTCTCCTGCCTAGCAACTTTTTCAATGGTCTCCCTCCGGCGTTTACTACCGATGAGTCGTTCGAGGAGGAAGCGAAGAAGAATGTGTTTGCCGAGGGTTCTCGTCTAATCAATGAGGTTTGTCCTTTGAACTTTGATCATATATATTACTATTGTTGCATATATATTTTTCTGATCCTAAGTTCGTACAGGGAATGAGGGTGTTCGGAGCGGCGCTTGATGGAAGCTTTCGAGGATCTAGGATCTCTCGCTTCAAAGCCGAGGAAGCCGAACGTGAACTCTTCCGTTTCCGGAAAGAGGTTGAGGAACAAAGCCGGAAGCAGGCCGAACTTCATTCTCGAGCCCTCGTGCGTGCGGAAAGGAGAGGAAGGAGAACGATCGTTTCCGAGATGGTGCGGAGGGCTGAATCGTTTGCCACCGAGTTCGAGAGCTTGAAGGAAGCTCAAGAGTCTGTGGGTGATTTCCGCAAGTGTCGGGGTTCGGTTGCTAACCTTTACAAGTCGCAGAACCCGGACTTCTCCTTCTCTTCTGAGATCGCTGAGATGAAAGGTCTCATGAGCGAATGCGCTCATGCTGAATCCTTGGTTCCTCCGATCGAGGAAGGATCCGGAAGCTTTGGGACCCCATCGAGGTTTTGAAGGACATGGTGGAGACCGGAGCAGGTGGAAACGCGAAAGGCGTAGATGAAGAAGTTGACCAGCCCGTGGATTCGTTCGGGATCTCCATGTCCGGATTCCTTGACCTCGATTACTGAGGATCATTGGGATTGTATCCCTTTATCTTGATGGTTGTATGCTTGGCCGGGTGTGGCCGTTTATTTGTATATTCCGCGACCGTAGGAGGTCGCGATAACTTTGTTGGTGGCTTTGAATCCCTGCCGTTTCCGCGGCTTAAATATATATTATGTGTAGATTTTGCAGAAATTTACCTTGTGATTTGATTTATACTTTCGTCAGGTGTAGAGGGTAGAATTCGAGTAGTCACTTCGTATTCTAACTCTTATTTTGTCGCTAGGTCCGTATACTACTTTGTAGCGAGTGTTTCAGGTGTTAACGATGAGAGACATGTTTTTGGATCTCAGATTCGGTGTTGATACTATGTCTCGAGATGTTAAGATCCAGCAAGGCTGGGTTTAGGGCAAGACCTAGCGTACTCTCAGCTTTAAGGCTATGCGATGACTGATCGGCTTTCGTTTTGCCCGTTAGTGATTTCTTCCTGATTCTTCCTGATTAAAGTCCGCGACTTGGCGCCGGCTTATGCGACTTGTGTAGTCAGAATCGAGCTATCTCCAGAGAATATCCGAGTGCTAAACCAAAATTTCGATTTTCAGATAAATACGCTATGATATCCTTGTCGGATGTAAGAGGACCTTATTCTTGCGAAAGGTCTGATTACAGATTTGTATTAGTGAAACGTTTTTGTGTTCGTCCGTTGGGGCCAATCGACGGGCGTTTGTTATTTTTTGAAGTCGCAGGTGGACTGTTTTGACGGATGATGCGATTTTGATACCTTTGGGAAATTGCGGCGTCTCGCGTTTCCCGAAGATATGATTTTCGTTTTCGAAGTTTTTATCGTTCTTGTATTAAATGCGCATTGAAAGATCGATAGAAAGAACTTTACTGAAAAAGTTTGAAAATTTGAATACATGTCGGGGTATTTCCGTCTTTGTGGGAGTATAGAGTATCGTACCCTCCCCTTTGGTGAGGGGATAGCTGAACTTCGCCGGGTTTTGACGGCTGCCTACGTACCTCTTCGAGGATCAAGCCATCTCGTAGTTCTGATTGTTGCTGCGGACGTTTTACTCGGGTGTTGCCATTCCGATCGTACTAGCGGATCAGTGGTCGTGCGGGGGTTGAGTTATGCGCTTTACGGCAATGGAATCGGAGACTTTGTCGCTGTCTTGAATCGTTACTGTTTGGATGATTACGGATCATCTTTTTCGAAGTTTTCGTGAATGTTATGTGATTCCTTTGATCGTTCGGGTTAGCGCGGGGGTGTTCCAATCTTTTCGCAGTTTGTGCTCGGCTAGAAGCGAGTCTCGACTGTTCGACTCCCAGTTACTGCTGTTTGGTTGGAGTCGGAAATTTGATGCCGAGTGATATGTGGACGGTACTGCCTTCATGGAGTTGATCCAAGGGGTTCCCATGATTGCATTGTAGATGGCGGGTTATCGACTACCGCGTACTCGGCGATCTTTGTAACTTCCTTAGCCATGACCGGGAGCTTGATGCTCCTGAGGGTCATGGAGGTGACGCCCGAAAACCCAGTCAAAGGTTTTGGCTCTGGGATGACTTCCCTAAGTGAGATGTTCATCCTGTAGAGGGTGTCGCGGAAGATGATGTTGACCGTACTTCCTGAATCGACAAGGATGCGGCCGACTTGAGATCCTAGATCACCAGGTCAATAACTAGAGGATCGTAATGAGGTTTGTCGATTCTGACTGTTTCTTGTTCCTCGAAAACGATCGTGTGGTTGGGAGTGTTTCTTTCCGGAAGCCAGTTGGAACTTGTCTCGGTTTTTCGCCCGTAGGCTTTGATCGACGAGACTGAGTCTTGATAGAACTGCGACCCTCCGATAATCATATTTATCCTCTGGCGACTGCTGTTGTTCTCCTGGTCGTCCTGTCTCCTTCCGCGCTTCTCACCCGATTGACTTTCAGGCGCGTGGTTCTCGGAGACGGTCTTGTCGGTTTTAGGCGGTCGGACTCGAGAGCAAGTCTTTTATACTCTTTAACCTTCGATAGTTAGCGAGTTTCGTTTTGGCGCGAAACCTTGCGGTTCAGCGGTGGAGTGACCTCTGGTGTCGTGGAACTCGCAGTAGGAATTATCCTTGTACTGGTTCCTGACCCAGGTGTTTCTAGAGGTTTTGCCCTGCTATAAGTTGATGGCGTAGTTATGTTCGCCTTGGACGTCTTCCCTTTCGTGATGGACGTACTTGTCGTTACGAGAGGGTTTCTTCTTTGAGGGCGTTTTCTGCGGTCCATGATTTTGCGATAGGACTCTCATCTCTTCCTCCATGACGATGAAGTCCGTTGCCTTGTGGAGGGTATCATGGATCGTCCGTTGTTTTTCCAGCAATATTCACTTTCGGAACTTCGACTTGTACTAGAGAGAACCATTCGAGCGCGGCGCCCCTGGGATTCTCGACAAAGAGAAGGCAGTGGCTGGCGTCTTGTTCACGCTCCGGGAGTTTGCATCTTCCCATCACGATCTGGAAGGACTATAAGTGTGCCTTTGGATTTGTGGTACCGTCGTAGACGGGAATTCTGATCTTCCCAAGGTCCGAGACGTGTGTTCCTGTGATCCGAGGGGTGAATGGCGTTTTCTTCCTCGAGAAGTCTATCGATCTCGGGAGCGGCACTAGTTGCCTGGTGAATTTGTGATTTCACCGCTTTTACCTCGGTTACTGTTTTTGCGAGAGACTTGAGGAAATCGTGGATCTCGTTATCGCTACCTGCATTCTTCCGAGCTTGTCGGCGCTGGTTACGATTGATCCGAGTTTGATCCTCCGCCAGTTCTTCCTGTTCTATCCTGTAGAGGTCTTCTTCCTCTTCTGTCATGGGTTTTTTGAAGGACACCGACTGTCGGGCAGACTGACTTCGGATCCTTCTAGGATGAAGCGTTATCGTCCGAATGATCGGATCGGTCGCTAATGTCCAAGTCAATTCGTTCGACGTCGTTTTCTTCGTTGTCCCCAGCGGGAGGTGGAAGATTCTCCGTAGTCGGTTGCGCACCCGGTTGGAGAGATTCGTCAGGGTTTTGGCCTGAGGAAGTCTTGTCCGCGCGTGCAGCTTGATTCCCCGGAGTCTCGAAATCGAGTCTTCTGCCGCTGCGGGCTCTTGTGATCCCTCGTGGGGCCTTGCTCTTAGCCTTCGCCGTTAAGGTTTCCACCTGTTTTGCGAGAGAGGCCACGAGTTTTCCTTGTTCGTCCGCCTGTTTCTGAGTGTAGGCGAACATTTCTTTCATCTGGTACAGTATCGTGGTGTCGGCGTTGTCAGCGGTGGTCGCCATATCAGATCGAGCGTGTGTGGTTGCGAGTGAGATAGATCCGTACCCCCTTTCCTTCTAGCGCCAAACTATGGGAACCGAAATTCACCTTTATCAAGTTACGTTGATCGGAGGAAAGCGAAGTAAACCTCGCCTTCCCTGAAGGTCTCGGTTATCTGCTGGGCCACACACAACACAATCAATATATAATAAATGAGAATGTAAAAATCGTAAGAACAAAAGATAGAGCAAAAGATCTTATTTCCGAATTCGCGTTTAAGCGTGAACAACAGAAAGCGAAGCCGCACGGGCGCCGGGACCAACAGGCGAGCTGGCGCCGGCGCCGGGACCAACGCAGGCGAGCTGGCGCCGGCGCCGGGACCAACAGGCGAGCTGGCGCCGGCGCCGGGGCTGTGGCAGCTCTGCTGGTGTCGGGACTACGATCGCGATCATCCCTTCCGGCATTTCGTCGAGTAACTAGTTTTCTTGGTTTTATTCGTCACTTGATTCCTTCCAAGGACTTTTGCGCGTTGATTGCGTCTTTGACCGATTTTGACCCCAACTATGATCGGTATCGATCGATTTTTACAATGATGGTCATCGATTTTTACAATGCTGGTCATCGATCGATAAGACGACATCGACTGATACGGCACATTCTCTGTCGATCGATATCGAGTCGTGAACCCTGCAAAAATCACTCAAATCGCTTTTTCAAGGCACAAATGATACATTGTTTAGTTCGTTAACCCTATTCTATCACTCTAGCTACCTAAATCATCCAAAATCGATCCTAATAATGTGTTCTAGTTCATTCCAAAACTCAACTCTATAATATCCCAAAAATAAAGAATTTTGAAGTCATACCTTGTAGATCTGTTGAATAAATGAACTAAACAGATAGAGAGGTGAAAAACGAGTGGATTGGGGCAAAAAAAATTGAAGAGATCCCGTCAGGAATCGAGAGAGAAAGGGGAGATTTTGTTTTCGCTAGGGTTTTGCGATTTGTGGTAGAAAGAGGCGGGTATCGAGTTAAATGAGGCTTGCCCTCGACAACTCCGCATCGGTCGATGCAGATGTTGCTGCATCGATCGATATTTAAGCATCTTTTTGTTTTTGTTTTTGTTTTTAGCATTACTTTAGGTCTGACTTATTCAGTGGTAGGAAAGCTCAAACGCAAAGGCCTGTTATTTGGCAGTTTAGCCCAATAGTGTTTCACACGTTGTCCATTCACTGCAAATTCTTCTTATTTGTCATTCATCAGTGTTATGGCTCCGTAAGGTTGGACATCCATTACTGTGAAAGGACCCAACCAACGAGATCTGAGTTTTCCGGCAAACAATGTAAGTCGAGAGTTATATAACAACACCTGATCATTTGGTTCGAAATGCCTAGAAATGATCTTTTGTAGGCTAAGTGTCTGATCTCGTCTAGTTCATTAAGCTAGATGAGTCTCCTTTCGGCAGCTAGTTTAATGTCGAAATTGAGTAATTTAATAGCCAAGCTGCCTTGTGCTCTAGCTCAACTGGCAGGTGACAAGATTTTCTGTATAGCAAATGAAATGGGTTTTTTCCCTCGCGGCGTTTTTAATGCATTCCTATAAGCCCAAAGTGCATTGTCTAATCTCCTAGACCAATCTTTCCTTGAGATTCCTACAGTCTTTTCCAAAATCTCTTTGATCTGCCGGTTTGAGACTTCTACTTGTCCGCTCGTTTGCGGGTGATAGGGCGTAGCTACTCTGTGGTGAACTCCATTTTTCTTAAGTAACTTGTCGACAATTTTATTGATAAAGTGGGAGCCACCATCGCTTATGACTACATGAGGAACTCCAAATCTAGGAAAAATTATGCTCTTAAAAAGTTTTACGACTACGGATGCATCGTTTGTTGGGGAAACAACCGCTTCAACCCATTTGGACACGTAATCTACAGCAACTAGGGTATATTTGTTTCCATACGAGGAAGGGAAAGGACCCATGAAGTCTATCCCCCAGCAATCAAAGACTTCTACTTCTAGAATAAATTTCTGTTCCATTTCGTGTCTTTACTGATTTTTCCTCTTCATTAGCATCTATGGCATTTTGCTATATAGGCATGTGCATCGCGAAACATTGTTGGCCACTAAAATCCTACTTGAAGGACTTTAGATAACATTTTAAACATTGCAAATGTCCAGCATAATCAGATCCATGGCATTGGAATATAATATCCGGGATTTCAGTTTCAGCGACACAACGCCTATATATCCATCAGAGCAATGTTCGTAGAGGTATGGTTCATCCCAGTGGTATCGCCTAACTTCTCTCAAGAGATTCTTCCTTGCATTACCCTTGAGTTCTTCCGGTTCCACGTCAGCAGCAGAATAGTTTACTATATCAGTGTACCAAGGTCTATTTCTTAGATTGCCGTTGACAGCGTGCACCTCCCGACTGAAACTTCTATCCCTAGGAGAGCCGTATTCAGTGTTCAAGGCGTTACGGGCTACGCTTACTGTTATATCAATGGCAATTGTCACTGGAATAGTGTTTTGGTCTTGACTATCCGGAGTGTCGATTGAAATATTGTCATTGATGTCGATCAATGAATCTTCAGATGCGAGAGATACTTGACCGATGAATGATGAGTCCGTACAATAGACATTCTCTGTTGGTAAGAAATCGTCGATCGGAACGTCATCTTCCACTCGTATTCGGGAAAGGTGATCCGCAACACCATTATCTACTCCTATTTTATCTTTAAATTCCATATCGAATTCTTGGAGAAGAAGTATCCATCGAATAAGTCGTGGTTTTGCATCCTTTTTCTGCATGAGATATTTTATTGCTGCGTGATCAGTGTGAACGACGACTTTCGAACCAACCATGTATGTTCGAAATTTTTCAAATGCGTAAACGACGGCAAGCAATTCCTTTTCCGTGGTCCCATAATTTGTCTGAGAATCTTCCAGAGTTCGACTAGTATAATAGGTAGTGTGGAGCTTTTTGTCTCTCTGTTGATCTAGAACTGCTCCCACAGCGAAATCGCTCGCGTCGCACAGTATTTCAAAAGGGAGATTCCAGTCAGGGGCTTGTACAATGGGGGCTGATATTAAAGCTTTCTTTATTTCTTCAAAAGCTTTAAGACATTCGGGAGTGAAGTCAAACTTGACTTCTTTGCATAACAGGGCTGTGAGAGGTCTGACAATTTTGCTGAAATCCTTTATGAACCTCCTGTAAAATCCAACGTGTCCAAGAAAGCTTCTTACGTCTTTTACGTTGGTGGGTGATGGTGAACCAGTCATTACCTCTATCTTAGCTCGATCTACTTCTATGCCAGCAGCAGATACTTTATCTCCGAGAACGATTCCATCGTTAACCATGAAATAGCATTTTTCCCAATTCAGAACAAGGTTCTTTTCTTCGCATCTTTCTAATACCTTGCATAGATTATCGAGGAAATTTTTAAAACTAGATCCATACACTGAGAAATCATCCATGAAAACTTCCATGAAATATTCTATCATATATGTAAAGATTGACATCATACATCGTTGGAAGGTAGCAGGAGCATTACAAAGACCAAACGGCATTCATCGATACGCGAACGTTCCATAAGAGCATGTAAAGGTTGTCATCTCTTGATCATCTGGATGTATAGGGATTTGAAAGAATCCGGATATCCATCGAGAAAACAATAATATTGATGATTTGCCAATCTCTCCAACATTTGATCAATGAATGGTAGAGGAAAATGATCCTTTCGGGTGGGAACATTTAGTTTCCTATAGTCGATACACATCCTATGTTCAGTAACGGTTCTCATAAGGATGAGTTCATCTTTATCATTCTTAACAAATGTAACGCCTCCTTTCTTAGGGACAACATGCACAGGAATTACCCAATTACTGTCTGAAATCGGGTAGATGACACCAGCATCTAAGAGTTTGATAATTTCTTTCGTAACCACTTCTTTCAGATTTGGGTTAAGCCTCCTCTGCTGTTCTATTGATGACTTGGATTCATCCTCCAGGTGAATATGATGCATGCATAAGTCAGGGGAGATACCTGGGATGTCCTCGAGAGAGTATCCGAGAGCTTTCCTATACTTGTGCATTTTATTTAGTAATATAGGGAGTTCCCCATTAGTTAGGTTGGCGTTGACAATCACGGGATAAGAATTGTTATAAAGAAAAGCGTACTTAAGTCCGGCAGGCAACTGTTTCAGCTCGACCTTTGGTGCATTTTCTGCGCTCAAATTGTCTAAATAGGACGGTTGTCGATCGACGGTGTGATGTAGATATCGATCGACATTTATCTCCGACTCATCATCCTCTTTGTTATCAACACTTGCGATCTCCATGCTTGCATCCATTAATCGTGTGTAATCGTTATCTATGATGAACATTCTTTTTCAGTGAGGTTGAGAGCGTTTTCTAAGGGATCATCTGAGCATAAATCCACAAAAGATTCTTACGCTAACTCGGGAATATTATCCACATAGGAACCTGATTATCGATTAAAGGACGTTTCATCAATCTTTCCATATCAAACGTCATTGGGATATCTCCAATGTTTAAACATATCCGGCCTTCCTTGACGTCGATGATTGCGCTAGCCGTAGCTAGGAACGGTCTTCATAGAATGAGGGGGTCTTTTGGTTCATGCTCATAATGCAGCACAACGAAGTCCGTTGGCACGTGACAACCATTAATTTATATAGGTATGTCCTCAAGTATCACTTATGGTACTCTAACAGATCTATCAGCCAGAACCAAGGTGATTGGAGTTAGTTTAAACTCATTATATCCGAGGGATATCGCAACAGAGTGCAGCATTAGATTGACACTGGCGCCAAGATCACAAAGGGATCTGGGAAAATGACTATTTTGGATAATGCAATCGAGTACAAAGCTGCCAAGGTCAGGTCTTTTAATCGGGGTTTCGCCTCGGATCATAGCACTTACTTCTTCGGAAATCATCATGACACTGTGCTCCCCGGTTGGAAAACTTTTAGACACCATTTCTTTTACATACTTCTTTATAGTGGGCGAGATTTTGATGGCATCACCCAGTGCCATTTCTACCGTGATCTTATCAAACGCTTTCTTGCAGATTGCTTTATCCAATTCTCGCTTAGTTTGCGACTTATTGGGAGGAAAGGGAGGTAGAGTTCTATACACTCTTTCTAGCACAGGTTTGGATGGTGCTGTCGATTTTTCCACATTGGGAGTAGGTTGTCGATCGACATTAGTTTTCTTATGTCGATCAATTTCTACCTCTTCTTCCGATTCTTCGCTTTCTTCATCGAGGTTGATTGGTACCTTCTCATCCTTTTTAGTTTTATCGGTTTTGTCTTTTTCATGAGAAGGTTCCGGACTTGGATCAATATCATCAAGAAGTATCGGATGGGATCTACTCTTGCCAGTCTCCACGGTTTCAGAGAGTTTGTCTGTAGAAGTGTTTTCTTTTGTGCCTGGAGTAAGGCATTTTCCGCTTCACATGAGTACGGCACTGACGTGACGTCTTGAGTTCGCATCAGTTCTCCCAGGAAGACGTCCCATTTCTCTTTTAATAGCAGTCGCATTTTCTGCCACTTGACCCTCTAATCTCTTAATTTGTTCTCTTAGAGCAATCAAATTTCTTTAACAGCTCACTGTGGACAATGTTTATTTTTTCGTTTGGGTCATTTGCCATTCTTCGATTTCCCGTGAAGGCTTGGTTCAATCTAAATCTGTCTCTGCCTTGGCGTGATCCGACGATAGCATCGTAATTTTGGGCAAAGCTATCAATGTTGGGACTAAGATGCTGATCTCTTGGGCTAGTTTCGCTTTTGGAGTTGATCTGTTCTTCAAGAGCATCATCATCCAATTGGGATATTCCAAATTGGTTTTGCTCTGCTAAGAAAGAATGAAGTGATTCTAAGGATTCTTTAATCTCTGATATCTGTGGTCCGTCCACGGAATCAATTCCTCTTTCTCTTTCTACGTCCATCATCTCGTAAGATCTACCCGTTGCTACGTTTTTGATTAACCGTTTTGCTTCTTCACGTCTCCTGGTGATGAAACTTCCTTCACTTGCAGTGTCAAGCGTAATCTGGTAATGCAAGCTAACACCTCCGTAAAAGATGATAATCAGTTGTGGTTCTGACTAACCATGGTGGGGACACTCGAGTTGGAAACCTTCGAATCTTCCCCAAACGTTTTTGAATGACTCTCATGGATCTTGGCGGAATGTAGAAATTTTCTTTCTCCGCGTCGGTAGCGTGCATCATCGAAAAAGTTATTAATGAATGCACTCCTGATTCCCTTCCAGCAGGTTATAGACCTGTGAAGGCTTTGTTGACACTGGCTGTTACCGTTCCTTTCTTGATCTTGGCTGATGGATATTCATAATTTAAATTTCATTCATTTTAAACTATCTAATGGGCTCCATTGACTAGATTTTTACAGAGTCAGATCCAAGTGTGGCCCGAGATGTTACCCCTGAAACAAGGATACCAATGGGATATGGTGTTGTAGTCGGATACCAAGGAAGAAGTGAGACCATGAAGAAATTGAAAAGACATGTGAGTGTATATCTAAGAATCATCTTTGATATTTCAGAAACAAAAGTTATCCCTCACGAATCCCACCAAGTGCCTCATGCCTCCACTGGAACTATTCCTTTTCTGAAGAGTGATGGAAGAGAGCGAGAGCAAAAGAAGAGTGTGGGTAAAAAAAAGATTCCAGCTTTTTATTTCTTTGAGATTCTCATTATGATGATCAGTTGAGATGATGTGTGGAAAATAATAACCAACGAGTTTTTAAGTTCAAATACACAGTCGTACACTAAGTAAAATTTCAAGTTTCTTTGTAACACTTTGAATTTATCTTGGGTAAAAAGTATATAATAGATATTAAAAGAGTATTATTATGACTTTTATCTTTTTTGTTGAACGGAAACAAAAAAGTGAACATGATTCTTAAGAATGAGCCATTTTTATGATAATTACACCACACTACTATAGATTTCAATTGCGGCAACCCTTGCAGTGATATGTCGGGAGGCGGGAGGCACATGTGTTTCTTCCTAGATTCTATCACCGCACATGTTCAGGTTTCTTTAGGCAGATGCACTGTTGAGGAAGGACCAGTGCCAACAACAGAGCATACAGTCAAGAAGGCACGCAATGATTATCTTGATCAAGTTTGTGAGTTTATGATACTGCTATTTACTTGCAGGCTTTGGTATCTATTAGCTGCTACGTTTTCAAATTATTCGAACAAAAATGTCTACCTTAAACATATTCCAGTCGTATGGAATTATTTTTAATGCTATTTTTGGTCAATTTGTAACACAATAGAAACCAACGTTTTAAAACAAAACAATGTGTCTTCCTCCAAAAGTCGTATCAGGTTATCTCAACAAGATACATAACCACACATCACTCCGGACTCTGCAAGGCGATACTTCGAGTTTTAAAAGTTACTGATCTTAAATAGACGAGAGTTTTGCAGATAATCAGCCATTTTCCCCTTACATTTTCACATCCCGTTCTCCAAAATGTTACGAATAGCTAAATAATTTAGATCCTCATTACATAAACAGAGACAGAGACTGGACCAAAGAAATCGTTTGTTGTTCAAGAGCATCATCATCCAATTGGGATATTCCAAATTGGTTTTGCTCTGCTAAGAAAGAATGAAGTGATTCTAAGGATTCTTTAATCTCGATATCTGTGGTCCGTCCCACGGAATCAATTCCTCTTTCTCTTTCTACGTCCATCATCTCGTAAGATCTACCCGTTGCTACGTTTTTGATTAACCGTTTTGCTTCTTCACGTCTCCTGGTGATGAAACTTCCTTCACTTGCAGTGTCAAGCGTAATCTGGTAATGCAAGCTAACACCTCCGTAAAAGATGATAATCAGTTGTGGTTCTGACTAACCATGGTGGGGACACTCGAGTTGGAAACCTTCGAATCTTCCCCAAACGTTTTTGAATGACTCTCATGGATCTTGGCGGAATGTAGAAATTTTCTTTCTCACGTCCCAGTAGCGTGCATCATCGAAAAAGTTATTAATGAATGCACTCCTGATTCCCTTCCAGCAGGTTATAGACCTGTGAAGGCTTTGTTGACACTGGCTGTTACCGTTCCTTTCTTGATCTTGGCTGATGGATATTCATAATTTAAATTTCATTCATTTTAAACTATCTAATGGGCTCCATTGACTAGATTTTTACAGAGTCAGATCCAAGTGTGGCCCGAGATGTTACCCCTGAAACAAGGATACCAATGGGATATGGTGTTGTAGTCGGATACCAAGGAAGAAGTGAGACCATGAAGAAATTGAAAAGACATGTGAGTGTATATCTAAGAATCATCTTTGATATTTCAGAAACAAAAGTTATCCCTCACGAATCCCACCAAGTGCCTCATGCCTCCACTGGAACTATTCCTTTTCTGAAGAGTGATGGAAGAGCGAGAGCAAAGAAGAGTGTGGGTAAAAAGATTCCAGCTTTTATTTCTTTGAGATTCTCATTATGATGATCAGTTGAGATGATGTGTGGAAAATAATAACCAACGAGTTTTTAAGTTCAAATACACAGTCGTACACTAAGTAAAATTTCAAGTTTCTTTGTAACACTTTGAATTTATCTTGGGTAAAAAGTATATAATAGATATTAAAAGAGTATTATTATGACTTTTATCTTTTTTGTTGAACGGAAACAAAAAAGTGAACATGATTCTTAAGAATGAGCCATTTTTATGATAATTACACCACACTACTATAGATTTCAATTGCGGCAACCCTTGCAGTGATATGTCGGGAGGCGGGAGGCACATGTGTTTCTTCCTAGATTCTATCACCGCACATGTTCAGGTTTCTTTAGGCAGATGCACTGTTGAGGAAGGACCAGTGCCAACAACAGAGCATACAGTCAAGAAGGCACGCAATGATTATCTTGATCAAGTTTGTGAGTTTATGATACTGCTATTTACTTGCAGGCTTTGGTATCTATTAGCTGCTACGTTTTCAAATTATTCGAACAAAAATGTCTACCTTAAACATATTCCAGTCGTATGGAATTATTTTTAATGCTATTTTTGGTCAATTTGTAACACAATAGAAACCAACGTTTTTAAAAACAAAAACAATGTGTCTTCCTCCAAAAGTCGTATCAGGTTATCTCAACAAGATACATAACCACACATCACTCCGGACTCTGCAAGGCGATACTTCGAGTTTTAAAAAGTTACTGATCTTAAATAGACGAGAGTTTTGCAGATAATCAGCCATTTTCCCCTTACATTTTCACATCCCGTTCTCCAAAATGTTACGAATAGCTAAATAATTTAGATCCTCATTACATAAACAGAGACAGAGACTGGACCAAAGAAATCGTTTGTTGTTCACTGAATATAAATAGTAAACCAATTCTCAATACAAATTGGGAACCAAGACGTTGCCGTAAACATTCTTTTCTCAACAACACGAAATTTATTACACATTTGTAAACACTTTTTTCCTATTTTTTCAGAAAATTTTATCTATTTTCAGCACTTTAAATACAATTTTCCTTAAATAAGCTTGTAAGTATTTAAAACATTTGATTTAAAAAAATTCTCTTTAGAAACTAATTATATATCTTTTGTTTATTCAATATTTGAATGGATATTTTTTATAAACTAAAACAGTCTTTTCATCAAAAATCTAAACGAATAGTAGCTTTAATAAATTAAAATTCCTAATATTTCAAATAAGAGTTTACTTTTTAAATAAATATAAATTCAGTAACAGACGTCATCATCATCTACATCTATATGTATAATAAATTATTTAATTTAAATATGTGTATAAGAACAAATATATAAATATATAATAAAGAAAATAAATAATTGTATTCAGTAACAAGACACAATCAATATAGTAAAATATGTAATAAAGATATTGTAAGGATTATATATTATAAGATATGAGGTAATATTTATTTCAAATAATATGGTTAACTTTGTTTTCATATATGATAATACATATAAGATTCTAATAAAGATGTATATGTATGTCCCTTCTCAAAAAACACATGTATATGTATAAAATGTAACGATAGTTTAATATTATTTATTTTTCTTAAAATACTTTTTGTTATAATGAATAAGTTATTTCTTTTACATCGTGAAATCATTAGTTTTAAAAATGTATAAATAAAAGGTAAAATAATTTTATATTTACCATTTTATAATAACTAGACAAGTGATAATTTCAAAAAGGAACAGTTAAATTAAAAATTATGAACTTTAGTAATATTTTTAATTAAAAATAAATTATACATTTAAAATAAATTTATACTATTTGTCTTTTATTCGCCCGCCCGTAGGGTGGGTTTAGCCTAGTTTTATTTAAAACTTCTAAAATTTCTATACTGGAACCGACAAAAAAAAACGAGGAATTTTTTTTAATAAAAAAAAAACACTTGTAGGATACTAAGCCATCAGATACAAAACCTTTAGAGACACAAAACCTGAACATCAGGGGGACGAAGCCCCAATTATGGAAAACATACTTCTGAAACATAGAAATAAAAAGAGCTACTTGCTCACAAACCCCACAACTCAAACTCACAAAAGAAATGGATAGCAATAACCAAGACAAAGAACAACCTGAAAACAAACGAATTAGGAGTAATCATGAGGAAGAAATTAACTTCGCCTACTCTAATGGTAAAAGGGAGGAGAAGCGTAGTTCACTTCTATTGCTACATTTACAGACATCCAATGTCTTGATGAGCTGCAGACTCGAGCCACCCAACAAGAGAAACAAACTGATTTTCCCTACAGTAATCAGAAAGGCAAACACAAACCAGAAACTAGGTCTGGGTGTTCGGATTTTCGGATCGGGTTCGGGTCAGTTTCTTTAGGGTAAGGGTCTTTCGGATCCTAAATATTTGGATCCAATAGGTATTTGTAAATTTTTGGTTCAGGTTTGGGTCGATTTTTTCTGGGTCCGGGTCGGTTCATATCTATAGTTAAAACACCCGTAAAATATCCGTAATTTTTGGGTCTATATCGGGTCCAGGTCAGGTTCAGGTATTTAAGATCTGAAAATGATACAAAATACCCAAACTCCATCAAAAATTTAGTTAAAATCTGTTATATATATATCTAAAATTATACAAAATAAATTTAAATAAAATATTAATAATTAAAATAAAAAATTTAAACTCTAAATTTTACATTTAAAACTTCATATTACTTTAAAATGTTACCGAAATAATAACAAAGATTGTTAAAAAACTATTTTAACTAAATCATAAAATAAAACATAGAAAATAGAACACAAAATCAAAGTTTTTTTGATATTCATGTTTTTAAGTCAGGTATAATCGGTTCTTATCGAGTCGGATCTTTTCTGGTTGTTTTTTTGGATACGGGTCTAATCAGGTCGTTCTTTTTGGTTCCGGTTCTTTTAGATACTTGTAAATTTTTGGTTCGATTACATATCGGGTATTTATGGATCAGTTCTAGTTCAGGTTTTCGAATCCAAATAAAATATCTAGATCTACCAGAAACCAGCCTTATTTGCAGCTAGACTAAGAGTAACGGAAGCCTGACGACACCTAGATACACTAAAGGATGATTGACAACTTCAAAACAAGACCAAACCACCAAACTTTTCCAGACAGAAAAGGAGAAAAACAGACACTCAAACCACTCAAACACCTTTAAAACCACTCTACCCGATTAGATCTGAACCGAGAATAGCATATTGAGCTAAATCAAAACCTGCACAAACACCTAAAACCATATCTACAACAAATAATACGTTAGGAACCGTATGAGTAAGAATTTAACTCCAAGAATTCATAGCCAAAAAAAATCAGAAAGTAAAGAAAAGAGTTTCTTCAATGTTTAAAAATACAAGCATAAGGAAGAAAAAAAGTATTTTTGGGTAAGGAATCATATTTAAAATGAAAATAAATCACAAAACCTCTCTGATGATGTCATGAGACTCATTCCTGCACCTAGGTTGCAAGTTCGGATTCTATTAGAAGGAACTACCTCATGATGTTTATGGACATCATATGGATATGGACCTTTGTTTTAGGAATATCTTTTGGAAAAAAAAATTTCTCCGATGATGGCACCATGGACACATCATTGCAGGAAAATTTAACAACTCACCAGAAAAGAAAAAAAAGCACTAGAAGGAATAGTGAAAAAAAAAACTAGGGATATCAAATTTAGTTATATAAAACAAGTTGAAAAAAACAACCAAGGTTTGTATTGTGAAGTGTTGGAATCGGAAGGTTCCAGATGGAAATAAAACTCTTTTCTTTTGAGATGGAAATAGTAATTCTTCTACACACTTCTTTGCCTCTTCTCCAAGCATCCCAAAGAAATCATACTCACTAGGTTTGGACCCGCACGCCCGTGCGGGTTTTATTATAAGGTTTATTTTTATGAAAAATCTTGTTGATTTTTATTGAAATACTTCTATTATATAATTTAAAAATTTATTAGTAAAACCTATTTTGTAATAATAGCTCTTCCCTTTTTATTTTTGTTTAAATATATAATATTTTCTAATATTGTTAGTAAATTCGTTTATGCTAAATATTCGAGTAAAGATATTTAGAAAGGTGTATAAAAAGAAAATTTAATGGTGAAAAGGGAGTATTTATAGTTAATTTTTTAATAAATGTGATATATATATATATATATATATTTTATAAAACAATTTGTGAACTGGACTGGTATTCGTAAAAAATTCTAACATGTTATCTTAGTTAAAAATTTGTTAGAAATACCAAATATTTATAACAAATATTTGCTGCTAGATCATTAATATGATTTCTAGTTGTTATTGCGTATAGATTATTACAAATATAAAATCAAAGTAAAAATATTTTTATTACTCAGCATGGTCACAAAATCTACAGCATAGCACATATGTAGGGATTGAATAGCTATAGTTCATATGTATTATATTTTAAATTTTGAATCTATTAAATAAAAGAAACCAATATATATATATCAGTACCACATGTTTGATTCTATAGTGGTACTTTATAGGTATGCTCGGTACCCATTCCGGTTCGGTTCGGATCTATTCGGGTTTTGGGTTTTCGGGATTAAAGACTTCAGTCCCATTCTAGTATTTCTAAATTTTGGTTCATGTTCGGTTCGGATATTTGCGGGTTCAGTTCGGGTTCAGATAACTCATTTAAATTATTTTTATAATTTTAAAATTTATTATATACTTTAAATTTCTCAAAATCTATAAATAAATTAATATATTACAAATAAATTTGAATAACATATATCAAAATACCTAAATTTAACATATAAATTAGTTTGGTTTGAATAGAAAATCAATAGGTTGTTTAAGTATTTTTGTTGTTTTGAGTAAACTTTAGCTATTTTAGACATTTACTTTTTACAATTTGTATATATTTTCAAGTATTTTGGAAAACTTAAAATTATCTTATATATTTTGGATGTTTTTAATATACATTAAGTCTAAAATAATTAATGTATTTAGGTATATAAATCTATTTCGGATACATTCGAGTACCCTTAATACTTCGGTTAGGGTCGGGTTCGGTTTCGGTTCTATAAATACCAAAATTTAAAACCCGTTCGAATATTTATTGAATTTCGGTTGGTGCGATACTACTTTTGGATCGGGTTCAGTTCGGTTTTAGGATCCGGATTTTGCCCAGCCCTACTTCATGTTTTAAAATTTTAATGTAGGTAACAGCCGATTCATTTTATGATCTATTATTAAAGTACAAAATAATAATCTTTTTAGGAAAAGATTTGACTGTAAGTTACAACTGATTCTTGTTTTGATATCAGTCTTCTTATTTGAAATGAGTCTTTGGTTATTGTTGGCATAACTATACAATGTTAATTAGATTTTTCGGATGTTGGTATAGAATCCTTCGCGTTCATCTCTCTTGAACAACGTTTTTTTTTTGGTAAAATTCTCGGACAATGCTTAGGTAGAAATTAAAGCATTAAATTATTGTTGCCGTGATTTTAGTTGAATTTTGAATTAAGAAAAATGTATTAATATACACAGATTATTGTTGCCGTGATTTTAGTTGAATTTTGATCAAGGAAAGTTCATTAATATACATAGAAAAGACAAAAATATATTAATGGTAAGTTTTTTAATTGTTTCAATGGCATTGGATTGTAAATATTGTGCAACTATAAGGGGTATTCTTTATGTGTACTTCACTTTTAATAGATTAGATATATCTTCTACGGAGCGAAATCTCCGTCGCCTTTGAAAAACCCTTTTTACACGCTTCTTCAACAACCTCACATGGCGTCCAGGCGATTATCCAAGTCCGCTGCTTCTGCAGCCATCAGGGCGTATAATACTTTCTCGAAACCCTCTCTCCTCCTCCGTTCTCGCGCTATCTCCGCCTCCGCTCACCACTTCACATCGATTTCCTCTCCCAATTCCTTCCTTGTCCGGCCAAATTCTTCCATCGGCGTTCCCGGAAACGCCACCCCTCATGGCCGCCAACTGTTACCTCTTCCTTTTCAATTCCTTTCTCCGCGCCGCTTCTCGGCCACCGCAGCTCAGGTTCGTGGGTCGGGAAAGTTTGAATCTTTCGTAAAGAAAGTGTGTTGATTTGTCCTTTCCATGTCTTTCTCTGTATGTAGACTAATCAAAACTCGTATACGGAGATGGCTTGGGAAGGGATTCTTAACGCCTTTGACGCAGCTCGTGTTTCTAAGCAACAAATCGTGGAGTCGGAGCATTTGATGAAAGCTCTCTTAGAGCAGAAAGATGGTCTCGCCAGGAGAATCTTTGCAAAGGCTGGTATCGACAATAGCTCTGTTCTTCAGGCTACAGACGCCTTCATTTCTACACAACCAAAGGTGTTTTTTTATTTTTTTTTTATTTTTTTTTATTTTCCTGCCTGCTTTCTCACTAGACTTCGTGATTGATTTAACTTGATTTTGTTGTTGTGACCGTTAGGTTACTGGTGATACCAGTGGACAGGTACTAGGATCATCTCTTAGCACTGTGTTACAAAACGCAGAGAGGTATAAGAAGGAGTTTCAAGATGATTATGTGTCCGTCGAACATCTTCTCTTGGCCTTTTATTCGGACAAAAGGTTCGGACTAGAGTTTTTCAAGAACCTGAAACTTAATGAGGAAGCCTTGAAGGAAGTTATTAAAGACGTCCGCGGTAGTCAACGAGTTACTGATCAAAGTAAGTCTTCTTCTCAAGCTGACAAAAGATAGCATCATCACTGAACCCTGCATCCTTGTGATGTAGATCCTGAAGGAAAATATGATGCACTTGAAAAGTATGGGAATGATTTGACTGAGATGGCCAGACGAGGAAAACTCGATCCTGTCATTGGAAGGGATGATGAAATTCGGCGGTGCATCCAGATATTGTGCAGGAGGACTAAAAACAATCCTGTTATCATCGGTGAACCTGGTGTAGGTAAAACTGCAATCGCTGAAGGGTAAGGTTTCCACTTATGATTTTACTCTCTTCTGACCACTTTTTACTGAGAGGTTTTTAACTTCCTCAGGTTGGCGCAGCGAATTGTACGAGGGGATGTCCCTGAACCTCTCATGAATAGGAAGGTTGCCCCCATTTCGCTTTTT
Organism: Brassica carinata; assembly: GCA_016771965.1. NCBI lineage: Eukaryota > Viridiplantae > Streptophyta > Magnoliopsida > Brassicales > Brassicaceae > Brassica > Brassica carinata. The sequence goes on from CM028694.1 coordinate 10,548,458, forward strand.
GTTTGTTTACCTTTTCTCTTCTCTAAGGGCCAGATGAAGATTTGAACATATTCTTGGCTTTGTTGCTTTGTCATGTAGTTAATATCTCTTGACATGGGTTCACTACTTGCTGGTGCCAAATTTCGAGGAGATTTTGAGGAACGGTTGAAAGCTGTACTGAAGGAAGTAACTGCTTCCAATGGACAGACTATCTTGTTCATTGATGAAATTCACACTGTTGTTGGTGCAGGTACGTTTTATTTTAACCACCAACTATAAAAATTCTTAGATACAGCTTGGAAAAACCTAGTAATGCGTTGTTGAATGAAACTACTGAATGGGTTGATATTGTTTTGCTTGTGTAGGAGCTACCGGTGGAGCAATGGATGCAAGCAACCTCTTGAAACCAATGCTTGGAAGAGGTGAACTGAGATGCATTGGTGCAACTACTCTGACTGAATACCGCAAATACATCGAGAAAGATCCAGCTCTGGAACGTAGGTTCCAGCAAGTGTTATGTGGTCAACCATCTGTTGAAGACACCATTTCGATTCTTCGTGGGTTAAGAGAGCGGTACGAGTTACACCATGGTGTTAAAATATCAGATGGTTCCCTTGTTTCAGCAGCGGTTCTGTCAGACCGCTACATCACTGAACGCTTCCTGCCAGACAAAGGTATCAACTTGCACCTTGTTAGTATCACTCCGAGAGCAGCATTGGTTTTTAAGATGGAAGTTGTTTTGTTTTGTTTCAGCTATTGATCTTGTTGACGAAGCTGCTGCAAAGCTGAAGATGGAGATCACCTCTAAACCAACTGAACTCGATGAAATAGACAGAGCTGTGATCAAACTGGAGATGGAGAAGCTTTCTTTGAAAAATGATACTGACAAGGCATCAAAAGAACGCCTACAAAAGATCGAGAATGATTTGACCGCTCTCAAAGAAAAACAGAAAGAATTCAGTGACCAATGGGAGCAAGAGAAGTCTCTCATGACTAGAATACGTTCATTTAAAGAAGAGGTACAAGATCTGGAGCACTTTCTTTGTTTTGTATAGTACTTTTAGTGGTTTGATCACTTTTGGTGGTTGCTTAATGTCTTTCTAAACTTTTTTTAATGTTTTATAGATCGATCGTGTGAACCTGGAAATTGAATCTGCTGAACGTGAATATGATCTACAACGTGCTGCTGAGCTTAAGTATGGAACACTTATGTCCCTTCAACGCCAGTTAGAAGAAGCTGAGAAAAATCTCACCAAGTTCAGAGAGTCTGGACAGTCATTACTTCGAGAAGAGGTAACCGATCTTGACATAGCAGAGATAGTAAGCAAATGGACCGGTATTCCACTGTCGAATCTTCAGCAGTCAGAGAGAGAAAAACTGGTCATGTTGGAACAAGTGCTCCACAAGAGAGTTGTGGGTCAAGACATGGCGGTAAAATCAGTAGCAGATGCTATCCGACGTTCAAGGGCTGGTCTCTCTGATCCTAACCGTCCCATAGCCAGTTTTATGTTCATGGGTCCAACAGGTGTTGGTAAAACCGAGCTTGCCAAAGCTCTAGCCGGATACCTTTTCAACACTGAAAACGCAATAGTGAGGATCGACATGAGTGAGTACATGGAAAAATTCTCAGTCTCACGGCTCGTTGGTGCACCACCTGGCTATGTCGGTTATGAAGAAGGTGGGCAGTTGACTGAAGCTGTTCGCAGGAGACCCTATTCAGTGGTTTTGTTTGATGAGATCGAGAAAGCCCATCCTGACGTCTTCAATATCCTGCTACAGCTTCTTGACGATGGAAGGATAACCGATTCTCAAGGGAGGAGAGTAAGTTTCACAAACTGTGTTGTGATTATGACATCTAATATAGGATCCCATCACATACTTGAGACTCTCGGCAACAGTGAAGATGGCAAAGAAGCAGTGTATGAGTTGATGAAGCGGCAAGTTGTGGACTTAGCAAGACAAACTTTCAGGCCAGAGTTCATGAACAGAATCGATGAGTACATAGTCTTCCAGCCGCTAGACTCAAAAGAAATCTCCAAAATTGTTGAGTTGCAGGTAAATTATAATTAACTGGTTTACATCCCAGTTTCGTTTGGATTTGGTTTGGTCTTTGATGTATTGTGTAACCATGTGGTGTAGCTGGAACGAGTGAAGAACAGGATGGAACAGAAGAAAATAAAGCTTCACTACACAAAAGAAGCAGTGGATCTTCTTTCTCAGCTTGGGTTTGATCCCAACTATGGGGCAAGGCCTGTTAAGAGAGTGATCCAACAGATGGTGGAGAATGAGATCGCTGTTGAAGTTTTGAAAGGAGATTTTGCAGCGGAGGATACTATCCTTCTCGATGTTGACCAGACAAACAACAAATTGGTCGTCAAGAAGCTTGAGAACAATGCTCCCATCGAGGAAATGGCAGCTTGATTAGACTAGAAACAAACATGAAACTAAAGTCTTTTCAGCGTTTTTGTTACTCTTTGTTCTATGTTATGTAGATTCAGAAGCTCTGTTTTCTGACACGTGCGGATGGATGATGTTTAAAGGGTTTATCTCCTGCCGACAGAAGCAAAACACCTACTTCTTTGTCCATAAGCGTTTTGAATTAAAACTAGGAGCAGGGAGTAACGTGCTATGATAATTCATGGAGAGTTCTTGGCAAGAACTCCGAAAAGTATATAAATTACAAAGAAACTGATATTCTAACAGAAATTGATGTTTTACAATCTCTATAATATTATGTGAAAAAAGTCATTTTTTCCGGATGTCGTGCTCAGTTGATTATTATGATATCTTTAATGAATTGAAAAATTACAATAAAACAATATTATTTTCTTTTTAAAAATTTCCAAATAATAATATAAAATAAAAAAAGAAAACATTTATAAAGTTTAAAAACTAATTTAAAAACGAAAAATATATGTATATATAATATGATTTCATAAAACAAAAGAAAGTTTACAAAATAGTAATATTTCATTTAAAATATATTTTTCACTAACATAAAAATATACTTTTGAAGTAATAAAATATTTTCTTTGTATCTACTATATCTTCTTAGATGAAAACAATATTTGTATATAATATGGTTTCATAAAAAAATATTCATACAGATGATCTTGATATTAAAAAAGAAATATTTTTTTTAAAAACATAATTTTACACAATACAAATAAATAGATTTGCAATATAATAGAATTTTTTTATCTGTCTATTTTCTTAGATTATTACATAAAATAATTAAATAACATAATTTGATATATGTTTAATTGACAAAAAATAATTTATAATTAGTATTGTTGAAATATTTTTTTTTCATATATTTAGTTGACTATAATATCTTACAAATACATCAAAACATATAAATTATATTTTACTTATATAATATAATTTCTCAAAAACAATCACATTTTTACTGCATATTTTAAGATATTAAAAAAACTAAAAATAAATTTTAACAATTAACATCTTTTGATCAAATAACTACAACATGAGTGACTCGACTAAACCAACTTATATCTAAAATCATGGATGTAACTAAAATTAGAATATATAATTTATTTATTTTATAGGAATATATAATTAATAATATATTTATTTTATAAATTAAAATTATAGGATGACTTAAAACATATTAACAAATAAAAAATAAAATATTAACTAACTGTAACAATTTAGTTATTTTGTAAATTTACATATATGCATGAGACTTAAGAATATTATCATTATATTAATATATGTAATTTGAAATCAGACACCTTATTTTATTTTTTTATTCTAAGCACAATATATCTTAAGTTATACATAATCTTACTAAATTATACTTACATATCTAAGACAACAATCAACCTAAATGAAAATAAGAAAAAATAATAAAAAAATAATATATTTAGAATAAAAAATATTATAATTGAATTCAAAGAAATAGATGAAATCCAATATGTCCAAATGATAACTAAATCGACTGTAAAAACAACAAAAGCGATTAGATATAAAATATCTAAAAATCATATGTATAATTAAAGTAATATAATATTTTTAATATAAATTATACATACAAATTATAAATTAATTTAAAACTAAAATTAAATATCGATCAATTATTATAATATATTTATTTTATAAATATTTATGTATGTGCATGAGCACGGGAAAATCACCTAGTTAAATGTTATTTAAGTGTATTAAAAAAATTATAAATCTATAATTTGTAGGGTTTCATAAATTTGTCCTCTGAAAACCCGTTTCACTTTTAAAAAAAGTAAAAAATAAAAATCTCGAGAACATCTATATTATTAAAACTGGATTAAATTTTGAGATTGTTTGAAAATATAGATATCAATATAAATGATAATTGCGTGGAAACATGGATAGCTGTATTAAAAAATTATAGTATTTTTTAGTAATTTAATTAATTATATTACTTTACCATTACATCACATCATTAATTATACTTACCTTAATAATAAATCAAATTATTAATTATATTATCATAAAAAGTAGTAGTGCAGAATTTTTTTTATTAGCCAATCAATATTAATTTTGTGAAAATTAAAAATCAAAAATTTAAAATAAACGGATTTCGCATATGGTTAATATTTTGGTGTAATATGTTTTACTAAAACTTTCTTCTATCTCAGTTTCAATCGGTGAAAAATATAAGTAACCAAACACATAATTAAAAGGTATAATTTATGTGAACAAAATAATTAAAATACATTTATTGTCACTCAATTTTTTACTTCATATAAATTATTTTACTAAATAAAAAAATTCTTTTTATTTCTCTTATTTTAGCCAAACATATAAAAAGAGTATTTTTTTTTCTTAATTTATTTTCAGAATCAGTTAGGTATGGACATTTGGGTATTTATTCAGGTATAAGTTGTTTCTTTTGTGATCAATTTTTTTTGAGTTTTGAAATTAGGCCCTACTTGTATATTATAAATTTATGTATAGGGATCGAGTTGGGTCCTTCCGGATCTGAGTGATTTTGATTCTGATGTGTAGGAACATAAAAATATATGAATAACCAATGTATTTGAAACGGGTTTGGATATTTATTACAAAAATAATCTTATTATCCGATTCAGTCCAGATCTTTTGAATACAATTAGTTATACGGCAACACTTCTAAAATATATAACACTAATCATGAAAAACGAATATCAATATATAAAACATAAAAATCAATACATACGCGGACGCGCAGGTCAAACTCTAATTTTCTTTTATATTTTCAAAAGATATGTTCTTACGAATCTAATTTTTCATGAGATGAACTTGAGAAATTTAACCAAATCAAATCGGAGAAACGATTTAATAAATTAAACACGTTCTCATATCGCTAGAATTGAATCGGATCCCTTCTGTTTGATGGCCTCCGACATTGAAATCTTTGTTTATTATAAGTAGTTTTCTTAGTAATTCCATTGTCTGGTCAATAATTGAGTCAATAACACTCATTAATGATATTTTAGCTTACTAAATTAGTTGGTGACTTTGAAATGTCAGTCGTGTCTTTTAATGGGGGAAACAATCTGATACATTTGGCTTAGCCTGTTAAACAATTGAATTTTCAACTTTCAATTGAGTCTACCATTTTTTATCTGGTTCAACAGTTGATTTATATGGTCTAAAGGTTAACGTTACTATGTGTACAAAAAAGGTTAAAGTTACTTTACGTTTCACAAAATCTCAATAAACTAAAGGGAAATAGACCATGTAACCCAATCAAAACTTTTTTTTTTCCTTCTATTCCAGGGATCTCGGAGACAGAAAGGGTAGTATTCAATGCTTAAATAGGGCATTTACATGACACCCACCCAAAAGGCACTACAAGAAAAAGGGTTTTCTTAGCGGCTGAAAATTGCTATCTATAGATACCATAGCGTTATTGCAAGCGCTATGTCATCGCCCGTTATAATAGGTCGAAGACTTTAGATAGCGCTTTTTCGCGCTGCTATCATATTCCGATATACAATAGCGGTTTATGAATGCTATTATATATTATATAATAGCGCTTTATTAACGCGATCAAATATTATTTAATAGCGTTTTTAAAAAGCCATAGTTAATATTACCATAGCAGTTATATAAGTGCTACTGTTTCTATACTCTTTTAAACTAGTTTCGTTTCGGTATTTATAATTATATATATTTTATATATATAAATATTTTTAACTATTTTTAGAAACATAAATTTCGGATTTAGAAATAGAAATTTTATTATAATAAAGATACACTCATTTTTAAGTTCAACATTACATGAAACTCATAATTATGACAAAGTACTAAGACAATTGAAAGTTCTCAATTTCACAACTCATCACTCATATGAAAACAACCTTATCAGTTGGCCACGCCACTGTGCTCCCTATTGCATCACCTATGACTTCAATTTCAGAGTTTGGTCTCCACACTCGTGCATCATCTATCTTGGAAACCTCTACCAAGACCTTAGAAGCATTGGGACCTAAAGGGATGAAATGAACCTTGTCTGCTGGATCTGTTGATAACACACGACCCCAAGCTACTGTCTGTCCAGAGTTATGACAGTCCAAAAGAGCACACTTCTGTTTACCAACTTTGTTGCTACTACCAGTGCTGTTACTAGTTCTGGAAGACCAAAAAAAGACCAACACAACACAATCACAATAACATCACAGAATTGCAACATATCGAAGACAAATTAACTGGCATCTGAAGCTTACCGCATTAGGTTTCTTGCTTGATTCAGCAGTTGTATCAGATAGTCGTGCCCTATCAATTGGCCAAGCAATGATCTGATGTAGTGCATCACCCATGTTTGACATTCCAGGCGCTGGTCTCCATAGGAAAGCAGAATCTTTAACAACTACTTCAACTTTTATAATTGCAGCATTCGGTCCAAGCGGAATATCGTTCACCAAATGGTTAGGTTCAGTTGACAACAGTACACCCTCAGCAATCAACTCATTTCCAGTAATCAAATATTTGTACCCTTCCTACTGATGCATCCATAGTCTAATAATCATCCCAAATGTATTCTATATTAGTAATCGATTTTCAATGTGAATTTGAAAATAACACAAGAAATTCCAGTTTACCTCTGACCCGACAGTGTTAGCATGTTATGAGAAGTCATCGTCCAATATTAACTTGTCGGATGGCCATGCAATTTTAACTCCTACAGCTTCAGCAAGTGTTCCAATACTTGTAGTTGGTCTCCAGACACATGCATCTTCGACTGCTACAGAGTTGACAATTACAGCTGCTGCATTAGGACCCAGAGGAATTCGACCAATCTTATATGTGGGTTCACTTGAGTAGTATTCTCCTTCACCTACAACCACATCATCAGTCGAAATCCAATCCAGTATCTGGCACCTTATTCCTCTCTTGCTACCATCGCTTCTTTCAGAACTAGAAACATCATCTTTATGTGCTTAAAACAACAAAAAAAAAAAAACAAGTAAGCATCATATTGAAAGACCAAGTACAATTAATTGGACAAGTGTATAAGAAAGTTACCTTTTTGCCAGCTAAGTCAATAACAACATTTTGCAACTTTTCAAGCTTGGTAATTAATTCCGCTTGAGTAGCTTCAAGTTTCTGGACATGTTTGTCTCTAGCTTGTAAGTAAGCCATCTTCGTAATAGTGGCTCCTCTGCCCATCCCCCTAACTCTTCCTGGTCTCTCTTTTCCGAGAACTTGACTCACAGCATCTTCACCAATGTTATCCGAGGAGTTAGAATCTATTTCACTGTCAATTGTCTTGATCTTTTCCTGCAAAGAAAAAACGAAGACATTACGAAATTGTCTTGATCCTTAACTAATAAGAATTCATAATATGCTTACAATAGTTTCAGCGTGTGCTTCATTCACGGGTCTCCCATCTGAATGCGTATGTCCTGCTACCCAAACCTTAGTTCTAGTAACTTTCTTAGGATCATCGCTGTATCTTTTCTACAAGTTCGATCAACTAAAGTCATTACTTTTCTCCCAAATTCAAAAAATTAACAAACATACCATCTCATGAGCTAGGCGACTCATGCCTTTTCGGCTTGTTGTGTGCGGAATTTGAATCTTCCTAAGTCTTCTGTATTTATCACTTTGTACCTATTAACACAACCATCAGTTACCATAACTTTTATCTAAAATAAATCGTATAAGTAATCAAGCCTCATTAACTATAACCTTAAAATCTGTGGTGCACCTAGCTTTCACCCAACTGTTCCAAGCAGAAGAAGATTGTTTGTTGCTAGGCTTCATTTTCTGTATCTGAGCCTTGTTTTTAATAGAACTGGCTATAGAAGTCAGCCTAGATTTCGAGGCCCTCCACAAGCAACCCATCTGCTTAAAGACTGCATCTTTTTGCCATTCCTCTGTCAAGTTGAACCTCCCCTGTCAAATATTGAAACGTTAAACACTAAAACAATTTAAACTAGTACTCCATCGAAAAAACTTATAAAAATTACCTGAATCTCTTCCCATAAAGCGTCTTTTGTTGTTTCTTCGTCGTGTCTCCAGTCATCTAGCAATACTGGCACATGCTCCCTCACAAGAGGACCAAGAAAGGAGGAGAGTGTCACTGATCCACTACCGACATGCTCACCTATGGAGTTGAACTCTACATCTACCTTGTCCTCTGCATTTTTGGCCACTTTGCGCATTTTAGTTAGACCCCTTGTCTTCCTCATTTTGATCTCGGATTGCTGTGTCTGAGTGTCATAGGTGTTGGACACTACATTGCTACAAGCAGGGATGGGTTCTTCAACTTCAGTTGGTGAATGTTGATCCACTTCTACGTCTTGCACCTCTTCCTCAGTCGATTCTTTAGCAGCACTCTCTTCTCTTTCATTAACCTTCGGAGCATTCTTCTTTTGTTTCTTATGAACCTCTGACCCGACAGGACTCGCATCAACACCTGCTTGACGCTTACTGCGACGGTTTTGCTCATTAACAGCTTGAGATTTCATCATTGCAGAGAACCTGAAACAAAACTAGAATTTTTAGTATCTAAACATCAACAAGGACACCTTCACAGTCTTCCCTAACACAGAAACTCTCATCATCAGATTGATATCCTATATCTTCAATTGGCTGGACTGATGGTTCAAAATCGATCTTCTCTTCTGTCTCTAACTCATGGTATCCTCTTAGTGGTGCCCGCATAACAACATACCAAGGTGAGCTTTCATATTCTCTAGAATGGAAGACCTGTTTAGCTTGTGATGGCAGAATGTATGGATCGTTTGCAAATGATGACTGGTTCATATGAAGATTGACAAGTGTGAACCCTTCTTCCTCTTTAACTCCTTTCCCTTTGTGAGCCCAACTACACTTAAACATGGGAACTTGGAATATATGGTAGTCTACCAATATGATCTCCTTAATCACTCCATAGTAAGCTACCATGTCCGCCATTTGCTTAGAATCTTTAGCACTAGCTCGACACATCGAAAATGCTTCATATGCAACCCCACTATTCTGTGTAGTGCGCTTTACATCATCAGAATGGTATCGATGTCCATTCACCACGTATCCCTTGTATGTGTGAGCAATATTCATTGGTCCAAAAGCAAGCCATCTCAGCCTTTTCGAATGTTCCTTCGAGTTATTAGGTATCTAATTAACATGAAACGTGTAGCAGAGTTAATAATCATACAAAAATGTAAAGATTAAAGCTTATAATAAGCTCATTTACCTTATCTTTTATCCACTGGGGGAACCTTTCTGTGTGATATTTCCACAGTAGAGTTTCATTTTGTGCGCATCTTTCATCAGTAGCTTCCAGTTCTTCCAAATGCAACCTGGTTTCTTTAAGTTAGACGATGTATAACAACTTTATATATCTAACTGCTGTTTTACTTACCCAATATACGGATCCATGACTGCTGTATTCATGAGGATATAACGATGAGCTATATCTCTCTCCTTATCTGTGAGGGTTACTTTTGTAGCTTTCTGTAATGGTCTTCCTTCAAGGTCATTCTGAGTTGCCTCAATATCTTCATTTCTATTAATTGCTTCTTGGACTGGAACAGATTTTCGAAGGAACTCCATACAAAACGCAATGCATTCACTAGACAAATATCCCTCAGCCTCAATATCTCTTTCCTTTTATCTGATCTAAAGAAAACACGAAAATTGAGTAACAAATGAAAAGAAAACCTTTTTTTTTTTCAGTGAAAAGTGATTCTGCTACAGTAACTATGCTACAGTAACTCCCGATTTTCTGCTACAGTGTCGGTCGATGTTGCTCCTACAGTATCGGTCGATTTCATTGCTACAGTGTCGCCGATGCTGCCTTCAAGGCATGTTGTCGTCAGCATTGTTCATTTTTTTTTAAAACCTGAAATCATTAGAAAACAAAGAATCAGTAATAAATGAAAAAAAACCAAATTTAAAACAAACCTAACAGTGGGTTGCCTCTCACTCAGCGCTTATTTTAAGTCATTAGCTTGACTTCTGGAGATCTGATTTAGTCTGGATGAGAATGTGAACTTGCTCCAAAACAAGTCTCAGTGTCCCTCTTCCTCATTTTGTTGATGCAGTTAATGAAAGCTCGTGCAAAAAGTTCCCCTTTATCTCTCATCTCTGGATCACATAGCACTCTAACCTTGGTAAAAGGTTCATGACCTCCTCTGCAGTTTACTCTACGCTCAAGACTTCCCTCCTGGCATTGTGAAGGAACTAGTGACAGGAAATCAGCATCTATATTCTTTTTCCTCTTCTTCTTCTTCCTCTTCCTGGTCCTTTCCCCAGACTTAGACGTTTCTGTCACGGCCTGTTCTGAAATATGGAGGGTGTCGACCGATGCTGGTTCTGTTGGACCTTTATCAAAGTCATTTCTATCTGGTGGAATTGGAGATTCATCTTCAAAAACAAAGTAGGAAACGCAATCTTTACTGGATCATGTATCCTGTTCACTCTTTTGTGAATCCCAACAGCCTTCATTGTGGTCTATGATGTTTAGGGACGAAAGGTGTGAAGTCTCAAACTTGTGCACTCTCTCATCAATTGGTTCCATCTTAATTGTGTATCCTGGCAGCTCATACAACCATGTGTGTCGATCGATTGTTTCTGGTGGGTATCGATCGATATCAGTTGCGTCTGGTCGATCGATGCAATCAGGAGGTTTACGATCGATGATGTGGGGTGGGTGTCGATCGTCATCAAGCCTCTGCTTAAGCCATTTTTCCAACTCCAAGTAGTCTTCTAGGGTGACTTTGTCTATATCGGAGGTAAGATCATAGCTTGATTCATCTGTGCTCTCCTGTGTTGAGTCTGCAATGTCCTGAAGACAACTCGAACTTTCAGAGATTTCAAGTGGTATTGATCTGTGACAGACGTCTGTGTCGATCGATGTCGGAACGCTGATGTCGATCGATGGTGTGGTGGTTATGTCGATCGATGGTGAGGTTGTGGGGTCGATCGATGCTGATACTAGTTTTGCAGGCTCGCGAGTTGAATCAGCTGTGTGTGCTTCATCGTCAGACAACTCTATGCAAGAGATAAAGCCCTTGCTTCTGGTCTTGTCCACAGAATCGTAGTAGACTCCTTCATCAATGTTAGTCAAGCACATCCTATTCTTCTTTAGATCACAAACTGCTCCCACCGTAGCCATGAAGGCTCTTCCAAAAAGAAGAGAAGATGGCTTGCCTGATTTAATCTCCAAAACATGAAAGTCCACAGGAATAGTGCAGTCTCCTATCTCCACCTTAACATTCCTGATCATGCCTTCTGAGTTTGCATTGGAGTTATCCACGAAAGTGAAACTATCTTGAGAAGGTTCAATCTTTAGACCTAATAGGTCAGCAGTATCTATGGACATGATGCTAACTGCAGATCCAGTATCGCAGAGGGCATTTGGCAAATCATTGTTTTGTATAGAGCATGGAATCAGGAACTTTCCAGGATCTTGTTCCTTCTTCAGAGTCCTTTAGGCTTACGACAGACCTTGTTGAATAGTTGCTCAATGTCCTCATATGTCTCTCTGCTCTCTCTGAAGAAATTACCAAGTCTATACTTATAGTATGCATCCACGAAAGACATATCCTTAGGAACCCTCTTCACCCTCTTGTGAAATCCATCAAGTTCCACTTTGTTAACTTCTCTCCTGAGGTGTTTGGAAATAAAGAGTTTCCTAGATTTGACTCTCTTCTCACGTTGAACTCCTTCTTTCGTTGCCTGCACTTCCATCACATGTTCATATCCATCCCTTTGGTTTTGATCAATCTCAACGAGAGAGGTTTCAGCTAATGTTGAGTTCTCTTTCTCTGTTGCGCCTTCAGTTTGCTGACTGATCTGCTCTGTTTTCCCTAAGCAAACTGATGTCTGAGATGGATTTTGAGTGGCATTCAAGCGGTGTGCATCAAGATCTGGCAAGCGTACTTGGTATGGCGTGGATGGATGTCGATCGGTTCTCTGCTGCTCTTGTCGATCGATGCTCCCATGTTCCTGTCGGTCGATTCTCTCGTGATGTTGTCGATCGATTTTTTCAGCTTGTTGTCGATCAACGTCATTTGGTCGGATGCGAACTAGGGTGGGAGGATGAGGGTGTCGAGCGGTAAAGTCAGAGTGGCTCTGAATTCGGACAGTCTTATCCGATCCAAAAAGTGGTGTCGATCGATGCTTGTCAGAAGGCGTCGGTCGACTCTCAGGCGATGATGTCGAGCGATGTTTAGATGTTGGTGTCGGTCGACACCAGTACGAGCTTCCCACAGACATAGAACTTTTGACTAGAAAAACATCTTCTTCCCGCTTCTCCTGCTCAAGTATTTCCCCAAATTCATTATCTAAGATGGAATCTCTCTGGTGTCCTTCAATGGCTTGATCAACAGTGTTTTTGGACACGGGATGAACAGTAACTTGATGAACAGTATCGCGATGAACAGTACCGTGATGAACAGTAACTGCGTGAATAGTGTCGCGATGAATAGTACCGCGATGAACAGTAACTGTGTGAACAGTGTCGATCGACGCGGGATAAACAGTATCAATCGACGTCGGGTGAACAGTGTCGATCGATGTTGGATGAACAGTATCGATCGATGTCGGATGAACAGTACTTTTCTTTTGAAAAAGTGCTTATTGCTTCTTCACAGCTTCTTTAGTCTGAGAAGCTTGGGTGTATAGCATCTTGACACGGGTATCTAAGGTTTTTAATATTCCATTCACCTCTTTGCAGAGAAAATCCAAATGCAGATTCAAATCCTCAGTCATCTCCTGTTGGTCTTTCAAAAACTTCTCTAGCATAAATTTCATCTCCTCTATATCACGCTGATCTTCATCCTGGCATACAGCTTGCTCCACCAGTGAGACTTCATGTATGGAACCAATCTCAGCCTCAAAGATCTTGTTGTCATCCTTCACAGCTGAATTTATCCTGTGTATATCCAGATTTTTGGCACTGTTGCTAACACCAAATTCTCAATCAGTCTCTTAGCTTCCTCTAGGGTTCTTGTCTCAAGGATATCGTACATCAATACCCTTGATGAACCTCTTCAACAGCTGAATCTCTGTAAAACCATGATGTGGACAGTCCCTTTGGTATCTCCTAAACCTCTCCCAAGAGCTTCTAAAAGTTTCTATAGGTCCTTGAGAGAATGTCCAAATTTTATCTCTTATCTCATCAGCCCTTCCTTCGTTGAAGAATTCAGTCAGAAACGACGTCCTGACATCACTCCAGGTAGTGAGAGACCCCGGTGGTAAGTGCCTCTGCCAAGTTTTTGCTTTCCCAGATAGAGAATGCTTGAACACCTTGCAAATGATGTAGTCTGTGGCTGCTTCATTCTCATTTATTCCAGACACATAATCTTCTAGTGTCTCAATATGGTCAAAGGGGTTTTCTTGAGGAAGACCATGAAAAGGGTGCTGAGCCACATGAGAGAAGTATCTGGCTTTCATATCAACACCTTGTATTGCTGGAGGTTGAATTGCAGATCTGTTGGTATAGAACCGACTAGGTCTGATCCATTCTGCTATCGTTCTCTGACAAGAAACTTTAGCATCCTCAGTGGTAGCAGATGGCTCAAGGATTGCAGTCCCTTGTCCATCTATCTTCTGACCTGCTGCGTTACGCAGATGACACTCCTGGTCATGCAGGTCTTCGTTCTCATCTTGTACAAGAATTATATTCGCAACCATGTCTCGCGGCTCAGTATCGATCGATGTTCGAGGTGAAGCATCGATCGATGTCGGGTGGAAAATATCGGTCGACAGAAGAGTAGCTTCGGTCGATGGGGGTGGGCGAGTATCGGTCGACAAAGACGGTGTCTCGGTTGACTGTGGTTGGCGAGTGTCGATCGACGAACTAGTGTTGTTGTCGATCGATGGGGAACGTCTTTCTTTGCGGATTGAACGCTCCAATCTTGTAGGATCTGAGACGAAAAGTAATTCCTCCTTCTTGCTTCTGGTACTGATAGGCATGTACCTGAAAAACAAGAAATTTTTTTTCAGTAAGTAACTATAACAGTAAATAAAACCTAGACTAAACCTATTAATCAGGTCTAATGGCGAATCCTTGCTCCCCGGCAACGGCGCCAAATTTGATATCACTCAAATTACCCTAAGGAGTGATCTTACTCTCTCAAATAAGAGGTTCGATTGTAGTACTCTAGGGATCGAATCCACAGAGAGCAGGGACACACAATAGACTATAGAAATCAAGGTTAAGCTAGGCAATCAATATTAAAACAGTAAATAAAGCAATGTGAACAAGGCAGTTGTTCGATTGATTGAAGTTGTAAACAATAATAAGAAATAGCTAGACCTAGGGATTTATCAATCAAGAGATTCAAAACTACAATTTAAGGATGCTAAGGAATTATAGATTCAATTCTAGAACTCTATTATGATACGCAAGTAATCATCTCTCTCAAGCAATTACTAATCATATGTCTAAGTCTCGCTCCACTTCGCATTTAACAAGAAGTGAGTGTCGATCGATGCTATGGCCTGAGCATCGATCGATATTTCCTCAGACAAAATTGATTATGTTCAACTAGATTCTTAGAAAAAATTCTCATATGCGCCTAAGTATCTAATCCAGCAGGATTCGGGTTCCGTTAATTGAGTGCACTTTAATGTATCTCAATTGTCCTATGATTCTAGGGTCAAACAATAAGTCACACTTTCATGTGAATAAAACTATTCCAGATCCTAGTATTACAAATCACCCTGGTGTAGAAGTTCTATATATAACCTAGCAAAAATTGATTATCAGTTTGACATTAATCTCATAAAATCCCTAAACCTAGCAGGTGGATCTATTCAGACATGATAGTTGTCACAGAAATCATAGAAAGAATAGATGAATAGAATAGAATAATAAAACCAATGGAGTTCCAAGAGGACTCTTAAGGATTTCCTCTCTTCTCTCCAACCCTAAAACTAAGAAAGAACAATAGAATAAAGCTTAGCCGTCAACAATGGCTTAGAAATAACATAAATAGGGTTTATGGTCGTCCAAGGGTATTCTGGTAATTTGTGATAGCTTCTGGGCTTCAGGCGGTCATAAAATATACTCGACCCACATTCTGAGATCCATATCGATCGATATGCACTCTGTTGCATCGATCGATATGCATTCCTCTTCTCGAGAGTCTTCTCTCGCGAGGCAGACTGACAACTCTTCAGTAAAACGGGCATAACTTCTGCTACAGGATGCTGACTGACCTGAGACCGGTGGCATTGGAAAGCTAACTCAAAACTATATCTCGTGTCAAAAGATGGGCTCAATCTAACGGTGGGAAGATCTCCAGCCACAGCTAAACATCTGATGCGTCTGTGCAGTTCTGCACCTCAAAAGACTTCAAAAGACACCAAAATCACCATATTTCTCTAGAACGTACCTGAACCTGTAAATATTCTAAATAGACTCTATATTGTAGTAAATATATATAAAAACACCTATACCATGGCTAAAAATGGGTAAAATTCATGGTCGATCACCCTATATAAATGAAATTTACACAACCTCTCTCCAAAATGGCTACATATCTCACTTCTCTCTAAAACTCTCTCCCTTCTCTCTAAAATTTTCTTAATTCTCTCATATCTTTCTCATAATATTATCTTGTTATATTAGGTATTATGATTCATGGTTTTCATCTTCTCCTTTACAAATGTAAGTTTTAGATATGTAGATTTTAAATGTGCAATTTTATTTTAATTATTTCTTACAATATTATCTTTTTTGTAGGTATTATTATTCATGGTATTCATATTCTCCTATAAAAGTGTAAGTGTTAGATCTATAGATTTTAAATGTGTAATTTTATGTTATTTCTTTCTCACAATATTATCTTTTTGTAGGTATTATCATTCATGATTTTCATCTTCTCCTCTAAAAATGTAAGTTTTAGATCTATAGATTTAAATGTGTACTTATATGTTTATATTCAAATAAAATTATAGATTAATCTATGTGTATTTAATCTGCTACTATTTTATCTTATAAATTATATTTTTGAAGCATTTCCAGATTTAAAACTAGATTCACATTTAAAAATGTACACATTTTTCCAGATCTGAAATTATCAGATAGTGTAGACTTCTAAAGTTTGCTTATAAGCTAAGGTTAGTAGACTTCATATGAACTCTACTAAACCACAAATTTTTAAGTAGTCTTCATTGGAAGTCTACAAAAATATGACTTTAAATTTTCTTATACTCTTTAAATAATTTTATCTAGTTTTGCAGATATTTTTATCCATAGTTGTTATCTCCTCCTCCCAAAAATGTAAGATTTACATCTATAAATCTTAAATATGTGTTTTTATATTTATATTTAAATAAAATTACATATTCAAACTATATGTCAAATTTATTACTATTTTGTCTTTAAGAAGATTTCATTAGAAGTTTACTCAAATATAATTTTATTTTATCTTATTTTGCAGGTATTCTCCTCTAATGTTTTCAAATCATCTTACCAAAAATATAAGATTTACACTTATTAATTATAGGTATATTTTTTTTTGTTTTTATTGAACCTAATTTATAGATTCATACTTTATGTTTTTTTTTTCTTAAAAATTGACAGAAAACTCTTTTTAAATATTTTCCAGAACAAAAAAAGTATTCAAATTTTCTAAATGTACACTAACAGATCTGAAAATTTTCCGCTAGTGTAGACTTCAACTAAAGTCTATTTAACAATAAACTTTAAGTAGACTTAATAAAAAGTCTACTAGAATATGATTTATATTTTTCTTATGTTTTTCTCATAACTTTATCTTATTTTGCAGGTACTCTTTTCCAAGACTTTATTTGAGGCATCAAGATTATGAAAAATCAAACACACAAAAAAAATATTTTTAATAAAATGATTTGTAATAATTTTTCATAATAAAATATTCATTTGTAAATAATTGTTTGATGCATAATTTATAAATATTGTATTCATTTTTTAGTTTTGTTTCACTTGTATGATATTATTAAATTTTGTTAGCTGTCAATTTTTACACAAGATACTCTAATCAACCAAACAATTAAAATTGATGTAGTAGGCTTTTGTACCAGACTTGTGGCTCTAACAGACTATGTAATTTGCATGCAGCAGACTTCTGTGAAAGACTTCTGTAAAAGAAGACTAATATTTAAGTCTGCTGCTAGACTATAATGCAGCTTCTTTTGTATCAAATATTATCAGTATGATTCTTGTTTCAAAATATTCATCACAAATTCAACGAAAATACAGTAGACTAACCAAGAAGTCTACGTTAAAAGAAGATTAAAATGTAAGTCCGCCGGCCAAAAGCGGACATGTAATAAACCCGTCAAAAGACCTACAAACTCAACATTCATCACATAAGACATCATCCAAAGCAAAATACAACTCATAAGTTCAACATGACTAAAGACCCACAAATCCAACATAAGTTCAACACATAAGACAACATCCAAAGCAACAATACAAGTCATAATTTCATGTTTGATAAAATTATAAACGTAGACTTCCAAAGACGTCTACACATGTTAGCTAACTACATGCTCAAACCAAAAAATTGATAGTTTCATAATTATAAATGATTATCTTTTAAAAATAGTTAAGGACCATTATTACTAACTAATACACACTTTCAAACAAAAAAAAAATCTTGAAAATACATTATGAATACTACAAAAATTCACTTTTCATAGATTTTCTAGTGTAGTCTTTCTTTTCTCACAACAAAACGTAGACTTTCAGATCAATTTACTTATGTGACTATCATGTAGGTCTACTGTTTGGGTTAGTTTTGCAATTGCCAAATTCACGGGTTATATCTTTATTTGAAATAAAAGTTGTGATTTTATATATGTAGACTTGTTTTTCAGTCTATATTTTGAAAAAGTTAGTTTTTGCAATTGACCAGAATTCATCCCAGATTTGACTTTGAAAAGTAGACTTCATATAGAGTCTACATTTTTTTAATTTTTGGAACAGGTTAGTTTTTGCAATTGACCAAATTTGACTTTCTATATATAGACTTAGGCGAGCGTCACACATCCGTAGACGCCTTACTAAGTCTATGCAAAATTGAATGGGTTAGGTTTGCATTTGACCAAAATAAAATAATAGACTTCATATGCGCCTATTTTTTCCTCGAGTTTAGTAGACTCAATAAGAAGTCTACGCTTTTTTCCATAATAGTCAACTTTTTAACATTTTAGTCAAACACAGAACTAACCTATTCAACGGAGTCAAAGTTAGGGTCAAATACAAAACCAACCTCTTTCTGTAGACTTCTTAGTAAGTCTACGCACTTTTTGGTTTTTGTTATCAAAGGAAAAGAAGTAAATTTCCAAGAAAGTCTTCTTTACAAAAAATTTATTTTGGTCAATTGCAAAACTAACTTGTCGTTGACTTGTAGACCGCAACGTAAGTCTACACTTATCGTGAACATACCGTAAGTCTACTTTCACATACGATCTTAAAAATGACAAAAACCATGTAAATAGTTACCTTTTTGCAGTGTAAAGCTCGTTTCCACCTTATTCCACAGTTCAAGCTCCAAATAGGAGCTAAAAGAATGAACTTTGACGACCCACAAAGAAAAGTGGTTGAAAATGGAGAGATTTTTAGATGAAAATGAAAGGTATTAGAGTTTTTTAGATGAAAATGGAGAGGAAATGAGAGGAAATGAAGATTTGTTTGTTTAGAAACAAAGAAAAGTGGTTGAAAGTTGAATTGTGGAGGTGTAATGAGCTTAAAATTGGGTGTTAATGGTGGTTGGAAAATTGATGATAATGGCATTGTTGTAAATAAGAAGAAATGTTTAGGGTGTTATAGGTTTTTTGATTTTTTTTGAAATTATTAAAAAATAATTAATAATGGCAATTTTGTAAATAAGAGAAAAACATGAGGATGGATAGAAACTTTCAATGATGAATAGTAATGCCAAAAATAAAAGAGATTGATTTTAGGATTGAGTTTAATTTGTAGGTTACTTTTGAAAGAACCCTTTTATAAAATTTAAACTAGTTCACTTATGTTTTTGACAACGACATATGTTTAACACCTGTAAAACAAATTCTTCAAAATCCGTCAGGATTTATGTATGTGCACCCTTTTTCCTCCATCATTATATGCCGAGTTGATGAATATGTGACATGATCATAAGTACGTAAGTGGACGTGGATTTTATGTGATGGTGATGGTGATGATGAAACTCGACTCTTGGGTACAAAGGATGCAGTAAAGAGGTTGGTACCATCATAGTGAGAGTTTAAAGTTCTTTTGTGATCCATTAAGTTTTTTCTGGAAAAGGTGTGTAAAGCAGTAATGTTTGACATAAGAGTATATGTTGTATGGGCAAAGCCAAGGATCCCCTATCCTTTTCTTTGGCTGTCCTTTTATAGGTGATGTGGATACTTTTTGTGAAGGCTGACGCTCATCCCATTTTTTACGGTTTACGGGGACATTAAATCTGAGTGAAATGAAAATTCTACCTGATGATTTCGTTGCTTTGTTGTTTTGTACTTTTCTGTTTTATCATTTTAAATGTTTTATTTTGAAGTGCTTCATGTGAAACCTAAGGAAAAAATCGATGAGACGCATCTTGTGTCGATGCCATCCGAGAACATAATTGGGAACCCATTACTCCGGGCCATATCGAGGCGGTTGTCGATATTATTTCTGGCGAGTATTCCTTAGTTAGCTCTGATTTTCCCTTATGTGCTTTTAAGTTGTGTCTATATGTTCTTACTACAACTTCTCCAACTGATCTTCCTCCTCCTCATGTTCTCTCTTCTAAATCTACTTCGAGGACCTAATCCTATCTCATCTGGGAGGTCGGCCGCAACTGTAGAAAAGAGTGAAGTGAGAAGTAAAAGAGCGAACAATGTGGTGAGTAGAGTTGCTGCTTTTGTCCTGCAAAGGGGCAGGCTGAGGAGCATAGTATTCTGGTCAATACGGAAACTGTCGATACCTGTGAGACCGACATTGCTGCTGCTCAATTATCTACTTTGACCGCTGATGCTCCTCAATACTCTATTAGGAACAGAAAATCAAGGTCTTCTCTAGGGCGGCAATCTTCAGTTGATATCTCGAGTCTGAAGAATGTTCCTTCGTCTCCTGATGTGCTGTGACTTCGAGTTTCTGAGTCCGAGGAATGCTCCATCTCCAAGTTTGGGTTGATCCTAAGGACCATTGTAGGGACCTTTTCGTTCCTTCAAAGAGGTCAAGAGTGGTGGAACCACTTCTGACCAATGCGGGGGAGTATGCCATATCCTTTAAATTTCCAGGTTATCCTTTTCTAACGACGGGCCATCCTGTGTTCGTCTTTTCCATAATTTATGTTTGGCTGGAGACCCAGCTCCTCCGATGGAGAAGATGTTTTTCTAGCACGAGACCTATGAAATCGTTAGCTGATCAAACGCTTTGGTAATTATTGCTTCTTGATTTGTTTTTTTATATCAACTTTTTATGTTGATTTATGATTTGTTTTGACACAACTTATGGGTTGGGTACACCGCCTTCTATTTGATTGTGAGGCGTGGGTTCAGACTGCCTTTAAAAGGGTTGCTGAAGTTGAGGAGAGCACTTCATGAGATAGAACCGCTCTAAAAACTGAACCAGTTAGGAGTCGAGAGGTGTCTTCTCATGTTTCTATTCTGGAGGACAAACTCGGAGGATTAGAGGAGAAAATGAAGAATAAGAAAAGATGGATAAAGGAGCTCGAAACTTTAGGTTTCACGCTCTTTGCCTCGGTGAAAGAGGTTCAGAACTCATTATATCAGATCAAGGCTGCAGCTATTCATAGTGAACCGAGCTGCAGAAGATTTTGGAGTATGCTCCCAAAGATAGGCGTGATCTCGGCTTGTGCCTTGAGCTTATGGTGAGAGATCACGTGGAGGAGATCAAAAGGTTGAGAGCTTCAAAGGCAAACGATAGCAGAGAGTCGAGTCATCAGTACGTCGTACTGTCGAGGTGAAATACACATCTTGTCTTGAGAAGATTGGCCAATATTTTTCTGATTCTTGGTTCACCAAGAGAAGGCTCTCTAATTTTGGAGGCAACCAACCAAATCGAGCTCATCGACGAACTTATTCAACAATGGTTTGTCGGTCTGGACAAAAATCAGAAAATGCGAAAACAGTCTCTAAAGGACTTTCAATCCAAATTCAAACAACGAAGGTCGTAGTGCTCGACCTAGAAAGAGATCTTAGTATTTCTTTTGTTTTCAGCGATTTCGGTCTTGACGATCTTCCCTCCTTGTTGGTTTCAGGGGTAGCTGATGGTTTACAGGTTTTTTCTTTCGACTTTTAGTTCGGGATAGATCTTCATCTTTCATGAATTTATTATATTCTTGTCGTGTCTTTATGATGTTGAACGGAGTTCTTGAACTGAATTTGGAATGGGTGAGACCACCTCCAACATATTTGATGACCAGAAAGACTGGTAATCCTTGTTGGTCCAGTTCAGTTTTTTTTTCTAACAATTCTGTTTACTTCTTTTGTGGTTAACTTTGGAATCAAACGCTCCAGTATTCCTGTCCGAAAAATAATTCTGGGATACTCCTGCCTGAAACTGGTAATAAATATATCTTTATTTAAATAGGAAAATTTTGTAAAAGACAACGAAACTAAGTGAAACTTAGATAATTACAATTGTACCTAGGACTATCCAAACCTGAACCCAATACCGACCCAACTAATTCGGATACCCATTTCCAGAAATTGAATTCCCGAGTACGTTTCCCCTTATTGGTTGAAAATTGAGGTTAAAAAGTAAAGTATTCAATAAATGAACTTGTAAAAATTAAAATACGGACAAGGTTTCACTGTTTCAAGCTCATTTCTCCCTGTCTCGACCGTTCGCGTTTCACTTGAAATTCTCTCTGAAAACCCTACTCAAACGGAGATCGTGAATCCTCAATCGAGAATCAAAACCCAAATCATGTTGAATCGAGACGATCCGAAGGCGAAAGAAGACGGCTCGAGTAGTGTAGGAGGAGAAGAAATGTCTATGGTTAAATTCTCCGGAGAAGGAAGTAGGGATGAAGCAAACCTAAGCACCACCGACAAATCTGTCGCTCCGAGAACCGACCAAAGTCCCCGAGATGCAGATGAAAACGAAGAAAATGCAAGTGGTAAAGAGGAAGAGGAGGAATCAAGTGAGAAAGAGGAAGAGGAGGAATCACGTGAGAAAGAGGAGGAATCAAGAGAAGTAGAAGAAGACAAGAATAACAAAGGAGACGAAGAGAAGGAAGCCAGAGACGAAGATAAGGAACTCGGAGAAGAACACAAGGAACCCAGAGAAGAAGAGAAGGAGGCCAAATAAGGAGGAGATGAAATGGAGGGAGTTCAAATGGAGGCCCGAAATGACGAAGAAGGTGACGGAAGGACGACCCAATCACATGAAACTGAGTCGCATGCAATTGTAAGTATTCAAACTTTTCGAAAGATGATTTGAAATATTAGATAAGTGTGGAAAAAAGTGCAATTTGGAGTTACTGTAATATTGAGAAACAAAGTAAAACTTGTAATGTGTTGATGACTTTGTAAATCTAAGTTGAACTTAAACAATATAAATGTACGAACTTTGTGAAACCAAGAAAAACATCAACATTATGATTGCTTAACTAAGTCGAAGTTTGTGAAACTTTTTGTTGATGGTTGTAAGATGTCGTACGTGATCCGATTTTAACTTGAGTGCAGCTTGTAGATGACGAAAAAGAAGGCATGCGACCGCTGAAGTTGCACTTTCCTTCAAGCCAGTATCAAAAGTCTTTAAAGCTTTCAGGAAAGTGTTACATTGACATGGCAATAAGAAATATACAAACGATCCTAAAAGAGAATGAGGTGGAATGGTTCATAGATCACCCACAGTTCCAACATTTCTTCCATTTTAAAAACCGAAAGCAGAAGTGGATGGGAATGTGGCTTTTCGTTTTACGATCAGCTGGTGTAGGGAAGAAGTATGAGTTATGGTTTATCGTTAATGGCGTCCCAATCCGATACTCTCTCAGAGAATTCGGACTCATTTCTGGACTCTACTGCCATGAGTATCCCCCCAACCATGAGAAGTTGGGTGGTACAACATTAATGAATAAGTATTTTGAAGGGAAAGGGGTAACATACGCTGATCTGGAGAAGTAGATGTTGGCAATGAAATTTAAGCCATCTGAGGATCGTAAAAAGATGGCCGCTCAGTACTTCTTAGCCAGCATCCTCGTCGGAGGCCGAAAGAGTGGAGAGGGAGCATCACCTGTGGACAGTTTCTTCCTAACTGTTGTTGATGACCTAGATGCGTGTTTAAAGTTTCCTTGGGGGCGGTATGCATTCGAACATAACTTGAAGGATGTCTCTAGCTTCTTGGAGATATGCGACGGGGTTGTGCCGACGAGTTGGGTTTTTACAAGATTTCCTATTCCTTTGGAGGTATTCTTAACCTCTCTTGTATTTAGTTGTGTTATTGTTAGATTGATGTTAATGTTTTTTTGTTGTGTGTTCGTAGTTGTTGGCCTTTGAGGCAATTCCAAGCTTGAGGAACCATTTCCGAGAAAGTGTGAATGGTGCACGCCCTAGTTGCCCGCAGATGTGCAAGATGCAGTACAAACGCAAAGATGGAACCAAGGCATTCAGTCTGAATGCAGTGAACGCTAATCTTGGTAATACTAAGGTAATTGATGTTTTATGTGTAGTCGAATTAAGGAGAAGGGACTCAATTAATGAGACTTGTGAAAACTTGGTAATCAATGTTTTATGTGTATTTGCCACAAGATATTGAGAGTATCTTGGTGGCAACAGAAGCTGAGAAGGAACTTTGGGAAAGCATAGGGATGTGCAAGGAAAGTTGTTGGGCCGATGATGACGATGATGCAGCAGTGGATCGTTGGACCAAGATAATACAGAATGGGAAACAAGTTTTCTTTCAAGCAGAGTTCAGCATTGATTTTGAGGCTCGTACAGCTCAGGTTGAAGGTCCCACCATTCCTGCTATTGGAGGACCATCCAATAATGCAGAATCTAGTCAGGCTCATGCAGATTCGGTGGAGGTTCCTGGATCTGAGGCTTTGAAAGCGATGGAAGGTCGGCTTGTGAATGCAGTCCGAGATGCTATGAAGGAAGTGAACAAAAAAGTCACTTCATTGTCTAACCAGCTAACTCTTCTAGAAGACGAAGTGAAAAGACTTAGGGTGCGTGTTCACGGAATGAGTGGTGATAATACGTCGGACCAAGATCGTGTTAGTGATAAGGAGTCGGAGGAACATGGTGATGATAAGGAGTCGAAGGAAGATGGTGTTGATAAGGAGTCGAAGGAAGAAGATGGTGGTGATAAGGAGTCGGAGGAAGATGTTGATGATTTCATTCTCGATATTTCAAAGCAAGTGCAGCTTGAACATGCTAGCGGTGATGATGACGTGGATGATACTTTAGTGATGACTGCAGCGGCTGAGGAGTTGGAGAATAAGATGTTTGAGAAGGAAAAGACTGAGAAGACAAAGACTGTGAAGAAGAAAAAGAAGAGGGAGAGAACAGATGATGGAAAAGAAGTAGTCCCTTCGAAAAAGGCAAAGGGCTGCGATACTGTGAGGAGTCCCATTGGGACAAGAAGCCATAAGATGGAGGAGGAGGCAGCTCAAAGAGAGGCAGCTCAGAAGAGGACCAGAGGTGAGAAGAAGAAGAAGGCAGCTGAAAAGAAGCGGAAGAAGAAGGCAGTAGCTGAGAAGAAGGGAGCTGAAGAGGCAGCAGAGAAGAAGGCAGCCCAGAAGAAGGCAGCCCAGAAGAAAGCAGCCCAGAAGAAGGAAAAGAAGGGAGGTAAGAAGACGGTGTAAAATCCGTATGTGGTTGATTTAAATATTCGGTTGAACTCTATTCGGTTTGTATGACTTATCTGAATTCCCATATGACTTTCTTGTTCGTTGTTGAATACTTATGTTATTTCAAACTTTTTGTTCTTTGATTTTTCAAAGTTTCACTTTTCAAAGTAGGGGAAACTTTTCAAAGTTTCACTTTCGAATTAGTCTAACTTCGTGAATCTAAAGTAATTCGTAAATCGTGAATGAGCAAATAGGTGAAACTTTTCAAAGTTTCACTTTTGAATTAGTGTAACCTCGTGAATATAAAGTAATTCATAAATCGTGAATATGCAAATAGGGGAAATTTTTCAAAGTTTCACTTTCGAATTAGTCTAACTTCGTGAATCTATCGAGCAATTCGTAAATCGTGAATGAGAAAATAGGTGAAAATTTTCAAAGTTTCACTAAAGTTTCACTTTCGAATTAGTGTAATTTCGTGAATCTAAAGTAATTCGTAAATCGTGAATGAGCAAATAGGGAAAACTTTTCAAAGTTTCACTTTCGAATTAGTCTAACTTCGTGAATCTAAAGTAATTCGTAAATCGTGAATGAGCAAATAAGTGAAACTTTTCAAAGTTTCACTTTCGAATTAGTGTAACTTCTCGAATCTAAAGTAATTCGTAAAACGTGAAAGAGCAAATAGGGGAAACTTTTCAAAGTTTCACTTTCGAATTAGTCTAACTTCGTGAATCTATCGAGCAATTCGTAGGTGAACATAACAAGTACATAAAATCCATAAATACATAAGATGAGAGATTTGATAGATGAAAGAGGAACATAATCTGAATCTCACTTCATCCTTAAGCAAACAAACAACAACAGATAGTAGACGAATGTCATGGACCGGACGCATCTCATGCAGTGGTAGGATTCGGACGGGTAATCTTATACTTCAGTTCAGCAATCTCTGCAGCCATCGCATCCACACGCTTCCTTAACATTTCAACCTCTTCCTGGACTCCGAAGACCCATGGTTGACGGAAATGGAAGCCATCATTCTACACGTAAAACGGGAAGGTATCAAAATCTGCACATAAAACCTAAAAGTATCCATAAATTACCTCAAAATTTTCACAAGTGAAGTATTTTCTCCCCGGTAAAGTATCAAAATCAGTTGGATACTTCGGCTCCCGAGTCACCTCGTTGATGATTCTCTCCCCACAAGGGCATCTGGTCGGAATCCCACACTGGGCATCCGCCACGAAGCCAAGCATGTCGATGTCTCT
Source organism: Brassica carinata (assembly GCA_016771965.1). Taxonomy (NCBI): domain Eukaryota; kingdom Viridiplantae; phylum Streptophyta; class Magnoliopsida; order Brassicales; family Brassicaceae; genus Brassica; species Brassica carinata. The sequence goes on from CM028694.1 coordinate 10,574,934, forward strand.
CTTCGAAGCCTTCATCTGCATGTACTTTTCGTCTGGATGAGTCATGATCTTAGTAATCGAGAAATTTAGAAAGAAGAGGGTCCGAATAGAAATCTGAGTTCTCTAGAAATCTAGAGAGAGATTGAATAGTGGAGAGAGAGATTCAGTTGATAAATGGGAGAAAAAAACAATGGGTTTAATACACGTCTACGTCGATTTTGGGGAAAGTCAAAATTCAAAAAAAATGGGTGGGAAATTTCGAAAAGCTGGGCGGGAATAATTTGTAAAGGATTTTCGTGCTTAGAGTTTCACATAGTTTATAGTTATACAGAAATCTTTAAAGTTTTATTTTTCTGTTTTTTGCGATATTTTTTAGTTTTACTGTACTTAGATGATTAATTTTATGGTTATACCAGCTATATTCTGTTTTCTATCAATGTTTCCGAAGTGATCATCATGTAGAATAAAATTTGATATCGTGACATATATAACTTTTCTAATCTCACAAGGTACTGTCTACGAAAAAACGTCTCACAGTAATGTATTCCCTTCTCAATCGATAGAAAATGTGATCCAGATTCTAAAAATTTTCAGCTAACGTGATCCGGATTTCAGACCATGTTGAATAAGTTACATCATCTTCCCAAAACATGAATAAGTAATGTCATCGCAAGTGTAATCTAAATCATCAATTACTCAAAATCATCCATAATATAATGCAAGTTTTACCAAGTTTTACAATAATATAATGCAATCACTTAACTTAGGTTTCACCAAGTTTTACATTCATATAACGATGTTTTCACCGAGTTTTTTAAGATTTTCCTCACAACCAACTCCTCTTCCCCATCAGTTTTCCTTAAGTTCCTTGTGTTCCTTAAGTGCCTTATGATCCTCCAGTCCCCTGTGATCCTTGAATCCCTTGTGTTCCTCGCGATCCTTGAGTCCCTTGTGTTCCGTGTGTTCCTTGAGTTCCATGCGACCCTTCTGTTCCCTCCGAGCTGTTGAACCAGCGACCCAAATTCCTATTCGGCACATACTTATTAGGACCGGGCCGAATTTCTCCTACCAAAGGAAACCTTTTTTCCTGATTTCTTCCCTTTCTTTTCTCGTACTCTGGAGGTAAGGGACACTTTTCCAAGACTTATTTTGGAATCATCCAATCAAACATATGAGGGACTGGATATATAGTCCTTCGATACACCAAAGCCCACACTCTAATGAAGTAATAATGCGAGATTACATCATACATGTCACTCAACTCTATTGGTCTACCATGCTTGAAACACTTAATGGCAGCGCCTATTGCATGTCTACATGAGAATTTATCTATATCAAACTTCCTGCAACTGCACATTTTATGATGCAAATCCACCAAATAAGTCTTCCCGTCTGCTCCAATAACACTGTATTCAAGCTCAAAAGAGTTCAGCGGAGTCACTTGTAGTTTTGAACCTTTCGGTACTCTTTTATGCATTTTGTTCTCCACTAAAGAACTAATTTTTGAGATGACGGTCCGGCTGCTGCATCCTTCCTATGTCTGTTGAACCACTCAGCCATTTTGTCAATAACTGTATCAAGCATAGACAATAACGACATTCTTCGTGCCTTTTCAAATAGCGCATTCAAAGACTCCGCACAATTAGAGGTGTCTATGTTGTATCTTGCACCGCGGAAATGACACTTCGCCCATTTTTTGACATCGACACTTTTATCAAGATACCTAGCACACGATGGATACCTCTCCCTAAAATCATGATTCTGCTTTTCAAACTCAACCTCTGAATAAAGTTGTGCAACTTTTCTGAATTGTAGTGCAACCTCATCCTTGTCCTGTGAGACATGAAGTTTCACATTGTGCGATAAATGCCAGATACAATACCCATGTTTACACATCGGATACACTTCAGCAACAACTTTTATCAGACTTGTATTTTTGTCTGAAACAAACACCAATTCCGTCGAATCCGGTATAACAGTTTTCAGCGTCGTGAAAAACCAATTCCATCTTTCATTTTTCTACCCATCAACGACACCAAAAGCTATAGAATAATGGTGAAGGTTTGGATCCTGAGCCATGGTAATAACTAAACAACCACCTTCAACAGTCTTCAGAAAAGTTGCATCCACAGTGATGACTTTCCTCATGTATTCAAACCTTTCAATGGAAGCTCCCAACGCAACAAATATGTATTTGAACCTGTTGTATTCATTCAGTATGAAACTTGTTTTTGTATTCAGGTTCACCTTCTCTAACATATACAAATAAGAAGGCAATATTTTGTATCCTTCCTCGGGATCACCATGCAAATCCGCAACAGCTTGTTGTTTTCCTCACCAACATATCGTATACAACACTTCCACACCCAATGTCCTTTGCACCAGACCGACCAGGGTTTTCGCAGATGGTGTCTCAAATAGTCCCGGATAATCCTTATGCACTATAGCTGCAACACATCTTGGTGTAACTTTCCTTTTGACTCCAGTATTTGACGTTGCGCGAGAGCATGAATGCATCTTTTTGTATGTTCTAATCGAGAACGCTTCAGAACTATTTATCTTTGTAGCTCTCACTCCCCATTTACAACCTTCAGCTGCTCCCCGACATTTCACCACATATCGACTCTTGTCCGAGTTGGCGATACTAATTCCGAAATAGTTCTCCTGTGATGCTCTATCAATAATATCTTTCACAGCTTCTTTACTTGAAAATTCTTGAAACAACTCAATACCCAAACCATCTTCCCACTCAGTAACCACTAGAATTTCTTTTGCAACACGTGGCAGCTCAACATAGTCGCAAATAGGACGAACACCCATAGAGTTATCCACGTCACCCTCATTTTCCACGCTGTCCATGTTATACAAGCCAATGCCCCCTTCGTCAGCTTCTCCATTAACAACATTAATGCCCCCTTCGTCGGCTTCTCCATTAACAACATTCTCCACCCGTTCAGCTCCCAGTAGATATCGTTCTGCTTCTTCAATGCGAGTAAATAGAATGAGTGCACCCGGATTACCTTCAACTTCGGGTAATCCACTCGTAAGCTCACTATAGTTCCCACCATATGAGCTTTCTTTCTCAACTACTGATTGTTGCTCTGTAACTGGAACTATTTTCATTTCTTCGATGACCTCTACATGCAAAATACTTCTTCTTCCCTCTTTATCCACTGTTGTCAGATACACAAACACATCTTCATCATCTAAAATATATGATTGCCTCTTCGGTTCTACTACCAGTGGAATGCAACTCAGATTCAGCCTCTTTCTACACGGATCTATGGTCTTCTTCTTGCATATCCTCTCCTTCAAAAACGAATAAGTGATCTCTTCCAATGATGATGTCATAAAGGATATAGCATACAAACGACCATCACTTGGAATCCATTCATAATCATCTCCAGATTTCGCATAATGTCCATCCTAGTCAAAGTGTATGTTTGTAGAAGAATAACCCATTATCTGTTGTACCAAATAAAAATTATACCACTAAAGTTAATCCTAGTTATACAATTTTACTATTGAAGTAATACTAGTTAATCCTAATTATGCAGTTTTACTATTGAAGTAATACTAAGTTATACTCTTTTACACATTTTTGTGAGGAGTAAAGTTTCACCTACTTACACTTTTCTAGTCTACCAGTTTCACCCTATTTATTCCGGAATTCAGCTTCGATTCCCGACATTTCTTGTGAGTTGATAATCCAATTCCATAACACACCATCCAACTCCCACACTTTTCCGTTCTCCCCTACTGTCTAATATCACCACTGATTAACCAACAACGAGCAGTATATCGGAATCTTTCATTCCACTATGATGGGGTTATAAGGAATCTCGGTTATAAGATACAGACCAAGATAATGCTTTACCTGAAGTTTATTTGACATGTGTTGGGAATCAATTTCTCAATGATTCAGCATCCAAGCGAGCCGCAGTCTCCTTTACAATCGGAGAATCGCTTGATTGAGTAGATCTTTCGATCGCCAAACTCACTCCATGTAGAGAGAGAGTAAGAATTTACGGAGGAGAGAGAAAATTTAAAAATAAAAGAAAATCCACATGGACAGGAGAGAGAGGAATGAGAGAGAGAAAGCGCGCTTGATTTTGATTGGTCAAATAGAAATGAGCACTTTAAACTTTGTCCATCCATATAAAGAATATCAGAATAGACAAAAGTACACCATAGTTCGTAAGAGGATGCCAAAACACTTTTTATTTCATTAAAAGTATCCGAGTTTCCACTCTTAACAAATTTCCACTCTTAACTTTGTTACTCCTTCTAAGAATACTTTATACTGTTCATAGCGCAAGAGCATGTGACAGGTTTTTTTTTTTTCTCATGTTTGTAATTGGGTTTGTTTTTTTTCGGTGGCAGTCCTTTCATTTCCTAGTTTTTAATTATATGAAATTTACGTAAAAGACAAAAAGAAAATTCTCACATGATCTTACGAGAAGTAATAAGAAAAAAAAATCTCTAAAATTTATTTACTTTCTCCTCTGTTTTCGCTTCGAAATAAAAACAGAACAAGTCTTTTGTATCTCACACACACACACTCTCTCCTTCCTTCATCAAGCTGTGTAGAGCTGATCGGCGATAATGGCCAAGTGTCACCGGAACAATGTAGATCCTCTCATCCTTCACCGCATTCCCTCCGCTTCTTCTTCCTCCACCTCCTTGAACTCCTTCTCCAGATCGACATTCCGTAGATTGATCTTAGACGCCATTAGCTGCGGCGGTAGCTCACGTTATCAGCGAGAACTCCAACGAGAAGAAGATAAAATAACGAGTGGTTCAAAATCTGAAACGATAGGAGGTGATGATTTAGTAACGAAATCGGAGAAGCTATGCGATCTGCTAAACTTAACGAAGATGGAGACCGGTCTTGAAAGGAAGAAGAAGAAGAAGACGGAGGAAATGCTGGAGATTCTGAAACGCGTGGTTAGGGATTTACAAGTGGAAGAGACGGACGGAGAGAAGAAAGTAATGGCTGCTAGTGAGGTTAGGCTGTTAGCAAAGGATGACACGGAGGCGAGAGTGACACTCGCCATGCTCGGTACGATTCCTCCTCTGGTTAGTATGATCGAAGATTCACAAAACGAAGATGCTCAGATTGCTTCCCTCTATGCTCTTCTCAATCTCGGAATCGGCAATGATGCGTAAGTCTCCAACTGCATGTTCGGTTCGAACCAATTTTTTATTAGCCTAATTAATGGACAGAGAAAAATATGATTAAATTTTTCAGGAACAAAGAAGCTATTGTTAGAGCAGGAGCTGTTCACAAAATGCTTAAGCTAATTGAATCGTCAAAGCCTCCTAATCAAGCAATCTCCGAGGCTATCGTCGCCAACTTTCTTGGTTTAAGCGCATTAGATTTCAACAAACCGATCATTGGTTCCTCCGGAGCGATCGTCTTCCTAGTGAAAACCCTGAAAAGCTTCGAGGAAACGAGCAGCTCGCAAGCCAGAGAAGACGCTCTCCGAGCTCTTTACAACCTCTCAATCCATCACCAAAACGTTTCATTCATCCTCGAAACCGATCTTGTTCCTTTCCTCTTGAACACGTTGGGAGACATGGAAGTGAGCGAGAGAATTCTCTCAGTCTTAACCAATGTGGTCTCAGTGTCGGAAGGTAGAAAAGCGATTGGAGAAGCGGTGGAAGGGTTTCCTATATTGGTCGATGTGTTGAACTGGAATGACTCGGAGAGATGTCAAGAGAAAGCGGTTTACATTCTCATGTTAATGGCTCACAAGGGATATGGAGACCGGAGAGCTATGATCGAAGCGGGTATCGAATCTTCGTTGCTTGAGCTAACACTTGTGGGAAGCCCATTGGTGCAAAGGCGAGCGTCGAGGATACTAGAGTCCTTGAGAGCAGTGGACAAAGGGAAGCAAGTCTCCGCACCGATCTATGGAATAACATCTTCTTCGTCTTCGTTGAGCAGAGAGAGGAATCGTGAGATTAGGATGAGTGATGAGAGGAGGGCGGTGAAGCAGTTAGTGCAACAGAGTTTACAGAGCAACATGAAGAGGATTGTGAAGAGAGCTAATTTTCCGCAAGACTTTGTTACTACTTCACAGCATTTTACAAAGAGCTCAACTTTCTGAACTTTGTAAAATACATGCAAGTTGTTTTTTTGTTTAATTTGAATTATATCATCATTAATCATTTTCCAATAAAATTGCGTTATCTGCTTTAGTTTTTATAGTAAAACCTAAGACATAGCTTCATCTCCGTCCGGTCAATCAAACAGTGTAACTTAGTTCAAATCAGAAAGACAGAAACCAACAGATTTACTTACCGCTACATAGTTTACTAGGAGCTATCTAGAAATAAGCTTTTGATTATTTACATAGAGATCGTCTAGCTGAAACACATATTAAATAAGAGTAGATTTTGAGTTAAACAAGAAAAGTTGTGCTATTGATTACTATAAATTTTCTCCCAAACATGCTTGGATTAGGTTTAGTGTAATGGTGGTTACTTTCTATCTAAGATTAGGTCAGTGACAGTGGCATCAAGTGTAATTACGAGGAAAATTAGTGGTATTACTAGAGTGTGATCGGGATCCTCACATGCATCAATAAGTTTTATATTTTCTCTTATAAAAACAGATATCTTACATTTCTTTTCTATTAAGCATGCATTGGTCCACTCGTGGATCGTGCATCTAGTAGTGTCTTTAAAATATTATGAATTTCTTATAACAATGTTCGTTGCACACTCATGGGATTTGAGAATAACCGACAACCATTTTCGTACGTTGTTTGCTTTTATATATATACAAGTTATTTTTCTTTCACAATAAACATTTCTATTTGGTGATTAGTCTCGGCTTAAGATCTGGATACCCCCCAGATTAATTAAAAAACATGTCATTCTCGTAAATGTATAATGGTTGTAATTTTTTGTTAGGTTAATGAATTTAAGGGTCGTAAACTAGTATTAGCTGGCACTATTAAGCCATTAATTGAGAGTCTGACCAGATTCTAGATCTAATATGTGTAGTTTTGAAATAGGTTTTATTTCTCTATGTAGGGTTTGAATTTATTTATTTATTTATTTATTGTTGTTGGTTTGGAGACTTGGAGTTTAAATCACCGACAAACTCGAGGTTGTGGAGAAAGAGGAAAATACAAAAGGCCCTCGTCGCATTCGCACACAATTTCATAGAAACAAGAAGGAAGCCACGCGACGTATGTCACAAGTCATAGACTCACAATAAGTTACATTTTGTTTATTTTGTGGTAGTTCAAAACCTAGTTGGAAATATTCAGAAGAGATTCTTTTTCAAAACAAGTTCCAATCCAAGTTCGGTCTGAGAGAGCTATAGTTTAAAGTTTTCCTTGTAATGTATATAGATCATATATAACTTCTCAGCGCACATGCCCATTTGTTTTTTTAAAATATTTGTGGTTTAAGGGATGGTAAGAGTGATAGTATTTGTGAATTAAGATGAAATATTTCGAAGGAGATGTGCATATAGATATTAACTCATTCCGTTTCAAATTACTTGTCGTTCTGGAGTAGACTTTTTGTTTCAAAATAAGTGTCGTTTTCGGTTTTCAATGTAAAATTTATTGACAATTTTCTCTATTCTATTTTTCTATTGGTTGATATATGGTTAGGTGTATTGGTAATAGTGTTTTTATTTTGAAAATATTTAAAATTAAATGTTTCCTTAATCTATGTGCATAAACCTAGAACGACAACTAATATGAAACAGAGGGAGTATAATATTTGCACCAAAGAAGAGTGTATACGCCAAACAATAGAAATAGATTAATTTCTTTATCACACTATAGGTTTTTTTAACACTAAGTTTCGTGGCTATTCACCGAAGGAGAGATTCCATCCACCAGACAAAGTGCACAAAAGAGAACCATTTTCAAAATTTTGCGGCAGAATATTTTGTGTCAAAAATCATAAAAAATTTAATGGTAAAAATTGGTAAAAACATGACTATTTATTCTCTGAAAAGGCAAACGAGCATTTATATATTATAGAATTTTGCTTAAAGAATATATATGTAAGAGTGGAATAAATTTAAGAGTTCAATGTCTTATTATTTTCAGTAAAGAGAGTGAATGGATTGACACAATGATCTCATCTATAATTTTGTTTTAAGAGAGTTTATGAAATGTATTAATGTATTTATTGCATTTTCTACTAATCACTATTATTTCAAAGAGCAAAATCATGTTAGCCTTGTGAAAAATATCAAAACCGAAAGTAACATGATGTGAGAATTGTATCTCATCATTTTTATCAAGTCGGATTCAAGGATGATTATTATATAGTCAACCCATGGAGAAGTTACTGTGATGTTAAAGAAGCATCAATTCAGTTTTTAAGAGAAAACCACCATATACGAAAGAAAAATCGTATTAGGAGAACATAAACGTTAATATGGGAGAAGACATTGGGTCAATCCATATATTGAAAAATGTGATGAAGCAACCAATGAAGAAAAATATGAAGATAAAGTGTTTCAAGCTTTTGAAGCCGCCAATCAACCACTTTACAATGAATGTGTTGAAGGTATTTCTCAATTATGCTTAGCTTCACGTTTAATAAAAGTAAAAGCCGCTCATAATTTGGCGGAATCATGTATGGATGAGACATCACAAACTTTAAGAGATGTTCTGCCACAACCAAATAAAGCTCTTGCATTATATTATGAAACGAAGAAGTTGACGTGTGTGCTTGGTCTTCCTGTTGTTATGATTGATATTTGTGAGGATAACTGCATGTTCTTTTGGAAGGAATATTACAAGCCGTTGGTGTGTTGGTTTTGTTGGAAAGATAGATACTACTAGAAGCATGGGAAGGGAAAAAAGTGTTCCTAACAAAAGATGTTTTGTATACTTATTATAGAGTGGTTGAAGCGTTTATACCAACTAAAGGCGACTTCATCACAAATGAAATGGCATGCAGAATATGTGTCTCCTTAAAGAGAAATGCATCACCTCATGATGGAAGAGCTTGGAAGCATTTTAACAAGGAATATCTTAATTTTTCTGAAGAACTTCAGAATATTTATCTAGAATTATCAACAGATTAATCCAATTCAATTAGTATGAATGGTGAAGTGCACCCGGTCTAAAATGTAACCATAGTTCTGTATAACTTACCACTAAAAAGGAATTATTTCTTTTTATCGTACTAATTATTGGGTTAAGAAATCTAAAGAAAAGCATATCTATCTTTATGCAGAATTAATTGAAAGTTACAAAGTTTGTGGAGTGACGGGTAGAAAATATGATATCTAGAGAAGCAATAATTCACGATACAAACCGCATCAATATGGAAAATTGTTGACTTTCTAGCTTATGGCACGATGTCAGATTGGATGCTGTATGATCGTTTAGCTTGTACATATTGTCAAGATGAGACAAAGTCATTTTGGTTACATCATGGAAAAACATAGTTTTTATTGAAAGAACATACTTTGCTTGAGGCTGGAAAACCCTAATCATCCAAAATATCACCCTTGTTGCATGTTCTAGGTGTTTAGATATCATTACACATGTTTTTCTCCCTTTTTTTGTTACAATTGGGTTTCTATATAAGCGTTAATTGTTTGGGTTTAGTGATGGAGAGAAAATATCTTATCATCTTAATGAAGATGTAATCGTTTAGCTATCTGCAGACAACAACAATATCCAAGAGTTGCAGAAGAACTACATCTTTAAGTTTAATTTGTTAGACTTTTGCTCATGTCAATTTCTCTATGCTAGCTTTGGATGTTATTGTGGGTGATTGGTTGAGTTTTATCTCAATTCTTTAGTATTATTTATTATCTCAATGCAGAAAGCCATAGGATTAGCTATGTTGGGAATTTATTTGCTAAGGTAATTGTCTGAATGCAGAAATTGCTGAGAATGATAGAGCTATTTGTGGGATATCACTGGGAGATTACAATAGGAATGACCAGTTATATGCTAACAGTTATGTGATTCGACCTCCTGCATTCCAAAGAAATGACTTTGAGCTGAAACCTACATATTTCGGTATTGTGGCTCAGCAACCTTTTCATGGTCTTTCACATGAGAATCCCATGGACCATTTTAAAAGGTTCAAAGATTTGGTGTCTAGCATCAAACTGAATGGAGTTTCTGAAGACTATATGTTCTGCAAGCTCTGTTAGCACTCTTTATCTGGAGACGCATTTATCGGTTCAAGCAGCTGCATTCAAGATCTCTTACTTGACTGCCAGTCTGCCACCAAGAATGTGTTCTTGAAAAAATTATTTGTTGATGTGAGATCTGAGAAGTTAAGGAACAATATCTCCATGTTTACTCAAGGAGCTACTGAATCATTCAAGAACTCATGGATCAGATTTAAAGCTTATCAGAGAGACTGCTCACATCATGGTTTCACTAAGGTTCAATTACTAAGCATCTTTTTTGGGGAAATGATTGAAGGTATCAAATGACTCTAGATGCTGCAAGTCCAGGAAACTTTAACACTAGAAGTTCTAAGGAAGCAACACAGCTGATTGAAAACTTGGTGTCTTGCAATAGCACCAAGAACAGAGATGCAAAGAGGACAAAATCGACTGGAACAGACGCTAATCAAATTGCTGAAGTGAAGGCCAAGTTGGATTCTGTTCACAATCTCCTTGTGGGCAAGAAACATGTTCATTTTACTGCACATGTGGAAACCATGAAACCAGAAGAAGAGAAGGATCTGAGCTACAATCAAAAGGCTCAGTTTCAAAAAAATTTCCAGGGTAACAGCAAGCTTATCACCTTCACAAGAAAATATGGTGCTTCTAATTACCAAAAAATTCATCCAGCAAATCTAGACATCAAGATTGAAGATATGATACAACAGCTCTTAGATGAACAACAGATTCAGATTGTAGACTTCAACAAGAAGATATATGCTATATACAATGATCTGAATAGAAAGTTTGAGTCTCCGAACACTCAATTTAAGAAGCTGGATACACAGGTTGCACAAACTGCATAGGCTGTGAAAAGACAGAAAGGAATGATCTTTAGGAAGGCTGAATTAAGCCCAAAACTCTTCATCAATGATGTAATGGTTGAGGATGATGAATGGCACGAATTTGAGAAGCATGATTGACCAGCCAAATGAAGGTGATTTTCTGGTCACGAGTGTGATGTTGATCGGCACAAACTACTGGTGTTGATTGACACCCTCTGGAAGCTCAGAAAACTCGTTTTTTAATCAAACTCGACACATGAAATGGGTGTCGATCAACACCATATGACACTGATCGACACCCATCAGGGAATGCCACACAATTTCCGGTTATCATTCAACACGCAAATAAGGATCGTATACCGATTGGACAAAGGATAAAGTCTAGAATTTTGTGTGTACCAAGAAATCTTCGAAGGTCTATCAATGTTGCAAAGATGGATGGTTTTCGCAAATGAATGAAAAAAGTTTCTGAAGATGAATCTTTTGATGATGACTACTACAAGTATCATTTTGACAAGTTCTCCAAGGAAACCAGATAACACAATGAAGATATTAAGGTTTTGTTTGATGAGATGAGAAGAAAATATAAGAAGGTCAAGAATCTGAAAAAAAAACAACAAGATCATCGAAATTTTGTTATTCCCAACACCATTGCAAGAGTTGAGTTTTATAATGCTTTGTGCAATACTGTTTATGGACTCAGTGTCATACCTGATAAAATGGGGTTTAAGGCAGTGATATACCATGAATTTGACCCACTTTCATCCATGGTATATTGGTGTTTACTATATAATTATTATGTTTTCTAGCTTATCAGGTATGTCTTCAGGTTCAGAAGTGTTTTGGAGTAAAGTGATGATTTTGGAGCATTTTAGAGTACAAAAGAGATTTCATCCGAGCTGACCATCAAACCAGACCAGAGGTCGACATTCAGAGATCGATACAGAAGAGAAGACCCGACAAATGAAGATTATAATCGATCGATGCACATCCTGTGCCAGCGATCGATATCTAGGCGCGAAAAGCCTGATTTGGTTCCAACCGACTTATAGCCCAAGACTTCACCAAATTACAAGATTACCCCTGACGAATTTTTAACCTAATAGATAAATACTTGCCTAGGTGTTAGGAGGCAAGCGAGCTTTTATTGTATTCTTATTTTCACAGCAAAAGTTTAGAGAGATTTTGAGAGTTGGAGAGAAGATCCAGAGAGATTTGTGATTGGAACTCCATTACTATTATTATCTATACTATGCAGTTTTCTTATCTTGCTTGTGTTATGAATTACTTAGCCATGTCTGAGTAGTTCGTTGTTAGATTTAGGGTTTAAATAGGTTACATGGATTAGCCCCAACTATAGATTGCTAAGTTGTGGTATTCATCAATAGGCTGTTCTTAATGCTTGTTTTAGAATTGCTAACTAGAATATTGAAACCTAGGAATTTGTATGTTTGAGCACTCTTGAATAATACTGTCCTGACCTATCTATTGAGCTAAGATTAGAGTAAGGTGATTTGCTGATCTAGGAATCTTAGTGAACATCATTCAACCCGTGCATAAAGCTTAACTGGAAGCTCGTCGATCGATATCCTTATTGGACAATCGATCGACAGCGAGAAAGGTGTATCAATCGATATCTCTCTAAGATCATCGATTGACACTGCTGGTGATTGAACATTCTTGTTCTGGTCATTAGATCTAGTTAATAGACTCGTCCAAAAATTGCGAGAGCTGATTGACTTGTTGTTAAATAAAGTAGTTGAGCTCTAATATATCATACATGCAACTGTTAGGCATCTATAGGATTATAATCTCTGAATACCTAAATAGAAACCCTAAGTCTAGCGCTTTCCAATTAAAGTTTCAACCCAATCATCTTGTTAGTCGAGCAACTACCTTGCTCACATAGGATTATTTATATTGCTTTAAACCATAAAAACCACAATTCCCCTAGAATTGATTCTCTGATTAGATTAAATTGGTTCTCTAGCTCTTTGGATTCGATCCCTAAGTATTACAATTGAACCTCTTATTTGAGAGAGTAATTCACTCCTTAGGGTAGTTTGAGTGAGATCAAATTTGGTGTCGTTGCCGGGGAGCTTTGATCGCCTTTAGATTTAATTTGATTGATTCTAGGTTTTTTTTTTCTTTACCCCCTTTCTGATACAAATTTTTCTTGTCTTTTCAGGTCCATGCCCAGCAGTACTAGAAGCAACAAGGACAAACAACTATTATTCTCAGAAGATCCTGCTCACTTGGAATGCTCGATCCGCAAGGACTTACGTTCCACATCGATCGACACTACACCTTGTTCATCAATCAAATCAGTCGCGAAGCATGGTTGCGATTGTTATTCTCAGACAGGATGAGAATGGAAACTTGTATGACCAGGATGGTCATCTGCGTAATGCAACAGGTCAGAAACTAGATGCGCAGGGGAATGTAATCCCTGAGCCCGATACTGATGCTACAGGAGCTGTTCGACCTGTAGATGAGGCTGCTCGAACAAGATCACTGGCTGACTACAACCGTCCAGACGAGTACTACACCAACAGATCAGCCATTCGCCTTCCAGAGATTCAGAAGCCAAATTTCGAGCTAAAGCCACAGTACTACACACTCGTGTCGCAGATACCCTACTCTGGGTTACCACACGAGCATCCTATGGACCATCTTGAGAGGTTCGAGGATCTTATTGCTGCTATCCGCATGGATGAAGTCCTTGAGGATTAACTACTCTGCAAGCTCTTCAAATACTCTCTGGTTGGAGAAGCTTCGCGTTGGCTTAAGCGGCTACCCACATGATCTCTTACATCCTGGGCCGCCATCAAGAATGCTTTCTTGCGTACCTTCTTTGATGAGGCATGCGCTGAAGACTTGAGGAGCAAAATTGCTACATTCGCGCAGAAGACTGGAGAGTCTTTCAAGGACGCATGGATCAGATTCAAGTTCTTCCAGCGAGAATGTCCACACCACGGATTCAATGAAGTGCAACTGCTTAGCACTTTCTTAGTGGTATCACCTTGAGGTACCAAATGGCTCTTGATACAGCTAGCGAGGTGAACTTCAACACCAGGAATCCAGAAGAGACTGTGAGACTTATAGAGGATCTAGCTAACAGTAGCAGCACCAAGAACACTAACTTTGAGAGAAAGAAGTCTGTTGCATCCCTTGGGATCAGATTCAAGTTCTTCCACGAGAATGTCCACACCACGGATTCAATGAAGTGCAACCGCTAGCACTTTCTTAGTGGTATCACCTTGAGGTACCAAATGGCTCTTGATACAGCTAGCGAGGTGAACTTCAACACCAGGAATCGTAAGAGACCGTGAGACTTATAGAGGATCTAGCTAACAGTAGCAGCACCAAGAACACTAACTTTGAGAGAAAGAAGTCTGTTGCATCCCTTGGGAAGGATCAGATGGAAGAAGTTAGAGCAAAGTTGGACGTTGTTCATGAGCTTCTCAGGAAGCAGGTCTGCTCAGCTGAAGAAGAAGAAGCTGTATACACAGAAGGAGAAGAAGATGTGACCTACATTGGAGGTACTGAATTTCAGAGGTCTGGAAACCAGAGTGGAAACAGGAATTTTTATGGCAATGGTCAGAGGAGTAACTACAACAAGAGTTCACAGTTTCAGAAACCCTACAGCAACAACAGCAGAAACTATGGGAATTCAGCTTACCAGAATCCACCACCACAGACTCAGGAGAGCAAGATTGAGACTATGCTTGATCGAGTTCTTGAAGATAGCAGAAGCTAACAGTGGATTTCAATGGGAAGATTGATTCTGTCTACACCGATCTGAACACAAGGATTGAGAATCCAGGCACTCAGGTTAGGAAGCTTGAGATGCAGATTGTTCAGACTGGAGAAGCTGTTAAGAGGGAGGAAGCCTTGACTAGAGAGGCAGAAGATGAAAGCATGAAGCACCACATCAATGCCATTATAGATGATGATTTCTGGCAGGTGGTGAAGCATGAGAAGCTTGAAGAAGGAGACTTCGAGATAGAGAGTTCCATGAGTTTCGGCGGATCACACTGGTGTCGACCGATATCGGAGGACACATATCGATCGACACATTACGACACAGATCGATCGACAGACCTCTATCAACATCGATCGATGTCACTTTCCGAGTCGACTGCAATTGTAGTGAAGTACGAGTTATGACTCATGAAGAGTTCGCAGAGCGAAATCCACACCCACCCTCCCCTTTCTACGTCAACATCGATCGACAGCCTGAGCCAGGCAACGATCGACAGAGAGCCCAACATCGATCGACAGAGAGCCCAACATCGATCGACAGAGAGAGTCCAACATCGATCAACGAGCACCTCTCACATACCGAGTGCAGTTACCACCCATTGATATATCCCGAATCAATGCACTCAGACCACCACTTAAACCATCAGCTAACCCGCCAGAGACTACAAGCAAACCTTCAGACACTACACCAGAGCCTATGCAAATTGATAAGGCCACTGAAGGGAGAAAGTTGAGGAAAAGGAAGGAGAAAATTCCTATAAAACCTGAAGAGGGAAGCTAATGAGAAGGAGATGGATGGTTTCA
This sequence comes from Brassica carinata, assembly GCA_016771965.1. Classification (NCBI taxonomy): domain Eukaryota; kingdom Viridiplantae; phylum Streptophyta; class Magnoliopsida; order Brassicales; family Brassicaceae; genus Brassica; species Brassica carinata. The sequence continues at coordinate 10,590,444 of CM028694.1, forward strand.
CTAAGAGAGTTCTCAGAATCCCACTGGAGAAATCTTTTGAGAAGGTTTATTTCACACACAGATTATGGATGTTTTTCAGAGAGACAAAGGATACTGAGGAGGACATTAGGAGAATGTTTCATCATGTCAGAGAAAGGATGAAACAGAGGATCACATTGAAGAAGAAGTGGGAAGTTTGCAATACCATGTCTAGTGAAGGGTATTTAATTTTCCCATGCACTTTGAGACACACGAGCATCAGTCAGCATCCTACCTAAGGTTATGGCAGACCAGCTGGGTCTAAAAGTAGAGCCTTCTTCAGAATCTTTCACCTTTGTGGACTTTTCTCAGAGGAACTCAGGAGGTATCATCAGAGACCTTGAGGTGCAGATTGGTAATGCCCTTGTCCCAGTAGATTTTCATGTTCTAGATATCAAGCTAATCTGGAACTCTTTCCTTCTGCTTGGAAGAGCATTCTTGGCTACAGTAGGAGCTGTATGTGACATGAACGTCAATAGATTATGCCTGACACTGATAGATCCAGACATCCACTATGACCCAGTCAGAGTTGTCAAACAACAGGTCAACCTCGTGGAGATTGGAGATAATCTTGGCTATATTGCAGCATGCCATTGTGGAGCAGAGTATGAGACAGAGTACTCGGCATTGATCGACACCATCTCTGTGTCATCGATCGATTCCTGTGAGTCAACACCGATTGATAATCATTATTCCACCTCGATCGACATAGAGCATCCGGTTGACCACTATGATTTGCCAGATCATTGCTATCCAGATTTTGCTTTTCAACCAAACATTAGACAAGATGACTATTCAATAGGCAGTTGGGCAGACAGTGGATTTCATGAGAGTTTCGCAGTGGATACTGCAATACTTTCAACCAATGGGGATACTAAAGAGGAGTATGATGAGGATTATTGAAAGGACCGAGTTACAGAGATTTCCCTTGAAGTAGATAGATTTCCAAGCCATACCTTCATGTTAACACATTCGCCATCGATCGACAGAGACCACTCAACATCGATCGATTCCCACCCTCATCCAGCAAAACAATTACATGCATTTATCGATACCAATACTGGTACATCGATCGATTTTGAGCAAACCGACCTTGAGAAGGGTATTGAATTTTCCCATGCAATTTGAGACACAAGAGCATCAATCAGCACCCTACCTAAGGTTATGGCAGACCAGCTGGGTCTAAAAGTAGAGCCTTCTTCAGAATTTTTCACCTTTGTGGACTGTTCTCAGAGGAACTCATGAGGTATCATCAGAGACCTTGAGGTGCAGATTGGTAATGCCCTTGTCCCAGTAGATTTTCATGTTCTGGATATCAAGCTAATCTGGAACTCTTTCCTTCTGCATGGAAGAGCATTCTTGGCTACAGTAGGAGCTGTATGTGACATGAACACCAATAGATTATGCCTGACACTGATAGATCCAGACATCCACTATGACCCAGTCAGAGTTGTCAAACAACAGGTCAACCTCGTGGAGATTGGAGATGATCTTGGCTATATTGCAGCATGTCATTGTGGAGCAGAGTATGAGGCAGAGTACTCGACATCGATCGACACCATCTCTGTGTCATCGATCAATTCCTTTGAGTCAACACCGATTGATAATCATCATTCCACGTCGATCGACATAGAGCATCCGGTTGACCACTATGGTTTGCCAGATCATTGCTATCCAGATTTTGCTTTTCAACCCAACATTAGACAAGATGACTATTCAATAGGCAGTTGGGCAGACAGTGGATTTCATGAGAGTTTCGCAGTGGATACTGCAATACTTTCAACCAATGGGGATACTAAAGAGGAGTATGATGAGGACTATTGGAAGGAACGAGTTACAGAGATTTCCCTTGAAGTAGATACATTTCCAAGCCATACCTTCATGTTAACACATTCGCCATCGATCGATAGAGGCCACTCAACATCGATCGATTCCCACCCTCATCCAGCAAAATAATCACATGCATTGATCGATACCAATACTGGTACATCGATCGATTTTGAGGCAACCGATCTTGAGAAGGAAAAAAGATATTTTCCAATTCAAAGTAGGGCATCTGATTGCTATAAAAGGAGTTTTGCACCCAAGAAGTTTCCTGAAACCACAGAACCAGGCAAGATGCAAGCACACGCACACCCAAACCAGAGCATTGAAGGAACCTGCAAGAGAAGCAATCAATTCAACAACCCTACTTCAGCAGACAGACGTCAACCATCGATCGATTTTCAACCTTTACCTCAATCTCAATTTTACACTAAGAAACGTATTGAGTACGGATATCTAATGCCTGATGAATTTGGTATTTTCAGAGACCCAAATGGCCATGCAAGAGCTATGGATGGAAGAATTCTACACATCTCCAAAGATGACCTTGCAGACATCCTTCAGGTGGCAATGGACAAGAAAACTTGTTTATGCAGCAACACAGCAATCCAGACAACATACCTGAGAATTAAGAGAACATCCTACAACTAATGCAGCAGATACTAGCTTTCACCAATCCTTCCAACCGGTTACTCAGCCATCGATCGACGTCGATGTTCCAACATCGCTCGACAGGGCAACACCTACATTGCTCGACGGGGCACATCCAGTATCGACCGATAGACGCCTTGAGTTTGGACTACGAGCTTATGATCAGTATGGAGCCAGAAAATTCAGATGGGAACAGAAGGATGAGTATGGAGTCTACAGAGATGAGTTTGGATATGCAAGAGGAGTAGCTGGTGAGATTATCCATGTCACCAAAGGAGACATCAGAAAAATTCTAGAGAAAGCATCTATGCTTGTTCAGAGCTACATATGTCTTCCAGAACATGCCACTTCATTCATAGAGACCAGGCTAGCACCATAGATCTACACCAAAAATGAGATTAATGAATTGGCAACTGGTATTGGTGGAGCTCAAGAGAAGTTAGGAGAAGAACTTCAGACACTGGTGAATGATACCTATCAACCTGTGGACAGAGGCTACAATGAGCTTTACAGAAGCATGGCAGAGATGAGGAATGAGATTGATAGTATAAAGAAATAACTTGAGCAGGAGGCTACGCCATCAACATCGATCGACGCCAACAAAGCAACAACGATCGACACCAACAAAGCAACATCGATCGATGTCCAGTCGCCAACATCCAACAATCCCTCACAAGCGGAGAATTCAGTAAAAAGAAGGATGAATGGGAGATAGCATACATCAACACGAAGATTAATGACGTCTACAGCCCTCTCAACAACATCATCGACTGGTTAAACAAAAGAATTGATCTCAGACAACATGATTTGGAAGAATTTTGCAACAAAGATCAGTGTCAACATCAGCAAGCAACATCGATCGATATCTGTACCACCATATCGATCGACAGCAAGTTCTCATCAGTAGAAGATAGGTTGCAATCCTATGAAGATATGCACGATCGTTTCACTTCACCTATCATGCAATACTTGGACAGCTTGTCTAAGCAGATGATCAAAGTACAGATGGACGTTGGCACAATTCAAGATCAACTTGGCTCTCAAGAAGAAGGATCAACATCGATCGATAGGTCTCGAGCTGCATCGTTCGACGCCAAGAAACCACCAGCACAGATTCCTTATACAGAAGCAGAGGTTGATCAGATCAATCCAAGCTCTACACAGATATGGATACAATGGAAGACAGACTTGATAAGAGGTGTGATGACATCTACTTTCCATTCGACAACAAGATCAGTGGACTGGATTTCCAGGCAGAGTGGCTACAGAAAGAAGTCAGGGCTATTCAAAAGCAACTCGCATGTCGTCATGAAAAATCAGCATTGATCGACAGGACGACCACCAAATCGATCGACAGGCCTACACCAGCAACGATCGATTTACCATCTGTGGCATCGATCGATACCGCGTCTACATCAAACCAAGACAATCTGATACATGACAAGTTAGAGTCAATGCAAGAGGAACTGAAGGAGCTATCAGCATACGTCTATGATAAGATAGGATGTCATCAATGCAGCATTGAAGCTCTTCAACAGAGTCTACGGAACATCACAAATGCAACACTAAAGATGGATCAAAGATGGACAATAAGTGATGAGGCCACAAGAAGTTTCATTGCAGCTTGGTTCAGAATGAGCAGAGATAATATGGATACTTGTTTTCCAACAAGTAGCTGTTTTTCCTTCAACTAGCTCAAACACTTCCATAGTCAAGCTAAATGACTATAACAAAGCGCTGAGTGGGAGGCAACCCACTATAAGGTATTTCAATTTAGTTTTCTTAAATTACTAGTTTATTTTCGTATTCGTTTTGTAGATTTTATAAGATCCAAGTAGATTGATGACCAATACATCGTTTGATGAGGAGTAGTCGGAATCGATCGACATAGCATCACCTGCGACGATTGATGCCAAGTTATGCACATCGATCGATATTCACTCCGGTCAGGTTTATCTTTCTTACTTGTTAAATTGAGTACTTCTGGTTTATTTTCCACCATAACTCCTACTGTTTTACACTGGGACAATGTATTTTAAGTCCGGGGGGAGGTTTACTGATATTTATATATTCTGATTCTTATTAAAATAACTTTTCAAAAGTTTTTATTGAGTTCTAAGAAGGGGACAATGAACTTATTGATTTATACTTGATGATTTAACCACTCTTTAGCACCATTCTAGACTTACTGATTGCAGATAGTACTAAAGATGCTAAAGTGGATCAACCTGTCAACTATTCACACTTGCTTAGACTGTTTGAAGGAACCAAAGCTGACCTCCAACACTAAACTTGACACAAACTGCTTGTCTTGGAGCTTGGTATACATGGGATCAGATTCTTCAGACAAGTCTGGAAGGTAAAATCTTGTGTAGATTTATTTATCACCTTTTCTCTCTCTATTTTCAACCCTAGATAGTTTAGGTAGAAAGTTTTCTTAAAAAAAAAATTATATATATATATATATATATATCTAAAAAGATAAGAAAAATAGGATTTTAGGTTTTAGCTAGGTGGAATCTTAACAGGACTTGGTGGCTACAACCATTAAGGCTTGCTTCATAAAGATTCCAACAAAAAGAATTTGAACGGGACTTGGAGGCGGCAATCTTCAAGGTTCGCTTCATAAAGAATTCTTGGATATAGGTCAAAAAGAAGTGAACAGGGCTTCGTGGCAACCACCATTAAGTCTTGATTCATGGAAGCCTGTCCAATCTTGGTCAATGGTCCTGCAAATGAAGCAGACTTTGACTAAAGAGAGAAATTAGTAGAGAGAAAAGATAGGAACTAACTTTTACCTGCAGCTCTAGATACTTGTCTGAAAGTCTTTACATTATTTGATCGTACCCCAAAGGTAAAGCCTTCACTTTTATTTTTATGCTAACAAAAATGAGGTTAGTAGAGGGGAATGTCAGATAGTACTTGCTAAGTTGCTGGATGAATGAATTTGGTTGTTAAGCTAGGATAACGCATAATGTGCTTATGTGATTAGGACTTTTTAGATGTGGATTGCAATATTGTAGAGGTGATGGTTTCAATGTTTTAAATCTGTGAGTCCCTGCTGTTTTCAAACCTCTTTCAGAAAGACTGCCTGTTTATTTTGCTTGAGGACAAGCAAAAGGTAAGTCTGGGGGAGTTGATATACCATGGATTTGACCCACTTTCACCCATGGTATATTGGTTTTACTATATAATTATTATGTTTTCTAGCCTATTAGGTATGTTTTCAAGTTCAGGAGTGTTTTGGAGTAAAGTGATGATTTTGGAGCATTTCAGAGTACAAAAGAGATTTCATCCAAGCTTACCATCAAACTAGACCAGTGGTTGACATTCAGAGACAATAATCGATTGATGCACATCCTTTGCTGTTGATCGATACAGAAGAGAAGACCCGACAAATGAAGATTATAATCGATCGATGCACATCCTTTGCCATCGATCGATATCAAGGGGCGAAAAGCCTGATTTGGTTCCAGCCGACTTATAGCCCAAGACTTCACCAAATTACAAGACTTCACCAAATTACAAGATTACCCCTGACGAGTTTTTAACCTAATAGATAAATACTTGCCTAGGTGTTAGGAGGCAAGCGAGCTTTTATTGTATACTTATTTTCACAACAAAAGTTTAAAGAGATTTTGAGAGTTGGAGAGAAGATTGATATGTGCTCAAATTACCCTAGAGCAACTTTACTCTCATCAAAAGAGGTCAAGCTGTAGTATTTAGGGATCGAATCCACATGGAGCTAGGGAACACACTAGATCTTATTGAAACAAAGCTAGGTCAAAGATTTCAGAGCAGTAAATAGCAAGTAAACTTAGAAATGGTGAGCAAGACAATTACTCAAGTGATTGATTTGGTGTTAAACAAATAGCGTGAAGGTGTTAGACAAGGATTACTCTTCAGGTTATCAGGATTATAATAGTATGAATGCTTATACGAGATGCTTGCATGATATTAAAGAACCCAGCTGTTACAATAACTTTAACTGTCATCCTAGGTTATCTAATACTAGAACCGATGAAACTCCCATTGGCGAGACATAGGAAGGCGTCGATCGATCTGTCATTGCACGTATCGATCGACACGCTTCTAGTAAGCTTTAAGCATTATGGCTGATTAACAGTTCACTTAAGGAGTTTGCCAAATCAGCTGTCGCTTGTTTCAAGCAAATCCCTAAGCTCAAAGAAGATAGATCCTAGATCTATTTGAATCCTAGATCTAACAAAGGTGTTCACTCAGACATGGCCAAGCAAAACATCATAACAGTAAAATAAAACTGCATAGATAGAATAGATAGAAAATAAAGGTGTTCAAGAAAGCTCTCAATTTTAACTCTCTCTCTCACAAAACAATAGAAAAGAAACTCTCAAAAGTCTCTCTGAAAGAAACTCTCAAAAGTCTCTCTGAAAGAAACTCTCAAAAGTCTCTCTGAAAGAAACTCTCAAAAGAATCTCTCTGAAAGAAACTCTCAAAAGTCTCTCTGAAAGAAACTCTCAAAAGTCTCTCTGAAAGAAACTCTCAAAAGTCTCTCTGAAAGAAACTCTCAAAAGTCTCTCTGAAAGAAACTCTCAAAAGTCTCTCTGAAAGAAACTCTCAAGAACCAAAAGACCTAGAACTATGAAACTTTGAAAGCTGTAAACTCTCTAAAACTCTTGCTTCGCCAAAACACTTAGGCAAATCATAAATACTTAAAATTAGGTTAAAACTCGCCGTGGGTATCTTGGTAAATTAGATGAAGTCTTGGGCTTCAAGTCGGCTGTGACCAAACTAGGCTTCTGTGTGTTGAATATCGATCGACACGCTTCTAGTAAGCTTTAAGCATTATGGCTGATTAACAGTTCACTTAAGGAGTTTGCCAAATCAGCTGTCGCTTGTTTCAAGCAAATCCCTAAGCTCAAAGAAGATAGATCCTAGATCTATTTGAATCCTTCAAAACCTATTTGAATCCTTCAAAACCTATTTGAATCCTTCAAAACCTATTTGAATCCTTCAAAACCTATTTGAATCCTTCAAAACCTATTTGAATCCTAGATCTAACAAAGGTGTTCACTCAGACATGGCCAAGTAAAACATCATAAGAGTAAAATAAAACTGCATAGATAGAATAGATAGAAAATAAAGGTGTTCAAGAAAGCTCTCAATTTTAACTCTCTCTCTCACAAAACAATAGAAAAGAAACTCTCAAAAGTCTCTCTGAAAGAAACTCTCAAAAGTCTCTCTGAAAGAAACTCTCAAAAGTCTCTCTGAAAGAAACTCTCAAAAGTCTCTCTGAAAGAAACTCTCAAAAGTCTCTCTGAAAGAAACTCTCAAAAGTCTCTCTGAAAGAAACTCTCAAAAGTCTCTCTGAAAGAAACTCTCAAAAGTCTCTCTGAAAGAAACTCTCAAAAGTCTCTCTGAAAGAAACTCTCAAAAGTCTCTCTGAAAGAAACTCTCAAAAGTCTCTCTGAAAGAAACTCTTAAAAGACCTAAAACTATGAAACTTTGAAAGCTGTAAACTCTCTAAAACTCTTGCTTCGCCAAAACACTTAGGCAAATCATAAATACTTAAAATTAGGTTAAAACTCGCCGTGGGTATCTTGGTAAATTAGATGAAGTCTTGGGCTTCAAGTCGGCTGTGACCAAACTAGGCTTCTGTGTGTTGAATATCGATCGATTACACTGAAGGTGTATCGATCGACACGCTTCTAGTAAGCTTTAAGCATTATGGCTGATTAACAGTTCACTTAAGGAGTTTGCCAAATCAGCTGTCGCTTGTTTCAAGCAAATCCCTAAGCTCAAAGAAGATAGATCCTAGATCTATTTGAATCCTTCAAAACCTATTTGAATCCTTCAAAACCTATTTGAATCCTTCAAAACCTATTTGAATCCTTCAAAACCTATTTGAATCCTAGATCTAACAAAGGTGTTCACTCAGACATGGCCAAGCAAAACATCATAACAGTAAAATAAAACTGCATAGATAGAATAGATAGAAAATAAAGGTGTTCAAGAAAGCTCTCAATTTTAACTCTCTCTCTCACAAAACAATAGAAAAGAAACTCTCAAAAGTCTCTCTGAAAGAAACTCTCAAAAGTCTCTCTGAAAGAAACTCTCAAAAGTCTCTCTGAAAGAAACTCTCAAAAGTCTCTCTGAAAGAAACTCTCAAAAGTCTCTCTGAAAGAAACTCTCAAAAGTCTCTCTGAAAGAAACTCTCAAAAGTCTCTCTGAAAGAAACTCTTAAAAGACCTAAAACTATGAAACTTTGAAAGCTGTAAACTCTCTAAAACTCTTGCTTCGCCAAAACACTTAGGCAAATCATAAATACTTAAAATTAGGTTAAAACTCGCCGTGGGTATCTTGGTAAATTAGATGAAGTCTTGGGCTTCAAGTCGGCTGTGACCAAACTAGGCTTCTGTGTGTTGAATATCGATCGATTACACTGAAGGTGTATCGATCGATGCTGTAGCATTTTTGTCGATCTATGTCTTAGTGCCCTCGTCGATCGATGTATGGGATGGCATATTGGTCGATATGAAGGGTGAAGGGAGAGTTTCAAGTTGTCTCTGAATAGCCTTGATCTCCTTGTCTATCCCCTCGTCCTTGATTGAAGAGTAGCAATGCTGCTGTCGAAAGGGAAATAGATGTCATCAAACTTCCTGTAGTATTCATTCTCTGAATAATCTAGGGTTTCATAGATTTCAGCTATCATCTTGTCAACTTCTCTCTTGGTGTAGGTAGCTCTTCTTCTTTGAGTGGCTGGGTAATTTGTTGTATCTGACCAGCTTCTCTTTACTCGATAAGTATCATAAGCTTTATCTCCATACTTTAGTTTGTAGTGGAATTCTGTATTCCATCCATCGTCGTGCTTCTCATCATATCTTCCTAGTAGTGCAAGCCAAGTCAAGATCATTCTATCTACAGAAGCACATTATACCATATCCTAATATAGCAACCAATTTCTCCTAGTCAACAACTTAACCAATCCTGTCTAATATTCTCCTCTACTAACCTCATTTCTTGCATAAAATAAAAGTGTAGGCTTTACCTTGGGAGTATCAATCAAAGGACACACGGGTTCTTACTCAAACAAGTTTCTGAACAAGGTAGTCTCCTCTGATCCCTTTCTTCCCTCTTTCTCTCTTCTCTGAATCCTTATAGTTTCAATTTTAATGAACATTGATGCTGATGCAGTCCATCTTGTTCATCTCATTGACTTTCTTCTTTTTTTAGCTTTTTTTTTGACAAAGTGTAGCGAATAATGGGATCACAGGAGACACTCCTATCTCTCATTTCCACAATGTGTGATCATTCCTTTCAGAATTAGAATAAACGGGTCACAGGAGACACTCCTACCCCTCTGCATCTTCCAGGAAATTATCTCAATCTTTTATATCTAAGATGCTTGAAGAGAGAGAGAGAAGGGAACTAGAAACATACAGACTTTTACCTTCCAGACTTGCAAGAGGAACCCGATCCAATGTATACCAGGCCCTAAGACAAGCAGGTAATGTCAGTATTAGGTTAGAGGTCAGCTTTGGTTCCTTCAAACATTCTTAGTAGGTGCGAACATAGTAGACAGGCTGATCGACTTTAGTATATTAGTACTTCTGCAATCAATGAATTTAAGACTGGTCTAGAAAGTGGTTAAATGACAAGTAATAAACTAGATAAGATCATTGTCCCTTTCTTGACTCAATAAAAATCTTAAATAAGACTCAAAATAGTAGATAAATAATAGATAATCACTAATAATCCCCCAAACTTAAATTACACTTTCTCTAGTGTAAACCAGTCGGAGTTGATAGAAAACGATAGTATAAAGGCGAAATTTAACAAGTTAGAACGTTATACCTGACCGAGACCATATCGATCGATGAAGATGAAAGTGTGTCGATCGTGGCGGATGTAGGGCTGTCGATCGATGTCGACTTGGTCGCGTCGACCGATAGAGACGGTAAACGTCTACTCGGATCTCTTTTTTATATATAAAAACGAAAATAAATGCTAGTAATGCATAAAATAAATGAGATTACCTAATAGTGGGTTGCCTCCCACTCAGCGCTTTGTTATAGTCATTTAACTGGACTTTGGAGGTTGAATGGCTTAGTTGGTGTGGAAGAAGTTGTTTGCTGGTGTGCAAACATCCTCTTGTGTAGTGGACTGAGTTGTAGTGAGGCTTCTTGTGGCATCATCTGACCTGGTCCATCTCTTTTTCATATCCTCTAACTCATCTTTCAACAAGTGTAGCCTCCTCTCAAAGCTCTCAATGTTGAACTGCTGCTTTTCAAGCTGATCATAAGCATTCCTTGATGGCTCTGGCAGTTCTTCATGTATTGAAGGTAGCACACCCAATGTGTCTGTAATGGTTTCCTGTCGGACTGATGGTGTATCAGTATCGATCGATGCTGTAGCATTTTTGTCGATCTATGTCTTAGTGCCCTCGTCGATCGATGTATGGGATGGCATATTGGTCGATATGAAGGGTGAAGGGAGAGTTTCAAGTTGTCTCTGAATAGCCTTGATCTCCTTGTCTATCCCCTCTGTCCTTGATTGAAGAGTAGCAATGCTGCTGTCGAAAGGGAAATAGATGTCATCAAACTTCCTGTAGTATTCATTCTCTGAATAATCTAGGGTTTCATAGATTTCAGCTATCATCTTGTCAACTTCTCTCTTGGTGTAGGTAGCTCTTCTTCTTTGAGTGGCTGGGTAATCTGTTGTGTCTGACCAGCTTCTCTTTTTACTCTGATAAGTATCATAAGCTCTAGCTCCATACTTTGGTTTGTAGTGGAATTCTGTATTCCATCCATCGTGCTTGCTTCTCATCATATCGATCGATGTGGTGTTGTCCATGTCGATCGATTGTTGCCTCTTCTGCTTGTTGTGGAGTAGATGCTTTCTTCTTTGCATCAATTCAAAGCTCTTTGCTATCCAGTTGAGGTTGGTGGTGAGGCGGCACTGGAACATGTCAAGACTATTCTGTATAGCTTGTTCTTCCCATCTGTTGTCTGTCTTGATGATGTTGAGTAGCTCTGTTTTCATGGAAGTGTATTGTTCGTGAAGATCGGTATAGATCGACGTGTGGTTGTCATTATCGATCGATTGTTGCTGGTTCTCTGCTGGTGCTTGAGCAGGATTGATCGATGTACTGATAGGCATGTCGGTCGATGGAGATGTCTCTTGTTGAAAATCAAGCTGATTCTGAATCGTGTCCATCTCCTGCTGTAAAGCATCCATTCGTGCTTCGAGTGCATTCATATCATCACTCATTGGATAGTAGGCACTACCAAATCGTTCTTCATAAGAACACAACTTCTCTTCCAGTCTTGTAAAGCGCGTATCGATCGATTGCTTGATGTTGGTGTCGATCGATCTAGGGTAAGCTGCATCGGTCGATGGTATCCATCGGTCATCGGTCGATGTCAAAGTGTTCCAGGGCTTCCATGCTGAAGCTCCTTGTGGTTGCTGCCTCATAGTGGTGATATCATCTTCAAGCTCCTTCATGGTCCTGGTCAACCATGTAATCTTGTCATTGAGTGGATGGTAGACACTATCAAGTTTGCACTTGAAATCATTCATTGAATCATACTGAATGGTGTAGATATCATTGAGCTTCTCATCCATCTCTGCTCTGCTGTAAGGGTCTGGATCTGGAGGTGTAGCTTGAGTGAATAGGTTGCTTGGTCCATTGGCCATGGCAAGAATATCTGTGATGTCTTCCTTGGATACTTGTAGGAGACGTCCATCCATAGCTCTTGCATTGCCTTCTGGATCTCCGAAAATGCCAAACTCATCAGGGGTTAGATATCCATAACCTAACTTATCATTATGTAAATCGAATGGTAAGGGTTGAGTATCGATCGATGCATTAGAATGCTCATCGATCGATGTCGTGGTGTGTAGCTGCTGGTGAAGATTGCAGCTGGATTCTTCTCCATGTGGTTGAGGTTTTGAAGGTTGGTGATGCATCTTGTCTGCTTCTAGGGTTTGTGAATCTGTTTCTACCCCGTGGCTTCTTTTATAGAAGTAATCATCAACAAAATTTCCACATCTGAGATTTCCATTTTTCTCAAAGTCGGTGTCATTCATATTGATCGATACGTCATGATGTATGTCGATCGATTCTTCTTTCTGCCCTCATCTTAGACCGGTATCGATCGACGCTGATGGTCTAGCGTCGATCGATTCGTGTAGCATGGTTCCGTATAATCTGGATCCATCTCTAGTAAGAACTTCTTGGTGGTCTGAAGGTGGTTCTTCCTTGCGGTCCTCACTGAATTCTTCCACATATTGGGAAGGTGTAGTAGCTTCTAGGGCAAAGATTGGATAGCAGTAACCTGTCCAGTCGTCTCGCATCTTGGAAACTGTCGTATCGATCGATGTGCAGTAACAGGTGTCGATCGATTTCCCTGTGTCTGATCTTGGAATTGGTTTGAGACTGGTGTCATCCTTGTAGGCTGAGGGTCTTGTTGGAATGAACTCGTAAGAGACATAGTGAATGGGTACTGCATCTCTATTAATGAAAGAGTACTCAATCTCTCTTTCTTCCCAATAGTCTTCATCATACTCATCATCTCTTGTATCCACTGGAGGGTGGTATAGCTCAGCTTCTCTGCGGATATATGAATATGGTATGTTCCTGTTGTAGTCCTCATCATACTCTTCTTCTCCGCGATTGAATGAGTATCCAATATCTCTTTCTCTTATGTAGTCTTCATCATACTCATCATCTTGTGTCTCTACTGCGTATGTAGGCTGGTAGTACTCTGGTTCCCAACTCCCATCTAAGTAATCACTTGGAAAGTGATCGACTTCGTACATAGGCGTACTATCAATCGATGTGGAGTGAAAACTGTTGCTTGTATCGATCGATGTGATGGCTGAACGGTCGATCGATGTCGTATCATTTGGATCGATCGATGTGTTGGTTTCGGTGCCGATCGATTCCGAGTACTCTGTCTCGTACTCCTCTACACAGTAGCATGTTGCTACGAGTTTTGCTTCATCTGGAGGCTGGTTGCAGGACATCTTTGGCTTGACAATTCTGACTGGATCATAGTAGATCTCTGGGTTGATGAGTGTCAAACACATCTGGCTTGTTTGCAAATTGCAGACGGCTCCCACAGTAGCTAGGAATGCTCTTCCAAGTTGTAAAGAAGAATTCCAATTTAACTTGATGTCTGGGACATGAAAGTCAACTGGAACTAGGGTATTACCAATCTGTATCTCAAGATCTCTGATGATTCCCAATGAACTTCTTCTAGAACAATCTACAAAGTAGAATGATTCTTTGGAAGGTTCCACCTTCAGACCTAATTGGTCTGCCAAAACCTTAGGTAGGATGTTGACTGATGCTCCTGTATCACATAGTGCATGTGAGAATTCAATACCTTGCACTAGGCATGAAATAATGAACTCTCCAGGGTCACTCTTCTTCTTCAATGTGATCTTCTTCACATCCTCTCTGATTTGATTGAACATCTTTTCAATAGCAGCTTCTGTTACTCTAGTTTCTCATAAGAACATCCACAATCTGTGTGTGAAATATGCCTCCTCAAAGGGTCTCTCTGCTAGAATACTAAGAACTGTTTTCTTGAAGTTTTCCAACTCCTTTGCATTAGCTTCTCTTTTAAAGTGCTTAGGAATCTTCTCTTTCTTTTTTTTTAGGGTTCGCTTTGCACTTTCCTTTTCTATCTCCATAGGCTCTGATGTATCTTCAGCTACTTCTTGTGGGTTGTCTGTAAGTTTGGGTCGGCCTCTGAGTGCATAGAGTTGGGTTGCATCTATCCTTGGTAGTTGCACTCGCTGTTTGATGGTTGTGTATCGATCGATTGCTGAAGTAGCTGGTCGATCGATTTCTGGTTGGCTTGGGCGATCGATGTCATCCTCGTGAGATCGATCGATGAAAGGGTGGAGTGGGTTTGGGTGCCTTGCTGCAAACTCTGCGTGCGTCATAATCCGGACTGGTCTGTTCGCGCAGCCGTAGACTCTGTCGATCGATGTGGAATTTCAAACATCAATCGATAATCATCTTCCCATGTCGATCGATGGTCATCTTCTGGTGTCGGTTGACACTAGTGAGAACTGCCGATACTCTTGGAGCTCTCAACTTCAAAGTCTTCTTCTTGGGGTACCTCATGCTCGTCCACTTGCCAGAAATCATCTAGTGTGATGGTATTGATGTGGTGCCTGATGAGATCTTCCTCTCTCTCTCTTTTATTAAGGCTTCTTTCCTCTTAATAGCTTCTGCTGTTTGGATCACCTGTGTCTCTAGCTTCTTCACATGGGTGCTAAAGGTGTCAAACTTCACATTCAGACTATTATAAGCAACATCTATCTTTCTATTAAAATCCACAATAAGCCTCTACTGACCCTCTAGAACGAATCAAGCATTGCTTCAATCTTGCTCTCCTGAGTAGATGGTGGTGGACTCTGGTAGAAATAATTGTTGAGATTCTTGTTGTTGCTGTAGTTGTTGTGGCTGAAGTGTTTCTGATAATGTGAATTCTGATTGTAGTTGCTTCTCTGACTGTTGCCATAGAAGTTCATGTTTCCATTCTGATTTCCAAGCCTCTGAAATCCTCCTATGTAATTCACTTCTTCTCCATATCTCTCCTCATCAGTCTCTATAGCTTCTATATCTTCTGCAAAGCTAACCTGCTTCTTTAGAAGCTTGTTGACACTATCCAACTTGGCTCTCACATCGTCCAACTGCTCCTTCCCAAGGTCATTGGCAGATTTTCTTCTCTCATAATCAGTGTTCTTGGTGCTGTTGCTAGTTGTCAAGTTCTCAATAAGTCTCACAGCCTCTCTTGGATTCCTGGTGGTGAAGTTTTCTTCACTAGCTGTGTCTAGTGCTGTCTGATAGGCCAGATCGAAACCTCTGAAGAAAGTGCTGAGTAGCTGCACTTCATTGAATCCGTGGTGTGGACAATCTCTCTGATAAGACTTGAAACGAACCCAACAATGTCTGAAAGGTTCTGTAGGCTCTTGCATGAATGTGGCAATCTTGCTTCTCAACTCTTCTGCACGTGCCTCATCAAAGAAATTAATCAAGAAAGCATTCTTGATATCCTCCCAGGATGTAAGAGATCCTGGTGGTAGTTGCTTAAGCCATTGCAAAGCTTCTCCAGTAAGAGAGTATTTGAAAAGCTTGCAAAGTAGGTAGTCAGCTGGGACTCCATTGGCTTTGATAGTTTTGATAGTAAATATAAGATCCTCGTACCTCTCTAGATGGTCTATAAGATGCTCATTGGATGCTCCACTGTAGGGTGTCTGTCCTAGCAGTGTGTAGTATTGAGGCTTCACCTCAAAATCAGCTTTCTGTATGTCTGGAGGACGGATAGCAGATTTGTTGGCGTAGTATTGATCTGGACAGTTGTAATCAGCCATTGATCTGTTTCTGTTGGCTTCTTCTACAGCTCAGGCATTGGCTGCAGCAGCCTCAGCTTCTGGATCAGGGATTGCAGCCCCCTGATCATTAATTCTCTGACCTGCTGCATTACGCAAGTGACCTTCTTGGTCACGCAGGTTACCTTCATTGTCTTGCATGAGTATCAGTGTCGCGACCATGTTCTGCGGCTTGGTACCGATCGATAAGCTGATAGCGATAGCGGTCGATGTCGGATGAAAGATGTTGGTTGACGGGTACTGAAAAATATCGGTCGATGTGGATGAACGAGTATTGGTCAATAGCAGATGAATGAGATCGGTCGATGTTGATGAACAGTTATCGGTCAACGGTGTTTGAGACTCGGTAGACGATTGTTGAAGAATATTGGTCGATGCACAAGCTGGTGTATCGATCGATGTGGAACGAATCTGTTTGCGGATTGAACGTTCCAAAGCAGCTGAATCAGTAGACAAAAATTCCTTGGTCTTTTTGCTTCTGGTTATGCTTGGGCATGCACCTGAAAAGAAAAAAAAAATTTTATCAGTAACAAGTAGTAAAGTAAAAGAAAACCTAGACTTAAATAAAACCTAATGGCGATCAAAGCTCCCAAGCAACGGCGCCAAATTTGATACGTGCTCAAATTACCTTAGAGCACCTTTACTCTCATCAATAGAGGTCAACCTGTAGTACTTAGGGATCGAATCCACAGGGAGCTAGGGAACACACTAGATCTTATTGAAACAAAGCTAGGTCAAAGATTTCAAAGCAGTAAATATCAAGTAAACTTAGAATTGGTGAGCAACACAATTACTCAAGTGATTGATTTGGTGTTAAACAAATAGCATGAAGGTGTTAGACAAGGATTACTCTTCAGGTTATCAGGATTATAATAGTATGAATGCTTATACGAGATGCTTGCATGATATTAAAGAACCCAGCTGTTACAATAACTTTAACTGTCATCATAGGTTATCTAATACTAGAACCGATGAAACTCCCATTGGCGAGACATAGGAAGGCGTCGATCGATCTGTCATTGCACGTATCGATCGATACGCTTCTAGTAAGCTTTAAGCATTATGGCTGATTAACAGTTCACTTAAGGAGTTTGCCAAATCAGCTGTCGCTTGTTTCAAGCAAATTCCTAAGCTCAAAGAAGATAGATCCAAGGATAATATCCACTGTTATCATGTATAGGTTAGCTACTCCTATACAAGCATTAAGAGCAATCTTCTAAGATGAATATCACATGCTCAAGTATTCGTATTTAGGGCTAATCCCTCAAAACCTATTTGAATCCTAGATCTAACAAAGTTGTTTACTCAGACATGGCCAAACAAAACATCATAACAGTAAAATAAAACTGCATAGATAGAATAGATATAAAATAAAGGTGTTCAAGAAAGCTCTCAATTTTAACTCTCTCTCACAAAACAATAGAAAAGAAACTCTCAAAAGACTCTCTCTGAAAGAAACTCTCAAAAGACTCTCTCTGAAAGAAACTCTCAAAAGACTCTCTCTGAAAGAAACTCTCAAAAGACTCTCTCTGAAAGAAACTCTCAAAAGACTCTCTCTGAAAGAAACTCTCAAAAGACTCTCTCTGAAAGAAACTCTCAAGAACCAAAAGACCTAGAACTATGAAACTTTGAAAGCTGTAAACTCTCTAAAACTCTTGCTTCTGCCAAAACACTTAGGCAAAGCATAAATACTTAAAATTAGGTTAAAACTCGTCAGGGGTATCTTGGTAAATTGGATGAAGTCTTGGGCTTCAAGTCGGCTGTGACCAAACTGGGCTTCGTGTGTTGAATATCGATCGATTACACTGAAGGTGTATCGATCGATACGCTTCTAGTAAGCTTTAAGCATTATGGCTGATTAACAGTTCACTTAAGGAGTTTGCCAAATCAGCTGTCGCTTGTTTCAAGCAAATTCCTAAGCTCAAAGAAGATAGATCCAAGGATAATATCCACTGTTATCATGTATAGGTTAGCTACTCCTATACAAGCATTAAGAGCAATCTTCTAAGATGAATATCACATGCTCAAGTATTCGTATTTAGGGCTAATCCCTCAAAACCTATTTGAATCCTAGATCTAACAAAGTTGTTTACTCAGACATGGCCAAACAAAACATCATAACAGTAAAATAAAACTGCATAGATAGAATAGATATAAAATAAAGGTGTTCAAGAAAGCTCTCAATTTTAACTCTCTCTCTCACAAAACAATAGAAAAGAAACTCTCAAAAGACTCTCTCTGAAAGAAACTCTCAAAAGACTCTCTCTGAAAGAAACTCTCAAAAGACTCTCTCTGAAAGAAACTCTCAAAAGACTCTCTCTGAAAGAAACTCTCAAAAGACTCTCTCTGAAAGAAACTCTCAAAAGACTCTCTCTGAAAGAAACTCTCAAAAGACTCTCTCTGAAAGAAACTCTCAAAAGACTCTCTCTGAAAGAAACTCTCAAAAGACTCTCTCTGAAAGAAACTCTCAAGAACCAAAAGACCTAGAACTATGAAACTTTGAAAGCTGTAAACTCTCTAAAACTCTTGCTTCTGCAAAAACACTTAGGCAAAGCATAAATACTTAAAATTAGGTTAAAACTCGTCAGGGGTATCTTGGTAAATTGGATGAAGTCTTGGGCTTCAAGTCGGCTGTGACCAAACTGGGCTTCTGTGTGTTGAATATCGATCGATTACACTGAAGGTATATCGATCGTCGCGTCTCTCTCCGTGTCGACCTTGAGTGGTCGATATGGTCATCTCGGGATGAATCTCTAAAATGCTCCAAAATACTCCAAAACATCATCTTTTCTTCAATTGCTCTTGAACCTGTAAATATGTATTCTAGACTCCAAAATAGGTTAAATATATCCTAAATCTATCATATACCATGACTAAAATCAGGTCAAATTCATGGTATATCAAAGATCCAGAGAGATTTGTGATTTGAACTCCATTACTATTATTATCTATACTATGCAGTTTTCTTACCCTGCTTGTGTTATAAATTACTTAGCATGTCTGAGTAGTTCCACTGTTAGATTTTGGGTTTAAATAGGTTACAGGGATTAGCCCCAACTATAGATTGCTAAGTTGTGGTATTCATCAATAGGTTGTTCTTAATGCTTGTTTTAGAATTGCTAACTAGAATATTGAAACCTAGGAATTTGTATGTTTGAGCACTCTTGAGTAATACTGTCTTGACCTATCTATTGAGCTAAGATTAGAGTAAGGTGATTTGCTGATCTAGGAATCTTAGTGAGCATCATTCAACCCGTGCGTAAAGCTTAACTGGAAGCTCGTCGATCGATATCCCTACTGGACAATCGATCGACAGCGTGAAAGGTGTATCGATCGATATCTCTCTAAGATCATCGATCGACACTGCTGGTGATCGAACATTGTTGTTCTGGTCATTAGATCTAGTTAATAGTCTCGTCCAAAAATTGCGAGAGCTGATTGACTTGTTGTTAAATAAAATAGTTGAGTTCTAATATATCATGCATGCAACTGTTAGGCATCTATAGGATTATAATCTCTGAATACCTGAATAGAAACCCTAAGTCTAGCGCTTTCCAACTAAAGTTTCAACCCAATCATCTTGTTAGTTGAGCAACTACCTTGCTCACATATGATTATTTATATTGCTTTAAACCATAAAAACCACAATTCACCCAGAATTGATTCTCTGATTAGATTTAATTGGTTCCCTACCTCTTTGGATTTGATCCCTAAGTATTACAACTGAACCTCTTATTTGAGAGAGTAATTCACTCCTTAAAGTAATTTGAGTGAGATCAGACAGAAGCTTCTTCAATTAAGCTGGCCTTTGCAGATCTTCCTAAGAAACTGTCACTTGGAATGTCAACAATCTAGAAGTGAAGACTGGGAGCTGCATTATCCATGATGATTTTCATGTGCTGGAGATGGTAAAGGGATCTAAAACTCCTCTACTTTTAGATAGAGCTTTCATGGCCACAATAGGCGATGTATGTGATATGCAGAAGAACAAGATGCATCTAGCAAACATCGATGAGAAGATATTCTATGATAATGTTCCAGCAGGAAGTGGTATGTATTTGGCTTCATACATTGATATATATTTACATCCCATCGATGAATTTGTGTCCCAAGAAATTGTCCACAGATTTGGAAAATATTGTCTATCTTTCTTTTCTTTTTCCCAAGATTCTTTACAACAGCCAATACATCATGTATCATTTTCCACCAAAAAACTTTGATCTTTGGATGTAGATTTAGTGGCCACATACTTGAGCAAGAGCGCTTGATGTCAACCAGAACTATGATATTTTTGAGAATGTATTTGAAAAACTAAGATCTGGTTTTGTACATGGTAACTTGACTTGACAATATATTCCCTTGTCTTTGTATAGCTCCAAATTGGGATGCCATGTTTAAACCTAACAAATACCTAATATTAAGTACAAATCGTAAATTGTGTAGCCTAATGAGGATGTTTATCATCGTCATATTCCCCTTGCTTGTGCCTGTGATACTCAGGGACCTTTTGGTTTGGATGACTAATTGCTCCGTTTCCTAAAGCCGGGAAGCTGGTTTCAAATATATCCAATTTTTATCCCACACTTGAATTTAATTCCCATTTCACAGGGGCGAAGCCAGAGTTTTCTTTTAGTGGGTGCATAATAATTAATATTAAATAACATAAGTAACTAATATTACATAGGTAGAACATCGAACCCGCGTCCCTTGAATATTGTGGGTGCAACATTGTCGAATAAGCCAACTCGCACTAACATGTCCATTGTAAAAGTTTTGGTTTGTAAAGAATTAGGGGTGCACGTGCACCCAGACCTTTGAGCGTAGGTCCGCCCCTGCCATTCATATAATCCATTTGATTCCTTGTTGTAATATGCTCTTTTATTAAATTATATTACACCAAGCATAACTTGATGTTTGATAACTTCGAGCCTACATGAAATCAATGTTTCTGAAATATTTGTCTTTAATCATCATTACCAATAAATTAGAAGTTATTTTTTTTTAAAAAAAAATTGAGCTTTGCTTGACTAGCAGTGCCAGATTGAAGTTCTCCATATCCCTAATCACTAACTTTCCTTCATGTTTTGAGGCTGTGCTCTTTTTCCAAATGATTCAAGGAATTTTATGTTTATCTTTTTGTGCCGACCACCAGAAATTCCTCATACTTGATTTTATATCCCTTATATATTAAAGTAGGAACATTAGAAATAATTAACCTTTAATTCATATGTGATTTACAAGAGTGTCATTTCCTATGTGTCATCACCACAAGCTCTCTCACAGCCTAATTTCAAGAACCCTTAATTAACTAGACTAATTACAATAACTGCCCATTAGTCATTAGATTGTTACTTAACTAATATAATTTAAGTTTTTACTTATTGACTAACCAAATAAATCATGTCTACGATTCATGTTCTCGCATTATTATTTACCATATTCTGAGTCACGGATTATATGTTGGATGCATTCGATTATTCTTTACATGGTTCTCGCTTATTTGTTACCATGGACTGAAATATGGTTTCATACGATATTTTGTCTCAGTCTTACCAGCTTGAAATCAAAATACAAACTAAAATACAAATGCCTTATCGTATGTACTATCTTCACAATCTTCATCCCAAGCATATGGTCTTTATAAATTTTACTTTATATATTTAAATCGAAGAGACAAAAAAATCTGAGTCTTCTCTTGGTTTCTACAAGTCTTCATCATATAACATTTTATATATAATTCTCAACGCCATCTAATCATTTTATCAACGCAATCTGATCATTTTATCATAGACTTTTGATACATATAAATTATTTTATCATGATAGTTTTGATGGTTTTTACAAGTCTTCATCATATACTGTTATATATATAATTGTCGTACATATTATAATATATAATTATTGTATATATCTAATCATTTTATAAACGCAATCTAATCATTTTATCTCGAAGGTTTTGATACATATAAATCATTTTATCATGATAGTTTTGATACATATAAATCATTTTTCATGATAGTTTTGATACATATAAATCAACCCAAAGTATTATTGTACTTTATATATGATAACAATAACAGTAATGTCATCTTAAAGGTCCATCAGACATAGCAAAACTCTATACGTAAAACCAGGACCCTTTATTCAAACTTATCTTAATCAATTTAAAAAATACAAATTCAAATCAAGGTGACAGTAAATAAAACGTTATTTGCTCAATGATCAACTGGGCACTTCATTGTTGAAAGGAAGCTTCTAATAACTTTGATATTATTAGATTTACGATTTTGGAAACGTTTACTTATTTCGAGAACCATAATTATGGGTCAATAATGCAACGACGGTATTTGATCCCTTGATTTTTTTGGTAATAATAGGAACTCAATTAGGGTCACACTCTTTTAATATTATTTGATTGTTGTATATAAGGAAGTATAAATTATTATTTCAAATTATTGAATCAGTTATGTATCGACCTTGATGTCGTTTCCTTTAATTTTGTCATATAAAAAGAAATTTCATTATTACGTTGACTACCAAATTAAGGACGATCTTAGCTCATGTGATTGGTGGGCACGTTATTTTTTATTAAATGTGGAATATTATACTTTAATTATGGCTTTATCGTATCAAGGTTTCGTTCAACCCTACACGGGTTTGACGTCTTAATATAAATATATGTCTTCTAAAATTCAAGAGACTCACCACAATCTTCTTCCCGACTCACCATTTATCAAAGTTCTCTCTCAAGCAAATTCATGGCTGGATTTACAAACGTGTCCGATTTGAAACCTTTCAAAACAATGTGGAAGGTTAGGGTGAATATCGTCAGGATAGAGTACCATTTGTTTTTTTCTGACCTTATTATTATTCTTTAGTACTTTATTTAAAGCATATGAGATCATATAACTGTATTGTTATGTGCACAATTGCTGCCGCTGGATTTATTTTGATAAACTAATCCTTAGTTATTTCTATTTATAAGATTGCAAACCAGGAGTTCTGAAGATTTTTTGTAACTTTTTTGTTTTATCAGTTTATTTTGTTTCCTTATAATTTATTTCTTACATATTTTATTTTTTTATTACCTATATTTCTTTTAATATTATAATTATAATTTTTATTATGAAAAAAATAATTCTATTTCATATGTTTTGATTTGTCTTAAATCCATAATAAATGGACTAAAGTTATTGCATATTATTATATATTTTATTTTAATAAAATAAATCTGACACATAACCAATTACAAAAGCTTTTTCTTAAAAACCATTAATCTTATATTATATAAATATGCACCCTTTCGAAGATAGCTACCATTAGATCTAATATTTGTGCTTATGACTTTAAAATTTCTAATATCTGTAAGTTAAAAATAAAAATCTCTTTTGGTCACTCACCCTGCACAAGACACAGGTTATCACCTAGTCCTTTATTAATCTATTTGGAAGGAGAAAACATGACATTTCATATGTAGGCAATGATGTAATCACCGCTTTCAGAAGAATCTCTTTTCCATCTGGTGAAAGAAACTTATTGTATCGAGTACCTAATTTATTTTAAATTCTCTGTCCAATAAACTCAAAAACTTCTTCATTTTACGACATATTCTTCAAGGAAGTCCAAGATATTTTCCAAATCCACCTATTTTAGATATTCATGTTTGTTTATTGTCTAATTAAATTCTCTTGAGTACTTGGAGGAATACCTTTAACAAAAGTAATGGCCAACTTGAAGAAATTAACATCTTGTCCTGAGGCTTTATGATATGTATCTAGTATATCCATCAGACTGTGACTTTTCCATGAGTTGCTCTATAAAAGACAGGAGAATCATCAACTAAGAAAATTTGAGATATAGATGATCCTCCTCTTAAGGCTTTATATCCATAAAAATGCTTGGTTTGAATGCTCTACTTAATTAATCTGGATAAACCTTCTGTACATATAGTTTAAAACTAAGGTGATATGTGGTTCACTATGCATGATTCCTCTTGTAAGAATGATAGTATTAGAAGGTTCTCCATTACTCGGAATAGAGTATGTGACTGTTGATATACATGTACAAATCCATTGACATCATATTTCTAAAGCCATTTTTCTGATCACTGTATCTATAAATCCTCAGCCACCTTATAAAATGCTTCAGAAATATCAAATTTCAAGGCCACATTCTTTTTCTCTAATTTTTTAGTATGGAAGAAATGCATAAGTTCATAGGTTATAAGCACATTATTAGTTATTACCCTAACTGGAATGAGTGTTGATTGAATCATCAGAGATAATTGTGTTCAGCCAAGATTTCAGTCTTTGTGCCATAATTTTAGAAATAATTTAAAAATTATTGAATAGGATATTACATATGAACTGTCAATTTGCGATACCACAACTATAGTAATTCGAAATTTACTCTTTTAATAACTATGGAAATTCACAATTTACTCAGTTTTAAAATATAGAAAGGGGAATAATTGCTTGATTCAAGTTGCCAGTTATAACAATGTACATTAAACTACACCCATACCATTAACACAAACTTTCCTGTCTTTGAAACTTACGAATCCATTTCCCCCCTTTATTATATATAATAATAAATATTGACTGCATGTATGTACCCGTTATATCATCTAAGTTCATTGTAAAGACAAAGTAGATAGCCAATTAAAATTATAAAACCAAATCAAACAAAACCAATAGTTGGTAAAACTTCCAATACGACTAAACCATAAAATATTAAACCGAGTCTCACCATTATCATACATCAATAATAAAAAGTAAAAACTTGAACATCTAATCTAAAATGTTGAAACTATCGTTAATAGGGATCTATACATTTCCTATATATCGTCGTTATGGCAAAAGCTTCCTATAGTTTTTTTTGTGGAATGTGTTATATAACACGTCTGTTCTCAACTGGTGAAAGAAACTTGAGTAACGTTTGTAACATATTACTAGGTGATCATCCGCGTCCTGCGCGGGGTGAATGGACCAAAAGAAATTATAAATTTTAATGTATAGATATTGAAAACATAAAAAGAGACATATTATATATGGTATAGATTAGTATAAGTAACGTTGATATACAAATTAATGCAAGAAAAATCAATTTGAGAGTAAAAATTTACTGAATTTTTCAATCAACAAAAAGTTTACTGAAGTATACGGATAACGATAATCTTATTATGGTTGACAAACAATAATTGTCTTATTATCGAAGTGAAATCGTTATATTTCATTAAAATTATACTGTTTTTGAAGTATATAAAAATTATAAAAAAATATAAATAAATTGAAGTAAATTTAGTGGGTTTATTAGGACTCAAAATTGTAAAAGAGGCCATTTATCCAACTTTAATATCTATTATGAGCTTCTTTTGATTTATCTTTTATTTATAAAGAGTGTTTTTACTAAAAATTTTTGATCGGACACGAGATCAGGGGCTACGGTTCGGATGTTGGATTCGATCTCTTTTCTCATCACCTGATAAATTTAGATGTTGCCACAAAGTAATATTGCAAATCCCTTATTGTTCGTGAATGTCCAGACAATGTATAGAGCGAAAATTAAAGAAGTCCACATTAAAAATGATGCATGTCACCATTTATGATAATTTCGTAATCAAAAATTTTTGTTGAAAAAGTTAAGAAACTGCAAGAAATTTAATAGGGAATTTCTTTTTAAATGTATTTTATTATGTTTCAAGATTGCTCATAAATTTTTATATACGATATTTTGATTTTACAATATAAAACAGTTTATATTATCTCAAAATAAATGTCATGTATCCCATAAAATACAAAAAATATTAATAGATATAAAAGTCACATACCAAAGTTTTTATAATCATATTTTCTAGTCCCTAAAAAATGGCATGTATCATTTATGAATCGTAAAGAAATTGAATATTATAAAAATATGAATTGTATATATATAGTCAAAATCCTATCAGTTGTGACTATATAAGACTATCCTATTAATTTCATATAGGATTATAATTGTAGATTTCAAGATAATTATAGAAAGTCGTATACACATACGGCAAAAATTAAAGAATTCTACATTAAAAATGGTTAGTTCTTTAAATCTAATCGAAAAGAATGTTATAAATTCCCAAATTTAATGTTTGTCACTGTTTATGATAAATTTAAAATCAAAAGTATTGTTGCAAAATTTAAGGGATTAAAAGAAAATTAATATATAATTCCTTTTTGAATGTATTTTACAATTTTTCAAGATTGCTCATAATTTTTTATATACGACTTTGATTTTACAATATAAAGCAGTTTGTATTCTCCATCCCAAATAAATGTCATGTATCCCATAAAATAATAAAATTATTATTCAACATAAATGTCGTGTACTAAAATTTTATAGAAGAACATAATTATGAATCTTTTATATTTTTAAGCCCCTAAAAAATGTCATGTATCACTTATGAATCGTAAAGAAGTTGAATATTATAAAAATATGAATTATATATATAGTAAAAAATCAAAATTCTATCAGTTGTGACTATATATATCCGACTATCCTATTAATTTTGTATATGATTATAATAATATATTTTCAGATAATTATAGAAAGTATTATATAGGGCAGAAATTAAGGAAGTCCACATTAAAAATGATATTCGCATTATACTTAATTGGAAAGAATTATATAAATTTCCAAATTTAATATATGTCACCATTTATGATAATTTTGTAATCAAAAAGTATTTTTGCAAAAATTTAGGGATTGCAAAAAATTTAATATGAAATTCTTTTTTTAATGTATTTTATAATTTTCAAGATTGCTCATAAATTTTTATATACGATATTTTGATATTATAATATAAAACAATTTATATTGTCTATCCTAAAATAAATGTCATGTATCCCATAAAATACAAAAAATATTCATCAAAATAAATCTAATGTACTAAAGTTTTATAGAAGAACAAAATTATGAATCATTTATATTTTTCAGGCCCTAAAAAATATCATATATAATTTAGAGTCGTAAAGAAATTTAATATTATAAAAATATGAATCATATATATAGCCAAAACCCTATCAATTAATATCTTACCATCCTATTAATTTCATATAACATTATAAAAACTCTACCGGATTTGATATTATCGTCCATATCAGCATACATAACCAATTAATATCAATTAATATGATTAAAATATTATGTTAAGCTACTATTAATCTACAATGGCAAAAAATGATATTAATTGGTTACGTGTGTTGCAATAAAAAATATTATTTATAATTGTAGATTTTCAGATAATTATAGAAAGTATTTTATGCATTGGACGGAAATCAAGGAAGTCCACATTAAAAATGATATTTTCCTTAAACTTAATTGGAAAGAATTATAAAAATTTCCAAATTTAATATATGTCACCATTTATGATAATTTTGTAATCAAAAAGTATTTTTGCAAAAATTTAGGGATTGCAAGAAATTTAATATGAAATTCCTTTTTGAATGTATTTTATAATTTTCAAAATTTTTCATAAATTTTTATATACGACATTTTGATATTACAATATAAAACAATTTATATTGTCTATCCTAAAATAAATGTCATGTATCCCATAAAACACAAAAAAAACATTCTTCAAAATAAATCTCATGTACTAAAGTTTTATAGGAACAAAATTATGAATCATTTATAATTTTCAGCCAAAATATCGTGTATAATTTAGAATCATAAAGAAATATAATATTATAAAAATACTAATCATATATATAGTGAAAAACCTATCAGTTGATATCTTACTATCATATTAATTTCGTATAACATTATAAAAACTCTACCGGATTTGATATTATCGTCCATATCAACGCACATAACCAATTAATATCAATTAATATGATTAAAATATTATGTTAAGCTACTATTAATTCACAATGGCAAAAAATGTAATAAGTCTAGTAAGAAAATGATTTTTACATAAAGAGGCTGGAAATGAATAAGGTATTGCCACGTAGAAAATGACATTCTTGTTAATAACACATGAACATAAGGTTAGTCTTTAAAAATGCTCATACTTTATTATATAAGGGATATAGTCCAAGCCTAAGAGAAATAGTTTAATGATATATATACCTCTCCGCTTAAGCAATATATATATTAAAAACTTAAAAGATATATAAAATAATATGATAATAATCCATTCTGTAAATTTATTCTCAAATGTATTTTCTTTAAATGTCCCATTTTAGTTTCTCAAAAGTAGTTTCTAAAAATAAAGAAACAAATGTTGGTTTATTGTTTTCCAATTAGCTGTTCTTGATAGTTCTTATACAGCTTGTGTTAAAGTAGTAATTCATTTATAACAGATTAAAAATCATCTCAACATGGCTTACTTCAACAACATGTCCGATAACATCTGTTAGGAAATATATAACAAAATCATGTAAAGGAATTATGAAATAATTCTAACCAAGATAAACACAACAAATTGACTGTACTCACCAATCAGAAAATCAGGGTTGAGGCTTCCATCATGTATATCCCGGAAAGTCGCAGGTGTGAATCCATTGACACCTCCGGGAAGATCCACCCAGTTTCTCACATGAGTTATAGAAAGGAAACTAATCTTATATGGATGGCTAGTTGTCCAGTATGAACCCAGAGAATGATTCAGTGAGAAATTGGTTAAAGTCAATGTTTTTCCTTGTTCTAGTAGACGATCAAATTGATTTACCAATTCTTTCTTAACCGTTGCATGAATCTTATCCCCCTATACATATGCGAACCAATAGTAATAGTTAATATGACGGTTAAGTGTACATAACTAAAAAAAATCAGTAAATAGTTCAAGCAAACTTACATTAAGATCAATGAGAACCATTTCAATGGTTAGGCCACCGGCTGCAGAGAATAGCTTCCACAATCGGACAATACCCACCATCACTCTCCACATGGTCTTAAAGGGCTTCAATTCGGCGACAGGGTTAAAGAACGATTTTTGTGATTGCTTGAATGTAGTGGTATAGTAATTTCGAGGAGTCAATTATGAGTACATGTGGCTAAATTGTTTTATATTTATATATGCAATGCTTCCTATGTCTTGTTTAATCTCCACGTAATTAAATCACATATCAATTATATTTCGAATTGTTAATCAAAATCTGACATCCCAAATTTGGTTGATGTAATTGCCTAAATTAAACATGGAAAGAATAAAATCACGCAGATTGTGTTCGACATTATATTACTAATGAAAACGAAATTGAACAAATATATAATTCATAAATCACCTGTAAATGTGTGATTGAACGAAGTATAGTAAGTTATTTATTATTTTCCCTGGATTGAGTTAAAAAATTTGCATTACCTTGAGTTATATAATATAAAGTTGGCTTCCTATAACTATATGTTTTAAATAATACATAATATATTTAACCAGGGTCGCAAACATATATAATACCGGTACGTATGTGAGAGAGCAATAATAAATTATATATATATATATAAAGAGTAATTTGGTGACATGAAAGTGTAATGAATAGATATATATATATATATATATATATATATATATATATATATATATATATATATATATATATATGTATTTATTACACTTTCATGTCACCAAATTACTCTGGGTTATATTATTTGAGCTCACATACAATGTGTAAGATTTTGTATAAAACGTTTGTAATTTGCTTGAACTCACAAGATTTTGTATACATATTATTTGAGCTCACATACAATCTATACAAACGCATTCTCCTCTTTGTAAATTGACAAATGCATTCTCCTCTTTGTAAATTGACAAACGCATTCTCCGGAATGTAAATGATTGTAATTACTCAAAATTTGGTGATTGCAGTTAATCACGGAAACACTTAAATCAGGCAGATTCTATTCAGATATACATAACTTTACAAAATGAAACCGATATATAAAAAATGTATAATTCATAAATCACCTATAAATGCATGATTGATAGAAGATTTGAAACGTAAATTATAGTACTATAAAAAATTTAGAAGCCAGTTTAATTATTTTCCCTAACGTATGGTATTATACATTTCGAATTAAAATAATGAGCTCACATTATATATTGGAACAAATTACTTTCATGTCACCAAATTACTTTGAGTTATATTATTTGAACTCACATTATATTGGAACCACAACATAATAGTTGTAATAGTAGGTCTTCACAATATGTGAAGAATCTAATGAAACAAAAATTACTTAAGAATATTTGAAAATATAGTCAAAAGTATCTATATATATATAGTCATACGATGTGTAAGATATTGTACACTACGTTTGTAATCCTATGAAAACAATCTATTTTCTTATTTTATACATAAAATTATTTAAGGAGCATTATATCACATAGCAATGCGAACGTAGTCAAATGAGTGGTTTTATTATGAGCATTATGCAAAGATTATATTAATATCATACGTTACAGTTATAACTATCTATATAATATAATTATGTTAGGCTATACAAAATATTTACCAATGGCAATTGCTGTAATTAGTCTAGTTAACTAAGGGTTTTTAAATATAGGGGTTGAGAGTGCTTATGGAGGTGACAAGTGTAAATGACACTCATGTAAATCACACATGAAGTGAAGGTTACTTGTTTATAATGCTCCTAAAATAATATATAGGGGATCCTAAAAAGTGACAAAGCTTTATAACATGTTCTTATAAAAACATGTAGATTATGAAAATTAACACGATTGACAATAACTTAAAATGTTCATTTTGTAGGTACAAATGTACTCCCTCTGTTTCACAAAGTTACATATTTTAGAAAAAAAAATTTGTTTCAAAAAGATACACATTTTGTATTTTCAATGCATATTTTATCAAGTTTTAATGATTAATTGCAAATTTCAAAAAACTTAATTGTACTTATTGGATTTTTATTGGCTTAAAATTATGGAGAAAATAACAGCACAAAAAATTATGCATTTATTATTTTTTTATTAATATGTGTGAAAAGTCTAGAATATGTATCTTTGTGAAACAGAGGGAGTAGATGGGTTGCACTGAAGAACCGTTCGTTTTCACTCGTACTGGTTTGTTTAATAAAAAATGACAGCATAATTTGTAAGTTATAATGGTTGTATTTTCAGAATAAAGAAAAATGTCATATTAGATACTCCCTCTATTTTACAAAGATACATATTCTAAACTTTTCACATATATTAATAAAAAACATAATAAATGCATAAGTTTTTGTGCTGATCTTTTCTCCATAATTTTAAGCCAATAAGAATTCAATAAGTACAATTAAGTTTTTTGAAATTTACAATTAATCATTAAAACTTGATAAAATATGCGTTGAAAATACAAAATATATATTTTTTTGAAACAATTTTTTTTTCTAAAATATGTAACTTTGTGAAACAGAGGAAGTATTATATATAGTCGGACAAAATTATTTAGACCAGTGGCAGTAGTTGTAAATTCTCTGGTAATGAAAGGGTCTTCACATAACTTGGTTGAAGAAGGCTGAGAACTTGACACCCCGGCAAAATGGCAGTATAGTAAATATAGTATAAAACTAAGGTTACTCTTTTCCAATGTTCCTCATTGATTAGCTTCTTTTATTTTCTGTTGACTTGCTTCAGTTAGCAATGTTGTTTGCATCCCCAATCAGCATGCATATTTGTGGTTTCTGCTGACGTTTCTGTTGGCTCCTTTAAGTTTAGATATTAGGTGACTTTATTAGATTGATCTTGAGACGACACATATGGGTTTATTCAAGTGTCCATTAGTTCCATTTTTTGTTGTGATAGGAATGATGAATCCTTGCAAACCTCAAACTCATGTTGAAGACTTTTGCATATAATAAAATTTTGTAAATCACTGTACCTAAAGTTTAGTTCAGTCGGCTTCTTATTCTTGATGATTTCAATTTCTCTAGTTATGGTTTCGACATTGTTTCTATTAAATCTTATCTTAACCCATACATCAGTTTTTTTTTTTGTGATTGTTGATCCAATAATGTATACCTTAGCAACTTAACTCAGCTTTGATCCAATACTTCTCACTATGCCAGGTCTCCTATAGATATTGGGTAATTTGTATATACTTGAGGAACTTCGAACATCCTGTCGGTCCAGTGCAAAATTCCAACCCCAGTAAGTGTATGGTGCTTTACTTGAGCCATCAGGAAGTGGTGTTCAGTGTCAAAATAGAAGTTCATTGTAGCATCATCATTCATTTGTCATTCTACTTTACTCACGAGTTGCTATATCTTCAGAAAAACAACTTTAATTCCAACTGGGTTTGGGGAAAAAAAACTACAACTAAATTTATCTGCTTAGCAAAATTACAAAGAGGGAGAAATATTCATCTATTTACTTTATAAATAGTAAATACGATTACAGCCTGCATGATCAGTGGTGTTGGGTTTTCTGACTTATCAACTCACGGCTCTGCTTGATGAGAGAAATCAAAGTTTCCAATCACAAACACACAATAATTAAACTCTTAAATAAGGAAAATGCAAATTACCTGCAGTAACAATATAAGTATATTCATACGACTAAATGCATCATCAATCGAAGATCAGCAAAATATATGTATTTTCTTGTTTCTGAGTTTAGAGAGTATAAGATGAGATTCAAAGTCTCCTCAGAGATAAGTTAACAGAACTCTTCACCTTACTTGCTGCTACTCACATTAACGGGAAGGTAGACTCCTTCTGCTGCCAACCAAACATTATCTGCTCGCTTCTCGCTGATTCCACATACCTGTATCCCATAAAAAAAAAACAAATCTCATGAATGAGTTTCAACTTTCAAGATATTGGCAATAATATTTGAAGATTTGACAAAAGCGTGATTTATCTCTTGCTGAGCACCGGCTATACGCTGGTACATTTTGTCATGGCTATGGAGGTAGCCACTAGTGTCTATGTGTTGAAGTCGAACTCTTTGGTCTTGTTTACCTGTCTTCCCGCTCCCTCCGAGTATAAGCCTATAAACAGATCGTAAGGTGTAAGTGTGAGCTTTCATGCAAACACACTAAATATTTTGATGAGTATCAAATGGCTTTAAGGGATTATTACTTCCAGTGATCCCCAGTATCCGAATTTGAATCATCTCCAAATCAGCTAACCTGCACCAAGAAAATTGGATTAGCAAGAAGAAGCATGCAACTACCAATTGAAACCGGCACAGTACTTCACAATTCAGAAAGACCCACTATAATATATCATCATACTACTGTTTCTCTATATTAATACCCTTGAACTAACTGTCTTCCGAGTCAAACTGTTTAACAACCCTGAGATAGATCTTTCATCCAAGCTTAGCGGATCAGGGCATTAAAAAAACTTCGAATGGAAGAGAATAGTAACCTCTAAGTTGCCTGATATAGGGGAATCATGCAAGTGACTGTGGAGCCATTTCCGGGTCATTCATATGCTGCAATCTAATGGTAGCTCCACTCATGACGGCATCACCTTTCTTGGCTGTGGTACCAGGCACAGCTTTAACAATCTATCAAAAGAATAATCCATGAATCAGCTCTGTTACTCCATAATAACTCATTAAACCATAGCTTCAGATCAAATCCACTTTAATGCTTTGTTCTAAATTTTGAGTTGCTCTAATACACCATAGCACAAACAGATGGGTTCCTAGATTGGATTCAAAATTCGAGATGAAAGAGTTTCTTTGGCCAAGATAAAAAAATACAGCTTTCTAACCTCTATAGATGATTTAATAAACCAATATATAACACATGCTAGTTGATGTTTTGTTCTAACATCCAAAGAATTAAACTAAATGATCTTCTGTAAAAGAGCAGCAGTAAAAGCAAGATAGTAGTACTCAGTAGCTGTTTGAATCAACGACGCCTGGAAAACCAGTGACTGATTGCTGACCACTGCCGGATCCATACGGCACATCGTGAGAATGCAGTCGAAACTTAGTCTTCTCGTGCATCAGCTTAATCGCACTTCCATACGTTATCTATCACATCAACATGGAGTTTAAAAAAATTCCAAATTCGAATCTAAAGCAAGACGAACCCTAATCGATGCAATGTATACACACCTCGACGCCTTCTTTACCCGAAGCGGCGGCGGAAGCGGACGTGTAGCCGGAATCCGAATCGAAGCTAAGGAAGAGGAACAGAGCAAGAGAGAAGAATCCTAGAGAGTATTAGAGTATTGGTTTAGTTTGGTTTAGACTTGGCTTATTCCGGTTAAGTCTTATCTTCTCTATATAAATAGAAAGACGTTGTAACAGATTCTTTCAATTTGAATAAGAGAAATGTTCATCGTCATGTAACAAACTCTCTCTCTCGTTGATTCAAGTAACATGGTATCAGAGCGTTGAATCTTACGTTCAACAATCACGATCTTGAGCTTCAATCTTCTTCTTCCTTCGATTCGATCGAAATCAGCTTCCGGTTGATCGGATCTTCTTGGCGCTATGGTTACTCTTTGTCGATCAACTCGTCGTGTTGGTCGTGTTTCATCTGCAGCTAAATCACCAGCTCCGGCGAGATCTGCACCAGTTCAACCTATTCCGGTAAACAACTCGGCTAATCCGTCATCATCAACTATTCCGATTTCCAATCCAACGGCTATTCCGCCGTCGTCGTCGAACATTCCGTTTCAGAACCAATCGACTATTCCGTCACCGTCGAACATTCCGTTTCAGAATCAATCGACTATTCCGTCGTCAACAACAGCTCTGATCCCGAGCCTCTCTGTTCCGAATGTTCATGGATTCGATCTCAATGGAATTCAATATTCTCCGTATTTCTTGACGAGCGGTGACAATCCAGGTACATCGTTGATCTCTGAAATTCTGGATGGATCGAACTACAATACCTGGAATATTGCCATCACCATTGCGTTAGATGCTATGAATAAGATTGCTTTTGTTGATGGATCTCTACCAAGACCTACTGAATCGCATCCTCATTTTTGCCTCTGGTCAAGATGCAATAGTATGGTCAAGTCCTGGATATTGAACTCTGTTACGAAACCAATCTATGGCAGCATCCTCCGTTTCAACGACGCATCAGAGATATGGAAAGATCTCTTGGCTCGTTTTCATATGACGAACTTGGCAAGATCATATCAATTAACACAACAAATCTGGTCTCTCCAACAAGGTTCATCTGATCTCTCTACTTATTATACTAAACTCAAGACTCTTTGGGATGATCTTGATGGAGCAGATTGTGTGAAAACATGTCATACTTGTGCTTGCTGCAAAGCAACTGAAACTAAGATTGAGCACAACAAGGTTATCAAATTCTTGGCTGGTTTGAATGAATCATATTCAACTGCTCGCAGTCAGATAATCATGAAGAAAAATGTGCCAGATTTATCTGAGGTATACAATCTTCTTGATTAAGATTTCAATCAGCGGAGTCTCACCTCTGTACAGAATTCAAGTGAGTTTCAAGTGACAAGCAATGAAACTATTCCTGCAGCAGTGAATGCAACTTATAACACACATCCTTCTCGGCCTATCTGTTCTCATTGTGGTTACAATGGTCACACCATTGATAAGTGTTATAAGATTCATGGCTACCCTTCTGGTTTCAAACATAAGAAACCGCAAGATGGAAAAGCATCTCAAACTGGTTCTACTAAGCCCGTTGTTGCTCAGTTAACTGTCACTGATACTCCACAGAATGTTCCTGATATGATGAGTCCTCTTTCTAAAGATCAGATACAAGGAATGATTGATTACTTCAATGCTCATCTTACTCAGAATCAGACATCAGTCACTTCTACATCCACTGGCACTATCACTGTGTTACCTGGTATGGCTCTTTCTTCCTCTACTATTGGTTTTATTGGAATGCTCAGAGCAACAGGAAACACATTATCCTCTAAGTCATGGGTTGTAGACAGTGGGGCTACGCATCATGTATCACATGATCGGAGTTTGTTTGAAAGTATCTCGGATTCTCTGGATAAATCTGTCACTCTTCCTACAGGACTCAATATTAAAATTGCAGGCATTGGACAGATTCGTTTGAATCAGTATCTTCTGCTTTCCAACGTCCTTTACATACCTGACTTTCGTTTGAATTTGCTCAGCATCAGTCAACTGAGAAAGGATTTGAAATGCAGAGTAATGTTTGATGAAGCTTTGTGTATGATTCAGGATCCTATCAAGGGGCTGATGATTGGTCAGGGTGAGCAGATAGCCAATCTATACGTTATGGATGGAGCTTCAATCAACGAACCAGGAACATCAAAACAGAATCATTTTATCAATGTTATTGTTGATACTTCTTTATGGCACAACAGACTCGGGCATCCGTCCCTTAATAAAATTGATGTCATTACTGATGTACTTGGTATTCAACAGAGAAATAAAGGAAAATATCACTGCTCTATCTGCCCTCTTGCAAAGCAAAAGAATCTTCCTTATATCTCTCAGAACAATATGTGTGCCAATCCTTTTGATCTGTTGCATATTGACATATGGGATCCGTTCTCAGTGCCAACTGTTGAAGGATATCGTTACTTCCTCACCATCATGGATGACCATACACGAACTACATGGGTTTATCTCATGAAGAACAAAACAGAGGTTTTGACAATCTTTCCTGACTTCTTAACGATGATTGAAACGCAATGCAAGACTCAAGTCAAAGGTGTTCGTGCTGATAATGCTCCTGAGCTGCGTTTCGATGCATTGTATAAGAAGAAAGGGATAGTCTCATACCATTCCTGTCCAGAAACTCCTCAACAAAATTCAGTAGTGGAATGGAAACATCAACACATTCTGAATGTTGCAAGGTCGTTGATGTTCCAATCTCATTTATCTCTTGAATTTTGGGGAGACTGTGTATTAACAGCTGTGTTCTTGATCAATAGACTACCGACACCTCTGTTGAACAATCGTTCTCCATATCAGGTTCTTACTCATAAGCAACCTAACTATGGTGATATGAGAGTATTCGGCTGTCTTTTTTATTGTTCAACCTCTTCTAAAGGACGCCACAAATTTCAACCACGAGCACGTCCCTGCGTGTTTCTTGGCTACCCTGCTGGCTATAAAGGATATAAACTCCTTGACCTTGAGACACAGTCTGTACACATTTCTCGCAATGTAGTGTTCCATAAAGACATATTTCCTTACGTCGATGACACTACTGCGAATGATCTTTTCTCTATGTTGGATACTGCAGTTATATGTGACCCTTCTACTGAGAAGAATATCCCTGTAGTGAGTGAACGTCCTACAGTTGTGGAACATCTTCCAGCTAGAACTGCCTCTTCTTCTGCAGATCCCGAGAATGTATCTTCTAAGCGACAATCGAAGCCACCAGGCTATCTTCATGATTACTATGTGAACATGACTGAAACGGACATTCCATATCCGTTGGCTTCCTTTGTCTCTTATGATAAACTTTCAGAAGGCTACAATGCTTATATCTGTGCTATCTCTCTTCACTCGGAACCATCATCATTTGCTCAAGCCAAGAAGTTTGATGTTTGGATTAAGGCAATGAATGATGAGCTCTTAGCTTTGGAAAAGTCAGCGACTTGGGATATATGTACTCTCCCATCCGATAAACATGTCATCGGTTGTAAATGGGTTTACAAAGTTAAGTTAAATGCTGATGGGACTCTAGAGAGATATAAAGCCAGACTAGTAGCTAAAGGCTATACACAACAAGAAGGTATTGACTTTGTAGAAACCTTTTCTCCAGTGGCCAAGATGACTACTGTCAAAACTCTTCTTGCTATTGCTGCAGCAAAACGATGGAGCTTAACACAGTTAGATGTCTCCAATGCTTTTCTGAATGGAGACCTAACAGAGGAAATATACATGACTCTTCCTCATGGATATACTCCTAGAACGGGTGTTATATTACCTCCTAATGCAGTCTGTAAGCTGAAGAAATCATTATATGGCTTGAAGCAAGCATCAAGACAATGGTTTCTTAAATTCAGTGACAGTCTTACGCGACTTGGTTTTCAGAAATCTCATTCGGATCACACATTATTCATTTGAAGATCAAATGGTATCTATACGGCGGTACTTGTTTACGTTGATGACATCATTATTGCCTCAAACAATGATGATGATGTTACTCAACTGAAGATTGATCTCCAAAGCTCGTTTAAATTGCGTGATCTTGGTCCCCTGCGTTATTTTTTGGGCTTGGAGATAACAAGATCTTCTTCTGGTATATCAGTCTCTCAACGTAAATACACTTTGGCTATCATTGAGGATATGGGACTCCTTGCTTGCAAGCCATCTGCTATTCCAATGGATCCGAATGTCAAACTTGTTCAAGACAGTCTTGAACCAGTCTTACCTGATTCCTCTCCTAATCGAAGACTTGTGGGGCGCCTGATGTATCTCACTATCACCAGACCTGATATCACTTTTGCGGTGAACAGATTGTGTCTGTTCTGTGCTGCTCCTAAGAATTCACATCTTAAGGCTGCTTACAGAGTTGTTCACTATCTCAAAGGCACCATTGGTCGTGGGGTTTTCTATTCTAGTGTCAATGATCTTACTTTAACTACGTTTACTGATGCTGACTGGAGTGCTTGCAGAGATACTCGACGTTCTACTACGGGTTATTGTATGTTCTTGGGTAACTCTTTAATCTCCTGGAAGTCTACAAAACAACCTACCGTCTCTCATTCTTCTGCAGAGTCCAAATATCGTGCCATGGGCTTTGCAGTTCGCGAGGTGGAATGGTTAGTCAAGCTTCTTCGAGAGTTTGATGCACCACAGCATCATCCTGTGGCTTTCTTTTGTGATTCAACAGCAGCGATTCACATTGCAAACAATGCTGTTTTTCACGAGAGAACTAAGCACTTGGAAAATGATTGTCATAAAGTTCGTGACAGGATTAATGATGGTCTCATCAAGACTCTACACATCTGTACTGATATGCAGATTGCCGATGTGTTTACTAAACCACTGCAGTCTGGTCTCTTTCACACTCTTATTGGCAAGATGTCTTTAAGTTCAATCTTCTCGCCATCTTGAGAGGGGCTATTAGAGTATTGGTTTAGTTTGGTTTAGACTTGGCTTATTCCGGTCAAGTCTTATCTTCTCTATATAAATAGAAAGACGTTGTAACAGATTCTTTCAACTTGAATAAGAGAAATGTTCATCGTCATGTAACAAACTCTCTCTCTTGTTGATTCAAGTAACAGAGACATCACGAAGAGAAGAGCGATGAACCAGTTCTACTGATAAAAGGGAAATTCAGGGATAGCTTTCCTCGGCGAAACAGAGGAAGGAGGAGATGGAGAAGACAGCGATGATGATGATGATGATGATGATGATGATGGCGACCTTCTTCTCGAGAGAGCTTGTTGTTGCCCGGACGTCGATGCCACCGTGAAGGATCCAAATTGAGATCTCGCCAGAGACAGTAGATGCCTGATGAATGTTTTAGTTAGCTTTGCTGATTGCAATTATGAAATGTTTTGTTAAGTTTTTAGTTTATGTTTGACACACAGGCTTACGTTTAGATAACAAATTGTAACTCAACACGTGTACCTTCGATGAGATGGCGAGTTATGAGTGGTGCAAGATGCAAATCAAATCTAAAGTTTTCTTTTAAATAATTCTAATTTTATTAAACATAATAACTAGCCATGAACAGATTTATCCAGAACCGAAGAACTAAATTGGTCAAATTGAGGAAGATGTTCGGTTTAGGTTCAGATCCTGGCAATTATCTGAACAGACCCTAGATCTTTAGAACCAAAAAGTTAGAATCAAACTGAAACCAAACTAGAATAGAATGGATACCCAAAACTCTATAATATTTATATACTTACAAACATTAACTATATTTAGTTTTAAAATAAATAAATAAATTAAGATTTATATATCTAAACCGAAATACCCCCAAAACTGAATTACCATAATACTTTTTATCCAAAATATTTAAAATTGACTGAATTATCCAAATTTGTATCAGAAAAATCGAAAAATCTGATATTTAATCCAAAAAATGATTTTCTGATTTTTTACCAAATTAACCAAAAACAGGAACCAAATTAGAACCCATTGGTATCCAAAATTATCTTGGATATCAGCTGGTTCCTAATTTTGTTATCTAAACTGAATTGAAAACCAAAAAGACTGAACTGGAACTGAACCAAATTTAAATTCTTAATACTCGAACAAATCCTAAATCTCTAGAACCCAAAAACCAAAGAACCAAACCAGAACCAGAACCAGAAACCGAATGCCCATGGATAATAAGTAACAAACACATATTCCTTAAATCTATTCGTTTGATTAAGAATTCACAAGTATTTTTATATCAAAAGATACAAATTTCGAGTTCTCAGAAAAGATAAATTATGCAGATTATTAAATAAAATGTTTACATCAAATTTTAAGCATGATTCAAGGAGTACTGTCATACATGGATTTCATAAGGCAAATCAAGGTAGCGTAGCCAGGCATAAATTCTGATAAAACATATAGAACCGTCAACTATAGAATTGTCTATGTAATATTTCTCATATTTGTAATAGCATTATTAACATAGGTAACAAGCACACACAAAGGTTTAATACGAGAGGAATCCCATGGGGGATGCTATAATTTAAAGTGATACAAATCTACTTCTTATCCAGTTCATACGCAAATGATGACTTGTTTTCATAGAAACAACAAAGGTGAGGGTTTTATTTTCGTGTAGATTGTTTCTAATGTTATCATCTACCATGAGTCAACATATGAATGAATCAAGTGATTCGTCATTCATATTCAGTAACATGAGTAAACTTGGGTTAAATTTTGATTGAAAACTATAGATACTTCTAGAAAGTAGAAGAGGAATAAATCCAATGAAATTTTGGAATATATATTGTAAAGTTCAAACCTTAAAACAAATTTTTTTTTGAACAATCTTTCATTAATGGAAAAAAGAGACAAGGATTCTCATCTAAAATATGAGATCATCCTGATATAAGTCTCGTTGTGACGTGGATTAAATTCTCCTCTCTCGAAAGAGAACCAAATGTCTGGAGCAATAAATATAAGTTGAAGATCTTTCTTATTATTCACTGAGAACATTACATGAGTATTTATATTGTACAAGGGAAGAGAGCTAGGGTTAGCTAGATACAGAAACTTCCTAAAGTGTATAAGAGAGTTATTGAGACAATGAATAGGAGAATATTGTGTATCCTTAACATGCCCCTTCAAGATGGAGGTGGAGGAACAACTCCAATCTTGTCGCGTAGATGATGAAACTGTGCTCGGTTCAGGGGCTTTGTTAGAGCATCAGCAAGCTGGTCCTTAGTGTTTATGTGAGCAACGCGCAGCATGCCATGTTGTATCTGACCTCTGATGAAGTGATAGTCTAAGGCTACGTGTTTCATTCGTGTGTGGAACACCGGATTTGCACATAGAAAGGTCGCACCCAGATTGTCACAATAGACAACTGGGGGTGCTGATAGTGTGATGCCTAGTTCAGTAAGGATGTTGCAGATCCATCGAATTTCCGCAGAGGCATTGGCAACTGATCTATATTCAGCTTCTGTCGAGGAACGCGCCACACCCGTTTGCTTTTTAGCCAACCAAGAAACTGGTGTTTTTCCTAAGTATACAACATAGGCATTGGTAGAGACATAATCATCTGAATCTCCTGCCCAATCTGCGTCTGAAAAAGCATGTAGTGTAAGTGGATTGGCAACGGAGAAAAAGATACCGTGATCAGTTGTGCCAGCAAGGTAACGAAGAACACGTTTTGCAGCTAGCCAATGCACGTCGGTGGGCTGATGCATATACTGAGAGAGACGATTTACTGCATAGGCGACATCTGGGCGTGTGAATGCAAGGTATTGCAGACTTCCTACTAGCTGGCGATACTCTTTTGGTTCGGAGAGTAAGTGTCCTGTGGTGAGCTTCAGTTTAGGTGTAGAAGCCATCGGAGTGCTTACTGGTTTGGCATCGGTCATTCCATGTCGATGCAAGAGGTCATGAATGTATTTCCTTTGCGAGAGATGCAAGCCTTTTTCTGTCCGATGTGCTTCAGTGCCTAAGAAGTAGTTCAAGTCTTCTGGGTCCTTCATTGAGAACCGGTCTGCGAGATGTTTGAGCACATGACTGATCCGAGTTTTGTTGTTGCCGGTGATGAGGATATCATCGACATAGACGAGGAGATAGACTACGTCAGAGCCACGTTGAAGTACAAACATAGAGGTATCCGCAAGAGAGTTTTTGAACCCAAGGCTGAGGAGGAAGGTTGTGAGCTCAACATACCATGCCCGAGGAGCTTGCTTGAGGCCGTAAACAGCTTTGCGGAGACGGCATACATGGTCTGGATAATCTTTATCGATGAACCCCAGAGGTTGTTCCATGTAAACCTCTTCATCTAGTGTACCTTGTAGGAATGCATTATTGACGTCGAGTTGTTGTATTGGCCAGCTTTTAGAGACTGCAATGTCGAGGATCAACCGGATCGTTGTGGACTTGATGACGGGGCTGAAGGTGTCCGTGTAGTCTCGACCATATTGTTGAGTATAACCCTTGGCGACAAGCCGTGATTTACACCTGCGACGGGTACCACAACGTGAGTATTTATTTTTATAAAGCCATCTACAGCCTACCACATTCTTATGGTGTGGTCTTGGAACAAGATCGTAAGTCTGATTTTCTGCAAAAGCATCCAGCTCCTGAGACATTGATCCTCGCCAGATCTTGTCCTTCAGAGCCTGGTTCACTGTCTGTGGTTCCGGAGGAAAAAGTTTTGAGGTTGAGGCTGAGAGATTAAACTTGGTTTTGGGTTTCTGAATGTTATTTTTCTACGAGTGGTCATGGGATGGTGATTTTGTGGTTGGGGTAGAGGATTGTCGACGTTTGAAGATGGAGGAGAAGGGTTGGTTTGAATCGGATTAGGGTTGTTGTGGTTCTCGTCTGAGACAAAGTGCTGATTTTGGGTTTCACTTGGGTTTGGGTTTGGTTGGGCCAAGGTTGTTGGGCTTGTTGTTGATGGGTTATTTTGGGCCGTAGGGTTTGGGATTGTTGATGGGCCTGGTGAAAAAGAAACGGTTTCAGAGAGACTTTACCTGGGAATCACAATTGTCGTTAGTTTCTTCATGCGACTGTCGCAGTGGAAGATCTGGAGCCGGGAATCCTGGTACGACCATAGGTGATCTGTTGAGTGGCGATTCAAGTGGAACAAGAGAGACAGGCGGGTGAGTAGGTGTGGAGACAGGAGGTGGAGAGGCTGATTGGGCTTGAGTCGTTTGACGGAAGGGAAAAGTATGTTCGTCAAACTGGACATGGCGAGATATATAAATACGGCCAGTAGCTGGTTGCAAACAGAGGAAGGCGCTTTGGCTGAGAGAATAGCCAAGGAAGACACACGGAGTGGAGCGATTCTCAAGCTTGTGTTTTGTGTAAGGTCTGAGCCACGGAAAGCAGAGGCAACCAAAGACGCGGAGCTTGGAGTAGTTGGGTGGCTTGTTGAACAACTTCTGAAATGGAGATAGCATCTTAATGACTGGTGAAGGCATCCGATTGATGAGGTACACGGCAGTGTTGACCGCGTACGTCCAGTAACGTTTGGACATTCCAGCGTGTGACAGTAAGGTGAGAGCGGTCTCCACGATATGTCTGTGTTTTCTCTCTGAGATGCCATTATGTTCTGGTGTATGAGGTGGAGATGTGAGATGCTGGAGTCCGTGTTGAGACAGGTATGATCTAAGTGCAATGAACTCGTCACCGTTGTCAGAGTATAGAGTGCCAATGCGAGTTTGAAAGTGGTTTTCAACCAGCTCCTTGTACGCCATAAAAGTATCTTTGACTTGAGATTTTGTTTTGAGTGGATATAGCCAAGTATAACGGGTGTAGTGGTCAACTAGGACAAGATAGTATTTGTAATTGTCAATAGATAGGATGGGGGAAGTCCAAACATCTGAGAAAATATAGTGAAGGGGACGATTTGAGGTGATAGAGGTTTTAGAGAAAGGCAATTTGTGGCTTTTATTAATAGAACAATCAGAACATAGAGTAGATTTTGATAGAGAACTAGAATAAGGAATAGAAAAAGCTGAAACAATGGTTTTTAAAACATCAAGAGAGGGGTGACCAAGGCGTAGATGCCACTGATCTAGAGAAGGTTTTGAAGATGAAGTAGCAAAGAAGGATTTGATGGTTGAGGAAGAAACCGGCCACTCGTACAGATCACCCTTGGTCTTGCCTTGGAGCAACGGGATTCCCGAGTAAAGATCTTTCACCTGAAAGTGCGCAGGAAAAAATTCAACAGACACTTTGTTAGAGTTACAAAGGCGATACAGATATAAGGTTTTTGTGTATATGAGGAACACATAGAACATTATGCAGGGAAAGAGATCGGTTTAATGCAGGAAAAGATAGTGAACCAGAATGCGTTATGGACAAACCAGAGCCGTCCCCAATCAGAACAGAATCGTCGCCGTGATAAGGCTGATGAAGGGCCAGGTTACTGAGGTCGCTTGTCATGTGATGAGTGCCACCACTGTCCATGAGCCAGGCCGCTTCAGATGGGGAGGCGACCGCCATGTTTGCGCGTGGTTGCCATGGAGGATTGTTTGATGGAGCATACGTGTTGTGGCGACCTCCAAGCTGTGGACATCTTTTTGCACTGTGGCCCTGTATTCCACATAGTTGACAACGACCCTGGTAGCCTCCTTGATAGCCTCCTTGATAGTTCCCTTGATTGCCTCCTTGGTAGCCACGAGTTTGCTTATCTTTGTTGTGAGCAAACTTTGAGTGCTGTGAGTTTTTGTTCCAGGTTTGAGACTGACGCTGGTTGTACTACTGAAGACCTTGAGGCTGGTGAGAGGCTGTATTTGCTGTGATGGGAAGCACGGTGGTGGTGGTGGAGTTAAGCGCAATGAGCTTGGCTTCTCGGTTCAGCAGTTTCTCGTGAACCTCTGTGAGGGAAGGCGTCATGTCTCTTCCTTCGAGTTGATCTGAAACTGATTTGTAGTCCTCAGGAAGTCCTCCAAGAATGTACTCAAGTTGATCTTCTCGATCAATTGGTTTGCCTAACAGAGCAAGTTGGTCAAACCGTGTGATGAATCCCTGCACATATTCATCAATAGTTTTCGATCCTTTAGTCCATTGCTTGAGTTGGAGTTTGACT
This sequence comes from Brassica carinata, assembly GCA_016771965.1. Lineage (NCBI taxonomy): Eukaryota > Viridiplantae > Streptophyta > Magnoliopsida > Brassicales > Brassicaceae > Brassica > Brassica carinata. The sequence goes on from CM028694.1 coordinate 10,635,418, forward strand.
TGTTGGATATGACCTCTGCTTGGTTTATTGTAGGTTGCAGAAAGTATATCCCAGACGTCGGCGGATGTCTTTGATGTAGAAACGAGAGGCTGGACTGTTTCGGTGATTGATCCAATGAGGCCACTGTATATTAATCGATCTTGTCTCTTCCACTTGGTGTAATCCGGGTTTGCAGCAGACGTGCCGTTGACAACCACCGTGGGGTTTGGTGGTAAGACAGTGGAGTCGATGAAACTTGCTAGATCGTACCCGTCTAGTAAGGCCCGGATTTGCAAGCTCCACATCATATAGTTGGTAGAGGAGAGTTTGATGATGTTGCTCATATTGATGTTAAGAAGCGCAGGGATGGTAGCGTCAACGATCTCAGCGATTCGAGCAGACATGATGTATGTGAGTTTTAGCGACAGAGAAGAAGATGAGACTTAGAAAAAGGGAGAGAAGAGGGGATTGAGGTCGTGAAAGGAAAAAAAGGTTTAGGGTATCGATGGCTGCTCTGATACCATGTAAGTTGAAGATCTTTCTTATTATTCACTGAGAACATTACATGAGTATTTATATTGTACAAGGGAAGAGAGCTAGGGTTAGCTAGATACAGAAACTTCCTAAAGTGTATAAGAGAGTTATTGAGACAATGAATAGGAGAATATTGTGTATCCTTAACAATAAAGTCTCAAAAATTCTGATAGAAACTGGCGGAGAAACTGTCAGACATTGAGACTTTGTCTCCATAGATAACAAACACCACTTTCTTTATATATGCATCATATGGCCAGTTGTTCATCTCATATATATATGAAACATGTGGGAGATAGTTTATGAAACCACTTATAGACTTCCATATGAAATAAAAATGTTATGATAGTAGTTGGCGTATGTGCTACCTGAATTTCCTCATAGACTGCATTGCCTAACTCATTTTCAATCCCAAAAATTTGTTGGCAGCCTTTCTTCCCCTAGTTATAGTATGAAAAAGTTAGTGTTATGGTCTCCTCCTTGTAACCATTAAACCCTTCTTCTTTGTATCCAAAGGCTTCCTCTTGAGCATAACTTAGTAAGTTTGTTAGTAAGAGTTCTATAATTTTCTTTTGTCTAAAACATAAGTTTTTGGCAGGTTTTTCATATCATTGAGAGAATTATTCTGATGTGCCACCAAGCCAAGAATCTTTGACAATTTTCACTAATCTCAGGCTTGTGCACTGCTTATATCGATCTGAAAATACCTCTTTTTATGTTGAAAGTGATACAAAAAATGATTAGAAGGTCAACTGTATGACTCCTTAAACACGTAGTACTTGAAATCACTGAAAGAAACATCTCTTATCAAGAGCATTTCACCATTATTATGTCAAAACACTAATATATAAAGTGACTAGGGTCGGTCCGTGCTATGCGCGGAATATGCTTTATGTGTGATATATATAACTATATATTTGTATATTTTCTTTGAGTGTTTTATATAAGTTTTTGCAAGAGAACTGTATTATAATGTTTATGGTTTTAAGAATGTTAGGGTGTGCAAGGTTTATGGATTATGTATGTTAAAATTAATTAAATTTGATTTTGATGTATGTGTCTATATTAATAGGTTGCGACGTCTAACATATTATTTTGGATGGATGAGGTGTAAGTGGTGTTCTTGTTGTTTGTTTTTTGATAATTATGAATCCACAATTGGTTGGTTAACTGTAAATTGCTATATTTTGGGCTCTCAAGAATAGATTTGAGGTTCTCATGATTATCATTTGTATGAAAAGATTGGGCATTACATGATTGCATTTTGTTTCGTTTTATGCTTGGCTGAATATTATACTGAAGACCTGACTAAAATATTGAAAGTGTAAATAAAATTTTTATATTATTAATTAACACTTAAATGTATAGTTATAATACTCCATTTCAAATATTTCAATTCGTTTAAGGACATTGCCTAGTCGTAAAGAAGATACATTCGATGCTTAAGTAATTTACGATTCGGAAGCTAAATTATATTTGTTTACTATTATGTAAATATTTTGGTTTTATTTTTTTTATATTTCTATTAGTTTATTAATTTTAACAGTTTTAATATAATATTTTGTAGTTTTTGTAGATGAATACTATGAATGTAAATGTTTTTTGTTCAATGTAGTTAATTGTTTATATTTAAAATAGGTATATTTTATGGAGCCAAAGATACCAAGTAACAATAAAGAAGATGAAAATAGATATAAATTAATTTTTCATGTAGTAACAATCATGTTATTGCACGATACTTGTGTTACATATTTCAACCAATAGATGTATGTATTTAAATATATAGTTATAAAATTCTATTTCAAATATTTTAGTTTGTATAAAGTCGTTGCCTAGCTGTAAAGAAGATGCTTATGATGCATAAGTAATCTATGTTTTTTAAGCTGTGTTATATTTCTTTACTATTATGTAAATAGTTTGGTTTGGTTTTGCTTTTTATTTTTCTATTAGTTTCATATTTGCAGTTATAATTTAATTTTTGTAGTTTTTTTAAATAAATAAGATTATTTTAATGACTTTTTGTTAAATATAGCTAATTTTTATATTTAAAATAAAGTAGTAGGTTATCGAACCAAATAATAATCAACTAACGATAAAGATGGTGAAGATAGATATAAACTATTTTTCTTCCATGTCATTGAACTTCGCTTATTTTAATTTCTGTGATGGATTTTTTTTATATATTTTAATACTTTTTCTTTTATTTTTTTTTTAAAATCAACACTCTTTAAAAATTTAGTTTATTTGTATGAAAATATGATGTCAAGATAATATTTATAATACTTTTAATTAAAAGATTCATTATTTTAAAATCTATGAAAAATTATGTGTAAATTTCAAGAAAAAATATATTTTATTTTAATATATTTTTGAAACAATCATTTATATAATTCTAATTGATGCTTCAAAATGTTTATAATATGTTTTGCATAGGTGTTTCAAAAAAAATGTTTTGCATATTTATTTGTGTTTTATGTTTACTAAATCCTAACTATGCTAATTTTCTTTCTATATAAAATAATATTCAGGAATTGTCAATTTTCTTATGATACAAATGAATCAAAAGACGTATCACATACAAATTGTATGATACAATAGTAACTATATTTCAGTTCTTTACAACTCTAAAAAGTTACTAAGATGAATCACCACATTTTATTCCAAATATTTGTTCAAGTTCGATAACAGCTAGAATTTCACAAATGCTGCAAAAATTAACCATTACAAATAATATCTTCTCCAGAATATTATGGTCTTCAACTATACCGTTATATGTTGTATTGCTTCTATATATCATCAAATATCATTGGAGTTGAAGACATACTCTCCATATCACCAAACACCAGAAGGAAATCTTCTTGCCTAGAAAGCCAAAACATAATCTCGGCATATAAGTTTTTGCATGGTTGCCACTTGCCAGAGATGGCAAACTCAATCAGCACTAATATGAGAGAGGAGGATGAAAAGGAAGAACAGCTGATGGAAGGAGAAGAAGAAGAGCGACAAAGAATGCGAGAGATTAGGAAACTGAGGCATTAAAAGTTAGAAGAAGCCTCTGATCTGGGTCAGAGGTGTTGCTTGATAGTTCTTCTTCATCAATCTTGAATGCAAATCTCCGAACTTGTCATTTGTTGCCTCAGCTTCCCAACAAAGCCCGAGGCAGACCTTCATTTTTCTCAACTACTCTATCCTCATCTTTATTCTTCAATTCCCTAAAAACACATGAATACCTTTTTCAATTTTTTTTTGACTAAAACACATTCGTACGTAGCTCAGCCTACTAAGAAAATAAACTATATAAGCTTCCCTCCATATACAGATAACACTTTAACATTTCAAATTAAGTAAATTGATAAACACACAGACCATAATCTTCTAATAAGAAGCGAAACTTTGAATCAACTTCAGTCAGATAATCAACCCATCAACCAAGGATCTAAACCCATAAACCATCGAAAGAGGAGTTAGCCGTTTTTATGGAAAGAATTTTGTGACATCCACAGCTTTGAGAGGATGATGATCAAGGGAAAATAAATTACCTTTTTATAGGTGTAGAGACACCGCCTTGCAAAGGGATAAGCTCCATTCAATGTTGGATAGTGCTCGACGTGGGCTGATAGAGTTAAGAAGTATAATAAAGGGGATGAATCAATACAGCACCTCATAACGTCTCGATTGATTGGAACAGAAGGCAAAGCGTTACGACTGAAGATTCACGCAGCGATTCTTCACATCGATTGAACACCTCAAGACTCCATTGTTGGTATTAGAGAACTAAGCAGAAGATTGCTGGTGTCAGAGATCAAAGAAGGACATGAACCCTAAATTTTGGTGTCGATTTCGGTGAAGACGATGCTCCTCTCTCTCTCTCTATTGGGCTATATTTAGTGATTGAAAAAGCCCATAAATTGGTCGATTAAATGAAGTGATGCGTTTTGGAAAGGTGAGACACGTGTCGAAACCACATCAATCGACTTTGTGACGTGGCTCTCTCTAGAAGGAGGGAAACACTATTATATAGATATAGATTGTACCTTATAATGTTGGAATAAGCTTGTCTCATTTAATTGAGAATGAAAGAAGGAACAATTGAGAATGAAGATTAGAAATCTGGGGATTGAAATCGAGAGAGGAGCAACCTGCGTATGAGAAAGAAGATGAAGATTTCATTAGACATGTGTGTAGCACGTGATCATCAAAATAAAAGGAAATAATCTTATTTAAGTAAGAATAGGAAATAGTTAATTTAGCATTTTAGAATAAAATTTTCCATTAATTCTATAAAGCTTTTGCTATAAGAATGTAAGCTCATATGAGAATGAGAACACATAATAGATCAATATACGAGCCTTTTAGAATTGAGATTTTCTACTTTTGATTTGTGAGTGAATTTCAGTTTTTTCTTTCAAACCACAAATCCTATTAGAATCAGAGCTAAGATTGATATAAAAGATCCTAGCAACCTAACACCAAAAAGATCACAAGAAATCAAGCGAAAGAAACTACAAGTAACACAAAGAAATCTATCACAAGATAAGATGCAGAAAACACAACTCAAATCATTCTTATGTTTGATGGAAAGAATTTCAGTCTCTGGATCTAGAAAATGAAAGCAATACTAAAATCCAGATCTTCATGGATCATTGTCTCCGAAGGAATACCACAACCACCACCAATCAAGAAAAAACCCGACAGAAGAAGAACTTACCTCAATAAACGAATGGAAATAGTTAGAAGTGAACCATATACACCACAAGACAAACCTAAGTCCAAACATTACACTGCAAGAAGATAGAACTGAACCATCTACACCACGAACAGAAAACACAATTTGGACTGAAAGCGAAGAATCACCGGAAGTAATGAGGAAAACTAAAAGCCTCACTGATATTTACAGCTGGGCCATTGAGATAGAAGAACAAAGCAATCAAGTGGAAGAGTTTTGTTGTGTGTCTATGGGAGAACCTACCTGTTTTGAAGAAGCTGTCAAAGGCAAAGAATGGAGACTTGCTGTGGATGAAGAGAGTACGATGATACAGAGGAATCAAACTTGGTACTTTACAGAAAAACCACAAGACAAGAAAACAGTGGGAGTTAAATGGATTTACAAGATCAAGACAGATGAAACTGGAAAATTACAGAAACTAAAAGCAAGACTTGCTGCACGAGGGTTCACACAATCTTATGGAGAAGACTATAATGAAACTTTTGCACCAGTCTCAAGACAAGAAACTATAAGGATAATACTTGCAGTTGCAGCTCAAAAACAATGGTATTTACATCAACTAGACATAAAATCAGCATTCTTAAATGGAGAAATCATAGATACGGTATACTTAGATCAACCACAAGGATACATTTAAGAGGGAGCTGAACACAAAGTTTTGAGACCTAGAAAAGCATTATATGGTCTTAAACAAGCATCAAGAGCATGATACAGTAGGATTAACTCGTTTTCATCAAAGAAGGATGCAAAAGAAGTGAAAGTGATGCAGCCATGTATATTCAAGAGGCACAAAATGAAATAATGGTTATATGCTTATATGTGGATGATCTAATTCTCACAGGGCGAGTTCAGAAGCATGATTCAAGCATTCAAAAACAAGCTGAATTCAGAATTGGAGATGAGTGATTTGGATAAGCTAGAGTATTTTCTGGGATTTGAGATCAAGCAAGCAGCAGGAGATGTAAGAAATATTTTCATTATTAGAAAACATTTCTATACCATTATGTGGTCTTATGGTTAACATATTATTATTGAGATTGTTAAACTCTAAAGACTTTTGGTAACCAATAAAAATGGTTTAAGGAGTTAAACTTCTAATGATGATGATTAACTAATGTACAAGTACTTTATTGTGGGAACCGAAATTCACACCATCGATTTCTGTTTTAGATTAGGAAAGTTAGGAAAATCCTAATTTCCCAGAGGTCCGGATTCTCTGCGAGAGCCAACGACAAGTGAACAAATAAATGCGGAAAATATGTAAAGACAATAAATCGAGTTTGGAGAAAGTAGATCTTTATTTCGAGTTTGCGTATGAGTGTTCCAGAAGCCAAAGCATACAGGAAATCATATGAAAAACGCAATAAGACGAGACTAAGTTTATCAGCAGTACCACCTATGTCAAGAGAAAACCTATGGCTGCAACTCGCTTAGCAATAGATGAAAAAGACGAAAAAAGTTTTGAAGATTTGGGACTGGACCTTATGGAAGGCTGCCTACGTACCCTGATATCACTCAAATTACCCTAAGGAGTGACTTTACTCTCTCAAATAAGAGGTTCAGTTGTAGTACTTAGGGATCGAATCCACAGAGAGCTAGTGTACAAATAAGATGCAATCTTAGTGACTATGCTAGGTTGAAAATGGTTTAAAGTAAATTGTAGGTTTGCTGGGTAATGGTAAGATTACTCAGTTGAAAGGATTTGGTTTTAAAGCAATAATGAAAAGAAGTTAGATTCAGAGTAAGCATTCAGGAATTCAGGATTATAATTACTATAAAGGCTAACAAGTTGCTTGCATGATATGTCAGAGCTCAACACTTATTAAATGAATCCATCAGCTCTCGCATTATTTAGACCATCTATTACTTAGATGCTAAATGGTGTTTGCGGTCAGCTATCTTGCTGACAGTATCGATCGATGGTTCGATTGGAATATCGACCGATACACCTCTAGCTACGTCGATCGATTACTCTATAGGAGTATCGATCGATACGGCTCTAAGCAAGCTTTATGCGCGAGTTGATACAATGCTAACCATGATCTTAGATCAGCTTTCGCATATCTCAAGAGGGTCATAGCATGTTTAGGATGTTATCAAGTATTGCATGTAATAAACAATGCAATCCAAATTCATGTTCTAGGTAGCTAAGCAAGAAAAGCTTTATGAATAATCCAAACAATAAATATCACAACTATAGCAATTATAGGCTGGGGCTAATCCCTCATATCCTATTTAAACCCTAAATCTAACAAATGAATCTACTCAGACATGGCTAAGTAGTTCATAGCAACAAGGTAATAATACGAGTTCATAGATCTATTAGAGGGTGAACACTTAGGTCCCAATCACAAATATCTTTGGATCTCTCCTCTAGATCTAGAATCCTATAACCTTTGTTAAACAAATAAAGAACTGAATAGAACTTTATTGAGAACTTGCAAAGTAATGAAAACAGAAAAAGAATTGGGTAGAAGAAGAAGGTGAAAAGCTTGTAAAACTATTGTGACTTCTAAAACTCTTAAAAACTATTAAAAACTTCTCTTGGTGCCAAAACACTTAGGCACATATAAATATGAGTTCATTAGGTTAAAAACTCGTCAGGGGCAATCTTGTAAAATATGATGTCTTGGGCTTCAAGTTCGGCCAGGTCCAACTTGTCTTTCTGCCGCCTCGGTATCTATCGATAGTACAGGGTGTACATCGATCGATTATGATCTCGATGTATCGTCCTTCGGCTAATGTGTGTCGATCGCTAGCACAGAGTGTGCATCGATCGATGTGTAACTCTGGTGTCGGCCTCTGGTCTTGATCACGGGTGAACTCTTCTTTAAGCTCCAAAAAGGCACCTAAAACATCACTTTTCTCCAAAATGCTTATGAACCTGAAAACATACCTAATAGACTCCAAAACATAGATAATAGTAGTAAAAACACTTATATACCATGGGTAAAAGCGGGTAAAATCCATGGTATATCAACTCCCCCAGACTTAACATTTTGCTTGTCCTCAAGCAAACACATAGGCAGTCTTAATGAAAGAGGTTTTGAAAAGCAGGGACTAAATCAAATTCAAACTTAGAATCATAACCTCTAGTTTGTTGCAAACCACATCTAAGAGTTTGTCAATCATAGAAGCACATTATGCAATATCCTAATCAAACAACCTGTATCATCTAGCCAACAACTTAGCAATCATATCTGACTAACCCCTCTACTGATTTCATTTCTGTACATAAAAATAAAAGTGCAGGCTTTACCTTGGGAGTATTGATCACAGGATGCAAGGTTGCTCAAACAAGTATCTGGACCTGCAGGTAAAAATTAGTTTCTATCCTCTCTCTCTATTATTTCGCTCCTAGTCAAGTCTGCTTTCATTTGCAAGACATTGACCAAGATTGGACAGGCTTCCATGAATCAAGTCTTAATGGTTGCAGCCACCAAGTCCTGTTCACTTCTTTTTGACCTATATCCTAGGATTCATTGCGAGGCAAGTCTTGAAGGGGGTAACCACCAAGCCCTGTTCGAACCCTTTACCTATGGAACTCTTATGAATCAAGTCTTGAGGGGGGTAACCGCCAAGTCCTGTTCGAATTCCTTCCTAATTAATAACTAACTAGTCCTAGAACATATATCTAAGCTAATTTTCGAAATTATTATTATTATTATTATTTTTTTTAACTGAATAAAATTAAATCTAAATTCGAAAATAAGAGAGAGAGGGTGATAAAACTATCTACACAAGGCTTTACCTTCCAGACTTGTTTGAAGCATCCGATCCCATGTATACCAAGCCCCAAGACAAGCAGAGAATGTCAGGTTAGGTTGGAAATCGGCTTTGGTTCCTCCAGACAATCAATGAAAGCGTTGTCATAGCTGATAGGTGATCAACTTTAGCATCTATAGTGCATTCTGCATCAACAAATCTAAGAATGGTGCCTAAAAGATTGGTTAGATAAAAAGTAAAAATTTAAATTATCATTATCCCTCTCTTGACTCAATAAAAACCATTTTGAAAACATTTTAGATCAAAAGGTAAACAACATCAGTAATCATCCCCCCAGACTTAAATCATACACTGTCCCCAGTGTATAATCAGTCCAATGAAGGCATAGGCAATAATAAATATACTGACACGAAAAATTTAGAGCGATATACCTGACCGTGATGCGTATCGATCGATGTTGAGTCTCATTCGTCGATCGCTTTTGGTTGGTCCATGTCGATCGATAACGACAGTGTCATGTCGGTCAGTTTCAGTGGTAATCGTCTAATCGTAACTGCAAAGAAAAACAAATACGAAAAATAAAATTCTAAAGATAAAAACTAAATGAAAAATTACCTAACAGTGGGTTGCCTCCCACTCAGCGCTTTGATTATAGTCATCTAGCTTGACTTTGGATGGAATGAGCTACTGAGATGAAGTCCAGGTACTTGTTGGAAGACAAGTATCCTCTGTATCATTCTTCTCACCGAACCATGCGTCAAATAGGCTTATTGTGGCTTCATATTCCATGGTTCGTTTCTTCTTAATCTCAATCAACTGATCAATGATCCTTTGAATCCTTTCTTCATGTCCTTCAATGCTGAGCTCGTGCCACCCTAATTTCTCGTAGGCATGTTCTGAAAGATCACTGAACTCCGCTTGCATTGAATCAAGGCGTTGGATCATTTTGTCGTGGATGGAGCTGGTATCGATCGATTCCTTTGTTGAAATGTTGGTCGATGGCTATTGAAGTCCGTCGATCGATGCGCTGGTTCTTTGGTCGATCGATGCTAAGGGTGCAGGTCTGCTCGCAAGCTGCCTCTGAATGGCTCTAATATTTTTCTGCATCCCTTCTATGCTAAATTCCATGCTTCCAACCTCGTTAATAAGCGGGAAATACGTCTGCTCTAGACGTCTGTCTTGTAAATCATCCACGCTTGTGTTTGCCGTGTAGACTTCATCAGCTAACTTATCCAAATCAGCTCTGGTGCAGATCTCTGAAGTCTCTATATCGATCGATGCAACATGTTGTTCATCGGTCGATTTTTGCTTCTGCAGATTCTCGTGAAGCTTCTCGGTAAAGAGCTTCACCTGGCCATCGATTTCGGTCAATCGCCTATCGATCGATGTGAGGTTGAGCTCATCGATCGATGCGATTGATGCAGCCTGATAATCGAGTTGACGTTGGGACTTCTCAGCCTCCTGCTGCATAGTATCCATGCGTAGTGCGAGTTCCTCCACTTCTTTGTCTACTAAGAAGTGTATATCAGCAATTTTCCTCTCAGCTGCTTTTCGACGAGTCAATCCTCCAAAAGGATTGCAAGGTGCCGCGGGGTTCATGTCTGCATGTGCCTCATTGATTAGGCGGATAGATCTCTTCATCTCTTCGTTGCAGATGCTTAGATCCCCTAGGTTGTGAAAGATAAGTTCACAGGTCTTGGTGAGTTTGCTGCTGAGACGAGCTTCTGCTTTCTTTAATTCCTTCCAGATATCTCCAATAGACTCATCGACCTCATGTTTTTAAGTAGGTGGTCGATGGTGCAGGCTTTGTATCAATCGATGTGGATGTAACTCTGTCGATCGATATTGAACTTGTCTGGCTATGGTTCTGTGCGTTGCGAAGATCTTCAAGTTCCAGCTCAAGACGTTGGACTTTCTTGAGTAATCCCTGGTCTGCACTGAACATCCATTTCATCTCACTGCAAAGCTTGTCTGTGGCCTCCTCTAGACTCTTTTCCATGGAGAGCTTTTCCCATTTGCGTTCTCCAAGTAGACCAGTGAACATCTCGTTGATCTCGTCCTTGGTGTATATTTCTTTCACCAATTCTCTTCTTGTGAATGAACTAGCGTGCTCTGGTAGATAGATGTAAGAGTGCTCGTCCATTGAAGTTATTTGAAGCAGTTTCTTGATGTCGTCTTTAGAAACTCTGATGACGCCACCATCTATTCCTCTAGCGAACCCTTTCTCGTCTCTGTAGACCCCATACTCATCTCTCTGCTCCCAAAAGAATTTTCGAACTCCATATCGAAAGGCTCTCTTTCCGAATTCAGGACACCTATCGATCAATGCCATACACTCAGTATCGATCGATTTCCGTTGAAAATCTGGGTCCTTCGTGTTGAGATGATTATCCTCAGCTTCCTTTGGCTCGGCTGTTGTGTCTGCCTCCTGGTGCTGATGATGGTGGTCTGGTCCGTAGCGTTGTTGCTGGAATATGCTTTGGGATCTGTTGGCGAACTTGAGGACGCCTGCAATGTCCTCTCTAGATATGTGGAGTGTTCGTCCATCCATTGAGCGTGCAAAACCTTGTGAATCCCTGAAAATACCAAACTCATCCGGGATTAGATTACCGAAATTAAGTACATTTGAATTTGTTACCTGGGATGGTTGGATGTATGTATCGATCGATGGCACAGGTTCTGAATCGGTCGATGGTTGTTCAGGCCTATCGGTCAATTTTGTTGGTGCCGTGTCGATCGATGAGACTTCCTCGGGTTGGGTGATGTATGTTGGTGTGGCGGTCTCTGTCGGGGTCAAAAACAGTTATCTCGAAATCTACGGCTAAAGATCCTTCCAAACTCAAAGATTTCCCGCACGAACGACTAGCGGGGGAAAGATCGAGCAACAGAAAACCCACGGACGGCAAAGGCGGCCTGGCGCCGGCGGCACCCGGCCTGGCGCCCGGCGGCACCCGGCCTGGCGCCCGGCGGCACCCGGCCTGGCGCCCGGCGGCACCCGGCCTGGCGCCCGGCGGCACCCGGCCTGGCGCCCGGCGGCACCGACCTGGCGCCAGCGGCACCCGGCCTGGCGCCCGGCGGCACCCGGCCTGGCGCCCGGCGGCACCCGGCCTGGCGCCCGGCGGCACCGACCTGGCGCCCGGCGGCACCGACCTGGCGCCCGGCGGCACCCGGCCTGGCGCCCGGCGGCACCGACCTGGCGCCCGGCGGCACCGGCCTGGCGCCGGCGGTACCCTGGCCTGGCGCCGGCGGTACCCTGGCCTGGCGCCGGCGGCACTCGCCTGGCGCCGGCGGTACCCTGGCCTGGCGCCGGCGGCACCCGGCCTGGCGCCGGTCCACGGCCCTCGTCCTGGTCTCGGTCCCATCGTGCTCGGTCTGATCCCATCTTAGCTTGTTCGGATCAACCCTCGTGAGTTTGGTACAATCAAGGCTACGGAATAAACATCTTTCGATTCGGTTGGAATCGTCCTCGATGTTTTACGATAGAAACTAGAGGGATTGGATTTCTCGTAGAAGATATCGTATAAAACAAAGATCGGTTAACTTGAACATCGACCCTTTAAGCTATACGGTTTATTCTCCGAGAAAGATCGTCTTTCCGAGAAATCGTATAAAACGTTTAACGACTTAAGACAAATCCACAGACTTACTTACGATTTTTCAGAATTCAGGCCCAATCAGGCTATGACGGTTTATCCGATTTCCCGAAACATCGGATAAACATCAAGTCACCGAAAGATAGCGGAAAACTCGAGGATGATTACGAAGACCGACGAAAATGGAACATTTCCTGAAGAGATAAGCTTGGGCCCAAAGGCGAGGCCCATCATCCTAAGGCAAACCGACCTAGGAGTGGGTATATAAGGAGAGCAAGAGCAGAGGAGAAGAGGATCCCGAAAATCCGAGAATTAGACTTAGAGCATCCTGCTAGCTTAGAAGAACTAGGGTTTAGGTTGTTAGACTAGCGGAGCAAGGCTTAGGACGTTTGGCTGCCTGCAACTCTATCTTTTTCTTTAAATCGCAAATCTCTTTGTCTTTCGGAGTATCCTTGTACTCGTTTCTCTTATCTAATAAGACGCCTTCGGGCAAATATTTCAATTCCCATTTTTTGCCTTCTGTTTACTTTATCGATTTTGTGTGGCAACGCAGAGAATCCGGACCTTCAAGGAAAGTCGGGTTTACTTGGCTTTCCTCCGCAATCTTACTTATTAGAAATTGACGGTGTGAATTTCGGTTCCCACAGTTTGGCGCTAGAAGGAGGGGGGGGGACAGATTCTCTAACTCGAAAACCACCAATCGTTCGAAGTTCAGTATGGCTACTTCGCCAGTCCGCAACATCGTATCTTTCGAGGATCGAGCAACGGCTAGTATAGCCAAACCTCACAACAATCTCCTCGTGATAGAACTTACGATACAGGATATCGACGTAGCGAGGGTATTAGTCGACACCGGGTGCTCGGCTAATATTATCTATTAAAGCACCCTCGAGAGGATGGGCGTCGATCTAAGCATCCTTACAGATGACCCCAGCCCAGTATTCGGACTCTCAGGGGAAGTTATGACCCTCGGTTCTGCTAACCTCTCAGTAAGAGCCGGGGGCGTCGCCAAAATGTGGAATTCCTGGTGATCGATGGTCCAACATCATACAGCGATAGTTGGAACACCTGGCTAAACTCCATGAGGCGATCCCATCGACATTCCACTTATGCCTCAAGTTCCGACACCTTCGAGTCGAAACAATACATGGTAGTCCGCGAACGGCGCAAATCTACCTCGCTACCGAACTAAAACGGAAAAATTCCGAAATCGAGACCTCTCGGAAAAAGCAAACGATTCACGATTCGCCGGAAACTTTCTGGCAGTCCCAAAGAGCTGAGGCCCTGGAAGGGAAGCGTGAACCAACCTGCGAACCGGTGGTCTCAATCTGCCTCGACGATTCCTTCCCGGAACGGTGCGTCGAAATCGGAGCCAACCTCCGCGAACCAATAAAAGCAGAGCTCATCGCATGCCTCTAAAAGAACCTCGAATGCGTTAAGCGGGCTGCGGAGGACATGCCGAAATTGACATTAGCGTAACATGTCACGAACTTAACATCGACCGACTCACAAACCCGTAAAACAAAAGAGACGAAAGCTGGGACCTGAGCGTGCCACCGCAGTCAACGAGGAAGTCGAAAGACTCCTCAAAGTAGGGTCGATAACAGAAGTCAGGTATCTGGACTGGCTTGCCAACCCTGTCGTAGTAAAAAAGAAAAATGGCAAGTGGCGAGCCTGTGTCGATTTCACGGATCTGAATAAAGCCTGTCCAAAGGATTGCTTCCCGCTCCCACACATCGACCGACTGGTCGAAGCAACCGCGGGAAACAAGCTTCTGTCATTCATGGACGCTTTTTCCGGATACAATCAGATCATGATGAATCGGCGACCTTGAAAAACTGCATTCATCACAGACCGCGGAGCGTATTGCTACAAGGTAATGCCTTTCGGTCTTAAAAAAGCGGGTGCAACATATCAGCGACTCGTCAACAAAATGTTTGCAGAGCAACTCGGAAAAACTATGGAAGTATACATCGATGATATGCTCATAAAATCTCTTGACGAACACGATCATATAGCCCACCTAGAGGAATGTTTTGCACGACTCAACCAGCATAACATGAAACTCAACCCGGCGAAATGTAGATTCGCGGTGGCATCGGGAGAATTCCTTGGATACCTCGTAACGTATCGCGGAATCGAGGCCAACCCTAAACAAATCGACGACTGATAGAGATGGCCTCCCGAGAACCAAGCGAGAAGTCCAGAGGCTAACCGAAGAGTCAGCGGCTTTGAACCGTTTCATCTCGCTCCACGGATAAGTGCCTACCGTTTCTGAAACATTGAAGGGAAACAAGAAGTTCGAATGGTCCGAGCACTGTGAAAAAGCTTTCCAACAGTTGAAACATTACCTGGCCACTCCACCAGTCCTCGCAAAACCAGTGGAAGGTGAACCTCTTTTCCTCTATATCGCAGTTTCATAGCGGCAGTCAGTGGCGTCTTGATCACGGGAAGAGCGGCGAACAAAAGCCAATCTTTTACGTAAGCAAGGCGTTACTGGATCGCGAGCTTCGATACCGCTAATGGAAAAATTAGCATTCTCCGTCATAACCTCGGCAAGAAAACTAAGACCATATTTCCAGTCTCATACTATAGTGGTTCTCACCACGTTCCCGCTGCGGATAATCCTGCATAGTCCGAGTCAATCCGGTAGGCTCGCAAAATGGGCAATCGAACTGAGTGAATACGACGTCGAATATCGCCCAAGGACGTGTGCAAAGTCCCAAGTACTTGCGGATTTTTTGGTAAAGTTACCCACTAGAAGCATGACTAACGAGGAACCAAACTCAACTTGGGTCCTCCACGTCGACGGATCTTCATCCAAACAAGGATCCAGAATCGAATCGACTCACCTCTCCTAGCGGAAATCCTAGAACAGTCTTTCGATTGGCTTTTCATGCTTCAAACAATGAGGCAGAATACAAAGCACTTCGTCGCGGGCTTGCGGCTGGCCCATGGGTTAAAATCCGTAATATTCCGCTTACTGCGATTCTCAGTTAGTCGCCAATCAATACAGCGGAGAATATGAGGCAAAGAGACGAAAGGATGGACGCATATTTAAAACTCGTCCAAGAACTGGCTCGAAATTTCGACCAGTTCGCCCTGACCAGAATTCCTCGCTCGGAAAACGTCCAGGCCGATGCCTTGGCTGCCCTTGCCTCAAGCTCAGATCCAGGGCTCCAAAGAGTAATCCCGGTCGAATTCATCGAGCATCCAAGCATCGGACCACCAGTGGTCGTCAATCTAATCCGAGACGAGATTGAAGATGCGGAAGAAGTCGAGGATCAACCGGAAGCGGATGTGAACCCGACCGAGTATGGCTGCGACAGCCCTTGGTTAGAACCAATCCGAGCCTATATCGTGAATGGAACCTTACCCGCCGAAAAATGGGTGACTCGTAAAGTGAAAACCAAGCGACGCGATGCGTCCGCGATAGAGGGAGAAATTTATAAGTGGTGTTTCTCTGATCCTCTCATGGCATGCGCAGAAGGGGAAAGGGCGAGAAGAATCATGAAGGAGGTCCATTCTGGATCATGCGGAAATCATTCTGGCGGAAGATCTCTCGCGGTCAAAATCAAACGCCACGGTTATTATTGGCCAACCATGGTAAAAGACTGCGAGAAATTCGCCCGGAAGTGCGAGAAATGCCAAAGGCATGCTCCAACAATCCATCAACCCGCGGAGATCCTCTCCTCAATCTCGTCCCCCTATCCTTTCATGCGATGGTCCATGGACATCGTCGGACCTATGCACCCATCAAAACAAAAGCACTTCCTCCTAGTCCTTACGGATTTCTTTTCCAAATGGGTAGAAGCAGAATCCTACGCAAGTATCAAAGACACACAAGTCGAGAACTTCGTCTGGAAACATATCATAACTAGACATGGGGTCCCGTACGAAATCGTAACAGATAATGGATCTCAATTTATCTCTACTCGATTCGAAGCATTCTGCGAAAAATGGAAAATACGACTTACAAAGTCAACTCCCAGATATCCGCAATGCAACGGACAGGCAGAAACCATCAACAAAACCGCCCTGACGGACTCAAGAAACGCCTAGACGCCAAGAAGGGGCGATGGGCGGAGGAGCTCGAAGGAGTTCTTTGGTCGCATCGTACAACCCCAAGATAGGCTACGGGCGAAACTCCATTCGCCCTCGTTTACGGAAAGGAATGTATGATCCCCGCGGAAGTAGAATTCCCGAGTACGGAGAAGATTCCTCCCGAAGAGAGGATTTAAGCGGCTATGATGCTGGACAATCTCGATCTCATCAATGAGCGCGCGACCAGGCACTCATTGAATCAGAATTACCAGCACGCTGCCGCAAGGTACTACAACTCAAACGTACGCCATCGCAGGTTCAAAGAAGGCGATTTAGTCTTACGCAAAGTCTTCCAAAACACTGCCGAACGAAACGCAGGAAAACTGGGAGCAAACTGGGAAGGACCATACAAAGTCATAAAAGTAGTCCGACCAGGCTCATACCAAATCGCAAACATGCAAGACGTCAAAATCCCGAGAACTTGGAATGCGATGCACCTCAAAAAATACTACCACTAAACGATAAAACGTGGTACAAAAGAACTACGAAATGGCTTGATCCCTAGACAAAGGTACGTAGGCAACTCGCCAACCGGCGGATTCAGCTATCCCCCCAATTTTAAAAAAGAGGGGGAGTGGGTACGTATACTCGTATACTCCCACAAATTTCAAAGACTCTAAAAATTTTCGAAACTTTTTCACGACTTTTTCAAAATCAGCCGAAACAGCCACAACAACGGATCTAGTATCCACTAAGCGATTATCACATCCAAAAAACAAATCCCGGATGGCCAACACTTCACGAAGCACTGTGAATGTAGACGCTTCTCCCTGGGTCAAACTTACGCGACCCCTTGGTCCCGCGTCCAAAACGGAAACAACAGTTTTCTGGCTGCGAACATTCGCAAAAGACATCCCCAAAGCCCGCAAGCGTTTCAACACGAGATGCGGCATAAGGAAAAATCGACCTTCAGCACCGCGAGACGTTGCTAACGCTTGAAGGACATTCTTTTCCGCAAAAAATTGCAGACGAAATCTTCGTCTCTGAACATACAAACGCACCTCAAAACGGTATCATTTCGTTATTGCTGATCACAACAAACAAACTCTAACATCCTAAACAGACAAATAGCCGCCCTTCGAGGGGTAGGCTCTCTTACATCCGACAAGGATAAACATAGCGCGCTATACAAGAAATCCAAAATTTTGGTCTAGCTCTTCGTAAAGGAAGTAGCTCGACTCACGCTCGAACAAATCATATAAGCCGACAACAATTCGCAGATTTTAAACGGTACGAGTCAGGTTAAAATCGCAAACAGGCAAAACGAAAGCCGATTTGTCATCGCAAAGCCTCAGTCCGAGAGTAAACCTAGGTCTTGCCCTAAACCCAGCCACGCTGGATCTTGACATCTCACAGACATAGTATGGTATACGAGATCCAAAAATTTGTCTCTTCACTCAAGCCTATTCGTTTCACGAATTTTTCGCGTAAATTGGTAAACCGCGGAAAATCTCGCTTTATGCAAACAATAGGTGCGGTGATCATCGGGGAACTAGGAATGAGACGAAAACTCACACCCTCTTTCTCATACTTCGAAAAAACTGAAGTTCATAAATAATCGAAAAGCGTTTCATAGATTGAGACCGCAAAAAGTTTAAACAAAACCCCAAAAAGGGGCAGGGATTCGAAGCCACCAACGGCCAGTCCCGGTAAATACATCATGGCCTCTTAACGGCCGAAACACATAAAAAACAAAATCCCAGAAGGGATTGATAAACCTAGACACTCCCAGGAGCGTCATCTTCATCCTCACTCGCGACAGGGATAGCCTCGCCGTCGCCTCCCTCAGTCGCATCGCCACTACCCGCCTCGTCCGCGCCAACCTCGCAATCTTCTCCCGTGCGCTCCTGATCTTCTGAGTCTTCGGAGGTCGGAGCAAGGGTGCATTTGGCTTACAGGCCGGCAAGGATTGAATCGAAATCTCCCTCGGTAGCCGCCCACTCTCCTTTACAGGACGATAATCTGGCTTCCTCCAAGTCCAAAGACGGGGCCTCGTTACCTCGAAGCAACTCGAGCTCATTCAAACTCCCTTCGATCCCCGCTAAAGCCAAGTCCCTCTTGCGGATGGCTATCAAGGGCTCAAACAGGATGGCCATCCTCGTCAGAAGACCAAAGAAGTCGTCGCGGGCATCGGCAATCTCCGAGGATCTACGGACGTCCATCTCCTCGTGAGCCTGAACCTTCTCCTGAAGACGGCGGACTTCCGAGGATTTACTCCTCTTCTCTTTCTTCACCTTGAGTAACGAACTCGCGGTCTTCCCAAGGTCGCGCTCAAGATCGCTGATACGAACCTCAAGCTGGGACGTCAGGACAGCATGGGTGTCCTCGACAGTCTGCAATGCAGCCTTAGTACGCTTCAGCGCTTCCTGCGACGAATCCAGTTCCTTCGATAGACGAATGACTTCCGACCCGCACTCGCCAACCATTCCGTCAATCAGCGACACAAACTGCCCGCAAAAAGGAAGGAGTAAGTATCATCGTAAAAAAAAAACGGTGCGAGAATTGCAGATAAATTAAAATCGAACCTTGGAACGATGACGCTCCAACGGTTCTGAGAGTTTGCTTTCCTCGCTCTTAGCACCCGCTTCTTTTTAAGCTCCGGACGCCGCGCCAGCCCTTGCCCTTCCCTTGAGCGCCGTGGCACCACAACTGGCAGTCCCAAGGCGAGTTCCCTCTTCGCCAGGAGAAGAGGTGCAGATTCTCAGCGTCCTCTCTTCCGGAGATCACGATCGAGCAGTCGAAGAACCCGATGGGCGGGCGGCCTGGCGCCAGCGGCACCCGGCCTGGCGCCGGCGGCACCGACCTGGCGCCCGGCGGCACCGACCTGGCGCCGGCGGCACCGACCTGGCGCCCGGCGGCACCGACCTGGCGCCGGCGGCACCGACCTGGCGCCCGGCGGCACCCGGCCTGGCGCCGGCGGCACCGACCTGGCGCCCGGCGGCACCGACCTGGCGCCGGCGGCACCGACCTGGCGCCGGCGGCACCGACCTGGCGCCCGGCGGCACCGACCTGGCGCCGGCGGCACCGACCTGGCGCCCGGCGGCACCGACCTGGCGCCCGGCGGCACCGTCCGCAGCGGGCGGCCTGGCGCCCGGCGGCACCGACCTGGCGCCCGGCGGCACCGACCTGGCGCCCGGCGGCACCGACCTGGCGCCCGGCGGCACCGATCCGCAGCGGGCGGCCTGGCGCCGGCGGCACCGTCCGCAGCGGGCGGCCTGGCGCCGGCGGCACCGTCCGCAGCGGGCGGCCTGGCGCCGGCGGCACCGACCTGGCGCCGGTCCACGGCCCTCGTCCTGGTCTCGGTCCCATCGTGCTCAGTCTGATCCCATCTTAGCTTGTTCGGATCAACCCTCGTGAGTTTGGTACAATCAAGGCTACGGAATAAACAACTTTCGATTCGGTTGGAATCGCCCTCGATGTTTTACGATAGAAACTAGAGTTGGATTTCTCATAGAAGATATCATTATAAAACAAAGATCGGTTAACTTGAACATCGACCCTTTAAGCTATCACGGTTTATTCTCGAGAAAGATCGTCTTTCTGAGAAATCGTATAAAACGTTTAACGACTTAAGACAAGTCCACAGACTTACTTACGATTTTTCAGAATTCAGGCCCAATCAGGCTATGACGGTTTATCCGATTTCCCGAAACATCGGATAAACATCAAGTCACCGAAAGATAGCGGAAAACTCGAGGATGATTACGAAGACCGACGAAAATGGAACATTTCCTGAAGAGATAAACTTGGGCCCAAAGGCGAGGCCCATCATCCTAAGGCAAACCGACCTAGGAGTGGGTATATAAGGAGGGCAAGAGCAGAGGAGAAGAAGATCCCCGAAAATCCGAGAATTAGACTTAGAGCATCCTGCTAGCTTAGAAGAACTGGGGTTTAGGTTGTTAGACTAGCGGAGCAAGGCTTAGGACGTTTGGCTGCCTGCAACTCTATCTTTTTCTTTAAATCGCAAATCTCTTTGTCTTTCGGAGAATCCTTGTACTCGTTTCTCTTATCTAATAAGACGCCTTCGGGCAAATATTTCAATTCCCATTTTTTGCCTTCTGTTTACTTTATCAATTTCGTGTGGCAACGCAGAGAATCCGGACCTTCAAGGAAAGTCGGGTTTACTTGGCTTTTCTCCGCAATCTTACTTATTAGAAATAGATGGTGTGAATTTCGGTTCCCACAGTCTCGACCGCAAAGCTCTCGTACTGGTAATCGCTTGCCCAACTCCGGATTGAGTAGTCTCCGTCTCGCTTGTTGTTGACTGTATAGTCGAATGATGCGAGGCAAGTAGTATCGATCGATGGGGAGAAGGCCCTGTCGATCAATGTCGTGATTCTGAGGTTGTGGTGGAGAAGTCGATCTTCATCTTCTGGAAGGTTGTGACACTATATAGCTCTCTCCTCCTCATAATCATCAGTATACTCCTCAATTTGAGTAGTATTTGCAGCATGTTGTGGGGTGTAGTAGTCGTTCTCCCACTCGTTTACTTCGAAATCACCCTCTGGAAACTCCTCCTCGATCTGATTGAATAGTGAATCGATCGATGTCCATGTGTGACTGTCGATCGATGTCAGTTCACCAGAGATGATCGATGAGACAGTACTAGTATCGATTGATTATGCGGTCTCCGTCTCGTATGCGCCTTGTGAATCGTATTCATCTTCACAATAGCAAACAGCTACAAGGTCTGAGCCGTCTTGGATCTTCTTAGGGACCTTGATGACTCGTACTGGATCATAGTAGACCGTAGGGTTGATTAGGCCTCTCCTATTGTAACCTCAAGGTTCTCACAATTCCTCCAGAGTTCTGCTGAGAACAATCCACAAAGATGAACGATTCTTCAGTACTAGTAGGCTCTATCTTCAGACCTAGATGGTCTGCTATCACCTGGGGTAGGATGCTAACTCCAGATCCTGTGTCACATAGGGCACGTGGGAAGCTGATCCCATGTACTGAGCAAGGAACAACAAACTTCCCATGATCACTCAAATTACCCTAAGGAGTGACTTTACTCTCTCAAATAAGAGGTTCAGTTGTAGTACTGAGGGATCGAATCCACAGAGAGCTAGTGTACAAATAAGATGCAATTTGAGTGACTATGCTAGGTTGATAATGGTTTAAAGTAAATTGCAGGTTTGCTGGGTAATGGTAAGATTACTCAGTTGAAAGGATTTGGTTTTAAAGCAATAAAGAAAAGAAGTTAGATTCAGGGTAAGTATTCAGGAATTCAGGATTATAATTACTATAAAGGCTAATAAGTTGCTTGCATGATATGTCAGAGCTCAACACTGATTAAATGAATCCATCAGCTCTCGCATTATTTAGACCATCTATTACTTAGATGCTAAATGGTGTTATCGGTCAGCTATCTTGCTGACAGTATCGATCGATGGTTCGATAGGAATATCGACCGATACCCCTCTAGCTACGTCGATCTATTACTCTATAGGAGTATCGATCGATACGGCTCCAAACAAGCTTTATGCGCGAGTTGATACAATGCTCACCATGATCTTAGATCAGCTTTCGCATATCTCAAGAGGGTCATAGCATGTTTAGGATGTTATCTGGTATTGCATGTAATAAACAATGCAATCCAAGTTCATGTTCTAGGTAGCTAAGCTAGAAAAGTTTTATGAACAATCCTAACAATAAATATCACAACTATAGCAATTATAGGCTGGGGCTAATCCCTCATATCCTATTTAAACCCTAAATCTAACAAATGAATCTACTCAGACATGGCTAAGTAGTTCATAGCAACAAGGTAATAATAGGAGTTCATAGATCTATTAGAGGGTGAACACTTAGGTCCCAATCACAAATATCTTTGGATCTCTCCTCTAGATCTAGAATCCTATAACCTTTGTTAAACAAATAAAGAACTGAATAGAACTTTATTGAGAACTTGCAAAGTAATGAAAACAGTAAAAGAATTGGGTAGAAGAAGAAGGTGAAAAGCTTGTAAAACTATTGTGACTTCTAAAACTCTTAAAAACTATTAAAAACTTCTCTTGGTGCCTAAAAACTTAGGCACATATAAATATGAGTTCATTAGGTTAAAAACTCGTCAGGGGCAATTTTGTAAAATGTGATATCTTGGGCTTCAAGTTCGCCAGGTCCAACTTGTCTTTCTTCCGCCTCAGTATCGATCGATAGTACAGGGTGTAAATCGATCGATTATGATCTCGATGTATCGTCCTTCGGCTAATGTGTGTCGTTCGATAGCACAGAGTGTGCATCGATCGATGTGTAACTCTGGTGTCGACCTCTGGTCTTGATCACGGGTGAACTCTTCTTTAAGCTCCAAAAAGGCACCTAAAACATCACTTTTCTCCAAAATGCTTCTTAACCTGAAAACATACCTAATAGACTCCAAAACATAGATAATAGTAGTAAAAACACTCATATACCATGGGTGAACGCGGGTAAAATCCATGGTATATCATACCCCTTTCGAGGATCAAGTCGAACATAGTTCAATTAGAAAGATTTGAACAAGGGATTGAACTGCCTGGGCGAGTTCGTCTAGTATGAGTGCAAGTCATAGAAACAGGCATATCGAGAATAATGCCTAGGGTTTCTAAATGCAGAGTTCTAGAGTCTGAAAAATCTTCTTGTCTTTAGCTTTAGCTCCCCTTATATATGCCCTCTAGGTCGGTTTAGACATCTCTCAGAAATTTTCTTTTTTCTTTTTGATCCTCATCATTATCTTGGAAACTCGATATTTATCTTCCGATTTCGCGAGGTTTCACCTTATCCAGAGAGTAAGATAAACCGTGATAACATTGTTGGACTCGATTTCAAATGGAATCGTAGGTGGTTTTGGGCCGTGTTCCAGGCCTCTTCGGACCGTCTTCCGACTTAAACGTTTTTATGATTTCTTTGAAAGTGCGTTCCTTGGTACGACGTTGATTAAAAGAGGAAGTTCATACTCCTCGTATAGTTTAGACGATTATGGAGTTAAGTTAACCGTCGCTGTTTTACGATAACTATGAACTTCATTCAGGAATATGGACCTTGACGGTTCTTATCGTAAGATTCCAATGATAACTCCGATCAAGTCGAAACGAGGGACTGATCTTGTCGAGGTTTAACGGAAGACAGAAGTTTTGATCCAACTAGATAAAGGGGCAAAATTGGACGGAGTGCTTGATCCTACTCGCCATTTTGGCGAGTTAGATTGTGTGTGTGGCTCGATCTTCTCGATAGCTTCCTCTCGTGAAGCAGACTGACTACTCTTCAGTAAAACGGGCATAACTGTTGATCTAACCGTTGGATTGCCTTCAAACCGGTGGCATTAGAAATCTAACTCAAAGCTCTAGCTTGTGTCAAAAATTAGCTCAATCGCACCATGGTAAGATCTCCATCCATGTCAAAACATCTGACGCGTCTGTGCAGTTCTGCACGAAAACTATTGTGCTTGGTCCAACTCGCCATTTGGCGACTTGGGAGTGATCCAACTCGCCAAAATGGCGAGTTGGCCATGTTTCTTGGTCCAACTCGCCATTTTGGTGAGTTGGAAGTGTTCCAACTCGCCATTTTGGTGAGTTGGAAGTGTTCAACTTCGCCATTTTGGTGAGTTGGAAGTGTTCAACTTCGCCATTTTGGTGAGTTGGAAGTGTTCAACTTCGCCATTTTGGTGAGTTGGAAGTGTTCAACTTCGCCATTTTGGTGAGTTGGAAGTGTTCAACTTCGCCATTTTGGTGAGTTGGAAGTGTTCAACTTCGCCATTTTGGTGAGTTGGAAGTGTTCAACTTCGCCATTTTGGTGAGTTGGAAGTGTTCAACTTCGCCATTTTGGTGAGTTGGTTGTCTTGCTTGGCCTGATTCGTTTGTCCGGTGAGCCTGTTGGTGTGTTCGGACAATTGAACCTTCGTACTCATTTCGTTATCCGAGGCTTAGAGTAATCTTTTTCGAGGTCTTATTTTCTAATTCCTTTTTGGAATTGATTTGAAACTCGATTTAGGTTTCTCGCGCTCTCTTTATCTCTTTCTTTTTTAAAGAGGACATTTTCCGAGGAATTTCAGGCATTGATTCTGTCTTGACCGATTTTGACCCAAACAGTTAGCCCCCCAGCTCGTTAGAACCGTGAGCTTCTAACGTGAGGTTCTAGCGTGCGGCTTGGCAAGTTAGGCGGAATTAATGGTTGAAAAGGTCCATCGTAAGTGGTATTTCGCCCTCCTAAGAATGGAATGCGATAAGATTGGGGTTGCACCTTATGACGGCTGCCTACGTACCCTTGATGGAGGGATCAAGCCTTTCATAGTTTGTCTTGGAGTTAAGATTCTTTCGACCTGTTTTCCAGCGAGACCTTTCCGGTCTAGTTGTGTGTTATGTAGAGATTATCGGGCATGGTGCTGCCGATGGCATTTTATGTTGGACTTTTGTCAGCCTAGAGACTAGCCTCGTAGGCTGTTTGCTTCAGCCAAATGTGGCCATATTTATGTTTTCGGGACTGACAGCTTGTGTCTTCGAATCCCAGCCGCTTTGCGACTTTTTAAATGAGTTGTGTTTCGCGTTTTATGAGCATGTTTGTTTTTGTGTGAATGTAGAGGAAAGAGTACGAGTTGTCATCTCGTAATCTAACTCTGGGTGAACTGCTATATTTGTGACCTGTTTCGAGAGTTTTCCGCAGCATGCAAGCTTGCGGGATATCTGGAGATGCGCGAATAATAACCAAGAGACAAATTTTGGGATCTCGTATTAGGGTGTTTGATACTATGCCTAGAGATGTTAGAGACCAGTGTGCTGGATTTAGGGTAAGACCTAGGTATAATCACGGCTTTAGGGCGATGACTACTTCGACTTACGTTTCCCATATCGTTTTCAACCTGATTCCGGCCCGCTTTAAAGTCCACGATATGTTCCCTGCTTATACAACTTGTATGGTATGAATCGAGCATCTCTTCGGGGACAATTTTAGTCTCCCGAAAGTGCTGACCAAAATTTTAGATTTCTTTTATAGCGCTATTACCCTTGTGCCGGGTGTACGAGAGCTATCGCTCAAGATGACTTAGTCTGTTTAGGATGTTAAGAGTTTGTTGTGATCAGCAACAAACTTATCGGTAGATATTACCGTTTTTTATTCTTCGCGAGGGACATGTGTTTTTAAGAAGATGTTAGTGCATACGACTGTCTGATCTTCCAAGAAGGTGTTTTTATCGAGGAAGGTGATTTTATCGAAAAACAAATCTTGGGGCGTCTGCGACGTCTCGCAATGCAGAAGATTGTTTTTTTTTTGTATGCCGCTTTTTGTGGTTGAAATGTTTGTGGGCTTGAAGAGTTTCTGTGTTGAAGGGGTTTAGTCTTAACCCTGCGGTTGAGAAACGTCTTGGTTTTTCTGCAGATGTTAGCAGCCAAAACTGTTGTTCCAGTTTTGATGTAAGTACTTTGATTTATGATGGTGGGATTAGGACCAAGGGACCGCGTAGATTTGTTCCTGGGAAGAAGCTTTCACTGTGCTTTGTGAAGTCTTGGCCTTCCGGGATTTGTTTAGGATTACTCGTATAACTCTAGGAGATTTGTTACGAGTGTTTCCTTTCATGCCGTGTTTTACGGGTAAACGCTGCGCGCTTTAAGTTAATTGTGTGGAACCCGGTCGATTATCGACAAGTTTAATTGTTCCGTTAACCATATGGTTGCTAGGACTGAATTTTGTTCTTCAAAATTTATCGTATAATTTCCTCTCTGGTTTATATGACAAATAATCTGTGTAATCGTCATTTAGCGTTTTACAACAAATCGTGGATCGTTTTTTTTTAGCCGTTTAGGTGAGTGGAGCGGTGGTTGCTTGATTGCTTGGGATGAAGGTTGTGTTAAGCCGTACAGCCAAGGACGTTGTTGGTAAAGGACCAGGCCATGGAACTTTTGTTTTACGATTGTCCTCAAAAAGACGCCGAATTCTGGTTCGGGCTTTACGGGGAGGCATAGTTGGTTGAGGGCCAAAGAGCGTTTTCCGAGACTGATAGGCCAAAAACAGCGGAGTTTTCCGTGTTATGGCCGATGGTTGTTAAAAACGAGTTTTCACTTTGGGTTAAATTATACGATGAATGTTTCGTATACTGTTTCCTTTAGTCGTATAAAATTGTTTCCTTTTTATCCAAGGAAGACGAATTTTAAGAGGCTTGACGCAGAACCCTTGCGGATTTGGTTGCGAGGTGATTTCCTACTCGGATGTAACCGAGGGAAGGGAGAGGTGTCAGCAATCTTCATGAAGCTTCGTTTTCATTATACAAAAATTATCTATGACAGTTCTCCGTGAGGCCCGTTGTGTTTATTCTGAAAGTTGCTTCGTATGACTTGAATCGTCTGTACGGAGGATTTTTCATGAAAATATTGTGAGAGGGGCTTCTCATAGAAGTAACTGGAGAGTGTTTTTCGTAAATCGCTTGCAAAAATTGCGGAGTTGTGTTGTAGTAACACCTGTCTTGTTTTCCGTAGGCTGTTTCGTATAAAACGTTTTGGTTATACGAAAATAATGGGTGACCAGTTTTACGAAGATAGGAAATCAAAAATTTCAAAGTTGCGATGTTTCCGCGGATTACACGGGACGCGTTTCTACTTTGATTTCGATATTTTGCGAATTTCCTTGGAATCACTCATGGAGTTTTACCGAAGGTTATTTTGTTATGATCTAGTTGTGAGAACGATTTTTCGATGCTTTCCCGTGATTCACCAGGTTCAACGGACTCTGAAAGCAATGCTTTGGTGCTTAAAGATTTTTCGTATAATTTTTGACTTTTATACGAAAATCATTTTATTAAGTCGAAAAGGGCTTCCAGAATTTTGGCCAATCATCGAGTGTAAGTTTGATATCGGTAAAGGTTTTCTAAACGCATGATTGGGACAAGAGATGCTGTCTAGTACTCGAGATTCTGTTTGTGATGGTGTAGATATGTTGCTAGTGTTTAGAAGAATCTTAGATTGTTGTTTGCCTTTGTGGGACGATCTTAATGAGACATTGGAATGCCTAAGTATTTTTCTGCCTGTTGTTGCGAGAGTTTGCTTTGTCAAAAGCAATTTCTTGATGTCGAGGCAAAAAGTTTTTTTTTTTCTTTTTTTACGAAAGAAAACGGTAGAACCGATATTTTAAATGGTTGTGTACGCTTTTTTTCGAGGATTGGGAAGATTGACAATCTGGGTCGGTTTAAAGATGACGCCAGGACTGCGACTTGCTTGTTTTCAGGTTAACGACTTGGAATATGTCGATTTTTTATGAAGATTACTAGGAACGCATCGATTTTAAGTCGATGTTCGTGTCTCTAGTTCTTTCTTTCTTTAGGAAGCGAGCTAAGTACGCGTGGTGATCTTTACTCGATTTTGCGAGAGTTTAGATCGGTTAGAAAGATCCGCCTTAGTTTTCTCGAAGATTCTGATTTGTCTCTTTTCCGTTTTGCTTGCTAATTTCCCCTTTCTCTTCTTGTGTCTGTACTCCGTTTTCGATATTTGTGTTTGTCCTTTGAAACTTGACATTTATCTTCCGAACTTGACTTTTATTCTCTCCTGAAAATAAGAGGTAGACCGTCATCATATCATTGGCCTCGATTTCGTCTAAAATCGTAAGTGGGTTTTTAGTCGTGCTTTAGACCTTTTCGGCTGTTTTTCGACTTAAACGTTTTTACGATTTCTTTGAAAGAATACCTTTAATACGACGTCAATTTTTATTAAAAGGTTCAAATTGCTCGTATAGTTGAGGCGGCTAAGGTGTTAAGTTAACCGTTGCCGTTTTATACGATCAATTTGAATACATACGAGAAAACAAGTCTTTGCGGTTTTTATCGTAAAGTTCCAGAGGTAACTCCAATCTAGACGAAACAAGAGGCATTTCGATCTAGATTCGAAGGAGAACGCAAAGAAAGAGGCAAGGGCGAGTGAGATGCTTAAGAGGACGAGTAGGATTCCCAAGAGGGCGAGTAGAAGCAAGCCGAGGAGTTTAGGCGAGTCTTACTTGTTTCCATCGTAAAATCTCAACAGAAACTCCGTTTGAGACAAAACGAAAAGCATTCCGATCGAGATTTTGAAGAGAATACAAAGGAGGAGCCCTTGGGGCTGGTCCAGCTCGCCAAAATGGCGAGTTGGACAGTGTGTATGAAACTCCAATTGAGATGAAGCGAAAAGTGTTTCGATCGGGATTCAAAAGAGAACGCAAAGGAGTAGCTCTTGGGGATGGTCCAACTCGCCATTAGGCGAGTTCGAGGGAGTAATGGCGAGTTGGACGTGGTCAAATTGCCCATGGCGAGTTGCCTATGGCAAGTTGTCCACAGCGAGTTGCTCATGGCGAGTTGCCCACATCCATGGCGAGTTGCCCACGTCCATGGCGAGTTACCCACGGCCGTTTCTCATGGCGAGTTTCTCATGGTGATTTGGACATGGTCGGTCAAACTCGGAAAAGGCCGAAGCCGAGTCGTTGTTGCTTGCTGGTGACTTGGGGGGAAGTGATTGACGTCCCTTTTCCCCTTTCGTCGTTATTATTTTATTATAGGGAAGAATGTTTCTCGTTTCCGTGGGATTGTTACGTGGAGGTTTGAAGTGATTCAATGGAGATCAACTTCGTTCCGTCAAAAATTATTCAAATGAAATACAACAGTGGGTTATTGGCAATTCGACTTTCTGTTCTTCTATTTCCGCGAGTTAATCTAGGCTTTTCGCGCAGTTTTGAAGAGAGCAAGTATTATTTTTCGGAAAAGTTTTCAGAATCATACCCTTACGGGCCGAGATCTCTCCAAATCGGTAACAAGATAAATTTTTGGGGGTTTGATAGATTTTATCGTTGCCCTTTCTGTTTAGACAGAGAAATCACGGAATCGTTTCGGTGCTCTTCTGTGGCGAAAAGTCGCAACTAGGTTTTTTATTTTGTCGAGCACTGCGGCGTTTGCGTAAGCATTGGCCGTAGGAGTTTTCAGTGCTGAGAGTTTGTCTACCTTATATCCAAACATCGTTTTGATCAAGTATTTTGCGGCTGTGAGTAAGAGTAATCCGACCCCCCTTCTTCTAGCGCTAAACTGTGGAAACCGAAATTCACACCGTCGATTTCCGTTTAGATTAGGAAAGTTAGGAAAACCCTAATTTCCCAGAGGTCCGGATTCTCTGCGAGAGCCAACGAAAAGTGACCAAATAAATGCGAAAAAATATGCAAAGACAATAAATCGAGTTTGGAAAAAGTAGATATTCATTTCTAGTTTGCGTATGAGCGTTTCAGAAGCAAAAGCATACAAGAAGCTTGTCTGGAAAGGGGATTACAAGGGAAATCGTATGAAAAAAGCAATAAGACGAGACTAAGTTTATCAGCAGTACCACCTATGTCAAGAGAAAACCTATGGCCGCAACTCGCTTAGCAATAGACGAAAAAGACAAAAAAGGTGTTGAAGATTTGGGAGTGGACCTTATGGAAGGCTGCCTACGTACCCCTTTCGAGGATCAAGTCGAACGTAGTTCAATTAGAAAGATTTGAACAAGAGATCGAATTTCCTGGACGAGTTCGTCTAGTATGAGTGCAAGTCATAGAAACAGGCATATCGAGAATAATGTCTAGGGTTTCTAAATGAAGAGTTCTAGAGTCTGAAAAATCTTCTTGTCTTTAGCTTTAGCTCCCCTTATATATGCCCTCTAGGTCGGTTTAGACATCTCTCAGAAATTTTTCTTTTTCTTCTCGATCCTCATCATTATCTTGGAAACTCGATATTTATGTTCACCGTCATAACATTGCTGGGCTTGATTTCGAATGGAATCGTAAGTGGTTTTGGGCCGTTCCTCTGCCCATTTCCCATGAGAACCCTCCAAGCAATTCTTTAGCATGTTGACCATAGTTTTGTTTGTGGATTCGGTTTTTCCATTGGATTGAGGATGTCTGGGTGTGGTGAAGGCGAGCTTTATGCCCCAGTCCTTGCAGAACTCCTTGAAGTTATGACTGGTGAACTGTGGCCCGTTGTCGGTGACAATCTCTTGCAGGACTCCGAAGCGTGTGATCATGTTCGTCCACAAGAACTTCGTGATCTGGAGATCAGTAATTCGGCTGAGCGCTTCCGCTTCGACCCACTTGGAGAAGTAGTCGGTCACCACCAGAAGGAAAGCCTTCTGCCCTGGCGCGGTTGGGAGTTTTCCCACTATATCCATGCTCCACTTCCCAAAAGGCCAGGGGGAACTTATGGATTTGAGGTTTTCCTGGGAGCCTGTACACTGGAGCGTGTCTCTGGCACTTGTTGCAGTGTTTGGCCTTCCTGTCAGCATCTTCGGCCATCGTTGGCCAGTAGTAGCCCGCTCTCTTGGATCTTAGCACTAGGCTTCTGCCGCTGGAGTGGGATCCGCAGTCTCCTTCGTGTAGTTCCACGAGGATCCTGGAAGCCTCTCGGGGTGTTACGCACCATAGATAGGGTCCCGAGAAGGATCTACGATACAGTATTCTTTGGGAGATGCAGTATCTCGCTGATTTTTTCATGATTCTCCTGCTTTCTTTCGATCCTGAGGGAGGATATCATTCTCCAGGTACCGAACTATGGGGGTCATCCATGTTTCCTCTTCTCCAATCGCGGAGATAACTTTGGAAGACGATTCCTACAGGGTGGCTGGCCATTGGAGAACCAGCCGGGGGATGCTCCTCTGTCTTTTAGTTTCGAGGGCGGACCCCAGATTTTCCAGAGCGTCAGCCTGTGAATTCCATTCCCTAGGGACTTGTGTAAGCTTATAGCTTCAGAATTTCTTGAGGAGGCGCTGAGCGATCGCTAGATATCAGATCATGCTGTCGTCCTTGGCTTGGTACTCTTCCTGCACCTGATTGATTATTAGTTGAGCATCGCTGAAGACCTGGATGTTCTCCACGCCCATCTGGTGGGCGAGTGTCAATCACGCGATTATGGCTTCATACTCGCTTTCATTGTTGGTCGCCTTAAAGTTGCACCTTATGGCTCTTGAGGCTGTATTCCCGGTGGGTGAGGTGAGCACTATCCCAATTCCGGCTCCTCGCACGTTTCTGGAACCATCGACATACAGGGTCCACTTTCCCTCTTTTTCTGTCTTGCTTTGGAGGCGCACCTCCTGCTCCAGAGCCAGGAGCAAGGTAGGGGAGAACTATGCCATGAAGTCGGCTAGGACCTGCGATTTTATGGCGGTAGCCGGCCGAAATATTACGTCATATTCCCCCAGTTCTACTGCCCATTTGGCTAGACGTTGATGTCACTCAAATTACCCTAAGGAGTGAATTACTCTCTCAAATAAGAGTTCAGTTGTAGTACTTATGGATCGAATCCACAGGGAGCTAGGGAACACAAAAGATACGATCCTTAGTGACTAAGCTAGGTTGATTTAGATTAACTTTAAATTGCAGGTTTGAGCAAGGCAGTTGCTCGGTGGGTTTGATTTGAGGATTTTAAACAATTAAAGAAAGTAGCTAGACTTAGGGTTTCTATTCAGGTGATCAGGATTATAATCATATAGATTCCTAACAAGTTGCATGCATGATATTAAAGAGCTCAACACTTATGAACAAATCGATCAGCTCACGCCTTCTAGATTCGTCTGATAACTAGATCTAATGATCTCACCTCTCGGGATGATCAATTAGAAAGTGTTGATCGATGACTATATAGAAGTATCGATCGATACACCTTTTGCTCCGTCGATCGATTATTCGATAGGAATATCGATCGACACACTTCTAGTAAGCTTTATGCGCGAGTTGAAATCAAGCTCACCAAGACTATAGATCAGCTCTCGCCTTTCTCTAGTAATCTTAGCTTGAATAGGATGTATTCAGGATGAAGTCAGGTTAACTAACAATCCTAGGTCAAGATTTTAGTTAGCTACTCTAGAACACAAGCATTAAGAACATCCTAACAACGAATATCACAACTTAGCAATCTATATTTGGGGATAATCCCTCACAACCTATTTGAACCCTAAATCTAACAATGGAACCTACTCAGACATAGCCAAGCAATTCATAGCAACAAGATAAAAGAAACTCATAGATAGATAAATAGAGAAACAAATAATGGAGTTCTACTCACAAATCTCTTTGGATCTTCTCTCCAACTCTAAGAATCTCTAAAAACCTTAAACAGTAAAACTAGAAAGTAATAAAAGCATTCTTTGCCTAAAACACATAGGAAATCTATATATATTGAGTTCATTAGGTTAAAAAAACTCGTCAGGGCAATATTGTAATTTGGTGAAGACTTGGGCTTTAAGTCAGCTGGAACCATTCTGTCTCTATGCGAGTCCGTATCGATCGATGTCACAGGATGTGCATCGATCGATTGTAATCTTGATACGTCGACCTTTGGTTACTGATGTTGATCGATAGCACACAGTGTGCATCGATCGATTGTTCTCTGAATATCGACCTCTGGTCTGGTTTGATGGTCAACTCGGATGAAATCTCTGTTAAGCTCTAAAATGCTCCTAAATCATCATCAGTTTACTCCAAAATGCTCCTGAACCTGAAAACATACCTAATAGATTCCAAAACATAATAGTTATATATTAAAACACCTATATACCATGGGTAAAGCTGGGTCAAATCCATGGTATATCAACTCCCCCAGACTAACCCTTTTGCTTGTCCTCAAGCAAAACAAACAGGCAGTCTCTCTGAAAGAGATTTAAAATAGCAGGGACTCAAATAATCTCTAACTAGAATCATCACCTCTACAATGTTGTAAGCCACATCAAATATCTCCTAACCAAAGAAGTAGCAACCAAATTCATCTAGCCAGCAACTTAGCAAATCCTGTCTGACTCACCCCTCTACTGATCTCATTTCTTTGCATAAAATAAAAGTGAAGGCTTTAACTTGAAAGTATCGATCAAGGGACACATGGGTTCTGATACTAGGAGTTTCACGGCTCCTATGGATCAATCAAAGTAGTACAAAGAGTGTCAATCCAATCCTAAGCCATTTCAAAATAGAGAGAATACAGGTTCATGCTTAATCAAAGTGCAACCAGTTTGAGATGATTATATGAACTAAGAACTATGCTAGAATGCAATAAAGTAACAAGCTTTCTCTCAATATGAGGAGATGGGATCCATGGGATTAGGGACTTGATCTTGGGTGACTAAGGTTCAATCTAAGATGTCAAACTTTCAATCAATCTACTTCCTTATGTCTAGACACAAATCTAAACAAGCTCTTGGTCAAGATGAATGTTCATTTGCAATGATCATCCAAACATAAAAATCCTTGACAGTAATGACTAAAACAATCCTTAAGAACAAGTCTAATAACAATCTTAGCTCCTTTAGCAACAAATGTCTTTGGTAAAGTAAGCTAAAAGCATTGAAGAGTTGGTTCAGGCATTTCAACATACACCTTATGAGCAGGAAATGCCTAAAGCTCTATTTTTGAGAGGCCAACTCTAAAATAGCATTAAGATCACTCAATCAAGCAATGAAAAGAAAGATCTAACACTAAACACCTTAGATCTACACTTAATCACCTTTAATCACCCTAACCCATGAATCCAAGATAGATCTACTCACTAATCCACATGCTTACTCTTAAACCCATTAAACATTTAAGCTTAGTCATGCAGAGAAAGAAAGAAGAAGAAGAAATAAACACTCAAGAACACAAGAATAAGATGAGATTATGATTCAAAGATAAAACTTTCACCAAGACGTTTTGTGTTCTTAGAGAAAAAATAACTTAGATCCAACAAAATGGTCTTACAAAAGTATTTATAGTAGCTTAGAAGACCTAAAAACATCATTAAAAATGACCAAAAGGTCATTGGAAACATATTAGGCTCGACCAATCAGAAGGGAGCACAAGAATGCGCCCCGGGTTAGATCAGTCGGCCTTACCCGCGTGGGTCAACCCGCGTCCAGCTCATCCCACGTCTCGTCCGGCCGCACGGGTAGGTGATCCGCGACCTGCATCCTGCGTCCAGTCCATCGCTCAAGCTCCTCGTCCAGGCGCGGGTAGGTGATCCGCGACCTGCATCCTCGTCCAGTCCATCGCTCAAGCTCCTCGTCCAGGCGCGGGTAGGTGATCCGCGACCTGCATCCTCGTCCAGTCCATCGCTCAAGCTCCTCGTCCAGGCGCGGGTAGGTGATCCGCGACCTGCATCCTGCGTCCAGTCCATCGCTCAAGCTCCTCGTCCAGGCGCGGGTAGGTGATCCGCGACCTGCATCCTGCGTCCAGTCCATCGCTCAAGCTCCTCGTCCAGGCGCGGGTAGGTGATCCGCGACCTGCATCCTCGTCCAGTCCATCGCTCAAGCTCCTCGTCCAGGCGCGGGTAGGTGATCCTGCAGCCTACATTCTGCGTCCGTCCATCACTCAAGCATCTCATCCGGCCACGCGGGTAGGTGATCCCGCGACCTGCATCCTGCGTCCAGTCCATCGCTCAAGCTCCTCGTCCAGGCGCGGGTAGGTGATCCGCGACCTGCATCCTCGTCCAGTCCATCGCTCAAGCTCCTCGTCCAGGCGCGGGTAGGTGATCCTGCAGCCTACATTCTCGTCCGTCCATCACTCAAGCATCTCATCCGCCACGCTGGTAGGTGATCCGCGACCTGCATCCTCGTCCAGTCCATCGCTCAAGCTCCTCGTCCAGGCGCGGGTAGGTGATCCGCGACCTGCATCCTCGTCCAGTCCATCGCTCAAGCTCCTCGTCCAGGCGCGGGTAGGTGATCCTGCAGCCTACATTCTCGTCCGTCCATCACTCAAGCATCTCATCCGCCACGCTGGTAGGTGATCCGCGACCTGCATCCTCGTCCAGTCCATCGCTCAAGCTCCTCGTCCAGGCGCGGGTAGGTGATCCTGCAGCCTACATTCTGCGTCCGTCCATCACTCAAGCATCTCATCCGCCACGCTGGTAGGTGATCCGCGACCTGCATCCTCGTCCAGTCCATCGCTCAAGCTCCTCGTCCAGGCGCGGGTAGGTGATCCTGCAGCCTACATTCTGCGTCCGTCCATCACTCAAGCATCTCATCCGCCACGCTGGTAGGTGATCCGCGACCTGCATCCTCGTCCAGTCCATCGCTCAAGCTCCTCGTCCAGGCGCGGGTAGGTGATCCTGCAGCCTACATTCTGCGTCCGTCCATCACTCAAGCATCTCATCCGCCACGCTGGTAGGTGATCCGCGACCTGCATCCTGCGTCCAGTCCATCGCTCAAGCTCCTCGTCCAGGCGCGGGTAGGTGATCCTGCAGCCTACATTCTCGTCCGTCCATCACTCAAGCATCTCATCCGCCACGCTGGTAGGTGATCCGCGACCTGCATCCTGCGTCCAGTCCATCGCTCAAGCTCCTCGTCCAGGCGCGGGTAGGTGATCCTGCAGCCTACATTCTCGTCCGTCCATCACTCAAGCATCTCATCCGCCACGCTGGTAGGTGATCCGCGACCTGCATCCTCGTCCAGTCCATCGCTCAAGCTCCTCGTCCAGGCGCGGGTAGGTGATCCGCGACCTGCATCCTGCGTCCAGTCCATCGCTCAAGCTCCTCGTCCAGGCGCGGGTAGGTGATCCGCGACCTGCATCCTGCGTCCAGTCCATCGCTCAAGCTCCTCGTCCAGGCGCGGGTAGGTGATCCGCGACCTGCATCCTGCGTCCAGTCCATCGCTCAAGCTCCTCGTCCAGGCGCGGGTAGGTGATCCGCGACCTGCATCCTGCGTCCAGTCCATCGCTCAAGCTCCTCGTCCAGGCGCGGGTAGGTGATCCGCGACCTGCATCCTGCGTCCAGTCCATCGCTCAAGCTCCTCGTCCAGGCGCGGGTAGGTGATCCGCGACCTGCATCCTGCGTCCAGTCCATCGCTCAAGCTCCTCGTCCAGGCGCGGGTAGGTGATCCGCGACCTGCATCCTGCGTCCAGTCCATCGCTCAAGCTCCTCGTCCAGGCGCGGGTAGGTGATCCGCGACCTGCATCCTGCGTCCAGTCCATCGCTCAAGCTCCTCGTCCAGGCGCGGGTAGGTGATCCGCGACCTGCATCCTGCGTCCAGTCCATCGCTCAAGCTCCTCGTCCAGGCGCGGGTAGGTGATCCTGCAGCCTACATTCTCGTCCGTCCATCACTCAAGCATCTCATCCGCCACGCTGGTAGGTGATCCGCGACCTGCATCCTGCGTCCAGTCCATCGCTCAAGCTCCTCGTCCAGGCGCGGGTAGGTGATCCTGCAGCCTACATTCTCGTCCGTCCATCACTCAAGCATCTCATCCGCCACGCTGGTAGGTGATCCGCGACCTGCATCCTCGTCCAGTCCATCGCTCAAGCTCCTCGTCCAGGCGCGGGTAGGTGATCCTGCAGCCTACATTCTCGTCCGTCCATCACTCAAGCATCTCATCCGCCACGCTGGTAGGTGATCCGCGACCTGCATCCTCGTCCAGTCCATCGCTCAAGCTCCTCGTCCAGGCGCGGGTAGGTGATCCGCGACCTGCATCCTGCGTCCAGTCCATCGCTCAAGCTCCTCGTCCAGGCGCGGGTAGGTGATCCGCGACCTGCATCCTGCGTCCAGTCCATCGCTCAAGCTCCTCGTCCAGACGCGCGGGTAGGTGATCCCGCGTCTTTCCAGTCGCGTCCTGTCCAGGGCTAGTCTCAGGTGTGTCCGGCCGCGCGGGTACTCGACTCCGCGTCTATCAAGCCGCGTCGTTTCTCTTGTCTAGGCCTTGTTCGGACGCGCGGGTAAGGGATCCCGTGTGGTCTGACCCGCGTCCTCTCCATCTCTTGACCAGACTGCTCGGCCGCACGGGTAGAGGAACCCGCGGCCTTCTCTCAGGGTCAGGCTCGTCCAACTTCAAGGGATGGCTTATCTTGGTTTGGCCAAACATCATTCTTCACTTCTTTTTGGGTCAAAATGCCTCCAAACACTTCCTTTTACTCCATGGAACACTCCAGCACCTGATAGAGACTTATGAATGCAAAATGGATCCTAAAGATGTGTAAACCTTAATCTACAAGATAAAAATGTATAAAATTGATAGCTAAAACAATGAAAATATGCAAGACATCAACTCCCCCACACTAGTCCTTTACTTGTCCACAAGTAAAATTTCAAGAACTATGGAGGAGAGGTTTGAAGGAGGGGACTCATAAGCAAAAGAAGCTCTTCTTAGTTCTCAACCTAATAACCTTGCATAATCATACCAAATAGCAAGAGCAAACACTTTATCTAACTCTAACTTCTCTACGCCTATCTTAACTCCTTTGATCTCTACACTCAACATCATGAATCCACAAACTTAAATCAGTCAACTCTCACATTCATTAAGCAAAATACTAATTGAATTCTTGCAAATGGTCAAATGGTCCAAATCATTTGGTTTGGTAAGAAAAGGCTTTAGTGCAAAGTGAATCAAGAGGTTGAAGATGTTCTTTCAAGGTGGTTTACTCTCAAAACAAAGTAGCCTTGACATTGGACATAATATATCTAAGAAAAGGATCAACTCATGCATACAATGCTCAATCTCCATAGTTCTACCCTTTTCCCAAATATACAGGTTACACTCTTATTCTCAATGTAAAACCCCACTCACATCTCTCACCCAAAGACTTCCCCAAAACACTCAAAGATACTTTCTCACTTAGAACTCTTTCTTTTTGAAGTCTACAATAAATTTTTCACATTTTTAAACTCTTATCAGCTCTTTCCTTACATTGCTAGCCCCCTTTTCTTTATTCTTTTTTTTTTCCTTTTCTTTTCTTTTTTTTTCTTCTTTTCTTTTCTTTATGAATATGGGGGCCAAGACCTTCTTTACAAACTAGAGCTATAACTTTCTTTTACTTATCCCATAAAGACTAATCACTTTGAGTTCTAAGAGTCTATTCTTTTCTTTCATAACCTTTTCACATTCCCAAGATCACACTTTACAACACTCACCCCCATCCTAGAAGCTAGACAATATGAGTGTCTAATCTAGCAAAAATGGAGACTAAGCATTGTCCTTCCCAATACTCTCAACATTATGCACATGTAAGGCTTTCCAAAGAGGCGTCACTCAACAATCAGTGACGGATTGAAAGGACGGAAGGGTTTAAGGGAATGGACTATCACTTGAGTTTGTCAAAAAGATTGGCAAAATAGGTGAGACAACTCAAGTGTGTATAGTCATGACTCAGCACATAAAGGACCATAAGCAAGAAGCATTAAGTTCATTCAGTTTAAATAAGATTGTAGTTGGCATCAAAGAGTGAGTTTCAGCAATCAGTGAGTTTCAAGAAGAGTTTTCAAGGCTTGAAGTCTACAAGCTTTCTAAAGGATGCTCAAGCTACTTACCATGATTACAAAGGTTATCAAATTGAGTACTTAGCATGGGCTCTTTACAAGGTTGGTATCATCCTAATCCCCAATGCATGATGCAATCCTATATGCTCAAGACTTCTAATATTTTTTTTGTTTTTCTATGCAAATAAGTGAATGCTCTAGACTCAATCCTAATGCAATTACATGCTTCTTTTTGTTGTTTTTCAAATCTTTTTTCAAATTTTTTTGGATTTTTATGCAAATAACTATCTATAATGCAGGATTGATGACATAAAACACATAAAAGATCAGCAACTTGGTACCTCCCCCACACTTGAACCACACAGTCTTTGTGTCATCAAGGAGAGAAAGATACCACAAAAGGAAAACTAAATGCAAATGAGAATGGTCTATACAATGGTAAGGTGAAGGAGTACCTCTATGGAGCGTGGGAAGAGGCTGATGCTTCGCCCTCAGAGTCGTCTTCCTCATCAGTTGAGGCTAGGGAAGGGGATTTGTTGCCTGAAGTGGATGGTTGAGCTGGTGGGTTTCTTTTGTTGCGAAGGAGCTGCTTCCTAGTGAGAGGAGGACGTGGCGCCAATGGATCAAGTAAGGGCTGAGGCTGAGGAGCAAATATGTCACCAAAGTCCTCAGCAGTGCAGCCAGCTACAGCTCCTCTAGTTAGAATATCAGTCACCCTCTTCATGAACTGAGCTGAAGCCATAGCTTGCCTCTTCACAGTCCTTCTCAGCTCTTTGCATTCGTTTGTTAGCTTGAAGATGGTTCTGTCCTGGGCTTTGTTCCACCTCTGAAGATTGCCAATATGGTCATGAGCTTGGCGAAGTGGACCAAGAGGCAAGGCACCAGGGCGCTGATCAAAGTGGTAACGGAGAGGGCCAAAGAGATGCTCAGTGGTACTGCTAGTGTAACCTTCATGGAATACAGCTGCCTTGTCTGCTCTCTTCTTGGCCATTGGTAAGGTCATGGGACCAAGAGCTCCATGAGGTCCTAGGAGATGTCTTTCACCAATGTCAAAGCTGATTGCCC
Source organism: Brassica carinata (assembly GCA_016771965.1). Lineage (NCBI taxonomy): Eukaryota > Viridiplantae > Streptophyta > Magnoliopsida > Brassicales > Brassicaceae > Brassica > Brassica carinata. The sequence continues at coordinate 10,675,296 of CM028694.1, forward strand.
CTTGATTCTCCAAGCTTGTTAGATTCCTGTTTGGGAGGACAACTTCAACTGCTTTGGTAGACCTCAGATAATTGGAGACACAAGAGCCATTGAACCTTCCATTGAAGTATTGAGCTTTCTTCAAGTAGTTTCCATCCAAAAAGGCTGGTCCAACTGCATCATTTCCCAAGCTGATACCCTTGTGCTCAATCAATGGTGTTATCAATCCACCAATCCCAATCTGAGGGAATGGATAATTGTTTGTCCAAGCCCATTCCTTGTAATACATGAGTCTCTGCACAAAGAATCCCACCATACTAAAGTCTTTGTAGAAATCATTGGGGACAAGGGGTAACTGAGGAGGTGAAGCATAGTGCTGGACAACTTGGTGAAGAAGTCTCAGCTCATCATCAAGGACTGTTCCTGGTTCCTTCCTAGGGAAAATGGTGTGGACAAGCAACCTATGGAGGTAGCGCATGTAGGATGACGGATGGAGGCATTCTTGTCCGGGTTGGAGCTTCGACTCTTGCCACTCAAGACCTTCCAAGTCAGGCGTGTGATGTTCTTCTCCTTTGGAACGCCTTGAAGCTTTGGAATGGATGAGTCCTTCTGGTCCTGAAGACCAAGCACTTGCCCAATCTCTTTGAAGGTCATGGAGTGGGTTCTCCCATCAATTTTGAACTGAATCTTCCCCCATCCTTGCCTCACATGCTTGGAGGTGTGAAAGGTTGCCTCCAAGGATGCCAAGAATTGGCATGAGACCTCCTTGAATGTAGGGTGAGCCATGGTGTAGAAGCTTCCCATGTTCATGTGTTCAAGCATAGCTTGGATGTCTTCTTCAATCTCCAACTCCTTCAGGATTGCCTTATCAACACACATTGTTGGAGGCCAAGAAATACCACGCCTCATGTGCTCTACCAGCTCATCTTAAGTAGGTTTCTTGCTCCTATCCCTCTTAGCATTGAACCTGGCCTTTTTGAGAGGACCCTGCTCATCTTGGCTACTCGTCTCACTGTCCTCCATGGAAGGAGGCGCCTCAGCACCATCATCACTCTCTTCAACTATAGGCTTCTTGCCTCTCTCTTAGCTTGTGCTCGTGCCCTTAGCATGGCCAAAGCTTGCTGCCTACACTCTTCCTCTGATTCTGGCATAGAGCCTAATTCCTTCCCAAACTGAGTAGTCTCTCTTCGTGCAGTCTCAATCTTCTGAGCTGCAATCAAGTCCTCATCTTTTCTCCCCATTGGTACCTGAAAAGTTCAAACCTTGGAAAAGAATAGGCACTAGAAAGGAGAAAGCTTTTGAATGAGAGAAACTTGAATAAGCAAATGAGAATTCAGCTCAAGAGCAATAGCCTAAGCAAAAACTATCACAATCCATCCAAGCATGTATTCAAGGCCAATAAGAGAGAGATAGGTTCAAAGGATGAAGCTTCTAAATTTTTTTTTTTTTTTTTAACAAGAAAATCACAATCAAGCAAAATTCAAGTGTCAAATGAGTTCCAATTTTAGAAGACTTCCTAATCAAGCTCTAAAACACCTAATCTAACCAAGCCAAGCCACTTTCATGCTCAATTTAGCCAATTTTGAAAAAGCCCCAAATCTCATGAACTCTAATTTTTCAAAGTTCAAATTCAACTCAAATTCACCATGAAATCAACAACCCAACATAATATATAAGCTTTCCCTAGTCTATTTCACAAGAATCTAGCAAGAGAAAGTTCAAATTTCAAGGTTAAATTTTTAGGGTTCATGAGCATTACGAATTTGAACTTAAAGAAACCATACCTTGCTGTGGATGAATGGAAAAAAAGAATGGATTCAAGGAAATAGACTATGAGGGTGAAGACTTGGATTTAGAAAAAAGAATGGAGTGATTTGGTGGAGATTTGAGTGAGATATGGTGTTTTTGGTGCTTGGAGGCTAGAGAGGTTTCTTGATTTGGGAAGAGGAGGTGAAATGAGGGAGAGGGGATCGATTTAGGTCATAGGGGTTGAGCTGGGTCGGGTCGGGTCATGGGCGGTCGGGTCTGGGCGAGAAATAGGGAAAGAAAACATACCTGGGCTATCAGGTCGGGATGCGGATCCTCGTCGGGTCACGCGGGTTGATACGATCGGGAAATCACCCGCGGTATGGTCCCCGCGTGCTGGCGCTCTCTTCAGTCTGTGTCACCTGCGCGGGTAGAGCGTCCCGCGTAGTGTTCCCCGCGTGATCTTGCTCGATGATCATCCTTGTACCGTCCCACACGGGTAGTCCTTCCCGCGTGACTGCATCCCGCGTAATCTTGCTCGATGATCAGCTTCGTACCGTCCCGTGCGGGTAGTCTGCCCGGGTGCATCCATCCTGGGTCAGACGACCAAAGACCCTTCTTTTTTTATATATATGAGGAGTAAGCTCAACAATAGCATTACTCACTCCACTAGAGCTTCAAAACTCCAAAGAGTATGTACAAGGATAGCCATGGGATTTCCTCCCAAGTGAGCTCGTTTAAAGTCACTAGCTTGACCTTGATTCCTTTTGGGGTAGGGTTAGAGAGTGGAGCTGATGTCCCATTCTCCTTTGGTGTGTCAGCCATGTACAACTTCACTCTCTGCCCATTCACTGTGAACTCTTTCCCATTGTTACCCCAAAGCACAATTGCTCCATAAGGCCTCACTTCCTTAACCTTAAATGGACCAGACCATCTTGACTTAACCTTTCCTCGAAATAACTTCAGCCTTGAGTCGTAGAGAAGAACTTGATCTCCAGCCTTGAACTCTCTCTTGAGGATGTTCTTGTCATGAAAGGCTTTAGTCTTTTCCTTGTAGATCCTTGAGTTCTCAAAGGCTTCCATCCTAATCTCATCAAGCTCATTGAGTTGGAGAAGTCTCTTTTCCTTGGCACTCTTGATGTCAAAGTTCAGCAACTTAACAGCCCACAATGCCTTGTACTCAAGTTCTACAGGTAAGTTGCAAGCTTTTCCATACACAAGGTTGAAAGGTTTGGTACCCAAAGGTGTTGTACCCAAAGGTGTCTTGTAAGCTGTCCTATAAGCCCAAAGTGCATCGTCAAGCTTGCTAGACCAATCCTTCCTCTTAGTTCCCACTACTTTCTCCAAAATAGACTTGATCTCTCTGTTGGAAAGCTCAACTTGACCACTTGTTTGACGGTGATAGGGAGTGGCCACCTTGTGCTTCACACCATTCTTCTTAAGAAGGCCTTCACACAGCTTGTTGATGAAGTGTGACCCTCCATCACTTATGGTCACTCTAGGGACTCCAAATCTTTGGAAGATTATGCTTTTAAACATCTTGACTACCACCTTAGAATCATTTGTGGGGCTTGCAATGGCTTCAACCCATTTGGACACATAATCAATAGCTACTAGGATGTACTTGTTGCTTGAAGATGATGGAAATGGCCCCATGAAATCTATTCCCCATACATCAAAGACCACCACCTCAAGGATTGGGTTTTGAGGCATTCCGTTCCTCTTTGTGATGTTCCCTCTCCTTTGCATGAGTCACACCTTGAGACATAGTCTTGAGTGTCTTTGAACATATGTGGCCACCAAAACCAAGCTTGTAGAACCTTTGCAACTGTCTTGAAGGTGGCAAAGTGGCCTCCATATGATGATCCATGGCAGTGTGAAAGGATCCCATCAATCTCCTCTCATTGGCCACCACCCTTCTATACAGCTGATCCTTGCAGAGAATGTAGAGGTAAGGTTCATACCAACAGTACCTCTTCAATTCTTTGTAGAACTTCTTCTTGGCATAACCTTCAAGATCCAATGGCTCCTTCCCAGTAACAAGATAGTTCTTAAAATCAGCATACCAAGGCTCCTTCTCATTTGTTGCCTTGACTTCTTCAATCTTCTTACCAGTTTTACAAACTGCCACCACTGCTCTAATAGCCATGATCTGCTCCTCAGGGAGTCCTTCATCAATGGGGATGCCACACTCAATTCTCAATATGGACAAATGATCAGCTACACAATTCTCAAATCCTGGCTTGTCTTTGATCTCAAGATCAAACTCTTGAAGTAGCAGAATCCATCTCAAAAGTCTTGGTTTTGCATCCTTCTTTGCCAAGAGATGCCTCAAGGCTGCATGGTCTGTGTATACAATGATTTTAGAGCCCACAAGGTAACTTCTGAACTTCTCAAAGGCAAAGACAATGGCCAACAGCTCCTTCTATGTCGTGGCATCTTTCCTCTGATCATCATCCAAGGTTCTGCTTGCATAATATATCACGTGGGTCTTCTTGTTCTTCCTTTGTCCCAAGACAGCTCCAACAGCATAATCGCTAGCATCACACATGATCTCAAAAGGGAGATCCCAATCTGGTGGCTGGACAATAGGAGCACTAACAAGTTCACTCTTCAGCCTCTTGAACGCTTCAAGACACTCTTCATCAAAGCTAAAGACAGCCTCTTTGCGTAGCAACTTGGTCAATGGCCTTGCAATCTTTGAGAAATCCTTGATGAACCTTTTATAGAACCCAGCATGGCCAAGGAAACTTCTGATGTCTTTCACTGTCCTTGGTGGAGCCAAACCGACCATCACATCAATCTTAGCCTTGTCCACCTCAATCCCCTTCTCTGAAATCTTGTGCCCGAGGATAATTCCTTCTTTAACCATGAAATGACACTTCTCCCAGTTCAGCACAAGGTTGGTGTCTTCACATCTCTGTAGGACCCTGCACAAGTTGGACAAACAAGCATAAAACGGAGATCCGTAGACATAGAAATCATCCACGAATACCTCCACTACGTCTTTAATGAGATCTGAGAAGATAGACATTATGCACCTTTGAAAGGTGGCTGGAGCATTACATAACCCAAATGGCATCCTTCGATAGGCAAAGGTGCCATAGGGTCATGTAAATGTTGTCTTCTCTTGATCATTGGGATGTATGGGGATTTGGAAGAATCCCGAATACCCATCAAGAAAGCAATAATAAGGATGATTTGCAAGCCTCTCAAGCATTTCATCAATGAATGGCAATGGAAAGTGATCTTTTCTAGAGGCTGAGTTAAGTTTCCGGTAATCAATACACATCCTATGGCCAGTTATGGTTCTAGTTGGTATTAATTCATCCTTTTCATTCTTAACCACAGTGATACCACCCTTCTTTGGTACAACATGCATATGAGATACCCATTTGCTATCAGAGATAGGATATATCACACCAGCATCTAAGAGTTTAAGAATCTCCTTCTTTACAACATCCTTCAGGTTAGGATTTAACTTTCTTTGATGCTCTATAGAATTCATTGACTCATCCTCAAGATGTATCCTATGCATGCACAAAGAGGGTGATATCCCTTTGATATCATCAAGTGACTATCCTATTGCCTTTCTAAATCTTTTAAGTTCATTCAAGAGTTGAGACAGCTCAAGTTCATTAAGTTCACTACTCACAATGACAGGATATATCTCATTGGGTCCAAGAAAAGCGTACCTTACACCATGGGGAAGAGGTTTAAGCTCCACCTTGGGTGCTTTGAGCTCACTCCAGTCATCATCTTGGGACTCGGCCTGGGAAGAAGTCATTGTGGCCATGCGAAATGCTTGTGGTACCTCCAAGAATTCCTCTTCCCTGGCTGGTCTGCTGTGAGAGTCTAGAAACCTAGCATACTCCACACTTTCTCCATCATCTATCAATGGGTCTTTGCCACCCATGGTAAGAGCATGCTGTAGGGAATCCTCCAAGGCTAACTCCTCCAAGTACTCATCAGCAAGGGATTCTAGCTTATCAATGTAGAACATCTGCCTTTCCATAGTAGGCTTCTTCATCACCTCATTGATGTCAAAGTGAAGTGTGTTTCCCTTGCCAAGATGAAGGTCTATCTTTCCTTCCTTAACATTCACCACTGCTCCTGCTGTAGCCAAGAATGGTCTTCCAAGGATCAAGGGATCCTTTGTCTCTTCATCCATCTCAAGTACCACAAAGTCTATGGGTATCTCACAATTTCCCACCATTTAGGTAAATCCTCTAGAATCCCTATGGGAAGCTTCACATAACGATCAGCAAGCACCAAGGAGAGTCTACACTTCTTGTATTGAGTAAACTCAAGCTTCTTGGCAACAGATAAAGGCATGAGGCTGACACTAGCTCCCAAGTCGCATAGGCATCTCTCAAACATCAATGGCCCAATGGCACAAGGCAGAGTAAAGCATCCTGGGTCCTCCAGCTTCTTAGGGATGGTCAATCTCTGGATTATGGCACTGCACTCGTGAGTAAGAACCATCATACCCTCCATTTCTTTCTTCTTTGCATCCACATCATCCTTCAAGAACATGCTGTATTGAGGAACCAGCATGAAGGCATCAATGATGGGCATTGTGACATGAACTTCACTCATTTGCTTCTCAAATAGTGCCTTGTACTTCTCCAAAAGCTGCCTCTTGAATCTTTCAGGGAATGGTAGCGTTGGCTCGTAGGGAGGAGGGTTGAATGAAGAACCCTTTGTTGGAGAAGCAGCTTCACTCTCTTTCACTGTCTTCTTCTCTTCTCCTACTTTTCCTTTACTCTTGGCTTCAACAATATTTTCAAGGATTTCCTCATCAACTTTCTCATTCACAATCACCACATCATCATCAATGTTTATGGCCACCTCCCCACCTTGTTTCTCATCATCCTTGATGAGAATTCTAGGAGGCAGCTCTCTTCCACTTCTAAGTATGATTGCTTTCATTGGCTCCTTGGGATTTTGTTCAGCTTTTCCAGGTAAGGACCCTTGTTGGCGATTGGGCTGAGAGTTCCTGGAGGAAAATTGGCTTTCCAAAGCTCTGAAATTGTTGTTGAGCTCATTGTAGCTCCCATCTGTTCTTGAGCTGAGATGCTTCAGCTCATTCCTGATGTTGGCATCATTGCTAGTTTGATTCTCCAAGATCTTCTTCAGAAGAGCATCAATATTGCTTTCTTGTGGAGTAGAAGTAGTAGGACTAGCTTGTTGGTGAGTAGATTGGTTCCCTTCGTTGGAGAAGCCTGGAGGGTAACTTTGCTTTGCTTGGTATCCTCCTTGTTGGTTGTTGGAGGGACCTGAAGAGTAGTTCTGCTTAGGCTGGTAACCACCTTGTTGATTGTTAGAGTATGGCCTTTGCTGATAGTTGTTGTACTGAAAGTTGGGCTCCTTCTTGTACCATGTCCAATTAGCATTTATAAAGCAGAGATCCTCTTGGCCTTCTAACCCATGTACCTCGTTGATTACAGCAGGCTCCTCTTGGTTCTGATTTCCAACAAAACTTACCTTCTCCTGCTTAGCTTTATCTGAAATCAGCAGAGGCAAGATCTTATCCACCTTTTCTTGTAAAGCTTTCATCTCCTTCCTTGTGTTCTGATCATCAGTTGTGTTGCTTCTATCATGCTCCTCACTGTAGACTAAATCACTCTGAGCCATGTTCTCAACCAATTCCTTTGCATCCTCTTCAGTTCTGCCCAAGAAGAAACCATTGCTGGCTGTGTCAAGTCTGCTCCTGAACTTTGGTAAAACGCCTTTGTAGAAGGTACTTAGTAGACTTTCCTTTGTGAAGCCATAATGTGGACATTTAGACCAATATCCTTTGAACCTCTCCCATGCTTCACTAAAGCTCTCAAAGTTCTTTTGCTGAAAGCCAGAGATCTCATTCCTTATCTTGGCTGTCCTGGAGGTTGAGAAGAACTTGTTGAGGAAGGCCTTCTTGCACTCATTCCAAGTAGTGATAGAGTCACTTGGAAGAGCCCTCTCCCATTGGTGATCCTTGTCTCATAGAGAGAAAGGGAACAGCCTCAGCTTGAAAGCATCTTCAGAGACTCCATTAATCTTGTACAGGCCACAATAGCTATAAAACTTGTCCAAGTGATCAAGTGGATCCTCCACAGGAAGGCCATAATACTTGTTGTTTTCTATCACATGGAGGAGGCCTGACTTGATCTCAAAGTTGTTGTTCTCTACAGCTGGTGCTCTGATACCCACCCTATGCCCATGTATGTGAGGTTGGTCATAGGTCCCAATGGCACGAGCTTGGCGCTGTGGATGTTGTGGTGGAGCTCTCTCTGGTCGAAGGTTGTCAGCTCCTACACCATTGCCCCCTTGGGCAGCTCCATCTTGAGGTAGGTTCTCCATCTCAAACTCCAACCTCTGCAAATGAGCCTGTTACTCTTCTTCTCTTCTTTTTTTGCTATCTTCCTCTCAAGTGCAGCAATCTCTTCAACAGTGGGAACCAGGTTTGATGCACCTCTGCTTCTCAAGATCATACACCTGAAATTCAAAAGGAGGGAAGGAAGAGTATCAGTAACTAGACAAAAAGAAAAATAAGACTTAGTCTCAAGCAAACACCAAATCTCAATATCAAATGAACTCAGAACTGGCAACAGCACCAAATTGATACTAGGAGTTTCAAGGCTCCTATGGATCAATCAAAGTAGTACAAAAAGTGTCAATCCAATCCTAAGCCATTTCGAAAAAGAGAGAATACAGGTTCATGCTTAATCTAAGTGTAACCAGTTTGAGATGATTATATGAACTAAGAACTATGCTAGAATGCAATAAAGTAACAAGCTTTCTTTCAATATGAGGAGATGAGATCCATGGGATTAGGGACTTGATCTTGGGTGACTAAGGTTCGATCTAAGATGTCAAACTTTCAATCAATCTACTTCCTTATGCCTAGACACAAATCTAAACAAGCTCTTGGTCAAGATGAATGTTGATATACCATGGATTTTACCCTTTTTTACCCATGGTATATGAGTGTTTTTACTACTATTATCTATGTTTTGGAGTCTATTAGATATGTTTTCAGGTTCATAAGCATTTTGGAGAAAAGTGATGTTTTAGGTGCCTTTTTGGAGCTTAAAGAAGAGTTCACCCGTGATCAAGACCAGAGGTCGACACCAGAGTTACACATCGATCGATGCACACTCTGTGCAATCGATCGACACACATTAGCCGAAGAACGATACATCGAGACTATAATCGATCGATGTATACCCTGATCTATCGATCGATACTGAGGCGGCAGAAAGACAAGTTGGACCTGGCTGAACTTGAAGCCCAAGATATCACATTTTACAAGAATGCCCCTGACGAGTTTTTTAACCTAATGAACTCATATATTTATATGTCTAAGTAGTTTGACAATAGATACAAGCTTTTACCTACAAGATATACAAGTTTCTTCTTCTTCTACTTATTTCTTTTTAGTTCTTTATTTGTTAACAAAGGTTATAGAATTCTAGACCTAGAGGAGAGATCCAAAGATATTTGTGATTGGAACCAAAGTGTTCACCCTCTAATAGGTCTATGAATTTATATTATTACCTTGTTGCTATGAAATACTTAGCCATGTCTGAGTAGATTCATTTGTTTGATTTAGGGTTTAAATAGGATATGAGGGATTAGCCCCAACCTATAATTGCTATAGTTGTGATATTTATTGTTAGGATTGTTCACTAATGCTTTTTCTAGCTTAGCTACATAGAACATGAACTTGGATTGCATTGTTTATTACATGCAATACGACAACATCCTAAACATGCTATGACCTTCTTGAGATATCGCAGCTGATCTAAGATCATGGTGAACATTGTATCAACTTCAGCACAAAGCTTGCTTAGAGCGTATCGTCGATACTCCTATAGAGTAATCGATCGGCGTAGCTAAGTGTATCGGTCGATATTCCTATCGAACCATCGATCGATACCATCGTGAGTAGCCGACCGCAACACCATTTAGCATCTAAATAATAGATGGTCTAAATAATCGCGAGCTGATGGATTCATTTAATAAGTGTTGAGCTCGACATATCATGCAAACAACTTGTTAGCCTTTATAGTATTTATAATCCTGAATTCCTGAATACTTACCCTGAATCTAACTACTTTTCTTTACTATTTCAAAACCAAATCCTTTCAACTGAGTAATCTTATCCTTACTCAGCAAACCTGCACTTTACTTTAAACTATTTTCAACCTAGCATAGTCATTAAGATTGCATCTTATTTGTACACTAGCTCTCTGTAGATTCGATCCCTAAGTACTACAACTGAACCTCTTATTTGAGAGAGTAAAGTCACTCCTTAAGGTAATTTGAGTGATATCAAATTTGGCACCGTTGCCGGGGAGCTTTGATACAATAGGATCTAATCTGATTAGGTCTAGGTTATTTCTGTTTTTATTTTAATTTGTTTTCTGACACAAATTTTTTCTTGTCTTTTCAGGTACCTGCCCAGCAGCACCAGAAGGAACAAGGAATCCCAACTTTTGTTCTCAGAAGACCCTGCTAGCTTGGAATGTTCCATCCGCAAGGAAATCCGTTCCGCATCGATCGATGCCATCAACTGCCTGTCGACCGATACCGACGCACCCCTGCCGACCGAGACACCGTCTTCATCGACCGATACTCGCACTTTCACGTCGACCGACACTACTTCACCGTCGACCGACATCTTTCATCCGACATCGATCGATACCCCTAACCGTATATCGATCGATACTACTCCGCGAGTCATGGTTGCGCCTATTATTCTCACACGAGATGAGAATGGAGACTTGCGTGACCAAGAAGGTCACCTTCGTAATGAAGCAGGTCAGAAACTCAACGCTCAGAATGAAGTAATCCCTGAGCCAGAAACTGCACCTACAGGAGCTGTTCAACCTGTAGAAGAGGCTGCTCGAACACTAGCTGACTACAACCGTCCAGATCAGTTCTACACCAACAGATCAGCCATTCGTCCCCCTGCTATTCAGATAGGCGATTTCAAGCTTAAGCCGCAGTACTACACCCTTGTGGGACAGACACCTTACTATGGGCTGTCCAGTGAGCATCCCATGGACCATCTGGAGAGGTTCGAGGATCTCATATCTGCTATCAAAGCCAATGGAGTCCCTGTGGACTACCTTCTCTGTAAGCTCTTCAAACACTCTTTATCTGGAGAAGCTTTACAGTGGCTTAAGCAGCTACCACCAGGATCTCTTACATCCTGGAGCGACATCAAAAACGCATTTTTGCGTAACTTCTTTGATGATGCGCGCGCTGAAGACTTAAGGAGGAAAATTGCCACATTTAATCAGGAGCCTGGAGAGTCATTCAAGGATACCTGGATCAGATTCAAGTCTTACCAGCGAGACTGCCCACACCATGGATTCAACAAAGTGCAGCTGCTCTGCACTTTCTTCAGAGGCATCGCACTGAAATATCAGATGGCTCTAGACACTGCGAGTGAAGGCAACTTCACCACAAGGAATCCTGAAGATGCTGTGAAGCTAATAGACAACCTAGCATCCAGCAACAGCACAAAGAACATTGTAAGAGCAAGATCTGCAGCGTTCCTTGGAAAGGAACAGATAAATGAGGTACAAGCTACACTTGACAATGTTCAGAAACTGCTAAACAAGCAAATCTGCTCAGTAGAGGATGCAGAAGCTGATGAGGGGGGGTAACCGGATTTCAGAGATCTGGAAACCAAGGAAACAGAAACTTCGCAGGACATAGAGGAAACTTCAAAAGCAGCAACCCCTACAACAACAGGAGTTATGGAAACTCATCTTACATGAAGCCACCCACACCAACCCCAGAAGGAAAGCTAGAAGACATGCTCAGCAAAGTTCTTGAAAGCCAGCAGCAGTTAGAGGTGAACTTCAATGGAAAGATCGACGCTGTCTACACCACTTTGAACACAAAGCTTGATGCTTTGAGTACCCATGTGAAGAAACTAGAGACTCAAGTGATTCAGACAGGAGAAGCTGTTAAGAAGCAGGAAGCTTTAGGAAAAGGGACTGGAGAAGAAACAACAGGCCACAACGTCAGTGCTATCATAGAGGATGATTTTTGGAGAGTGGTAAAGTAAGAGAAGCTGCAAGAGGGAGACTTCCAGATCGAAAGTATTGGCGGCAACCACTGGAATCGATCGATGTACGCCAACACCAATCGATCGGTGGAACAAGACGAGCATCGACCGATGGATCTTGAAAGATCCACCAACGAGTGCAACACCGTGAAGATACTTACTCACGAGGAGTTCGCAGCAAAGCACCCACATCCGCCCAGCCCTTACAACATCGACCGACAGGACAAACGTTCCATCGATCGACCGAATGATAAAGAAATTGATCGACACACTCCAGAAGCTGTCGATCGATATTCAGTTATCACGCCGAGTGCAACTTCCCAAGATAGATGTTGCGACTTAATGCACTGAGCAATCTAAGCCTTCCGAAACCCACCAACCGCCATAATGAAGAAACCCACGGATATTATTGATCCAATGGAGATAGAAAAGGAAAAAGATGGCAGAGTTCTAAGAAAAAGGAAAGAGAAGGTTCCTAAACACCTTAAAAGAGGAGTTAATGAGAAAGAGTTGGCAAGTTTCAGAAAGAGAGTTCTAAGGATACCTACAGAGAAACCCTTTGAAGAAGCCTACTTTTCACACAGATTGTGGATGTTTTTCAGAGAAACTAAGGAGACAGAAGAAGACATCAAGAGGATGTTCAACCAAGTCAGAGAAAGTATGAAGAGGAGGATCAAACTAGAGAAGAAGGATGATCCAGGAAAGTTTGTTGTTCCTTGCTCAGTACAGGATCAACTTCCCGTGCCCTATGTGACACAGGATCTGGAGTTAGCATCCTACCCAAGGTGATAGGAGACCATCTAGGTCTGAAGATAGAGCCTACTGAAGAATCGTTCATCTTTGTGGATTGTTCTCCGCAGAACTCTGAAGGAATTGTAAGAAACCTTGAGGTTACCATAGGAGAAACCCTAATTCCAGTAGACTTCCATGTCTTGGACGTCAGGATAACCCTACCTACTTCTTTGCTACTTGGAGGAGCCTTCCTAGCCACAGCAGACAAGAACCTTCGACAAACAAACCGTGCCTAACCCTAATCAACCCTACGGTCTACTATGATCCATTCGAGTCATCAAGGTCCCTAAGAAGATCCAAGACGGCTCAGACCTTGTAGCTGTTTGCTATTGTGGAGATGAATACGACTCACAAGGCGAATCACGAGACGAGACGCCAGAATCGATCGATAGTAGCACTGTCTCATCGATCATCTCTGGTGAACCAACATCGATCGACAGCCACACATGGTCATCGATCGATTCACTATTCAATCAGATCGAGGAGGAGTTTCCAGAAGGTGATTTCGAAATAAACACGTGGGATAGCGACTCTGCATCCCACCACATGCTGCAAATACTACTCATATTGAGGAGTATACTGATGATTACGAGGAGGAGAGCTATAGAGTGTTACAACCTTCCAGAAGATGAAGATCGACTTCTCCACCACAACCTCAGAATCCGACATCGATCGACAGCCACACATGGTCATCGATCGATTCACTATTCAATCAGATCGAGGAGGAGTTTCCAGAAGGTGATTTCGAAATAAACACGTGGGATAGCGACTCTGCATCCCACCACATGCTGCAAATACTACTCATATTGAGGAGTATACTGATGATTACGAGGAGGAGAGCTATAGAGTGTTACAACCTTCCAGAAGATGAAGATCGACTTCTCCACCACAACCTCAGAATCCGACATCGATCGACAGCCACACATGGTCATCGATCGATTCACTATTCAATCAGATCGAGGAGGAGTTTCCAGAAGGTGATTTCGAAATAAACACGTGGGATAGCGACTCTGCATCCCACCACATGCTGCAAATACTACTCATATTGAGGAGTATACTGATGATTACGAGGAGGAGAGAGCTATAGAGTGTTACAACCTTCCAGAAGATGAAGATCGACTTCTCCACCACAACCTCAGAATCCGACATCGATCGACAGCCACACATGGTCATCGATCGATTCACTATTCAATCAGATCGAGGAGGAGTTTCCAGAAGGTGATTTCGAAATAAACACGTGGGATAGCGACTCTGCATCCCACCACATGCTGCAAATACTACTCATATTGAGGAGTATACTGATGATTACGAGGAGGAGAGCTATAGAGTGTTACAACCTTCCAGAAGATGAAGATCGACTTCTCCACCACAACCTCAGAATCCGACATCGATCGACAGCCACACATGGTCATCGATCGATTCACTATTCAATCAGATCGAGGAGGAGTTTCCAGAAGGTGATTTCGAAATAAACACGTGGGATAGCGACTCTGCATCCCACCACATGCTGCAAATACTACTCATATTGAGGAGTATACTGATGATTACGAGGAGGAGAGCTATAGAGTGTTACAACCTTCCAGAAGATGAAGATCGACTTCTCCACCACAACCTCAGAATCCGACATCGATCGACAGCCACACATGGTCATCGATCGATTCACTATTCAATCAGATCGAGGAGGAGTTTCCAGAAGGTGATTTCGAAATAAACACGTGGGATAGCGACTCTGCATCCCACCACATGCTGCAAATACTACTCATATTGAGGAGTATACTGATGATTACGAGGAGGAGAGAGCTATAGAGTGTTACAACCTTCCAGAAGATGAAGATCGACTTCTCCACCACAACCTCAGAATCCGACATCGATCGACAGCCACACATGGTCATCGATCGATTCACTATTCAATCAGATCGAGGAGGAGTTTCCAGAAGGTGATTTCGAAATAAACACGTGGGATAGCGACTCTGCATCCCACCACATGCTGCACGACTTAATGCACTCGAGAGCAATCTAAGCCTTCCAAACCCACCAACCGCCATAATGAAGAAACCCACGGATATTATTGATCCAATGGAGATAGAAAAGGAAAAAGATGGCAGAGTTCTCAGAAAAAGGAAAGAGAAGGTTCCTAAACACCTTAAAAGAGGAGTTAATGAGAAAGAGTTGGCAAGTTTCAGAAAGAGAGTTCTAAGGATACCTACAGAGAAACCCTTTGAAGAAGCCTACTTTTCACACAGATTGTGGATGTTTTTCAGAGAAACTAAGGAGACAGAAGAAGACATCAAGAGGATGTTCAACCAAGTCAGAGAAAGTATGAAGAAGAGGATCAAACTAGAGAAAAGAAGGGTGATCAAGGAAAGTTTTGTTCCTTGCTCAGTCCATGGGATCAACTTCCCACGTGCCCTATGTGACACAGGATCTGGAGTTAGCATCTTACCCAAGGTGATAGCAGACCATCTAGGTCTGAAGATAGAGCCTATTGAAGAATCGTTCATCTTTGTGGATTGTTCTCAGCGAACTCGAGGAATTGTGAGAAACCTTGAGGTCACCATAGGAGAAGCCCTAATTCCAGTAGACTTCCATGTCTTGGACGTCAAGATAACCCTACCCACTTCTTTGCTACTTGGAAGAGCCTTCCTAGCCACAGTTGGAGCAGTCTGCAACCTTCAGACAAACAAACTGTGCCTAACCCTGATCAACCCTACGGTCTACTATGATCCAGTACGAGTCATCAAGGTCCCTAAGAAGATCCAAGACGGCTCAGACCTTGTAGCTGTTTGCTATTGTGGAGATGAATACGACTCACAAGGCGAATACGAGACAGAGACCGCAGAATCGATCGATAGAAGCAATGTCTCATCGATCATCTCTGGGGAATCGACATCGATCGACAGCCACACATGGTCATCGATCGATTCACTATTCAATCAGATCGAGGAGGAGTTTCCAGAAGGTGATTTCGAAGTAAACACGTGGGAGAATGACTACTACATCCCACCATATGCTGCAAATACTACTCATATTGAGGAGTATACTGATGATTACGAGGAGGAGAGAGCTATAGAGTGTCACAACCTTCCAGAAGATGAAGATCGACTTCTCCACCACAACCTCAGAATCACGACATCGATCGACAGGACCACATCCCCATCGATCGATACTACTTGCCTCGCATCATTCGACAACACAGTCAACAACACGCGAGACGGAGACTACTCAATCGAGCTGTTTAATTACCAGTACGAGCTTCGTCGACCGCCACACCAACATACATCACCCAACCCGAAGAAGTCTCATCGATCGACATGGCACCAGTACAATCGACCGATAGGCCTGAACAACCATCGACCGATTCAGAACCTGTGCCATCGACCGATACATACACCCAACCATCCCAGGTAACAAATTCAAATGTACTTAATTTCGGTAATCTAATCTGGATGAGTTTGGTATTTTCAGGGATTCACAAGGCTTTGCACGCTCAATGGATGGACGAACACTCCACATATCCAAAGAAGACATTGCAGACGTCCTACAGTTAGCCAATGGATCCCACAACCTATTCCAGCAACAACGCTACGGACCAGACCACCATTATCAGCACCAGGAGGCAGACACAACAACCGAGCCAAAGGAAGCTGATGATAACCATCTCAACAGGAAGGATCCATATCTTCAACAGAAATCGATCGATACAGAGTGTGTTGCATCGATCGATAAGTGTCCCGAATTCGGAAAGAGAGCCTTTCGATATGGAGTTCAAAAATTCTTTTGGGAGCAGAGAGATGAGTATGGGGTCTACAGAGACGAGAATGGCTTTGCTAGAGGAATAGATGGTGACGTCATCAGAATTTCTAAAGACGACATCAAGAAACTGCTCCAAAGAACTTCAATGGACGAGCGCTCCTACATCTGTCTACCAGAGCACGCTAGTTCATTTACAAGAAGAGAATTGGTGCAAGAAACCTACACCAAAGACGAGATCAACGAGATGTTCACCGGTTTACTTGGAGAACGCAAATGGGAAAAGCTCTCCATGGAAAAGAGTTTAGAAGAGGCCACAGACAAGCTTCGCAGTGAGATGAACTGGATGTTCAGTGCAGACCAAGGATTACTCAAGAAGGTTCAACGTCTTGAGCTGGAACTTGAAGATCTTCGCAACGCACAGAACCATAGCCAGAAAAGATCAATATCGATCGACGGAGTAACATCCACATCGATCGATACGGAGCCCACACCATCGACCACTTACTCAAAACATGAGGTTGATGAGTCTCTTGGAGATATCTGGAAAGAATTGAAGAAAGCAGAAGCTCGTCTCAGCAGCAAACTCACCAAAACCTGTAAACCTATCTTCCACAACCTAGGGGATCTAAGCATCTGCACAGAAGAGATGAAGAGATCTATCCGCCTTATCAATGAAGCACATGCAGATATGAACCCCGCTGCACCTTGCAATCCTTTTGGAGGATTGACTCGTCTGAAAGCAGTTGAGAGGAAAATTGCTGATATACACTTCTTAGTAGACAAAGAAGTGGAGGAACTCGCCTCTGAATAGACACTATACAGCGGGAGGCTGAGAAGTTCCAACGCCAACTTGATTATCAGGCTACATCGATTGCATCGATCGACGAGCTCAACCTCACATCGATCGATACCATCGGCAGAGTAGCCGACCGCAACACCATTTAGCATCTAAGTAATAGATGGTCTAAATAATGCAGAGCTGATGGATTCATTTAATAAGTGTTGAGCTCGACATATCATGCAAGCAACTTGTTAGCCTTTATAGTATTTATAATCCTGAATTCTGAATACTTACCCTGAATCTAACTACTTTTCTTTACTATTTCAAAACCAAATCCTTTCAACTGAGTAATCTTATCCTTACTCAGCAAACCTGCACTTTTATTTTTATGTACAGAAATGAAATCAGTAGAGGGTTAGTCAGACATGATTGCTAAGTTGTTGGCTAGATGATCAAGGTTGTTTAATTAGGATATTGCATAATGTGCTTACGTCATTGTGAGACTCTTAAGATGTGGTTCGCATCAAAATAGAGGTTATGATTCTAAGTTTGAATTTGATTTAGTCCCTGCTTTTCAAAACCTCTTTCATAAAGACTGCCTGTGTGTTTGCTTGAGGACAAGCAAAAGGTTAAGTCTGGGGGAGTTGATATACCATGGATTTTACCCGTTTTTACCCATGGTATATGAGTGTTTTTACTACTATTATCTATGTTTTGGAGTCTATTAGGTATGTTTTCAGGTTCAGAAGCATTTTGGAGAAAAGTGATGTTTTAGGTGCCTTTTTGGAGCTTAAAGAAGAGTTCACCCGTGATCAAGACCAGAGGTCGACACCAGAGTTACACATCGATCGATGTACACCCTGTACTATCGATCGATACCATCGGCAGAGTAGCCGACCGCAACACCATTTAGCATCTAAGTAATAGATGGTCTAAATAATGCGAGAGCTGATGGATTCATTTAATAAGTGTTGAGCTCTGACATATCATGCAAGCAACTTGTTAGCCTTTATAGTATTTATAATCCTGAATTCCTGAATACTTACCCTGAATCTAACTACTTTTCTTTACTATTTCAAAACCAAATCCTTTCAACTGAGTAATCTTATCCTTACTCAGCAAACCTGCACTTTACTTTAAACTATTTTCAACCTAGCATAGTCATTAAGATTGCATCTTATTTGTACACTAGCTCTCTGTGGATTCGATCCCTAAGTACTACAACTGAACCTCTTATTTGAGAGAGTCAAGTCACTCCTTAGAGTAATTTGAGTGATATTAAATGTTCATTTGCAATGGTCATCCATACATCAAAATCCTTAACAATAATGACTAAAATAATCCTCAGGAACAAGTCTAATAACAATCTTACCTCCTTTAGCAACAAATCACTTTGGTAAAGTAAGCTAAAAGCATTGAAGTGTTGGTTCAGGCATTTCAACATACACCTTATGAGCAGGAAGCGCCTAAAGCTCTATTTTGAGAGGCCAACTCTAAAATAGCATTAAGATCACTCAATCAAGCAATGAAAAGAAAGATCTAACACTAAACACCTTAAAAGAGGAGTTAATGAGAAAGAGTTGGCAAGTTTCAGAAAGAGAGTTCTAAGAATACCTACAGAGAAACCCTTTGAAGAAGCCTACTTTTCACACAGATTGTGGATGTTTTTCAGAGAAACTAAGGAGACAGAAGAAGACATCAAGAGGATGTTCAACCAAGTCGAGAAAGTATGAAGAAGAGGATCAAACTTGAGAAGAAGGGTGATCCAGGGAAGTTTGTTGTTTCCTTGCATGAACAGGTCAAAAGGAAGTGAACAGGACTTGGTGGCTGCAACCATTAAGGCTTGATTCATGGAAGCCTGTCCAATCTTGGTCAATGTCTTGCAAATGAAACAGACTTGACTAGGAGAGAAATAGTAGAGAGAGAGGATAGGAACTAATTTTTATCTGCAGATCCAGATACTTGTTTGAGCAACCTTGCATCCTGTGAATGATACTCCCAAGGTAAAACCTGCACTTTTATTTTTATGTACAGAAATGAAATCAGTAGAGGGGTTAGTCAGACATGATTGCTAAGTTGTTGGCTAGATGATCAAGGTTGTTTAATTAGGATATTGCATAATGTGCTTACGTCATTGTGAGACTCTTAAGATGTGGTTCGCATCAAAATAGAGGTTATGATTCTAAGTTTGAATTTGATTTAGTCCCTGCTTTTCAAAACCTCTTTCATAAAGACTGCCTGTGTGTTTGCTTGAGGACAAGCAAAAGGTTAAGTCTGGGGGAGTTGATATACCATGGATTTTACCCGTTTTTACCCATGGTATATGAGTGTTTTTACTACTATTATCTATGTTTTGGAGTCTATTAGGTATGTTTTCAGGTTCAGAAGCATTTTGGAGAAAAGTGATGTTTTAGGTGCCTTTTTGGAGCTTAAAGAAGAGTTCACCCGTGATCAAGACCAGAGGTCGACACCAGAGTTACACATCGATCGATGCACACTCTGTGCTATCGACGACACACATTAGCCAAGAACGATACATCGAGACCATAATCGATCGATGTACACCCTGTACTATCGATCGATACTGAGGCGGCAGAAAGACAAGTTGGACCTGGCCGAACTTGAAGCCCAAGATATCACATTTTACAAGAATGCCCCTGACGAGTTTTTTAACCTAATGAACTCATATATTTATATGCCTAAGTGTTTTGACAAGATATACAAGCTTTTACATACAAGATATACAAGTTTTCTACAAGTTTCTTCTTCTTCTACTTATTTCTTTTTAGTTCTTTATTTGTTAACAAAGGTTATAGAATTCTAGACCTAGAGGAGAGATCCAAAGATATTTGTGATTGGAACCTAAGTGTTCACCCTCTAATAGGTCTATGAATTTCTATTATTACCTTGTTGCTATGAACTACTTAGCCATGTCTGAGTAGATTCATTTGTTAGATTTAGGGTTTAAATAGGATATGAGGGATTAGCCCCAACCTATAATTGCTATAGTTGTGATATTTATTGTTAGGATTGTTCACTAATGCTTTTTCTAGCTTAGCTACCTAGAACATGAACTTGGATTGCATTGTTTATTACATGCAATACCTGACAACATCCTAAACATGCTATGACCCTCTTGAGATATGCGAAAGCTGATCTAAGATCATGGTGAGCATTGTATCAACTCGCGCATAAAGCTTGCTTAGAGTCAGACGATCGATACTCCTATAGAGTAATCGATCGATGTACACCTGTACTATCGATCGATATTCCTATCGAACCATCGATCGATACCATCGGCAGAGTAGCCGACCAACACCATTTAGCATCTAAGTAATAGATGGTCTAAATAATGCGAGAGCTGATGGATTCATTTAATAAGTGTTGAGCTCTGACATATCATGCAAGCAACTTGTTAGCCTTTATAGTATTTATAATCCTGAATTCCTGAATACTTACCCTGAATCTAACTACTTTTCTTTATTGTCTTAAACCAAATCCTTTCAACTGAGTAATCTTATCCTTACTCAGCAAACCTGCACTTTTATTTTTATGTACAGAAATGAAATCAGTAGAGGGTTAGTCAGACATGATTGCTAAGTTGTTGGCTAGATGATCAAGGTTGTTTAATTAGGATATTGCATAATGTGCTTACGTCATTGTGAGACTCTTAAGATGTGGTTCGCATCAAAATAGAGGTTATGATTCTAAGTTTGAATTTGATTTAGTCCCTGCTTTTCAAAACCTCTTTCATAAAGACTGCCTGTGTGTTTGCTTGAGGACAAGCAAAAGGTTAAGTCTGGGGGAGTTGATATACCATGGATTTTACCCGTTTTTACCCATGGTATATGAGTGTTTTTACTACTATTATCTATGTTTTGGAGTCTATTAGGTATGTTTTCAGGTTCAGAAGCATTTTGGAGAAAAGTGATGTTTTAGGTGCCTTTTTGGAGCTTAAAGAAGAGTTCACCCGTGATCAAGACCAGAGGTCGACACCAGAGTTACACATCGATCGATGCACACTCTGTGCAATCGATCGACACACATTAGCCGAAGAACGATACATCGAGACCATAATCGATCGATGTACACCTGTACTATCGATCGATACTGGCGGCAGAAAGACAAGTTGGACCTGGCGAACTTGAAGCCCAAGATATCACATTTTACAAGAATGCCCCTGACGAGTTTTTTAACCTAATGAACTCATATATTTATATGCCTAAGTGTTTTGACAATAGATACAAGCTTTTACATACAAGATATACAAGTTTCTTCTTCTTCTACTTATTTCTTTTTAGTTCTTTATTTTTTAACAAAGGTTATAGAATTCTAGACCTAGAGGAGAGATCCAAAGATATTTGTGATTGGAACCTAAGTGTTCACCCTCTAATAGGTCTATGAATTTCTATTATTACCTTGTTGCTATGAACTACTTAGCCATGTCTGAGTAGATTCATTTGTTAGATTTAGGGTTTAAATAGGATATGAGGGATTAGCCCCAACCTATAATTGATATAGTTGTGATATTTATTGTTAGGATTGTTCACTAATGCTTTTTCTAGCTTAGCTACCTAGAACATGGACTTGGATTGCATTGTTTATTACATGCAATACCTGACAACATCTAAACATGCTATGATCCTCTTGAGATATCGGCTAATCTAAGATCATGGTGAGCATTGTATCAACTTCGCATAAAGCTTGCTTAGAGGTATCGATCGATACTCCTATAGAGTAATCGATCGACGTAGCTAGAGGTGTATCGGTCGATATTCCTATCGAACCATCGATCGATACCATCGGCAGAGTAGCCGACCGCAACACCATTTAGCATCTAAGTAATAGATGGTCTAAATAATGCGAGAGCTGATGGATTCATTTAATAAGTGTTGAGCTCTGACATATCATGCAAGCAACTTGTTAGCCTTTATAGTATTTATAATCTGAATTCTGAATACTTACCACGAATCTAACTACTTTTCTTTACTATTTCAAAACCAAATCCTTTCAACTGAGTAATCTTATCCTTACTCAGCAAATCTGCACTTTACTTTAAACTATTTTCAACCTAGCATAGTCATTAAGATTGCATCTTATTTGTACACTAGCTCTCTGTGGATTCGATCCCTAAGTACTACAACTGAACCTCTTATTTGAGAGAGTCAAGTCACTCCTTAGAGTAATTTGAGTGATATTAAATGTTCATTTGCAATGGTCATCCATACATCAAAATCCTTAACAATAATGACTAAAATAATCCTCAGGAACAAGTCTAATAACAATCTTACCTCCTTTAGCAACAAATCACTTTGGTAAAGTAAGCTAAAAGCATTGAAGTGTTGGTTCAGGCATTTCAACATACACCTTATGAGCAGGAAACGCCTAAAGCTCTATTTTTGAGAGGCCAACTCTAAAATAGCATTAAGATCACTCAATCAAGCAATGAAAAGAAAGATCTAACACTAAACACCTTAAATCTACACTTAATCACCCTAACCCATGAATCCAAGATAGATCTACTCACTAATCCACATGCTTACTCTTAAACCCATTAAAGATTTTAAGTTTAATCATGTAGAGAAAGAAAGAAGAAGAAGAAATAAACACTCGGGAACACAAGAAAAAGATGAGATTATGATTCAAAGATAAAACTTTCACCAAGATGCTTTGTGTTCTCAGAGAAAAAAATAACTTAGATCCAACAAATGGTCTTACAAAAGTATTTATAGTAGCTTAAAAGACCTAAAAACATCATTAAAAATGACCAAAAGGTCATTGGAAACATATTAGGGTCGACCAATTAGAAGAGAGCTCAGGAACGCGCACCGGGTTGGATCAGTCGGCCTTACCCGTGTGGGCCAACCCGCGTCCAGCTCATCCCATGTCTCATCTGGCCGCACAGGTAGGTGATCCCATGGCCTGCATTCCTTGTCCGTCCATCGCTCAAGCGTCTCATCCGGCCGCGTGGGTAGGTGATCCTGCGGCCTGCATCCCGCGTCCAGTCTATCGCTCAAGCTCCTCGTCCAGACGCGCAGGTCGGTGATCCCGCGTCTGTCCAGCTGCGTCCTGTCAAGAACTCGTCTCAGGTATGTGATGGCTTGCATATTTATATGTTTTTAGTTATCATATCTTGTGCATTTTTACTCATTTAGATTAGGCATTAGGCATCTTTAGGCTCATTTTGCATTCATAAGCCTCTATCAGGTGTTGGAGTATACTTTGGAGATATTGGAGATGTTTGGGAGTTTTGTGATGAAAAAGAGGGGTTTAAAGATGAACATGTACGGAGGCCTTAGAAATAACTTCTGATGCTAAGATTTGATGGCGATATGGAATTTTGAATTAGCTTTCCAATGGAAGTGGTTTCAAGTCATTTGGAGCCATATTGGAGGAGTTATGATCAAAACACTGAGGGCATATCAGTTCCACCCGGGTGAGCATACCCGAGGTCGACCATCCAACCATGCCTGGAAGAGCTCAGGACGCGGCCAGGACGACCCAGGGACAAGGACCCGCACGTCCTGATGATGCTGGACGCCAAGAACGCACGTGGCCTGGAGACACCCGAGCAGAGACACCCGCTCGGCTTGCTGGACAATGGTCGAGCAGGACACCCGGACGTCCCACCCGGCCGTTCCTGCCCGCGCACTTTCTGGACGATGGACGACCTGGACACACCCGGCTTCAACCACCCGACCTGCCACTCGCCCGCGTACAAGACAACCGACCATGGACCAGCACAGCCTGACCCGGGTGGCCTAGCTTCTTCCTTTCTCCTTGTTTCTGATTTGTCGAAAATCACTTGGCACCAAGGACCTTTTGGACTTTTCCTTTATGTTTTAAGGGTTTTCCAAGCCCCATATAAATACTCTTGTATTCCCTTTGAGGGACTAAACTTCTTTTCTCTCAAAAACATAATAAGATCTTGAAGAAAGTTTAGATCTTTGATCCTTTTCATCTCATTTCTTTTGTGTTTAATAGATTATCTTCTTCTCTAATCATGTTTAGCCTTGAATCATCATTGATTTTGAGATTTTCCATGGCTATTAGTGAGTAGATCTATCTAGGGTTCATGGGCTTGGGAGACTAAGAGTGATTAAGTGTAGATCCAAGGTGCTTAGTGGCAGATCTATCCTTTCCTTGCATTGATATGGTGTTCTTAAAGCTATATTTGGGTTGGCCTCTCAAACATAGAGTCATAGGCATTTCATGCCTGAAAGGTGTTCTATGAAATGCCTGAACCAACTCATATATGCTTTTAGCTTGCTTTGCCTAAGAGATTAGTTGTCAAAGAAGCTAGGATTGCTATTAGACTCATTCTTTATGCTTGCTTTGATCATTACAGCCAAAGAGATTTGGTGTACTTGGGTGATCATTGCAAAAGAGCATCCATCTAGTGATAGAGCTTGCTTAGTTTTGTTGTCTAGTCATAAGGAATTAGATTGATTGAAAAGTTGGCATCTTGGATTGAACCTTGATCACCCAAAGTCAATTCCCTTGTCCCAAGAACCCCCTTGCCTCATTGAGAAAGAAAGTTCACTCTTTTATTGCATTTTTAATATTGTCTTAGTTCATAATCATCTTCTTATCATGGTTGCACTTAGATTAAGCATAGGCTTGCATTCCCTTTGCATTAGAATCTCTTAGAACTGGTTCGACAATCTTTTATACTACAACATTTGATTGGACCCTTGAAAAGTTCTATCATCAAATTGGCGTCGTTGCCAAGTTCTAAGTTGATTTTGACATTGAGATTTAGTCACTTGCTTGAGACTAAGTCATTTTTATTTTCTTGTGATATTGATCCTCTTGCTTCTTCTATCTCTTACTTTCAGGTGTATGATCACAAGATGCCGAGGGGCATCTAACTTGGTTCCTACTGTTGAAGAGATTGCTGCACTTGAGAGGGAGATAGCAAGACAAAGAAGAGAAGTAGAGCAACAGGCTCATCTTCAAAGGTTGGGGTTTGAGATGGAGAATCTACCTCAAGATGGTGATGTCCTAGGGGGCAATGGTCCAAGAGCTGACAATCCTAGACCACCACGCCAGCCACATCACCAACCACGCCAAGCAAGAGCCATTGGAGCCTATGACCAACCTCACATTCATGGTCATAGGTTGGGAATCAGAGCACCAGCGGTGGAGAACAACAACTTTGAGATCAAATCAGGACTGCTCAATGTGATAGAGAACAACAAGTTTCATGGCTTGGCTGTGAAGGATCCACTAGATCACTTGGATCAATTTGACAAGTATTGTGGTTTGTCCAAGACCAATGGAGTCTCTGAAGATTCTTTCAAACTCCGGCTGTTTCCTTTTTCTCTAGGAGACAAAGCTCATCAGTGGGAGAAGGCTCTCTCAAGTGACTCTATCATGACTTGGAATGATTGCAAGAGGGTATTCCTAGAGAAGTTCTTCTCTTCCTCAAGGACAGCTAAGAAATCTCTGGTTTTCAACAAAAGAATCTTGAGAGCTTCAGTGAAGCATGGGAGGTTCAAGGGCTATTGGTCTCAGTGTCCACATCATGGCTTCACCAAAGAGAGCTTGCTTAGCACCTTCTATAGAGGAGCTCTACCACAGTGCAAAAATCGGCTTGATACTGCTAGCAATGGTTCCTTCTTGGGAAGAACTGAAGAGGATGCTGAAGAACTAGTAGAGAACATGGCCAAGAGTGACTCAATTTATAGTGAGGAGCATGATAGAGCCAATAGAAGTGATGACCAGCACACAAGGAAGGAAATCAAGACCTTGCAAGAAAAGATAGATTTGATTCTCTCCACCCAAGCTAAACAAGAACAGCTGAATTTTGTGGGTGCTCCTAGTCAAGAGGTTCCTCCTACAATCAATGAGGTTGATGGTTTAGAAGGCCAAGAGGAGTTTGTGGGAACCGAAATTCGCACCGTCAATTTCTGATAAAGATTTGTGGAGGAAAACCGAGTTAACCCGATCTTCCTTGAAGGTCCCGGATATCTGCTGGGCCGCACACGAAACAATCGAATAGATATTAAAGTCGAAAAGTAAAAATCGTAAAGTAGAGCGGGAAAAGATCTTATTTCTGAATTGGCGTTTTGGCGTGAACAACGGGTAGAAATAAGCTACAAGAGCTGTCGAAGGTCCGCTAGTCCGGCGCCTAGATCTAACCTAGTTGAGTCGCAGCTCGCTAACAAAACAGAAAAAGCTAAAGCGCTCTAAGTGCTAAGTGCTTGAAAGTTTGTGATCTGGTTTGCTTCTTGCTCATAGCCCTCCTTATATACTCCTCCTAGGACGGTCTATCTTCTCGCAGGCTGAGTCGGGCTTTTTCCATTTTCGTCCATCTTTGTGTTTATCGGGAAACTTGACATTTATCTTCTGGAAACTTGATATTTATCTCTTATGGAAACTTGACATTTATCTCTTATGGAAACTTGACATTTATCTCTTATGTGAGGATAAAGATAAACCGTCATAGTTATCCTTCCTTTTGAGAAATGCGTGGGCGTTTGGCCACGTTAGGCCGTTAAGGCGTTTTACGGTTTTGAAAGGACAGTCTTTGAAGGTTTGGTGTTTCGAAGGAACCTCAATTCCTTGTTTAGTCGAGGAAATGGCGTTCTAGAGTAACCGTGATCATACCAAACTTGCGTAGATTGATCGAACAAGCTGAGATGGGATCGAACCGGCACGATAGGAACGACCGACGAGGGCCGTGGACGTCGCCAGGCGACCGCATCCAGCGTGCCGCCGGCGCCAGGCGAGTGCCGCCGGCGCCAGGCCAGCCAGCGTCCAGCGTGCCGCCGGCGCCAGGCGAGTGCCGCCGGCGCCAGGCGACCCGCATCCAGCGTGCCGCCGGCGCCAGGCGAGTGCCGCCGGCGCCAGGCCAGCCAGCGTCCAGCGTGCCGCCGGCGCCAGGCCAGCCAGCGTCCAGCGTGCCGCCGGCGCCAGGCGAGTGCCGCCGGCGCCAGGCCAGCCCGCGTCCCGCGTGCCGCCGGCGCCAGGCCAGCCAGCGTCCAGCGTGCCGCCGGCGCCAGGCCAGCCAGCGTCCAGCGTGCCGCCGGCGCCAGGCGAGTGCCGCCGGCGCCAGGCGACCCGCATCCAGCGTGCCGCCCGGTGCCAGGCGTCTTGCCGTCTGTGGGTTTGTTGATTTTCCCTCGTCGGTTGTTTGCGGAAATCTTTTGAGTTTTGGGAGGGTCTCAGTCGTAGATCTCGAGATAATTGTTTCCAACGAGATTCCGCGAGTATCGGGATTTTGAGATGGACTTAGATCTGCAGATTTTCCGTCGTCGAGGATGAGAGCAATGTGGCTCCGAGTTTTAGATATGTTAAAAGATGAATCTTTTAAACAATCGGGAAGGTTTTACGGAAGACTCATTGTAGATCTCGGACAATCCAGACATGGGTTTCAAGGGACCAAGATGCTGTCATTGCCCGAGTGTTGGGGGTGGGCTTTGCCCTTCAACAAGACTTATAAGATAATGGGCTCAGCCCATTTAAAGGAGGTCAATAGGAAAACCCTAGACCTCATCCTTCTATAAATAAGGAGGCAACCCCTCTTTGAAGGATCCTTCTTCCCATTATTTTACACTCTCTTTCACCTCTTAGAGAGAACATCTCATAGAGAAACACCTCAGCACATGCTTTCATCTAGGCACTTGTGACCATTGTTGTGGAACTACGATTGGCTTGATCCCTTCGAGTGCGTAGGCAGCCCTTCACCGGGTCCAGCTATAACACATTACACCTCTTTTACTCTCCATTCATCCAGTTCAAGTTCAGCATGAAGACTTCTCCTAATCCCACCATCGAGATCTGTCTACCTCCAGTACAGCACCGATTTCGGTTCTAACAATTGGCGCCCACCGTGGGCCATGGTGAAGTATCTTGAAGAAGATTGAACTTCGAGTCCGTTAGTCGTCACTTTCGACCGTCTAGTCGTCACTTTCGACCGTCTAGTCGTCACTTTCGACCGTCTAGTCGTCACTTTCGACCGTCTAGTCGTCACTTTCGACCGTCTAGTCGTCACTTTCGACCATCCAGCCGTCACCCGACCATCCAGCCGTCACCCGACCATCCAGCCGTCACCCGACCATCCAGCCGTCACCCGACCATCCAGCCGTCACCCGACCATCCAGCCGTCACCCGACCATCCAGCCGTCACCCGACCATCCAGCCGTCACCCGACCATCCAGCCGTCACCCGACCATCCAGCCGTCACCCGACCATCCAGCCGTCACCCGACCATCCAGCCGTCACCCGACCATCCAGCCGTCACCCGACCATCCAGCCGTCACCCGACCATCCAGCCGTCACCCGACCATCCAGCCGTCACCCGACCATCCAGCCGTCACCCGACCATCCAGCCGTCACCCGACCATCCAGCCGTCACCCGACCATCCAGCCGTCACCCGACCATCCAGCCGTCACCCGACCATCCAGCCGTCACCCGACCATCCAGCCGTCACCCGACCATCCAGCCGTCACCCGACCATCCAGCCGTCACCCGACCATCCAGCCGTCACCCGACCATCCAGCCGTCACCCGACCATCCAGCCGTCACCCGACCATCCAGCCGTCACCCGACCATCCAGCCGTCACCCGACCATCCAGCCGTCACCCGACCATCCAGCCGTCACCCGACCATCCAGCCGTCACCCGACCATCCAGCCGTCACCCGACCATCCAGCCGTCACCCGACCATCCAGCCGTCACCCGACCATCCAGCCGTCACCCGACCATCCAGCCGTCACCCGACCATCCAGCCGTCACCCGACCATCCAGCCGTCACCCGACCATCCAGCCGTCACCCGACCATCCAGCCGTCACCCGACCATCCAGCCGTCACCCGACCATCCAGCCGTCACCCGACCATCCAGCCGTCACCCGACCATCCAGCCGTCACCCGACCATCCAGCCGTCACCCGACCATCCAGCCGTCACCCGACCATCCAGCCGTCACCCGACCATCCAGCCGTCACCCGACCATCCAGCCGTCACCCGACCATCCAGCCGTCACCCGACCATCCAGCCGTCACCCGACCATCCAGCCGTCACCCGACCATCCAGCCGTCACCCGACCATCCAGCCGTCACCCGACCGTCTAGTCGTCACTTTCGACCGTCTAGTCGTCACTTTCGACCGTCTAGTCGTCACTTTCGACCGTCTAGTCGTCACTTTCGACCGTCTAGTCGTCACTTTCGACCGTCTAGTCGTCACTTTCGACCGTCTAGTCGTCACTTTCGACCATCCAGCCGTCACCCGACCATCCAGCCGTCACCCGACCATCCAGCCGTCACCCGACCATCCAGCCGTCACCCGACCATCCAGCCGTCACCCGACCATCCAGCCGTCACCCGACCATCCAGCCGTCACCCGACCATCCAGCCGTCACCCGACCATCCAGCCGTCACCCGACCATCCAGCCGTCACCCGACCATCCAGCCGTCACCCGACCATCCAGCCGTCACCCGACCATCCAGCCGTCACCCGACCATCCAGCCGTCACCCGACCATCCAGCCGTCACCCGACCATCCAGCCGTCACCCGACCATCCAGCCGTCACCCGACCATCCAGCCGTCACCCGACCATCCAGCCGTCACCCGACCATCCAGCCGTCACCCGACCATCCAGCCGTCACCCGACCATCCAGCCGTCACCCGACCATCCAGCCGTCACCCGACCATCCAGCCGTCACCCGACCATCCAGCCGTCACCCGACCATCCAGCCGTCACCCGACCATCCAGCCGTCACCCGACCATCCAGCCGTCACCCGACCATCCAGCCGTCACCCGACCATCCAGCCGTCACCCGACCATCCAGCCGTCACCCGACCATCCAGCCGTCACCCGACCATCCAGCCGTCACCCGACCATCCAGCCGTCACCCGACCATCCAGCCGTCACCCGACCATCCAGCCGTCACCCGACCATCCAGCCGTCACCCGACCATCCAGCCGTCACCCGACCATCCAGCCGTCACCCGACCATCCAGCCGTCACCCGACCATCCAGCCGTCACCCGACCATCCAGCCGTCACCCGACCATCCAGCCGTCACCCGACCATCCAGCCGTCACCCGACCATCCAGCCGTCACCCGACCATCCAGCCGTCACCCGACCATCCAGCCGTCACCCGACCATCCAGCCGTCACCCGACCATCCAGCCGTCACCCGACCATCCAGCCGTCACCCGACCATCCAGCCGTCACCCGACCATCCAGCCGTCACCCGACCATCCAGCCGTCACCCGACCATCCAGCCGTCACCCGACCATCCAGCCGTCACCCGACCATCCAGCCGTCACCCGTTTGGCTAAACAGGCTCGAAGGAACCCTTCACACAGCGTTTCTACCCGTTTGACTAAACACTTGATAGTTTACTTTCGTCACTTGATCGTTTACTTTCGTCAGAGAAGTCGTTTACTTTCGTCACTTGATCGTTTACTTTCGTCACTTGATCGTTTACTTTCGTCCTTGACGGTTTACTCGTCACTTGATCGTTTACTTTCGTCACTTGATCGTTTACTTTCGTCACTTGATCGTTTACTTTCGTCAGTCCCACTTGAGTTTTGCTTCGTTGCCTCGTTTCACAAGCGAGTAAACTCACCTTTCACGAAAGCATTGATAGCGCTTTCAGCGTCGAAACTTCCTTGGCATATTATTTTACTCGGCCGTGCATCAAGGCAAGAGCTTCGTCAGCGAATTCTCATGAGATGGACCACTCCATCATACCGTCGCCAGAACTTCGGCGAACATGCTAATAACTTGCTCTAGACCCTCGTCGAGTTATCTAGCCACCGACTAAAGTTGTCTCCAACAAAACCTTATGTGGAGCTAAAAGCACAAGCATGGTGGCGACTAAAGGCTCAACACCAACAATCTCTGTCACCTCGTCTGGTGCGTCGCTCACACCACAAACTGAAAGCAGAGTTGAGCTCTGTTCTTTGTCATGACAAGGCCTCCACCAATGGCGTGTCTTTCCGCGAGCTTGTGCAAGTTGAGTTCAGCAGAGCAGCTTCTGAACATTCACTTTCGGATGGAAAAGGCCTTAAACTCCATTCAGGTTCGAGCCGTCAAGATCAATCGGTACCAGCTCTGTCTCGCCGCCCGACTTGAAGCTCCATCAATGACTGCTCCTGCCAACATAAACTCTGTTTCAAAAATGATGATGAAACAGAGCTCGCGACATTTCATCACTTTCGTCACACTACCGAGTAGCGGTGAAATTCTGGTAAGCTTCATTAGTGAAAGCTGCAGCTTTCATTACTGCCTATTACTAGGTATGACTTTGTCTTATGACTTTGTTACTTTTCAGCTTTTGTTTAGGGATGTGCGCTGAGGCACGAGTACAACTTGTCTTATCTTTGACATGGGTTTACAGTAAACTTACCTTTTACTAGGCGCGAATTTGGCATGAGCTTCGTCTGTCACAAGGAATGAGTTCATGAAACCGTCTTTACCAGACATGGGTTTACATACAACTCACTTCCTAGTAGACATGAGTTTATGTTTAATTCACCTTCTAACAGGCATAAGTTTACGTTCGACTTGCCTTTACTAGGAATGAGTATGGTAAACTTCGATCTTTTCTAAGCACAAATTACTTTCGCCCGAACTACAGCTCCTAGACATTGGTTGAACTCTCCTTCCAGGCCGAGTTACTGGCGAGTTACTTCTTCTAGGGATGATTCCATAGTAAACTCCTCTGGCGAGAGTACAACTTCGCGTCCTAGGCATGAGTTCACCACTCAACTAGCCTAGTAAGGGTACAACTTGCTTGGATCGTCAAATGTAAAAGCTGAGTCCATTTTCTTATAAACCTCCTTCGTAAAATTAGTAGAGATCAATTTCATCTCTCTCAGCGGTGGGGGCTTATTGTTGGGGGTGGGCTTTGCCCTTCAACAAGACTTATAAGATAATGGGCTCAGCCCATTTAAAGGAGGTCAATAGGAAAACCCTAGACCTCATCCTTCTATAAATAAGGAGGCAACCCCTCTTTGAAGGATCCTTCTTCCCATTATTTTACACTCTCTTTCACCTCTTAGAGAGAACATCTCATAGAGAGAAACACCTCAGCACATGCTTTCATCCCAGGCACTTGTGACCATTGTTGTGGAACTACGATTGGCTTGATCCCTTCGAAGTGCGTAGGCAGCCCTTCACGGGTCCAGCTATAACACATTACACCTCTTTTACTCTCCATTCATCCAGTTCAAGTTCAGCATGAAGACTTCTCCTAATCCCACCATCGAGATCTGTCTACCTCCAGTACAGCACCGATTTCGGTTCTAACAATTATTATAGGAGATGGGTTGCACCCTCCACAAGGCCCATCAAATATGGAAACCTAACTTCGATAAGGCGACTACGTGGCTCCTAAAGAAGACAGGAACAGCTTGGCTTTGGAGCATCTTTAGTCCGCAGGCTAGAGTGGCTCATCTGGAACCGGCTGGCGAAGGCGTTCTAGTAGGCCGACATCTAAAGCCCGTTTAGGGGAAAAAGCCCAACAAGACTCAAAGGCGAGTTAGAGTGAGCGAAGGACAGTGTATAAAAGGAAGGAAGACAACATCGAGAAGGGCATCGGACTTTACACAACCACTCGGCGGCTAGATCTAGGGTTTTGATAAGTTAAGTAGATACTGCGCCTTGCATTTCTCAGGCTGTTTAGTCACTCTTTCCATCTGTTTGTAATCACATACTTCAGATCTATAAAGCGTCTTTGTTAGCCCGCTTCTCTCTTTAGATTGTTCTTGAACAGTTCACCCTCAAACAATTTGGCCCACCGTGGGGCCACGAACAAAGTAGCGTTACAGATCCATCATGCCTGGAGATCCGAGCACCTCGGCGGCGTCAGGGAGGAGCCAAATCCACCCTCGAACCGAGACTCCTCTTCGCTCGACTTCATGAGCTCGGTCGCGAGACGCTTCGGCCAACAGGACGAGATACGAAGCAAACCTTAGCTCAACTCGCTATGCTCGCCAAGGGCGCTGACAGCTGCCGGACAAACGAAAGTAACCCTCGACCTTTCCGGCGACAACTCTTCAACACTAACCCTCACGGTTCCAGCCGCCCGGCGACGCCCGAAGAGTTAGAACCCACTGAGACTCCCCAGCGAAGCAGCTCCAGCGGTCCGGATCTCCGCGACCATGCATGAGATAGCGGCTCAAACTCAACTTTCAGCAGATGAGCTCCACCATTCACAAGGTCACTAGTGCTGCGCCACAAATCGAGGCGTTCGCCTCCACCGAGCGTACCCGTTCACCAGCGTGACCGGCGTCAACTTCGAAAAATAGAAAGATCGCGTCCCACGGTACAAACCTGGTGGCTGTCCGTGGAGCATATGACAGCCTTCAACATCGCGATGGCTCGCTTCGACTACCGATGATGAGAAGGATGCAGCCTACTGTCAACTGTTAGGTGGAGACACTTCACGAACAAGCTTTAACCTGGTTCTCGGGACTCTCGGAAAACTCCATCAGCAGCCGGGGAACTTTAGGTGGCGTTCACGAAGACACATCATGTTTGCCAAGCGGCAGCGGCATCCAGCTTATGGAACCTCAAGCAGGCGAAAGACCAGAGCCAGCGACTTCATGGGCGCTTCAAATCGGTCGTGTCGGGATCGACATCCCGACCACATCGCCATCGGCGCTCGATGAATACTCGCACTGGATTCCAAGTTCGAGAGGACTTGTATCGGCCCTTCCACGCCACCAAGCACTTATCATCGCCGCACAACTTCATCCGCATGGAGGAAGATACCAAAGCAATCTTGGTTAAGCATGGCGTTGCAAAGACACCGATGCCTAAGCCGCTGAAGCAAAACAGAGCCACGCCAACACGCCCATGCCGATAAAACAATCCGAAGCGGTCTCTTGTTGGTTGTCGGCGAAAACAACCGACCAGTCACGAGCTTCTCGATGCGCGAGCCTTGGAGCGTGTACAATCGCGAGACTGCAGCCCTGAAAAATTCTGCTAGTCCTGCGGCGCCAGCTCCACCCACACTACCAGCGCCACCTACTACGGGTGCGGATCCTCTAAAGGAGTTGACCTCACCAAGCACTGCAAATACCACGATGTCAAGGGGCACGACACATCTGAGTGTCGGATGGCGTGCGTAATTCCTTTCAAAGGTTGAGGCGGCGACTTCAAAGTCAACCTCAAAACCAAAGCAGAAAACCGGCAAGAGTTGGTCCAAGAATAAGGAGAAAGCGAAAGTCTGGCGGTAAAGGCGAGGAGCAACGCCGAGAATAACAAACCAGCGGGCGGCTGACAGCGGCGCCTCCTCGGCGGACGAACAACGGCGAATCGACAACGATCGGCGGATACGCTTCAGCACCCCCTATCGCCCGACGATGAGGATGAGTGCCCACCAGCATGGCGACTTGCGGAACCTCCTCAGCGCAAAGGCCACAACATCGCGATGAAGTCAACTGCGCCGACCTTCGCTTTAAGCTCCTAGCCAGCAAGTCACAGCGTCTGGAAACGCCGAGCATACCTGCGTCGACCGATTAGCCGATCACCGATCTGCGCGACCAACTCAACGCCAAGGAAACCGATTTGGCGTGCGGCTCAATCGTTCAAGCCAACAGATCTTAGGGCGGTTAGGCGACCAGCGTCATCTGACAAACCCGGTGCCATCGGCCGGACGACCAGAGCGTCTCTGTGGACCTTGGCGTTCTTAGATATCAAGCGAGCGATCGTAGCGACCACGATTGAGCGTCATCTTGGTGGCTCGTCACCCTGTGGCGACTCTGTCCGTTCAGTCAAAGATTACGGCGCCAAGCAGCATACCGGCGATGGCCGCGAAGCGCCGAGCCACACCCGATCAGCTTTTCTTCCGATGATCTGATTGGAGTCCGTCCCACAGCGATCCTTGCTGAGTAGTCACCGAAATCGGTGAATATGATGTAACCAAAGTGCTGATCGACACAGGCAGCTCCGTCGACCTTATTTTTCGAGCAGCTGGAAAAGATGGGAATCGATCTCGCCAGCGTAAAACCTTCGTCGAGGGCGCTGACGGGTTTCAGCGGTTCTTCAGAAACCATTCTTGGCACAATCCGTCTTCCCGTCCGGCGTCGCGGCGTTACCAGGGCGGTTAAATTCGCCGTGGTTAGCACCAAGGCACCTATCCGTCATCCTCGGGACTCCATGGATACACTTTCGATGCAAGCAATACCGTCTACCTACCACCAGTGCATCAAGTTCCGGGGTGAAGCGGGACAGTCAAAACCGTCGCGGAGACCAGCAAGCA
Source organism: Brassica carinata (assembly GCA_016771965.1). Classification (NCBI taxonomy): domain Eukaryota; kingdom Viridiplantae; phylum Streptophyta; class Magnoliopsida; order Brassicales; family Brassicaceae; genus Brassica; species Brassica carinata. The sequence goes on from CM028694.1 coordinate 10,710,635, forward strand.
GCGAGACCTGCTGATAGCCACCGTCAAACTACAGCGTTCACCATCCCTCGTTAAGCTGTTTCTCATCCCACTAGCTTAACCTATCCTCGGAAGGGCGAGATCCAGAGATGCCGATAGGCGATTCCGACCCCAGCAAGGCAGTGCAGTTGGCGCTTCTGGCGGCGACATGCAGCATGCACTACTCACATTCCTTAGAAATAGCGTATCCACCTTTGCATGGTCCCTATCGGACATGAAAGGGATCGATCCGACTATCACAACCCACGAGCTTAATGTCGACCCGCATTCAAGCCCATCCGCCAAGCGCGCAAATTAGGACGGATCGATCAAAGGCAGTGAGCGAAGAAGTCGAGCGACTACCGGGGCGGCTTCGATCACAGAGGTTAAGCTACCGGTGGCTAGCTAACCCAGTAGTAGTCAAAAGAAGAACGGAAGTCGCTGGCCTGCATCGACTTCACCGACCTTTAACAAAGCTTGTCCGAAGGACAGCTATCCGCTACCGGTATTGACCGACTTCGTGGAGTCAACGCGGGAAGCGAGATGCTTACCTTCATGGGCGCATTCTCAGGTTACAATCAAATTATGATGCACCACGGCGACCAGCGGCCTTCATTACAGATCGAGGAACATACTGTTATAAAGTGATGCCCTTCGGCCTGAAGAGCGCCGGTAGCGACATACCAGCGGCTCGTTAACGCATGTTCGCAGACAAACTGGGTCAAACCATGGAGGTATACATCGGCGATATGCTAGTCAAGTCACTGCAGCGGAAGATCATCTTAGCCATTTGCGCCTGTTTTGAAGTACTCAACAAATGCGGAATGAAGTTAAATCGACCAAATGCGTTGAGTCTCCTCGGCGAGTTCCTCGGCTATATCGTTACCAACGAGGCATAGAAGCCAATCGAAGCAAATATCCGCCGTCCTCGACCTTCCTAGCCCCAAGAACAGCAGCGAAGTTCAGCGGTTAACTGGTCGTGACGCTCTTAACAGGTTTATCTCGGATCGACCGACAAATGTCTCCCTTTACGACCTTCTCCGTGGCAATAAAAGTTCATTTGGGGCCGAGAGGTCGCGAGGAGGCTTTCAACAACTGAAGAAGTACCTCCGCGACCCGCCCGTCCTTGCCAAGCGGGCGAAGGAGGCGTCTGTCACTCTACATTCGCGGTGTCCAGCGCTGATCAGCGTCCTCATTAAAGAGGACGAGGGAGCAAAAGCCGATCTTCTACACAAGCAGAGCATGACAGGCCGGAGACTTCGTTATCAACCCTCGAGAAGATGGCCCTAGCGTAGTAGAAGCAGCGAGGAAGTTAGCCCATACTTCCAGTCGCACACAGTTGAGGTACTCACCGATCAGCCGCTCCGCACCGTCCTGCGAGAACACAAACCGGGCTGGTCGCCTCACCAAGTGGGCTGTGGAACTTCAGCGAGCTAGATATTACTTACAAAAATCGAACAGCCGCAAAAGCTCAGGTCTAGCCGACTTCCTTGTCGAGTTGGCACCAGAACTAGAGCAGGATTTGCAACCACTGAACCAGAACTGGATACTGCATGTAGGCGGCTCCTCGGCGAACAAAGGCTCGGCTGGTGTCCAGCTCCAGTCCCCAACTGGTGAACTGATCGACAATCTTTCAGCTTTGGTTTCCCAGCGTCGAACAACGAAGCGATGCGAATCATTAATAGCGGCCTTAGACGGCAAAGGCGTCAAAGCAAAGCGTCTAAGTGCGTATTGTGATTCACAGCTAGTAGCCAGTCAGTTCAACGGAGATTACGGCCTTCATAGCGACGAATGGGCCTACCTCAGCGTCGTCCAAGACTTAGCAAGAGAATTGAATTCTTGAGCTCACTAAGGTGCCTGCGTGGCGACAAGCGCCTCTTGTGGGCACTAGCAGCCCTTGGCAGCAGGCTCCGTGATCAAGTCAAGAGGACCATCCCAATACATCACATCGGCGAACCAAGCATCAGCATTTCAGCGAGGCAGTTACCATCGTCGCCCCTATCAGCGGCGCTGAGATGACCCAGTCGGACCAACAGTCCGTTGACTGGCTCGAGTTCATTAATTACCTCTTAAATGGTGTCTTGCCGTCAGAAATGGGAAGCCCGGCGACTAAAAGGCATGGCGCTCATTACGCCGTCATGAGCGGCGAACTATACAGATACAACGCAAGCGGGTCCTCCTCAAATGCATCCACGGTGGCGAGATCCGGCGTAATGGCGAAGCGCCGCGATGGTGCGGGGAGAAACCACTCGGCGGGCCAGCACTAGCTTTGAAGATCAGAAACTCCGGTCTTTTCTGGCCGACTATGAACTTCGGATTGCGAATCATACTCCCGTCGCTGCGACAAGTGCCAGCGACATCGCCCATTATCCACTGTCCAGCGAAGTGCTGCAGGCGTCCACGCTCCTACCCATTCATGCGCTGGGCAATGGACATCATCGGTCCTATGATGTGTTCTCGAGGGCGCCGCTTCATCCTAGTTCTAACCGACTATTTCACGAAATGGATAGAAGCGAAGCCTTCTCTCAAGTGACCGACAAGGAAGTCCGCGGTTCGTGCGGAAGCGTCATTTGCCGCCATGGTCTCCCGTGCGAGATAGTAACCGACAGCGGCTCCCAATTTATGTCTGGAAACTTCAAAGAGTTCTGCGGAAAATGGAACATTAGGCTAAGCCCCTCCACACCAAGATACCCGAGGAAACGGCCAAGCGAGTCGTCAACAAACTCATCATGGATGGAATCAAAGCGGTTGGACTTGAAGAAAGGCCACTGGGCGGCGAACTTCAGCGGAGTCCTCTGGAACCATCGCCACGACTCAAGAGGCGACCAAATCAACACCCTTCTCTCGCCTATGGAGTGAAGCCATGGCCCCAGCTGAAGTAAACGCCAGTAGCCTCCGCCATTCAAAATGCCGCAACACCGAGCTCAATGAAGACATGCTCCTTAACGACTTGACGAACTGGAGGAACGCCAGATCAAGCTCTGCTCGAATCGAATTACCAGCACCAGATTGAGAGTTACTACAACAGGAAGGTTAAGGCAAGACCACTGGAGCTGGGCGTCAAGTTATCGCAAGGTTTTCGAGAACACCAAGGAACTGAGCGGCTGGAAAACTTCGAACGCGGTGGGAAGGACCCTACAAGATAGTCAAAGTCGTCAAGCCTGGCGTCTACCGACTTCAGACATCCAGCGGAGAAGACGTCCCAAGGGCATGGAACTCCATGCACCTGCGTCGTTACTATTCGTAAGACCCATCACTCTCCCGACTAAGTAAGGATCCAGCATCACCTTACTTAATCTCTTCGTCGAGGAGCAGACCGCCAAACCCTTTACTTTCTTTACCGATCGAGTAGATGAACAAAGCGTCACTTCTACTTTCGCCCGAGTAAAAGCGCTCATTCTCTTAGGTCGGGTAGATGACCCCATGTCACTTCTACGGCGAAAGCGAGTAGATGCACACCGGCGGCACTTCTGCTGCCCGAGTAAATCGCCCTCAAAGCCACTTTTGCTCGGTTAAATCGAACTCTGAACGGCAGTCCTCCCGAGATGCGTAGGCAGCCTAACGGTCCAGCTGTAACAACACCAAAGTCAAAACATTGGTTACGGTCCAACAAGAGACCAGGCGATATCCGTATTCTCGTCAGCAGGCGAAGGCGATACTTCGCACCCACTAATCAGCCTTGTCCTGATCCGACACTTAGCTGAGGGACCCGGCGAGTCGCGTCACCTATGTCCTTGAAACATTGACCGACTTCGAGAGCTAAATTCAAGCCACTGTCGAATAACAAGTGAATGTTTGGCCGACTAAACTTGTTATTCAATAGGCAACTGGCCTGGAACTTTTACTCATCACCAGAACCGTTGGCATGTTTGCATTCCACGTCTGATCAACTCGAATAAAATTCACAGAACACGTTGGCATGTTTGCGGTTCCTCTAAAGACGGCAAAATAACTAAAAACCGCTCAAATCGGCGGCCTACCGGTTAAACAAGCCATGCGTTCAAATCATACAACAAGGATAGACCCCGTAGGGGTTCGAAAAGAAAAGCAAAATGAAAACGTAACACGTAAATAGAAATACAACAACAACGGTCAGACCAAAGCCTCCCCCGAAACAGAAGGGTCCTGAGCGCCAACGGCAGCTGCATCCTCGGGGACTCCACTTCGAGCGTCAACGGCAGCTGCATCCGAAGCCAACTCCTCGGTCAAGGCCGGTTCCTCTCGCTCCGCGGGTGGCACCTCGATCTCTACCCCAGTGTCCTTCTCCGCAACCTCACTCACGAGGATAGGGTCCGGAGCATTAACATGGGAAACCACGGCAGCCGGGGCCTCGCTAGACTGGCCCGTCGATCCGCCTCCAGGAACGTCTGAAGTCTCCCGAAGCAAGGAAGCCGTCTCAGATCCAACAAGAGCATCGTTCGATCCATACGGATCGAGTGCCGCTAAGAACTCTTCGTTCAGGAACGGATTGGGGAGCACGAGAGGAGACAGAGCAAGATCCTCCTCAGGAAGCTCGCCGACTGCTAATTCGGCTACTGCGGCGTTATGAACTCTCTCCTCGTCGATAAAGACGTCAATAAGTTCCTGCGTAATCCCCAACCCTTCTTGCTTGATCATTTCCAGGCATTTTCGCGTCCCAGAAGCCTGACCAGCTAGGTTCTGCTCTTTCTCGGATTCGGCACGACGAGCGAGATAGTCGCGTACTCGGTTGACGCAGCGACCAAACTTGTCGGTCATGGCCGATTGGACCCTCACCCTTTCCCGGGTGACTTCCAAGCTGCGCGAATCCCTCAAACGTTTCCTCTCCTCAGCCAGCTTCTCAACTGCAGCGTTCCTCTCCGCCCGTAACCTGGTGTTCTCTTTCTCTAGAGCGGTCCTCACCTTCTCAAGTTCCTTTTTTGCGGCGCGATCAGCCGCGAGCTTAGCTTCAAGGTCTTCGAACTTCACCCTGAGGATCTCTTTCTCTTCGAGAGTCTTTTCGCTGACCCTCTTACTCTCGGCCCTTAGACGCTCGATAACTCCGAGTCTCGTTTTAGCAAGCTTCGTCGAGGCGCCCAGCTCCACCATCGTCTGCTTCAGCGTGGTATCGTACCTCTCGACAAGGACGTTCATACACCCATCAGCCTGAAAGCCACAGAGACGAAATCTTAGCATCAAACTCAGAATATATATGTAAGCGCATAATACACGTACCCGTCTGTTCGCCAACGACGACCGTATGTAGTCGTCCTTGAAAAAAAGATCTCCGACAGGTGGCAACTCTCTAGGACCACCTCGAATCTGCCGAGTGAGCTCCGCGCACCGAGCCGGGTTACCCAGCAGCGGCGTTGCCTCGTCGTACAGAAACTCGACGCGATCTTCGAACTCGACCCTTGACTGCTTTCCAAGAGAGCCTTCCGAAACACTAACTCCGGGAGGACCGATTCGCGCGCCCTTAGTCGGGGAAGCCTCGCGCTCAACCAAGCATTTAGTCTGTCCTTGCACAGTTTCAAAAGAGGCATCCGCCGGCTGGCCACGATCCTCAGCCACGTCCTCTTCGCGTAAAGGTTCCTGGACATCCGCCAGATTGGACCCGAGTCCTGGAGATTGCTGTGCCTCATTGGTTTTCCCACTTTTGGCCTTCTTCCTCGAGTGCTCCTCTGACGCAGCACCGTCGGGCTTTCCACGCGACCTTTTTCCCTTCTTCTTCCCCTTCTTCGAACTCCCCGAAGAACCTCCACCAGGGATACTCCCACCTTCAGGAGCAGGTTCCTCAGGTTGCGGAGCTTCGTTCTTCTCGGCCTTCTTCTGAGCTCTCTCTCTCGCGGGCTGGGGGGAAGGAAGGCCAGCGTCGACAGGATCATCGATCGGATGGGAGTCGTTTCCTTCGGAAGCATCGACTTCCCCCATCCTAGACGACTTCTTCAGCAGCTGCAGTTTTCCCTTGAGGAGAGCACTCAAATCCGGAGTCCCAGACATCTTCCTCGCCTCTTTAAGTATTTTCTGCTGCTTCCGGGTAAAGAGAGTTAATCGCGACCTGCGGGTTCCGACTTCCAATGGATACCTCGATTCCCAGTCAACTACACGGATAAAAAAAAAATATCTATAAATAAACAACAAGCGTGTCAAGCCGCGAGAGAAGACAAGTCAAAGCCCAACGAATCAAGGTAAATACCTCTCGCGATACGAGCCTGTCGACGACGTATCCACTCCCTGCTCAAGTCTGGCCAACGAAGGTGACTGTGCGTAGCTATTCTCTGAGCACTCTCGAAGAACTTCTCCGGATATGCAATTGTACACGGATGACGCCCTGCAAGATGAAACAGAAAATTCATCAAAATTGTAAAGCTAACGAGCCGGCGACTATGAGTCTCTACCGATCTTATTAACCCAGCAGACAGGAAATTCATCCTCAAGCGGCTCTTCGAAAGACTGTTAAATCGGCCCTAGCGTAAAAGTACGAACGCTGCCAGTTCGCTGTCTTTCTGGGATGACCGGTGAGAACATTGTAACTCGGACGCATTTTAACCGAGAATAAGCAGTCCGATTCAGCCTTCGTAGTCGTCAGTTCCTCAAACACCCTCACTGTCATCGAGATGTCAAGATCTGCGGCCATTACCATCAGCATGACCGCGTTACGAATCGAACCAATTTTCAACTGGCTGATCGCAACACCCCGCCGCCTAACGTATGATGTGATTAGCCGAGGTATTGGGAACCATAGCTTCCCGTGATCTTCGAAGAACGATTCGTACGACTAGACATGCTCGTCACGGACTACTAAGCACGTTCCTGAAGATCAACCTTCCAGGAACAGACTTCCTAGTCTCACGAGTAGACATGCTCGTCACGGACTACTAAGCACGTTCCTGAAGATCAACCTTCCAGTAACAGACTTCCTAGTCTCACGAGTAGACGTGCTCGCCACGGTCTACCAAGCACGTCCCTGAAAGTCGACACCCCAGGAACAGACGTCCCAGTCACGCGGCTAGACATGCTCTGATGATGAGTTAAACACGCTTGCAACAAACAAAGCGGACGCGCTCGTTTTAGGTTCCACCATTCGATTAAACCTGGTTACAAATTCACTCAGAGTCCTGCACGGCTCGTAAGTGAACTGGGGGGACTTATTATAGGAGATGGGTTGCACCCTCCACAAGGCCCATCAAATATGGAAACCTAACTCGATAAGACGGCTTACGTGGCTCCTAAAGAAGACAGGAACAGCTTGGCTTTGGAGCATCTTTAGTCACGCGGCTAGAGTGGCTCATCTGGAACCGGCTGACGAAGACGTTCTAGTAGGCCGACATCTAAAGCCCGTTTAGGGGGAAAAAGCCCAACAAGACTCAAGACGAGTTAGGGCGAACGAGAGGACAGTGTATAAAAGGAAGGAAGACAACATCGAGAAGGGCATCCAGACTTTTACACAACCACTCGAGCGGCTAGATCTAGGGTTTTGATAAGTTCGTAGATACTCGCCGCCTTGCATTTCTCAGGCTGTTTAGTCACTCTTTCCATCTGTTTGTAATCACATACTTCAGATCTATAAAACGTCTTTGTTCGCCCCGCTTCTCTCTTTAGATTGTTCTTGAACCAGTTCACCCTCAAACACCGAGATCATGAGACGATCGCATGGACAGGCGCCAGGAACCTCGCCGTTGGCGCCAGATGGGAGTGGACGAGCCTTCCGTGAGTTTTATCGGCGGCGACCCGTTCTTGGATTTGATCGTTGCTTGGCTTTTCTTCGAGGATTTTCGGGTGACGATTTCGCTATTGACCGATTTTGACCCCAACAGTTAGCCCCAGCTAGCTAGGAACCGTAGAGCCTGTCGGATCCTAGCTTGCGGTATAACAGCGATGGGAAGGTGTTGAGGCGTGTCGTTTGCCAAAATCGGGTAAATAGTGATTTTACCTCCTTTATATGGAGTAAGAAATCTCATTCTTACTTCATCACAAGGTTTTACTCTCTCTCAAGAATCCTTTCTCTCTCTTTAAGAACAATGTCTTCAAGATCCTCAAAGAGAAACTCTTCTTCCCATTCATCCTCGGATGACTCTCCTGCCATGTGGCGGTGAAGCGGGAGGAGTCGGTCGAGGAGGAAAAGAAGAATGCGATACCGAAGCCCTTGTAGGTTAGCCCCAACACTGCCGAGATCCCTGTTCGAGGAGGCCTGCGAGGCAGCCGGTGCTCCTTTTGCGCCGAGCTTGGTTTCTCGTAAATATCTCAAGGTTCTTGAGATTTTTACCAGGTTCTGAAGAGTCAAATTCAGTTCCGTTGGTAGCGAGTGCACGGAATCCTCCGCAAGGTTTCTTTACATGTTCTGAAGCTTTCTTCACGTACTGCCGTATGTGGTTCCCAATTCCTGGTGCCATTGTTAGATGCGCTTCACGCTTGAACTTCGATCAACCAACTCAGCGTTCATGCCTTGGAGAGTTGGCTTGGCGTACTGATCGCTAGCTACGAACTTCGGGATTGATCTTGGTCGATGATTTGAAGGTCTTTGGGGCACTCGGCCGACGGGAGTGACGGTTACTATTCCATGCTGCCTAAGAAGGATATGGCGTGATTCAGGGGACTACTTGAATCCCAAATCGTGGCAGGGCGTTTCTTCTTTGTTCAAATAGATGGCGAGTCTGTCGAGGAGAGCTGCCTCCATCTATTTCATGAGCATGGAACTTCAACCGAGGTAATATGGCGAAAACTCTGTTGTCTATCTCACCTTTTGGAGTCACGAGTTTTGAAGAAATTTTCGCTTTGTAGGGAACAACCCTACGGCGCATTTGCCTGGTGGCGTCTTCGTCAAGAGATCTTCTTCGTCAAAGGCGTTTTCTGGAAATCCTTCACCCTCGAGCGGATCCGAGATGCGGTTAAGCTTTATCGGTCGAGGTCCTGTTCCGTCGTATGGCCTTGAACCTGTTACCGTGGCTCCTACCGGGCGCAGACAGAGGTCTCGTAAGGGAAGGAAATCGACGATGGGGAAGGCTCGGAAAATCCTTCACCGTTGGGAGAAAAACCTAGTTTTGTTCCAACGGAAAAAGGCGGAGCCAGCGGTTTTCCACCTAACAACTTCTTTGATGGCCTTCCTCCGGAGTTTACTAATGACGAGTCGCTGGAGGATGAGGAGAAACAACGGGTTTTGCGAAGGCTCTAGCGTGTCAACGAGGTTTGGCCCTTCGAACTTCTTAACCTTGCGTTTAAATTTGTATAAGCATGCTTGCTGATCTTGAGTTTTATGGAGGGACTAAGAGTGTTTAGCGAGGCGCTTGACTCGAGTTTCCGCAAATCCAGGATTGCCAACTTCAAGACCACAGAAGCGGAGCGAGAGCTTTTCCGGTTCCGACAAGAGGTGAAGGCTCAGAACGCGAAGCAAGCTGAGCTTCATGCTCGGGCTCTCGTACGGGCGGAAAGGAGAGGAAGAAGGATGGTCGCAGCGGAGGTGGCAAGACAGGCGGAATCGTTTGCTGCTGAGTTTCAATGTTTTAAAGAAGCTCAGGAGTTTGTTGGTGATTTCCGCGAGTGCCGGGGTTCGGTCGTAAACATTTACAAATCTCAGAACCCGGATTTCTCTTTCGATTCCGAGATTGCTGAAATGAAGGATTTCATGGCCGAATGTGCTCATGCTGAGTCCTTGGTTCCTCCGGTAGAAGAAAGAGTCCGGAGACTATGGGAACCTATCGAGGTTTCGAGGATCTGATGGAGGCGAGCTGATCTGACGCCGAGGATGGTGAGAATGCTCGGCGTGAATGAGGAAGTGGACCAGCCTGCTAGTTCATTTGGGATTTCCGCATCCGGTTTCTCAATGTTGACTTCCTTTGTGAATTGAATTTTTGGCGTGCGTGGCTGTTTTTAGTAATTTTATCCTGCGACCGTTGGAGGTTGCATTCTTATGTTTTGGGACTGGCGTTGGTGGCTTTGAATCCTGCCGTCTTTTGCGGCTTTTATGAATATGAAAATTTGCGAGATTTAGTCTTTTGTTTTGATTTATACTTTCGTCAAGTGTAGAGGGAAGGATGCAGTAGTCACTTCAGATCCTAACTCTTTTTCGCCGCTGGTCCGTATGCTACTTTTTAGTGGCGTTTTAGGTGTAGCGATAAGAGACATGTTTTGGGATCTCGTGATACCATACTATGTCTGTGAGATGTCAAGATCCAGCAAGACTGGGTTTAGGGCAAGACCTAGGTTTACTCTCAGCTTTGAGGCTGTGCGATGACTGATCGGCTTCGTTTTGCCTGTTAGTGATTTCTTCCTGATTCTTTTAGTTTAAAGTCAGCGACTAGTCGCGGCTTATATGACTTGTGTTAAAAGAATCGAGCTATCTTCGAGTTTATCCGAGATGCTAAACCAAAATTTTGGGTTTCTTGTATAGCTATGATATCCTTGTCGGATGTAAGAGGACCTTGTAGGTCTGACTACGATTTTGTATTGAGTGAAGCGTTTCTTATGGCGTCCGTCGGGGCCAATCGACGGGCGGAGTTATTTTAAGTCGCTGGTGGACTGTCTTTTGCGGATATCTGAGTTTTGTTATCTTTTTAAGAAGTTGCGACGCTCGCGCTTTCTTTGAAGATATGATTTTCGTTTTTCCGAAGCGTTGATGCGTTTAAGTGAGCATGAAAGATAGAAAGAATTTTATTAAAAAATTTCGAGAAGTTAAAGTACATATGCGGATTTTTCGCGTTTTTGTGGGAGTATAGGAGTATACGCACCCAGTCCCCCCCCTTTTTGGTGAGGGGGATAGCTGAACTCGCCGGGTTTCGACGAGCTGCCTACGTACCTCTTTCGAGGATCAAGCCATCTCGTAGTTCTGATAATTGCCGCGGACTTTTTTACTCCCCGTGCGTTGCCGTTCCGATCGTGCTGGTCGGATCAGTGGTTTGTGCGGGGGTCGAGCTGTCCGCTCTTATGGCGGTGGATTCAGAGGCTTTGTCGTCGTCTTGAATCGTTGCCTGTTCAGATGATTCTGGATCATCTTTCTTCGAGTCTTCGGGAATGTTGTGTGATTCCTTTGCTCGTTTCGGGTTGGCCGCAGGGGCGTTCCGATCTTTTCGCAGTTTGAACTCGGCTAGGTAACAGAGTCTCGACTGTTTCTGACTACCCCAGATGGCTGCGGTTCCGGTCGGAGTCGGGAACTTGATACCGAGGTGATATGTGGACGGTACTGCCTTCATGGAGTTTATCCAAGGGGTTCCCATGATGGCGTTGTAGATGGCCGGGTTGTCGACTACTGCAAACTCGACGATCTTTGTAACTTCCTTTGCCATGACTGGGAGTTTAATTTTTCCGAGGGTCATGGTAGTGACGCCCGAAAACCCCGTCAAAGGTTTTGGCTCAGGGACGACTTCCCCAAGTGGGATCTTCATCCTGTAGAGGGTGTCGCGGAAGATGACGTTGACCGTGCTTCCAGTATCGACGAGAATGCGGCCGACTTCGAGATCCTGGATGACCAGGTCGATTACCAAAGGGTCGCAGTGAGGTTTGTCGATTCCGGCGGTCGTGTTCCTCAGCGATTGTGTGGTTAGGAACATCGCTGTCCGGGAACCAGTTTGAACTGGTCTCGGCTTTTCGCCCGTAGGCCTTTATCGATGAGACAGAGTCTTGGTAGAACTGTGATCCTCCGATGATCATGTTTACCTCCGGGCGACCGCTGTTGTTCCCTTGGTGATCTGTCTTCTTCGCTTTTCCCTGATTGGTTTTCGGGTCGCTGGTCTTCGGAGACAGTTTTGTTAGTCTTTGGGCGGTCGGAGTCCAGGAGCAAGTCCTTTATACTCTTGACCTTTGATAGCTTGCGGTGAGGAGTTTTGCGGCGAGCGGCGCCGAACCTTGCAGTTAGCGGTGGAGTGACCTCTGGTCTCGTGGAACTTCGCAATAGGAGTTATCCTTGTATTGGTTCCTGGTCCAGGTGTTTCCGGAGGTTTTGCCTTGCTCGAGTTGATGGCGTAGTTATGCTCGCCTGGGCGCCTTCCCTTTGTGATGGACGTATTTGTCGTTACGAGAGGGTTTCTTCTTGGACGCGGTTTTCTGTGGTCCGTGCTTTTGCGATAGAAGCTTCATCTCTTCTTCCATGATGATGAAGTCGGTTGCTTTGTGGAGAGTATCCTGGATTGTCCGTGGTTTCTCCAGTAGTATCCACTTCGAACCGACTTGTACCGAGAGTTTTCCTCAAAGTCGATTGCGACATTGTCGCTGATGCCGTTACTCTGGCCATCACCAGTTTGAACCTTGGCATGAAGTCGCGGAGCGACTCGTCTTCCTTCTGAGCTAGACTCCATAGATCCACGTCGGACGTTTCTCTATCCATGAACATGGAGTACTGTTTGAGAAACGCCGAGGCCAGTTGGCGGAAGCTTCCGATGGAGTTCCTTTTGAGCCGGAGAACCACTCGGCGCAGCACCTTTGAGGTGCTTTCGGCGAAGAAGACAATGACCTGCGTCCGTTCGCGTTCGGGAGTTTGCACCTACCCATTGCGATCTGGAAGGACTGCAGGTGTGACTTAGGATCCGTCGTACCGTCATAGGCCGGGATTTTGATCTTCCCTGGGTCTGAGATCGTGTTTCCGTGATCCAGTGGTGAGCGGCGTTTTCGTGCTTCCTCGAGAAGTCTATCGATCTCGGGGGCGGAACTGGTCGCCTGATGGATTTGCGATTTCACCGCTTTCACTTCAGCCACGGTCTTTTTGAGAGATTCACGGAGATCATGGATCTCGCTATTGCTGCCGGCGTTCCTCGAACCTGTCGGCGCTGGTCGCGATAGATCGAGTTTGATCTTCCGCGAAGTTCTTCCTGCTCCATCCAGTAGAGTTCTTCTTCCTCTTCTGTCATGGGCCTATCGAAGGATACCGTCTGCCGGCGGACTGGCCGGGTTCTCTGGGGTGGATGTCAGCGTCTTCATCGGAAGGGTCGATCGGTCGCTGATATCTAGATCGATCTTCGGCGTCGCTTTCCTTGTTTCCCCGCAGCCGGAGTGGAAGGTTCTCGCGGTCGTTTGCTGTCCTTTCGAGCCGCTTCCTCGAGAAGTCTATCGATCTCGGGCGGAACTGGTCGCCTGATGGATTTGCGATTTCACCGCTTTCACTTCAGCCACGGTCTTTTGAGAGATTCACGGAGATCATGGATCTCGCTATTGCTGCCGGCGTTCCTCGAACCTGTCGGCGCTGGTCGCGATAGATCGAGTTTGATCTTCGCGAGTTCTTCCTGCTCCATCCAGTAGAGTTCTTCTTCCTCTTCTGTCATGGGCCTATCGAAGGATACCGTCTGCCGGCGGACTGGCCGGGTTCTCTGGGGTGGATGTCAGCGTCTTCATCGGAAGGGTCGATCGGTCGCTGATATCTAGATCGATCTTCGGCGTCGCTTTCCTTGTTTCCCCGCAGCCGGAGTGGAAGGTTCTGCGATCGTTTGCTGTCCTTTCGAGCCGCTTCCTCGAGAAGTCTATCGATCTCGGGCGGAACTGGTCGCCTGATGGATTTGCGATTTCACCGCTTTCACTTCAGCCACGGTCTTTTGAGAGATTCACGGAGATCATGGATCTCGCTATTGCTGCCGGCGTTCCTCGAACCTGTCGGCGCTGGTCGCGATAGATCGAGTTTGATCTTCGCGAGTTCTTCCTGCTCCATCCAGTAGAGTTCTTCTTCCTCTTCTGTCATGGGCCTATCGAAGGATACCGTCTGCCGGCGGACTGGCCGGGTTCTCTGGGGTGGATGTCAGCGTCTTCATCGGAAGGGTCGATCGGTCGCTGATATCTAGATCGATCTTCGGCGTCGCTTTCCTTGTTTCCCCGCAGCCGGAGTGGAAGGTTCTCGCGGTCGTTTGCTGTCCTTTCGAGCCGCTTCCTCGAGAAGTCTATCGATCTCGGGCGGAACTGGTCGCCTGATGGATTTGCGATTTCACCGCTTTCACTTCAGCCACGGTCTTTTGAGAGATTCACGGAGATCATGGATCTCGCTATTGCTGCCGGCGTTCCTCGAACCTGTCGGCGCTGGTCGCGATAGATCGAGTTTGATCTTCGCGAGTTCTTCCTGCTCCATCCAGTAGAGTTCTTCTTCCTCTTCTGTCATGGGCCTATCGAAGGATACCGTCTGCCGGCGGACTGGCCGGGTTCTCTGGGGTGGATGTCAGCGTCTTCATCGGAAGGGTCGATCGGTCGCTGATATCTAGATCGATCTTCGGCGTCGCTTTCCTTGTTTCCCCGCAGCCGGAGTGGAAGGTTCTCGCGGTCGTTTGCTGTCCTTTCGAGCCGCTTCCTCGAGAAGTCTATCGATCTCGGGCGGAACTGGTCGCCTGATGGATTTGCGATTTCACCGCTTTCACTTCAGCCACGGTCTTTTGAGAGATTCACGGAGATCATGGATCTCGCTATTGCTGCCGGCGTTCCTCGAACCTGTGCAGCCATGGTGATAGATAGATCCGTAACCCACCCTCCTTCTAGCCAAACTGTGGGAACCGAAATTCGCACCGTCAATTTCTGATAAAGATTTGTGGAGGAAAACCGAAGTTAACCCGATCTTCCTTGAAGGTCCGGATATCTGCTGGGCGCTGCGAAACAATCGAATTGATATTAAAGTCGAAAAGTAAAAATCGTAAAGTAGGCGGAAAAAGATCTTATTTCTGAATTGGCGTTTTGGCGTGAACAACGGGTAAGAAATAAGCTACAAGAGCTGTCGAAGGTCCGCTAGTCCGCCGCCAGATCTAACCTAGTTGAGTCGCAGCTCGCTAACAAAACAGAAAAGAAAGCTAAAACGCTTCTAAGTGCTAAGTGCTTGAAAGTTTGTGATCTGGTTTGCTTCTTGCTCATAGCCCTCCTTATATACTCCTCCTAGGACGGCCCATCTTCTCGCTGGCTGAGTCGGGCTTTTCCATTTTCGCCCATCTTTGTGTTTATCGGAAAACTTGACATTTATCTTCGAAATCTTGACATTTATCTTCTGGAAACTTGATATTTATCTCTTATGGAAACTTGACATTTATCTCTTATGTGAGGATAAAGATAAACCGCCATAGTTATCCTTCCTTTTCGGAGAATCGTGACGCGGACGCTTTTGGCCACGCTGGTCATTAAGCGCTTTTACGGTTTTTCGAAGGACAGTCTTTGAAGGTTTGGTGTTTCGAAGGAACCTCAATTCCTTGTTTAGTCGAGGAAGTGGCGTTCAGAGTAACCGTGATCATACCAAACTTGCGTAGATTGATCCGAACAAGCTGAGATGGGATCGAACCGGGCACGATAGGAACGAGACCGACGAGGGCCGTGGACCGTCGCCAGGCCGACCAGCGGCGGGTGCCGCCGGCGCCAGGCCAGCCAGCGTCCAGCGTGCCGCCGGCGCCAGGCCAGCCAGCGTCCAGCGTGCCGCCGGCGCCAGGCGAGTGCCGCCGGCGCCAGGCGAGTGCCGCCGGCGCCAGGCGAGTGCCGCCGGCGCCAGGCGAGTGCCGCCGGCGCCAGGCCAGCCAGCGTCCAGCGTGCCGCCGGCGCCAGGCGAGTGCCGCCGGCGCCAGGCGAGTGCCGCCGGCGCCAGGCGAGTGCCGCCGGCGCCAGGCGAGTGCCGCCGGCGCCAGGCGAGTGCCGCCGGCGCCAGGCCAGCCAGCGTCCAGCGTGCCGCCGGCGCCAGGCCAGCCAGCGTCCAGCGTGCCGCCGGCGCCAGGCCAGCCAGCGTCCAGCGTGCCGCCGGCGCCAGGCCAGCCAGCGTCCAGCGTGCCGCCGGCGCCAGGCCAGCCAGCGTCCAGCGTGCCGCCGGCGCCAGGCCAGCCAGCGTCCAGCGTGCCGCCGGCGCCAGGCGAGTGCCGCCGGCGCCAGGCGAGTGCCGCCGGCGCCAGGCCAGCCAGCGTCCAGCGTGCCGCCGGCGCCAGGCCAGCCAGCGTCCAGCGTGCCGCCGGCGCCAGGCGAGTGCCGCCGGCGCCAGGCCAGCCAGCGTCAGCGTGCCGCCGGCGCCAGGCGAGTGCCGCCGGCGCCAGGCCAGCCAGCGTCAGCGTGCCGCCGGCGCCAGGCGAGTGCCGCCGGCGCCAGGCGAGTGCCGCCGGCGCCAGGCGAGTGCCGCCGGCGCCAGGCGAGTGCCGCCGGCGCCAGGCGAGTGCCGCCGGCGCCAGGCCAGCCAGCGTCAGCGTGCCGCCGGCGCCAGGCCAGCCAGCGTCCAGCGTGCCGCCGGCGCCAGGCGAGTGCCGCCGGCGCCAGGCGGCCAGCGTCCAGCGTGCCGCCGGCGCCAGGCGAGTGCCGCCGGCGCCAGGCGAGTGCCGCCGGCGCCAGGCCAGCCAGCGTCCAGCGTGCGCCCGGCGCCAGGCCAGCCAGCGTCCAGCGTGCGCGGTGCCAGGCCAGCCAGCGTCCAGCGTGCCGCCGGCGCCAGGCGAGTGCCGCCGGCGCCAGGCGAGTGCCGCCGGCGCCAGGCCAGCCAGCGTCCAGCGTGCCGCCGGCGCCAGGCCAGCCAGCGTCCAGCGTGCGCCCGGCGCCAGGCCAGCCAGCGTCCAGCGTGCCGCCGGCGCCGAGCCAGCCAGCGTCCAGCGTGCCGCCGGCGCCAGGCGGCCAGCGTCCAGCGTGCCGCCGGCGCCAGGCGAGTGCCGCCGGCGCCAGGCCAGCCAGCGTCCAGCGTGCCGCCGGCGCCAGGCGAGTGCCGCCGGCGCCAGGCCAGCCAGCGTCAGCGTGCGCCCGGTGCCAGGCCGTCTTGCCGTCTGTGGGTTTGTTCGATTTTTCCCTCGTCAGTTGTTTGCGGGAAATCTTTTGAGTTTTGGGAGGGTCTCTAGTCGTAGATCTCGAGATAATTGTTTCCAACGAGATTCCGCGAGTATCGGGATTTTGAGATGGACTTAGATCTGCAGATTTTCCGTCGTCGAGGATGAGAGCAATGTGGCTCCGAGTTTTAGATATGTTAAAAGATGAATCTTTTAAACAATCGGGAAGGTTTTACGGAAGACTCATTGTAGATCTCGGACAATCCAGACATGGGTTTCAAGGGACCAAGATGCTGTCATTGCCCGAGATCATGAGACGATCGCATGGACAGGCGCCAGGAACCTCGCCGTTGGCGCCAGATGGGAGTGGACGAGCCTTCCGTGAGTTTTATCGAGCGACGACCCGTTTCTTGGATTTGATCGTTGCTTGGCTTTTCTTTCGAGGATTTTCGGGTGACGATTTCGTCATTGACCGATTTTGACCCCAACAGAGTTGTGCTTCATCAATGCTAATGGCACATGGTATAGGAAGGAGCCAAACTTCCAATACCAAAACAACTATCAGCCAAGACCTCACTACAACAATCACCAAGGAGGCTACCAAACAAATCAGTCATCTCAGCCTCAAGGAAGTTCTTCCCAAGCTCCAAGCTCAAATATGGAGTTCATGTTCAAGCAAATTTTAGAAGCTCAAGAGAAGAATGCTAGGAGCATTGGAGATGAGTGCAAGAATATCCATGCCAAGATTGATGGAACTTATTCTGATCTCAACAACAAGTACATGCAACTTGCCTCTCACCTCAAAGCTTTGGAGAGCCAAGTTGCCTCCATGTCTTCATCCTCCAAGAATCCAATGGGATCTCTACCAGGAAAACCAGAGAAGAACCCTAAGGAGACTTGCAATGTTATCCTCTCCACTTCTTCACGGATTGAGTTGAGTGATCATAAGAATGATGTTGACGAGATTGAGAGGCTAGTGCTTGGAAATCAGATTGAGAATGATAAGACTGGTTGTGGCCACAGCTGAAGCTAGAGTTGTGAAGAGAGCTGATAAGAAGGTTCAAGGAAAGATTCTGAAGATTGATGAGCCTACGGTTGAGACACAAGTTGAGAAGAGTGCTAACCTCAAGCTGAAAGAAGTGATGGAAGATGACAATGAGGTTGAGCTATCACCCTATGATAAGCTCCCTTTCCCTAAAAGGTTCCTCACCAAAGCTCAGAAAAAAGTGGTCTCCAAATTCAGAAAAGACCTAAGTGATATTGGAGTCAAGCTTCCAGAGATCACCAATATGCATGCTGCTCGTGTCCAAATGATGCTCATACAGGACATTCTCACCCACCAAGCTGAAGTGGCTGAGCTTTTGGACATCTCACTTCTGAAGATTGATCCACCAATCCCTCCCAAGTTCCTCCCTAAGCTTGAGTCTCAAGGTAAGTTCACCTTGTCTTGCTCTCTTGGTAAACTAACTATGGATGATGCTCTTGTTGATAGTGGTGCTAGTGTGAATTTCATCTCCTTGGATATGGTGAAGAGTCTTGGGATTGAAAGCATCGAACCAGATACTCCTCCTCTCACCTTTGGGGATTCTTCTTCTACAACCCCACTTGGCATAATCAAGGACTTCCCCTTGAAGATTGGATCCTGCACCATACCTATTGACCTCACTGTTTTGAAGATGGCATCTGAAGAGAGAGTCCCTTTGATCCTTGGCACTCCTTTCCTCACAACAGTTAGAGCCTGCATTGACTTTCCCAACAAGAAGGTCACCCTCATGCATGTCAACAAAGCTGTCTCCTATCCTCTCCAACCTCCAATGGAATCAGACTATTGTGGGACAATCACTTGTGATGCACAAGCTCTTGAGAAGCCCCAAGATGAAGAGGTTGTTGGTAAGAAAGAAGGTCTTGCTGGAGAGTCTTCAAAAGAGTTGTGTGATGAGCATTTGGAAAGTGCTAAAACAGAGGGGATGAGTGGAGTCTCAAAGGCCACTCATGGCAAGAAGAAGATGGTGAAAGAGCCTCATCCTCCACCTCTTGATTTTCTCCCACACACTCTCACTCTCCATCCAAAGAAGCTCAAGGATGGAGTCATTGAGTACAAGATCAAGCACAAGGGCAGATCCACACCATTCTCAAGTGCTAGAGCCATCATCACTCCTCAGCTCCAGGATGACCCAATCAAGCTTCAAGAGTTTCTCTCTCAGGTCCCCACCACCACTCTTGAAGGTGGGAAGGATCCTCCTTCTCACTAGTTCAAGAGAAAAGGTAGTCAAGCTAGTGACTCAAAACAAGCTCACTTGTTAGGAAGTCCCATGGTTATCCTTGTATATAGATTTGCAATTTCAAATTTCCTTTTAAGTTTTTAATAAAAGTGGTCAAGATTTTCAGGTTTAGCCAAGCACTAGAGGAGAGAAGAAAGGTGGTAAACCACCTAAGCCTTATGATTGCCATGTAGCAACCTCCTCTAGTGGCTATGAACCAAGCCAACTCCTAGTCCTAACACAAGCACCACGCCCAAATCTCCATATGTGGTATCACTCCAACCCTTCTTGTATATACATTTGCTTTTGTCTTGTTGGGGTATCTCTTTCCCTCTTACTCACACAGAGACTGTGTGATTTAAGTGTGGGGGAGGTACCGGATATTTGATCATGTTTGCTTTGTGATTTTGAGTCTCATGCATTGCATTGTACATTCATATTTGCATAGAAAATCCAAAAAAAAAATTTAAATTTTTGAATCATGTAGATTGCATCACCTGCATCCTTAAGATTGAGTCTAGAGCATATAGGTTGCATCTCATTTACATGTGGAGCATTGCCTTGTAAAGAACACTTGTTTGCACTGAATTTGGCACCCTAGTTAAACATATCAGGTAGCTTAAGCATATCTTGAAAAGCTTGCATGCTTTGAGCCTTGAAAACTCTTCTTGAAACTTGCTTGCTTGCTTGATATTGGCATTGTTCTTAAGACCAGCTCCATCCTGAACTTAGACTTGAATGAACTTAATCTCTCTTGCATATGGGCATTTGCATACTTAGTCATGGATCTCATTCACATTTGGGTTACCTTTTTCCATTGTACCACCCTTTGTTAACCCAAATGGCACTCCCTTACCCTTGAACCCTATCCTTTCTTTGAAGCCTACATTGATTTGCTTGAGTGAGGCCTCTTTTGATAGCTTGTCATGTGCAAAATCTTGAGAGTATTGGGAGCGACATGGATTTGTTCTCATCTCTTGCTAGCATAGGGTCATCATTTGAGCTAGCTTCTAGGATGGTGAGTGAAGTGTTTGTTACCTAATGGTTTACATTTTGGGTTTGGGATATGACAATGTTGAGATTGATGAACAAAGAAAGTTTTGAGAAAGAAAAACCCTAGGGACCTAGAAATGAAAAATGAAAAGCTCTTGATTCATGTTTTTGACCTTCCCCCTCATGTGTATATATAAAAAAAAGGAAAAGAAAAAAAAAAGAGGAAAAGAAAAAGAAAAAGAAAGATTCAATAAGATAGTGGGGAAGGAAAAACTTAAGAGTTAGAGCTTAGAAAGTGAATAGAGGTCCTTAGAGGTTGAATCTTGAGAAAGAAAATGTTCATTGGGTGAGTGATGTGAGTATGTTTTCATTTTAGGTTATGGGATGAATAAAAAGGGTGTAGATCTTGTAATCACTAGGGAATTGGGTAGAATGATGAGGATGGATCCATGTATGCATGAATTGCTCCTAGTCTTAGATAAATTTTGCATAATGATCAAGCTACTTGATTCTTGAGTGATTGCCACCTTGAAATGATGCATTGAACCTTCCTTTTCATCCATGTTAGACCATTTGATCACCTATCCAAATGATTGAGATCATGTGCCCATTTGTGAGACTTCACCTTGTGCGTGTGTGTGTGAATCAATGTGAGGGATAGTTAAAAGAACATGTTGGTTGATAGGCATTGCATCTTGTGTAGAGGCATAAGAGTAATTGATAGGCCTTGTGAAGCTAGAGCATAATAAGAGAGTTTTGCTCATGCTATTTGCTATGTTTCTTTAGGATGTCAAGTTGAATGCTATGAGTGTTTATTTTGGCTTTGCTCCCATCCATGCATCCATCTCCCTTGTGTTTGAAAAGTTTACTTGAGGACAAGCAAAGGTCTAGTGTGGGGGAGTTGATGTCTTGCATATTTACATGTTTTTAGTTATCATATCTTGTGCATTTTTACTCATTTAGATTAGGCATTAGGCATCTTTAGGCTCATTTTGCATTCATAAGTCTCTATCAGGTGTTGGAGTATACTTTGGAGATATTGGAGATGTTTGGGAGTTTTGTGATGAAAAAGAGGGGTTTAAAGATGAACATGGACGGAGGCCTTAGAAATATCTTCTGATGTTTGATGGAGATATGGCATTTTGAGTTAGCTTTCCAATGGAAGTGGTTTCAAGTCATTTGGAGCCATATTGGAGGAGTTATGATCAAAACACTGAGGGCATATCAGTTCCACCCGGGTGAGCATACCCGAGGTCGACCATCCAACCATGCCTGGAAGAGCTCAGGACGCGGCCAGGACGACCCGGGGACAAGGACCCGCATGTCCTGATGATGCTGGATGCAAAGAACGCACGCGGCCTGGAGACACCCGAGCAGAGACACCCGCACGGCTTGCTGGACGATGGAAGAGCAGGACACCCGGACGTCCCACCCGGCCGTTCCTGCCCGCACACTTGCTGGACGAGGGACGACCTGGACACACCCGGCTTCAACCACCCGACCTGCCACTCGCCCGCGTACAAGACAACCGACCATGCACACCCGACTGCTCCCACCCGCACGGCTGGACGGTCTGGACGAAGGAGAGCACCCGGCTGGTCACACCCGACCATGGACCAGCACAGCCTGACCCGGGTGGCCTAGCTTCTTCCTTTCTCCTTGTTTCTGATTGGTCGAAAATCACTTGGCACCAAGGACCTTTTGGATTTTTCCTTTATGTTTTAAGGGTTTTCCAAGCCCCATATAAATACTCTTGTATTCCCTTTGAGGGACAAAACTTCTTTTCTCTCAAAAACATAATAAGATCTTGAAGAAAGTTTGGATCTTTGATCCTTTTCTTCTCATTTCTTTTGTGTTTAATAGATTATCTTCTTCTCTAATCATGTTTAGCCTTGAATCATCATTGATTTTGAGGTTTTCCATGGCTATTAGTGAGTAGATCTATCTAGGGTTCATAGGCTTGGGAGACTAAGGGTGATTAAGTGTAGATCCAAGGTGCTTAGTGTCAGATCTATCCTTTCCTTTCATTGATTTGGTGTTCTTAAAGCTATATTTGGGTTGGCCTCTCAAACATAGAGTCATAGGCATTCATGCCAGAAAGGTGTTCTATGAAATGCCTGAACCAACTCATCTATGCTTTTAGCTTGCTTTGCCTAAGAGATTAGTTGTCAAAGAAGCTAGGATTGCTATTAGACTCATTCTTTATGCTTGCTTTGATCATTACAGCCAAATAGATTTGGTGTACTTGGGTGATCATTGCAAAAGAGCATCAATCTAGAGATAGAGCTTGCTTAGTTTTATTGTCTAGGCATAAGGAATTAGATTGATTGAAAAGTTGGCATCTTGGATTGAACCTTGATCACCCAAAGTCAATTCCCTTGTCCCAAGAACCCCCTTGCCTCATTGAGAAAGAAAGTTCACTCTTTTATTGCATTTTTAATATTGTCTTAGTTCATAATCATCTTCTTATCATGGTTGCACTTAGATTAAGCATAGGCTTGCATTCCCTTTGCATTAGAATCTCTTAGAATTGGATTGACATCTTGTATATTGCAACATTTGATTGGACCCTTGAAAAGTTCTATCATCAGTATGTCCGGCCGGGCGGGTACTCGACTCCACGTCTATCAAGCCGCATCGTTTCTCTCGTCTAGGCCTCATCCAGACGCGTGGGTAAGGCATCCTGTGTGGTCTCACCCGCGTCCTCTCCATCTCTTGACCAGACTGCTCGGCCGTGCGGGTAGAGGAACCCTTGGCCTTCTCCCCGGGTCAGGCTCGTCCAACTTCAAGGGATGGCTTGTCTCGGTTTGGCCAAACATCATTCTTCACTTTTTTTTTGGGTCAAAATGCCTCAAAACACTTCCTTTTACTCCATGGAACACTCCAGCACCTGATAGAGACTTATGAATGCAAAATGGATCCTAAAGATGTCTAAACCTTAATCTACAAGATAAAAATGCATAAAATGGATAGCTAAAAAAAATGAAAATATGCAAGAGATCACCTCCCCCACACTAGTCCTTTACTTGTCCACAAGTAAACTTTCAAGAACTATGGAGGAGAGGTTTGAAGGAGAGGACTCATAACCAAGAAAAGCTCTTCTTAGTTCTCAACCTAATAACCTTGCATAATCATACCAAATAGCAAGAACAAACACTTTATCTAACCCTAACTTCTCTAGGCCTATCTTAACTCCTTTGATCTCTACACTGAACATCATGAATCCACAAACTCAAATCAGCCGACTCTCACATTCATTAAGCAAAATACTAAGTGAATTCTTGCAAATGGTCAAATGGTCCAAATCATTTTGTTTGGTAAGAAAAGGCTTTAGTGGAAAGTTAGTCAAAAGGTTGAAGATGTTATTTCAAGGTGGTTTACTCTCAAAACAAAGTAGCCTTTACATTGCACATAATATATCTAAGAAAGGTGTTGGACCCAAAAACCGAGATTTAATGAATGGGCCGAGGCCCATCAATATCAACGATGCAATTCGGGGTAAAGAGATCGAAGAAAGGTCCCTTAAGCCCGGAACAGTAGGAAGATTAGATGGAGTAAAAGGCGAACCAAGAAGTTAATAGAGATTTGGTCTCAGCGACTTCGCAGGAGGAGAAACATACTCCGGAGATCGAGGAGGAAGTTGGACGAGATCGCGGAATCAAAGAACATAAGAGAAGAGCTAAGCTGAGGAGAAAGACACACGAAAATACCCTGAGAGAGAGAACTTGCAATAGATCGATCTCCTTTAGCTCGCTTTCTACTTGAGAATCCTTTCAATTTCGTTTTGTAATCTCGATCTCATTTCCTTATTGTATTCTACTTACACAAATCAATAAAAGTCAATTGTTATCAACCGGAATCTGTTTAAATCGTTGTGTTCTAAGGAAGTCTGTGCCCACATCCTTTTTTCTCCCTAGTTTAACATCTCAAACACTACAAAATACTTAGTGTAGATTTTAGGATCTACATTTTGGCGCCGACTGTGGGAAGAAAAACGATAAAAATCTTTGCTAAGAATCCGATCTAAGGTTCCTAAGCATGATAATGGACTCTACCGAGAATCAACCACCATACAAAGGAAGCAATGTCAAGCTTTCCCGATCAAAGAAAACGACGTCGCTGGGGAAACCCGCGAACGTTAGTCTACCGACCAAAAGAAGGGGGAACGATCAGATCGAAGACGAGGCTTTTGCTAAGAAGCAGCTGAACGCTTCAAATTTGATGACGAGCCGACCAAATCATTAGGCCGGCGAATCAAGACACGAAGCTCGCGTCCATCATAAGATAGCCTTTTACGGGAACGAAACCGCCAAACTAGACACGCCACATGACGACACCTTGGTCATCGCGTTAAATCTAGGAGGAACCACTTTCTCTAGAATCCTTATCGCCACCGGGGAAGCAACAAACATCCTTTCGCAAGAAGCTTTCAAATCAATCAAACATCCACCCCCCTGAACGCTTTTGAGAACATATCCCTCGCAAGCCTCGGCGGCAGCACGATACAATCGCTCGGAACTACTTTGATGAAGGTCGAAGTCGGCGATCATGATCTGGAGACATACATCAGTTCGTCGTTCTCCTCTTGGGAGATGGAGCCAAACAACCATCACGCGGGTCAGCTCGTCGGTGAGCTCAACCACGACGTGGGTGTACTCGTCCAGCGAGCTCAACCATCACGCGGGTCAGCTCGCCGGCGAGCTCAACCACGGCGTGGGTGTACTCGCCCGGCGAGCTCAACCACGACGTGGGTATACTCGCCCGGCGAGCTCAACCATCACGCGGGTCAGCTCGCTGGCGAGCTCAACCACGACGTGGGTGTACTCACCCGGCGAGCTCAACCATCACGCGGGTCAGCTCGCCGGCGAGCTCAACCATCACGCGGGTCAGCTCGCCGGCGAGCTCAACCACGGCGTGGGTGTACTCGCCCGGTGAGCTCAACGACAGCGTGGGTCAGCTCGCCCGCGAGCTCGGCCGTCACGCGAGTCGGCTTGCCCGACGAGCTCGACCTGGTCCCGGCCTGTCCGATTTACTTCGACTCCCGTATCTTCCGTATAGCTGTGATATCCGACCTTTGGGACCACATACTTCTCGTTTCGTTTCGATTAAAGTTATTCTCGAAGTTTTATGACTAAAACCGAGAAATCGTATAAACGCCAAAAGGCCTAAGAACTGTCCGCAAGGATCTAAATTGGTCTAGAAGCCCATCTACGCTCTCAGAAGGGATTCGAGCCCATAAAAGTTATGAACGGTTTGTCCTAACTCGCGGAAATACGATAAATGCTAAGTTTCCAAAGATAAAGGTCAAGACTCGAAGATAACTATCAAGGTCAACGAAAAATGGAATATTCCTAAAAGAGATAAACTTGGGCCCGAATGCAAAGGAATAGATGGGCCACCGACTTAGAGAGACTATATAAGGAGAGCAGGAGCAGAAGAAAAAGGGGGATCCGAGATTTGAGACCAAGAGAACTCCCGTTAGCATAGAGAACTTAGAATTTAGGCTGTTAGACTAGCAAGGCAGGACCTAGAACGTCTGGCCGCCTCATGTTCTATTTTTATCTTGTTTCGCAGATCTCTGTTCCTCTCGGAAGGATCGGACAATTCTTTTACTCTAGAGCTCAGCACTTAGAAACCCTAGCCATTATTCTCTACATGCCTGTGTCTATGACCCACGCTCGTACTAGACGAACTCGCCCAGGCGGTTTGATCTCTTGTTCAATTCTTTCTAACTGAACTATGTCCGACTTGATCCTCGAAAGGGGTACGTAGGCAGCCTTTCTTAAGGTCCAGTCCCAACTCTTAACAAACCCTTTTCCGCATTTATTTGGTCCCTTGTCTTTGGATCTCGCAGAGAATCCGAACTTCAAGGAAAGTAGGGTTTTCATTGCTTTCCTTCATTATTATTCATTAAAATCGACGGTGTGAATTTCGGTTTCCACAGTTTGGCGCTAGAGAGAGGGGGGGGGGATGGATTACTCTTACTCTCACGGCCGCAAAACGCTTGATCAAAGCGATGTTTGGAAATATGAAAGACGAAGTCGCAGGTCGCATTAATGTTGGTTAAACGATTTCAGCAGGGACTGCTCCTCTGGCCAACGCTTGGGCAAACGCCGCAGTGCTCGAGAAAATCGAAAACCTAGTCACGGCTTTCCGCCACAGGAAGAGCACGGAAACGAGCTCGCAATTTCTTTATCTAAACAGAAAGGGCAACGATAAAATCTGTCAAACCCCAAAAAATTTGTCTAGTTATCGAGGTAAAGAAATCTCAACGAGAAATTGTCATACCAAAAAATGTTTTTGCGAGAACTTTTCGGAAAAATAAAACTTGTTCTCTTCGAAACAATGGGGAAACCGTAGATTACTCGTGAAAAAGAAGCATGACAAATCGGGTCATCAATTCCCCACTGCCGTACTTCTTTTGGACAGTTCTCGGGAAAACGAACGACGAGACGGAAAAAGTGCTTACCAATACTTCCCAATCGTCCGAACCATCCCAAGGAAGCACAAAGCTCCGACTGTCCCGACAGCTTACCACACAGCGAGCTCAGCCCTTCTCGACCAACTCGCCATACGGCCAACTCGGTCCTTCTCGCCCATAAAATCACTCGAAACCTAATACGGTTAAAGAAGACTAAACAAAGCCAAAACGAGAGGTCGTATCCCTCAATGCTAAGACATCTTCCGAAACCTAGAATTTCATAACCCAGCGCGAACTCTCGATTTTTCCACTAAGCTTACTTCGGAGAAACTATTCAAAACTCCTTCGGATCAATCCTACGGAAACGTGAAAATTTCTGATGAAGTTTAGTCACAAAAATTACAGCTCACCGCAGAGAGAGTTTCTGATATTAAAATTTGATAAAATTTTACGGAACCCCTTTCGAAAATAATACTCGACCGTATTTCACGAGACAGCTTTTGTACAGTTAAACTCGACAACATTTTACGAAACAGCTTCCGTAAAATTAACTCGACAACAGTTTGCAGAATAACTCTCGTAAAATAAAAGTTCGACAACGTTTTAAGAAACAACTTCCGTAAGATCAAACTCGGCAATATTTTTCGAAACATCATTCGAAAATTTAAACAAGATCATATGAAACAATAGGGTCTGGGACATGAACAGTTCGATCATAGCTTGACGAACTAAACCAAATGACATCTTGTCCATTGCTTCCTCTTTCCTAAACGCCCCTCTTGGCCTGCTTCTCCTCCTTTTGTTTCAACGATTTCGTAAAATTCCTTCGGAAAACCGGAAGTACGAAGAAACGAGGACATGAACTTGGACGTTGATGTCTCTTCCTCATTCTGATATTGTCGTCAGAATTTTGTCGAAAACCAATTTGTATAAAATTCAGTATCAGGATTTTCGAAATCCCTTGACATTGAATCGAAAGTGGCCATTCCGAAACGCCTAACAAACTCTCGATAAATTACTAACTTGTCAGAAGACAAGAGGAGACGAAGATGGAAGAAGAGGCAATCTCGAATAATCGATGAGACTAAGGGAACCTAGAACCTAGGTGGATAGTCTAGCAAGCTAAGTCTTAGGCAATTTTTCCAGTATTGTTCTATTGTTCCTTGACTGTCCTGGCAGAACATGCAAACCGATCTAATCTCTCGAAAAACCGAGAAATGATCGCAACGCATCTTAAGCAATTTTCATGCAACCAAAGGAGTATACGAACCATTCATCTTATAACTGAAGCCTAAAGTGGAAAATCATTTTTAACAGCCATCAGCCGTAACTCGAAAAACTCCGCTATGCTTGGCCTGTCAATCTCGACGAATGATATTCGGCCCTCGGCCAACTATGCCTTTCCATAAAGCCCGAACCTGAATTCGGCATCCCCTTAAAAGACAATCGTAAACTAACATGACCTTAATGTTAACACAAAAGGGTCATGGTCTAATCCTTTACCAACAACTTCCTTGGCTATACGGCTGAACACAACCTTCATGCCACGCCCAAATAATTGAGCGACCACTGCTCCAGTTCCTTAACGGCTAAAATGACAATCCACGATTTGTCATAGAACGCTACGTGACTATTACGCAAGCAGTTTGTCGTATAATCCAGAATCAGAAATCATACGATAAATTCTTCATAACAAAACTCAGTCCTAACAACCATATGGTTAACAGAAGATTTATACTTATCATCAATCGATTAAGTTCTATACCCCCGTAAACACGGCATGAAAAGAAACACTCGTGAAAAAGCTCCAAGAGTTATACGAGTCATCCTTAAAAATATACAAAACAAATCCCGGAAGGCCAACAATTCACGAAGCACAGTGAAGGTAGACGCTTCTCCCTGGGTCAAATTTATGCGACCCCTCGGTCATAATTCCTCGATCAAAAATCAAAAAAAAAAATTTCTGCATCCAAACTGAAACAACAGTTTCCGGCTGCGAACATTCGCAAAACATCTCCAAGCCCGCGAACATTTCAACCACGAAATGCGGCACAAGGAAAACTCAACCTTCAGCACTGCGTAGACGCCGCTAACGCCAAGGACATTCTTTTCCTCAAAACATTCCAGACGAAATTCTCGTCTCAGGAACTCAAAACATACAAACACGCCTCTAAACGGTAATATGCCTCTAAAATGGTATCAGTTCGTTGTTGCTGATCACAACAAACGAACTCTAACGTCCTAAACAGACATTAGCCGCCCTCGAAAGGATAGGCTCTCTTACATCCGACAAGGATAACATAGCGCGCTATACAAGAAATCTGAAATTTTGGTTAGCGCCTCCAAACGGTCTTTGGAAGTAGCTCGATTCGTGCCAAGACAAGTCATATAAGCCGATAACAATTAGCGGACTTTAAATTGGTACGAATCAGGTTAAAATCGCAAACAGGCAAAACAAAAGCCGACTTGTCATCGCAAAGCCTTATTCCGAGAGTAAACCTAGGTCTTGCCCTACCAAGCCATGCTGGATCTTGACATCTCAAGGCATAGTATCAACACCCCGATACAAGATCCCAAAATTTGTCTGTTAATTTATATTTGTACGTTTATGAGTCTCCGCAAACCAAAAGAGTTCGGGAATTCTCATCTTACACAACGACAGGTATGGTGATCATCTGAGAGACAGGAATGAGATGACAACTCACACCCTGTCCCTCTAACTTCAAAAAACGGAAGTTCTCTCAATTTATGAAAACCACGATTTTATGAATTTGAGCAAAATATTTTTAAAAGCCCTAAAAAGCGCAGGGATTCAAAGACACCAACGGCCAGTCCCGAAACATACAAACAGCTGCCTTTTAAACAGGCCAAAATACTATGAAACTCCTCGAACGGATCATAAACATAGGTAATCTTCGGAGCACCGCCTTCATCCTCAACCTCATCAGAACCTGGAACCATGTCATCATCCTTTGCTCCAACTTAACCCCTCTTAGTCCCACCTTCCTCGCCCTCTCCGACCACTGGATCTCGTCCCTCGGGTTCTCCCAAACACGGCGTAAGGGTTGCACTCGGACTGGAGCTGAGAGATGACCGAGTCAAAGTCTCCCTCGAAAATTTCGAGCTCCCCTTTGCTAGATTGTAGCCGAGCCTCTTCGGAGTCTAAAGTTGGAGCCCTTTCGCCTTTAAGCAGTCAGATCTCGCTCAGGCTTCCCTCAACGTTTGCTAGGGCCAAGTCTCTCTCGTGAACCAACAAGAGTGAACCAAACATAGCAGCCATCCTCGTTAGACGAGCGCGGAAGTCATCGCTCGAGACGACGGCCTCGGACTCTTCTCGTTTATGAATTTCGCGCTGGAGACGATGAACTTCGGAGACCTTCTTCTTTTTCTCCTTCTTCAAATTGAAAAAAGCACTCGCCGACTTCCCAAGATCCCGCTCCAAATCGCTGACCTGAGCTTCCTGTGGGAACCGGAATTCACACCGTCGATTTTAATGAATAATAATGGAGGAAAGCAACGAAAACCCTACTTTCCTTGAGGTCCGGATTCTCTACGAGAGCCAACGACAAGTGACCAAATAAATGCGGAAAAGGTTTTGTTAAGATTTGGGACTGGACCTTAAGAAAGGCTGCCTACGTACCCCTTTCGAGGATCAAGTCGGACGTAGTTCAGTTAGAAAGAATTGAACAAGAGATCGAACCGTCTGGGCGGGTTCGCCTAGTATGAGCAAGGGTTATAGAAACAGGCATGTCGAGAATGATGCCTAGGGTTTCTAAGTTCCGAGCTCTAGAGTAAAAGAATTGTCCGATCCTACCATGAGGAGCGGAGATTTGCGAGCAGGAGGCGGCTAGACGTTCTAGGGCCTGCCTTGCTAGTCTAACCGTCTAAATTCTAAGTTCTATCAGCTAACAGGAGCTCTCTAGGTCTCCAAACTCGGATTTTCGGATCCCCTTCTCTGCTCCAGCCCTCCTTACATAGTCGCTTTAGGTCGGTGGCCCGTTTAACCTTTCGCCTTTGGGCCCAAGTTTATCTCTTTTGGAAATATTCCATTTTCCGTCGATCTTCGTAGTTATCCTCGAGCATTGACATTTATCAACAGAAACATACCATTTATCGTACTTCCGCGAGTTAGGATAAATCGTCATAGCTCTTATTGGGCTTTGATAGAACCCGGTTCGAGCACCGACCTGCTTGGATCATGGATACGGCCCATGGTGGCGTTCTTGTCAACCATCTCGACCTAACCAAGGTTTTCTCATCAGATTATGCCAATTACCTTATCATCTATGCAATCTTAGATGAGCTAAGGTCAGCTGATGACATTGAGGACAAGCTGAAACCAGCTGAAGTGCGTGTAGTTGAACTGAATCGGGCTGACACTTACATGGGCGAGCTGGTCGAGCTGAATCAAAGTGACACTTACCTAGCTGAGCTGGATGAGCTGAATACTCAAGTGAGCTGGACTTACACTATCCTGGACGAGCTTAGCTGGACAGACACTCATCTGGACGAGCTGAGCAAGATGGTTCGATCTTCCGAGTTGGTTCGACCACCCGAGAAGCTGGAAATGGCTAACCTTCTTTCTGATGAACGAACGACCAATTCAAGCATGCCAAAGGTGATTTTTCATGTTTTAAATGTCCAAGAAAGCCTTGGACTTGAAATTTTTCCAGAAGATTCAAAAACAGGCTTGTTTGGGCCAAATGGAGAAATCGATAAAAATTGGCTAAAGGAAAATGATGGATTTCGACCAGGCCTTAAAGAGACATGTCTTGGCCCATTTCAGGAGTATATTCTTCACTTTTTCAAGTCAAGGTCGTGGCTATATCAAGAGGCAGTCCAAGTTTCAGTCAAAGACTTTATTTAGTCAAGTCTTTGTTTTTATTTTCTATGTCTTGTTTTTAGCACATTCTTTCTTGGATTATTACAACTTGTAATCCTATAAATAAGGCCTTAGAGCCACGAAATAAATAGATTGTTTTCCCCTTTTTATGAGTTTATCTCTATGTTCTTTGTTTAGAACACTTCTTAGTTTCTTGGTGAGGTTATCTCCAAGTTTCGAACCTTCTTTTGTTGGACCGGTGCGTCACATCCGGCAACGATCGAAGTCTGGTAGTATCATTGGGCCTTCCGCAACCTTTTGTGTCACCTCTCGATCCATCAGTTCTCAATCCTTCCGGATCTGAGTCCATATCATCCATACCGAAAGAGTGATCCTTAAATTGGTTATATCAAGTGGTATCAGAGCCACTCTTCCGGTAACTCTATTATCATTCCATCTTCTTATCTTCCATATTTTCTTCTTCTTCTTCTTCTTCTTCTTCTTCTTCTTCTTCTTCTTCTTCTTTCTATCTTGAATCTGGGCCACCTTCTTACCTAGGCCATATTAAAAAAAAAAAAAAAGAAGAGAAAAAAAAAAGAGAAAAAAAAAATGATTTGAATTTTGGCTAGGTGGTGGAAGAGAAATCTTGCTGGCTGAAGAGAAATCCAGCCTTGGGGTGGTTAAAACGGATTCCACAAAAGTTATCTTTTCTTTCTATCTATTTCTTGACATCGTTGCTTGGAGGATTTCATTGGGTTACTTGATTTGTTCTCTTAGAACTTTGAGAGAAAGCTTGTGAGTGACCATCCAAATTCCGAGAGAAACACTTGAGTGGGTGAGATCAAACACTTGAGAGAGTGAGGATTTTTATCTACTAACTTTTGTGTTGAGATTTTCAGGTTATGATGTTTGTTCTTCAAAAGAGAAGTAGCAAGGAGAAGCCCCCACGGCATTCTATCTCTCAAACTCCATTTAAATATCCTTTGAATAATTTTGATGAGTTTGTTAATGTGCAGGAAAAGCCAAACCGAAGGTGCAAAGAGCAAATCAAAACGACCAGAGATGTGACTAATCCAAAGAGGCGATTGCTTCAGTTTGATGTCCAAGAATTTTGTGATAACTTTGTAAAGGGAGTGGACAAAGCTCTCAAGGACGTCAACAAGATCCACAAGAAGAGCACATCCACACGTGCCCTAGTAGCTGAGCCATCCTTTTTCATCAGCAAGAAAACCCAAGGTGAATCTGAGAACCATTTTGAAGAACTTAAAGATTTTTCAGATTCTTTACCCATTTTTGATGAATCTGATGAAGAGGCAATTAAAAGCTTGTTGATTTGTGAAAAAGATATTGATCTTCCTTCTCATGAACCTGAGTTTCTAATTGACAATGACCAGGCTATTGTAGAACTCACCGTTTTGCAACCGGAGCATCCGAGTAGTCTTGTTTTGTATCCACAGGTTTTTGAGGAAGAGCCACTGGACTATCCACATCAAGGGCCACGTCTTGACACTTGGATGTCGTTGGATGAAGTTCCAGATCCTATCTTTGATGAGGAGGACGAACCTGGTCCAGTTTTCGATGAAGAAGCAACAAACATGACATCCATCGTCATGGAGAGCCATCTTGGCTTTGATCCCGGCACAATTCCTGCCCCTTTGTCTCCTGATCTTCAAAAGTACAGTGAGAACTATGATTTGTTTAATTCTCTGCCTGACA
Source organism: Brassica carinata (assembly GCA_016771965.1). Classification (NCBI taxonomy): domain Eukaryota; kingdom Viridiplantae; phylum Streptophyta; class Magnoliopsida; order Brassicales; family Brassicaceae; genus Brassica; species Brassica carinata. Next base: position 10,743,467 of record CM028694.1, read on the forward strand.
TGTTTGTCAAGATCAGTAGTCATGATATAACTCGTTTTGGTCTTGAAAAGATGAAAGAATTTTGTGTTTCAAATTCTGTTGTTGATAACATGATTAATTCTTTTCAAATCTTAAAACCTGATGAACTTCTTGATCATAAACGTTTTCAAAATAATAAAGGCATCAACTCTGGAATTATTTTGAGCTTTGATCAGTTCTTGGAACATAACAAAGATTTTCATTGTCTTGAAAAGTCACTTAAGCTTGATTTGAAACAAACAGATTTTTGTGCTACAAAATCTTTTGATTCATTTGTTTTCAAAGAAAATAGCTTTGTTCTGAACTCTTCTAGAAATGCACTGAACACTGATCATTTGTTGTCATCTTCTTATGCCTTGGACGGAATTTTGATTAAGAAGTTGCTGGAACAGAATTCACTTGAAACTGAAACTGGTTTTTGTGAACTTGAATTTTGTGGTACTGTTTTGCAGCCTGATCTCTTGTGTTTTGAAACTGATAAAACATGGAATTTTCAGAGATCATCTTTTGATAATTGTGTTGTTTTGAGTGTTGATGATATATTGGTGAACAACACATTCTTTGAGAAACATCTTGAGTCCTTGACATTTGATTCTCAATCTGAACTTAAGCTTGTGTGCTCAGATGTTGAGCATGATATGCACTTATTGAGAATGAATAATATTGCTGCATATTTTGATAAAAATTTGGTCTTTAATGTCTACTTTGATTTGCATCTTGACAGGCCGAAATATGTGCTACTTGTTCTTGGAAAAGAAATCTTGATTTTTGATGTGAACAAGTATTTGTCTTGCACATTTGATCCTGGTCTTTTAGTGTTTGTTTTGAGTATCCAGGAAAGACAGGTTCAGCCTATCAGGAATGAAAGCATTGACCGTGCCCAACATGAGTTTTGGAGAAGCTTTGTTGAAACCGGCTACCTTGGAGATGCCAGCGACAGAGGTTCACTTCAAGAAGGATATCTAGGCCACCAGAAGGTCTTTTGTCTTGAATCCAATTTTTCTGGAAAGACAACTCAACAAGGATTTACTGAGGCCTGGAATCGCATGAAAAGCTTCACGGATGAAGAAGTTATGAATTTTTCAAATCAGAGGTTCTTCAGTCCGTCTATCCGCGAGTACCAGATTTCTAAAGGAGATTTAGGCCCAAGAAAGAAGCGTCCTGAGCCAAAACCGATCCTCCATGAACCAAAGGTGTTTCCTCAGTCATTCTACTGTCTAAACCAAAAGCACTGTAAGGAACATGAGTTGATTGTATCTACTCTTCATGAAAATATTTTGAAACCGAGAATTTCAAAGAGAAAACATATTCTTACTTGGTTGAAAAACGTTTTGCTCAAACCTTTTCATGAATTGTTTTCATTGAGCTGTGCTTTGAAAGAGATTTGGTGTAGGAACAAGCATGAACCAAAATTTCTTAGGCCAAAAATCATTTTGATTTCGTTCATGAAGAAATTTTTTTAAATTTGGCATTGTCTCTTGCTTTTCCTATCAGTTTGACACCTTGGCCAAATTTTGAACTTGATAAACCAATTTTTGGCGATCAGTTTAATTGCTTGATGTTTTCCCACGTGCTTGATGATTATCCTAGGAGCTTTGATCATGTTTTTGATGTCTTAAGAATAGAGAAACCCTTTGATTATTTCTTTCGCAGATTTGATGTGGTTTCTCTAGTTGTTTTGAGTAAACAGGATCAGCATGATCATTTCTCAAGAAGAGAAAGCACTGATGGACGCCAAAGGACTTGGAATTACATGATGGAAACAACGTCAAAACTCCAAGGAAGTTTCTATCCAAAATTCTTCTTCATTGAGTTTTACATGATTTTAAAATTCTTTTTGTCTGATTCATTTTCTTTTGATTCAGAAAAATGGATTTGAGGACAAATCCTTTTGAAGAGGGAGAGAATGATAGAAACCGGTTCGAGCACCGACCTGCTTGGATCATGGATACGGCCCAGGGTGGCGTTCTTGTCAACCATCTCGACCTAACCGAGGTTTTCTCATCAGATTATGCCAATTACCTTATCATCTATGCAATCTTGGACGAGCTAAGGTCAGCTGATGACATTGAGGACAAGCTGAAACCAGCTGAAGTGCGTGTAGTTGAACTGAATCGGGCTGACACTTACATGGGCGAGCTGGTCGAGCTGAATCAAAGTGACACTTACCTAGCTGAGCTGGATGATCTGAATACTCAAGTGACCTGGACTTACACTATCCTGGACGAGCTTAGCTGGACAGACACTCATCTGGACGAGCTGAGCAAGATGGTTCGATCTTCCGAGTTGGTTCGACCACCCGAGAAGCTGGAAATGGCTAACCTTCTTTCTGATGAACCAACGACCAATTCAAGCATGCCAAAGGTGATTTTTCATGTTTTAAATGTCCAAGAAAGCCTTGGACTTGAAAGTTTTCCAGAAGATTCAAAAGCAGGCTTGTTTGGGCCAAATGGAGAAATCGATAAAAATTGGCTAAAGGAAAATGATGGATTTCGACCAGGCCTTAAAGAGACATGTCTTGGCCCATTTCAGGAGTATATTCTTCACTTTTTCAAGTCAAGGTCGTGGCTATATCAAGAGGCAGTCCAAGTTTCTGTCAAAGACTTTATTCAGTCAAGTCTTTGTTTTTATTTTCTATGTCTTGTTTTTAGCACATTCTTTCTTGGATTACTACAACTTGTAATCCTATAAATAAGGCCTTAGAGCCACGAAATAAATAGATTGTTTTCCCCTTTTTATGAGTTTATCTTTATGTTCTTTGTTTAGAACACTTCTTAGTTTCTTGGTGAGGTTATCTCCAAGTTTCGAACCTTCTTTTGTTGGACCGGTGCGTCACATCCGGCAACGATCGAAGTCTGGTAGTATCATTGGGCCTTCCGCAACCCTTTGTGTCACCTCTCGATCCATCAGTTCTCAATCCTTCCGGATCTGAGTCCATATAATCCATACCGAAAGAGTGATCCTTATTTTGGTTCTATCAGGCTTGGGTCTCCAAAATCGTAAGTGAGCCCGTGGACAAGCTTCAAGCCCTTGAACGTTCGTACGATTTCTCGGAAAGATTATCTTTTTCGCAAAATAAATCGTATAGCCTAAGGAATCGATGTTTGAGTTGATCGTCCTTGTTTTAGAAGATACACTTTGCGGAAGAACCAAACTTTCTAGCTCTAGTTGTAAAACTTCGAGGATAAATCCAATCGAGTTGAACCGAGGAACGTTAGGTCCATAGCTAAGGTGCTACGACTTCACGGAAGTGACGAGGTGTGATCTAAATCGGACGATCTGGGAATAGACTATATGCGCAGGCGCCCGGGCCAGCATCGGCGAAGCCGGCGCCGCACCGGGCCAGCACGGCGAAGCCGGGCGCCGCACCGGGCCAGCACGGCGAAGCCGGGCGCCGCACCGGGCCAGCACGGCGAAGCCGGCGCCTGGTGCCCGGGCCAGCACGGCGAAGCCGGCGCCCGCACCGGGCCAGCACGGCGAAGCCGGAGCCCGCACCGGGCCAGCACGGCGAAGCCGGCGCCGCACCGGGCCAGCACGGCGAAGCCGGGCGCCGCACCGGGCCAGCACGGACGACCGGAGCCAGCACGGGCGAGCCGGCGCCCAGGACCAGCACGGAAGAGCCGGAGCCAGCACGGGCGAGCCGGCGCTGGGCGCCCAGGACTTTGGTCGCGCCCGTTCTGAAGATCTCGGCGAGGGCTTCGATTTGATATCTTGATCGCTTTCTTGTTCATCACGGTTTGAGAGAACGACCTCTTTGAAGTTCCGAGGCAGATTCTTTAGGGTTTTTGTGGTGATCGAATCTTGACGCCCTTGGGCGAGCGGACCTTGATTGGGTTGATCCGCCTTTTTTCGTACCGATCTTTCCGGGGACTCTCGTACGCGCACGCCAGTCGTCTTCCGATCTTACTTTCAAGAAGTGTTTCAAGAAGCACCCATAAGTAAAAAATAATCTTAGCTGTTGACTTCGAGATTACCTTTTTCGACCCCAAGAGAGAGTGGATATTCTAATTTGAGAAAATTTCGTATGACTTCTTTTCAAATCATACGAAACTTTCTTGTTTCGAGAAATACTTTCCAGAGACTTTCAGCCGTTGATTCTGTCGTGACCGATTTTGACCCCAACAGTTAGCCCCCCAACTCGTTAGAACCTTCGCGATGTTCTTGCGAGCGGTAAGACATGTCAGGTAATATAGGCGGAATTAATGGTTGAAAGGCTCCGTTGAAAGTGGTAAGATTGGGGCTGCGCCTTTCAAAGGCTGCCTACGTACCCATGTCGAAGGGATCAAGCCTTTCGTAGTTTGTTTTGGAGTTTAAGACCCTTGTGATCTGTTTTCCAGCGAGACTTATATGGTCTGGTTATGTGTCGTGCAGAGACTTTAGAGCATGATGCTGTTGATGATATTTCGTTTTGTTCTGGCCGTTGTGAGGCCATGATGTATTTTTCGGGACTGGCCGTTGGTGGCTCTGAATCCCTGCCCGTTTTAGGGCCTGTTAAAATAATTTGCCCAAATTTATAAAATCGTGGCTTTTATAAATTTGAAAGAACTTCTGTTTATCGAAGTTAGAGGGACAGGGTGTGAGTTGTCGTCTCATTCCTGCCTCTCAGATGATCACCATATCCATCGATTGTACAAAGCGAGATTTTTCGCGGTTTACTGATTTACGCGAAGGTTCGTGAAACGAATAGAAATAAGCGAAGAGACAAGTTTTGGGATCTCGTATCGGGTACTGATACTATATCTATGAGATGTCAAGATCCAGCGTGGCTGGGTTTAGGGCAAGACCTAGGTTTACTCTCGGACTGAGGCTTTGCAATGAGAAGTCGGCTTTCATTTTGCCTGTTTGCGATTTTAACCTGACTCGTACCTTTTTAAAATCCGCGAATTATTATCGGCTTATATGATTTGTCTGGGTGCGAATCGAGCTACCTCCGTTTGGAAGAGCTAAACGAAATTTCGGTTTTCTTGTATAGCGCGCTATGTTATCCATGTCGGATGTAAGAGAGCCTACCCTTTTAAAGGCGGCTATTGTCTGTTTAGGACGTTAGAGTTCGTTTGTTGTGATCAGCAACAACGACATGATACCATTTTGAAGGTGTGTTACAGTTTAGAGTTCCTGAGACGAGAATTTCGTCTGGAACGTTTTGAGGAAAAAATATCCTTCGAGCGTTAGCGACGTCTCGCAGTGCCGAAGGTTGAGTTTTCCTTGTGCCGCACTTCGCCTTTGAAATGTTCGCGGGCTTGGAGATGTTTTGCGAATTTTCGCAGCCAAATTGTCTCAGTTTTGGCGCTGAATTGTTCGATTTTTGATAGAGGAATTAACCGAAGGGTCGCGTAAATTTGTTCCTGGGAAGGAGCGTCTTTCTCCACTGTGCTTTGTGAAGTGTTGGCCTCCCGAGGGATTTATTTTGTGTGTTTTTAAGAATGACTCGTATAACTCTTGGAGCCTTGTCACGAGTGTTTCTTTTCATGCTGTGTTTACGGGGCGTATATAACTTAATCGATTGACGATAAGTTTAAATCTTCCGTTAACCATATGGTTGTTAGGACTGAGTTTTGGTATGAAGAGTTTATCGTAGGATTTTCCGATTTGGGTTATACGACAAATTGCTTGCGTAATAGTCACTTGGCGTTCTATGAACAAATCGTGGATTGTTGTTTTAGCCGTTAAGAGATTGGAGCAGTGGCCGCTCAGTAGTTTTGGATTGGCATGGAGGCTAGATTCAGCCGTATCGCCAAGGAAGTTGTTGGTAAACGATCAGACCATGACCCTTATTAAGGTCATGTTAGTTTACGATTGTCCTTAATGGGGATGCCGAATTCAGGTCCGGGCTTTACGGAAGGGCTTAGTCGGCCGAGGGCCAAATAGCGTTTGCCGAGATAGACATGCCAAGCATAGCGGAGTTTTCTGAGTTATGGCTGATGGCTTTTAGAAACGGTCTTCCACTTTAGGTCTCAGTTATACGATGAATGGTTCGTAAATTTTTTTTTTTTTTTGGTTGCATGAAAATCGTTTCATTTTATCCGGGGGGACAAAGTTTAAGGGATCAACGCAGGACACGTGCGGGTTCGCCTGCGTGATTATTTCCTGCTCGGATGTAACCGCGGGGTGTGAAAGCAGGAGTCAGAAACCTTGTGGAGCAAAAACTGTCTTATGACAGTTAACCGTTGGACCCATTATGTTTATTTTACGAAAGTTGCTTTGTATGAATTGACTCGACCGTACAGAGGATTTTTCGTAAAAGTGATGTAAGAGGGGTTTTCGTAAAGGTAACTGGAGAGTGTTTATCACAAATTACTTGCGATATTTGTGAATACGGATTATGTTTTCCTAATTCACTTTTGCGTACTGCGAAGTCGTTTTGCATGAGACCGATCATGTTTTTTCCATAGGCTGTTTTGTTTAAAATGTTATTGTTATACGAAAGTAATGGATGACTGGTTTCATGGAGATAGAAAATCGCAGATTGTCAAAGTAGCGATGTTTCCGCGGATTACACGGGAGATGTTTCCGCTATGATTTCGACCATTGGAAGAAAGTTGCTTCGAATTACTCATGGAGTTTTACCAAAGGTTATTTCGTTATTTTCGTAGTTCACCGTCGTTCTATTAGTCTGACGTTGGTACATGTTTCTAGTCGCGAGTTTGCGACGAGAGACGATGTATAATTTTCAAGACTATGTTTGTAACGGTTGGGCTATGCCGCTAGCGTTTTTTAGACGAATCTTATTGCTGCGAGAGTTTGCTTTGTCAAAAGCGTTGTCTTGATGCTGAAGCAAAAAGTTTTCACGGATGGAAATATAAGAGTATAGTATACTTACCTACTTCCCTTTTCTTTTTACGAAAGAAAACGGGTTAGCCGTTCGAAGGCTTGTGTACGTTTTTTCTTTCTTTTAGGAAGCGGGATGAGTATGCTTTAGAATGCGTGGCGATCGTTTCTCGGTTTTTCGAGAGACTAGATCGGTTTGCACGTTCTGCCTGGACAATCAAGGAACAATGGAACAAGACTGGAAAATTTGCCTAAGACTTAGCTTGCTAGACTATCCACCTAGGTTATAAGTTCCCTTAATTCTACGGCAGTTTTCAAGACGTTTTCGTTCCTGTCCTACGAAAAATTAAAACCTTGACAAAATTTTATAAGTCGGACGTACCTTACTCTCATCGATTATTCGAGATCGCCTCTTGTCCGTTCCTCTTTGTTTCATGTCTTCTAATCCAAGTTTCAATTTTCGTAGCGTTAGGTTTTACAAGACCGGGTGTGTATTTCGTCGAAGGATTCTTGCGAGTATGAGTTAGTAATTTATCGAAAGTTTATTAGGCGTTTAGGAATGGCCACTTTCGATTCATTGTCAAAGGATTTCGAGAAGTCTGATACTGAACGAGAATTGATTTTCGACAAAATTCTGATGAGAATATCGGAGCAAGAGAGAGATATCAACGCCCAAGTTCCTGTTCTTGTTTCTTCGTACTGCTGGTTAAATTGACCATGTGCTCGATGGAACATTACAGAATCATTGAAACAAAGAGAGGGGGAGTAGGAGATAACTCGAAGAGGGATAAGGTGGGCGTTTTTAGACACTATGAGCAGGACGTCACTCGAGTGGGGTCCTTAGTTCGTCAAGCTACGATTTTACGAGAAAGTACTCTGTCATGGTATCGGTCTTCCGAATGAATCCCAATTCCTCGTATAGTTGAGATGATTGGTGTTTCAGAATAACCGTGATTGTTTTATACGATGAATTGCAATCCATTCGAACCTTCCGAGTTTTTTCGTAACTTTCCTGATCGTTCCGATCGAAACGAAACAGGGGTTTTAGATTCACGATTTTTAAGGATTTGTACTACGTGGCTTCGAGCGAGGATGCAAAGTACGTGATTGGACTAGTGTTGGGATGGTTTCACGGGGAATTACCCACACTCGCCGAACGATCCGCAAACCCGGCGCACGGGACCGCGGAATGGCCGCAACCGCCGGCGCCTTTGCCCGTGGCACGGGTCCAGCCGCCGGCGCCCGGGCCGTGGTGCGGGTCCAGCCGCCGGCGCCCGGGCCGTGGTGCGGGTCCAGCCGCCGGCGCCCGGGCCGTGGTGCGGGTCCAGCCGCCGGCGCCCGGGCCGTGGTGCGGGTCCAGCCGCCGGCGCCCGGGCCGTGGTGCGGGTCCAGCCGCCGGCGCCCGGGCCGTGGTGCGGGTCCAGCCGCCGGCGCCCGGGCCGTGGTGCGGGTCCAGCCGCCGGCGCCCGGGCCGTGGTGCGGGTCCAGCCGCCGGCGCCCGGGCCGTGGTGCGGGTCCAGCCGCCGGCGCCCGGGCCGTGGTGCGGGTCCAGCCGCCGGCGCCCGGGCCGTGGTGCGGGTCCAGCCGCCGGCGCCCGGGCCGTGGTGCGGGTCCAGCCGCCGGCGCCCGGGCCGTGGTGCGGGTCCAGCCGCCGGCGCCCGGGCCGTGGTGCGGGTCCAGCCGCCGGCGCCCGGGCCGTGGTGCGGGTCCAGCCGCCGGCGCCCGGGCCGTGGCGCTGGTCTAGTCGCCGGCGCCCGGGCCGTGGTGCGGGTCCAGCCGCCGGGCCCGGGCCGTGTCCTGGCTGCTGCCGCCGGCACCCGGGGCCGTCTCCATCGGGTAACCCGCTTCGCTTATTCGCCTGCGAGTAATTTAGGGTTTCTTCATGGTTTCGGGAGAACGAAGTTTTTCCGAAATTCTCAAAAAGTTTTGGTCGAACCCTACTCGCCGAGATTTCTAAACTCGGTATTTAGACGAATTTCTTGGGGTTTGATAGATTTTATCGTTGCCCTTTCTGTTTTTATAAAGAAATTGCGAGCTCGTTTTCGTGCTCTTCCTGTGGCGAAAAGCCGTGACTAGGTTTTTCTATTTTCTCGAGCGCTACGACGTTTGTATAAGCATTGGCCGTAGGAGAATTTACGCTAAAGTTTTTTACCAACGTTGATGTGAGCTGCGAGCTTTGTCTTTCATATTTCCAGACATCGCTTCGGTCAAGCGTTTTGTGGCCTTGAGACTAAGAGTAATCCGTCCCCCCCTCCTTCTAGTGCCAAACTGTGGGAACCGGAATTCACACCGTCGATTTTAATGAATAATAAATGAGGAGAGCAACGAAAACCCTACTTTCCTTGAGGTCCGGATTCTCTGCGAGAGCCAACGAAAAGTGACCAAATAAATGCAGAAAAGGTTTTGTTAAGATTTGGGACTGGACCTTAAGAAAGGCTGGCTACGTACCCCTTTCGAGGATCAAGTCGGACGTAGTTCAGTTAGAAAGAATTGAACAAGAGATCGAACCGTCTGGGCGGTGTCTCCTCCCGCGTTAGGCGTCTCCAGAGTGGGCATTGACCGGACTTGAGTTCGGAAGCGGCGCTTCTTGTTGCTGACCGTGTTGAGGAGCTGATTCTCATCACGATGAGAGACGTTTTCGGCCTCGAGTTGGCTGAGTTTTTCTGCGTTTTGCTCCAGCTGCTTAGAGTGCTCATCTAGCTGACTTCTTAGACCCTGAACCTCCGAGAGGATCTGCGTGTTTTCCTGAGCTCAGTGTAGCTCGGTTACTTGATTCTGCAGACTGTTAAGCCGTCTTTGAAGCTCGGCTTCTCTCTGGGTAGCTTCGGGTAGCTCGTTGTGTCCATCCGTTGTCACCATCACATAGTTTGGATTACCCCCCTCCTTCTAGCGCCAAACTGTTAGGGGATTTTTGCATAAGTCCTTTTTGAGTACTACGGAACGATGGATGAGTTGTTACTTTGAGAGTATTCAGAGAGATTTGTCGAGAATGACAGGATTTATATGTGAAGAGACGTTTTATTAGAGAGTAAAGCAGGAACTACAATATATTGGTGTATGAACCCTAGTCTAGCCACCTAGCTCTATTCTCTTAGTCTCTGGATGTCGATCTCCTGCTTTAGGGTTTTGTTTCGCCTTATATAGTCGTCCTTAGGTCGGTCTTAGTCGATCTGAGTAAGAGGAATTCTTCCATATTCGGAAATAAGGAAGGTTCTCTTTGTCGGAAGTTTTCCATTTTCCCGGGGAAGGGATAATTCCTGAGTTCCTGAGTTCCTTTCAGTGAGGACCTGAGGTACTCTATAGCGGGGATCCGGAGGTCTGAGTCCTGCCTGGAGCCTGGAGGAAAATGATACCTGAGTATTTTTCCCCAACAGATGATATGCTCGTAAAATCCCTTAACGAACACGATCACGTGTCCCAATTGGACGAACCCGACAAAATGCAGATTCGCAGTAGCATCGGGAGAGTTTCTTAGCTACCTTGTCACGTGTCGCGGGATCGAGGCCAATCCGAAACAGATTAACGCACTAATAGAGATGCCCTCCCCAAAAACCAAAAGGGAAGTCCAAAGGCTAACCGGAAGGGTCGCAGTTCTGAATCGTTTCATCTCGCGCTCAACAGACAAGTGCCTACCATTCTACGATACGTAAACAGGAAACAAAAAGTTCGAATGGTCGGAAGAATGCGAGAAGGATTTCCAACAGCTGAAACATTACCTGGCCACTCCTCCGGTTCTTGCCAAACCACTAGAGGGAGAACCTCTTTTTCTATATATCGCGGTTTCAACAACAGCAGTAAGCGGCGTCTTGATCAGAGAAGAGCGTGGTGAACAAAAACCAATCTTCTACATAAGTAAAACGTTGATAGACGCCGAAACTCGGTACCCCCTGATGGAAAAATTGGCATTTGACGTTGTAACGTGAGCGAGAAAACTCAGGCCGTATTTCCAATACCACACCATAGTAATCCTTACCACTTTTCCCCTGCGAAGATTCTGCACAGCCCGAGCCAGTCTGGCAGATTCGGAAAATGGGCAATCGAACTGAGCGAATACGACGTCGAATATTGCCCAAGGACCTGCGCGAAATCTCAGGTGTTGGCAGACTTCCTGGTAGAGTTACTCACAGGGGATATGACAAACAAGGAGCCAAATTCAACTTGGCATCTTCACGTCGACGGGTCATCAACCAAACAAGGATTCGGGATAGGGATTCGGCTCACCTCGCCTACCGGAGAAATCCTGGAACAATCGTTCTGATTGGACTTTCACGTGTCTAACAACGAGGCAAAATATGAGGCACTCATTGCAGGTTTACGACTGGCCCACAGACTAAAAATTCGTAACATCCATGCTTACTGCGATTCTCAGCTAGTCGCAAATCAATACAGCAGAGAATACTGATATCTTGCATATTTACATGTTTTTAGCATTCATATCTTGTGCATTTTGATCATATAGGTTAGGCATTAGGCATCTTTTGGATCATTTTTCATTCCTAAGTCTATATCAGGTGTTGGAGAGTGCTATGGAGTGAATGGAGTTGTTTGGGAGCATTGTGATCCAAAAGGAGGTGAAAGATGAACATGGACGGAGGCCTTAGAGAAATCTTCTGATGCTAAGATTGTATGGAGACACAGAAAATTGAGTTAGCTTTCCTATGGAAGTGGTTTCAAGTCATTTGGAGCTATATTGGAGAAGTAATGATCAATTCAGACGAGGCGTATCAGTCCCACCCGGGTAGGCACACCCGAGATTCACCACCCGCACGTCTTTGGACAAGATCAGGACGGCTTGAATGAAGCAGGAAACCCAGCCTAGACTACCCGGGGAGAAGGACCCGCATGGCCTGATGACGAACTGAGAAGAGGACAGCACGCGGCCTTGGAGGACGCAGCCTGAAGGACCCGCATGGCCTACGAACCGGCGTGAGGCACGCGGCCAAAACCACCAGCACGGCATCCTCACGTGGCCTCATCCACCCGGCCTGGATCACCCGCGTGACATCCACACTCGGCCTCAACCTATGCGATGTGAGAAGGTACCCGACTCATGGCACCCGGCCAGGACAACCCGCACGGGTTGGATGGACATGACGCGATGAGGCACGCGGGCTGGCCGTACCCAGCCTGGTCAAGCACCACCCGACCCGGGTGTCCAAGCTTCTTCGTTTTTCCAAGCTTCTGATTGGTCGAGACTTAAGTGACACCAAAGACCTTTTGGTAATTTCCTTTTTATGTTTTAAGGGTTTCCATGCCTCATATAAATACTCTTGTAATATCTTTTGTGGGATTAACTTCTTTTCTCTCAAGAACACTTTTAGATCTTGAATAAAGTTTGGATTTTGAATCCTTTTTCATCTATTTCTTTTTGTGTTTACTAGATTATTTTCATCTCTAATCATGTTTAGCCTTGAATCATCCATGGTTTTAAGGTTATCCATGTCTACTAGCGAGTAGATCTATCTAGGGTTCATGGGCTTGGGAGACTAAATGTGATTAGGTGTAGATCTAAGATGTTTTAGTGTAGATCCTTCTTGATCCTTGCTTGTAGAGTGTTTTTATTGCTATTTTGGAGTTGGCCTCTTCAAAATAGAGCTATAGGCATTTCATGCCCGAAAGGTGTTTGATCAAATGCCTGAACCAACTCTCCTAAGCTTTTAACATTCTTTACCAAAGAGATTTGTTGTTAAAGGTGTTAAGATAGCTAATAGACTTGTTCTTAATGATTGCTTTCATATTATTCAACCTAAGAGATTAGTTGCTTGAGATATGTTAGTGAATGAGCATTCATCTAGAGATAGAGCTTGTTTAGAATTGTGTCTAGGCTTAAGGTGTTAGATTGATTGAAAGTTTGCCATTTTAGATTGAAACATGATCACCAAAAGTCAATTCCCTTGTCTCAAGAATCCCCTTTGCCTCATATTGAAAAGAAAGTTCATCTTTTATTGCATTTCTAGTATTGGCTTAGTTTATAATCATCTCATCTCACTTTATGGTGCACTTACCTTAAGCATGAACTTGCATTCCTATTGCATTAGAATAACTTAGGATTGGTTCGACAATCTTTTATACTACATCATTTGATTAGGAGCCTTGAAACTCTTAAACATCAAATTACCGCCGTTGCCAAGTTCTAAGTTGATTTTGACATTAGGATTTAGTCAATTGCTTGAGACTAAGTCTTTTTTCTTTTATTGTGTAATTGCTTCTCCTTGTTTTTTCCCTTTGCATTTCAGGTGTATGATAACTAGAAGCAGAGGTGCATCAAACTTGATCCCCACTGTTGAAGAAATTGCTAAACTTGAGAGGGGGATTGCAAGAAAGAGAAGAGAAGAAGAGCAACAGGCTCACTTGCAGGGATTGGGGTTTGATATGAAGAATCAGCCTCAAGATGGTGATGCCCTAGGGGGCAATGGTCCAAGAGCTGACAACATAAGACCACAGCGCCAACCACAACAGTCACAGCGCCCACCTAGAGCCATTGGAGCCTATGATCAACCTCACATTCATGGTCATAGGCTGGAGATCAGAGCACTAGCTGTGTAGAACAACAACATTGAGATCAAATCAGGGCTGTTGCATTTGATTGAGAACAACAAGTTTCATGGCATTACTGTGGAGGATCCCCTTGATCACTTGGACACAATTGATAACTACTGTAGCTTGTCCAAGACTAATGGAGTCTCTGAAGATGCTCTCAAGCTGAGGTTTTTTTCCTTCTCTTTGGGAGACAAGGCACATCAATGGAAGAAGGCTCTTCCAAGTGACTCTATCACAACTTCGAATGAGTGCAAGAGGGCATTCCTAGAGAAGTTCTTCTCTACCTCAAGAACAGCCAAGATCAGAAATGAGATCTCTAGCTTTCAGCAGAAGAACCTAGAGGGCTTTAGTGAAGCATGGGAGAGGTTCAAGGGCTATTGGTCTCAATGCCCACATCATGGCTTCACCAAGGAGAGTTTGCTTAGTACCTTCTGCAGAGGTGCTCTTCCAGAGTTCAGGAGCAGATTAGAAACAGCCAGCAATGGGTTCTTCTTGGGCAGAACTGAGCAGGATGCAGAGGAGCTGGTGGAGAACATGGCCAAGAGTGAATCAGTCTACAGTGAGGAGCATGATAGGGTCAACAGAGGCACTGATGTATGATAAGCACACAAGGAAGGAGCTGAAATCTCTCCAAGAGAAGTTGGACAAGATTATTGCACAGAGGGCTAAGCAGGAGCAGATTAACTCCATTGGGATCCAGAAACAAAAGTAGCCTGCTGGGACTAATCAGGTTGATGGTTTAGAAGGTCAAGAGGAGCTGTGCTTCATCAATGCTAATGGTACATGGTACAGGAAAGAGCCCAATTTTCAGTACCAAAACAATTATCAACAAAGGCATTACTACAACAATCAGCTAGGAGGTTACCAAGCCAAGCAGAACTATCCTCAAGCCAACCAGTCTACTCAGCCTCAAGGAAGCTCTTCTCAAGCTCAAGCTCCAAGCTCAAATATGGAGTCCATTTTATAACAAATCTTAGAAGCTCAAGAGAGAAATGCTAAGAACATTGGAGATGAGTTCAAGAACATCAATGCAAAGATTGATGGGACATATTCTGACCTCAACAACAAGTACATGAAACTTGCCTCTCATCTCAAAGCTTTGGAGAGCCAAGTTGCCTCTATGTATTCATCTTCTAAGAGCCAAATGGGATCTCTACCAGGACAACCAGATAAGAATCCCAAGGAGTCTAGAAATGTTGTCCTCTCTACTACTTCTTCAGAGATTGAGCTAAGTGATCATGAGAAAGAGGTGGATGAGATTGAAAGGCTAGTTCTTGGGACTGATAGTTGGAATGTTCAGATTGTTTGTGGCCACAGCTGAGGCTAAGGATGTGAAGAAAGCTACCAAGAAGATTGAAGTAAAGATTCTGAAACGGGATGAGCCAAAGGCTGAGACACCAGTTGAGAAGAGTGCTGACCACAAGCTGAAAGATGTGAAGAAAGAAGACACTGAGGTTGAGCTATCACCCTATGATAAGCTTCCTTTTCCTCAAAGAGTTCTCACCAAAGCTCAAAAGAAGGTGATCTCAAAGTTCAAAAAAGATCTTAGTGATGTTGGAGTCAAGCTTCCAGAGATCTCGGGTATGCGTGAAGCTCATGTCCAGAGGATGCTCATCAAGGATATTCTAAACCACCAAGCTGAAGTGGCTGAGCTTTTGGATATCTCCATTCTGAAGATTGATCCACCAATCCCTCCAAAGTCCCTCCCTAAGCTTGAATCTCAAGGGATGTTCACCCTGTCTTGCTCCCTTGGCAAGATCACTATGAATGATGCTTTGGTTGATAGTGGTGCAAGTGTAAATGTGATTTCCATGGACATGGTGAAGAGTCTTGGGATTGAAAGCATGGAATCAGACACTTATTCTCTCACTTTTGGGGATTCTTCTTCTACAACCCCAATTGGCATCATCAAGGACTTCCCCTTGAAGATTGGATCTTGCACCATACCCATTGACCTCACTGTTTTGAAGATGGCATCTTAGAAGAGAGTCCCTTTGATCCTTGGCTCTCCTTTCCTCACTACAATTGGAGCATGCATTGACTTTCCCATCAAGAAGGTCACCCTCATGCATGTGAACAAAGTTGTCTCCTATCCTCTAAAATTTCCATTGGATTCTGGCTATTGTGGGAGAATCACTTGTGGAGAACAGCCTGTTGAGAAACCGCAAGATGAAGTGGTTATTTGCAAGAAAGAAGGCCTTGCTAAAGAGTCTTCTAAAGAGTTGTGTGTTGAGCACTTGGAAAGTTCTAAAAGAGAGGGGATGAGTAGATCCTCAAAGGCCACTCATGGCAAGAAGAAGATGGTGAAAGAACCTCATCCTCCACCTCTTGATCTGATCCCACTCACTCTAACTCTCCAACCTAAGCAGCTCAAGGATGGTGTCATTGAGTACAAGATCAAGCATAAGGGCAGGTCCACACCATTCTCAAGTGATAGAGCCATCATCACTCCTCAGCTCCAAGATGACCAAATCAAGCTTCAAGAGCTTCTCTCTCAGGTCCTCACCATCACACTTGAAGGTGGGAATGATCCTCCTTCTCACTAGTTCATGTGACAAGGTAGTCAAGCTAAGTGACTCAAAACAAGCTCACTTGGGAGGAAGTCCCATGGTTATCCTTGTATATAGCTTTGCAATTTCAATTTTTCTTTAAGTTTTTAATAAAAGTGGTTGAGGTTTTCAGGTTGAGCATAGCACTAGAGGAGAGAAGAAAGGTGGTGAAGCACCTGAGCCTTATGATTGCCATGTAGCAGCCTCCTCTAGTTTCTATGAACCAAGCCAGCTCCTAGTCTTGACACTAAACACCACGCCCAAACCTCCTTATTAGGTATCACTCCAACCCTTCTTGTATATACACTCGATTTTGTCTTGTTGGGGTATCTCCTTCTCTATTACTCACACAGAGACTGTGTGATTTAAGTGTGGGAGAGGTACCAGGTATTTGATCATGTTTGCGTTGTGATTGAGAGTCTCATCCATTGCATTTTACATTCATATATGCATAGAAAAACGAAAAAAAATTAAATTTTTTTGAATCATGTAGTTGTATCACTTGCATCCTTAAGATTGAGTCTAGAGCATATAGGTTGCATTCACTTGCACATGGAGCATTGCCTTGTAAAGAACACTTGTTTGCACTGTATTTTGCACCCTAGTTAAACATATCAAGTAGCTTAAGCATCTTTTGAAAGGCTTGCATGCTTTGAGCCTTGAAAAATCTTCTTGAAACTTGCTTGCTTTCTTGATATTGGCATTGTTCTTGAAACCACCTCCAACCTGAACTTATACTTGAATGAACTTAATTTCTCTTGCATATGGGCATTTGCATACTTGATCATGGATCTCATACACATTTGGGTTATCTTTCCCCATTATACCACTCTTTGTTAACCCAAATGGCACTTCCATACCCTTGAGCCCTAGCCATTCTTTGAAGCCTACATTGATTTGCATGAGTGAGGCCTCTTTTGATAGTTTGTTATGTGCAAAATCTTCAGAGTATTGGGAGCGACATGGAGTTGTTCTCATCTCTTGCTAGCATAGGGTCCTCATTTGAGCTAGCTTCTAGGATGGTGAGTGGGGTTTTTTTTCCTGAAATGTTTATATTTTAGGTTTGGGAAGTGATAAAGGTGAGATTGATGAACAAAAAAAGTGTATTGAGAAAGAAAAGCCTTAGGGATCTGGAATAGAAAGATAATAAGCTCTTGTTTGATGTTTGAGACCTTCCTCCTTCATAAATAAAAAAATAAAAAAAATAAAAATAAAAAAGGGAGAAAAAAGAAAAGAAAAGAAAGAGAAAAGAAAAGAAAGATTCAATAAGATAGTGGGGAAGGAAAAACAAAAAGTGTTAGAGCTTAGAAATGTGAATTGTGAATAAAAGGTCCTTAGTGGTTGTATCAAAAGAAAGAGAGTTGTTCATTGAGTGAGTGATGTGAGAATGTTTTTTATTTTGGGTTATGGGATGAATAAAAAGGTGTAGAACTTGTAATCACTTAGGAATTGGGTAGAATGATGAGGATGGATCCATGTATACATGAATTGCTCCTAGTCTTAGATAAATTTGGCATAATGATCAAGCTCCTTGAATTTTGAGTGATTGCCACCTTGAAATGATGCACTGAAACCTTCTTTTTTTATCCATAATAGACCATTTTGATCACCTAGCCAAATGATAGAGATCTTGTGCCCATTTGTGAGAACTCACCTTGAGTGTGTGTGTGAATCAATGTGAGAGTTGGTTAAGAGAACATGTTGGTTGATAGGCAATTGCATCTTGTGTAGAGACATAAGAGTATTGATAGGCCTTGTGAAGCTAGAGCATAATAAGAGAGTTTTGCTCATGCTATTTGCTATGTTTCTTTAGGATGTCAAGTTGAGTGTTTTGAGTGTTTTTTTTTTGCTTACCTCCCATCTTTATATCTCCCCTCCTTGTGTTTTGAAAAGTTTACTTGAGGACAAGTAAAGGGCTAGTGTGGGGGAGTGTATATCTTGCATATTTACATGTTTTTAGCATTCATATCTTGTGCATTTTGATCATATAGGTTAGGCATTAGGCATCTTTAGGCTCATTTTGCATTCATAAGTCTATATCAGGTGTTGGAGAGTGCTATGGAGTGAATGGAGATATTTGGGAGCATTGTGATCCAAAAGGTGTTGAAAGATGAACATTGACAGAGGCCTTAGAGAAATATTCTGATTCTAAGATATTATGGAGACACAGAAAATTGAGTTAGCTTTCCTATGGAAGTGGTTTCAAGTCATTTGGAGCTATATTGGAGATGTTATGATCAATTCATACGAGGCGTATCAGTCCCACCCGAGTAGGCACACCCAAGATTCACCACCCGCACGTGTTTGGACAAGATCAGGACGGCTTGAATGAAGCAGGACACCCGGCCTAGACTACCCGGGGAGAAGGAGCCGCACGGCCTGATAACGAACTGAGAAGAGGACAGCACGCGGCCTTGGAGGGCGCAGCCTGAAGGACCCGCATGGCCTACGTACCCGGGGTGAGGCACGCGGCCAAAACCACCCGCACGGCATCCTCACGCGGCCTCATCCACCCGGCTTGGATCACCCGCATGACATCAACACTCGGCCTCAACCTACGCGACGTGAGAAGGTACCCGACTCAAGGCACCCGGCCAGGACAACCCGCAAGGGTTGGATGGACAGGACGCAATGAGGCACGCGGGCTGGCCGTATAGGGTGTCCAAGCTTCTTCCTTTTTCCAAGCTTCTGATTGGTCGAGACTTAAGTGACACCAAAGACCTTTTGGTAATTTCCTTTTTATGTTTTAAGGGTTTCCATGCCTCGTATAAATACTCTTGTAATATCTTTTGTGGGATTAACTTCTTTTCTCTCAAGAACACTTTTAGATCTTGAATAAAGTTTGGATCTTGAATCCTTCTTCATCTATTTCTTTTTGTGTTTACTAGATTATCTTTATCTCTAATCATGTTTAGCTTTGAATCATCCATGGTTTTAAGGTTATCCATGTCTATTAGTGAGTAGATCTATCTAGGGTTCATGGGGTTGGGAGACTAAAGGTGATTAGGTGTAGATCTAAGACGTTCTAGTGTAGATCCTTCTTGATCCTTGCTTGTAGAGTGTTCTTATTTCTATTTTGGAGTTGGCCTCTTCAAAATAGAGCTATAGGCATTTCATGCACGAAAGGTGTTTGATGAAATGCCTGAACCAACTCTCCTAAGCTTTTAACATTCTTTACCAAAGAGATTTGTTGTTAAAGGTGTTAAGATAGCTAATAGACTTGTTCTTAATGATTGCTTTCATATTATTCAACCTAAGAGATTAGATGCTTGAGATATGTTAGTGAATGAGCATTCATCTAGAGATAGAGCTTGTTTAGAATTGTGTCTAGGTTTAAGGTGTTTGATTGATTGAAAGTTTACCATCTTAGATTGAAAATTGATCACCCAAAGTCAATTCCCTTGTCCTAAGAATCCCCTTTGCCTCATATTGAAAAGAAAGTTCATCTTTTATTGCATTTCTAGTATTGGCTTAGTTTATAGTCATCTCATCTCACTTTATGGTTGCACTTAGCTTAAGCATGAACTTGCATTCCCTTTGCATTAGAATCACTTAGGATTGGTTCGACCATCTTTTATACTACATCATTTAATTAGGAGCCTTGAAACTCTTAGCATCATATACGAAGCAAGGGATGAAAGAATGGACGCATATCTCAAACTTGTCCAAGATCTAGCCCAATACTTCAATCAATTCGCCCTCACCAGAATTCCCCGCTCGGAAAACGGCCAAGCAGACGCCTTGGCCGCACTCGCATCAAGCTCGGACCCGGGACTTAAGAGAATAATCCCTGTCGAGTTCATAGAACATCCGAGCATCGGACCGCCAGTAGTCGCCAATCTGATTAGGGCGCAAATTGAGGATGCGGAGGAAATCGAAAACCAACCAGAAGAAAACGTGGATCAGTCGGAATACGGCTGCGACAGCCCATGGCTAGAACCAATTCGAGCCTATATCGTCGACGGAACGCTGCCCGCCTAAAAGCGGGCGTGTTGCAAGGTGAAGACTCAAGCCGCGCGATACGTCATGATAGAGGGGGAGATTTACAAATGGAGATTCTCTGGGCCGTTCATGACCTGCGTGGAAGGAGAAAAAGCAAGAAAAATTATGGAAGAGGTCCAATCAGGATCGTGCGGAAATCACTCCGGCGGAAGGTCACTCCTGGTCAAAATAAAACGCCACGGTATTACAGGCCAACTATGTCCAAAGATTGCGAGAAATTCGCACGGAAATGCGAAAAATTCCAAAGGCACGCGCCAACGATTGACCAACCCGCAGAAGTCCTCTCGTCCATCTCGTCTCCATATCCCTTTATGCGATGGTCCATGGATATCGTCGGACCTTTACCCAACCCAAAGCAGAAGCGTTTCCTTTTGGTCCTCACAAATTTCTTTTCAAAGTGGGTAGAACCAGAATCCTACGCAAGTATCAAAGACATCCAAGTCGAGAACTTCTTATGGAAGAATATTATCACCAGACACGGGGTACCTTACGAAATTGTAACGGACAACAGATCTCAGTTCATCTCTACCCGATTTGAAGCATTCTGCGAGAAGTGGAAAATACGACTGAACAAGTCAACTCCCAGATATCCGCAATGTAACGGGCAGGCCGAGACGATTAATAAGACCGTCCTATACGGATTAAAATATCGCTTAGAAGCCAAAAAGGGACGATAGGCAGAGGAACTCGAAGGAGTTCTCTGGTCGCATCATACGACCCCAAGACGGGCTACGGGAGAAACCCCCTTTGCCCTCGTTTACGGGACGGAGTGCATAATTCCGGAGGAAGTAGAATTTCCCGGAGAACGGAGAAGATTCCTCCCCGAACAAGAATATTTGAACAACGCGATGCTGCTGGACGATCTCGATCTTATCAACGAGCGCCGAGACCAGGCGCTCATCCAAATTCAAAATTACCAGCACGCGGCCGCCAAATATTACAACTCAAACATGCGCCATCGCAGGTTCAAAGAAGGCGATCTGGTTCTACGCAAAGTTTTCCAAAATACTGCCGAACGAAACGCAAGAAAGCTGGGAGAAAACTGTGAAGGACCATACAAGGTCATAAAGGTGGTCCGACCAGGTTCTTACCAAATCGCAAACATGCAAGGCGTGAAGATCCAAAGAACCTGGAACGCAATGCACCTTAAGAAATACTACCACTAATCGCAATGTAGAAAGTAAAGAACTACGAGATGGCTTGATACCCGAAAAAGGGTACGTAGGCAGCTTGCAAACCAGTGAGTTCAGCTATCCCCCCACTCAAAAAAATGGGGGGGGGGGGAGTGGGTACATATACTCGTATACTCCCACAACTTTCAAAGACTCGACAATTTTTGAAACCTTTTACAGAAAACGCGATCTTATAGTTATCGCCACTCTCTTATCGCAAATAACTACTAACAGCTACGATGGCAAATCCAGCATTCTCCTACAACGCCTTAGCAAAGAGCAAATAGCTACCGTACCAAAAAGCGGTAAAATTCCCAGAACGCTCTCAAAGAAGCAGTCCTCGATCAAAACAATCAATTCATTTAAGGCCGGCAAACAGAATGCGGCATATGAAAAATACAAATTTTGGCACTGCGAGACGTTGTGGGAACCGAAATTCACACCGTCGATTTTTGATGAACGATTATGGAGGAAAACCAAGTAAACCCGATCTTCCCTGAAGGTCCGAATTCTCTGCGTAATCACTTTCTGAATTGATAAAAGATAGATGGCAATATAAAAGATGAATGGTCGCTCAGAGGCGTTTTATTAAAAGTAAGAGTACAAGATTTCTCCGAGAGGAGTAGAAATATGCTAACTAATCGAAACAACAGAACAAGAGGCGGTCAAGACATCTAAGCCTTGCCGTACTAGTCTAACCACCTAAGTCCTAAGTTCTCTAAGCTAGCAGGAGTTCTCTAAGTCTAAAATCTCGGAAGCTCTTCTCTTCTGCCCCAGCTCTCCTCATATAGTCACTTTAGGTCGGTGGCCCGTTTAACCTTTCGCCTTTGGGCCTGAGTTTATCTCTTTTGGAAATATTCCATTTCCCGTCGATCTTCGTTGCTATCCTCGAACATTGACATTTATCTGCGGAAACTTAACATTTATCCTATTGTAATAAGTTAGAAAAAACCGTCATAGCTCTTACTATGCTTGAGTCTCCAAAAATCGTAAGTGAGCCCGTGGACAAGTTTCGAGCCTTCGGACGTTCATACGATTTCTCGGACGATTATCTTTTCCGAATAATAAATCGTATAGCCTAAAGAATCAATGTTCGAGTTGATCGTCCTTGTTTTACACGATACACTTCACGGAAGAACTAACCTTCTTAGCTCTAGTTGTAACGCCGAGGATAACTCAATCGAGTTGAACCGAGGCGTTAGATCGTAACTAAGGTGATATGACTTCCGCGGAAGCCACAAGTTCGCGATCTAAATCGGACGGGCTGGGAACAGACTGGATGTACTGGCGCTCGGACCAGCAGGCGAGCTGGCGCCGGGTGCCTGGACGAGCTGGCGCCCAGGGCCAGCAGGCGAGCTGGCGCCCAGGGCCAGCAGGCGAGCTGGCGCCAGGGCCAGCAGGCGAGCTGGCGCCGGGTGCCTGGACGAGCTGGCGCCCAGGGCCAGCAGGCGAGCTGGCGCCAGGGCCAGCAGGCGAGCTGGCGCCTGGCGCTGGGCGAGCTGGCACCAGCGCCTGGGCGAGCTGGCACCAGCGCCTGGGCGAGCTGGCACCAGCGCCTGGGCGAGCTGGCGCCGGGTGCCTGGACGAGCTGGCGCCGGGTGCCTGGACGAGCTGGCGCCGAGGCCTGTTCTTTCGATCTAACCTTTGTTGATCCTTTTTGCGGAAAGTTCGCAGACAGGAAATGATCTTAGCCGTTGATTTTGAGATAACCGTTTTCGTCCCCAACAGATAGCCCCCCAGCCCGTAAGACTCGGAGACGATTTTGCGGGCGAATGACTTAAGTTTGAAAATAGAAATTTTTGGCTAAGAGTATTTTATTGCAAAAATTCCCATATTCTTTATAAGTAGTAGCTCATTACTCCTCATTCTTCACACACTCCTCCTTTTCTCAACTTCCTTCTCTTTTGCTCTCTCAAAGAAGATGTCTTCCTCTCGGTTGAAAAGAAAGATTCGGCGTCGAGATGGGTGAGGCCAGTCAGGCGTCGCCGGTTTTAGCTGTTCACGAAGCCACTTCGTCTCTCATTGCTGGTTTTGACTCTTTCAAGGAAAGACTGTCGCGGCGCAGCGCTACGAAAGGCTCGAACCGAGTGATAACAGAAGCGCCTAGCGCTCCTTCTCCGCCTGTGCCTTCGTCCCCAATCCCTTGTCCTGAGGTTCCATCCGATGCCACCTTGCCCGTGGGAAGGGCGGTCGTCCTCGAGCAGATTCCCAACGTCCAGGATCGTCCTTCAGGCTCCTCTACCGCTCTGATCATAATTTCTGGTCGGGATGATGTGGTCGAGTCCGCACCTCCGGCTTCGAAGATCGTTTTGGGACTCCCAGCATCCAGTGCTGCACCATTGCCCAAGTGGCTTTCAAGGGCCGGTGCCGCGACCGGGGCGAAGAGAAATAGGTGCGCTAAGAGCGAAGTGGGCGAGCCTTCGGTATTGTTGTCGCAACATCGTTCCAAGGTTTTGATTTTGATTTATCCGTAATTCTTCTTTTCTTTCTTTTTGCGATGATCCTTACCCTTTCTTTTGCGGACAGTTTGTGTCGCTGATCTATGGGATGCTTGGTGAATGCGGATCGGAGGTTGCGCGTTTGTCGAAGGAGTTGGAGTCGTCGCAGGAAGCGTTGAATCATGCCGAGGCTGCATTGCAGACCATCGAAAACACCCATGCAGCCTAGACGTCTCAGCTTGAAGTTTGAATCGGCGACCCCGAACGTGACCTCGGGAAGGTCGCGAGTTCGTTGCTCAAAGTGAAGAAGGAGAAGAAACAGAAATCCTCGAAAGTCCGTCGTCTTCAACAGATGATCCAGAACTATGAAGAGACGAGTGCTCCCAAGTCGGCAGAGACTGTTGATCACTGCGGCGACTTCTTTGCTCATTTGACGAAGATGGCCAGTTTATTCGACTCTCTGATAGGTGTCCGTAACAGGGACTTAGCTTTGGCGGGAATCGAAGGGAGCTTGGGCGAGCTTTAGCTGTTTAGGGGCAACGAGGCCCTAACTCTAGATTCTGAGGAAGCCAGGCTGTTATCTTGCAAAGAAGAGTTGGCGGCTTCCGAAGGGAATTTTGACTCGATTCTCGCTGGTCTGAAGTCCGAGTGCACCCTGGTACCGGATTCGGAGGGCTCGGAGGATCAGGTCCATGCAGAAGAGGATCGTGAGGCTGGCGCGGATGAGGCAGGCAGTGGAGGTGCGACTGAGGGAGTTGATGGTGAGGCCGTTCCCGCTGCGGGTGATTTTGAGGATGAAGGTGATGCTCCGATGAGCGTCTAGGTTTACCAATCCCTTGAGAGATTTTTATTTTGTTTGTGTTGAGGCTGCTATGAGGCCATGATGTATTTTTCGGGACTGGCCGTTGGTGGCTTTGAATCCCTGCCCTTTTTAGGGCGTTTGTTGAACTCGCGGCTCAATCTATAATATTTTGGGTTTTTATGGCTTTTTAAATGAACTTCTGTTTATCGAAGTTAGAGGGACAGGGTGTGAGTTGTCGTCTCATTCCTGCCTCTCAGATGATCACCGTATCCATCGATCGTAGATTTTTGGCGGCTTACTGTTTTGCGCGAAGGTTCGTGAAACGAATAGACTTAAGTGAAGAGACAATTTTTTGGATCTCGTATCAGGTACTGATACTATGCCTATGAGATGTCAAGATCCAGAATGGCTGGGTTTAGGGCAAGACCTAGGTTTATTCTCGGACTGAGGCTTTGCGATGACAAGTCGGCTTTCGTTTTGCCTGTTTGCGATTTTAACCTGACTCGTACCGTTTTAAATTCCGCGAATTGTTATCGGCTTATATGATTTGTTTAGGTGCGAATCGAGCTACTTCCGTTTGGAAGAGCTAACAAAAATTTTGGAATTCTTGTATAGCGCGCTATGTTATCCTTGTCGGATGTAAGAGAGCCTACCTTAGAGGGTGGCTTATTGTCTGTTTAGGACGTTAGAGTTCGTTTGTTGTGATCAGCAACAACGAAATGATACCATTTTGAGGTGCGTTTGTATGTTTTTGAGTTCTAGAGACGAAGATTTCGTCTGGAACGTTTTGCGGAAAAGAATGTCCTTCAAGCGTTAGCGATGTCTCGCAGTGCTGAAGGTCAATTTTTCCTTGTGCCGCATTTCGTGGTTGAAACGCTTGCGGGCTTGGGGATGTTTTGCGAATGTTCGCAGCCAGAAAACTTTTGTTTCCGTTTGGACGAGGGACCAAGGGGTCGCGTAAATTTGACCCAGGGAGAAACGTCTACATTCACTTTGCTTCGTGAAGTGTTTGCCTTCCGGGATTTGTTTTTTTGATGTGATAATCGCGAAGTGGATACTAGATCCGTTGTCGTTGCCGTTTAGTAGTTGGCGAAATGTGTTGTCTATAAAGAGTTTCGAAAGTTTCAGAATTTTCGAAATTAGGTAGATATCTGGTATACCCACCCACTCCCCTTTAATCGGGATAGCTGAACCCGCCGGATAGCGAGTTGCCTACGTACCGTTTTCGGGGATCAAGCCATCTCGTAGTTCTTCGTATCACGTCATTATTAGTGATAGTATTTTTTAAGATGCATCGCGTTCCAAGTTCTTGGGATTTTTAGGTCTTGCATGTTCGCGATTTGATACGAACCTGGTCGGACCACTTTTATGACTTTGTATGGTCCTTCCCAGTTTGCTCCCAGTTTTCCTGCGTTTCATTCGGCAGTGTTTTGGAAAACTTTGCGTAAGACTAAATTGCCTTCTCTGAACCTGCGATGGCGTACGTTTGAGATGTAGTATCTTGCGGCAGCGTGCTGGTAATTTTTGATTCGAAAGAGCGCCTGGTCGCGGCGTTCGTTGATAAGATAGAGATTGTCCAGCGTCATAGCGTCGTTTAAATCTTCTCGTTCGGGGAGGAATCTTCTCCGTACTCCGGGGAATTCTACTTCCGCGGGGATCATGCACTCCGTTCCGTAAACGAGGGCGAATGGGGTTTCACATGTAGCCCGTCTTGGGGTTGTACGATGCGACAAAAGAACTCCTTCGGGCTCCTTTGCCCATCGCCCCTTTTTGGCGTCTAGGCGCTTTTTTAGTCCGTCAAGGACGGTCTTGTTGATGGTTTCTGCCTGGCCGTTGCACTGCGGATATCTGGGAGTTGACTTAGTAAGTCGTATTTTCCACTTCTCGCAGAATGCCTCGAACTGGGTAGAGATGAACTGAGACCCGTTGTCTGTTACGATTTCGTAAGGGACCCCGTGTCTGGTGATTATGTTCTCTCATACGAAGTTCCCGACTTGTACGTCTTTGATACTTGCGTAGGAATCTGCCTCCACCCATTTTGAGAAGAAATCCTTGAGGACCAGGAGAAAACGTTTCTGCTTCGAGTTATGCAGTGGCCCGACGATGTCCATGGACCATCGCATAAAAGGGTACGGGGATGAGATGAACGAGAGGACTTCCGCGGGCTGATGGATCGTCGGTGCGTGCCTTTGGCATTTTTCGCACTTTCGAGCGAACTTCTCGCAGTCTTTGATCATAGTTGGCATGTAATAACCGTGGCGTTTTATTTTGACCGCGAGAGATCTTCCGCCGGAATGGTTTTTGCACGACCAGGAATGGACCTCCACCATTACTCTTCTCGCTTTTTCGCCTTCGGGGCAGGTCATGAGTGGGCCGGAGAATCTCCATTTGTAGATTTCTTCTTCTACCGTTACGTACCGCGCGGCCTGGGTCTTGATTTTGCGGGCTGCCCACTTTTCGGTGGGAAGCGTTCCGTCGATTATGTATGCTTGGATCGGTTCCAGCCAAGGGCTGTCGCAGCCGTATTCTGACTGATCCACGTTTTCTTCTGGTGGGTCGTCTATTTCCTCCGCGTTTTCGATTTGTGGTTGAATAAGGTTAGCGATCACCGGTGGTCCGATGCTTGGATGTTCAATGAATTTGACGGGAATTACCCGACTTAGCCCAGGATCCGAACTTGACGCGAGTGCGGCCAAGGCATCCGCCTGAGTGTTTTCTGAGCGAGGAATCCTTGTGAGGGCAAAGTGGTCGAAGTTTCGGGAGAGATCTTGGATGAGTTTAAGATATGCGTCCATTCTTTCGTCCCTTGCTTCGTATTCCCCGCTGTACTGATTTGCGACTAACTGAGGTCACCAGTAAGCGTGAATATTACGGATTTTCAGCCCTTGGGCTAGTCGTAAGCCTGCAACGAGCGCCTCATATTTGGCCTCGTTGTTTGACGCATGGAACTCCAATCGAAACGACTGTTCCAAGATTTCGCCAGTCGGAGACGTGAGCCGGATTCCAATCTTGGACCGTTGTTTGGACGATGATCCGTCGACATGAAGGATCCAAGTTGAGTTTGGTTCCGCGTTTGTCATATCTCCCATGGGCAGTTCCACCAAGAAGTCTGCCAATACTTGAGACTTTGCGCAGGTTCTTGGGCGGTACTCTACGTCGTACTCACTTAGTTCGATTGCCCATTTTGCGAGTCTTCCTGACTGACTCGGACTGTGCAAAATCGTTCGTAAGGGGAAGGTGGTGAGGATCACAATGGTATGCGACTGAAAATACGGCCAGAGTTTTCTTGCTGATGTTACGACTGAAAATGCTAGCTTTTCCATCAGAGGATACCGGGTCTCGGCGTCCAGCAATGTTTTGCTTATGTAGAAGATCGGTTTCGGCTCACCGCGTTCTTCTCTTATCATAACGCTACTTACCGCTGTTGTGGATACTGCGATATACAGGAACAAGGGTTCTCCCTCCACTGGTTTTGCGAGGACGGGAGGAGTGGCAAGGTAATGCTTTAGCTGTTGGAAAGCTTTTTCGCACTCCCCTGTCCACTCAAATTTCTTGTTCCCTTTTAATGTGTCGTAGAAAGGAAGGCATTTGTCCGTTGAGCGCGAGATAAAATGATTTAAGGCGGCGACTCTTCCTGTCAGCCTTTGGACTTACCTTTTGGTTTTGGGCGAGACCATTTCTATTAACGCGTTTATCTGTTTGGGGTTAGCCTCGATTCCGCGACATGTGACTAGGTAGCCGAGAAATTCTCCCGACGCCACGGCGAATCTACATTTAGCCGGGTTTAATTTCATGTTGTGCAAATTCAACCTTGCTAAACACTCTTCCAAATGGGAAACGTGGTTGTGTTTGTCAAGGGACTTGACGAGCATGTCATCGATGTATACCTCCATAGTTTTTCCGAGCTGCTTTCGGAAAACATTCGTTGGCAATTAAGCTGGTAAGTAAGCGCCTGCGTTCTTGAGGCTAAAGGGCATTACTTTGTAGCAATCGTCCAGCGGTCAGTGATGAATGCGGTCTTCGCGATCGCGGTGGGTTCATTATCATCTGATTGTACCCGAGAAGGCCCATAAATGATAAAGTTTGTTTCCTGCTGTTGCTTGACAAATTCGATTCGATATCGCGAGTGGAAAGCAATCTTTTGGACGAGCCTTGTTGAGATCGGTGAAGTCGACGCAGACTCGCCATTTGCCGTTTTTCTTCTTGACCACGACTGGGTTAGCGAGCCAGTCTGGGTACCTGACTTCCGTTATTGACCCTACTTTAAGGAGTTTTTCAACTTCCTCGTTTACCACGGTTGAACGCTCTGGTCCTAGTTTCCGCCTTTTTTTCTTGACGGGTATGTAGGTTGGGTCAATGTTGAGCTCGTGTGATATCACTCAAATTACCCTAAGGAGTGACTTTACTCTCTCAAATAAGAGGTTCAGTTGTAGTACTTAGGGATCGAATACACAGAGACTCTAGGATTACACAATAGATTGTTTAGTCTTTGAAATAAAGCTAGACAAATAGGTTTAAAGCAATAAATAAAGTGGGTAAGCAAGTAATTGCTTGATTGAATGGATTAGGTTTTAAGCAAGAGGAAAGAAAGTTAGATTTAGGCAATTTCTCAGGCATAGCTAGCATGCAGGGTATTAAGGGTTTTTAGTATTCATAGTTTTGAACTCAAACTTTAAGGTTAAATCAATGATTGATTATCTTCAACTAGATCTTAAATCACCAACTATCGTTCGATGAGAATAAGAAAGTGTCGATCGACTATTCTATTTGAATATCGATCGATACACCTTTCGCGGTATCGCTCGATAGGCGGATTGCTTTATCTATCGATATCGTTTCTAGTGAGCTTTAAGATCGGATTTGAATTGGTTCTCCAATCTTACAAAGAGACTACTCTCGTGTACTCAAGGTAAGTTGGAACATACCAGCTTTAGGTTTCAGGGATTTGCTAAGTTTTCACTTATCCAAATTAATCCTAAGATCTAAGATAAGGGTGATCAATCCTATACATAGCATTAAGAACAACTAGAATGAAGAACTATATTTTAAACACCCTAGCATTAAATCAATTGCAATGCATGCTTAGCCTTAATGAGAAGCCTAAATCTAACAAGAGAAACTACTCAAACATAATCATGGAGACAAAATCATGATGGTTTGAATAATACTTTAAAATAGAATAATAAGAGAAACAGTAAAAGAGTAGAGAAAAATAAGGGAGTTCAAGATCTTCTCTGTATGCAGTTTGGATCTATCTCTCCACTCCTAAGCTCTCTCTCTCCAAGGTAGCAAGAAGCTTCTCTCAAAATCAGGTCTAAAAGTTCTCTAGGCAAGTCTTACCTTTAAAATAATACAAAACCCTCTTAATATAGCCTAACAGGCGGCCAGTGACTCATTTGGTAGAAGTAAAACCCTAATGAGATGTCTAGCTCATTAAACTCGTCATTAATTCTTGGAGGCCTTTCATGTCGATCGATTTCATAATCTTCTATCGATCGATTATTATAGTGTCTCGTCGGTCGATGCGTCCTGGTGAGCATCGGTCGATTTAGCTCCAATACAATCCTCCTCAAAGTATCCATTTTTGCTCCAAAATTATCATATTTCACCAAAGAGTACCTGAACCTGTAAAAGCTCATAAAAGACACCAAAACTGTCCTTTTGTTTCCAAAAACATATAAAAATTATGGTTGAAAGTGGGTAAAATCCATGACTTATAAACTCCCCCAGACTTATCCTTTTGCTTGTCCTCAAGCAAATTTAAGGACATAGATCTAGAAGAGGGTTCCAAATAGTGAGACTTAAACAACCTCTAACTCAAAATCATCACCTCAACTTTGTTGCAAGCCACATCAAAATCTATCAACTTCAGAAGCACATTATGCCATATCCTAGCTTAGCAACCAAGTTCATCTAGCCAACATCTTAGCAATCCTGCCTGACTAACCCCTCTACTGATTTCATTTCTGTGCATAAAGATAAAAGTGCGGGCTTTACCTTGGGAGTATCGATCACAGGATTCAAGGTTGCTTAGTCAAGTATCCGTATCTGCAGGTAAAAGTTAGTTCCTATCCTCTCTCTCTACTATTTCTCTCCTAGTCAGGTCTGCTTCATTTGCAAGACATTGACCAAGATTGGACAGGCTTCCATGAATCAGGCCTTAATGGTTGCAGCCACCAAGTCCTGTTCACTTCTTTTTGACCTATATCCTAGGATTCATTGCGAAGCAAGTCTTGAAGGGGGTAACCACCAAGCCCTGTTCGAACCCTTTACCTATAGAATTCTTATGAATCAAGTCTTGAGGGGGGTAACCGCCAAGCCTTGTTGGAATTCCTTCCTAGTTAATATCTAACTAATCCTAGAACATAAATTTAAGATAATTTTCAATTTTTTTAAAAAAATCTAATTTCGAAAATGAGAGAGGGAGGGTGATAAAACTATCTACACAAGGCTTTACCATCCGGACTTGTTTGAAGCATCCGATCCCATGTATACCAAGTCCCAAGACAAGCAGAGAATGTCAGGTTAGGTTGGAAATCAGCTTTGGTTCTTTCAGACAATCATGAAAAGTATTGTCATAGCGACCGGTGATCCATTTTAGCACCTATAGTACATTCTGCAGTTGACAAATCTAAGAATGGTGATAAAGAGTGGTTAGAAAATAAGTAGAAATCATTGTCTCCGTTTTGGTACATGATAAATTCTCTTCTTTTTTTTTTGAAAAAGAAAGAAGCTTTAGAAGAGATTTGAAAAGGAAAAGGAAAATGAAAAATGCTTTTAAGAAATAGAGACTTAAAAATGTTAGTAACAACCCCCCAGACTTAAACGACACTGCCCCCAGTGTTATTTAGTCTAAGTGCGGTGAAAAGGAAAAAGAAAATTAGAAAGTTAATGACTAAGTAACCGTACCTATTTTTACTTGTATCGATCGATACCATGTCTAGCCTATCGATCGATAGCTGTTAGACAAAAGGTCATCAATTCGTCTGTTGGTATCTAACCCGTCTGAACTGTCATTTGTTAGTTCTGTTAGACAATCCAAACACAAGCAAATAGATAATAAGTCATAAAGATAGATAGTCTAGAGTAATAAATCCTAAAAATCCGAAATAAAAATAGAAAGAAAAATAAAAGTGTCTCAGAATAAGGGATAGAAATATGAGGACTAGTCGGAGTCCTCTGCTGCATCCTCGTCGTCTGATGACGAGTCACGACGGTACTGATGTGATGGACCTGGGGCTGCTGGATCATGGGCTCTCAC
Organism: Brassica carinata; assembly: GCA_016771965.1. Taxonomy (NCBI): domain Eukaryota; kingdom Viridiplantae; phylum Streptophyta; class Magnoliopsida; order Brassicales; family Brassicaceae; genus Brassica; species Brassica carinata. The sequence goes on from CM028694.1 coordinate 10,775,017, forward strand.
GCTCCTCCTGCTCATGCACCTACAGCGAGACACTCTGGACCAGATGGCCTGGAGAGCGTCTGGGACGAACCTCTGAAAGTCCCCGCGGTCGCGCATCGGAATGTCGGGCATGATGGGGAAGTCGTGCACTGGTGCCTCTGGCGGGCCCTGCGTAGCTGGTGCTCTGCGCTCTCCTGGAACTCTCCGTGGCACGTCCTGGAGGTTGCGGAGGAATGCCTCATCTGGCTGGAAGCGGAGCTTGTCAATGTTCCCCTCGAAGTTCGTGATGTGGCGGGATGGCAGCTGCCGAAGACGGAGGCGGTCTGCTCTCCTGAAACTCCAGAGCAGGCCGTCCTTCAGCCACAGGGCTGATGACAGATGCGCCAAGTCCAGGTAGGCGCGGGAGGTGCGGGATGGCTCTTCAGTCAAGCGGATGCCGAGGTGCTGGAAGATTGGTGTAAGCAGGCTCCCAATCGTCTCCTTCTTCCTGCCAGTGCCCTTGAAGGGCTTCATCTTCATCAACACCAGGTGCTGAGCGAAGAGGGATCCAAGGTTGGGCATGGGCATGTCGCGGTCCGGGTCCAGGTCCTGCAGGTCGACAACTCCGTCAATCGCAGTGAACAGCAGTGTGAGCTCGTCAATCCTCACCTTGTTGGGCTCCATCTTGCACAGCAGAGTGCTGGCAAGGGCCCTGATGAAGTAACGCAAGGTGGGATGACGGATGTCGGTCTGAGTGACACCCGTGCTCCAGTGGCCTGTGCCAATGATCCTCCAGAAGTCACTGACCATCGGGAACTCAGGGACACTCATAGCGGCGTTGAAGGATCGAACCCGTAGATCTCTGAATCTCAGCAACTGTGATCCGCATCTGACACCTCGGCAAAGAACGAGAGAACTCCGTCGCTCGCGACGCGGCCAGTGGTGGTGGTGTAGGTGAGATCGGCTGTGGCGAAGAACTGTCGGACCAGAGACGGGTAGAGGTCGTAGGGGCGTGTAGCCATGGTGCCTAACCCAAGCTGACCGATCATGTCCCTCAAATCATGCCAGAGACCAAGCTGCCGGACGGTAGCCTCGTCGATGAAACGGGTGGGAGCAATGTCAACGCGCAGCCATGCGTTGTAGAATAGGCTGTCGTAGTCGTCCCAGGTCTCCGTCTTGGCCGGTGGGTGCAGCGGTGGAGCGGACCACTGTCCTCGGTCGGGTAAGACTCCACCGTCTGCATGGCCTTGGAAGGGTTCCTAGGCCAAGGAGAGCGCTCGTCGGGCTGTCAGGGTGGTGAGTGTGATGATGATGATGGCGTCGATGAAGATGGTGGTGTGGATGGTGCCCTGGAGGTGCTTGGGTTATCGAGCCTCCTCTTAGTCCTCCTCTCGCGTCGGCTATCTCTCCGTGAAATCATCTATTTCATTATACTAGCAACCTAAATCAACCAAATCCAAGCCCAATCGAACGATTTTTGTTCATGTCAAAACCTAGTCAAACAAAATCCGAAAAATAGAAGATTTCGGGTTCATACCTTGAAGAATCGGTGAGAAGATGAACAAATGAGTTAGAGAAGTGAAAAACAAAGAGACTGAGGCGAGAAACGGCGAGAAACGGCGAAAATCGGGTTTTTGTTTTCGGGGGAAGAATGCGAAATGAGGGGGAGAAGAAGCGGATATCGGGGTTAATGACCCACGGCCTCGATATACCCTAATCGATCGATATGACTTTGTGCGTGTCGATCGATTTTAAGGCAGGTCCTTATCTATTCTATATATTATTTTTTTTTTGAAAATGAAAATAAAAATAATAATAAAAATAAAAATTTGAAAAATAAATAATAAAAATGAGACTTAAATGCAAAAGTGGGTTGCCTCCCACTGAGCGCTTTATTTTTAGTCATTAGCTTGACTGAAAAAAAAAAATTCTTTAATCTGATTCGGGGATGCCCAACCGTAAAGGTTTGACATTCGGCGGTTTGGCCCAGTAATGCTTCATTCGTTGCCCGTTCACGGTAAATTCTTCTCCTTTATCGTTCATAAGGGTGACGGCTCCGTTTGGTCTAGCTACCGTAACTGTGAAAGGTCCTGACCAGCGAGAACGGAGTTTTCTGGGAAACAAGGTTAGCCGAGAGTTATATAATAGAACTTGATCGTTGGCGGCAAAGTGCCGGGAGACGATCTTCTTGTTATGGTAAGATTTTGTGTGCTCTTTATACAACTTTGAACAATCATAAGCTAGATGTCTGATTTCATCTAGTTTGTTTAGTTGTATGAGTCTCCTTTCGGCAGCAGTCTTAATGTCGAAATTTAGCAATTTTGTTGCCCATGCTGCTTTATGCTCTAATTCAACGGGTAAGTGACAAGCTTTTCCGTAAAGAAGATGAAAAGGAGTTGTTCCTAGTGGGGTTTTAAATGCAGTTCTGTATGCCCAAAGTGTGTTGTCCAGCTTCCCTGACCAATCTCTTCTGGTGATCCCAACGGTTTTCTCCAAAATTACTTTGATTTGTCTGTTTGAAACTTCTACCTGCCCATTCGTTTGTGCATGGTAGGGTGTGGCAACTCTGTGGTGAACTCCATTTTCCCTGAGTAGATTTTCGAAAACCTTGTTGATAAAATGGGTACCCCCATCGCTTATTACTACTCGAGGAACTCCAAATTTAGGAAAGATAATGCTTTTGAAGAGTTTGACAACGACAGAAGCATCATTTGTAGGAGTGGCTATAGCTTCAACCCATTTTGAAACATAGTCAACAGCAACTAAAATGTATCTGTTCCCGTACGAGGAAGGGAAAGGACCCATAAAATCTATCCCCCAACAGTCAAAGACTTCGATTTCGAGAATGAACTTCTGTTCCATTTCATGTCTTTTGCTGATTTTTCCTCTTCGTTGACACCTATCACATTTTATGATATAGGCGTGAATATCGCAGAACGTAGTAGGCCACCAAAATCCGACCTGAAGGATTTTAGATACCGTAGTGAAAGTTGCGAAATGTCCGGCATAAGATGATCCATGGCAGTGGAATATGATGTCCGGCACTTCAGCGGCTGCAACACAGCGTCTGTAAATTCCGTCGGCACATTGCTTGTAGAGATATGGTTCATCCCAGTGGTATCGCCTTACTTCTCGGAAGAACTTCTTTCTGTCATAATTTTTGAGTCCTTCTGGTTCGACGTTAGCAGCTAAATAGTTTACTATGTCGGCATACCAGAGTCTGTCTCTGAACTTCTTTTCAACAACGTGCACTTCCTGATCGTAGTTTTGGCACCCATCAGGAGTGTGCGGATCAGTTTGGATACTATCGGCTACGGTGACAGTTACATTAAAGGACATCTTGAATGAGACTTTATCCAGGTCAAGGCCATTTTCACAATTGGTTAGTGTGTCTGTCTTGTTGTCGATCGGTTGATCTGTTGAATCATCGATCGATATTGGTTCGATTATATCGATCATCACATCACTTTGTTCATCGACCGATATAGATTCAGATGCAAGATTTATCTGACCAACGAATGCAGATTCGGCCAGGTATACGCCTTCGGCTGGCAAGAAATCATTAATAGGAGTATTTTCAGTGACTTTTATCCGGGAAAGGTGATCAGCTACGCTGTTATCTACTCCTGTTTTGTCCTTTATTTCCATATCAAATTCTTGGAGCAGAAGTATCCATCGGATAAGTCGTGCTTTGGCATCTTTCTTTTGCATAAGGTATTTTATTGCTGCGTGATCGGTGTGCACAATGAATTTTGAGCCAACAAGGTAGTTTCGGAATTTCTCGAAAGCGTACACGACAGCAAGTAATTCCTTTTCCGTTGTGCCGTAATTTCTCTGAGCATCGTCCAGAGTTCGGCTCGCGTAGTAAATAACATGAAGTTTTTTATCTTTACGCTGCCCTAACACTGCTCCTACTGCGAAATCACTTGCATCGCACATAATTTCGAAAGGAAGACTCCAATCGGGTGCTTGTACGACAGGGGCAGTTATCAAAGACTTTTTGATTTTATCAAAGGCCTGCTGACATTCTGAAGTAAATTCGAATTTAACATCCTTGCAGAGGAGTGTCGTCAGAGGTCTGGCAATTTTGCTGAAATCTTCTATAAACCTTCGGTAGAATCCAGCATGCCCAAGGAAACTCCTTATGTCCTTTACGTTAGTTGGTGGAGGTAAACCAGTCATTACTTCTATCTTTGCTCGATCTACTTCAATTCCAGCAGCAGATACTTTGTGTCCGAGAACAATCCCATCATTAACCATAAAATGGCATTTTTCCCAATTGAGAACAAGGTTCTTTTCCTCGCATCTGGCTAGAACTTTACAGAGGTTGTCGAGACAACTTTTGAAATCAGATCCATAGACTGAAAAATCGTCCATAAAATCTTCTATCATATCAGTGAAGATAGACATCATGCAGCGCTGGAAAGTGGCAGGGGCGTTACACAGGCCAAATGGCATCCGACGGTAAGCGAATGTTCCGTAAGGGCATGTGAAGGTTGTCTTTTCTGGGTCATCCGGATGAATTGGAATTTGGAAAAATCCGGAATATCCGTCGAGAAAACAATAGTACTGATGATTAGCAAGTCTTTCCAACATTTGATCGATGAAAGGTAAAGGAAAATGGTCTTTCCGCGTTGCGGAGTTTAGTTTCCTGTAATCGATGCACATACGGTGTCCAGTTACAGTTCTTTTTGAAATAAGTTCGTCTTTGTCGTTCTTGACCACAGTGATGCCTCCTTTCTTAGGCACCACGGAACTGGTCTCACCAATTACTATCTGAGATTGATAGATTACACCGCATCGGAAGTTTGATGATCTCCTTTTTAACAAATTCTTTCAGGTTGGGATTGAGTCGCCTCTGATGTTCTATTGATGATTTTGATTCATCTTCAAGTTGAATCCGATGCATACACAGGTCGGGGGAAATTCCTGGAATATCTTCAAGAGAGTATCCGATTGCTTTCTTGTGTTTTCGCAGTGTATTCAGAAATAAAGCGAGCTCACTGTTCGTAAGATTTGCATTTACGATAACTGGATAAGTGTTGTCAAAAAACAAGGCATATTCGAGTCCAGCAGGAAGTGGTTTCAATTCCACCTTTGGTGCATTTTCCTTGCTTAGATCTTCTCTCGAGAATGGTTGTCGATCGACAGCGTTTTGAAAATATCGATCGATATTCATCTCGGAGTCATCTTCACCATTGCTGGCATCATCATTTCTTGCGTCCATTAAATGTGCATAATCCTCCGTATGGTTATCTATGCTGAAAACTTCTCCCTGCGCAACCACGAGCACGTCCTCGATCTGGTTTTCAAGGAATGAATCTTCAAAAGATTTTTGTGTAAGCTCGTCAATATCATCGACATAGGAGGATGATCTATCTATCAAGGGGCGCGTCATTACCTTTTCCATGTCGAATCACATTGGATTGTTTCCAATGTTCAGGCAGATGCGTCCTTCCTTGACGCCGACATCGATTTGGCGGTCGCAAGAAATGGTCTTCCCAAGATAATGGGGTCTCTGGGTTCGTTCTTGTAATGAAGTACTACGAAGTCCGTTGGTACTGTGCAGCCATTGATGATTACGGGCACATCCTCGCGTTCTTCCGACTCAGACAGATCGATCTGCGAAAACTAGTTGGATATTTGCTGGGGTAAACTCCGCATATCCAAGGGATGTTGCAACAGAGTGCGGCATCAAATTCACGCTAGACCCGAGATCACAGAGGGCTCTTGGGAATTGTTTATCTTGGATGGTGCAACTAAGGACAAAACTGCCAGGGTCTGGTTGCTTGATCGGGATTTCGCCTTGAATTATAGCACTGACTTCCTCGGAAATCATCATGATACTACGTTTTCCGACGTGGAAACCTTTAGTTACCATGTCTTTAACGCATTTTTAGCCGCCGGTGAAATCTTGACAGCATCACTTAATGGCATCTCAACTCTGATCCTCTCGATTGCTTTCTTACATACTTCTCTGTCCAATTCACGCTTAGGGTCGGACTTTCGTGGAGAAAAAGGGGGAATCGGGTTATAAACCCTTTCGATAGTAGGTCCAGCTGGTGCTGAATCACTTTTTGGCTTAGGGGATTGGTGTCGATCGATATTGGTTTCATCATATCTGTCGATATTAACCTCATCCGCCGAATCTTCTTCATCGTCCGAAATGTCAATAACAACCTCTTCGGTGCCTTGACTGTTTTTTTCTCTGCTTTTGCTTGGTGAAGGTTCCGTTCTACTGGCATGGAATAGCACAGGGTTAGGGATGGGTTTGATCTCCTCTCCAGAAAAATTTTCTGAAGAAGATTTTTCCTTAACTTTCGGAACAAGCTGCTTCCCACTTCTCAAGAGTACAGCACTAACTTGACGTCTTGGGTTCATGTCAGTTCGCCCAGGAAGACGTCCTGCCTCCCTCTTGATAGCGATTGCATTTTCGGCGACATTACCTTCTAATCGTTTGACTTGTTCACTTAGAGCATCTAATTTCTTAAATAGCTCACGATGAACAATGTTTAGTTTTGTGTCCATGTCGCTTTCTATTTTCTGATTTCCCGTGAAAGCTTGATTTATCCTGGAGTCAGTTTTTCTTTGACGGGATCTGGTTAGGGCATCATAGTTTTGGGTGAAACTATCCTCGTCCGGGTTGTAAACTTGATAGGTATTATCTTTCACAGAAAATAGTTGTCTTTCAGAACAACTACTCTCACTTGGAAGAGTTTGCCTAAGTTTCTTTTCCTTCATGATTGAGTGCAGAGAGTCTAATGACTGCCTGATTTCAGCCAATTGGAGTGTGTCCCTGGACGGGGCTCTATTCTCCCTATCACTGATCTCATAGGGTTTTCCCAAAGCTATATTTCTGATCAAACGCTTTGCTTTACTAGGATTCCTGGTGCTAAAGTTTCCTTCACTTGCGGTATCCAGCGTGATTTGGTAATGAAGGCTGACGCCTCCGTAAAAGAAGTTTAAGAGCTGTGGTTCTGAGTAACCATGGTGAATGCAATCACATTGATAGCCTTCAAATCTGATCCAAGCGTTTTTAAACGATTCATGTGGACCTTGAGCAAAGTAAGATAACTTTTCTCGCGACATCCCAGAGCGCCATCGAAAAATTGATTTATGAAAGCCGCTTGATGTCTTCCCAGCAAGTTAGAGAGCCTGCTGGAATTTGATTCAACCACTTTCTGGCTTTTCCCTCAAGGGAAAAAGAAAAAAGTTTACAGCGATTGTAGTCATCAGAAACTAGATCTTCTAGATATTCGATGTGCTCGTGGGGGTGTTTCAAAGTAGATCCACGGAAGGGTTTATTTCGTACCAGAAGAATAAAATCAAGGTAGAGTTTTGATTTTTTGGTATCAACTTCTGGTACTTTGATGGCTGACCTCTTGGAATAGGTCTTTATGGGGTCTAAGTAGTCTTGCAATATCAATTCTGATTCCTCATCTTCAGAGGAAGATCAATTAGATTGAACAGGGATTTTATCCCTCTGCTCATCAGCAATTTCAGAATTTATGTTGGTGGTTGGTTGGCCTAGGACTACTTCCTCATTAGCAGATTCGGCAAGTGAACACTTACCTGCTTCCGGCTGGTTGGCATCGATCGATGTTGGGGGCGGTATGTCGGTCGATTCCTCGCTCATCATATCGCTCGATTTTGTAGTGTCCGTGTCGATCGATGGACTGCCGAAATTTGCCTTCTCCATTCTTAGGTACCTGTAAAAGCACAATAAGAGGAAAAGATTTTAGTAAATATGAAAATAAGGTCTAGACTATATTCTGAACTAAATCTAATGGTAATAAGAAAGAGTCCCCAGCAACGGTACCAAATTTGATATCACTCAAATTACCCTAAGGAGTGACTTTACTCTCTCAAATAAGAGGTTCAGTTGTAGTACTTAGGGATCGAATCCACAGAGACTCTAGGATTACACAATAGATTGTTTAGTCTTTGAAATAAAGCTAGACAAATAGGTTTAAAGCAATAAATAAAGGGGGTAAGCAAGTAATTGCTTGATTGAATGGATTAGGTTTTAAGCAAGAGGAAAGAAAGTTAGATTTAGGCTATTTCTCAGGCATAGCTAGCATGTAGGGTATTTAGGGTTTTTAGTATTCATAGTTCTGAACTCAAACTTTTAGGTTAAATCAATGATTGATTATCTTCAACTATATCTTAAATCACCAACTATCGTTCGATGAGAATAAGAAAGTGTCGATCGACTATTCTATTAGAATATCGATCGATACACCTTTCGCGGTATCGCTCGATAGGCGGATTGCTTTATAGATCGATATCGTTTCTAGTGAGCTTTAAGATCGGATTTGAATTGGTTCTCCAATCTTACAAAGAGACTACTCTCGTGTACTCAAGGTAAGTTGAAACATACCAGCTTTAGGTTTCAGGGATTTCCTAAGTTTTCACTTATCCAAATTAATCCTAAGATCTAAGATAAGGATGATCAATCCTATACTTAGCAATAAGAACAACTAGAATGAAGAACTATATTTTAAACACCCTAACATTAAATCAATTGCAATGCATGCTTAGCCTTAATGAGAAGCCTAAATCTAACAAGAGAAACTACTCAAACATATTCATGGAAGACAAAATCATGATGGTTTGAATAATACTTTAAAATAGAATAATAAGAGAAACAGTAAAAGAGTAGAGAAAAATAAGGGAATTCAAGTTCTTCTCTGTATGCAGTTTGGATCTATCTCTCCACTCCTAAGTTCTCTCTCTCCAAGGTAGCAAGAAGCTTCTCTCAAAATCAGGTCTAAAAGTTCTCTAGGCAAGTCTTACCTTTAAAATAATACAAAACCCTCTTAATATAGCCTAACTGGCGGCCAGGGACTCATTTGGTAGAAGTAAAACCCTAATGAGATGTCTAGCTCATTAAACTCGTCATTAATTCTTGGAGGCCTTTCATGTCGATCGATTTCATAATCTTCTATCGATCGATTATTATAGTGTCTCGTCGGTCGATGCGTCCTGGTGAGCATCGGTCGATTTAGCTCCAATACAATCCTCCTCAAAGTATCCATTTTTGCTCCAAAATGATCATATTTCACCAAAGAGTACCTGAACCTGTAAAAGCTCATAAAAGACACCAAAAGTGTCCTTTTGTTTCCAAAAACATATAAAAATCATGGTTGAAAGTGGGTAAAATCCATGACTTATCATCGTGGCAAGTTATGCCGATGTCGATTCTTGGCATATCCTCCGTGGCCCAAGCGAATGTGCTGAGGTTCTTTTTGAGACAGGCTATGAGCTCTATTCTCAAAGGTTCGCGGAGGTTGGCTCCGATCTGGACGCATCGTTCCGGGAACGATTCGTCTATGCAGACCGAGATCACTGATTCGCAAGTTGGTTCGCGCTTCCCGTCTAGAGCTTCGATCCTCTGAGATTGCCAGAAGACGTTCGAGTCTTGTTCTGGGGCATTCTCATCGGGAGTAGTCTTTACCTTCTTGCTTTGGGAGGCTTCGACTGCTGATTTTTTCCTTTTCAGCTCGGCAGCGACGCATACTTGCGCCATCCTGTGATTTCCCTGTATAGTTTCGATTCTGCGAGGGTTGGAAACTTTAGACATAGATGTAAAGTGGAGGGGATCGCTCGCATGGAATTCAGCCACGGAGTACCGATGATCGCGTTATACGATGTTCGACGGTCGATGACTAAGAATTCCGTGATTTTGGCGACACTCCCGGCTTTAACCAAGAGGCTGATCGAGCTGAGAGTCATGGTAGCATCTCCCGAGAGTTTGAATAATGGATTAGGTTCTTCTGTGACGGAGCACAGGTCGACCTCCATTCTCTCGAGGGTACTTTTGTAGATAATGTTGGCCGAGCATCCGGTGTCGACTAACACTCTTGCTACGTCGATGTCCTGGATCGTTAGTTTGATTACAAGGAGATCGTTGTAGGGTTTGGCCTGGTCGGCCGTTGCCTGATCCTTGAAAGAAACAACATTGCTAGCTCCTGGAGCGGACATCCTATATCTTTTATTGCTTAGTGACTTTCGAGTTAGAGAATTCGTCCCCCCCTCCTTCTAGCGCCAAACTGTGGGAACCGAAATTCGAACCGTCGATTTTTGATGAACGATTATGGAGGAAAACCGAGTAAACCCGATCTTCCCTGAAGGTCCGAATTCTCTGCGTAATCACTTTTCGAATTGATAAAAGATAGATGGCAATATAAAAGATGAAAGGTCGCTCAGAGGCGTTTTATTAAAAGTAAGAGTACAAGATTTCTCCGAGAGGAGTACAAATATGCTAACTTATCGAAACAACAGAACAAGAGGCGGTCAAGACGTCTAAGCCTTGCCGTACTAGTCTAACCACCTAAGTCCTAACTTCTCTAAGCTAGCAGGAGTTCTCTAAGTCTAAAATCTCGGATCCTCTTCTCTTCTGCCCCAGCTCTCCTTATATAGTCACTTTAGGTCGGTGGCCCGTTAAACCTTTCGCCTTTGGGTCTGAGTTTATCTCTTTTAGAAATATTCCATTTCCCGTCGATCTTCGTTGCTATCCTCGAACATTGACATTTATCTGCGGAAACTTAACATTTATCCTACTGTAATAAGTTAAGATAAACCGTCATAGCTCTTACTGTGTTTGGATCTCCAAAAATCGTAAGTGAGCCCGTGGACAAGTTTCGAGCCTTCGGACGTTCATACGATTTCTCGGAAGATTATCTTTTCCGCAAAAAAAATCGTATAGCCTAAAGATTCGATGTTCGAGTTGATCGTCATTGTTTTACACGATACACTTCGCGGAAGAACTTACCTTCATAGCTCTAGTTGTAACACTTCAAGGATAACTCCAATCGAGTTGAACCGAGGAACGTTGGGTCCGTAACTAAGGTGCTATGACTTCACGGAAGCCACAAGTTGCGATCTAAATCGGACGGGTTGGGAAAAGATTGGATGTACTGGCGCTCGGGACCAGCACGGGCGAGCTGGCGCTGGGCGCCTGGGCGAGCTGGCGCTGGCGCTGGGCGAGCTGGTGCCGGCGCTGGGCGAGCTGGTGCCGGCGCTGGGCGAGCTGGTGCCGGCGCTGGGCGAGCTGGTGCCGGCGCTGGGCGAGCTGGTGCCGGCGCTGGGCGAGCTGGTGCCGGCGCTGGGCGAGCTGGCGCTGGCGCTGGGCGAGCTGGTGCCGGCGCTGGGCGAGCTGGTGCCGGCGCTGGGCGAGCTGGTGCCGGCGCTGGGCGAGCTGGTGCCGGCGCTGGGCGAGCTGGTGCCGGCGCTGGGCGAGCTGGTGCCCGGCGCCTGACGAAGCTGGTGCCCGGCGCCTGACGAAGCTGGCGCTGGCGCTGGGCGAGCTGGTGCCGGCGCTGGGCGAGCTGGTGCCGGCGCTGGGCGAGCTGGTGCCGGCGCTGGGCGAGCTGGCGCTGGCGCTGGGCGAGCTGGTGCCGGCGCTGGGCGAGCTGGTGCCGGCGCTGGGCGAGCTGGTGCCGGCGCTGGGCGAGCTGGTGCCGGCGCTGGGCGAGCTGGTGCCGGCGCTGGGCGAGCTGGTGCCGGCGCTGGGCGAGCTGGTGCCGGCGCTGGGCGAGCTGGTGCCGGCGCTGGGCGAGCTGGTGCCGGCGCTGGGCGAGCTGGTGCCGGCGCTGGGCGAGCTGGCGCCCGGCGCCGGACCTTGGTCATGCCTGTTCTTTACGATCTAACCTTTGTTGATCCTTTTTGCGGAAAGTTTGCAGACAGGAAATGATCTTAGCCGTTGATTTCGAGATAACCGTTTTCGACCCCAACAGACGTCGCTACGTGTTCGAATAAACATTTTTCGGCATTTTCAAAACAACGTTCTCGTTTTTGAAACTTAACACAAACCCTGTACGCCTTTAAAAACAGTAACATGCCTCTAAAATGGTATTATTTCATTGTTGCTGATCAGAACAAACGAACTCCTACGTCCTAAACAGACACTAGCCGCCCTCGAAAGAATAGGCTCTCTTACATCCGACAAGGATAACATAGCGCGCTATACAAGAAATCTAAATTTTTTGTTAGCACCTCCAAACAGCCTTTGGAAGTAGCTCGATTCGTGCCAAGACAAGTCATATAAGCCGATAACAATCACGGACTTTAAATAGGTAGGAATCAGGTAAAAATTGCAAACAGGCAAAACGAAAGCCGACTTGTCATCGCAAAGCCTTAGTCCGATATTAAACATAGGTCTTGCCCTAAACCCAGCTATGCTGGATCTTGAAATCTCATAGGCATAGTATCAACACCCCAATACGAGATCCCAAAATTTTTCTCTTCACTTAAGTCTATACGTTTCACGAGCCTTTGCATAAAACACTGAACTGCAAGAACTCTCGCATTGTACAAATGATAAGTACGGTGATCGTCTGAGGGGGAGGAATGAGACGACAACTCACACCGTCTCCCTCTAACTTCGATAAACAGAAGTTCTCTTGATTTATAAAATAACCAAAATTTTATAGATTGAGCCAAAAGTTTTAAAAAAGCCCTAAAGGGCAGGGATTCGAAGCCACCTATGGCCAGTCCCGAAACATACATCATGGCCTCATAACGGCCGAAACACAACAAAAAAACAAAAAAAAAATCCCAGAAAGGATTGTTACCCTAGGCACTCCTCGGAGCGCCACCTTCTTATTCAACCTCATCAGAACTCGGAACCGCATCACCTTCACCTCTCTCGATCTCAATACATTGCCCCTCAGGCTCATCCAGACACGGCGTAAGGATGCACTCGGACCTCAGGGCAGCAAGGATCGAACCAAAATCTCCTTCAGAAGCCGCCAGCGCTTCCATCTCAGATAGCAGCCTAGCCTCTTCAGAGTCAAGAGACGGAACTTCTTCACCCCCGAGCAGCTGGATTTCGGTCAGACTTCCTTCGATTTTCGCCAAGGCCAAGTCTCTCTCACGGGCAGCTTTCAAGGAATCAAGGAGAGCAGCCATCCTTGCTAAACGGGTCTGGAACTCGGCACGAAGATCTTCGGTTCCTGCAGTCTCATAAGTCTTTGATCCCTCTTTGCTTTGTATCTTGCGCTGGAGACGACGAACTTCGGAAGCTTTCGCCTTCTTCTCCTTCTTCACCTTGAGCAGAGAACTCGCTGTCTTCCCGAGGTCCTGCTCAAGATCACTGATCCGAACCTCGAGTTGATATGTCTCCGCAACATGAGTGCCCTTGATAGTCTTTAGCGTAGCTTCGATGCGTTCCGACACCTCCAGCGATTCCGCTATCTCCTTTGTTAAACGCTCGACCTCTGATCCGCAGTCACTGATCATCCAATCGATCAACGATACAAACTGCCCACGAGAGAGAAATAAGAACAACCACAAAGGAGAGTTACCTACGACCTATAAAGAATCACATTGCAAACAAACCTTGGCACGACGCTGCGGCAATAGTCCTGAAGTTTTGCTTTCCCCGCCCTTGGTGCATCTTCTCTTCTTGACTATCTCGGTCGCAGCACCGTTCCTTTCACGACCTTTAGGCAACGGTGCAGTACTGGGCGCGGGAAGCGCCAGGACGATCTCCTTCTTGTTCGGAGGCGGAGGCATCGACTCCGTTGCTGTTTCTTCTTAGATGATGACCATTGGCGTGGTGGAAGAACCTGAAGGTTGGGCCGAGACATCCGTCGCATGTTCAGACGTAACATCTTGTCCTACGAAAGGGGCAGTGTCGCATGGGGACTTGGTACCAGCAGCCGAAGTAGAAATCGCGGACGAAGAAGGAATGGCTGGTGTCTCAGCGTGAGTACGACTCAGTCCCTTCTCAGCACTGCGCCGAGATAGCTTGTCCTTGAAGGAAAAGAACCTGGTGACGAAAGCCGGAGTAGCGTCAGGAGCAGCCGGAGTCGGCAAGCTTGGACTGGCCTAACCCATCTCGACGTCAGAGTTCTTCACTTCGCTTTGGGGGGAAGACATTCTTTCTTGAGAGAACAAGGGAAGAAAAGTTTGAAGAAATGAGAAGATGTGGAGAGAATGAAGAATGATAGGTTGATACTTATAAGAGTATGGGGGTGACGTGGATTTCCGTAATAAAATAATCTCGAAAAACGATCTACGAGAAAACGTGCTGATAACCAAAAATTCCGAATAAAACACTCTACTCACCCGTAAAATCGTCTCCGAAGCTTGCAGGCTGGGGGGGGCTAACTGTTGGGGTCGAAAACGGTAATCTCGAAATCAACGGTTAAGGTCACCACTCTTCAGAAGTTGTTTCTCAAAGAACTTCGAGAAATAGGAAACCCTCTGGAAAACAAAGCACAGAAGGAGCCAACGGACAACCCAAAGGAGGTCGAGCGTGGTCATGAGCCAGTCAGCTCGCCCTAGGGCGAGCTCAGCCGTGTCCTGACAAGCTCACCGTAGGGCGAGCTTGGCCGTGTCTCGACCAGCTCGCCTTAGGGCGAGCCCGGCCTTGTCCCGCCCAGCTCGCTCTGGGTGAGCTCAGTCTTTGCTGGCCAGTCCAACCTGTATCAATTCCCATGTTCTCCGTGCAATCACATACTCCGAGCCATGGACCCAATGTCCCTTTTTATCTCGATCGGAGTTATCGTCGAGATCTTATTTATGAATCAAGATCTATCGTATACAACGGAAATGGTTAATTTAAAACATTGGCCTCCTCGACTATACAATTGATTTATGATTCTTTTATGGAAACAACGTCGCGACGAAAGTGATTTCTCAAGGAATTCGCAAAGACGTTCGAAAGCCGGAATACGGCCCGCAAGTGTCCAAAACGTGGCTGGAAGCCCACTTGAGACTCTGAACGAGATTTAATTCCATGGAAGTTATGACAGTTTATCCTAGTTCGTGGAATAGGATAAATGTCAAGCTTCCGAAGATAAATGTCAAGGTTCAAGGATAATTACAAAGATCGAGGAAAATGGAATATTCCTTAAAAGAGATAAACTTAGGCCCAAAGGCAAAGGAGTAAAAAAGGCCACTGACCTAAACACTTATTTTAAGGGGAGCTGGAGCAAAAGATGCGGGGATCCGAGATTTTAGACCTAGAAAACTCATGTTAGCTTAGAGAACTTAGAACTTAGGTGGTTAGACTAGCAAGGCAATCCTGAAAATGTTTTGCTGCCTTTCGTTCTATTTTTATCTTGTTAGCATATCTCTTCTCTTCTCGGAAGAATCTTGTATTCATATTATCTAATCAATAAAACGCCTTTGAGAGATTTTTCGTCTAAACTTCGTGTGGTTACGCAGAGAATCCGGACCTTCAAGGAGAGTTGGGCTCGCTTGACTTTCCTCCATTTTACTCATTAAAATCAATGGTATGAATTTTGGTTCCCACACTAACAATGGAATCTAGTCAGACATAGCCAAGCAATTCATAACAACAAGATAAAAGAAACTCATAGATAGATAAATAAAGAAACAAATAATGGAGTTCCAATCACAAATCTCTTTGGATCTTCTCTCCAACTCTAAGTATCTCCAAAAACCATAAGCAATAAAACTAGAGAGTAATAAAAGCATGCTTTGCCTTAGACACATAGGCAAGCTATATATATTGAGTTCATTAGTTTAAAAAACTAGTCATGGGCTGTTGGGGTCAAAATCGGTCAATGACGAAATCGTCACCCGAAAATCCTCGAAAGAAAACCAAGCGACTATCAAATCCAAGAAACGGGTCGTCGCTCGATAAAATTCACGGAAGGCTCGTCCACTCCCATCTGGCGCCAACGGCGAGGGTCCTGGCGCCCATCCATGCGATCGTCTCATGATCTCGGGCAATGACAGCATCTTGGTCCCTAGAAATCCATGTCTGGATTGTCCGAGATCTACAATGAGTCTTCCGTAAAACCTTCCCGATTGTTTAAAAGATTCATCTTTTAACATATCTAAAACTCGGAGCCACATTGCTCTCATCCTCGACGACGGAAAATCTGAAGATCTAAGTCCATCTCAAAATCCCGATACTCGCAGAATCTCGTTGGAAACAATTATCTCGAGGTCTACGACTAGAGACCCTCCCAAAACTCGAAAGATTTCCCGCAAACAACTGACGAGGGAAAGATCGAACAAACCCACGGACGGCAAGACGGCCTGGCACCAGCAGCACGCGGGATGCGGGCTGGCGCCGGCGGCACCCCGGCCTGGCGCCGGCGGCACGCTGGACGCTGGCTGGCCTGGCGCCGGCGGCACGCTGGACGCTGGCTGGCCTGGCGCCGGCGGCACGCTGGATGCGGGCTGGCGCCAGCGGCACCAACCTGGCGCCAGCGGCACCAACCTGGCGCCGGCGGCACTCGCCTGGCGCCGGCGGCACGCTGGACGCTGGCTGGCCTGGCGCCAGCGGCACCAACCTGGCGCCGGCGCACGCTGGACGCTGGCTGGCCTGGCGCCGGCGGCACGCTGGACGCTGGCTGGCCTGGCGCCAGCGGCACCAACCTGGCGCCGGCGGCACTCGCCTGGCGCCGGCGGCACGCTGGATGCGGGCTGGCGCCAGCGGCACCAACCTGGCGCCGGCGGCACCGACCTGGCGCCGGCGCACGCTGGACGCTGGCTGGCCTGGCGCCAGCGGCACCAACCTGGCGCCGGCGGCACTCGCCTGGCGCCGGCGGCACGCTGGATGCGGGCTGGCGCCAGCGGCACCAACCTGGCGCCGGCGGCACCGGCCTGGCGCCGGCGGCACGCGGGACGCGGGCTGGCCTGGCGCCGGCGGCACCCCGGCCTGGCGCCGGCGGCACGCGGGACGCGGGCTGGCCTGGCGCCGGCGGCACCCCGGCCTGGCGCCGGCGGCACGCTGGACGCTGGCTGGCCTGGCGCCAGCGGCACCAACCTGGCGCCGGCGGCACCAACCTGGCGCCGGCGGCACCGACCTGGCGCCGGCGGCACCGACCTGGCGCCGGCGGCACCGACCTGGCGCCGGCGGCACCGGCCTGGCGCCGGCGGCACGCTGGATGCGGGCTGGCGCCAGCGGCACCAACCTGGCGCCGGCGGCACTCGCCTGGCGCCGGCGGCACGCTGGACGCTGGCTGGCCTGGCGCCAGCGGCACCAACCTGGCGCCGGCGGCACCGACCTGGCGCCGGCGGCACCGGCCTGGCGCCGGCGGCACGCTGGACGCTGGCTGGCCTGGCGCGGCGGCACCGACCTGGCGCCGGCGGCACCGACCTGGCGCCGGCGGCACCGACCTGGCGCCGGCGGCACCGACCTGGCGCCGGCGGCACCGACCTGGCGCCGGCGGCACCGACCTGGCGCCGGCGGCACCGACCTGGCGCCGGCGGCACCGGCCTGGCGCCGGCGGCACGCTGGATGCGGGCTGGCGCCAGCGGCACCAACCTGGCGCCGGCGGCACTCGCCTGGCGCCGGCGGCACGCTGGACGCTGGCTGGCCTGGCGCCAGCGGCACCAACCTGGCGCCGGCGGCACCGACCTGGCGCCGGCGGCACCGGCCTGGCGCCGGCGGCACGCTGGACGCTGGCTGGCCTGGCGCGGCGGCACCGACCTGGCGCCGGCGGCACCGACCTGGCGCCGGCGGCACCGACCTGGCGCCGGCGGCACCGACCTGGCGCCGGCGGCACCGACCTGGCGCCGGCGGCACCGACCTGGCGCCGGCGGCACTCGCCTGGCGCCGGCGGCACGCTGGACGCTGGCTGGCCTGGCGTCGGTCCACGGCCTCGCCCGGTCGTTCCTATCTTGCCGGTTCGATCCCATCTTAGCTTGTTGGATCAATCACGCAAGTTTGGTATGATCGCGGTTACTCTGAACGCCACTTCCTCGACTAAACAAGGAATTAAGGTTCGCCGGAAACACGAGACCTTCAAAGACTGTCCTTTGAAAAACGTAAAAGCGCCTAAGCATTGCTTAGCGGCCAAAGCGACCGCGTCACGATTTTCGAAAGGAAGGATAACTATGGCGGTTTATCTTTATCCTCACATAAGAGATAAATGTCAAGTTTCCATAAGAGATAAATATCAAGTTTCCAGAAGATAAATGTCGAGATTTCCGAAGATAAATGTCAAGTTTCCCGATAAACACAAAGATGGACGAAAATGGAAAAAGCCCAACTCAGCCCGCGAGAAGATAGACCGTCATAGGAGGAGTATATAAGGAGAGCTTTGAGCAAGAAGCAAACCAGATCAAAAACGTCCAGAGCACTTAGAGCAACTTAGCATTCCTTTCTGTTTTCACTAGCGAGCTGCGACTCAACTAGGATAGACTTAGGCGATCAGACTAGCGAACTTGCCGACAGCTCTCGTAGCCAAGGCTCTTACCTGTTGTTCACGCTCAAACGCGGATTCGGAAATAAAATCTTTTGCTCTATTCTTTTTTCTTACGATTTTTATTTCGTTTTCGTATTTTCTTTGTCGAACTGATTGTGTCGTGTGCGGCCCAGCAGATATCCGGGACCTTCAGGGAAGGCTTGGTTCACTTGGCTTTCCTCCAAATCAACTTAATTTGACGGTGCGAATTTCGGTTCCCACATGGGCAATCTTGTAATTTGGTGAAGATTTGGGCTTTAAGTTAGTTGGAACCATTCTATCTCTGCGTGACTCTGTATCGATCAATGTCACAGGATGTGCATCGATCGATTGTAATCTTGATACGTCGACTTTTGGTTACTGATGTCAATCGATAGCACAGAGTGTGCATCAGTCGATTGTTGTCTCTCAATATCGACCTCTGCCTGGTTTGATGGTCAACTCGGATGAAATCTCTGTTAAGCTCCAAAATGCTCCTAAATCATCACTTTACTCCAAAATGCTCCTGAACCTGAAAACATACCTAATAGACTCTAAAAAATAATAATTATATCTTAAAACACCTATATACCATGGGTAAAACTGGGTCAAATCCATGGTATATCAGCTCTCTCAGACTAACCCTTTTGCTTGTCCTCAAACAAAACAAACATGCAGTCTCTCTGAAAGAGATTTAAAATAGCAGGGACTCAAATAATCTCTAACTAGAATCATCACCTCTACAATGTTGCAAGCCACATCAAATATCTCCTAACCACAGAAATAGCAACCAAATTCATCTAGCCAGCAACTTAGGAAATCCTGTCTGACTCACCCCTCTACTGATCTCATTTCTTTGCATAAAATAAAAATGCAGGCTTTCCCTTGGGAGTATCGATCAAGGGACACATGGGTTCTTACTCAAGCAAGTTTCTGAACACACATGTAGTCTTCTCTGATCCCTTTCTTCCCTCTTTCTCTCTTCTCTTAATCCTTATAGTTCAATTACAATGAACATTGATGCTGATGCAGTCCATCTTGTTCATCTTATTGACTTTTCTACTTTTGTAGCTCTTATTTTGACAAAGTGTAGCGAATAATGAGGTCACAGGAGACACTCCTACTCCTCGTTTCCACAATGTGTGATCATTCCATTCAGAATTAGAATACTGGGGTCCTAGGAGACACTCCTACCCCTGTGCATCTTCCAGGAAATCATCTAAATATTTTATATCTAGGATGCTTGAAGAGACAGAGAGAAGGAAACCAGAGACACACAGACTTTTACCTTCCAGACTTGCAGGAGGAACCCGATCCAATGTATACCAAGCCCCAAGACAAGCAGATGTAGTCAGGTTTGGTTGGAGATCAGCTTTGGTTCCTTGAAACATTCATAGCAAGTGTGATTCTATTTGACAGGTGATCCACTTTAGCATCTATAGTACATTATGTAGTCAACAAATATAAGAGTGCTAAAAATTGGTTA
This sequence comes from Brassica carinata, assembly GCA_016771965.1. Classification (NCBI taxonomy): domain Eukaryota; kingdom Viridiplantae; phylum Streptophyta; class Magnoliopsida; order Brassicales; family Brassicaceae; genus Brassica; species Brassica carinata. Next base: position 10,794,616 of record CM028694.1, read on the forward strand.
GATAACAAGTAAAGCTTGAAAAAGATCATTGTCCCCTTCTTGACTCAATAAAACTTTTGAAAACATATAATGAGATCAAAAGGTAGAGTAATATCAGCAACTCCCCCCCCCCCCAAGACTTAAATTATACACTGTCCTCAGTGTACAACCAGTCGGAGTTAATGGGATATCATAAACCATAAGTACTAAGGTTTAAAAGTTAGAACAATATACCTGACCGAAGTCCGTTTCGATCGATGGCGAGAGAAGGCCGTCGATCGGTTTGAAAGTGACTGTGTCAATCGATGTCGACATGGTTTCGTCGGTCGATTTCTTAGGAAATCGTCTACTGTGGTTCATCTTTCTCTCTTCTTCCTCTTTTTTTTATATTTTCTGCAAATGAAAAAATAAAAACAAAAATAAGTAACTTAAATAAATAGCTAAGTAAAATTACCTAATATTGGGTTGTCTCCCCCTCAGCGATTTGTTATAGTCTTTTAGCTTGGCTAGGTGGTTGGGCTAGCGAGGTGCAAAGTAGCTACTTGTTGGAAAACAAGTATCCACATTATCTTTGTTTATCTGGAACCATGTAGAAATGAAGCTTCTTGTGGCCTCATCCCCTCTGGTCCATCTATCATTCATTTTCGCTGCTGCGTCTGAGATGATCTGTAGCCTCTCTCCAATGTTGTCAATTCTGAATTCGTGCTTTCCAAGCTTGTGATAAGCATAGTCTGATAGTTCCTTTAGTTCTTCATGCATTGAATCAATCATATCTTGTAGTGTCTTCTGGCGGACAGGCTGAAACTCGGCGTCGATCGATGCTGTTGTTGTTGCGTCGATCGCTTCTTGATGCTATCCACTGTCGATCGATACGGTTGGTGAAGGTCGACTCGCAAGTTGCCTCTGAATGACCTTGAGCTTCTTCTACATCTTTTCTATGCTTGATTCTAGTCCACCAATGCTTTTGTTGAAAGGAAAGTAAATCTCATCACATCTTCTGTCAAGTCTGTCCTCAGTTGTTCCTAGAGTTTTGTATATGTCTTCTAGCATCCGATCAATCTATGCTCGGGTGTAAGAATGCACTAGTGGTTTGTTGGCATCGATTGATGTGTTGGCTTTGACATCGATCGATTTCGATCTTTCTTGTTGAAAATCGAGTTGTTGCTGAATGGTGTCAAATTCTTGTTGTAATTGTATCAGTCTGCTGGTCAATCAATCCATATCATCGTTGAGCGGATGGTATACTCCATCAAGCTTGTAGTCGAATGATTTCACCAAATCTTCTAGTGATTTGAGTCTCTTGTCGATCGATAGATAAGCTTCTGTGTCGATCGATGCGGGTTCTTTTTGTCGACATTCATTCTTCTCATGAAGCATAGCCAATTCTTTCTGCATCAACTCACTTCTCTTGGTTAGCCAGTTAATATTGTTGTTGAGTGAATGGTAGATGTCATTGAATCTCTTATCTAAGACTTCTTTGTCCCATTGGTTTGCGTCCTTGGTTTTCTATCTTGCGGAATGTCTGGATGGTGGATGCTCCGTATCGATCGATTGTCTTGTGTTTCTATCGATCGATGTTGATGCTAACTTATCGGCCTCATTCTTGTTCTGAATTCTGCCCAAATCTTCTTTCATGTCTTCCATACTTGTACCCATCCAGTTGATGCAGTCATGGAATGGTGGAAAAAAATCATTCAGCTTCATGTTGAAAAATTCTCTTCTGCTCTTTGTTGGACTTCATGAATTCCACTTATCATCTCATCCATCTCATCCTTGTTGTAGAATTCCGGTGCTAGCTTGGTTAGTGTGAATGAGTTGACCTATTCTGGAAGACATATGTAGGATTCTTCATCATTTGAAGCTCTTTCTAGTTGTTTCCTGATGTCTTCTTTAGATACATTGATGATATCGCCATCTAGTCCTCTTGCAAACCCAGACTCATCTCTGTATACTCGATACTCGTCCTTATGTTCCCAGAAGAACTTCCTTATTCCATAACGGTAAGCTCGTCGTCGAAATTCAGGATGCTTGTCAATTGATGCTGGTCGAGCTCTGTCGATTGATGGTGTGTGTGTCTTGACGATCAATGATGGTAGTCTCCTGTCGGTCGATGTAAGACATGTCTTGTCGAGCGATGGTTGAGTATGTGGTCGAGGGGTTGGCTCGAACTGCCAGCTGTATCATTGTGAGCGTCTGAAACTTCCTGCTGATGTTTTGGATTGCTGCGTTGTTGTGTGAACAGGTTTTCTGGTCCATTGGCCACCTGAAGGATGTCTGCAATGTCTTCTTTGGATGCTTCCAGAATTCTTCCATCTATAGCTCGTGAATGGCCATCTTGATCCCTGAAAATACCAAACTCATCCGGTGTTAGATTTCCATAATATATAGAGTCTTGTTTGCATACCTTGGATCTAAGGTTTGGATTCATGTCGATCGATGTGGAAGGGTGGATATCGATCGATGTGGAAATAGTCTTGTTGATCGATGTTGAAGGTTGGGTATCATCTTTTCCATTGAATTTGAAAAAGTCTTATGTGGTGAAAACTCTGCTCATCTTGTTTGCTTCTAGGGCGTCTGATGTTTCCTCTACTGCAAAGCTCTCTTTATAGATATCATCCCAACTGCCAATTGAAAAGTTTCCATTTTTATCCATGTCGGCCTCCTTAGTTGTGCGATCGATGTGCGCAGTGGGTTTGGCTGGTGATGATGATTGTCGATCGATGTTGAGTAGCCTCTGTCGATCGATGCTATATTCCATTGTTTGCAGGAATGATGTGGAAGTATTTCTTCTTCTGCAAGAAAACCATAATACTCTATAGCTTGTTTCTTTCTGTAATCTTCATCATACTCTTCGTATCTAATGCGGATGTAGTAATATCTATAGCAAGGGTTGGGTGATAATGGTCACTTTCCCAACTGTCATCAGAAAAACCACAATCTGGGAATTATTCCTTCCACTGAGCGAACTTCGCGTCGATCGATGCTTTGTCTGTTGTGTCGATCGATTCTGATTGACGAGGAAAGATCGATGTGTCCATTCCGTCGCTGATCGATTCGTCGTACTCTGTCTCATACTCAATTTCTGAATCAATCTCTTCTTCACAGAAACATACTCCAACAAACCTTGGATCATCCCCAATCTCCGTGATTGGCTTCTTTGTCTTGACAATCTTGACTGGATCATAATAGACATTTGGATCTATGAGAGTCAGACATAACTGGTTAGTCTGCAAGTTGCAGATTACTCCTACTATAGCTAAGAATTCTCTTCCAAGTAGTAGAGAAGTGTTCCAATTCAGCTTGATGTCCAGGACATAGAAGTCAACCGGAACTAATGCATTACCAATCTGCACCTCAAGGTCTGTTATGATTCCTCCTGAGTTCCTTTGAGAACAATCCACAAATACAAACGAATCGTCTGAAGGCTCTATCTTCAGACCCAGATGGTCTGCCATCAACTTGGGTAAGATGCTTACTGCAGCTCCTGTGTCGCAGAGGGCACGTGGGAAAGTGATACCTTGCACTACACAGGGTACTGTAAACTTCCCAGGATCACTCTTCTTCTTAACGTGATCCGCTGCTTCATCTTTTCTCTGACCTAATTGAAAATTCTTCTAATGTCTTCTTCAGTCTCCTTGGTTTCTCTGAAGAACATCCATAGCATGTGGGTAAAGTAAGCCTCTTCAAAAAGTTTCTCAAGTGGGATTCTAAGAACTCTCATTGTAAAGCTATCCAATTCCTTCTCATTGACTCCCCTTTTCAGATGCTTGGGAACCTTTTCTTTCCTTTTCCTCAAGGTTCTCCCTTCTGTAGCTTTATCAACTTCCATAGGCTCTGGTGCATCTTTGGATTGAGGGCTGATGGTGACTGGTGGTGTATCTGAAGGTTTTGATTGTTGTCTGAGTGCATTAAGTCGTTCTGCATTAATCTTTGGTAGCTGCACTCGGTATGTGAGAGGTGCACGTCTATCGATAGGTACTGGAGGTTGTCGATACATGTCATTATCTCGCCATTGATCGATGGCTGGTTCTTGATGCCGATCGATTTTGACGGAATAAGGGCTGGGTGGATGCGGGTGTCTTGCTGTGAACTCCTCGTGAGTCATTATCTTCACGGCATTGCACGAAGCACTTGATTCTGCTGATGGTGTCGATCGATGCTCATCAAAGCTCGTCGATTGACTCGGTATAGAGTCTGTCGATCGATGGTCACTAGTCAACATCGGTCGACATCAATGTGACCCGCCAAAACTCATGGAGCTCTCTACCTCGAAGTCTCCTTCTTGCATCTTCTCATACTGATATCTTGCATATTTACATGTTTTTAGCATCCATATCTCGTGCATTTTGATCATATAAGTTAGGCATTAGGCATCTTTAGGTCCATTTTGCATTCATTTGTCCTTATCAGGTGTTGGAGTATGCTTTGGTGTGATTTGAGGTGTTTGGAAGCCTTATGGCCCAAAAAGTGGTGAAGAATCAAGTTTGGCCATGAAAAGAGAAGTCAATCCATGATCTGATCAAGACAAAGATGAGCATGGACGGAGACCTTAGAGATGTCTTCTGTTGCTAAGATTTTGTGGAGACACCCCAAATGGAGTTAGATTTCCAATGGAAGTGGTTTCAAGTAATTTGGAGCTGTATTGGAGAAGTTATGATCAGTTTAATAGAAGCACATCAAGCTGGCCGGGAAGACTGGTCCCGGTACAGCCACCCGGTCGGGACAGACACTGCTGGACGACCAGACTGGGGAGATTGGACCGGGATGAGCTACCGGTCGGGAGAAGCTCGAGATGGACAAGGCAGGACCGGGTAGGACAGTCCGGGATGAGCTACCCGGTCGGGACGGCTGGACGGCCAGAACAAGGCTGGTCTGGGTTGGTTGGACCGGGTTGGGCCATTTCAAGATGGTTTTCCATTGGCTGAAGCCTTATTGACTCCAAAGACTTTTTAGTAATTTTTAATGATGTTCCTAGGTTTTCTAAGCCTTTGTATAAATACTTATGTAATCTCTTTGAGGAGAACAACTTCTTTTCTCTCAAAAACACATTTAGATCTTGAAGAAAGCTTGGATCTTTGATCCTTTTCATCTCATTTCTTTTGTGTTTATTAGATTATCTTCTTCTCTAATCATGTTTAGCTTGAATCATCATTGATTTTGAGGTTTTCCATGGCTATTAGTGAGTAGATCTATCTAGTATTCATGGGCTTGGGAGACTAAGGGCGATTAGGTGTAGATCTAAGATGTTCTAGGGTAGATCCTTCTTGATCCTTGCTTGTAGAGTGTTCTTCTTGCTATTTTGGAGTTGTCCTCTTCAAAATAGAGCTATAGGCATTTCATGCCCGAAAGGTGTTCTATGAAATGCCTGAACCAGCTCTTCAATGCTTTTGTGGGAACCGAAATTCACACCGTCAATTTCAGATAAAGGATTTTGGAGGAAAACCGAGTTAACCCGATCTTCCTTGAAGGTCCGAATTCTCTGCGTAATCACTTTTCGAATTGATAAAAGGTAGATAGCAAGACAAAAGATGAATGGTCGCTCAGAGGCGTTTTATTAAAAGTAAGAATACAAGATTTCTCCGAGAGGAGTAGAAATATATTAACTTATCGGAACAACCGAACAAGAGGCTGTCAAGACGTCTAAGCCTTGCCGTACTAGTCTAACCACCTAAGTCCTTTGTTCTCTAAGCTAGCAGGAGTTCTCTAAGTCTAAAATCTCGGATCCTCTTCTCTTCTGCTTCAGCCCTCCTTATATAGTCACTTTAGGTCGGCGGCCTGTTTAACCTTTCGCCTTTGTGCCTGAGTTTATCTCTTTTGGAAATATTCCATTTTCCGTCGATCTTCGTTGCTATCCTCGAACATTGAAATTTATCTGCGGAAACTTAACATTTATCCTACTGTGATAAGTTAGGATAAACCGTCATAGCTCTTACTGGGCTTGGGTCTCCAAAATCGTAAGTGAGCCCGTGGACAAGTTTCAAGCCCTCGGACGTTCATACGATTTTTCGGAAGATTCTCTTTTCCGCAAAATGAATCGTTTAGCCTAAAGAATCGATGTTCGAGTCGATCGTCCTTGTTTTACACGATACACTTCGCGGAAGAACTAACCTTCCTAGCTCTAGTTGTAACTCTTCAAGGATAACTCCAATCGAGTTGAACCGAGGAAAGTTAGGTCCGTAACTAAGGTGCTATGACTTCACAGAAGCCTCAGGGCGCGATCTAAATCGGACGGGCTGGGAACAGACTGGATGTACTGGCAGCTGGGGCCAGTACGGGCGAGCTGGCGCCGGTGCCAGCATCGGCAAGCCGGCGCCGGTGCCAGCATCGGCAAGCCGGCGCCGTGCCCGAGGCCAGCACGAAGCGAAGCCGGCGCCGGTGCCAGCATCGGCAAGCCGGCGCCGGTGCCAGCAGGCGTGCGGCGCCGGTGCCAGCAGGCGTGCGGCGCCGGTGCCAGCATCGGCAAGCCGGCGCCGGTGCCAGCATCGGCAAGCCGGCGCCGGTGCCAGCATCGGCAAGCCGGCGCCGGTGCCAGCATCAGCGAAGCCGGCGCCGGTGCCAGCATCGGCAAGCCGGCGCCGGTGCCAGCATCGGCAAGCCGGCGCCAGGCGCTGGACCTTTGGTCATGCCTGTTCTTTCGATCCAACCTTTTGTTGATCCTTTATGAAAGTTCAAGACAGGAAATGATCTTAGCCGTTGATTTGAGATACCGTTTTGACCCGAACAGTTAGCCCCCCAGCCCGTATGACTCAGAGACGATTTTGCGGGCGAGTGACTTAAGTTTGAATATTGAAATTTTTGGCTAAGAGTATTTTTTTGCGAAAATTCCCATATTCTTTATAAGTAGTAGCTCATTACTCCTCGTTCTTTACACACTCCTCCTTTTCTCAACTTCTTCCTCTTTTGCTCTCTCAAAGAAGATGTCTTCCTCTCCAGTTGAAAAGAAAGATTCCGACGTCGAGATGGGTGAGGCCAGTCAGGCATCGCCGGTTTCAGCTGTTCACGAAGCCACTCCGTCCCTCATTGCTGGTTTTGACTTTTTCAAGGAAAGATTGTCACGGCGCAGCGCTGTGAAAGGCGCGAACCAAGTGTGAACCGAAGCGCCTAACGCTCCTTCTCCGCCTGTGCCTTCGTCCCCAATCCCTTGTTCTGAGGTTCCATCCGATGCTCCCTTGCCTGTGGGAAGGGCAGTCGTCCCCGAGCAGATTCCCGACGTTCAGGATCGTCCTTCAGGCTCCTCTACCGCTCCGATCATAATTTTCTGGTCGGGATGATGTGGTCGAGTCCACACCTCCAGCTTCGAAGATCGTTTTGGGACTCCCAGCACCCAGTGCTGCAACATTGCCCAAGGGGCGTTCGAGGGCGATTGCGCGATCGGCGGCGAAGAAAGGTCGCTAAGGCGAAGAGGCGAGCCGCCGGGATTGTTGTCGCAACATCGTTCCAAGGTTTTGATTTTGATTTATCCGTAATTCTTCTTTTCTTTTCTTTTTGCAATGATCCTTACCCTTTCTTTTGCGGATAGTTTGTGTCGCTGATCGATGGGATGCCTGGCGAATGCGGATCGGAGGTCGTGCGTTTGACGAAAGAGTTGGAGTCGTCGCAGGAAGCGTTGGAAGCGTGCCGAGGCTGCATTGCATACCGTCGAAAACACCCATGCTGCCCAGACGTCTCAGCTCGAAGTTCGAATTGGCAACCTCGAACGCGACTTCCGGAAGACCGCGAGTTCGCTGCTCAAAGTGAAGAAGGAGAAGAAACACAAATCCTCGGAAGTCCGTCGTCTCCAACAGACGATCCAGAACTATGAAGAAACGAGTGCTCGCAAGTCGGCAGACTTCTTTGCTCGTTTGACAAAGATGGCCGGTTTGTTCGACTCTCTGATAGCTGTCCGTAATAGGGACTTGGCTTTGGCGGGAATCGAAGGGAGCTTGGGCGAGCTTCAGCTGTTTAGGGGTAACGAGGCCCTAACTCTAGACTCCGAGGAAGCCAGGTTGTTATCTTGCAAAGAAGGATTGTCGGCTTCCGAAGGGAACTTCGACTATATTCTCGCTGGTCTGAAGTCCGAGTCCACCCTTGTACCGGATTCGGAGAGCTCGGAGGATCAGGTCCATGCAGCCGAGGATCGAGAGGCTGGCGTGGATGAGGCAGGCAGTGGAGGTGCGACCGAGGGAGTTGATGGCGAGGCCGTTCCCGCTGCAGGTGAGTTCGAGGATGAAGGTGATGCTCCGATCAGCGTCTAGGTTTACCAATCCCTTTGAGGGATTTTTATTTTGTTTGTGTTTCGGCTGCTATGAGGCCATGATGTATTTTTTTCGGGACTGGCCGTTGGTGGCTTTGAATCCCTGCCCTTTTTAGGGCGTTTGTTGAACTCGCGGCTCAATCTATAATATTTTGGTTTTTATGACTTTTCAAATGAACTTCTGTTTATCGAAGTTAGAGGGACAGGGTGTGATTTGTCGTCTCATTCCTGCCTCTCAGATGATCGTACAAAGCGAGACTTTTCGCGGCTTACTGATTTACGCGAAGGTTCGTGAAACGATTAGACTTAAGTGAAGAGACAAGTTTTGGGATCTCGTATCGGGTACTGATACTATGACTATGATATGTCAAGATCCAGCATGGCTGGGTTTAGGGCAAGACCTAGGTTTACTCTCGGACTGAGGCTTTGCGATGACAAGTCGGCTTTCGTTTTGCCTGTTTACGATTTTAACCTGATTTGTACCGTATATCAGCTTATATGATTTGTTTAGGTGCGAATCGAGCTACTTCCGTTTGGAAGAGCTAACCAAAATTTTAGACTTCTTGTATAGCGCGCTATGTTATCCTTGTCGGATGTAAGAGAGCCTACCTTGGAGGGTGGCTTAGTGTCTGTTTAGGACGTTAGAGTTCGTTTGTTGTGATCAGCAACAACGAAATGATACCGTTTTGAGGTGCGTTTTGTATGTTTTGAGTTCTAGAGACGAAGATTTCGTCTGGAACTTTTTGCGGAAAAGAATGTCCTTCAAGCGTTAGCGACGTCTCACAGTACTGAAGGTCGATTTTTCCTTAGGCCGCATTTCGTGGTTGAAATGCTTGCGGGCTAGGGGATATTTTTGCGAATGTTCGCAGCCAGAAAACTGTTGTTTCCGTTTTGGACGCGGGACCAAGGGGTCGCGTAAATTTGACCCAGGGAGAAACGTCTACATTCACTTTGCTTCGTGAAGTGTTGTCCTTCCGGTATTTGTATTTTTTGGATGTGATAATAGCTTTGTGGATACTAGATCCGTTGTCGTTGCCGTTCGATGTCGGTAATCGTTGTCTAAAGAGGTTCGAAAGTTTCAGAATTTTCAAAATTAGTGGGAGTATCTGATATCGCACCCCTCCCCTTTGTCGGGGGATAGCTGAAACCCGCCCGGTTAGCGAGTTGCCTACGTACCCTTTTCGGGGATCAAGCCATCTCGTTGTTCTTTGTATCACGTCATTGTTAGTGATAGTATTTTTTAAGATGCATCACGTTCCAGGTTCTTGGGATTTTTACGTCTTGCATGTTCGCGATTTGGTACGAACATGGTCGGACCACTTTTATGACTTTGTATGGTCCTTCCCAGTTCGCTCCCAGTTTTCCTGCGTTTCATTCGGCAGTGTTTTGGAAGACTTTGCCTAAGACTAAATCGCCTTCTCTGAACCTGCGATGGCATACGTTTGAGTTGTAGTACCTTGCGGCAGCGTGCTGGTAATTTTGGATTCGAATGAGTGCCTGGTCGCGGCGTTCATTGATCAGATCGAGATTGTCCAGCATCATAGCGTCGTTTAAATCCTCTCTTTTGCGGAGGAATCTTCTCCGTATGTGGGAATCGAAATTCACACCGTCGATTTTAATGAATAAAAACGGAGGAAAGCCAAGTTAACCTGACTTTCCCTGAAGGTCAGTTCTCGACGAACAGCGAAAAGTGACCAAATAAATCACGGAAAAGGTTTGGTTAAGATTTGCGACTGGACCTTAAGAAAGGCTGCCTACGTACCCCTTTCGAGGATCAAGTCGGATGTAGTTCAGTTTGAACAAGAGATCGAACAGTCTATGCCTGGTTCGTCTAGTATGAGCGTTGGTCATAGAAACGGGCATGTCGAAGATAATGCCTAGGGTTTCTATGTGCGGAGCTCTGAGTAAAAGAATTGTTAGATCCTTCCGAGAGGAACAAGGGTCTGCGGAGAAGATAAAACTAGAACAAGGGGCGGCCAGACGTTCTAAGTCCTGCCTCGCTGGCCTAACCACCTAAGCTCTAAGTTCTCTAAGCTAGCAGGAGTTCTCAAAGTCTAGATTCTAGGATTTTCGGATCCCCTTCTCCTCTTCTCTTGCTCTCCTTATATACTCACTTCTAGGTCGGTTTGCCTTAGGATGATGGACTTCGCCTTTGGGCCCAAGTTTATCTCTTCGTGAAATATTCCATTTTCGCCGATCTTCGTAATTATCCTCGAAGTTTTCCCTATTTTTCGGTGACTTGATGTTTATCCGATGTTCGGGAAATTGGATAAACCGTCATAGTCCGATTGGGTCTGAATTCTTAAAATCGTAAGTAAGTCCGTGAACTTGTCTTAAGTCGTTGAACGTTTTATATGATTCCTCGGAAAGACTATCTTTCTCGTAAAATAAACCGTATAGCCTAAAGGATCGATGTTCGAGTTAATCTATCTTGTTTTACACGATATCCTCTACGAGAAATCCAACCTTTCTAATCTTTGTCGCCAAACATCGAGGATGATTCCAATCGAAGTCAATCGAGATGTTAATTCGTAGCCGTGACGTATCAAACCCACGAGGATTGATCCAAGCAAGCCAAGACGGATCAGACCGAGAGCGATGGGACCGAGACCAGGACGAGGACCGAGACCAGGACGAGGACCGTCGACCGGTGCCAGGGGGCTTGCAGCCGGCGCCAGGTCGGCTGCGTCGCGTCTGCCGCCGGCGCCAGGCCAGCTCTGTCTCGCCTGCCGCCCGTGGGTTCTTCGTCGCCCGATCTTTCCTCCGTTGACCGTTAGATGCGGAAATCTTTGAGTTTGGAAAGATCTTTAGCCGCTGATTTCGAGATAACCGCTGACCCCAACACAAGCCAAGACGGGATCAGACCGAGCCGCGATGGGACCGAGACCAGGGCGAGGACCGTCGACCCGGCGCCGAGGTTGCCGCCCGGCATAAGGCGGCTGCGTCGCGCTTACCGCCAGTGCCAGGGGCTTGCAGCGGCGCCAGGTCGGCTGCGTCAGCGTCTGCCGCCCGGTGCCAGGGGCTTACGCCCGGCGCCAGGCCAGCTCTGTCTCACCTACGCCCGGCATGAGGATTCTCTGCGCCCGTGGGTTCTCCGTCGCCCGATCCTTCCTCCGTTGACTGTTCGTGCGGGAAATCTTTGAGTTTGGAAAGATCTTTAGCCGTTGATTTCGAGATAACCGTTTTCGACCCCAACAGTTAGCCCCCCAGCTCGTAAGATCGGAAATGATTTTGCGGGCGAATGATTCGAGTTTTCTGAAAATCGAAATTTTCGGCTAAGTATTCTTTTCTGCAGGAAATCTACGTCATCACTCCCCCCCCTTTTTTTATGATGGTACTTACCCCTTCTTTTGCGGACAGTTTGTGTCGCTGATTGACGGAATGCTTGGCGAGTGTGGGTCGGAAGTCATTCATCTATCGAAGGAGCTGGAGTCATCGCAGGAAGCGCTGAGGCATACTGAAGCTGCACTGCAGACTGTCGAGGACACCCATGCTGCCCAGACGTCCTAGCTTGAGGTTCGAATCAGCGATCTTGAGCGTGACCTTGGGAAGACCGCGAGTTCACTACTCAAGGTGAAGAAGGAGAAGAAGAGCAAATACTCGGAATTCCGCCGCTTTCAGCAGAAGATCCAGACTCACGAGGAGATGGACGCCCATGGATCCTCGGAGGTTGCCGATGCTCATGACGACTTGTTTGGTCGTTTGACGAGGATGTCCATCCTGTTTGAGTCCTTGATAGCTGTCCGCAAGAGGGACTTGGCTTTAGCGGGATCGAGGAGTCTGGCGAGCTCGAGTTGCCGAGTGCGAGGCCCGTCTTTGGACTCGGAGAAAGCCAGACTATCGTCTGTAAAGGAGAGTGGGCGACCTCGAGGGAGACTTCGATTCGATCCTTGCCGGCCTGCAGGCCGAATGTACCCTTGCGCTGACCTCCAAGGACTCAGAATATCAGGAGGCGGAGAGGATTGCGAGGCTGGCCGGGCGAAGCGGGTAGTGGCGGTCGCGACCGAGGGAGGCGGCGGCAGGCTGTCCCTATCGCTGGTGAGTTTGAGGATGAAGGTGGCGGCTCCTGGGAGCGTCTAAGTTTATCAATCCCTTCGGGGATTTTGTTTTATATGTGTTTTGGCCGTTAAGAGGCCATGATGTATTTACTGGGACTGACCGTTGGTGGCTTCGAATCCCGCCCCTTTTTGGGGCTTTGTTTGAACTTTTGCGGTCTCAATCTATGAAACGTTTTCGATTTTTTATGAACTTCAGTTTTTTCAAAGTATGAGAAAGAAGGTGTGAGTTGTCGTCTCATTCCTAGTTCCCTGATGATCACCGTACCTATTGTTTGCATAAAACGAGATTTTCCGCGGTTTACCGATTCTGTGAAAAGTTAGTGAAGCGAATAGGCTTAAGTGAAGAGACAAATTTTTGGATCTTGTATACCATACTATGTCTGTGAGATTTCAAGATCCAGCGTGGCTGGGTTTAGGGCAAGACCTAGGTTTACTCTCGGACTGAGGCTTTGCGATGACAAATCGGCTTTCGTTTTGCCTGTTTGCGATTTTAACCTGACTCGTACCATTTAAAATCCGTGAATTGTTGTCGGCTTATATAATTTTTCTGGGCGTGAGTCGAGCTACTTCCTTTACGAAGAGCTAAACCAAAATTTGGATTTCTTGTATAGCGTGCTATGTTTATCCTTGTCGGATGTAAGAGACCCTATCCTTTTAAAGGCTATTATCTGTTTAGGGCGTTAGAGTTAGTTTGTTGTGATCAGCAACAAAGAAATGATGCCAGTTTAGAGGCATGTTACCGTTTAGAGGTGTGTTTGTATGTTTTGAGTTCTAGAGATGGGGATTTAGTCTGGAGCGATTTGAGAAAAGAATGTCCTTGGCGTTAGCGGCGTCTACAGTGGAAAATCGAGAGTTTTCCTTATGCGCATTCGTGGTTGAAATGTTGGCGGGCTTGGAGATGTTTTGCGAATGTTAGCAGCCAGAAACTGTTGTTTGGTTTGGGCCAGGACAAAGGGGTCGCGTAAGTTTGACCCGAGGGAGAAGCGTCTACATTCCGCGATGCCGTGAAGTGTTGGCTTTCGGGATTTGGTGGTATATATTGAGGATGACTTCATTATAACTCTTGGAGCCTTGTCACGAGTGTTTCTTTTCATGCGTGTTCACGGGGTATAGAACTTAATCGATTGACGATAAGTTTAAATCTTCCGTTAACCATATGGTTGTTAGGACTGAGTTTTGGTATGAAGAGTTTATCGTATGATTTTCGATTCTGGGTTATCGACAAATTGCTTGCGTAATAGTCACTTACGCTCTATGAACAAATCGTGGATTGTTGTTTTGCCGTTAAGCGATTGGAGCAGTGGTTGCTCAGTAGTTTTGGATTGGCATGGAGGCTAGATTCAGCCGTATCGCCAAGGAAGTTGTTGGTAAACGATCAGACCATGACCCTTATTAAGGTCATGTTAGTTCTGATTGTCCTTAATGGGGATGCGAATTCAGGTCCGGCTTTACGAAATCGTAGTTGGCGAGGGCCAAATAGTGTTTGCGAGATAGACATGCCAACTATAGCGGAGTTTTCTGAGTTATGGCTGATGGCTTTTAGAAGCGATCTTCCACTTTAGGTCTCAGTTATCGATGATTGGTTTGTATAAATTTTTTTGTTGCATGAATATCGTTTCATTTTATCCGAGGGACAAAGTTTAAAGGATCGGCCTTGGGACGCGTCGCGGGTTAGCCTGCGTGGTTATTTCCTGCTTTCGGGCGTAACATGAGGAGTGAAAGCAGGAGCCAGAAACCTTGTGGAGCAAAACTGTCTATGACAGTTACCCGTTGGACCCATTATGTTTATTTTCACGAAAGTTGCTTTGTATGAATTGACTTCGACCATACAGAGGATTTTTCGTAAAAGTGATGTAAGAGGGGTTTTCGCAAAGGTAACGGAGAGTGTTTCTCAAAATTACTTGCGATATTAGCGACCACGGATTATGTTTTCCTCATTCACTTTTGCGTGCTCTTGAAATCGTTTTGCATGAGACCGATCATGTTTTTCCATAGGCTGTTTTGTTTTAAAATGTTCTTGTTATAAGAAAGTAATGGATGACCGGTTTCATGGAGATAGAAAATCGCAGATTGTTAAAGTAGCGATATTTCCGCTGATTACACGGGAGATGTTTCCGCTATGATTTCGACATTTGGACGAAAGCTTCTTGGAACTACTCATGGAGTTTTACCGAAGGTTATTTCGTTATTTTTCGTAGTTCACCGTCGTGCTATTAGTCTGACGTTGGTACACGTTTCTAGTCGCGAGTTTGCGGCGAGGTGGCGATAGAGTTTTCAGGACTATGTTTGTAATAGTTGGGCTATGCCGCTAGCGTTTTTTAGACGAATATTATTGCTGCGAGAGTTTTCTTTGTCAAAAGCGTTGTCTTGATGCTGAAGCAAAAAGTTTTCGAAGATGGGATTATACGGGTATAGTATACGTACCTACTTCCCTTTTCGTTTTATGAAATAAAATGGGTTAGCCGTTCTATCGAAGGCTTATGTACGTTTTTTCTTTCTTTTAGGAAGCAGGATGAGTATGCTTTAGAACGCGTGGCGATCGTTTCTCGGTTTTTCGAGAGACTAGATCGGTTTCCATGTTCTGCCTGGACAATCAAGGAACAATGGAACAAGACTGGAAATTTTGCCTAGGGCTTAGCTTGCTAGACTATCCACCTAGGTCCTAAGTTCCCTAAATTCTACGGCAGTTTTCAAGACGTTTTTGTTCCTGTCGTACGAAGAATTAAAACCTTTACCAAATTTTATAAGTCGGACATACCTTAGTCTCATCGATGATTCGAGATTGCCCCTTCTTCCTCCTTCTTCTTCTTTTGTCTTCTGAACTGTGTTTCACATTCCGTAGTGATAGTTTTTACGAGAAGGAATGTGTATTCCATCGAAGGTTTTCTTAGGCGTTTGAATGGCCACTTTTGATTCTCGTCAAAGGACTCGAAAAGTCTGATACTGAATTCATTATGAATTGATCTTCGATGAAATCCTGATGAGAATATCGGGCGAGCGAGAGATATCAACGCCTAAGCTCATGTCTCCGTTTCTTTGTACTTCCCTAAATTGACAGGTGCGCTTTGTATATTGTTGAAAAGTCTATCAAAGCGTTATGAATAGATGTTTCCGACTCAGCGTGGCAGAATCAGATTGTGTTTTATGTACCAAAGGGATTTTAAGAAATCGTTGAAACAAAGAAGGAGAACCAGGCTAAGAGGGCAATGGACAGGATGTCATTGGTGAGGTTCTTAGTTAAGTCAAGCCATGGCGAACTGGTCAAGTCTCAGACCTTGTTGTTTGATATGAATTTGTTTTACTTTACAAATGATGTTTAAGTAAAATATTGCGAGTTTGATCTTCACGGAAGTTGTTTCCGTAAGATGTTACCGAATTTTAATATTCCGACACTCTGCTGTGGAGAGCTGTAATTTTGTTCTTAAACTTAATCAGAAATTCTCGTTTCCGTAGGATTGATCCAAAGGAGTTTTGAGTAGTTTTCGAAAGTAAACTTAGCGGATAAAAGTCGAGAGTTAGCAATGGCATAAAAATTTTAGATTTCAGAAAGCGTCTTAGTTAACGGTTTAGGTTTTGAGTAGGTTTATAGAAATCAACTCTGATCTTCTCAAACTGGTCAAGAAGGACCAAGCTGGCCATATTGCAAATTGGTCGAGAGAGACCGAGCTTGTCGATGCGGCGAGCTGGTCGAGACAGACGAACTTGTCATTATGGCTAACCGGTCGGGACAGTCGGAGTTTTGGCCTCCCTTGGGTGGTTCGGACGGTTGGGAAGCATTGGTAACCTCTTTTCCCGTTTCATCGTTTGCTTCGAGAGTTGTTGGAAGAATGCGGCAGTGGGAATTGGTGACCCGATTTGCCGTGCTTCTATTCCTTAGTAATCTAGGGTTTCCCCAAGGTTTCTAGGAGAATAAGTTTTATTTTTCCGAGAGGTTCTCGAAAGAAATATTTTTTGTAGAAAACTTGCTCGTTGCGATTTCTCTAACTTAG
Source organism: Brassica carinata (assembly GCA_016771965.1). Lineage (NCBI taxonomy): Eukaryota > Viridiplantae > Streptophyta > Magnoliopsida > Brassicales > Brassicaceae > Brassica > Brassica carinata. The sequence continues at coordinate 10,810,875 of CM028694.1, forward strand.
TAACAAGACGAATTTTTGGGGTTTGATAGATTTTATCGTTCCCCTTTCTGTTTAGATAGAGAAATTGCGAGCTCGTTTTCGTGCTCTTCCTGTGGCGGAAAGCCGCGGCTAGATTTTTGATTTGCTCGAGCACCATGGCGTTTGCGTAAGCATTGGCCGTAGGAACAGTCGCTGCTGGAGTTGTTTTACCATCGTTGACGCAAACTGCAAGTTTTTCTTTCATATTTCCGGACATCGGTTCGATCAAGCGCTTTGCGGCCGTATGAGTAAGAGTAATCCGTCCCCCCCTCCTTCTAGCGCCAAACTGTGGGAACCGAAATTCACACCGTCGATTTTAATGAATAAAAACGGAGGAAAGCAACGAAAACCCGACTTTCCCCGAAGGTCCGGATTCTCTGCGACAGCCAACGACAAGTGACCGAATAAATGCGGAAAAGGTTTAGTTAAGATTTGCGACTGGACCTTAAGAAAGGCTGCCTACGTAACCCTTTCGAGGATCAAGTCGGACGTAGTTCAGTTTGAACAAGAGATCGAACAGTCTATGCCTGGTTCGTCTAGTATGAGCGTTGGTCATAGAAACGGGCATGTCGAAGATAATGCCTAGGGTTTCTATGTGCGGAGCTCTGAGTAAAAGAATTGTTAGATCCTTCCGAGAGGAACAAGGGTCTGCGGAGAAGATAAAACTAGAACAAGAGGCGGCCAGACGTTCTAAGTCCTGCCTCGCTGGCCTAACCACCTAAGTTCTAAGTTCTCTAAGCTAGCAGGAGTTCTCTAAGTCTAGATTCTAGGATTTTTGGATCCCCTTCTCCTCTGCTCTTGCTCTCCGTATATACTCACTTCTAGGTCGTTTGCCTTAGGATGATGGACTTCGCCTTTGGGCCCAAGTTTATCTCTTCAGGAAATATTCCATTTTCGTTGATCTTTGTAATTATCCTCGAAGTTTTCCCTATTTTTCGGTGACTTGATGTTTATCCGATGTTGGAAGTGGATAAACCGGCATAGTCGATTGGGCCTGAATTATTAAAATCGTAAGTAAGTCCGTGGACTTGTCTTAAGTCGTTGAACGTTTTATATGATTCCTCGGAAAGACTATCTTTCTCGTAAAATTAACTGTATAGCCTAAAGGATCGATGTTCGAGTTAATCGATCTTGTTTTACACGATATCCTCTACGAGAAATCCAACCTTTCTAATTTTTGTCGTAAAACATCGAGGATGATTCCAATCGAGTCGAATCGAGATGTTAATTATGTAGCGTGATCGTATCAAACCCACGAGGATTGATCCAAGCAAGCCAAGACGGATCAGACCGAGCACGATGGGACCGAGACCAGGGCGAGGACCGTCGACTGGCGCCAGGGGACCTGCCGCCCGGTGCCAGGGGACCTGCCGCCCGGTGCCAGGGGACCTGCCGCCCGGCGCCAGGCGGCTCCGTCTCGCCTACGCCCGGTGCCAGGGGACCTGCCGCCCGGCGCCAGGCGGCTCCGTCTCGCCTACGCCCGGTGCCAGGGATTCTCTGCCGTCCGTGGGTTCTCCGTCGCCGATCCTTCCTCCGTTGACCGTTAGATGCGGAAATCTTTGAGTTTGGAAAGATCTTTAGCCGTTGATTTGAGATAACCGTTTTCAACCCCAACACAAGCCAAAGGCGGGATCAGACCGAGCCGCGATGGTACGAGACCAGGATGAGGACCGAGACCAGGGCGGAGACCGTCGGCGGCGCCGAGGAACCCGCCCGGCATGAAGCTTGCCCGGCGCCAGGCGGCTACATCGCGTCTGCCGCCCGGCATGAGGAGACTTTCCGTCATCGCCAGGAGACTTGCGCCAGCGCCAGGCGGCTCCGTCTCGCCTACGCCCGGTGCCAGGGATTCTCTGCCGTCCGTGGGTTCTCCGTCGCCCGATCCTTCCTCCGTTGACCGTTAGATGCGGAAATCTTTGAGTTTGAAAAGATCTTTAGCCGCTGATTTCGATATAACCGCTTTTGACCCCAACACAAGCCAAGACGGATCAGACCGAGCACGATGGGACCGAGACCAGGGCGAGGACCGAGACCAGGGCGAGGACCGTCGACCCGTGCCAGGGGACCTGCCGCCCGGTGCCAGGCGGCTACATGGCGCTTACGCCCGGCGCCAGGGATTCTCTGCGCCCGTGGGTTATCCGTCGCCGATCCTTCCTCCGTTGACCGTTAGATGCGGAAATCTTTGAGTTTGGAAAGATCTTTAGCCGCTGATTTCGAGATAACCGCTTTTGACCCCAACACAAGCCAAAGGCGGGATCAGACCGAGCCGCGATGGTACGAGACCAGGATGAGGACCGAGACCAGGGCGAGGACCGAGACCAGGACAAGGACCATCGACCGGCGCCAGGGATTCTCTGCCGTCCGTGGGTTCTCCGTCGCCGATCCTTCCTCCGTTGACCGTTAGATGCGGAAATCTTTGAGTTTGAAAAGATCTTTAGCCGTTGATTTGAGATAACCGTTTTGACCCCAACACAAGCCAAAGGCGGGATCAGACCGAGCCGCGATGGTACGAGACCAGGATGAGGACCGAGACCAGGGCGAGGACCGAGACCAGGGCGAGGACCGAGACCAGGGCGAGGACCGAGACCAGGGCGAGGACCGAGACCAGGGCGAGGACCGAGACCAGGGCGAGGACCGAGACCAGGATGAGGACCGAGACCAGGGCGAGGACCGAGACCAGGGCGAGGACCGAGACCAGGATGAGGACCGAGACCAGGATGAGGACCGAGACCAGGGCGAGGACCGAGACCAGGGCGAGGACCGAGACCAGGGCGAGGACCGAGACCAGGGCGAGGACCGAGACCAGGGCGAGGACCGAGACCAGGATGAGGACCGAGACCAGGGCGAGGACCGAGACCAGGATGAGGACCGAGACCAGGGCGAGGACCGAGACCAGGGCGAGGACCGAGACCAGGATGAGGACCGAGACCAGGATGAGGACCGAGACCAGGGCGAGGACCGAGACCAGGGCGAGGACCGAGACCAGGGCGAGGACCGAGACCAGGGCGAGGACCGAGACCAGGATGAGGACCGAGACCAGGGCGAGGACCGAGACCAGGGCGAGGACCGAGACCAGGGCGAGGACCGAGACCAGGGCGAGGACCGAGACCAGGGCGAGGACCGAGACCAGGGCGAGGACCGAGACCAGGATGAGGACCGAGACCAGGGCGAGGACCGAGACCAGGGCGAGGACCGAGACCAGGGCGAGGACCGAGACCAGGATGAGGACCGAGACCAGGGCGAGGACCGAGACCAGGGCGAGGACCGAGACCAGGGCGAGGACCGAGACCAGGATGAGGACCGAGACCAGGGCGAGGACCGAGACCAGGGCGAGGACCGAGACCAGGATGAGGACCGAGACCAGGATGAGGACCGAGACCAGGGCGAGGACCGAGACCAGGATGAGGACCGAGACCAGGGCGAGGACCGAGACCAGGACAAGGACCATCGACCTTCCTCCGTTGACCGTTAGTGCAGAAATCTTTGAGTCTGGAAAGATCGTTAGCCGTTGATTTCGAGATAACCGCTTTTGACCCCAACACCGTACTCCGGGGAATTCTACTTCGCGGGGATCATGCATTCCATTCCGTTAGCGAGGGCAAATGGGGTTTCACCGTGGCCCGTCTCGAGGGTTATGCGATGCGACCAAAGGACTCCTTGAGTTCTTCTGCCCATCGCCCTTTTGGCGTCTGGCGCTTTTTAGTCCGGCCAAGGACGGTCTTGTTGATGGTTTCTGCCTGGCCGTTGCACTGCGGATATCTGGGAGTCGACTTAGTAAGTCGTATCTTCCACTTCTTGCAGAATGCCTCAAACCGGGTAGAGATGAACTGAGACCCGTTGTCTGTCCGCGATTTAGTAAGGGACCCGTGTCTGGTGATTATGTTCTTCCATCACGAAGTTCGACTTGGGCGTCTTTGATACTTGCGTAGGAATATGCCTCCACCATTTTGAGAAGAAATCCGTGAGGACCAGGAGAAAACGTTTCTGCTTCGAGTTATACAATGGCCCGACGATGTCCATGGACCATCGCATAAAGGGATACGGGGATGAGATGGATGAGAGGACTTCCACGGGCTGACTGATCGTCGGTGCGTGCCTTTGGCATTTTGCACTTTGGGCGAACTTCGCAGTCTTTGATCATAGTTGGCCAGTAATAACTGTTGCGTTTTATTTTGACTGCGAGAGATCTTCGCGGAATGGTTTCCGCCGCGACCGGAATGGACCTCCTCCATTACTCTTCGCTTTTGCCTTCGGCGCAGGTCATGAGGGCCGGAGAATCTCCATTTGTAGATTTCTCCTTTCACCGCTACGCATCGCGGCGCCTGTGTCTTGATTTTGTGGGCTGCCCACTTTTCGGTGGGAAGCGTTCCGTCGATTATGTATGCTCGGATTGGTTCCAGCCAAGGGCTGTCGCAGCCGTATTCCGACTGATCCACGTTTTCTTCCGGTGGATCGTCCATTTCTTCCGCGTTTTCGATTTGTGCTCGAATAAGATTGGCGATCACTGGCGGTCCGATGCTTGGATGTTCAATGAACTTCGGCGGGGATTACCGACTTAGTACAGGGTCTGAACTTGACGCGAGTGCGGCCAAGGCATCCGCCTGAGTATTTTCTGAGCGAGGAATCCTTGTGAGGGCAAAGTGGTTGAAGTTTCGGGATAGATCTTGGACGAGTTTAAGATATGCGTCCATTCTTTCGTCCCTTGTTTCGTATTCCCCGCTGTACTGATTTGCGACAAAGTGAGAGTCACAGTAAGCGTGAATATTGCGGATTTTCAGCCCTTGGGCCAGTCGTAAGCCTGCAACGAGTGCCTCATATTCGGCCTCGTTGTTTGACGCATGGAACTCCAGTCGAACGACTGCTCCAAGATTTCGCCAGTCGGAGGCGTGAGCGGATTCGATCCCGCACCCTTGTTTTGACGACGATCCGTCGACTTGAAGGATCCAAGTTGAGTTTGGTTCCGCGTTTGTCATATCTCCCATGGGCAACTCCACCAAGAAGTCTGCCAATACTTGAGACTTTGCGCAGGTTCTTGGGCGGTACTCTAAGTCGTTTTCGCTTGGATTCGATCGCCCATTTTGCGAGTCTCCTGACTGATTTCGGACTGTGCAAAATCGTTCGCAAGGAAGGTGGTGAGGATCACAATGGTATCGCGACTGAAAATACGGCGGAGTTTTCATGCGGCGTTACAACCGCAAATGCTAGCTTCTCCATCAGGGGATATCGGGTCTCAGCGTCTAGCAGCGTTTTGCTTATGTAGAAGATTGGTTTCTGCTCACAGCGTTCTTCTCTAATCAAAGCGCCGCTTACGCTGTTGTGGATACTGCGATGTACAGGAACAAGGGTTCTCCCTCCACTGGTTTTCGCGAGGGCGGAGGAGTGGCCAGGTAATGCTTTAGCTGTTGGAAAGCTTTTAGCACTCCTCTGTCCATTGAATTTCTTGTTCCATTTTAATGTGTCGTAGAAAGGAAGGCATTTGTCCGTTGGTAGCGAGATAAAATGGTTTAAAGCGGCGACTCTTCTGTCAGCCTTTGGACTTCCCTTTTGTTTTGGTGAGACCATTTCTATTAGCGTGTTTATCTGTTTGGGGTTAGCCTCGATTCAGCGACCGTGACTAGGTAGCGAGAAATTCTCCGATGCTACGGCGAATCTACATTTAGCGGGTTCAATTTCATGTTGTGTAAATTCAACCTTGCGAAACACTCTTTCAGATGGAGTAGCGTGGTGGTGTTCGTCAAGGGATTTTACAAGCATGTCATCGATGTATACCTCCATAGTTTTCGAGCTGCTCGGAAAACATTTGGTTGACAATTAAGCTGGTAAGTAAGCGCCTGCGTTTTAGGTCGAAAGGCATTACTTTGTAGCAATACGTCCAGCGGTCAGTGATGAATCACGGTCTTTTAGCGATCATCTGGGTTCATCATAATTTGATTGTACCGGAGAAAGCGTCCATGAATGATAAAAGTTTGTTTCCTGCTGTTGCCCGACAAATTCGGTCGATATGCGGGGCGGAAAGCAATCTTTGGACAAGCCTTGTTGAGATTGGTGAAGTCGGCGCTTACTTCGCCATTTGCCGTTTTCTTTTTGACCACGACTGGGTTAGCGAGCCAGTCTGGGTACTGACTTCCGTTATTGACCCTACTTTAAGGAGTTTTCAACTTCCTCGTTTACGCGGTATGCGCTCTGGTCCTAGTTTCCGCCTTTTTGCTTGGCGGGTTTGTAGGTTGGGTCAATGTTGAGTTCGTGGCAAGTTATACCGATGTCGATCCCTGGCATATCCTCCGCGGCCCAAGTGAATGTGCTGAGGTTCTTTTTGAGACAGGCTATGAGCTCTGTTTTCAAAGGTTTGAGGAGGTTGGCTCCGATCTCGACGCATCGTTGCGGGAATGATTCGTCTATGCAGACCGAGACCACTGGTTCGTAAGTTGGTTCGTGCTTCCCGTCAAGGGCTTTGATCCTCTGAGATTGCCAGAAGACGTTCGAGTCTTGTTCTGGGGCATTCTCATCGGGAGTAGTCTTTAACTTCTTGCTTCGAGAGCCTTCGACTTCTGAGTTTTTTCTTTTTAGCTCGGCAGCGAAGCACACTTGCGCCATCCTACGATTTCCTTGTATAGTTTTGATCCGCGAGGGGTTTGAAACTTTAGACACAGATGAAAAGTTGAGGGGATCGCTCGCATTGAATTCAGCCACGGAGTACCGATGATCGCATTATACGATGTTGGATGGTCGACAACTAAGAATTCCGTGATTTTGGCGACACTCCGGCTTTAACCAAGAGGCTGATCGAGCGAGAGTCATAGTAGCATCTCGAGAGTCTGAATATCGGGCTAGGTTCTTCGTGGCCAGGTCGACCTCCATTCTCTCGAGGGTACTTTTTTAGATAATGTTGGCCAATCATCCGGTGTCGACTAACACTCTTGCTACGTCGATGTCCTGGATCGTTAGTTAGATTACAAGGAGATCGTTGTAGGGTTTGGCCTCGTTGGCTGTTACCTGATCCTTGAAAGAAACAACATCGCTGGCTCTTGGAGCAGACATCCTATATCTTTTATTGCTTAGTGACTTTCGAGTTAGAGAATTAGTCCCCCTCCTTCTGGCCAAACTGTGGGAACGAAATTCACACCGTCAATTTCCGATAAGCGATTATGGAGGAAAACGAGTTAAGCCGATCTTCCTTGAAGGTCGAATTCTGCATAATTACTTTGGGATAAATAAAAGATAAATAGCAAGATAAGAATGAATGGTGGCTCAGAGGCATTTTATTAAAAGTAAGAATACAAGATTTCTCGAGAGGAGTAGAAATATACTAACTTATCGAACAACCGAACAAGAGGCGGTCAAGGCGTCTAAGCCTTGCCGTACTAGTCTAACCACCTAAGCCCTAAGTTCTCTAAGCTAACAGGAGTTCTCTAAGTCTAAAATCTCGGATCCTCTTCTCTTCTGCTCCAGCCGTCCTTATATAGTCACTTTAGGTCGGTGGCCCGTTTAACCTTTAAGCCTTTGGGCCTGAGTTTTATCTCTTTTGGAAATATTCCATTTCCTGTCGATCTTTGTTGCTATCCTCGAATATTGACATTTATCTGCGGACACTTAACATTTATCCTACTGTGATAAGTTAGGATAAACCGTCATAACTCTTCTTGGGCTTGGGTCTCCAAAATGCGTAAGTGAGCCCGTGGACAAGTTTCAAGCCCTCGGGCGTTCATACGATTTATCGAAGATTCTCTTTTCCGCCAAAATGAATCGTTTAGCCTAAAGAATCGATGTTGAGTTGACCGTCCTTGTTTTACACAATACATTTTCGGAAGAACCATCCTTCTAGCTCTAGTTGTAACTCTTGAGAATAACTCGGTCGAGTTGAACCGAGGAACATTAGGTCCATAGCTAAGGTGCTATGACTTCACGGAAACCACGAGGTCGCGATCTAAATCGGACGAGCTGGGAACAGACTGGATGTACTGGCAGCTGGGGCCGAATGCAGGCGACTGGCGCCCGGCACCGGGAGCCAACACGAGCGCCAGCTTCGACCAGGCGCCGGCGCCAGCTCGACCAAGCGGGCATGCTTCGACCAGGTGCCTGCGGCACCGGCGGGTGAGCTGGTACGGCGCGGAGCCAACTGGCGTGCCGGCGCCTGGTGCCAGCATGGGCGAGCGGCGCCCGGCCGGTGCCAGCATGGGCGAGCGGCGCCCGGCCGGTGCCAGCATGGGCGAAGCCGGCGCGGCCGGCTCGCTCGTTACAGCACGGGCCGGGCCGCGCTGACCTTTGGTCATGCATGTTCTTTTCCGATCCAACCTTTGTTGATCCTTTGCGGAAAGTTCGTAGACAGGAAATAATCTTAGCCGTTGATTTCGAGATAACCGTTTTTGACCCCAACAGCTTTTAACATTCTTTAACAAAGAGATTTGTTGTTAAAGGTGTTAAGATAGATAATGGACTAGTTCTTAATGATCGCTTTCATATTATTCAACCTAAGAGATTAGATGCTTGAGATATGTTTGTGAATGAGCATTCATCTAGAGATAGAGCTTGCTTAGGATTCTGTCTATCTGTCTAGGCTTAAGGTGTTAGATTGATTGAATGTTTGCCATCTTAGATTAAAGCTTGATCACCCAAAGTCAATTCCCTTGTCCCAAGAATCCCTTTGCCTCATTGAGAAAGAAAATTCACTCTTTTATTGCATTTTTTAGATTGTCTTAGTTTATAATCATATTCTTATCATGGTTGCACTTAGATTAAGCATATGCTTGCATTCCCTTTGCATTAGAATCACTTAGGATTGGATTGACATCTTGTATTCTACGACATTTGATTAGGACCCTTGAAAAGTCCTATCATCACATACTTCACCACCTGCCAGAAATCATCATCTATGCTTGCATTCACATGGTGTTTTGCTGCTTCTTCACCTATCCCCCTTGTTAAAGCTTCTTGCTTCTTAACAGCTTCTCCTATCTGAACCACCTGAGTCTCTAACTTCTTCACATGAGTGCTCAAAGCTTCAAACTTTGTGTTCAGGTTGGTGTAGACAACGTCAATCTTCCCATTAAAATCCACTGTTAGCTTCTGCTGACCTTCAAGAACCTGGTCAGGCATGGCTTCTATCTTGCTCTCCTGAGTTAGTGGTGGTGGATTCTGGTAAGATGAATTTCCATAGTTCCTGTTGTTATTGAAGTTGCTGTTGTAGTGATATACCGTGGATTTTACCTGTTTTTACCCATGGTATATGAGTATTTTTATTGCTATTATCTATGTTTTGGAGTCTATTAGGTATGTTTTCAGGCTTAGGAGCATTTTGGAGAAAAGTGATGTTTTAGGTGCCTGTGGGAACCGAAATTCACACCGTCGATTTTTGAAGAACGATTATGGAGGAAAACCGAGTTAACCCATTCTCCCTTGAAGGTCCGAATTCTCTGCGTAATCACTTTTTGAATTGATAAAAGATAGATAGCAAGATAAAATATGAATGGTCGCTCAGAGGCGTTTTATTAAAAGTAAGAGTACAAGACTTCTCCGAGAGGAGTAGAAATATGCTAACTTATCGAAACAACAAAACAAGAGGCGGTCAAGACGTCTAAGCCTTGCCGTACTAGTCTAACCACCTAAGTCCTAAGTTCTCTAAGCTAGCAGGAGTTCTCTAAGTCTAAAATTTCGGATCCTTTTCTCTTCTGCTCCAGCCCTCCTTATAAAGTCACTTTAGGTCGGTGGCCCGTTTAACCTTTCGCCTTTGGGCCTAAGTTTATCTCTTTTGGAAATATTCCATTTTCCGTCGATCTTCGTAGTTATCCTCGAACATTGACATTTATCTGCGGAAACTTGACATTTATCCCACTTTAATAAGTTTGGATAAATCGTCATAGCTTTTACTGGGCTTGGGTCTCCAAAATCGTAAGTGAGCCCGTGGACAAGTTTCAAACCCTCGAACGTTCGTATGATTTCTCGGAAAGATTATCTTTTCGAAAATAAATCGTATAGTCTAAAGAATCGATGTTGAGTTGATGCGTCCCTGTTTTACGATACATTTTGCGGAAGAACCAACCTTCTAGCTCTAGTTGTAACGCCGAGGATAACTCAATCGAGTAGAACCGAGGCGTTAGGTCCGTAACTAAGGTGCTATGACTTCACGGAAGCCACAAGGTCGCGATCATCGGACGGGATGGGAACAGACTGGATGTACTGGCGCCCGGGGCCAGCATGGGCGAAGCTGTCGCCTCGCACCCGGCCAGCACGGCGAAGCTGAGCGCCTGGTCGCCAGCACGCGAAGTTAGCCCGGACGACGTGAGCCATACCGGACGAAGCGCTCGCACCCTGGCCAGCACGGGCGCAGATAATCGCTAGTGGATACTCAGATCCGCTGTCGCTGCCGCTTAGTAGTTGGCTTAAATGTGTTGTTTATAAAGAGTTTGAAAGTTTCAAATTTTCGAGAAATTAGTAGGAATATCTGGTATCGCACCCCTCCCCTCCCCTTTGTCGAGGGGGATAGCTGAACTCGCCGGTTAGCGAGTTGCCTCATTACCCTTTTAGGGGATCAAGCCATCTCGTAGTTCTTTGTATCACGTCATTGTTAGTGATAGTATTTTTTAAGATGCATCGCATTCAAGTTCTTAGGATTTTTCGTCTTGCATGTTAGCGATTTGAGTGCGAACCTGGTGGACCACTTTATGACTTTGTATGGTCCTTCCGGTTTTCTCCCGGTTTTCCTGCGTTTTACGTTCGGCAGTGTTTTGGAAGACTTTGCGTAAGACTAAATCGCCTTCTCTGAATCTGCGATGGCGTACGTTTGAGTTGTAGTACCTTTCGGCAGCGTGCTGGTAATTTTGGATTCGAATGAGCGCCTGGCTGTAGGAACGAAATTCACACTGTCGATTTTAATGAATAATAATGGAGGAAAGCAGCGAAAACCCTACTTTCCTTGAAGGTCCGGTTCTCTGACAGCCAACGACAAGTGACCCGAATAAATGCGGAAAATGTTTTGTTAAGATTTGCGACTGGACCTTAAGAAAGGCTTCCTACGCACTCTTCGAGGATCAAGTCAGCGTAGTTCAGTTAGAAAGAATTGAACAAGAGATCAAACAGTCTATGCTTGGTTAGATCTAGTATGGCGTTGGTCATAGAAGCGGGCATGTCGAAGATAATGCCTAGGGTTTCTATGTGCGGAGCTCTGAGTAAAATAATTGTTAGATCCTTCGAGAGGAACAGGGGTCTCGGAGAAGATAAAACTAGAACAAGAGGCGCCAGACGCTCTAAGTCCTGCCTGCTGGTCTAACCACCTAAGTTCTAAGTTCTCTAAGCTAGCAGGAGTTCTCTAAGTCTAAAATTTGGATCCTTTTCTCTTACGCTCCAGCCCTCCTTATAAAGTCACTTTAGGTGGGTGGCCGTTTAACCTTTAAGCCTTTGGGCCTAAGTTTATCTCTTTTGGAAATATTCCATTTTCCGTCGATCTTCGTAGTTATCCTCGAACATTGACATTTATCTGCGGAAACTTGACATTTATCCCACTTTAATAAGTTTGGATAAATCGTCATAGCTTTCTTGGGCTTGGGTCTCCAAAATCGTAAGTGAGCCGTGGACAAGTTTCAAACCCTCGAGCGTTAGGTATGATTTCTCGGAAGATTATCTTTTCGAAAAATAAATCGTATAGTCTAAAGAATCGATGTTGAGTTGATGCGTCCCTGTTTTACGATACATTTTGCGGAAGAACCAACCTTCTAGCTCTAGTTGTAACGCCGAGGATAACTCAATCGAGTAGAACCGAGGCGTTAGGTCCGTAACTAAGGTGCTATGACTTCCACGGAAGCCACAAGGTCGCGATCATCGGACGGGATGGGAACAGACTGGATGTACTGGCGCCCGGGGCCAGCATGGGCGAAGCTGTCGCCTCGCACCCGGCCAGCAGGCGAGCTGGCGCCTGGCGCCCGGGGCCAGCTGCAGGCGAGCTGGCGCCGGCGCCGGACGAGCTGGCGCCGGCGCCGGACGAGCTGGCGCCGGCACCCTGGCCAGCAGGCGAGATAATGCGGCAGTGGATACTAGATCCGTTGTCGTTGCCGTTTAGTAGTTGGCGAAATGTGTTGTTTATAAAGAGTTTGAAAGTTTCAAATTTTGAGAAATTAGTAGGAATATCTGGTATCGCACCCCACTCCCCTTTAATCGAGGGGATAGCTGAACTCCGCCGGTTAGCGAGTTGCCTCATACCCTTTTAGGGGATCAAGCCATCTCGTAGTTCTTTGTATCCGCGTCATTGTTAGTGATAGTATTTTTAAGATGCATCGCATTCAAGTTCTTAGGATTTTTCGTCTTGCATGTTAGCGATTTGAGTACGAACCTGGTGGACCACTTTATGACTTTGTATGGTCCTTCCGGTTTTCTCCCAGTTTTCCTGCGTTTTACGTTCGGCAGTGTTTTGGAAGACTTTGCGTAAGACTAAATCGCCTTCTCTGAATCTCGCGATGGCGTGCGTTTGAGTTGTAGTACCTTTCGACGGCGTGCTGGTAATTTTGGATTGAATGGCCTGGCTGTAGGAACGAAATTCACACTGTCGATTTTAATGAATAATAATGGAGGAAAGCAGCGAAAACCCTACTTTCCTTGAAGGTCAGTTCTCTGCGACAGCCAACGACAGTGACGAATAAATCACGGAAAATGTTTTGTTAAGATTTGCGACTGGACCTTAAGAAAGGCTTCCCACGCACTCTTCGAGGATCAAGTCAGCGTAGTTCAGTTAGAAAGAATTGAACAAGAGATCAAACAGTCTATGCTTGGTTAGATCTAGTATGGCGTTGGTCATAGAAGCGGGCATGTCGAAGATAATGCCTAGGGTTTCTATGTGGAGCTCTGAGTAAAATAATTGTTAGATCCTTCCGAGAGGAACAGGGGTCTGCGGAGAAGATAAAACTAGAACAAGAGGCGGCCAGACGTTCTAAGTCCTGCCTCGCTGGTCTAACCACCTAAGTTCTAAGTTCTCTAAGCTAGCAGGAGTTCTCTAAGTCTAGATTCTAGGATTTTCGGATCCCCTTCTCCTCTGCTCTTGCTCTCCTTATATACCCACTTCTAGGTCGGTTTGCCTTAAGATGATGGACCTGCGCCTTTGGGCCCAAGCTTATCTCTTCAGAGTATTCCATTTTCACGATCTTCTTAATTATACTCGAGTTTTCCCTTATTTTCCGGTGACTTGATGTTTATCCGATGTTCAGGAAATCGGATAAACCGTCATAGCCTGATTGGGCCTGAATTCTTAAAATCGTAAGTAAGTCCGTTGACTTGTCTTAAGTCGTTGAACGTTTTATCGATTTCTCGAAAAGACTATCTTTCTCGTGAAATTAACCGTAGCCTAAAGGATCGATGTTCAAGTTAATCAATCTTTGTTTTATCACGATATCTTCTACGAAATCCAATCCTTCTAGTTTTGTCGTAAAACATCGAGGGCGATTCCAGCGAGTCGAATCGAAAGATGTTTATTCCAGAGTCGGATCGCATTCAAACTCACGAGGATTGATCCAAACAAACCAAGATGGGATCAGACCGAGCATGATGGGACCGAGACCAGGGCGAGTGCCGTCGACCGGCGCCAGGCCGCTTATGGACGCCGCCGATGGCGCCAGGCTGGCTTACGCCCGGCGCCAGGCTGGCTTACGCCCGGCGCCAGGCTGGCTTACGCCCGGCGCCAGGCTGGCTTACGCCCGGCGCCAGGCTGGCTTACGCCCGGCGCCAGGCTGGCTTACGCCCGGCGCCGGGGAGTTCTCTGGCCCGTGGGTTTCCGTTGCCCGATCTTTCCCCATTGGCGTTCGTGTGGGAAATCTTGAGTTTGTAAGGATCTTTAGCCGTAGATTTTGAGATAACCGTTTTGACCCCAACAGTTAGCCCCAGCTCGTAAGATCGAGTCGATTTTTGGTGAATGGTTCAATTTTCTGAAAATCGAAATTTTTGACTAAGGATTCTTTTCCAGGGAAATCTCGTCATCACCCCTTATTTATGATGATACTTACCCCTTCTTTTGCGGACAGTTTATGTAAGCTGATTAATGAATGCTTGGCGAGTGTGGGTGAAAGTCATTAGTCTATTGAAAAGGAGCTGGAGTCGTCGCTGGAAGCACTGAAGCGTGCTGAGGCTGCACTGCAGACCGTCGAGGACACCCATGCTGCCCAGGCGTCCTAGCTTAAGGTTCGTATCAGAGACCTTAAAGCGTTACCTTAGGAAGACAGCGAGTTCACTACTCAAGGTGAAGAAGGAGAAGAAGAGCAAATACTCTGAATTCCGCCGCCTTCAGCAGAAGATCCAGACTCATGAGGAGATGGACGCCCATGGATCCTCGGAGGTTGCCGATGCTTGTGACGTCTTCTTTGGTCGTCTGACGAGGATGGCCATCCTGTTTGAGTCCTTGATAGCTGTCCGCAAAGGGACTTGGCTTTAGCGAGGATCGAGGAGTCTGGCGAGCTTCGAGTTGCCGAGTGCGAGGCCCGTCTTTGGACTTCGGAGGAAGCCAGACTATCGGCCCCAGAAGGAGAGTGGGGCGACCTCCGAGGGAGACTTCGATTCGATCCTTGCCGGCCTGCAGGCCGAATTCACCCTTGTGCCAACCTCCGAGGACTCAGAAAATCAGGAGCGGGCGGGAGAGGATTGCGAGGCTGGCGCGGATGAGGCGGGTAGTGGCGGTGCGACCGAGGGAGGCAACGGCGAGGCTGTCCCTATCGCGGGTGAGTTTGAGGATGAAGGTGACGCTCCTGGGAGCGTCTAGGTTTATCAATCCCTTCGGGGATTTTGTTTTATATGTGTTTCGGCCGTCAAGAGGCCATGATGTAATTACCGGGACTGGCCGTTGGTGGCTTTGAATCCCTGCCCCTTTTTGGGGCTTTGTTTGAACTTTTGCGGTCTCAACCTATGAAACGTTTTTCGATTTTTGATGAACTTCAGTTTTTTCGAAGTATGAGAAAGAGGGTGTGAGTTGTCGTCTCATTCCTAGTTCCCTGATGATCACCGTACCTATTGTTTGCATAAAGCGAGATTTTTCGCGGTTTACCGATTTACGCGAAAAGTTCGTGAAACGAATAGGCTTAAGTGAAGAGACAAATTTTTGGATCTCGTATACCATACTATGTCTGTGAGATGTCAAGATCCAGCGTGGCTGGGTTTAGGGCAGGACCTAGGTTTACTCTCAGACTGAGGCTTTGCGATGACAAATCGGCTTTCGTTTTGCCTGTTTGCGATTTTAACCTGACTCATACCATTTAAAATCTGTGAATTGTTGTCGGCTTATATGATTTGTCTGGGCGTGAGTCGAGCTACTTCCTTTACGAAGAGCTAAACCGAAATTTGGTTTTCTTGTATAGCGCGCTATGTTTTATCCTTGTCGGATGTAAGAGAGCCTACCCTTTTAAAGGCGCTATTGTCTGTTTAGGGCGTTAGAGTTAGTTTGTTGTGATCAGCAACAAAGAAATGATACCAGTTTAGAGGCATGTTACCGTTTAGAGGTGTTTTTGTATGTTTTGAGTTCTAGAGATGGGGATTTAGTCTGGAGCGATTTGAGGAAAGAATGTCCTTCGAAGCGCAATGACGCCTCGCAGTGCCGGCGGTCGATTTTTCCTTGTGCCGCATTTCGTGGTTGAAATGTTGCGGGCTTGGAGATGTTTTCGCGAATGTTAGCAGCCAGAAACTGTTGTTTGGTTTGGGCCTTAGGACCAAGGGGTCGCTGAAGTTTAACCTGTGGAGAAGCGCCTACATTCACAAGGCTTCGCGGAAGTGTTGGCTTTCGGGATTTGGTGGTATATATTGAGGATGACTTCATTATAACTCTTGGAGCCTTGTCACGAAGTGTTTCTTTTCATGCGTGTTTCGGGGAGTATAGAACTTAATCGATTGGCGATAAGTTTAAATCTTCCGTTAACCATATGGTTGTTAGGACTGAGTTTTGGTATGAAGAGTTTATCATTATGATTTTCGATTCTGGGTTATCGACAAATTGCTTGCGTAATAGTCACTTGGCGTTCTATGAACAAATCGTGGATTGTTGTTTTAGCCGTTAAGTGATTGGGCGGTGGTCGCTCAGTAGCTTTGGATTGGCATGGAGGCTAGATTCAGCCGTATCGCCAAGGAAGTTGTTGGTAAACGATCAGACCATGACCCTTATTAAGGTCATGTTAGTTCTGATTGTCCTTAATGGGGATGCCGAATTCAGGTCCAGGCTTTACTTAAAATGCGTAGTTGGCGAGGGCCAAATAAGCGTTGCCGAGATAGACATGCCAAGCATAGCGGAGTTTTCTGAGTTATGGCTGATGGCTTTTAGAAGCGATCTTCCACTTTAGGTCTCAGTTATCACGATGAATGGTTTGTATAAAATTTTTTGTTGCATGAAAATCCTTTCATTTTATCGAGGGAACAAAGTTTAAGGGATCGGCGCGGGACCGCGTCGGGTTAAGCCTGCATGATTATTTCCTGCTTTCGGGCGTAACAGCGGGGAGTGAAAGCAGGAGCCAGAAACCTTGTGGAGCAAAACTGTCTATGACAGTTACCCGTTGGACCCATTATGTTCATTTCACGAAAGTTGCTTTGTATGAATTATTTCGACCATTCAGAGGATTTTTCGTAAAAGTGATGTGAAGGGGTTTTCGCAAAGGTAACGGAGAGTGTTTCTCACAAATTACTTGCGATATTAGCGACCACGGATTATGTTTTCCTCATTCACTTTGCGTACTCTGAAATCGTTTTGCATGAGACCGATCATGTTTTTCCATAGGCTGTTTTGTTTTAAAATGTTCTTATTATCAAAGTAATGGATGACCGGTTTCATGGAGATAGAAAATGCATGAATTGTTAAAATAGCGATGTTTCAGCGGATTACGGAGATGTTTCGCTATGATTTCTAGCTTTGATCTAAAGCTGCTTCAACTACTCATGGAGTTTTACGAAGGTTATTTAGTTATTTTAAGTAGTTCACCGTCGTGATATTAGTCTGGCGTTGGTACCGTTTCTAGTCGCGAGTTTCGCGGCGAGAGTAGCGATAGAGTTTTCAGGACTATGTTTGTAGCGGTTGGGCTATGCGCTGGCGTTTTCTGATGAATCTTATTGCTGCGAGAATTTGCTTTGTCAAAAGCGTTGTCTTGATGCTGAAGCAAAAGTTTTAGAAGATGGGATTATACTGGTATAGTATACGCATCTACTTCCTTTTCTTTTATGAAAGAAAGCGGGTTAGCCGTTCTTCGAGAAGGCTTGTGTATGCGTTTTTCTTTCTTTTAGGAAGCGGGATGAGTATGCTTTAGAATGCGTGGCGTCGTTTCTCGGTTTTCGAGACTAGATCTGTTTGCATGTTCTGCCTGGACAATCAGGAACAATGGAACAAGACAGGAAATTTTTCCTAAGACTTAGCTTGCTAGACTATCTACCTAGGTCCTAAGTTCCTAAATTCTCGGCAGTTTTCAAAGGCGTTTTTGTTCCTGGCCTCTGAAGAATTAAAACCTTTACAAAAATTTGAGAAAATAGTCTTGAAGGTTTTGGCATTTCGAAGGAATCCCATTTCCTCGTATAGTCGAGATGATTGGTGTTTAGAATAACTGTGATCGTTTAATATGATGAATCGAAATCCATTCATCATTCAAACCTTTATGGTCTTAGAGATTTCGAGTATCGGGATCAAGATGGACTTGGATTAAGTAGACTTCCGTCTTTGAGGGTTTGAGTAATGAGGCTTGAACTTAGATTCTAGAATATGAGCTTTGTTAAACAATTGAGAAGGCGTTGCGGAAGAATGCGTCGTGTTTCTCAAACAATCGAACATGGGTTTAAGGGACCAAGATGTTTCCGCTGTTCGAGATCACGTAAACGACAGACGGATGGGCGCCAGACCCCGCCGCCGGGCGCCAGACGGAGACGACGGCCTGCCGCCGCACCAGACGGGAGAGGACGAAGCCTGCCGCCGGGCGCCAGGCGCTGGGCGCTGTTGGTCTGCCGCCGTGCCAGGCGCTTCTGCCAAAAGCTGCCTCAGCCATGCCAGGCGGGCGCTGTTATCTGCTGCCGGGCGCCAGGCGCGCGTGTCGGGTTCGTCGCCGCACCAGGTGCGGCGTGGTCGGTCTGCCTCGGCGTCAGGCGTCCTACGCCCGTGCGTATCCTGCGTCCGCCCGATGCTGCTGTTGCTCGACTCGCCGATCCCCGGGCTCACGATCCGCTCGGCTTCCCGAGTTGTTCAAAAGAAGCACGGCAGTGGGAATTGGTGACCCAATTTGCCGTGCTTCTATTCCTTGAGTAATCTAGGGTTTCCCCAAGGTTTGAGGAGAATAACTTTATTTTTCGAGAGGTTCTCGAAGAAACGCTTTTTGTAGAAACCTTGCTCGCTATGCATTTCTTTAACTTGGTAAAAGACTAATTTTGGGGTTTGATAGATTTTATCGTTGCCCTTTCTGTTTAGATAGAGAAATTGCGAGCTCGTTTTCGTGCTCTTCCTGTGGCGGGAAGCGGCTAGGTTTTGATTTGCTTTCGAGCACCGTGGCGTTTGCGTGGCGTTGGCCGTAGGAACGGTCGCTGCTGGAGTTGTTTTACCATCGCTGACGAAACTGCAAGTTTTTCTTTCATATTTCGGACATCGGTTCGACTGCTTTGGCGTCAGATGAGTAAGAGTAATCCGTCCCCCTCCTTAGCGCCAAACTGTAGGAACCGAAATTCACACTGTCGATTTTAATGAATAATCATGGAGGAAAGCAACGAAAACCCTACTTTCCTTGAAGGTCCGGATTCTCTGCGACAGCCAACGACAAGTGACCGAATAAATGCGGAAAAGGTTTTGTTAAGATTTGCGACTGGACCTTAAGAAAGGCTGCCTATGTACCCCTTTTGAGGATCAAGTCAACGTAGTTCAGTTAGAAAGAATTGAACAAGAGATCGAACAGTCTATGCCTGGTTCGTCTAGTATGAGCGTTGGTCATAGAAACGGGCATGTCGAAGATAATGCCTAGGGTTTCTATGTGTGGAGCTCGGAGTAAAAGAATTATTAGATCCTTCCGAGAGGAACAGGGGTCTGCGGAGAAGATAAAACAAGAACAAGAGGCGGCCAGACGTTCTAAGTCCTGCCTCGCTAGCCTAACCACCTAAGTTCTAAGTTCTCTAAGCTAGCAGGAGTTCTCTAAGTCTAGATTCTAGGATTTTCGGATCCCCTTATCCTCTGCTCTTGCTCTCATTATATACCCACTCCTAGGTCGGTTTGCCTTAAGATGATGGACCTCGCCTTTGGGCCCAAGCTTATCTCTTCAGGAAGTATTCCATTTTCGTCGATCTTCCTAATCATCCTCGAGTTTTACCTTATTTTCCGGTGACTTGATGTTTATCCGATGTTCGGGAAATCGGATAAACCGTCATAGCCTGATTGGGCCTGAATTCTTAAAATCGTAGTAAGTCCGTGGACTTGTCTTAGAATCGTTGAGCGTTTTATCACGATTTCTCGAAAAGACTATCTTTCTCGTAAAATAAACCGTGTAGCCTAAAGGATCGATGTTAAGTTAATCGATCTTTGTTTTATCTGATATCTTCTGAGAAATCCAATCCTTCTAGTTTTTGTCGTAAAACATCGAGGATGATTCCAACCGAAGTCGAATCGAAGATGTTTATTCGTAGCGTGATCGTACCAAACTCACGAGGATTGATCCAAACAAACCAAGATGGGATCAGACCGAGCATGATGGGACCGAGACCAGGGCGAGGCCGTCGACCCGGCGCCAAGGGGGCTTGCCGGGCGCCAGGCTGGCTTGCCGCCAGGCTGGCTTGCCGCCAGGCTGGCTTGCCGCCAGGCTGGCTTGCCGCCAGGCTGGCTTGCCGCCAGGCTGGCTTGCCGCCAGGCTGGCTTGCCGCCAGGCTGGCTTGCCGCCAGGCTGGCTTGCCGCCAGGCTGGCTTGCCGCCAGGCTGGCTTGCTGCCGGGCGCCAGGCTGGCTTGCCGCCAGGCTGGCTTGCCGCCAGGCTGGCTTGCCGCCAGGCTGGCTTGCCGCCAGGCTGGCTTGCCGCCAGGCTGGCTTGCTGCCGGGCGCCAGGCTGGCTTGCCGCCAGGCTGGCTTGCCGCCAGGCTGGCTTGCCGCCAGGCTGGCTTGCCGCCAGGCTGGCTTGCCGCCAGGCTGGCTTGCCGCCAGGCTGGCTTGCCGCCAGGCTGGCTTGCCGCCAGGCTGGCTTGCCGCCAGGCTGGCTTGCCGCCAGGCTGGCTTGCCGCCAGGCTGGCTTGCTGCCGGGCGCCAGGGTTCTCTGCCCCGTGGGTTTTCTGTTGCCGATCTTTCCCCGTTGGCGTTCGTGCGAAATCTTTGATTTTGGAAGGATCTTTAGCCGTAGATTTCGAGATAACCGTTTTTGACCCCAACACTGGTCGCGGCGTTCATTGATAAGATCGAGATTATCCAGAATCATAGCGTCGTTTAAATCTTCTCATTCGGGGAGGAATCTTCTCCGTAATCCGGGGAATTCTACTTCCGCGGTGATCATGCATTCCGTTCTGTAAACGAGGGCGAATTGGGTTTCACTTGTAGCCCGTCTCGGGGTTGTACGATGCGACCAAAGGACTCCTTCGAGCTCCTCTGCCCATCGCCCCTTTTTGGCATCTAGGCGCTTTTTTAGTCCATCAAGGACGGTCTTGTTGATGGTTTCTGCCTGGCCGTTGCACTGCGGATATCTGGGAGTTGACTTAGTAAGTCGTATTTTCCACTTCTCGCAGAAAGCGTCGAACCGGGTAGAGATGAACTGAGACCCGTTGTCTGTCACGATTTCGTAAGGGACCCCGTCTATGGTGATTATGTTCTTCCATACAAAGTTCTCGACTTGTACGTCTTTGATACTTGCGTAGGAATCTGCCTCCACCAACTTTGAGAAGAAATCCGTGAGGACCAGGAGAAAACGTTTCTTTTTCGAGTTATGCAATGGCCCGACGATGTCCATGGACCATCGCATAAAGGGATACGGGGATGAGATGGACGAGAGGACTTCCGCGGGCTGATGGATCGTCGGTGCGTGCCTTTGGCATTTTTCGCACTTTCGAGCGAACTTCTCGCAGTCTTTGATCATAATTGGCCAGTAATAACCGTGGCGTTTTATTTTGACTGCGAGAGATCTTCCGCCGTAATGGTTTCCGCATGACCCGGAATTGACCTCCTCCATTACTTTTCACTTCGCGCAGGTCATGAGTGGGCCGGAGAATCTCCATTTGTAGATTTCTCCTTTCACCGTTACGTACCGTGCGGTCTGTGTCTTGATTTTGCGGGCTGCCCACTTTTCGGTGGGAAGCGTTCCGTCGATTATGTATGCTCGGATTGGTTCCAGCCATGGGCTGTCGCAGCCGTATTCCGACTGATCCACGTTTTCTTCCGGTTGATCGTCCATTTCTTCCGCGTTTTCGATTTGTGCTCAAATAAGATTGGTGATCACTGGTGGTCCGATACTTGGATGTTCAATGAATTCGACGGGAATTACCCGACTTAGTCCAGGATCTGAACTTGACGCGAGTGCGGCCAAGGCATCCGCCTGAGTATTTTCTGAGCGAGGAATCCTTGTGAGGGCAAAGTGGTTGAAGTTTCGGGATAGATCTTGGACGAGTTTAAGATATGCGTCCATTCTTTCGTCCCTTGTTTCGTATTCCCCGCTGTACTGATTTGCAACGGCGAGAGTCACAGAAGCTGAATATTATGGATTTTCAGCCCTTGGGCTAGTCGTAAGCCTGCAACGAGTGCCTCATATTCGGCCTCGTTGTTTGACGCATGGAACTCCAGTCGGAACGACTGCTTTTTCTCTGGTTTCCAAACCTCTGAAATCCAGTTCCACTAATGAAGTTCACATCATCTTCAATGTTGTCATCCTCTGCATTTACAGGTTCTGCATTGCTTTTACTTCATCCTCTTATTTGAGAGAGTAAAGTCACTCCTTAGGGTAATTTGAGTGATATCAAATTTGGCGCTGTTGCCGGGGAGCTTTGATACAATTATATTTATTCTGATTAGGTCTAGGTTATTTTTACTTTAAATTGTTTTCTGACACAAATTTTTTCTTGCCTTTTCAGGTACCTGCCAAGCAGTACTAGAAGTAACAAGGCATCTCAACTTTTGTTCTCAGAAGACCCTGCTAGCTTGGAACGTTCAATCCGCAAGGAAATCTGTTCCGCATCGACCGATATCAACAATTGTCTGTCGACCGATTCCGATGCACCACTGTCGACCGAGACACCTTCTTCGTCGACCGATACTTGCACCTTCCTGTCGACCGACACTACTTCACCGTCGACCGACACGTTTCACCCGACATCGATCGATACCCCTAACCTTATATCGATCGATACTATTCCGCGAGTCATTGTTGCGCCGATTATTCTCACACGTGATGAGAATGGAGACTTGCGTGACCAAGAAGGTCACCTTCGTAATGAAGCAGGTCAGAAGCTCAATGCTTAGAATGAAGTAATCCCTGAGCCAGAAACTGCACCTACAGGAGCTGTTCAACCTGTAGGAGAGGCTGCTCGAACACTAGCTGACTACAACCGTCCAGATCAGTTCTACACCAACAGATCAGCTATTCGTCCCCCTGCTATTCAGAGAGGCAATTTCGAGCTCAACCCGCAGTACTACACCCTTGTGGGACAGACACCCTACTGTGGGCTGTCCAATGGGCATCCCATGGACCATCTGGAGAGGTTCGAGGATCTCACATCTGCTATCAAAGCCAATGGAGTCCATGTGGACTACATTCTCTGTAAGCTCTTCAAGCACTCTTTATCTGGAGAAGCTTTACAGTGGCTTAAGCAGCTACCACCAGGATCTCTTACATCCTGGAGGGACATCAAAAACGCATTTCAGCGTAACTTCTTTGATGATGCGCGCGCTGAAGACTTAAGAAGGAAAATTGTCACATTCAACCAGGAGCCTGGAGAGTCATTCAAGGATACCTGGATCAGATTCAAGTCTTACCAGCGAGATTGTCCACACCATGGATTCGACAAGGTGCAACTGCTCTGCACTTTCTTCAGAGGCATCGTGCTGAAATATCAGATGGCTCTGGATACTACAAGTGAAGGCAACTTCACCACAAGGAATCCTGAAGATACAGTGAAGCTAATAGACAACTTAGCATCCAGCAACAACACGAAGAACATTGTAAAATCAAGATCTGCAGCGTTCCTTGGAAAGGAACAGATGAATGAGGTACATGCTACACTTGACAATGTTCAGAAACTGCTAAACAAGAAAATCTGCTCAGTGGAGGATGCAGAAGCTGATGAAGAAGATGACTACGTAGAAGTAGAAGGCAACAGGATCAATGGAACTGGATTTCAGAGATCTGGAAATCAAGGAAATAGAAACTTCTCAAGACAAAGAGGCAACTTCAACAGCAGCAACCCCAACAACAACAAGAGTTATGGAAACTCATCTTACATTAAGCCACCCACACCAACCCCAGAAGGAAAGCTAGAAGACATGCTCAGCAAAGTTCTTGAAAGCCAGCAGCAGTTAGAGGTGAACTTCAATGGAACGATCGACGCTATCTACACCACCTTGAACACAAAACTTGATACTTTGAGCACTCATGTGAAGAAATTAGAGACTTAAGTGATTCAGACAGGAGAAGCTATTAAGAAGCAGGAAGCCTTAGGAAAAGGGACTAGAGAAGAAGCAACAGGACACAACTTCAATGCTATCATAGAAGACGATTTTTGGAGAGTGGTGAAGCATGAGAAACTGCAAGAGGGAGACTTCCAGATCGAAAGTTCCATGAGTATTGGCGGAACCATTGGTATCGACCGATGTCGGACATGACTATCGATCGATGTCGCCAACTCAAATCGAACGATGGACTCAGACGAGCATCGACCGATGGACCTTGAAGAATCCACTCACGAGTGCAATGCCGTAAAAATACTTACTCACGAGGAGTTTGCAGCAAAGCACCCACATCCACCCAGCCGTTACAACATCGATCGACAGAATGGATGTTCCATCGATCGACAGAAGGATAAGGAAATTGATCGACATACTCCAAAACCTATCGATCGATATTCAGTTATCACACGCCAAGTGCATCTTCCCAAGATAGATGTTGCACGACTTAATGCACTCAGGGAGCAATCTAAACACTCAAAAGCCCACCAGTAGTTATCTTGAAGAAACCCACAGATACCCTAGAACCCATGGAGTTACAACAAAGCTGAAGGCCGTACTCTGAAAAAAGAGAAGAAGGGTTCTAAGCACCTTAAAGGGGAGTCAGCGAGAAAGAATTAGAAAGCAGAAAGAGAGTTCTAAGAATACCTAAGGAGAAATTGTTCGAAGAAGCATACTTCACACACAGATTGTGGATGTTTTTCAGGGAGACAAAGGATACAGAAGAAGATATCAGAAGGATGTTCAATCGGGTCAGAGAAACCATGATCAGGAGGATCAAACTTGAGAAGAAGGGTGATCCAGGGAAGTTCGTTATTCCTTGCTCAGTCCATGGGATCAATTTCCCACGTGCCCTATGTGACACAGGATCTGGATTCAGCATCCTACCCAAGGTGATAGCAGACCATCTAGGTCTGAAGATAGAACCCACGGATGAATCATTCATCTTCGTGGATTGCTCTCAGCAAAACTCTGGAGGCATCATCAGAAACCTGGAAGTTAACATAGGAGAAACCCTAGTTCCAGTAGACTTCCATGTCTTGGACATCAAGGTAACCCTACCTACTTCTTTGCTACTTGGAAGAGCCTTCCTAGCCACGGCTGGAGCTGTGCTGCAACCTTGGACAAACAAGCGTGCCTAACCTGCTCAATCCTACGGTCTACTATGATCTGAGTGCGAGTCATCAAGGTTCTGAGAAGATCCAGGCGGCTCAGACCTGCGTAGCTGTTTGCTATTGTGGAGATAAATACGATTCACAAGACGCATACGAGATGGAGTACGATGAATCGATCGATCGTGGCACTGTCGCATCGATCGATTCTCGTGAACAGACATCGATCGACAGACATACATGGTCATCGATCGATTCGCGATTCAACCAGATTGAGGAGGAGTTTCCAGGCGGTGACTTGAGGTAGCGTGTGGGAGAACGACTACTACATCCCACCACATGCTGTAGATACTACTCACATTGAGGAGTATACTGATGATTATGAGGAGGAGAGAGCTATAGAGTATCACAACCTTCCAGAAGATGAAGATAGACTTCTCCACCACAACCTCAGAATCAACACATCGTCGATATGACCTTCTCCCCATCGATCGATACTATGCTTGCTGCATCGTTCAAACCACGGTCAACAACAAGCGAGGCGGAGACTACTCAATCGGGAGCTGGGCAGCGATTACCAACACGAGCCGGCGGTCGGACCGCGCGTAACATACATCACTCAACCCGAGGAAGTCTCATTGATCGACACGACACCATCACAATCGACCGATAGGCCTGAGCAACCATCGACCAATCCCGGACCTGTGCCATCGACCGATACATTCATCGAACCATCCCAGGTAACAAATTCACCTGCACCTGATTTCGGTAATTTAACCCCGGATGAGTTTGGTATTTTGAGGGATTCCAAAGGTTTTTCACGCTCAATGGATGGACGAACACTCCACATATCCAGAGAGGACATCGCAGACGTCCTACAGGTAGCCAACGGATCCCAAAACCTATTCCAGCAGCAACGCTACAAACCAGACCACCATCATCAGCACTAGGAGGCAGACACAAAAGCCGAGCCAAAGGAAGCTGAGGATAATCATCTCAACACGGAGGACCCAGATTTTCAACGGACATCGATCGATATGGAGTACATGACATCAACCGATAGGCGTCCTGAATTTGGAAAGAGAGCTTTTCGATATGGAGTTCGAAAATTCTTTTGGGAGCAAAGAGATGAGTATGGGGTCTACAGGGACGAGAAAGGGTTTCTAGAGGAGTAGATGGTGACGTCATCAGAGTTTCTAAAGACGACATCAGGAAACTGCTTCAAAGGACTTCAATGGACGAGAGCTCTTACATCTATTTACGGAGCACGCCGGTTCATTTACAAGAAGAGATTTGGTGCCGAAACCTACACCAAAGATGAGATCAACGAGATGTTCACTGGTCTACTTGGAGAGCGCAAGTGGGAAAAACTCTCCATGGAAAAGAGTTTAGAGGATGCTCTGAACAAGCTTTGCAGCGAGATGAACTGGATGTTCAGTGCAGACCAAGCATTAAGCAAGAAGGTTAAGCGTCTTGAGCTGGAACTTGAAGATCTTCACAACACCCAGAACCACGGCCAGACTAGTGCAATATCGATCGGCGGGTAACATCCACATCGTCGATATGAACACTTCACCATCGACAACCTACTCAAAGCGTGAGGTCAATGAGTCTCGGAGATATCTTGAAGGAACTGAGGAAAGCGAAGATCGCTTCGCAGCAAACTCAACAAGACCTGTGAACCAATCTTCCACAACCTAGGGGATCTAAGCATCTGCACCGAAGAGATGATGAGATCTATCCGCCTTATCAATGAGGCGATGCAGATATGAACCCTGCGGCACCTTGCAATCCTTTTGGAGGATTCACTCGTCTTAAAGCAGCTGAGAGGAAACTTGCTGACATACACTTCTTAGTAGACAAAGAAGTGGAGGAACTTGCACTATGCATGGACACTATGCAGCAGGAGGCTGAGAAGTTCCAACTTCAACTTCGATTATCAGGCTGCATCAATCGTATCGATCGATGAGTACAACCTCACATCGATCGATAGGCCTGAGCAACCATCGACCAATCCGGACCTGTGCCATCGACCGATACATTCATCGAACCATCCCAGGTAACAAATTCACCTGCACCTGATTTCGGTAATTTAACCCCGGATGAGTTTGGTATTTTGAGGGATTCCAAAGGTTTTTCACGCTCAATGGATGGACGAACACTCCACATATCCAGAGAGGACATTGCAGACGTCCTACAGGTAGCCAACGGATCCCAAAACCTATTCCAGCAGCAACGCTACGGACCAGACCACCATCATCAGCACTAGGAGGCAGACACAAAAGCCGAGCCAAAGGAAGCTGAGGATAATCATCTCAACACGGAGGACCCAGATTTTCAGCGGACATCGATCGATATGGAGTACATGACATCAACCGATAGAGTCCTGAATCGGAAAAGAGCTTTTCGATATGGAGTTCGAAAATTCTTTTGGGAACAAAGAGATGAGTATGGGGTCTACAGGGACGAGAAAGGGTTTCTAGAGGAGTAGATGGTGACGTCATCAGAGTTTCTAAAGACGACATCAGGAAACTGCTTCAAAGGACTTCAATGGACGAGAGCTCTTACATCTATTTACCAGAGCACGCCAGTTCATTTACAAGAAGAGATTTGGTGCACGAAACCTACACCAAAGATGAGATCAACGAGATGTTCACTGGTCTACTTGGAGAACGCAAGTGGGAAAAACTCTCCATGGAAAAGAGTTTAGAGGATGCTACAGACAAGCTTTGCAGCGAGATGAACTGGATGTTCAGTGCAGACCAAGCATTAAGCAAGAAGGTTAAACGTCTTGAGCTGGAACTTGAAGATCTTCACAACACCCAGAACCACGGCCAGACTAGTGCAATATCGATCGACGGAGTAACATCCACATCGATCGATATGAACACTACACCATCGACAACCTACTCAAAACGTGAGGTCAATGAGTCTCTCGGAGATATCTTGAAGGAACTGAGGAAAGCAGAAGATCGTTTCGGCAGCAAACTCAACAAGACCTGTGAACCAATCTTCCACAACCTAGGGGATCTAAGCATCTGCACCGAAGAGATGATGAGATCTATCCGCCTTATCAATGAGGCGCATGCAGATATGAACCCTGCGGCACCTTGCAATCCTTTTGGAGGATTCACTCGTCTTAAAGCAGCTGAGAGGAAACTTGCTGACATACACTTCTTAGTAGACAAAGAAGTGGAGGAACTTGCACTATGCATGGACACTATGCAGCAGGAGGCTGAGAAGTTCCAACTTCAACTCGATTATCAGGCTGCATCAATCGTATCGATCGATGAGTACAACCTCACATCGATCGATAGGCGAATGACTGAGATCGACGGACAGATGAAGCTCTTTGCCGAGAAGCTTCTCGAGAATCTGCAGAAGCACACATCGACCGATGAACACCATGTTGCATCGATCGATATACAGACTTCCGAAATCTGCACCAGAGCTCACTTGGATAAGTTAGCTGATGAAGTCTACACGGCAATTACGAGCGTGGATGATTCGCAAGACAGACGTCTAGATCAGACGTATTTCCCGCTAAACAACAAAGTTGGCAGAATGGAATCTAGCATAGAAGGGATGCAAAAAGGAATCAAACCATTCAGAGGCAGCTTGCGAGCAGACCTGCACCCTTAGCATCGATCAACAGATGACCCAGCGCATCGATCGACGGATCTCAACAGCCATCGACCGACAATTCAACAAAGGAATCGATCGATACCAGCTCTATCCACGACAAAATGATCCAACGCCTTGATTCAATGCAATCTGAGCTTTTATGATCTTTCAGAACATGCCTATGAGAAATTTGGATGGCACAAGCTCAGCATTGAAGGTCATGCAGAAAGGATTCAAAGGATCAATGATAAGTTAATTGAGATAAAGAAGAAACGAACCAGCGAATATGAAGCCACAAGAAGCTTATTTGACTTATGGTTCGGTGAGAAGAAGGATACAAAGGGTACTTGTTTCCCAACAAGTACCTGGACTTCACCTCAATAGCTCATTCCATCCAGAGTCAAGCTAGATGACTATAATCAAAGCGCTGAGTTGGAGGCAACCCACTGTTAGGTAATTTTTCATTTATTTTTTATCTTTAGGATTTTATTTTTCGTATTTGTTTTTCTTTGTAGTTGCGACTAGACGATTACCACTGAAATCGACCGACATGACACTGTCGATATCGATCGACATATACCAAACAATAACGATCGACGAAGGCGACTAAACATCGATAGATACGGATCACGGTCAGGTATTTCGCTCTACTTTTTCGATATCAGTATATTTTATTTTTGCCTACGCCTTCACCGTACTGATTATACACTGAGGACAGTGTATGATTTAAGTCTGGGGGGATGATTACTGATGTTGTTTACCTTTTGAGTTCATCTAAAATGTTTTCAAAATGGTTTTTATTGAGTCAAGAAAGGGATAATGATATTCTAAAAATTTTCACTATTTATCTAACCAATCTTTCAGGCACCATTCTTAGATTTCTTGATGCAGAATGTACTATAGATGCTAAAGTTTGATCACCTATCAGCTATGACAACGCTTTCATTGATTGTCTGGAGGAACCAAAGCTGATTTCCAACCTAACTTGACATTCTCTGCTTGTCTTGGGGCTTGGTATACATGGGATCGGATGCTTCAAACAAGTCTGGAAGGTAAAGCCTTGTGTCGATAGTTTTATCACCCTCTCTCTCTCATTTTCGAATTTAGATTTAATTTTAGTTAAAAAAAAATCAAAAATAAGCTTAAATATATGTTCTAGGACTAGTTAGTTATTACATAGGAAGGAATTCGAACAGGGCTTGGCGGTTATCCCCCTCGAGACTTGATTCATAAGAATTCTATAGGTAAAGGATTCGAACAGGACTTGGTGGTTACCCCCTTCAAGACTTGCTTCGCAATGAATCCTAGGATATAGATCAAAAAGAAGTGAACAGGACTTGGTGGCTACAACCATTAAGGCTTGATTCATGGAAGCCTGTCCAATCTTGGTCAATGTCTTGCAAATAAAAGCAGACTTGACTAGGAGAGAAATAGTAGAGAGAGAGGATAGGAACTAATTTTTTCCTGCAGGTCCAGATACTTGTTTGAGCAACCTTGCATCTTGTGATCGATACTCCCAAGGTAAAGCCTGCACTTTCATTTTTATGTACATAAATGAAATCAGTAGAGGGGTTAGTCAGACAGGATTGCTATGATTGTTGGCTAGATGATTAAGGTTGTTTAATTAGGATATTATATATTGTACTTCTGTGATTGACAAATTCTTAGATGTGGTTTGCAACAAAGTAGAGGTTATGATTCTAAGTTTGAATTTGATTGAGTCCCTGCTTTTTAAAACCTCTTTCATAAAGACTGCCTGTGTGTTTGCTTGAGGACAAGCAAAAGGTTAAGTCTAGGGGAGTTGATATACCATGGAATTTACCTGTTTTTACCCATGGTATATGAGTATTTTTATTGCTATTATCTATATTTTGGAGTCTATTAGGTATGTTTTCAGGCTCAAGAGCATTTTGGAGAAAAGTGATGTTTTAGGTGTCTTTTTGGAGCTTAAAGAAGAGTTCACCCGAGATCAGACCAGAAGTCGACATCCGGAGCTACACATCGATCGATGCAAACTCTGTGCTATCGATGGAAACACATTTGCCGAAGGACGATACATCGAGATCATAATCGATCGATGTACACCTAGTACTATCGATCGATATCGAGCGGCGAAAGAAGACAAGTTGGACTTGGCCGAACTTGAAGCCCACGACATCACATTTTTACAAGATTGCCCCTGACGAGTTTTTAATCTAATGAACTCATATTTATATTTGCCTAAGTGTTTTTGGCAAAGAGGAGCTTCTTTTTACCACCATCTTTTCTACACATTTTCTTTTACCATTGTTTCATTACTTTGCAAGTTCTCAATAAAGTTCTATTCAGTTCTTAATTCTTTACTTGTTAACAAAGGTTATAGGATTCTAGATCTAGAGGAAAGATCCAAATAGATTTGTGATTTGAAATTAAGTGTTCATTCCTCTAATAGATCTATGAACTCCTATTATTACCTTGTTACTATGAATCACTTAGCCATGTCTGAGTATATTCATTTGTTAGATTTAGGGTTTAAATAGGATATGAGGGATTAGCCCCAGCCTACATTTGCTATAGTTGCGATTTTTATTGTTAGCATTGTTCACTAATGCTTTTTCTAGATTAGCTAACTAGAACATGAACTTGGATTGCATTATATATTTAATACAATTCCTAATAACATCCTAAACATGCTATGACCCTCTTGAGACAAGCGAAAGCTGATCTAAGATCATGGTGAGCACTGTATCAACTCGCGCATAAGTTCTGCTTAGAGCCGTATCGATCGATACTCCTATAGAGTAATCGGTCGACGTAGCTAGAGGTGTATCGGTCGATATTCCTATCAAATAATCGATCAATACTGTCAGCGATATAGCTGACCGCAAACACCATTTAGCATCTAAGTAATAGATGGTCTAAATATTGCGAGAGCTGATGGATTCATTTAATAGTGTCGAGCTCTGACATATCATGCAAGCAACTTGTTAGCATTTGTAGTACTTATAATCCTGAATTCCTGAATACCTACCCTGAATCTAGCTACTTTTCTTTATTGTTCTAAACCAAAACCTTTCAACTGAGTAATCTTACCATTACTCAAAAACCTGCATTTTACTTTAAACCATTTTCAACCTAGCATAGTCACTAAGATTGCATCTTATTTGTACACTAGCTCTCTGTGTATTCGATCCCTAAGTGCTACAACTGAACCTCTTATTTGAGAGAGTAAAGTCACTCCTTAGGGTAATTTGAGTGATATCATGTAGTTGTTTCTGAAAAGCTTCTGTGAATTCTAGTTGAAGTTACTTCTTTGTCCAAAGTAGTTTCTGTTTTTTCTCTGGTTTCCAGACCTCTGAAATCCAGTTCCACTAATAAAGTTCACATCATCTTCAATGTTGTCGTCCTCTACATCTACAGCTTCTGCATCTTCTACTGAGCAAACTTGCTTCCTTAGTAGCCTATGAACACTATCCAGCTTTGCTTTTACTTCATCCATCTGGTCCTTTCCAAGGAATGCTGCAGATTTCCTTATGTCAAAGTCAGTGTTCTTGGTGCTGTTGCCGGATGCCAAGTTCTCTATAAGTGTCACAGCTTCCTTTGGATTCCTGGTATTGAAGTTGCCTTCACTAGGTTGTGTCCAGAGCCATCTGATATTGCAGTGCCATGCCTCTGATGAAAGTGCTGAGTAATTTCACTTGGTTGAATCCATGGTGTGGGCAATCTCGCTGGTATGACTTGAATCTGATCCAGGAATTCTTGAATGACTCTCCAGGTTCCTGACGAACGTAGCAATTTTTCTCCTCAAGTCTTCAGCGCGTGCGTCATCAAAGAAGTTATGCAGGAATGCGTTCTGTATGTCGCTCCAGGATGTAAGAGATCCTGGTGGTAACTGCTTAAGACACTGCAAAGCTTCTCCAAAAAGAGAGTATTTGATGAAAGGACTTTTCTAGGGTCCTAATCAAATGTTGTAGAATACAAGATGTCAATCCAATTCTAAGAGATTCTAATGCAAAGGGAATGCAAGTTCATGCTTAATCTAAGTGCAATCAAGATGAGAGGATGATTATGAAACTAAGACAATATTAAAAATGCAATAAAAGATTGAACTTTCTTTCTCAATGAGGCAAGGGGGTTCTTGGGACAAGGGAATTGACTTTGGGTGATCAAGGTTCAATCCAAGATGCCAACTTTTCAATCAATCTAATTCCTTATGCCTAGACAACAAAACTAAGCAAGCTCTATCTCTAGATGGATGCTCTTTTGCAATGATCACCCAAGTACACCAAATCTCTTTGGCTGTAATGATCAAAGCAAGCATAAAGAATGAGTCTAATAGCAATCCTAGCTTCTTTGACAACTAATCTCTTAGGCAAAGCAAGCTAAAAGCATAGATGAGTTGGTTCAGGCATTTCATAGAACACCTTTCGGGCATGAAATGCCTATGGCTCTATGTTTGAGAGGCCAACCCAAATATAGCATGAAGAACACCAAATCAATGCAAGGAAATGATAGATCTAACACTAAGCACCTTGGATTTACACTTAATCACCCTTAGTCTCCCAAGCCCATGAACCCTAGATAGATCTACTCACTAATAGCCATGGAAAACCTCAAAATCAATGATGATTCAAGGCTAAACATGATTAGAGAAGAAGATAATCTATTAAACACAAAAGAAATGAGATAAAAAGGATCAAAGATCCAAACTTTCTTCAAGATCTTATTATGTTTTTGAGAGAAAAGAAGTTAGATCTCACAAAGGAGATTACAAGAGTATTTATAGGTGGCTTGAAAGCCCTTGAAAGCATAAAACAAAATTACTAAAATGTCCTTGGCCAAGTGATTTTCGACCAATGAGAAGCAAGGAGAAAGGAAGAAGCTAGGCCACCCGGGTCAGGCTGTGCTGTCCAGGCCGGGTATGTCCAGGCCACGTATCATGCTGCTCGTCCATCGTCCAGGCCGTGCGGTCTCTCTAGGCCGGGTGTGTTCAGCCGCGTGCAGTCCTCGTCCAAGCTTCAGTCCAACCCGTGCGGGTGCTGGTGGTCGGATGGTCTTGTCCGGGTGTTCTGAGCCGCGTGCTGTCCGTGTCCAGTAGCCAGCAGGCCGTGCGGGTCCTTCAGGCCGCGTCCTCCAAGTCGGGTGTGCAGGCCGTGCGGGTCCTTCAGTCCGCGTGTGCCAAGGCCGGGTGCTGTCCCTTCTCAGATCGTCTCCTGGCCATGCGGGTGATCTAGGTCGGGTGTGACCAGCCGTGCGGGTGTCTCTGCCCGGGTGTCTCCAGGCCGCATGCGTTCTTGGCGTCCAGCATCATCAGGACGTGTGGGTCCTGGTCCCCGGGTCGTCCTGGCCGCGTCCTTAGCCCTTCCAGGCACGGTTGGATGGTCGACCTCGGGTATGCTCACCCGGGTGGAACTTGTATGCCCTCAGTGTTTTGATCATAACTCCTCCAAAATAGCTCCAAATTACTTGAAACAACTTTCATTGGAAAGCTAACACAAAATTCCATGCCTCCACCAAATATTAGCATCAGAAGATATTTCTAAGGCCTCTGTCCATGTTCATCTTTAAACCCCTCTTTTTTATCACAAAACTCCCAAACATCTTCAATATCTCCAAAGTGTGCTCCAACACCTAATAGGGACTTATGAATGCAAAATGAGCCTAAAGATGTCTAATTCCTAATCTAATTGAATAAAAATGCATAAGATATGATAGCTAAAAACATGTAAATATGCAAGACATCAGTACTTGAAGAGCTTGCAGAGAAGATAGTCCTCAAGGACTCCGTTGGCTTTGATAGCAGATATGAGATCCTCCAACCTCTTCATAGGATGCTCGTGAGATAACCCATAGTAGGGTGTCTGTCCCACACGTGTGTAGTACTGCGGCTTCAACTCGAAACCGTCTCTCTGAATAGCTGGAGGGCGAATGGCTGATCAGTTGGCATAGAACTGATCTAAACGGTTGTAGTCAGCCAATGTTCTTGTAGCCGTAGCATCAGGTTCAGGGATTACAGTCCCCTGAGCATCTAACTTTTGACCTGCTGCATAAAGTAGGTGACCTTCTTGATCACGCAGGTCGCCATTCTCGTCCTGTCTGAGAATCAGTGTCGCAACCATGTCTCGCGGCTGAGTATCGATTGTTGGGATCAAAATTGGTCACAACAGAATCAACGCCTGAAAGTCCCCGGAAAATATTTCTCGCCTTTTTATTGAAAAGATTGTACGACGAGTTCTGTCAAAATCAAACGTCAGAAACTTCTCGGAAAAAGTACTCTTTGGAAAAAGAGAGATAAAATAAGCGTGCAAAACCTAAATCGAGTTTCAAATCAGTTCCGAAAAGGAATCAGAAAACAAGAAATATCGAGAAGGACTACTCCAAGCCTCGGACAACGAGACGATTACGAAAGTTTGAATGTCCGAACATACAAACAAACTCACCAAACAAAAGAATTAAGCCAAGTAAGGCAACCAACTCGCCAAGATGGCAAGTTGAACCCGAAAACGAGACCAACTCTCCACCTTGGCGAGTTTGAGCTCTCCCAACTCGCCAAGATGTTTTTAGCGATCATATCTTGTGCATATCACGTAGATTAGGAATCAGGCATCTTTAGGATCCATATTCCATTCATGAGTTTTATCAGGTGTTGGAGTGTGCTATGAAGTTATTTGAGGTGTTTGGGAGCTTTATGATCCAAAAGGGGGTGAAAGATAAGCATGGATGGAGGCCTGAAATAAGTTTTCTGTTGCTAAGATTTTTTGGAGACACATAAAATTGAGTTAGCTTTGCAATGGAAGTGGTTTCAAGTCATTTGGAGCTATATTGGAGGAGTTATGATCGATTTACTAGAGGCATATCAATTTACCCGGGTTGGCTCACCCGGGGTCGACTACCTGCGGGTTTTGGACGAGGCTGGACGAAACTTAAGTGATTCCAAGGACCTTTTGGTCATTTCTTTTGTGTGTTTCAAGGGCTTCCAAGCCTCATATAAATACTTTTGTATCTCCCAAGTTAGGACTTGTCTCATTTTCTCTCTAGAGACACTTTGCCTCATTTTATAAAGCTTGTTTCTTGTTTCTCCTTCTCAAAAACATGATTAGCCTTGAATCTCACATAGATTTAAGGTTTTTCATGGAGATTAGTGAGTAGACACATTTTGGATCGATGGGTTTGGTAGATCTAGGGTGATTAAGTGAAGATCTAAGGTGTTAGGTACTAGATCTAACTTTTTCTTGATTATTGAGGGGTTCTCAATGCTATTTTAGTCTTGATCATACTAAAATAAATGTCTAGGCTTTTACGCCCGAGAGGTGTTCGATGAAATGCCCGAACCAACTTTTCAATGCTTTTAGCTTGCTTTGCCAAATAGATTTGATGTCAAATGTGCTAGGATTGCTGTTAGACTTGTTCTCCATGATTGCTTTATTAATATTCAACCAAAGAGATTTGATGCTTGAGTTAGTTTTGCAAATGAGCTTGTATCTTGAGAAACAATTTGTTTATTATTGTGTCTAGACATATGGAAATGATTGATAGAAAGTAGATCTACTAGTTTCTATGCTTGCTAAGTGTTCTCAATGCTAGATTAGACTTGATAAATCTCATCTAGATCTTAAGTTATTTTATGCCCGGAAGGTGTTTGTTAAAATGCTTGAAAGAACTTAGTATTGCTCTAGCTTGATTAACCAAAGGGATTTGTTGTTAGGATTGGTAGATGGTTAGTAGACTTGTGATCCATGCATGCTAGATTGCATTAGGCCAGCGAGAGTTGATGTTTAATGCATTATTAGCATAGGGGTTATTGCCACGAGAGTGGATTAATCTACATTGAATGAGATCTAGACCTATAGAACTTGTGATTGATTAGCCTTAACAACTTTTCTTAGAAATTTCCTTAGATCAATTGCCTTAATCCCATAGATCCTACCTTAGCATTTGATTGAAAGTTTAATTCTTGTGCTTGTTTCTTGATTGGATTTGAGATCACCTTGTTTATGTTTTTAGAATCTTAGCTTGTTACCATCATCAATCTTCCTTGCTTAGATTAAGGAAGTTTGTGCATTCTTAGTGTATAAGTCTCTAGTTCTCTGTGGGTTCGACAATCTTTTATACTATATTTATTTGATCTTCGACCCTTAAAAACCCCTGTATCAAATTTGGCGCCGTTGCCGGGGATCGAACCGGGGTCCCCCGCGTGACAGGCGGGAATACTTACCACTATACTAAAAGATCCCCGGCAACGGCGCCAATTTGATGTTTGGAGTTTTCAAGGCTCCTAATCAAATGATTGTAGTATAGAAAGGTTGTCGAACCAATCCTAGGTGATTCTGAAACAAAGGGAATGCAGGTTCATGTTTAATCTATGTGCAATCCGGTTTTAAAGATTATATGAACTAAGAACTAGAATCTAAAGCAGTAAAAGAACAAACTTGCAAGCAATATGAGTAAAAAGGATCCATGGGGCTGGGGACATTGACTTCGGGTGGTTAAGATCTGATTTAAGGTGGCACGCTATCAATCAAACATTATCCTTATGCCTAGACACCAAACTAAACAAGCTCTATCTCTAGATGAATGCTCTTTTGCAAGAGTAACTCAAGCATCAAATCTCTTTTGTTGAATATTACTAAAGCAAACATGGAGGACAATTCTAGTAGCAATCTTAGCTCTTTGGCAACTAATCTCTTAGGCAAAGCAAGCTAAAAGAATTGAAGAGTTGGTTCAGGCATTTCATCTAACACCTCTCGGGCGTGAAAGCCTATAGATCTATTTTGACATGGTGTAGACCAAAATAGCATTGAGAACCTTCGACAAGCAAGGAAACAAGTAGATCTAACACTAAACACCCTAGATCTTCACTTAAATACCCTAATCACCCTAGCCCATGAATCCAAAGATGATCTACTCACTAATCCTCATGACTACTTTCAAACCCATGAAGGATTCAAGCTTAATCATATAGATGAAGAGACAAAACACTCAAGAACACAAGAACAAGATGAGATTTAGATTCAAGAATCAAACTTTCTACAAAGTGTTTTGTGTTCAAGAGAGAATAAAACTTAGATCTAAAGTTGTGGCTTACAAGAGTTTTTATATTGTTGGGGTCAAAATCGGTCAACGACGAAATCGTCACCCGAAAGTCCTCGAAAGAAAACTAAGTGACGATCAAAACCAAAAAAAAAACGGGCCGTCACTCGATAAAACTCACGGGAAGGCTCGTCCACTCCCGTCTGGCGCCGGTGGCAAGGGTCCTGGCGCCCATCCGTGCAATCGTCACATGATCTCGGGCAACGGCAGCATCTTGGTCCCTTAAACCCATGTCCGGATCGTCCGAGAACTACAATGATTCATCCGCAAAGCCTTCTCGATTGTTTAAAAGATTCATCTTTTAAAACGTCTAAAGTTCGAAGCCTCATTGCTCAAACGCTTGAAGACAGAAAGTCTACGAATCCAAGTCCATCTCAATCCCGATACTCGAGGAATCTCGTTGGGTTAGAAACGATTATCTCGAAATCTACGGCTAAAAGACCCTTCCAAACTCAAAGATTTCCCGCACGAATGACTAACGGGGGAAAGATCGAACAACAGAAAACCCACAGACGGCAAGACCGCCTGGCACCGGGCGGCACGCTGCCACGCTGGCCGCCTGGCGCCGGGCGGCACTCGCCTGGCGCCGGGCGGCACGCTGCCACGCTGGCCGCCTGGCGCCGGGCGGCACGCTGCCACGCTGGCCGCCTGGCGCCGGGCGGCACGCTGCCACGCTGGCCGCCTGGCGCCGGCAGCACTGCCTGGCGCCGGGCGGCACGCTGCCACGCTGGCCGCCTGGCGCCGGTCGACGGCCCCCGCCCTGGTCTCGTCCCATCGTGCTCGGTCTGATCCCATCTTGGCTTGTTTGGATCAATCTTCGTGAGTTTGGTACGATCACGGTTATTCTAAACACCAAACATCTCGACTATACGAGGAATTGGGGTTCCTTCGAAATGCCAAACCTTCAAAGACTATTCTTTCAAAACCGTAAAACATCTAAACGCCCGACGTGGCAAAACGCCCACTTACGATTTTCGAAAAGGAAGGATAACTATGACGGTTTATCCTTATCCTCACATAAGAGATAAATTTCAAGTTTCCAGAAGATAAATGTCAAGTTTTCGAAGATAAATGTCAAGTTTCCGATAAACACGAAGATGGACGAAAATGGAAAAAGCCCGATTCAGCCCGCAAGAAGATAGACCGTCTTAAGAGGAGTATATAAGGAGAGCTTTGGGCGAGGAGCAAATCATCACCAAACTTCCAGAGCACTTAGCACTTAGAGCGATTTAGCATTCTTTTCTATTTTCACTAGCGAGCTGCGACTCAACTAGGATAGACTTAGGCAGCGGACTAGCGGACTTTTCGACAGCTCTTGTAGCCGATTTCTTTACTCGTTGTACACGCCAAACGAGAATTCGAAATAAGATCTCTTCGCTCTTTCTTTCGATTTTTGTTTTACAACTTTAATCTCCATTGATTGTATCGTGTGGCCCAGCAGATATCCGGACCTTCAAGGAAGATCGGGTTAACTTCGGTTTTCCTCGAATCGTTTATCGGAAATTTACGGTGTGAATTTCGGTTCCTGATTTGGCTAGAAGGAGGGGATTACGGATCTATCTATCTCGCGAACTGCACACGCCGATCATGTCTACTGACGTCACCAAAGATCAGCCAGCGTTAGACGGAACACCCGTCAACGCCAACGTTGAAAAGACTCCAGCTGGAGATGCGTCCACAGTCACTGCTGATGCAAACACTGAGGCGCTCAGGCAAATGAAGGAACTGTTTACCTCCGCCCAGGCACGGGCAGAACAACAGGACAAGC
Organism: Brassica carinata; assembly: GCA_016771965.1. NCBI lineage: Eukaryota > Viridiplantae > Streptophyta > Magnoliopsida > Brassicales > Brassicaceae > Brassica > Brassica carinata. The sequence continues at coordinate 10,850,052 of CM028694.1, forward strand.
TGATAACCTCGCTCGCAAAACAGGTCGACACCTTAACTGCGAGGAGCAAGTTGCCGCGCGGATCCACCAAAGGCGCTGCAGAAGACTCGACTTCGATCCCCGGCAAGAGAAAAGATGCCTCGAAGAGCCCACTCGAGAAGCGGCTCGAAAGGACAGCAAACGACTCGCAGAACCTTCCACCCCGCTACGGAAACAAGGAAAGCGACGTCGAACGCATCAATCTGGATATCAGCGACCAGTCGGATCCTTCCGATGAAGACGCTGACATCCACCCTAGGAGGACCCGAAGCCAGTCCGCTCGGCAGACGGTATCCTTCGAGAGGCCCATGACAGAAGAGGAAGAAGAACTCTACTAGATGGAGCAGGAAGAACTCGCGGAAGATCAAGCTCGGATCCATCGCGACCAGCACCGAAAACTCGGAGGAACGCCAGTAGCAATAGCGAGATCCATGATCTCCGCGAATCTCTCAAGAAGACCGTGGCCGAAGTGAAAGTGGTGAAATCGCAAATCCATCAGGCGACCAGTTCCGCCCCCGAGATCGATAGACTTCTCGAGGAACGGAAAACACCGTTCACCGCTCGGATCACGGAAACACGATCTCAGACCCAGGGAAAATCAAAATCGGTCTATGGCGGTCTGACGGATCTAAGTCGCACCTACAGTCCTTCCAGATCGCAATGGGTAGGTGCAAACTCCCAGAACGCCAACGATGCGGTAATTGTCTTCTTCGCCGAAAGCACCTCAAAGGCTGCTTTCGAATGGTTCTCCGCTCAAAAGGAACTCCATCGAAGCTTCCGCCAACTGGCCTCGGCGTTTCTCAATCAATACTCCATGTTCATGGACAGAGAAACGTCCGACGTGGACCTATGGAGTCTAGCTCAGAAGGAGGAAGAGTCGCTCCGCGACTTCATGCGAAGGTTCAAGCTGGTGATGGCCAGAGTAACAGGCATCAGCGACAATGTCGCAATTGACACCCTAAGGAAAACTCTCTGGTACAAGTCGAAGTTCCGAAAGTGGATACTACTGGAAAAGCCGCGGACAATCCAGGATACTCTCCACAAAGCAACGGACTTCATCATCATGGAAGAAGAGATGAAGCTTCTATCGCAGAAGCACGGACCACAGAAAACGTCCTCGAAAAGAAACCCTCTCGTAACGACAAGAACGTCCATCACGGCGGGAAGACGCTTCAAGGCGCAGCATAACTACGCCATCAACTCGAGCAAGGCAAGACCTCCGGAAACACCTGGACCAGGAACCAGTACAAGGATAATTCCTACCGCGAAGTTCCACGAAACCAGAGGTCACTCCACTGCGAACTGCAAGGTTCGGCGCCGGCTCGCCGCAAAGCTCCTCACCGGCGAACTATCAAAGGTCAAGAGTATAAAGGACTTGCTCCTGGACTCCGACCGGCCAAAGACCAAAAAAACTGTCTCCGAGGACCGCGCAACCGAAAATCAATCGGGTGAAAAGCGCGGAAGGAGACAGGAACCGAAAATCAATCGGGTGAAAAGCGCGGAAGGAAACAGGACGACCAAGGGAACAACAGCAGTCGCCAGAGGGTAAACATGATCATCGGAGGATCACAGTTCTACCAAGACTCTATCTCGTCGATAAAAGCCTACGGGCGAAAAGCCGAGACAAGTTCCAAATGGTTCCCAGACAGCGATGTTCCTAACCACACGATCGCTTTCGAGGAACAGGTAACCGTCAGAATCGACAAACCTCACTGCGATCCTTTGGTTATCGACCTGGTAATCCAGGATCTCGAAGTCGGCCGCATCCTCGTCGATACAGGAAGTACAGTCAACGTCATCTTCCGCGACACCCTCTACAGGATGAAGATCCCACTTGGGGAAGTCGTCCCTGAGCCAAAACCTTTGACTGGGTTTTCGGGCGTCACTACCATGACCCTCGGAAGAATTAAGCTCCCGGTCATGGCGAAGGAAGTCACAAAGATCGTCGAGTTCGCAGTAGTCGACAACCCGGCCATCTACAACGCCATCATGGGAACCCCTTGGATTAATTCCATGAAGGCAGTACCATCCACATATCACCTCGGCATCAAATTTCCGACTCCAACCGGAATCGCAGCCATCTGGGGTAGTCAGAAACAATCGAGACTCTGTTATCTAGCCGAGTTCAAACTGCGAAAAGATCGGAACGCCCCTGCGGCCAACCCGAAACGAGCAAAGGAATCACACAACATTCCTGAAGACTCGAAAAAAGATGATCCAGAATCATCCAAACAGGCAACGATTCAAGACATCGACAAAGCCTCTGAGTCCACCGCCGTAAAAGCAGACAGCTCGACCCCCGCACAAACCGTCGATCCGACCAGCACAATCGGAACGGCAATGCACAGGGAGTAAAAACGTTTGCGGCAACTATCAGAACTATGAGATGGCTTGATCCTCGAAACAGGTACGTAGGCAGCTCGTCGAAACCCCGCGAGTTCAGCTATCCCCCTCACCAAAAAGGGGGGGGGGGACTGGGCAAGTATACTCCTATACTCCCACAAAAACGCGAAATATCCGCACATGCACTCGAACTTTTCGAAATTCTCTCAAATAAAATTCTACCTTTTATGCTCACTTAAACGCATGAACACTTCGGAAAAACGAAAATCATATCTTTAAAAGAAACGCGAGACGTCGCAACTTCTTAGAAAGATAACAAAACTCGTATCATCCGCTAAAACAGTCCACCTGCGACTTAAAAATAACTTACGCCCGTCGATTGGCCCCGACGGACGCACACAAAGAAACGTTTCACTCAATACAAACTCGTAGTCAGACCTACAAGGTCCTCTTACATCCGACAAGGATATTATAGCGCGCTATACAAGAAACCCAAAATTTTTGTTTAGCGTCTCGGGTAAACTCCGAAGATAGCTCGATTCTTTTAACACAAGTCATATAAGCCGGCGACTAGTCGCGGACTTTAAACGAAAAGAATCAGGAAGAAATCACTAACAGGCAAAGCGAAAGCCGATCAGTCATCGCACAGCCTTAAAGCTGAGAGTAAGCCTAGGTCTTGCCCTAAACCCAGTCTTGCTGGATCTTGACATCTCACAGACATAGTATCGTATACGAGATCCCAAAACATGTCTCTTATCGCTTACACCTCAAACGCTCGCTAGAAAGTAGCATACGGACCAAGCGACAAAAAAGAGTTAGGATACGAAGTGACTACTCGCATTCTTTCCTCTACACTTGACGAAAGTATAAATCAAAACAAAAGACAAAATTTCGCAAATTCTCATATTCATAAAGTCCGCAAAGACGGCGGGATTCTAAGCCACCAACGGCCAGTCTCAAAAACATAAGAATACGACCTCCGACGGTCGCGGAATAAAACTCCTAAAAACGGCCACACACGGCCAAAACATACGATTCACAAAAGGAAGTCAACATTGAGAAATCCAGATGCGGAAATCCCGAATGAACTTGCAGGCTGGTCCACTTCCTCGTTCACGCCTTGAGCGTTCCCACCACCCTCGGCGTTCTCATCGGCTCCGGCCTCCACCGTATCCTCGGAAACCTCGATAGGTTCCCATAGTCTCTGGACTCTTTCTTCGACTGGAGGAACCAAGGACTCAGCATGAGCGCACTCGGCCATAAAATCCTTCATCTCAGCAATCGGAATCGAAGGAGAAATCCGGGTTCTGAGACATGTAAAGGTTTACGACTGAGCCCCGGCACTCGCGGAAATCGCCAACAAACTCCTGAGCTTCTTTCAAACATTGAAACTCAGCAGCGAACGATTCCGCCTGTCTCGCCACCTCAGCTGCGACCATCCTCCTTCCTCTCCTTTCCGCCCGAACAAGAGCTCGAGCATGAAGCTCAGCTTGCTTCGCGTTCTGCGCCTTTACCTCTTGTCGGAACCGGAAAGCTCTCGCTCAGCTTCTGTGGTCTTGAAGTTAGCAATCCTGGACTTGCGGAAACTCGAGTCAAGCGCATCGCTGAACACTCTTAGTCCCTGCATAAATTCAAGATCAGCAAGCATGCACATATACAAATTCAAACGTAAGGTTAAGTAGTTCAAATGGCCAAACCTCGTTGACACGCTGGGAGCCCTCGGAAAAAACCCGTTGCTTCTCCTCATCCTCCAGCGACTCGTAAATGACAAACTCCGGAGGAAGGCCGTCAAATAAATTGTTGGGGAGTGGAAAATCGCTGGCTCCGCCTCTTTCCGTTGAAACAAAACTAGGTTTTTCCCCCAACGTTGAAGGATCTTCCGAGCCTTCCCCACCATCGATTTCTTTCCCTTTACGAGATCTCTGTCTACGCCTCCGAGTAGGAGCTTCGATGACCGGTTCGGCATCACATGTCGGGACAGGATCTCGGGACCGATAAAGTCTTACTGCGCCTCGAACTGCTCAAGGGTAAAGGACTTCCAGAAAACGGCCTTTGGCGAAGGAGATCTCTCTTGACGAAGAGATCACCATGCAAATGCGCCGACAGGCCTGTTCCTACAAAGCGAAACTTTTCACTAAAACTCGCGACTTCCGAATGATAAAATAGACAGCAGGTTTTTCATCATATTACCTCGGTTGAAGTTCCATGCGTGCGGAAATAGATGGAGGCAGCTCTCCTCGACAGACTCACCATCTATTCGGAAAAAGAAGAAACACTCCTGCCACGACTTGGGGTTCGAAGTAGTCCCCTGAATTATGGCCATATCTTTCTTAGACAGCATGGAGTAGTAACCATCGCTCCCCGTCGGCCGAGTGCCCCAAAAACCTTCGAAATCATCGGGACTGAGATCAATCCCAAGCTCGTAACTTGCGATCAGTACACCAAGCCACTCTCTAAGGCAGGAACGCTGAGCTGGCTGATCAAAAGTTCGAAGCGGTGAAGCGCACGAACAATGGCACTGGGGATCGGGAACCACATACGGCAATACGTAAAGAAAGCCTCGTAACATTTAAAGAAACCTTCCGAGGATTCCTCGACTCTCGCACGACGGAACTGAATTTGACTCCATCGGAATCTGGTAAAACTCCCGAGAGTCCTGAGGTATGTACGAGAGACCAAGCTCGGCGTAAAGGGAGCACCCGGCGTCCTCAAAGGTCTCCTCGGAACAGGAACATCTGGCAGCGATGGAACCAAACCCACAAGGGCGCGGTAATACTCATTTTTCGCCTCTTCCTCGACAAACTCCTCTTGCTTCACCGTCACATGGGCAGGAGAGTCATCCGAGGATGATTGGGAAGAAGAATTTCTCTTGGAAGATCTTGAAGACATTGTTCTTAAAGAGAGATAAAGGATTCTTGAGAGAGAAAGTGAATTTCTTATGATGAAGTAAGAATGAGATTTCTTACTCCATCCTTATAAAGGAGGTAAAATCACTATTTACCCCGACTTTTGGCAAACGATTACGTCTCTACACCTTCCCATACGGCTATACCGCAAGCTAGGATCCGACAGGCACTACGGTTCCTAGCTAGCTGGGGAGCTAACTGTTGGGGTCAAAATCGGTCAACGACGAAATCGTCACCCGAAAGTCCTCGAAAGAAAACTAAGTGACGATCAAAACCAAAAAAAACGGGCCGTCACTCGATAAAACTCACGGGAAGGCTCGTCCACTCCCGTCTGGCGCCGGCGGCAAGGGTCCTGGCGCCCATCCGTGCAATCGTCTCATGATCTCGGGCAACGGCAGCATCTTGGTCCCTTAAACCCATGTCCGGATCGTCCGAGAACTACAATAATTCTTCCGCAAAGCCTTCTCGATTGTTTAAAAGATTCATCTTTTAAAACGTCTAAAGTTCGAAGCCTCATTGCTCAAACCCTTGAAGACGGAAAGTCTACGAATCCAAGTCCATCTCAATCCCGATACTCGAGGAATCTCGTTGGGTTAGAAACGATTATCTCGAAATCTACGGCTAAAAGACCCTTCCAAACTCAAAGATTTCCCGTACGAGCGACTAGCGGGGAAAGATCGAACAACGGAAAACCCACTTAACGGCAAGACGGCCTGGCACCGGCGGCACGCTGCCACGCTGAAAGCCGCCTGGCGCCGGCGGCACGCTGCCACGCTGAAAGCCGCCTGGCGCCGGCGGCACGCTGCCACGCTGAAAGCCGCCTGGCGCCGGCGGCACGCTGCCACGCTGAAAGCCGCCTGGCGCCGGCGGCACGCTGGCCACGCTGGTTGGCCTGGCGCCCGGCGGCACCCCGGGAAGCAGCAAATTGTCCAACCTTCAATCAGAATTGAGCAAAAGGAAGAAGCTGGCCGCGACCCGGGAAGCAGCAAATTGTCCAACCCGGGTACAGCCTTCGACCAAAGCTCGACCACATGAGCGGGGTCTCCATCCCGGGTAGACTGACCCGGGTGTCCCCTTCTTCGGCCAAGGCTCGCCCACACGAGCGGGGTCTCCATCCCGGGTGGACTGACCCGGGTGTCCTCTTTGTCGACCAAAGCTCGACCACACGAGCGGGTAAGTGAACCCGGGTACACCTACCCGGGTGAAACTCGACCATGTTCTCTTTTGTCTTGTCTTGTCTTGGCCAAACTTCATTCTTCACCCCCTTTTGGATCACAAAGCTCCAAACACCTGCAATCATTCCTTAGCACACTCCAACACCTGATATAGACTTATGAATGCAATATGGACCCTAAAGATGCTTAATTCCTAATCTACATGATAAAAATGCACAAGATATGATGGTTAAAAACATGTAAATATGCAAGATATCAACTCCCCCACACTAGTCCTTTACTTTTCCTCAAGTAAAACTTTTCAAAACACGAGGAGGAGAGATATAAATATGGGAGCTTAGCCAAAGAAACACTCATAGCACTAAACTTGACATCCTAAAGAAATATAGCAAATAGCATGAGCAAAACTCTCTTATTATGCTCTAGCTTCTCAAATCTTATGCCTCTACACAAGATGCAATGCCTATCAACCAACATGTTCTCTTAACCAACCCTCACATTGATTCACACACACACACAAGGTGAATTCTCACAAATGGACACAAGATATCAATCATTTGGCTAGGTGATCAAATGGTCTAATATGGATGAAAAGGAGGGTTCAATGCATCATTTTAAGGTGTCAATCACTCAAGAATCAAGGAGCTTTATCATTATGCAAAATTTATCTAAGACTAGGAGCAATTCATGCATACATGGATCCATCCTCATCATTCTACCTTTTCCTAAGTGATTACAAGTTCTACACCCTTTCCTAAGTGATTACAAGTTCTACACCCTTTCCATTCATCCCATAACCCCAAAATGAAAAACACTCACATCACTCATCCATTGAACAACATTCTTTTCTTAAGACTCAATCACTAAGGACCTCTTATCCAATCTTCACATTTCTAAACTCTAACACTTTTTTTTCTTTTTTTTTTAATTTTCCCTTCCCCAATATCTTATTGAATCTTTCTTTTATTTTTTATTTATTTATATATATATATATAGGAGAAAGTTCTCAAACAATACAATCTAGAGCTTTCTTTTCTTTCTATTCTAGGTCCCTAGGGCTTTTCTTTCTCATAAAACTCTTTTGTTCATCAATATCAATTTTATCACTTCCCAAACCCAAGATATAAACCTTTAAGGAATAAAGACCCACTCACCATCCTAGAAGCTAGCTCAAATGATGACCCTATGCTAGCAAGAGATGAGAACAAATCCATGTCGCTCCCAATACTCTCAAGATTTTGCACATGACAAACTATCAAAAGAGGCCTTACTCATGCAAATCAATGTAGGCTTCAAAGAATGGCTAGGGTTCAAGGGTAAGGAAGGGTAGGAACTAGTAGATTTATCATTAGGATTTCAATCTTTCTTGAGACTAAGATTTATTTTCTTGCTTTATTTTGCTTTTGTACAGTTACTAACTTTCTATTCTAGATTTTCTGTTTTGTAGTGATGGCTTCAAGCTACTTTGAGAGGCCACAAGAAGAGGAAGAAACATTTGAAGATCACATTGAAGATGAGCCATATGTGAAGCCACCACAACCCTTTGATATACCCATACTCACACCAGACCAAATGGTGGAGTTAAATCAGCTTAGGGGAATGAAAGAGAATTGGGGCAAGCCAATAAGACTCCTGGCAGAGATCGTCTGGATACACCTTATTAGGGATCGAGCAGATTTTGAAGGAAGGAAAGTTACACTGGATGATTTTGATGCTGCTTGTGCCCTTAATGAGGTAATATATTGGGCTCCATCACTCCAGCTGGAAGGTATAGAAATTTCCACTTTAAAACTTCAACTTGAGTAAATATTCTTGCCTTGTGGTGAGAACATTGCCCCTGATCTTGATTCTCTTGTGCTCATCAATGAATGTCTTTATCTGATATGTGAAACTAGGAAACTAGATGAGTTGAGAATAGAAAAACTTGTTAGAGATCATATTGAAGTTTGTTTTGACAAGAGCTATCTATGTGCTTCATTTGACAAGAGCTATCTATGTGCTTCATTTGATCTCGAATCTGAGTTTTTCATTCTTAATGAACCTAGACCTCTTCTTGCACTTGCTGATTTAGGGGATGAACTTGACGTGGAAAAGCTCTTGCTTGAGATAGAAAACCCCCATGCTGAAAATTATCATGAAAATTTGAATAATGTGTTTTATTTGGTTGATGGAGATAGAGTTGACTACTTTGTTAAAATTTCGTTTGAACCTGTAGTTGACTTTGTGTTTCCACCAAATGCATTTGATTCTCATGACCATTTGAATCTCAAAAAGCATCTCATGATTCATGATTCATGATACATCTTTAGTGAAGCTCTTTGATGAAAAATCTGTCTATTTTCTATGGACAGTAGTGTGCTCCTTTGCGCACTTGGTTTCTTGTTCTTATAGGAGAAGGACCAAAGGTGCATTGGCTCAGCCTTTTGACACTTATGATTAGCAAGCACACAAAGTCAAGCTAGAGACATAAAACAAGTGCGCTTGGGAGGCATTCCCATGTTTATCCATTGTATATATTTCTTTATCTTTCTTTCTTTTAAGTTGTTTAATAAGTATGGCTGAGGTTTTTCAGGATGGGTCTAGAGCCAATAAGAGATGAGAGTCGAACAGGTCAATCAGAAGATTCCTATGGACAAATGTGATCACGCGCTTCGGAATCTCTCACGAAATTGTCACAGACAACGGACCCCAGTTCACGAGTTACAACTTCAGAGAATTCTTCAAGGACTGGAACATAAAGCCCTCCTTCTCCGCACCACAGCATCCCCAGTCCAACGGACAGGCAGAATCCACCTACAAAACAGTGGTGAACATGATCAAAAAACACCTAGAGAACACCCATGGGCGATGGGCAGAGGAGCTGCACAGATTAGTCTGGGCTTATCGGAATACCCCGAAAACAGCTATGCAGGAGACTCCCTTCTCCCTGGTCTACGGTATGGAATCTGTGGTACCCACCGAGGTACACGTCAGAACAACAGTATCCGGACCCATATCACAAGAAGAGAATGACGGGCTAATGGCCCTGAGACTAGACCTGCTCGACGCAAAAAAGGGAGACGGCGCGCTTAAGGAACGCATCCTATCAATAGAAGGTAGCCAGGAGCTACAATAAAAGGGTCAGAACCACAACCTTCCAGCAAGGGGACTGGGTTCTTAGATGAGTGTGCGATCATACAAGAGACAAATCAGCAGGAAAGCTCACCCCTGGATGGGAAGGTCCCTATAAGGTAATCGAGGTGCAGGGGGCAGGAGCCTACAAACTGCAAGACAGTAACGGTAAGGTCCAACCTAACTGCTGGAATGCCCTGCATCTCAAATTCTATCACTTTTAAATACGATCTCTGGATCAGGCTTTGTATAGCTATATTACTATCTATATCTATTTAAGTCACTGGATTCCTACTCTTATGTATGCTGAAAACGTCTCCGGACTAAGCTTATATAATGAATTTAGTTTCAACTAAAGGAGTCACAGGAACTCCACTGTACTTAAAGGGGCAAACTAGCTGGATCAGGTTCCAAGGGACCTCCCGATCCTGGCCAACCCTATGTCTCTGTGACAAGACTCAAAACACTGGGTGTATGACATACAGGAACGGGCCTGCGCAACCCTAGTACACTGTCAAAAACACCTCAGTCCCTGTGTAGGGGCTTCGAGCTAAAAACATACTTAGGGACCACACGTACTAGTGCACAAAACCCTGCATTAAAACGCTAAGAACTACACACAATGCAGGGAGCATGACGTATAATTCCAGAGTACTGTAATCAGACCCCAGGGTACTGATGCAGGGAGCAGACGGTGCAGAAAACCCCGGGAGCACTTCCTATTACCTACTTCTCCAGACGTGGAAAGTAGCAAGTCTGGCATGTGGAAAACTACTTCCAAGTAGACCCACAGCAGCACCAAATAAAAGACTGAGAGTGGCTTTCTGCAGAAAGAAGAGTGCAGCACGATAGGATCTCGATAGTGGCCTACTTCCGAGTGGCAGAATGCGAATCCTTGACCCGAGATCGGTAGTGGCCTACCTAAGTGATATCATGCATATTTACATGTTTTTAGCATTCATATATTGTGCATTTTGATCATATAAGTTAGGCATTAGGCATCTTTAGGCTCATATTTCATTCATAAGTCTTTATCAGGTGTTGGAGTTTATTTTGGAATTATTGGAGGTGTTTGGGAGTATTGTGATAAAAAAAAGAGGTGAAAGATGAACATGGACGGAGGCCTTAGAAAAATCTTCCGATGCTAAGATTTTGTGGAGACACATCATATTGAGGTATCTTTCCAATGGAAGTGGTCTCAAGTCATTTGGAGCTATATTGGAGGAGTTATGATCAAATCACCAGAGGCATATCAGTCCCACCCGGGTAGGCACACCCGAGGTCGATCACCCGAACATGCTTGGACGAGGTCAGAACGGCTTGAATGAGGGAGGACACCCGGCCTAGACTATCCGGGGAGAAGGACCCGCACGTTCTGATGCTTGCTGGGAGCCAGGGACTGCACGCGGCTTGAGACACTCGACTGCTCCTACCCACACGGCCTGATGGATGCTGGAATCCAAGGACGGTACGCGGCTGGATGCACCCGGCCTGATGCACCTGGCCTAGAGAGCCTGCACGGCCTGGACGTTGGTTGAGCTCGGACGACACGCGGCCTGGACGCACGCGGGCTGGACGGCATCACCTGACCCGGGTGGCCAGAGCTTCTTCCTTTTTCTTGGCTTCTGATTGGTCGAAACTTAAGTGGCTCCAAGGACCTTTTGGACTTTTCTTTTATGTTTTTAAGGGCTTTCAAGCCTCCTATATATACTCTTGTAATCTCCTTTGTGAGATCTAACTTCTTTTCTCTCAAGAACACTTTTAGATCTTGAATAAAGTTTGGATCTTGAATCCTTCTTCGTCTATTTCTTTTGTGTTTACTAGATTATTTTTATCACTAATCATGTTTAACCTTGAATCATCCATGGTTTTAAGGTTGTCCATGTCTATTAGTGAGTAGATCTATCTAGGGTTCATGGGCTTGGGAGACTAAGGGTGATTAGGTGTAGATCTAAGATGTTCTAGGGTAGATCCTTCTTGATCCTTGCTTGTAGAGTGTTCTTGTTGCTATTTTGGAGTTGGCCTCTTCAAAATAGAGCTATATGCATTTCATGCCTGAAAGGTGTTCGATGAAATGCCTGAACCAACTCTTCAATGCTTTTAACATCCTTTACCTAAGGGATTAGTTGTTAAAGGTGTTGAGATAGCTAAAAGACTTGTTCTTACTGATTGCTTTCATATTATTCAACCTAAGGGATTAGATGCTTGAGATATGTTAGTGAATGAGCATTCATCTAGGGATAGAGCTTGCTTAGGATTGTGTCTAGGATTAAGGTGTTAGATTGATTGAAAGCTTGCCATCTTAGATTGAAACATGATCACCCAAGGTCAATTCCCTTGTCCCATGAATCCCCTTGCCTCATATTGAAAAGAAAGTTCACTCTTTTATTGCATTTCTAGTATTGCCTTAGTTAATAATCATCTCATCTCACTTTATGGTTGCACTTAGCTTAAGCATGAACTTGCATTCCCTTTGCATTGAAATCTCTTAGAGTTGGATTGACATCTTGTATGCTACAACATTTGATTAGGAGCCTTGAGTTGATTTTGACATTGGGATTTAGTCACTTGCTTGAGACTAAGTCATTTTTCTTTTATTGTGTTATTGTTTCTCCTTGTTTTTCCCCATTTGCATTTCAGGTGTATGATAACAAGAAGCAGAGGTGCATCAAACTTGATTCCCACTGTTGAAGAAATTGCTACACTTGAGAGGGAGATTGCAAGAAAGAGAAGAGAATAAGAGCAACATGATCACTTGCAGAGATTGGGGTTTGATATGGAGAATCAGCCTCAAGATGGTGATGCCCTAGGGGGCAATGGTCGAAGAGCTGAAAACATAAGATCACAGTGCCAACCACAACAGCCACAGCGCTAAGCTAGAGCCATTGGAGCCTATGATCAACCTCACATTCATGGTCATAGGTTGGGGATCAGAGCACCAGCTGTGGAGAACAAAAACTTGGGATCAAATCAGGGCTGTTGGATTTGATTGAGAACAACAAGTTTCATGGCCTTGCTGTGGAGGATCCCCTTGATCACTTGAACACATTTGATAGCTATTGTAGCTTGTCCGAGACTAATGGAGTCTCTGAAGATGCTTTCAAGCTAAGGTTGTTTCCCTTCTCTTTGGGAGACAATGCACATCAATGGGAGAAGACTCTTCCATGTGACTCTATCACAACTTGGAATGAGTGCAAGAGGGCATTCCTAGAGAAGTTCTTCTCTACCTCAAGAACATCCAAGATCAGAAATGAGATCTCTAGCTTTCAGCAGAAGAACCTTGAGGGCTTTAGTGAAGCATGGGAGAGGTTCAAGGGCTATTGGTCTCAATGCCCACATCATGGCTTCACCAAGGAGGGTTTTCTTAGTAACTTCTACAGAGGTGCTCTTCCAGAGTTCAGGAGCAGATTAGAAACAGCCAGCAATGGGTTCTTCTTGTGCAGAACTGAGCAGGATACAGAGGAGCTGGTGGAGAACATGGCCAATAGTGACTCAGTCTACAGTGAGGAGCATGATAGGGTCAACAGAGGCACTGGTGAAGATGACCAGCACACAAGGAAGGAGCTGAAATCTCTCCAAGAGAAGTTGGACAAGATAATTGCAAAGAAGGCTAAGCAGGAGCAGATTAACTCCATTGGGAACCAGAAATAAAAGCAGCCTGCTGGGACTAATCAGGGTGATGGTTTAGAAGGTCAAGAGGAGCTGTACTTCATCAATGCTAATGGCACATGGTACCGAAAAGAACCCAATTTTCAGTACCAAAACAACTATCAGCAAAGGCCTTACTACAACAATCATAAAGGAGGTTACCAAGCCAAGCAAAACTATCCTCAAGCCAACCAGTCTACTCAGCCTCAAGGAAGCTCTTCTCAAGCTCAATCTCCAAGATCAAATATGGAATCCATGTTCAAGCAAATCTTAGAAGCTCAAGAGAGAAATGCTAAGAACATTGGAGATGAGTTCAAGAACATCTATGCAAAGATTGATGGGACTTATTCTGACCTCAACAACAAGTACATGCAACTTGCCTCTCATCTCAAAGCTTTGGAGAGCCAGGTTGCCTCTATGTCTTCATCTTCCAGGAGCCAAATGGGATCTCTACCAGGAAAACCAGAGAAGAATCCTAAGGTGTCTTGCAATGTTTTCCTCTCTACTACTTTTTCAGAGATTGAGCTAAGTGATCATGAGAAAGAGGTGGATGAGATTGAAATACTAGTTCTTGGAACTGAGAGTGGAAATGTTCAGAGATTTGTTGTGGCCACAGCTGAGGCTAAGGTTGTGAAGCAGGCTGCCAAGAAGGTTGAAGTACAGATTATGAAAAGGGATGAGCCTAGAACTGAGACAGCAGCTGAGAAGAGTCCTGACCACAAGCTGAAAGAGGTGAAGAAAGAAGCCACTGAGGTTGAGCTACCACCCTATGATAAGCACCCTTTTCCCCAGAGAATTCTCACAAAAGCTCAGAAGAAAGTGATCTCAAAGTTCAGGAAAGATCTTAGTGATGTTGGAGTTAAGCTTCCAGAGATCTCGGGTATGCGTGAAGCTCATGTCCAGATAATGCTCATCAAGGACATTCTAGACCACCAGGCTGAAGTGGCTGAGCTTTTGGATATCTCCATTCTGAAGATTGATCCACCAATCCCTCCAAAGTCCCTTCCTAAGCTTGAATCTCAAGGGAAGTTCACCTTGTCTTGCTCCCTTGTTAAGATAACTATGGATGATGCTCTTGTTGATAGCGGTGCTAGTGTGAATGTGATTTCCATGACTATGGTGAAGAGTCTTGGGATTGAAAGCATGGAACCAGACACTTCTTCTCTCACTTTTGGAGATTCTTCTTCTACAACCCCAATTGGCATCATCAAGGAATTCCCCTTGAAGATTGGATCTTGCACCATACCCATTGACCTCACTGTTTTGAAGATGGCATCTGAGAAGAGAGTCCCTTTGATACTTGGCACTCCTTTCCTCACTACAGTTGGCGCTTGCATTGACTTCCCCAACAAGAAGGTCACCCTCGTGCATGTGAACAAAACTGTTTCCTATCCCCTCCAATCTCCATTGGATGCTGGCTATTGTGGGACAATAACTTGTGGTGCCAAAGCTGTTGAGAAACCTCAAGATGAAGTGGTTGTTTGCAAGAAATAAGGCCTTGCTGGAGAGTCTTCTAAGGAGTTGTGTGTTGAGCACTTGGAAAGTTCTAGAAGAGAGGGGATGAGTGGATGATAGCTTGCATATTTACATGTTTTTAGCATCCATATCTTATGCATTTTGATCATATAAGTTAGGCATTAGGCATGTTTAGGTCCATTTTGCATTCATTTGTCCTTATCAGGTGTTGGAGTATACTTTGGTGTGATTTGAGGTGTTTGGAAGCCTTATGGCCACAAAAGAGATGAAGAATCAAGTTTGGCCATGAAAAGAGAAGTCAAATCCATGATCTGGTCAATCCAAAGATGAGCACGGACGGAGGCCTTAGAGATATCTTCTGCTGCTAAGATTTTGTGGAGACACAGAAAATTGAGTTAGCTTTCCAATGGAATTGGTTTCAAGTCATTTGGACCTGTATTGGAGAAGTTATGATCAATTCACTTGAAGCATGTCAGGATGGCCGGGTAGAGACAGCCGGCCGGGAAAAGGACAGATGGATGGAAGTGGTCCAGTCCGGGATGACTGAGCCTGGGACAGGTACCCGGTCGTTTGGCTTGTGCTGGAGGTGACCAGACCGGGTAGACAGGTCCGGGTTGGTGAAGCCAGACGGGAAGAGACGGATCAAGGAAGAGGCCGGCCGGGATGGATGAACCGAGGAACATAACCCGGAGCTGGACAGAGCACAAGAGCATGCACTGGACCGGGGACCGCAGACCGGTTGGATGACCCCGGTCGGGAGAAGCAACACACGAGCAGGAAGAGGCCGGCCGGGTAGAAACGTCCGGGTGCAAGCAGCTGGCCGGCTTGGACGCGGACTGACTGGACAGGCCGGGGAGCACTGACCGGGTTGGATGGTGCTGAGTCTCCCCTGACCGAATTTTGAGCTTTATTTTGATTGGCTGAAGACCTAATGACCTCATGGAAATTTTAGTAATTTTTAATGATGTTTCTAAGGGATTTCAAGCCTCCTATATATACTCTTGTAATCTCATTAAGAGGGAGAACTTCTTTTCTCTCAAAAACATAATAAGATCTTGAAGAAAGTTTAGATCTTTGATCCTTTTTATCTCATTTCTTTTGTGTTTAATAGATTATCTTCTTCTCTAATCATGTTTAGCCTTGAATCATCATTGATTTTGAGGTTTTCCATGGGTATTAGTGAGTAGATCTATCTAGGGTTCTTGGGCTAGGGAGACTAAGGGTGATTAAGTGTAGATCCAAGGTGTTTAGTGTTAGATCTATCATCTCCTTGCATTGATTTGGTGTTCTTCTTGCTATATTTGGGTTGGCCTCTCAAACATAGAGCCATAGGCATTTCATGCCCGAAAGGTGTTCTATGAAATGCCTGAACCAACTCATCTATGCTTTTAGCTTGCTTTGCCTAAGAGATTAGTTGTCACAGGAGCTAGGATTGCTATTAGACTCATTCTCCATGCTTGCTTTGATCATTACAGCCAAAGAGATTTGGTGTACTTGGGTGATCATTGCAAAGGAGCATCCATCTAGAGATAGAGCTTGCTTAGTTTTGTTGTCTAGGCATAAGGAATTAGATTGATTGAAAAGTTAGCATCTTGGATTGAATCTTGATCACCCAAAGTCAGTTCCCTTGTCCCAAGAACCCCCTTGCCTCATTGAGAAAGAAAGTTCAATCTTTTATTGCATTTTTAATATTGCCTTAGTTTCATAATCATCCTCTCATTTTGATTGCACTTAGATTAAGCATGAACTTGCATTCCCTTTGCATTAGAATCTCTTAGAATTGGATTGACATCTTGTATTCTACAACATTTGATTAGGACCATACAAAAGGCCTGTCATGAGTGGAGCCTCAAAGGCCACTCATGGCAAGAAGAAGATGGTGAAAGAACCTCATCCTCCACCTCTTGATCTGATCCCACACACTCTCACTCTCCATCCAAAGAAGCTCAAGGATGGTGTTATTGAGTACAAGATCAAGCATAAGGGCAAGTCCACACCATTCTCAACTGCTAGAGCCATCATCACTCCTCAGCTCCAAGATGACCCAATCAAGCTTCAAGAGCTTTTCTCTCAGGTCCTCACCATCACCCTTGAAGGTGGGAAGGATCCTCCTTCTCACTAGTTCAAGAGGCAAGGTAGTCAAGCTAGTGACTCAAAACAAGCTCACTTTGGAGGAAGTCCCATGGTTATCCTTGTACATAGCTTTGCAATTTTAATTTTTCTTTTAAGTTTTTAATAAAAGTGGTTGAGGTTTTCAGGCTGAGCCTAGCACTAGAGGAGGGAAGAAAGGTGGTGAAGCACCTGAGCCTTATGATTGCCATGTAGCAGCCTCCTCTAGTTGCTATGAACCAAGCCAACTCCTAGTCCTGACAATAAGCACCACGCCCAACACTCCTTATGTGGTATCACTCCAACCTTTCTTGTATATACATTTGCTTTTGTCTTGTTGGGATATCTCTTTCTCTATTACTCACACAGAGACTGTGTGATGTAAGTGTGGGGGAGGTACCAAGTATTTGATCATGTTTGCTTTGTGATTGAGAGTCTCATGCATTGCATTGTACATTCATATATGCATTGAAAAACCAAAAAAAATTTAAAATTTTTTGAATCATGTAGTTGCATCACTTGCATCTTTAAGATTGAGTATAGAGCATATAGGTTGCATTCACTTGCACATGGAGCATTGCCTTGTAAAGAACACTTGTTTGCACTGAATTTGGCACCCTAGTTAAACATATCAAGTAGCTTAAGCATCTTTTGAAAGGCTTGCATGCTTTGAGCCTTGAAAACTCTTCTTGAAACTTACTTTCTTGCTTGATATTGGCATTGTTCTTGAAACCAGCTCCAACCTGAACTTAGACTTGAATGAACTTAATTTCTCTTGCATATGGGCATTTGCATACTTGATCATGGATCTCATACAAATTTGGGTTATCTTTCCCCATTATACCACTCTTTGTTAACCCAAATGGCACTTCCATACCCTTGAGCCCTAGCCATTCTTTGAAGGCTACATTGATTTGCATGAATGAGGCCTCTTTTGATAGTTTGTCATGTGCAAAATCTTGAGAGTATTGGGAGCGACATGGATTTATTCTCATCTCTTGCTAGCATAGGGTCATCATTTGAGCTAGCTCCTAGGATGGTGAGTGGGGTCTTTGTTCCTTAAAAGTTTACATCTTGAATTTGGAAAGTGATAATGTTGAGATTGATGAACAAAAGATTGTATTGAGAAAGAAAAGCCCTAGGGACCTAGATTAGAAAGTTAAGAAGCTCTTGGTTGATGTTTGAGACCTTCCCCCTACGTTTAAAAAAAAGATAAAAAGAAAAGAAAAGAAAAAGAAAAAGGAAAAGAAAAAGAAAGATTCAATACAATAGTGGGGAAGGGAAAACAAAAGTGTTAGAGCTTAAAAATGTGAATTGTGAATAAAAGGGTCCTTAGTGGTTGAGTCATAAGAAAGAAATTTGTTCATTGGGTGAGTGATGTGAGTATCTTTCATTTTGGGTTATGGGATTTATAAAAAGGATGTAGAACTTGTAATCACTTAGGAATTGGTAGAATGATGAGGATGGATCCATGTATGCATGAATTGCTCCTAGTCTTAGATAAATTTTCCATAATGATCAAGCTCCTTGATTTTTGAGTGATTGTCACCTTGAAATGATGCATTGAAACCCTCCTTTTCATCCATATTAGACCATTTGATCACCTAGCCAAATTATTGAGATCTTGTGCCCATTTGTGATAATTTACCTTGTGTGTGTGTGTGAATCAATGTGAGGGTTGGCTAAGAGAACTTGTTGGTTGATAAGCATTGGATCTTGTGTAGAGGCATAAGAGTATTGATATGCATTGAGAAGCTAGAGTATAATAAGAGAGTTTTTGCTCATGCTATTTTCTATGTTTCTTTAAGATGTCAAGTTGAGTGCTATGGGTGTTTCTTTTGGCTTTGCTTCCATCTCTATGTCTCTCCTCCTTGTGTTTTGAAAAGATTACTTGAGGACAAGTAAAGGACTAGTGTGGGGGAGTTGATATCTTGCATATTTATATGTTTTTAACATTAATATCTTGTGCATTTTGATCATATAAGTTAGGAATTAGGCATCTTTAGACTCATATTTCATTCATAAGTCTTTATCAGGTGTTGGAGTGTACTTTGGAGTTATTGGAGGTGTTTGGGAGTATTGTGATCAAAAAGGGGGTGAAAGATGAACATGGACGGAGGTCTTAGAAAACGTTTCTGATGCTAAGATTTGTGGAGACACAGCATATTGAGTTAGATTTCCAATGGAAGTGCTTTCAAGTCATTTGGAGCTTTGAGTTATGATCAAATCACTGGAGGCATATCAGTCCCACCCGGGTAGGCACACCCGAGGTCGATCACCCGAACATGCTTGGACGAGGTCAGGAAGGATTGAATGAGGGAGGACACCCGGCCTAGACTACCTGGGGAGAAGGACCCGCACGTTCTGATGCTTTCTGGGAGCCAGGGACTGCACGCGGCTTGAGACACCCGGCTGCTCCTACCCGCACGGCCTGATGGATTCTGGAAGCCAAGGACGGTACGCGGCTGGATGCACCCGGCCTAGACAGCCCGCACGGCTGGAGACACACGGCCTGATGCACCCGGCCTAGAGAGCCCGCACGGCCTGGACAATGGTTGAGCTCGGACGACACGCGGCCTGGACACACGCGGCCTGGACGACATCACCTGACCTGGGTGGCGAGGGCTTCTTCCTTTTTCTTAGCTTCTGATTGGTCAAAACTTAAGTGGCTCCAAGGACCATTTGGAGTTTTCTTTTATGTTTTTAAAGGCTTTCAAGCCTCCTATATATACTCTTGTAGCCTTCTATATATACTCTTGTAGCCTCCTTTGTGAGATCTAACTTCTTTTCATCAAGAACACTTTTAGATCTTGAATAAAGTTTGGATCTTGCACTACAAGAAATCTGAGTATTAATAGCAGAACATGATAGCGTTTTTTTCGTTTGTGCTATGGTTAACATACCTTTTACTTTTAGATAGCGTTCGTGAAAATGGAAACGCTATGTTTGGTTAGTCCGATTTTAATTTTAAAAAATGCTTTTTGAAACATAGTATATATAGCACTTTCAGTTTTGAAACGCTATGCATAACTAAAGCGGAAAAATAATTGATTTTTCCTCTCACCCTTATTTCACTTTTCCTCTCACTCCTGTTTATTTACCTCCAAAAACTCTAACCCCTAACCCCTAAACCCTAAACCCTAAACCCTAAACCATAAACCAAAATTTAAAAGAAAAATCCCCTAAACTCTAAACAAAAACTTGAAACTCTTATATTTTGACATGAAATCTTGAATTTAACTTCAAATCTTAAATATAAACCAAAAATTAATATTTTCAAAAATTAATGTCAAATCCTAAATCAATACCCCAAACCTTTAACCTTCAAACCATGCACTCAAATCCTTATTCTAAACTCCAAACTTAAAAACTAGTCTCAAATTAATCATATACCCTAAATTATAACTAAAAATCTTATAACTATTTTTTTTTATTATTCAACTTCAAATCTAAAATTTTAAATATTAAATCTAAACCCAAAACATTATGTTTGTACTTTACATAAATATATACACTAAACTCCAAATTCTAACCATGTACTCAAACCCTAGTTCTAAACTCTAAACTTAAAAACTAATATCAAATTAATCATATACCCTAAATTATAACTAAAAATCTTATAACTATTTTTTTTTATTACTCAACTTCAAATCTAAAATTTAAAATCTTAAATCTTAACCTAAAACATTATGTCTGTACTTTACATATATCTATACACTAAACTCCAAATTCTAAACCTTAATTTCAAATTTAAATCCTCTAGTTCATAATCTCTAAACTCTATTTCATATATCCAAATATAAATCACAAAATCTAAAATTTAAAATATTAAATCTAAACCCAAAACATTATGTTTGTACTTTACATAAATCTACATTAAACTCTAAATTCTAAACCTTAATTTCAAATTTCAAAATTAAATCCTCTAGTTCATAAACTCTAAACTCTATTTCATATATCCAAATATAAATCACAAAATCATAAATTTAAATGTTTTCTTAAAATAATTTTTATTTTCGAAAATATATCATAAATATTTTTATACTAAACACACAAAATAAAATAGAAAACAATGTTATTAAGAAAAATAGGAATCAAATACAAAAATCTGATTGGTCAACAAAAACTGGCCAATCACATACAAAGGCGCAGATCATGCTTTTTGTAATCACAGCCATTGATTCAACTTTTTGAAGGGTCCAGATTGATCCTACTTCTTCTCCTGTCTCTCTATCTCTGTCGCTTTTGTTTTCAGATCCGAAAATTTTGTAAGTGTCTAGACTCACAAAACTCATCTTCTCTCTCTCTCGTTTCTTCAGTTTCTGCAAGTCACAGAAACATTGTCACCTCTACTCTCTCTCTCTCTGTCGCTCAATATCCTTCTCCATGCCGATACTCTATTCTCTCTACTCTATTCTCTCTCTGCTCTATTCTCTCTCTCTCTCTCCATCGCTCTTTGTCTCTCTCTCTCAGTGTCCATAGTGATTGGTATTCATTCTTCTCTTTTACCCTCTTTGTTGTTTACTTGATTAATTTTTTTTTTTGATTTGTAAGAAGGTTTCAGAGCAAAGTCGGAGAAGACAGAGCAACGGCGTCGGAGAAGACCGAGCAGCAGCGTCGGGGAAGACAGAGCAGCGGCAGTGTAGGGGAAGATAGAGCAACGGCGTCGGAGAAGACCGAGCAGCGGCGTCGGGGAAGACAGAGCAGCGGCGGTGTAGGGGAAGACAGAGCAGCGGCGGTGTAGGGGAAGACAGAGCAGCGGCGTTGGAGATGGTATTGAAGCGGGGCTGGTTGACGGCGTAGGTGAACAAGAGCCTGGTTTGACAACTTAATTAGGTTTAGCTAAAGTCAATTGGTTTAGTTAGGGTTTAGTTAATAAACCAATTTGTAATTGTAACCAATTTGTAATTGTAAACCATGTATCCAAATTTCAATTTTTAATGAAATACCAATTTATAAACCGAGTTAGTTATAAATAAATTTTATATATTTTTAAAAAATAATTAGCTAAAAAATAAATAATTATAAAATAAATAATAAAAAAACAATATTAAAAATATTTAATGGCATACAAAAAATGCTATATTAATCATAAAACAGTAGCAGTGCAAAAAACCGCTATCTAATGTGCTCGACCTATTATCGCGGCCGATGATACAGCGTATCTAATAACGCTATCGTATCGTTACATAGCGTTTTTCCGGCGCTATTAATACTTGATTTTCTTGTAGTGTTGAATCCTTTTTCATCTATTTCTTTTGTGTGTACTAGATTATTTCTATCACTAATCATGTTTAACCTTGAATCATCCATGGTTTTAAGGTTTTCCATGTCTATTAGTGAGTAGATCTATCTAGGGTTCATGGGCTTGAGAGACTAAGGGTGATTAGGTGTAGATCTAAGATTTTCTAGGGTAGATCCTTCTTGATCCTTGCTTGTAGAGTGTTCTTCTTGCTATTTTGGAGTTGGCCTCTTCAAAATAGAGCTATAGGTATTTCATGCCCGAAAGGTGTTCGATGAAATGCCTGAACCAACTCTTCAATGCTTTTAACATCCTTTACCGAAAGGATTACTTGTTAAAGTTGTTGAGATAGCTAATAGACTTGTTCTTATTGATTGCTTTCATATTATTAAACCTAAGGGTTTAGATGTTTGAGATATGTTAGTGAATGAGCATTCATCTAGGAATAGAGCTTGCTTAGGATTGTGTCTAGGCTTAAGGTGTTAGATTGATTGAAAGCTTGCCATCTTAGATTGAAACTTGATCGC
Organism: Brassica carinata; assembly: GCA_016771965.1. Taxonomy (NCBI): domain Eukaryota; kingdom Viridiplantae; phylum Streptophyta; class Magnoliopsida; order Brassicales; family Brassicaceae; genus Brassica; species Brassica carinata. Next base: position 10,872,607 of record CM028694.1, read on the forward strand.
CCAAGATCAAGTCCCTTGTCCCATGAATCCCCTTGCCTCATATTGAAAAGAAAGTTCAGTCTTATATTGCATTTCTAGTATTGCCATAGTTAATAATCATCTCATCTCACTTTATGGTTGCACTTAGCTTAAGCATGAACTTGCATTCCCTTTGCATTAGAATCACTTAGAATTGGATTGACATCTTGTATACTACATCATTTGATTAGGAGCCTTGAAAACTCTTAACATCACTAAGGGAGGCAGAATACGATCTTGACGAAAACAGCCTCCGGGTTGAAATGAAAACAACCTCCGGGTTTAACTTGAACCGCCGGGTTTAACTCGAACCTCCGGGTTCAAATGAAAAACCTCCAAGTTTAACTCTAACCTCCGGGTTTAATTCGAACCTCCGGGTTCAAATGAAAAACCTCCAGGTTTAACTTGAACCTCCAGATTTAAATGAGGAAACCTCCTCGTTTGACTTGAACCGTCGGGTCTAAATAATAAACTTCAGGTTTATTACGAAATCTCCGGGTTTTCTTGAAGCAGGAACTTCAGGGTTCTAAGCAAAATCCTTGAATCCCAAGGATAAACCTCCGAGTCCTAAGTGTTAAAACTCAGAATCTTACACTTTGTCCTTCATTGTTTCCAGGTCCTAGACACTGAACAACCGGTTTGCACCTACCAACCTCAGGATTCACGACAGGAATCTCAAGGATGTTGTCTTCAGGTTATGGTCAGCCCTTGGCCCATAACCTGGTACCAAAGGGAGTTCCTTGCCTCAGAAACAAAGACGAAGGGCTTCGTCGAATACCCACCTAAATGGAACGCTGTGCTAAGGATATTCCCAGCTTCAAGAATGCTAAAACCTGTGAACCTCTCCTACGGGTTCATCCCTGTCCGTAAAGGAAAAAGCATGATTCTACCATCAAGAAATTTGAATGCAAAAGAGATAGCCGATAAGACGTTTTAAGACCATAAAAGGCCGACTTTCTTACAAAAGAAGGCACGAAGGCCCATTTGGAGTCTTAAAACCCCGAAGGAAGTAACATGGTAAAAGCAGAAAAAAGCCCAATAGAGGGCGCGAAAGATTCAGAGTTCATAAAAACATAGGGATCAAGTAGCAGGAGAGGCACAAGGCTCATCAGCAGTCGCGGGTGGTGGAACTTCCTTACCGGCTTCCGGGATGGGGGCAACCCCTGGAGCCGATTCTCAGAGATCTTCACCATGTTGTACTGATCGAATTCCACGAGTGGCTGCCACATATCGGTCAGATCGCTGAGCCACTCTCTCATCAGCTCCCAGCGAGCGACCACTCTAGCGCTGCTCACCGCCATCACCTTCTCATCCTCAAAGGTCTCCTTGTCAGATCTTAATCTACGCAGCTCCTCCCTCACCTCTTCTAGTTGGTCCTTCAGGGTAGTATTCTCAGAGATGACAGAGTTCTCAGCATCTTCCCGATTCTTCAGCTTGAGTTGAAGGGATCTGATCTCCTTCCCCCGAACGACGGCTTTATTCCTCTCCTCACAAAGCTGAGAGGTCAGGGTTTCCACCGCCGTCTTGCTTGAAGATTGCTCGCTGATCATATCCCCAAGATGAAACAGCTGAGACATGGCCTGCAAATAAGACGCAACAATTACAAGCCTGGTCGAGAAGATACAAAAGAGCCACGTCAAGGCAAAGGACAACATACCTGAAGCAAATCGCTCTGCAGAGAGTTGATAGCACCGGAGAAATTCCCCTCTGGCAGAAAAGAGGCGGATGCACGGAAAATCTTAGAGTTAAGATCGGCCAAGGCCTTTGCTAACTCGCCATGAGATGGTGGAGAAGCCTTCGGAGTTGCTCCAGTGCCCCTCGTCTTCTTCTTCGAGGCAGAAGGAGCTGAGCTGGCGGCTGACTTACGTTTGGAGCTCATGATGATTTGGAAATCATCATCACCCGATGCAGTAGCTTTAGAGGCAGTCTTCTTCTCTGAAAGCTTCTCCACAGCTTTGTTAAAAGCCGTCATCGCCTCTTCTCCTGTTGATCCAGCCATGTTACCTAGAAAGATAAAACAGAAACCCAATCATCAGATATCAATCCGCAAGAGGCAAGGAAAACAAACCTAGTGTTGGGATCAAAATCGGTCAAAGACGCAATCAACACCCGAAAGTCCTTGGAAGCAATCAAGGGACGAATAAAACTAAGAAAAACTAGTTACTCGACGAGACGTCGGAGGGGATGATCGCATCGTAGTCCCGGACACCAGCAGGAGCGGCCACGGCTAGCCGGGCGCCCGGCTTCGCCGATGCTGGCACCGGCGCCCGGCTTCGCCGATGCTGGCACCGGCGCCCGGCTCGCCGATGCTGGCACCGGCGCCCGGCTTCGCCGATGCTGGCACCGGCGCCCGGCTTCGCCAGCTGGCCTTAGGCGCCGGGTGTCGGCTTCGCCCGTGCTGGCACCGGCGCCCGGCTTCGCCGATGCTGGCACCGGCGCCCGGCTTCGCCGATGCTGGCACCGGCGCCCGGCTCGCCGATGCTGGCACCGGCGCCCGGCTTCGCCGATGCTGGCACCGGCGCCCGGCTTCGCCGATGCTGGCACCGGCGCCCGGCTTCGCCGATGCTGGCACCGGCGCCCGGCTCGCCGATGCTGGCACCGGCGCCCGGCTTCGCCGATGCTGGCACCGGCGCCCGGCTTCGCCGATGCTGGCACCGGCGCCCGGCTTCGCCGATGCTGGCACCGGCGCCCGGCTTCGCCGATGCTGGCACCGGCGCCCGGCTTCGCCGATGCTGGCACGGGCGCCGGCGCCAGCATCCATGTCAAGTCGAGAGGCGCCAGCGTGCGGACTACTGGACAGGTGCGACCTTCTCCCCGCAAAACCGTCTCGAAAACTAGTCCAACTATGCATTTTTTATCTTTGCTCGAAGACTCACTGTTCAAATCCTTGGAGACAAGAAACCTAAGAACCCCATTTCGTCTTGGTCGAAATAAATTAGGAAGACTTCGGAAGACCACCAAATGTTCGGTTGACGAATGGATTTCGATTCATCGTATAAAACGATCACGGTTATTCTAAAAACACCAGTCATCTAAACTATACGAGGAGTTGGGGTTCCTTCGGCAAAACAAGTACCATGGCAGGCTAGTTTCTCGGAAAATCGTAAAATGTCCACGGTCGAAACAACGGCCCCAGAAGGCCCGAACGCGACCAGAATGGTCCACTTACGATTTTCTAGGGGATCAAGTCGAAATGGGCATGACGGCCCATGTTTACCTTTACATAAAGAGATAAATGTCAAGTTTCCCGAAGATAAATGTCAGGTTTCTTGAAGATAAATGTCAGGAGGCCGACGAAAATGGAAGAAGCCCGATTCGCGATAGATTCGTCCCAAAGGAGGAATAGACCATCTTAAAGAGGAGTATATAAGGAGAGCTTGGGGCGAGGAGCAAAAGGAGAGAACTTTTGAGAGCAACATAGCACTTAGAGCAACTTAGGCACTTTTTTCCGTTTTTACTAGCGAGCTGCAACTCAACTAGGTTAGATATAGGTGGCTGGACTAGCGAACTCATCGACAGCTCTTGTAGCCGATCTCTTTCTTGTTGTTCACGCTTAAACACAAATTCGGAAATAAGATCTTTTGCTCTATCTTTTTTTCTTACGATTTTTATATTCCGTTTTGTTATCTTTCCGTCGTATTGATTTTGTCGTGTGTGGCCCAGCAGATAACCGGGACCTTCAGGGAAGGCTAGGTTTACTTGGCTTTCCTCCAAATCAACTAAAATTGGCAGTGCGAATTTCGGTTCCCACAGTTTGGCGTTAGAAGGAGGGGGGGGGGTACGGATCTATCTCACTCGCAACCACACATGCTCGGTATGATAAGGCGACCAACACTGACAACCCGCAAACGCACAACGGAACTCCCGTCGATTCCAACGCCACCAACACTCCAGCTGGAAACGTATCAACATTCACCATTGACACCACGATACTGGACCAGATGAAAGAAATGTTCGCCTCCGCTCAGAAACAGGAGGACGAACAAGGAAAACTCGTGGCCTCTCTCGAAAAACAGGTGGAAACCTTAACAGCGAAGGCCAAGAGAAAGGCCCCGCGAGGGATCACAAGAGCCCGCAGCGGCAGAAGACTCGATTTCGAGACTCCGGGCGATCAAGCTGCACGCGCGGACAAGACTTCTTAAGGCCAGAACCCTGACGAACCTCTCCAACCGGGTGTGCAACCAACCACGGAGAATCTTCCACCTCCCGCTGGGGACAACGAAGAAAACAACGTCGAGCGAATCGACTTGGACATTAGCGATCGATCCGATCATTCGGACGATAGCGCTGACGTTCATCCTAGAAGGACCCGAAGTCAGTCTGCCCGACAGACGGTGTCCTTCGAAAATCCCATGACTGAAGAGGAAGAAGACCTCTACTGGATGGAACAGGAAGAACTGGCGGAGGATCAAACTCGGATCCATCGTAATCAGCGCCGACGAGCTCGGAAGAACGCAGGTAGCGATAGCGAGATCCACGATCTCCGCGAGTCTCTCGCAAAAACAGTAGCCGAGGTAAAAGCGGTGAAATCAAAAATTCACCAGGCAACTAGTGCCGCCCCCGAGATCGATAGACTTCTCGAGGAAGCATGAAAAACGCCGTTCACCGCTCGGATCACAGAAACGCGAATCTCAGACCCTGGGAAGATCAGGATTCCCGTCTACGACGGCACCACAGATCCAAAGGCACACTTACAGTCCTTTCAGATCGTGATGGGAAGATGCAAACTCCCGGAGCGTGAACGAGACGCCGGTCACTGCCTTCTCTTTGTCGAGAATCTCAGGGGCGCCGTGCTCGAATGGTTCTCTCGGCTCAAAAGAAACTCCATCGGAAGTTTCCGCCAACTAGCCTCGGCGTTTCTCAAACAGTATTCCATGTTTATGGATAGAGAGACTTCCGACGTGGACTTATGGAGTCTGGCTCAAAAGGAAGACGAATCACTTCGCAACTTCATGAGAAGGTTCAAGCTAGTGATGGCCAGAGTGACGGGTATCAGCGACAAAGTCACAATCAACACCCTGAGAAAAACTCTCTGGTACAAGTCGAAGTTCCGAAAGTGGATATTGCTGGAGAAACCACAAACGATCCAGGATACCCTCCACAAAGCAACGGACTTCATCGTCATGGAGTAAGAGATGAGAGTCCTATCGCAAAAGCATGGACCGCATAAAACGTCCTCAAAGAAGAAACCCTTTCGTAACGACAAGTACGTCCATCACGAAGGGGAAGACGTCAAAGGCGAACATAACTACGCCATCAACTCGGAGCAGGACAAAACCTCAGGAAACACCTGGACCAGGAACCAGTACAAGGATAATTCCTACTGCGAGTTCCACGACACCAGAGGTCACTCCACCGCAAACTGCAAGGTTCTCGGCGCCAGGCTTGCCGTAAAACTCATCGCCGGCGAACTGTCAAAGGTCAGGAGTATAAAAGACTTGCTCTTGGAGTCCGACTGCCCAAAAACCAACAAAACTGTCTCCGAGAACCACGTGCCTGAAAGCCAATCGGGTGAGAAGCGCGGAAGGAGACATGACGACCAAGGAAAAAACAGCAGTCGCCAGAGGGTAAATATGATCATCGGAGGGTCGCAGTTCTACCAAGACTCGGTCTCGTCGATCAAAGCCTACGGGCGAAAAGCCGAGATGAGTTCCAACTGGTTTCCGGATAGCGATATTCCCAACCACGTGATCATTTTCGAGGAACAAGAAACTGTCGGGATCGACAAACCTTATTACGATCCTCTAGTCATCGACCTGGTGATCTAGGATCTCGAAGTTGGCTGCATCCTTGTCGATACAGGAATTACGGTCAACGTCATCTTCCGCGACACCCTCTATAGGATGAACATCCCACTTGGGGAAGTCATCCCTGAGCCAAAACCTTTGATTGGGTTTTCGGGCGTCACCTCCATGACCCTCAGAAGCATCAAGCTCCCGGTCATGGCGAAGGAAGTCACAAAGATCATCGAGTTCGCAGTAGTCGATAACCCGGCCATCTACAATGGAATCATGGGAACCCCTTGGATCAACTCCATGAAGGCAGTACCATCCACATATCACCTCGGCATCAAATTTCCGACTCCAACCGGAACCGCAGTAATCTAGGGGAGTCAGAAACAGTCGAGACTCTGCTACCTAGCCGAGTTCAAACTGCGAAAAGATCGGAACACCCCTACGGCTAACCCGAAACGAGCAAAGGAATCACACAACATTCCTGAAAAATTGAAAAAAGATGATCCAGAATCATCCGAACAGGCAACGATTCAGGACAGCGACAAAGTCTCTGAGTCCATCGCCGTAAAAGCAGACAACTCGACCCCCGCACAGACCACCGATCCGGCTGAAATGCGATCGAATGGCGACGACGGGAGTAAAAACGTCCGCAGCAACAATCAGAACTACGAGATGGCTTGATCCTCGAAAGAAGTCGTGAGGCAGCTTCGTCGAAACCGGCGAGTTCAGCTATCCCCTCACCAAAAGGGGAGGTAATGATACTCCTATACTCTCACAAAGACGCGAAATACCCGCACATGTATTCAAAATTTTCGAAACTTTTTCAATAAAATTCTTTCTATCAGTCTTCCAATGCGTGCTTAATACAGTAACGCATAAAAACTTCGGAAAAACGAAAATCATATCTTCGGGGAAATGCGAGACGTCGCAATTTCCCAAAGGTATCGAAATCGCATCATCCATCAAAACAGTCCACCTGCGACTTAAAAAAAACAAATGCCCGTCTATTGGCCCCGACGGACGAACACAGAAACGTTTCACTAATACAAAACCGTAGTCAGACCTTTTCACAATAATAAGGTCCTCTTACATCCGACAAGGACATCATAGCGCGCTATACAAGAAAACCCGAAATTTTGGTTTAGCACTCCGGATAATCTCTGGAGATAGCTCGATTCGTACTACACAAGTCGCATAAGCCGGCGCCAAGTTGCGGACTTTAATCAGTAAGAATCAGGAAGAAATCACTAACAGGCAAAACGAAAGCCGATCAGTCATCGCATAGCCTTAAAGGTGAGAGTAAGCCTAGGTCTTGCCCTAAATCCAGTCTTGCTGGATCTTGACATCTCACAGACATAGTATCGACACCAGATACGAGATCCAAAAACATGTCTCTCATCGCTAACACTTAAAACACTCGCTACAAAGTAGTACACAGACCTGGCGACAAAATAAGAGTTAGAATACGAAGTGACTACTCGAATTCTACCCTCTACACTTGACGAAAGTATAAATCAAATCACAAGGCAAAATTCTGCGAAATCCACATAATATATATATTCAAGACGCGGAAACGGCAGGAATTCAAAGCCACCAACGGCCAGTCCCGAAATATACAAAGTTACGCAACCTCCTACGGTCGCGGAATATACAAACAAATGGCCAAACCCGGCCTAACATACAATCATCAAGATAAAGAGATACAATCCCAACGATCCTCAGTAATCAACGTCTAAGAATCCGGACATGGAGATCCCGAACGAAGTCACAGGCTGGTCAACTTCTTCATCTATGCCTTCCGCGTTTCTGCCTGCTTCAGTCTCCACCGTGTCCTCCGAAACCTCGATGGGGTCCCAAAGCTTCCGGACCCTTCCCTCGATCGGAGGAACCAAGGATTCAGCATGAAAACATTCGCTCATGAGACCTTTCATCTCAGCGATCTCGGAGGAGAAGGAGAAGCTCGGGTTCTGCGACTTGTAATGGTTGGCAACTGAACCCCGACACTCGCGAATCACCCACAAACTCTTGAGCTTCCTTCAAGCTCTCGAACTCAGTGGCAAATGATTCAGCCCTCCGCGCCATCTCGGCAGCAATCGCTCTCCTTCCTCTCCTTTCCGCACGCACGAGGGCTCGAGAGTGAAGTTTGGCCTGCTTCCGGCTTTGTTCCTCAACCTCTTTCCGGAAACGGAAGAGTTCGCGTTCGGCTTCCTCGGCTTTGAAGCGAGAGATCCTCGATCCTCGAAAGCTTCTATCAAGCGCCGCTCCGAACACCCTCATTCCCTGTATGAACTTAGGATCAGAAAAATATATATGCAGCAACAGTATTATCTATGATCAAAGTTCAAAGGATAAACCTCATTGATTAAACAAGAACCCTCGGAAAACACTTTCTTCTTCGCTTCATCCTCGAGCGACTTATCAGTAGTAAACGCTGGAGGGAGACCATCGAAAAAGTTGCTAGGCAGGGGAAACTCGCTGGTTCCACCCCCTTCCCCCAGAACAAAGCTAGGGTCTCCTCCTAACGGCGAAGGAACTCCCGAGACCGTCTCGCATTCGACCTCTTTGCCTTTCCAAGACTTATGTCTCCGCCTCCAAACAGGCAAGACAGCAATCGGCTCGACGTCGCATGGAACATCGAAAGGCTGAAGAGTGACTCGGGATTGATGGAGCTCCACCGCATTTCGAATCCGCTCAACGGAAAAGGTACTCAAGAAGAATGGCCTTTCCCGAAGGAGGTCTCGTTTGACGAAAAGATCGGCATGAGTGTGCACAACAACCTTGTTCACTGCACGATAAACAAAAGTTTTATCTTTATGCACGTTCAAGGTATGAAAACAGAATTAGTCGTATTTACGCGATTGAAGTTCCACTCCTGAGGGAATAAGTGAAGGCAGCTTTCCTCAACGGACTCCCCATCTATTCGTACAAAGAAGAAGCGATCGAACCACGATTTGGGGTTCGAAGTAGTCCCCTGGATTATGGCCATGTTCTTCCTTGGGATCACAGAATACAAACCTTCGATCGACGTAACCTTAGTATACCAAAGTCCCTCGAAATCGCTAGGGCTAAGGTCCATGCCTAACTCGTAACTCGAGACTAGCATGCCAAGCCAACTCTCCAGAGACGGGACGGTGAGCTGGCTGATCGAAAGTCCGAAAGAACGAAGCGCACGGACAATGGCACCAGGGATCGGGAACCACATGCGGCAGTAGACGAGAAAAGCTTCATAGCAAGTAAAGAAGCCCTGCGGAGGGTTCCTTGCACTCTCGCCAACGGTCGGAATCCGGAACATAACTCCACTCGGAACTTGGTAAAAGTTTCGAAGAATCGTGAGGTACTCGGAAGAGACCATGCTGTGTGAGAAAGGCGCGCCCGGCACCCTTTGAGGTCTCCTGGGGATGGGGATGTCCCGTGGAGGCGGACACGAGACACATAAAGCTTTGTAGTATGCCTCCCTCGTATCTTCCTCAACTCCTTCTTCGTGTTTTGGCGCAACCACTTTGTCGACGGGAGAATCACCCGAAGATGAGTGAGAAGAAGAATTCCTATTAGAGGATCTTGATCTTGAAGACATTTTTTTTTCTTGAGAGAGAAACCTTAGAAGGTGAAATCCATGTGATGAAGTAAGAATGACTAAAAATTCTTACTCCAACTTTATAAAGAAGGAAAAGTTACTATTTACTCCGACTTTCGGCAAACGATTGCGTCTCCACACCTTCCTATCGAGCTATACCGCGAGCTAGGACCTGTGACCAAAAACCACGGTCCTAGCTAGTTGGGGGGCTAATTGTTGGGGTCAAAATTGGTCAAAGACGCAATCAACACCCGAAAGTCCTTGGAAGCAATCAAGTGACGAATAAAACTAAGAAAAACTAGTCACTCGACGAGACGTCGGAGGGGATGATCGCATCGTAGTCCCGGACAACCAGCAGGAGCGGCCACGGCCTAGCCCCGGGCGCCGGCGCAGGCATGACCGGCCTGGCCCCAGGCACCGGGCGCCGGCTCACCGATGCTGGCACGGGCACCGGCGCCGCTCGCCTGCTGGCACCGGCGCCCGGCTTCGCCGTGCTGGCACCGGCGCCCGGCTTCGCCGATGCTGGCACGGGCACGGCGCCGGCTTCGCCGATGCTGGCACGGGCACCGGCGCCGCTCGCCTGCTGGCACCGGCGCCCGGCTTCGCCGTGCTGGCACCGGCGCCCGGCTTCGCCGTGCTGGCACCGGCGCCCGGCTTCGCCGATGCTGGCACGGGCGCTGGCTCGCCTGCTGGCACCGGCGCCCGGCTTCGCCGTGCTGGCACCGGCGCCCGGCTTCGCCGTGCTGGCACCGGCGCCCGGCTTCGCCCGTGCTGGCACCGGCGCCCGGCTTCGCCCGTGCTGGCACCGGCGCCCGGCTTCGCCGTGCTGGCCCGGTCACGGGCGCCGGGCGCCAGCATCCATGTCCAAGTCCCGGCGCCTTAATGCGGACTACTGGACAGGTGCGACCTTCTCCCCGCAAAACCGTCTCGACAACTAGTCCAACTATGCATTTTGTATCTTTGATCGAAGACTCACCGTTCTACTTCTTGGAGACAAGAAACCTAAGAACCCCATTTCGTCTTGGTCGAAATAAATCACGAAGACTTCGGAAGACCACCAAAGGTTCGGTTGACGAATGGATTTCGATTCGTCGTATAAAACGATCACGGTTATTCTAAAAACACCAGTCATCTAGACTATATGAGGAGTTGGGGTTCCTTCGGCAAAACAAGTACCATGGCAGGCTAGTTTCTCGGAAAATCGTAAAATGTCCACGGTCGAAACAACGGCCCCAGAAGGCCCGAACGCGACCAGAACGGCCCACTTACGATTTTCTAGGGGATCAAGTCGAAATGGACATGACGGCCCATGTTTATCTTTACATAAAGAGATAAATGTCAAGTTTCCCGAAGATAAATGTCAGGTTTCCTGAAGATAAATGTCAAGTTTCCCGATAAACATGAAGACCAACGAAAATGGAAGAAGCCCGATTCGCGATAGATTCGGCCCAAAGGAGGAATAGACCGTCTTAAAGAGGAGTATATAAGGAGAGCTTGGGGCGATGACCAAAAGGAGAGAACTTTTGAGAGCAACATAGCACTTAGAGCAACTTAGGCACTTTTTTCCGTTTTTACTAGCGAGCTGCGACTCAACTAGGTTAGATATAGGTGGCTGGACTAACAAACTCATCGACAGCTCTTGTATCCGATCTCTTTCCTGTTGTTTACGCTTAAACGCAAATTCGGAAATAAGATCTTTTGCTCTATCTTTTTTTCTTACGATTTTTATATTCTGTTTTGTTATCTTTCCCTCGTATTGATTGTGTCGTGTGTGGCCCAGCAGATAACAGGGACCTTCAGGGAAGGCTAGGTTCACTTGGCTTTCCTCCAAATCAACTAAAATTGACAGTGCGAATTTCGGTTCCTACAGCTAGAAGCTCAGCCCAAATACTGCAGCGTTCTAAGACTTCTTTGCTTACAAGAAACGGGACCTGGCGATGTTCTAAGGGAAGCTTCAGAACCTGATCAATAGCCTCCTTTCCCTCAAGAATGGGCAAGAAAAATACATCTACAAAGGAGAGGAAAGGGGTTAGCATCACACCAAAAATCATAAGAAAACTATAGCAGCCTACCAGCTACATGCCAGATAGAAGAGAAGCCAGGGAGAGTCATGAAAGCAAATCCCTCTGCCCACGGACCAACAAAAACTGGATGATGCTTTCTCTCATTCTTTGAAATCTCTCGGACCGGAATGTTGCTGTTGCGAGGATGAAGATTGTACTTGCCTCCCCCGCTATGTAGGGGAACGACAAAGTACAAGTACAGAACTTCGTTCACTCCCAAGGTCAAACCCTCAAGCTCACCTAGGTTTTGGATTGCTATCAAAGTCCTCCAGGCTGGTGGAGTAAGCTGGCCCGGTGAGATGTCGAGAAACTCCGAGACTTTTGAGATCAACGACGGAACAAGGTCCCTGAAGCCCGACTCGAAGTAAGCTTCGTAAACTGGGACCTCGTCAACTCAAAAGTCCAAAATCCTGTCGAAAGGATCCGGAGCCCGGATGATGGTCCCTTGAGGGAGATCGTACCTCCTCCTCCACTCCTTTGATCTCCTCTCCCCCAATCTTCGAAACAGGACCTATCGACGAAAGCCCTTCCACCTCGACATCGGAGGAAATGCTTTCAACCGTGGCGGTCTCGTATGGTCTAGGGCTTTCAACTTCGTTCGTCATATCAGAAGAGGGAGATGAAGACTCCGTCGAATCTAGGGTTTCGTTCTCTATCCAAGACCTAACTCTACTATCTACTGTAGAAAGATCTAGGGCGCGGCTGGGGGTATCTATCGCCATGAACAAGCAAAGGGGAGCCTAAATAAAAAGTAAGAGGGAAGAAGATGGCTACCTGCTTCGGGAATAAGAAGGTCTTCAGAGAGGAAATTCGCCAAGGGATCGGCGAGAGAAGAAGAAAGGAATTAGAAGGAGTTGAGAAAGAGGAAAATGAAGGCGAAAACCCTAATTAGCCTCCACACGCCTCGGGGACCTCGCTACGCGGAGGATGAGCGCCAAACGAAAAAAACTCAACAGTCGCGAGGCCTATTTTAAAGCCCATTCCACTTTCATCGTTACCCACAAAAAGCCCAAGAAAATCTCCCCTCTCATATTGGTTAAAATGAAACCCAAATTTTGCCGTTATCCAAGTCTCACATACCATGCCCACCATTACTTCCAGCCACGAATACAACAAGACCAGGGTCCAAGCCCTGCGCAATTGACTCCAACCAGGTCCAGGACCTGAAGATACCTACTAAGCGTCGGCCTATCCAGGGGAAAATGGTCTCATTTCAGGTTCGGAGCACTATCCTGGCCTAATGCAAACCTGGAAGACTGGGTGTCTAGAGCGACGTTCTGCCCAAAGGTAATCAGCTAAGATAGGGCGACTCCGGTTGACTCGAACATACATGTTATCCCTTGATTTCGACGACAAAATCAAGGAATAAGGGGCAAAACTGTTGGGGAAAAATATCCAGGCACCAGATTTCTCCAGCTGGCAGGACATCGGCCTCCAGACCCCTGCATCGAAGAACCCTGGTTCCTACCCCTGCTCCCGAAACGACCCCTGGCTAAACTGGAAGTTTTCTATCTAAGGGGAGGCTTCCATATTTACGAATATGGAAGAGTTTAACCTGCTACAGCCGACATCTACATCTGTAAAAGGGGAGCCCAAACCCTAGAACAAGGGATCGACATTCAGAGACTAAGAGATTAGGCTTTAGGCGGCTAGAGCTAGGGTTTATATACCAAATCATTGTAGTCTCTGCTTAAATCACTAATAAAACCTCTTTCAGTCTCGATTCTCTTGTTTTCATATCAATCTTCTAGTGTTCCATAGTACTAAAATGACCCTACAAAAAAAATACCATAACAGAGTGAATGTAGCAATTTTGCTCCTCAAGTCTTCAGCGCGTGCGTCATCAAAGAAGTTACGTAGGAATGCGTTCTTGATGTCGCTCCAGGATGTAAGAGATTCTGGTGGAAACTGCTTAAGCCACGAAGAAGCTTCTCCAGCAAGAGAGTACTTGAAGAGCTTGCAGAGAAGATAGTTTTCAGGAACTTCGTTGGCTTTGATAGAAGATATTATATCCTCGAACCTCCCCAAATGGTCCATAGGATGCTCGTGAGATAACCCATAGTAGGGTGTCTGTCCCGCAAGTGTGTACTGCGGATTCAACTCAAAATCGCCTCTCTGAATAGCTGGAGGGCGAATGGTTGATCTGTTGGCTCTTCACTGATCTGGACGGTTGTAGTCAGCCAGAGTTCTTGTAGCCGTACCATCAGGTTCATGGATTACAGTCCCCTGAGCATCTAACTTTTGACCTGCTGCATTATGGAGGTGACCTTCTAGATCACGCAGGTCCCCATTCTCATCCTGTCTGAGAATCAGTGTCGCAACATGTCTTGCGGCTGAGTATCGATCGATATAAGAACTGGGGTATCGATCGATGTCTGTCGACAGAAGAGTGGTGTTGGTCGACGGTGATGAGCAAGTGTCGGTCGACAGAGAGGATGTCTTAGTTGATGCTGGTGTGCATGTATCGATTGATGAACTGGTGTTGATGTCGATCGTTGTGGAGCGTTTGTCTTTGCGGATAGAACGTTCCAAGCTTGCAGGATCTTTTGAGAATAGTAGCTGAGTTTTCTGGTACTGCTGGGCATGCACCTGAAAAAACAAGAAAGTTTTTTTTTTATAAGAAAACAATTAAATAGAAATAACCTAGACCTAATCAGATTAAATCTAATGGTGACTCCCCGACAATGGCGCCAAATTTGATGTCACTCAAATTACCCTAAGGAGTGAATTACTCTCTCAAACAAGAGGTTCAATTGTAGTACTCAGGGATCAAATCCACAGGGAGCTAGGGAACACAAAAGATATAATCCTTAGTGACTAAGCTAGGTTGATTTAGATTAACTTTAAATTGCAGGTTTGAGGAAGGCAGTTGCTTGGTGGGATTGATTTGAGGGTTTAAACGATTAAAGAAAGTAGCTAGACTTAGGGTTTCTATTCAGGTGATCAGGATTATAATCCTATAGATACCTAACAAGTTGCATGCATGATATTAAAGAGCTCAACACTTATGAACAAATCGATCAGCTCTCGCCTTCTAGATTCGTCTGATAACTAGATCTTATGATCTCACCTCTCGGGATGATCAATTAGAAAGTGTTGATCGATGACTCTATAGGAGTATCGATCGATACACCTTTAGCTCCGTCGATCGATTATTCTATAGGAATATCGATCGACATGCTTCTAGTAAGCTTTATGCGCGAGTTGAAATCAAGCTCACCAAGACTATAGATCAGCTCTCGCCTTTCTCTAGTAATCTTAGCTTGAGTAGGATGTATTCAGGATGAAGTCAGGTTAACTAACAATCCTAGGCAAGATTCTAGTTAGCTACTCTAAAGCACAAGAATTAAGAACATCCTAACAATGAATATCACAGCTTAGCAATCTATAGTTGGGGCTAATCCCTCACAACCTATTTAAACCCTAAATCTAACAATTGAATCTACTCAGACATAGCCAAGCAATTCATAGCAACAAGATGAAAGAAAAAGTTTGATAGCTACAGCAGCATTCAAACCGTGCTTTCTAGCGTCATGAACATGAGGGTAGTCACTGATGTCATATGCCTTCACATCAGAAGAAAAGAACAGTTGGTTTGATACAAAAGCTTTGCCAACGATTCCTTCCTTTTCTCTTAGAGGATGCTGCAAACAAGCGTGCACAAAACCTTCCATGTCTATATCATTCACATAACAAGCTGTCTCCTCTACCCAAAGAACACCCTTTTCACCTGAGTTTGGGATCCAGGTTAGAGCTAAAGGCAACTTGTGTGCATGACATAGTGCTCGCAGAACATCTTTTATTTCAGCTAAGGTGTCTCTTTGATTACTTGAGAGGTAATTAAAAGAAGAAGTACCATTAGACTGGTGTTTCTACATATCTAAGCTTTTGTTTGGTTTAGGATGTTACCTGAGGGCGAGGGACCGCTGATGTTCTTAAGTTTACAGCCTGAATAAGAAATAGAAAGTACTATATGATAAGTTTTCGACATATTTGGTACAACACAAGGAATCAGTAACTGCATTGTGTAACCTTTCAACCACAAACAAACTGTCTCCAGAGCTGCCATGGGAAGCTTTCATGGACAGTGGTGGCTGAGGAGAGGACTCAGGCTGTTCTTAAGCCAACAAATATTCGCACACCCTACATCAAGTTTTGCATAAAGTTTTAAAAGTTGTGTTTATAAAGATAGAGAGAAAGAGAATCAACCTGGAGAGAACGGCAAAAAGAGTCCATCTCCATATCAAAATTGAGCTTTTCATCGGATGTGACAAGCTCCATGACAGCACAGCAAGATGTCCCCGTTGCTTCAAGGATAGGTATTACAATGGAGCCACGAACTTCATTATCAATTGCATGTTTCATACGCAGATACTCATCTTTCTTGTAATACATCACGTTTGATGTCCATTCACGTACTCCAGTGATGAAGACTCTACCAGGGAGACCAGGAGAAGAACATTGATTTGCTTCGGAAGCAAAGGTGAATTTCCTTGAGACTTCACGGTACTGAGAGAGCCTCGGGTCAAGCAAATAGTCCTGATCACATGTACTGGTCTCCTTTTTTGATAGGGGTCCAGACTTGTGCTAAAACGCTCTCTTCTGAACCTGAGAGCTGCATAAATAAGCTTAATGCTTTAAGCATCTTCTCATCTAATGAGTGGCTCAAAGACCGGGGAATAGTACAGTTCAGTACACTGCATCGTTTACCACTGAACTCATCGCTATCTAATGAGTAGCTTCCCAAATCGTTGAATGAACGAGTGAGGCATGAAAAAGTGGAATCCCTCGGCACAGCTGCACGAGATGAAGTGGTAACTCCAAAGGGCTAGTTTGAGAGGTTGATAGACCATATTGGGCGAACAAAGCATCAGTGGCAGAAGGGCTGTCACACCATGTGGCGAAAGAGTCAATGGTGGAAGAGGAGTGAAGCATGTCATCAGAGATGAAACTCCAAACACCAGAACCAAAGCTTAAACCACCTGTTTGTTCTTGATAATATTGGAGTACAAGCATGAAGATTGAGTGTGCTTTATACTGGTTAATGTTGTTAATTCATTTCCGGTTAAGAACCGATTGTTCCAGTTTACTCTGTTCTATAAAGAGTAACTGTTGTAACAAACTCTGTAACAGAAAATGAATGAAGATCACTTTTATTTCGATCATCTTTACACAAGTAATATGGTATCAGAGCGTTGATACTACAGTCAACGTAACGATCCTCCGTCATTTTTCATCACTTCCGCTGTCTCCGTCGCTGATCGGAACGTTTCTTCCGATCGATTCATCATCTCTAAGCTTCTACGGTCATTCCGCCGTTTCTCAGCCCGAAAATGGTTACTCTTCGTAAATCAACGAGGAGAACAGCTCGTGGATCTTCATCTGCAGCACGTTCTACTCGATCTACCTCCGCGCAAGATCAACCTTTTCCGGTGACCTTCGCGGCGAATCCGTCTTCTTCAAATGTTCCAATCTCAAATCTCGTGCAAGATCAACCTGTTCCGGTGACTTTTGCGACGAATCCACCGCTCGTTCCTCGCGAACCGTTCGAATTTGATGGAATCCAGTATTCTCCATACTTCCTCACGAATGGTGACAATCCAGGAACCATGCTTATCTCTGAGGTACTTGATGGCACAAACTATAACACTTGGATCATTGCTATTACGATTGCGTTAGAGGCGAATAACAAGCTAGCGTTTGTTGATGGTTCTTTACCCAGACCTGCTGAAACGCATGCTCATTATCGTATATGGTCAAGGTGCAATAGTATGGTCAAATCTTGGATACTTAACTCTGTAACAAAGCAGATCTATGGCAGCATATTGCGTTTTCAGGATGCATCTGAGATCTGGAAAGACTTAACAGTCAGATTCCACATCAGAAACCTGCCAAGATCATATCAGATAAATAGAGAAACAAATAATGGAGTTCCAATCACAAATCTCATTAAATCTTCTCTCCAACTCTAAGAATCTCTAAAAACCTTAAACAATAAAACTAGAAATTAATAAAAAGCATGCTTTGCCTTAAACATATAGGCAAGCTATCTATAATGAGTTCATTAGGTTAAAAACTCGTCAGGGGCAATCTTGTAATTTGGTGAAAACTTGGGCTTTAAGTTGGCTGCGACTATTCTGTCTCTGCGCGACTCCGTATCGATCGATGTCACAGGATGTGCATCGATTGATTGTAATCTTGATATGTCGACCTTTGGTTACTGATGGCGATCGATAGCACATAATGTGCATCGATTGATTGTTGTCTCTGAATATCGACCTCTGGTTTGGTTTGATGGTCAACTCGGATGATATATCTATTAAGCTCCAAAATGCTCCTAAATCATCACTTTACTCCAAAATGCTTCTGAACCTGAAAACATACTTAATAGACTCCAAAACATAATAATTATATCTTAAAACATCTATATACCATGGGTAAAACTGGGTCAAATCCATGGTATATCAGGTTGCTTTAAAGTTGCACCTTACAGCTCTTAAGGCCGTATTCCCGGCAGGTGAGGTGAGTACTATCCCAACTCTGTCTCCCCGGATGTTACTGGACCCGTCAACATACAGGGTCAATTCTCCTTCTTTCTTCGTCTTGCTTTGGAGGCGTGCCTCTTGCTCCGGAGCCGGGAGCAAGGTAGGCGAGAACTCAGCTACAAAATCAGCTAGGACCTGTGATTTTATAGCGGTAGCTGGCCGAAATATTACGTCATACTCCCCTAGCTCTACCGCCTATTTAGCCAGGCGTCCTGAGACTTCAGCCTTGTGAAGAACCAGCTTGATGGGGAAAGAGGTGACAACTACGACTGGATGAGCTTGAATGTACGGTCTTAGCTTGTGGGCGACGACCATCAAAGCTAGAGCTAGCTTCTCGAGGTGGTTGTAGCGAGTCTCTGCGTCCAAGTGAGCTTTGCTCACGTAGTAGATTGGGAGCTGTCTGCTTCCTTCCTCGCATACCAGGACGGCGCTCACCGCATGCTCCGAGACAGCGAGGTACAACAGTAATACTTCGCCTGCCAAGGGTTTTGACAGGAGATGAGGAGTAGTGAGGTATGCCCTGAGTTCATGTAGGGCGAATTCACACTTCTCCGTCCATTGGAAGTCCTTCGGGTTCTTTAGCATTTCGAAGAAGGCATGAGACTTATCGGAAAGCCGGGAGATGAACCTGCTCAGGGCTGCCATTCTACCCCTTAGTCTCTGGACTTCCTTGACGTTCCTCGGGGAGGGAATGGACTGAATCACACGTATCTGTTCTGGATTAGCTTTGATGCCCCGGTGGGTCACAATATATCCAAGGAACTTTCCAGAACTTACTCCGATTGTGCATTTAGCTGGGTTGAGCTTCATGCTGTACTTCCGCAGGGTAGAGAAAGCTTGCTGCAGGTGTGAGAATGATCTTCGGCTTCAAGGGATTTCACCAGCATGTCGTCAATATAGACTTCCATGGTCTACCCAATTTGATCCGCGACATCATATTCACCAGCCTTTGATAGGTAGATCCGGCGATCTTTAAGCCAAAAGGCATGACCTTGTAGCAATAGATGCCCCGAGGCTCATGAAAGATGTCTTCTCCTGGTCGTTTGGATGCAAGAGTATCTGATTATTGCTGGAGAATGCATCCATGAAACTCATTAGCTGGTTCCTGGCTGTGGCGTCGACAAGTTCGTCGATGTGAGGTAGAGGAAAGGGATCCTTTTGACAGGACTTGTTGAGGTTTGTGAAGTCTATACCGACTCTCCATTTGCCGTTCTTTTTCTTGACCACCACCACGTTGGCTAGCCACTCCGGGTACTGCACTTCGCGGATGAATCCTGCGTCGAGAAGGTTCTTGACCTCCTCGTTCATGATCGCGTCCCTTTCAGGAGCGTACTTCCTCCACTCCTGTCTGACTGGCTGATGCTAACGGTCTACTTGCATCTTAAGCATGATGACCCCCGGGTCGATCCAAGGCATGTCGCCGTGGGACCAAGCGAAACAATCGGAGTTGGACCTGAGGAAGTCTATTAACCTCCTTCTTAGTCCTTCGGAAAGCTTAGAGCCTACTATAAGGCGTCGGGTCTGATCCCCCTCAATTAATGGAACCTCGTCCCTTTCCTCGACCTCCGGCTCTTCAGTACGCTGAGTCGGAGGCTTTCTCTGTAATTGCTATAAGAGCTTGGTCTTTCCTTTCAGGGTTGTCTGATAACAGGACGGGGAGTTCTCTTGGTCACCCCTGACCGTTCTTATACCCCACAGTGTGAGGAGTTTAACCATCTGATGTAGTGTTGATGGGACAGCTCCCATGTCGTGGATCCAGCGTCGTCCGAGGATCATGTTGTAGGAGGATAGGCAGTCGACTACCAGGAACTTACTCAACATGATGACTCCTTCGGCGTACACCAGAAGAATGACTTCTCCAGTGGTGTGCTTGACCTCTCCGCTGAATCCCACGACTGGGGTTCCTTTACATGTTAGGGCACTTTCTTCCAGCCCAAGGTCTTGGTAAGCGGCCTAGAATATGATGTTGCTGGAACTCCTGTTTTCCACTAGTATCCTCTTCACCAGGCAATTCGCTACAGTGAGCGATATGACCAGAGCGTCGTGATGTGGGGTTAGGACCTTCTCCTGCTCCTTGGCCATGAAACTTATTTCATCTGTTCCCAGAAGCAGACGCTTAGGCTTAGCAGTCTCCAGGCTGTGCTTGTCGTTACAGGTGCTCTTCTTGGAAGCTTCATGGTTTATGCCACTTATCTCCGAGCGTCCGAATATGACATGGATTGTTTGATCCTGCCGACGTGGCGAGGCCGGGACAGCTTCAGTGGGCTTTCCGGATGTTCCCTTGCTCAGATGGCTCTTAGCCTTATCCGAGAGGAATTCCTAGAGATGTTCCTTCTTGAGTAACTCATTGACCTCGATCTTCAGTGCGATGCAGTCCTCTGTCTTGTGACCATGGTCACTGTGGAAGTCGCACCAATGGTCAGGGTTCCGGAAGGAGTCAGGTGCCTTCTTCTTCTGAAACCACTTGATCTGTTGGCCCATCTGCCTCAGAACATTGATCAGTTCCGGCCTCAATATGGAGAGGTGGGAGAAGTCAGACCACATGGACACTGCCACTCCTTCTGCCCTCTCGGTTGGGCGATACTGATATTTGCCCTGATTCCTGTTCCCAGAATCCTTGGCTGGTCTTTGAGAAGTCTCTCATCTCGAGCGTGCCTGTCTTGCCTGGTTACCTTCGCAATGCCCTGGCGCGGCTTGTGACGTCTTCTTCCCATTTTACCTGAGCCCAGGCTCGGGATAGCACATCTTCCATGGCCTTGCACTGATATTTGGTCAGTTCTTTATAGAGATCACAGTAGGGATGTTACACCCGGGAATCGCCACCTATGCCTGGTTGATACGTGCTATATAGCTTCGCAATGAATCGGTCCAGCGCTGGTGAATCTCATAGAGTCAGTCCGAGGTTTTCTCCAGGTTCCTGCTACTCACATAGTGCTCCACGAACTGATCGCTGAGAGTCGCGAAAGAGTATTTGGATCTGGTAGGTAGGTTGATGTACCATTGCAAGGCGGGCCCAACTAGGGTTAAGCCGAATCCTTTGCACATCATGGCTTCGCGCGACTCTCTAGGGAGTGCAACGGCGAGCATCCTCTGCTTGTACTGAGCGATGTGATCGTCTGGATTTCCCATGCCGTCATACATCTCTATGTAGGGGAAGGAGAATTTCTTCGGCATCTCGATCAATGCGTTCTCGCCTGCGAAGAGGGTGTCTGCGTAAGAATTAGGGCCGCTCTTCCGAATTGGGGGAGCCACTCCTGAAAGTCTTGCTACCATAGACTGGTTGACATCAAACTTCTTGGAGAACATCTGCTCCAGGTAGGAGGTCATAGAGGACCTTGCTGCGGCTGCTCCTTCGGGCGCATCTTTGTCGGGTTCCGAGTCAGAGTCGCTTTCCTCCGTGTTATGGATCTGAGTGTTTCCTGCCTCCTCCCGGTTTGCCTCGTTTCCGTTGAGCGCCGCTTGCAGGTGAATCGCGTCTTCCTGGGAATTTGGTGACTCCAAGGTGGGTATCGGTCGGATTCGAGTTCGGAAACGACGCTTCTTGTTGCTAATCGTATTGAGGTATTGGTTCTCATCTCGGAGAGAAAGATTCTCGGCCTCGAGCTGATTGAGCTTCTCCGCGCCTTGCTCCAGTCTCTTTGAGTGTTCATCCAGCTTGTCCTTCAGGCCCTCGACTTCCGAGAGGATCTCAGGGTTCTCGGCGTCTTCGAGCTGTAGTGCTTCGGTTACTTAACTGCAGGCTGTCTAGTTGCCTCAGAAGCTCGGTTTCTCTCGGGGTGGATTCCGGTAACTCGTCGTGCCCATCCACCGCCATCGTCACGTAGTTTAGATTACTCCCCTCCTTCTAGCGCCAAACTGTTAGGCGATTTTTGTGTAGGATCTTCTAGAGTACTCCGGAACAATGGATAAGCTATGTATTTCCAGAGATTTGTATAAAATAAGACTTGAAGAGACGTTTTATTGATTAATAGAGCAGGGAGTACAAAAAGTTGGTGTATAAACCCTAGTTCTAGCCGCCTAACCTTAACCTCTAAGTCTTGAAGTGTCGATCTCTTGTCTTAGGGTTTTGGTTTCCTTTTTATAGTCGTCCCTAGGCTGCTAGGAGTTGGTTTCATGAAGTAGAAAGCTTCCATATCCGGAAATATGTAAGGTTCTCTCTATCGGAAGTTTTTCATTTATCCCTGAGGAAGGGACCAATGCAGGGTCGGACCGGTGCGTCTCGCCCGGGTGCCCACAGGCGGGGCGACCGCGCGAGGCGGCCTAAGCCCGCAGGCGAGGCGACTTATGCGGGCGTCTAAGCCCACTGGTGAGGGCGGCCGCCGCAGAGCGCCTCGCTCACGGGCGAGGACAACCCGTTTCCGAGGTTGTCCTGTCCTAGGGCAAGGACCGTCCCATCCTGAAACCGTGCCTCCTCGTCCAAGTTCCCATATCTCGACCATCAGGTCAACGGACACAACACTCATGTACCATCTCACTTGTGGGAACCGAAATTCACACCGTCAATTTCCAATAAAGTTTTGATTGCGGAGGAAAGCCAAGTAAACCCGACTTTCCTTGAAGATCAGTTCTCTGCGTTGCCACGAAATCGATAAAGTAAACAGAAGAAAAAATGAGAATTGAAATATTTGCCGGCGTTTTATTAGGTAAAAGAAGCGAGTACAAGGATTCTCCGAAGACAAAGAGATTTGCGATTTAAAGAAAAAGATAAGTCATGAGCAGCCAAGCGACCTAAGGCTTGCTCGCTAGTCTAACCACCTAAACCCTAGTTTTCTAAGTTAGCAGGATGCTCTAAGTCTAATTCTCGGTTTTGGGATGCCCTCCTCCTCTGCTCTTGCTCTCCTTATATACCCACTCTAGGTCGGTTTGCTTTAGGATGATGGGCCTCGCCTTTGGGCCCAAGCTTATCTCTTCGGAAATGTTCCATTTTAGTCGGTCTTCGTAATTATCTCGAGTTTTCCACTATCTTTCGATGACTTGATGTTTATCCGATGTTTGGAAATCGGATAAGCGCCATAGCCTGATTGGGACTGAATTCTGGAAAATGCGTAAGTAAGTCGTAGACTTGTCTTAAGTCGTTAAGCGTTTTATCGATTTCTTCCACGAGAAATCAATCCCTCCAGTTTCTATCGTAAAACATCGAGGATGATTCCAGCGAATCGAAAGATGTTATTCCGTAGCCTCGATTATACTAAACTCACGAGGTTGATCGAACAAGCTAAGATGGGATCAGACCGAACTGCGGACGAGACCAGGGCGAGGGCGTGGACCGACGCCAGACCAGGGTGCCGCCCGGCGTAGGCGGCCAGCGTCCAGCGTGCCGCCCGGCGCCAGGCGAATACGCTGGCGTGGGCGATGGTGCCGCCCGGCGTAGGCCGCCAGCGTCCAGCGTGCCGCCCGGCGCCAGGCGATGGTGCCGCCCGGCGCCAGGCCGACCAGCGTCCAGCGTGCCGCCCGGCGCCAGGCGATGGTGCCGCCCGGCGCCAGGCGATGGTGCCGCCCGGCGCCAGGCGGGCTGCGTCCAGCAGCGCCGCCCGGCCTCAGGCAATCTTGTCGTTAAGTGGGTTTTCCGTTGCTTTCGATCTTTCCCGTGATGGTTAGATGCGGGGAAATCTTCGAGTTTGGAAGGATTTTGGCCGTAGATTCGAGATAACCGTTTTTGACCCCAATAGTTAGCCCCAGCTCGTAAGATCGGAGGCGATTTTGCGGGCGAGTGATTAATTTTTGGAAATTGAAATCTTACTTTAAGGATTTTCCTTAGGAAACCTGTGTCTCCTCCTCCTTTTTCTTATAAGTAGCCAACCTTCCCTTCTCATTCTTCACATCTTTCCAAATTCTCTCTTCTTCTCTCTCAGAAAGAAATGTCTTCATCCCAAGTTGAAAAGAGTGGTTCTGATGTTGAGATGGGCGAGGCCGACCAAGCTCTGTCGGTTCGGCCAGTCAAGCTCCGCCCGTTCAGGCGTTCAAGCTATTCCATCCCTGACTGATGGGTTTGATTCTTTCAAGGCTAAGCTATCCGGCGTAGTGCTGCGAAAGGCTCGCGGCGAGGCAAGAGACACCGATGTTCCTTCCGCAGCTCAACTCCTTTGCCTGCTCCTTTGGTTCCCAGCTCGAAGTCCCATCCGATGCCCTCCCGTCTACAGAAGGGTTATTGTTCCTGAACAGACTCGATGTTCAGATCCATCCATCGGGTTCTTCGACTGCTCGATCGTGATCTCGGAAGAAGGGCGATAGAATCTGCACCTCTTCCCGGCGAAGGAACTTCGTCTTAGGACTGCCAGCGGCTGGTGCAGCGCCGTTGCCAAAGGAAGAGCAAGAGCTGGCCTTGGCGTCGGGCGAAAAAGCGGCGAAGAAGCGGCGAAGCGACCTCTGAGCCGTTAGCGCGTCATCGTTCAAGGTTCGATTTGTCCGTAATTCTTGCACCGTTTTTTCGGTGATACTTACCCTTTCCTTTTGCGGACAGTTTGTGTCTCTGATTGGCGAATGCTTGGTGAGTCGCGGGTCTGAAGTCATTGTCTATCGAAGAACTGGAGTCGTCGCGAGGAGCGCTGAAGCGTACTAAGGCTGCATTGCGAATATCTGCTGCCCGGCGTCCCAGCGAGGTTCGTATCAGCGATCTTGGCTAGCGACCATGGGAAGACGCGAGTTCGTTACTCAAGGTGAAGAAAGAAGAAGGTAAATCCTCGGAAGTCAGCGTCTTGGGGGAGAAGGTTCAGGCTCGAGGAGATGAGCGCCCGTAGATCCTCGGAGGTTGCCGATGCCAGCGGCGACTTCTATGGTGCGTCGGCGAGGATGGCCATCCTGTTTGAGTCCTTGATAGCCCGTCATAAGAGGACTTGGCTTTAGCGAGGATCGAGAAGTCTGAATGAGCTTCGAGTTGCCGAGTAATGAGGCCCGTCTTTGGACTTGGAGGAAGCCAGATTATCGTCTGTAAAGGAGAGTGGGCGACCACCGGGGATTCGATTCGATCCTCGCCGGCCTGCAAGCGAATGCACCCTAGCTCCGACCTCGAAAACTCAGAAGATCAGGAGTGCATGGGAGAAGATTGCCGAGGTTGGCGACTGGCGAATGTTGATCGACTGAGGGCGGCCGAGGCTGTCTGTTGCAAGTGAGGATGAAGATGGCGCACCTGGGGCGTCTAGGTTTATTAATCCCTACGGGATTTCGTTTTTCTATGTGTTTGGCCGTTTAAGAGGCCATGATGTATTACGGGACTGGCGTTGGTGGCTTGAATCCCTGCCCCTTTTGGGGTTTTGCTTGAGTTTCGGCAGTCTCAATCTATGAAGCGTTTTCGATTTATTTATGAACTTCAGTTTTCGGTATGAGAAGAGGGTGTGAGTTAATCGTCTCATTCCTAGTTCCCGATGATCACCGTACCTATTGTCTGCATAAAGCGAGATTTTCAGCGGTTTACGATTTATCTGGCTTCGTAAAGCGAATAGGCTTAAATGAAGAGACAAATTTTTGGATCTCGTATACCATACTATGTGAGATGTCAAGATCCAGCGTGGCTGGGTTTAGGGCAAGACCTAGGTTTACTCTCGGACTGAGGCTTTGCGATGACAAATCGGCTTCGTTTTGCCTGTTTGCGATTTTAACCTGACTTCGTACCGTTTATAATCCATGAATTGTTGTCGGCTTATATGATTTGTTTGGAAGTGAGTCGAGCTACTTCCTTTACGAAGAGCTAGACCAAAATTTTGGATTTCTTGTATAGCGCTATGTTTATCCTTGTCGGATGTAAGAGAGCCTATCCTTGAAGGCGGCTATTTGTCTGTTTAGGGCGTTAGAGTTCGTTTGTTGTGATCAGCAACAACGAAATGATACTGATTTTGAGGTGCGTTTGTATGTTCAGAGCGAAGATTTGCGTCTTCAGTGTTTTCTTGGAAAAATGTCCTTCAGCGTTAGCGGCGTCTCGCATGCTGAAGGTTGATTTTTCCTTATGCATCTCGTGTTGAAGCGTTTGCGGGCTTTGAGGATGTCTTTTGCGAATGTTAGCAGCCAGAAAACTGTCGTTTCCGTTTTGGACGCGGGACCAAGGTGGCGTAAGTTTGACCAGGGAGAAGCGTCCACATTCACGGTGCTTAAGTGAAGTGTTGGCCATCCGGGATTGCTTTTGGATGTGATAATCGGCTTAGTGGACACTAGATCCGTTGTTGTGGCGTGTCGGCCCGATTTTGAAAAAGTTGTGAAAAGTTTGAAAATTTTTAGAGTCTTCGAAATTTGTGGGAGTATACAAGTATACATAGTATACGAGTATATGTACCCACTCCCCCCTTTTTTAAATTGGGGGGATAGCTGAACCCGCCGATTGGCGAGTTGCCTACGTACCCTTGTCTAGGGATCAAGCCATCTCGTAGTTCTTTTGTACCACGTTTTATTGTTTAGTGGTAGTATTTTTGAGGTGCATCGCATTCAAGTTCTCGGGATTTTGGCGTCTTGCATGTTTGCGATTTGGTATGAGCCTGGTCGGACTACTTTTATGACTTTATGCGGTCCTTCCGGTTTGCTCCCGGTTTTCCTGCGTTTAGTTTGGCGGTGTTTTGGAAGACTTTGCGTAAGACTAAATCGCCTTCTTTGAACCTGCGATGGCGTGCGTTTGAGTTGTAGTACTTTGTGGCAGCGTGCTGCTAATTCTGGATTGAATGAGTGCCTGGTGGCTCATTGATGAATCGAATTGTCCAGCATCATAGCGTTGTTCACATCCTCTCTTTGGGAGGAATCTTCTCCGTACTCGGAAATTCTACCTCAGCGGGGATCATACATTCCGTTCGTAGCGAGGTGAATGGAGTTTCACCATTAACGTCTTGGGGTTATGCGATGCGACCAAGAACTCCTTCGAGCTCCTCTGCCCATCGCCCTTCTTGGCGTCTGGCGTTTCTTGAGTCCGTCAAGGGCGGTTTTGTTGATAGTTTCTGCCTGTCCGTTGCACTGCGGATATCTGGGAGTTGACTTTGTAAGTCGTATTTTCCATTTTAGCAGAATGCTTGAATCAGTGGAGATAAATTGAGATCCATTATCTGTTACGATTTTGTCACGGGACCCATGTCTAGTTATGATATGTTTCCAGGCGAAGTTCTCGACTTGTGTGTCTTTGATACTTGCGTGGGATTCTGCTTCTACCCATTTGGAAAAGAAATCCGTAAGGACTAGGAGGAAGCGCTTTTGTTTTGATGGGTGCATAGGTCCGGCGATGTCCATGGACCATCGCATGAAAGGATAGGGGGCGAGATTGAGGAGAGGATCTCTGCGGGTTGATGGATTGTTGGAGCATGCCTTTGGCATTTCACCGCGCTTCGGGGCGAATTTCGCCAGTCTTTACCATGGTTGGCCAATAATAACCGTGGCGTTTGATTTTGACCGCGAAGATCTTCGCCAGAATGATTTCCGCCGCGATCCAGAATGGACCTCCTTCATGATTCTTCTCGCTCTTTCCCCTTCTGCATGCCATGAGAGGACCAGAGAAACACCACTTATAAATTTCTCCCTCTATCGTGGCGTACCGTGCGGCAGGTTTTACTACGAGCAGCCCATTTTGGCGGGCAAGGTTCCATTCCGCGATATAGGCTGGATTGGTTCTAACCGGGGGCTGTCGCAGCCATACCGATCGGGTTCACATCAGCTTCTGGTTGATCTTCGACTTCTTCGCATCTTCAATCGTCCGGATTAGATTGGCGACCACTGGTGGTCGATGCTTTCCGGATGCTTCGATAATTCGACGGGATTACTCTTTGGAGCCCTGGATCTGAGCTTCGGCGAGGGCAGCCAAAGCGTCGGCCTGGGCGTTTTCGGCGGAATTCTGGTAGGCGAACTGGTCAGAAGCGAACTGGTCAAAATTCGAGCCAGTTCTTGGGCGAGTTTAGATATCGTCCATCCTTTCGTCTCTTGCCTCATATTCTCCGCTGTATTGATTGGCGACTAACTGAAATCGCAGTAAGCATGAATGCGGATTTTTAACCCATGGGCCAGCCCTTGAAGCCTGCGATGAGTGCCGTATTCTGCCTCATTGTTTGAAGCATGAAAAGCCAATCGGAAAAAGACTGTTCTAGGATTTCAGCGTTAGGAAGAAGGTGAGCAGTATTCGATTCGGATCCTTGCTTGGATGAAGATCCGTCGGCGTGGAGGACCCAAGTTGAGTTTGGTTCTTCGTTAGTCATGTTTCTAGTGGGTAACTCTACCAAGAAATCCGCCGTACTTGGGACTTTGCACCGTCCTTGGCGATATTGACGTCGTATTCACTTAGTTCGATTGCCCATTTGGCGAGCCTACGGATTGACTCGGACTATGCAGGATTATCATAGCGGGGAATGGTGAGAACCACTATAGTATGGACTGGAAATGCGGTCTTAGTTTTCTTGCCGAGGTTATGGCGGCGAATGCTAATTTTCCATTAGAATTATCGAGTTTCGCATCCAGTAACGTCTTGCTACGTAAAAGATTGGTTTTGTTGCAGCGTTCTTCGTATTAAGAGCGCCACTGACTGCCGTTGCGGAAACTGCGATATAGAGGAAAAGAGTTCACCTTCCACGGTTTCGCGAGGACTGGTGGAGTGGCCAGGTATTGTTTCAATTGTTGGAAAGCTTTTTCACATTGCTTTCGGACCATTCGAACTTCTTCTTTCCATTCAATGTTTACGTAAAGCGGTAGGCACTTATCCGTGGGCGAGATGAAGCGGTTCAAAGCAGCGACTCTTCGGTTAACCTCTGGACTTCGGCTTGGTTCTCGGGAGGCCATCTCTATCAGTCGTCGATTTGTTTAGGGTTGGCCTCGATTCGCGATCACGTTACGAGGTACCGAGGAATTCTCTCGATGCCACAGCGAATCTACATTTTGCTGGGTTGAGTTTCATGTTATGCTGGTTGAGTGGTGCAAAACATTCCTCTAGGTGGGCTATATGATGCGTGTTAGTCAAGAGATTTCTGACGAGCATATCATCGATGTATACTTCCATAGTTTTTCCTAGTTGCTTTCGGCAAACATTTTGTTGGCGAATTAGCTGATATGTTGCACCTGCGTTTTAAGACCGAAGGCGTACTTTGTAGCAATACGTTCAGCGGTCTGTGATGAATGCAGTTTTTGTGATCGTCGGGATTCATCATGATCTGATTGTATCGGAAAAGCGTCCATGAATGACAGCAGCTTGTTTCCAGCGGTTGCTTCGACCAGTCGATTCGATGTGTGGGCGGAAGCAATCTGACAGGCTTTATTCAGATCCGTGAAATTGACACAGACTACGCCACTTGCCGTTTTCTTTTTACCACGACAGGGTTGGCAAGCCAGTCGGATACCTGACTTCTGTTATTGACCCTACTTTGAGGAGTCTTTCGACTTCCTCATTGACTGGGTAACGCTCAGGTCCCAGCTTCGTCTCTTTGTTTTACGGGTTTTATGAGTTGGAGTCGATGTTAAGTTAAGTGACATGCGGCTAATGTCGATTCGGCATATCCTCCAGCGGCCCATCGCGAGCGTACTGAGATTCTTTTAAGGCATGCGATGAGCTCTGCTTTCATTGGTTCAGCGGAGGTTAGCTCGATCTCGACACACCGTTCGGAAAAAGAATCGTCGAGACAAACTGAGACCACCGGTTCGCAGGAGTTGGTTCCGCTTCCCTTCAGGGCCTCAGCTCTTTGGGACTGCCAGAAGGTTTCCGGTGATGCGTGAATCGTTTGCTTTTCGAGAGGTCGATTCCGGAGTTTGTTGGGGTCAAAAGCGGTTATCTCGAAATCTGGCTAAAGACCTTCCGAAACTCAAAAGATTTCCATTGAAAGCGGCCAGCGAGGGCGTCGAACAACGAAAAACCCGCAGGGCGAAACCGGCCACAAGCGCGGCCTTACAGGGCAGCAGGCTGGCCTGGCGCCAGCGGCACCGGCCTGGCGCCCGGCCGTCTACGAGAACCGCAGGCTGGCCTGCGGCTGACCGGCGGGAGCAGCGGGCACAGCCTGGCATGGCCGCCCAGCGCCCGGCGGCTACACAGCCAGGGCAGCGGGCTGGCTTTGCTTAAGGCCGGCTTTCCGGCCTGGCGCCCGGCGGCAGCGGGGACGGGCTGGCCTGGCGCCCGGCGGCACCGGCCTGGCGCCCGGCGGCACCGGCCTGGCGCCCGGCGGCATCAGCGAATCGGTCTGGCGTCAGTCAGCGGCCCTCGTCCGGTCTCAGTCTATCGTGCTTTCGGTTCATTCCTGCCTTAGCTTGTTTGGATCAGCCCTGGTGAGTATGGTCTAATCAGGCTATAGCGGTTTACCGATTCTGAGACATCGGATAAACATCAAGTCATCGAAAGATAGCGGAAAACTTCGGAGATAATTACAAAGACCTACGAAAATGGAACATTTCGGAAGAGATAAGCTTGGGCCCAAAGGCGAGGCCCATCACCCCAAGGCAAACCGACCTAGAGATGGGTATATAAGGAGCAAGAGCGAGAAGAAGAGCATCGAAAATCCGAGAATTAGACTTAGAGCATCCTCTTGGCTTAGAAAAACTAGGGTTTAGGTGGTTAGACTAGCGGAGCAAGGCTTAGGGCGTTTGGCTGCCTCACTATCTTTTCTTTAATCGCAACTCTCTTAGTCTTTGAGGAGAATCCTACTAGTTTCTCTTATCTAATAAAGCGCCTCGGGCAAATATTTCAAACTCTTATTTTATCTATTGAACTTTATCGATTTAGTGTGGCATGAGAGAATCCGGACCTTGAGTCGGGTTTACTTGGCTTTCCTCCATAATCTTATTCATTAAAATTGGCGGTGTGAATTTGGTTCCCAGGTTGGCTAGAAGGAGAGATTCTCTAACTTCGAAAACCACCGATCGATCAAAGTTCAGTATGACTTCTTCGTCAGCCCGCAACATGTATCTTTCGAGGATCGAGCAGCGGCCCGATGCGGTCAAACCTGCGTCTCACCATTAATAGAACTCACGATCCAGGACATTGGCGTAGCGGGTGTTAGTCGACACGGATGCTCGGCCAATATTATCTACAAAAGCACCCTCGAGAGGATGAGCGTGGCGATCACTACGGATGACCCCAGCGGTACTTTCGGACTCGGAAGAAGCGGGGCAGCGGGCTGGCCTGGCGCCCGGCGGCACCAACCTGGCGCCCGGCGGCACCGACCTGGCGCCAGCGGCACCGGCCTGGCGCCAGCGGCACCGGCCTGGCGCCAGCGGCACCGGCCTGGCGCCAGCGGCACCGACCTGGCGCCAGCGGCACCGACCTGGCGCCAGCGGCACCGGCCTGGCGCCAGCGGCACCGGCCTGGCGCCAGCGGCACCGGCCTGGCGCCAGCGGCACCGACCTGGCGCCAGCGGCACCGACCTGGCGCCAGCGGCACCGACCTGGCGCCAGCGGCACCGACCTGGCGCCAGCGGCACCAACCTGGCGCCCGGCGGCACCGACCTGGCGCCAGCGGCACCGACCTGGCGCCAGCGGCACCGACCTGGCGCCAGCGGCACCAACCTGGCGCCCGGCGGCACCGACCTGGCGCCAGCGGCACCGACCTGGCGCCAGCGGCACCGACCTGGCGCCAGCGGCACCGACCTGGCGCCAGCGGCACCGACCTGGCGCCAGCGGCACCGACCTGGCGCCAGCGGCACCGACCTGGCGCCAGCGGCACCGACCTGGCGCCAGCGGCACCAACCTGGCGCCCGGCGGCACCGACCTGGCGCCAGCGGCACCAACCTGGCGCCCGGCGGCACCGGCCTGGCGCCAGCGGCACCAACCTGGCGCCCGGCGGCACCAACCTGGCGCCCGGCGGCACCGACCTGGCGCCAGCGGCACCGACCTGGCGCCAGCGGCACCGACCTGGCGCCAGCGGCACCAACCTGGCGCCCGGCGGCACCGACCTGGCGCCAGCGGCACCGGCCTGGCGCCAGCGGCACCGACCTGGCGCCGGCGGCACCGGCCTGGCGCCAGCGGCACCGACCTGGCGCCGGCGGCACCGGCCTGGCGCCAGCGGCACCGACCTGGCGCCAGCGGCACCAACCTGGCGCCCGGCGGCACCGACCTGGCGCCAGCGGCACCGGCCTGGCGCCAGCGGCACCGACCTGGCGCCAGCGGCACCAACCTGGCGCCCGGCGGCACCGACCTGGCGCCAGCGGCACCAACCTGGCGCCCGGCGGCACCGACCTGGCGCCAGCGGCACCGGCCTGGCGCCAGCGGCACCGACCTGGCGCCAGCGGCACCGACCTGGCGCCAGCGGCACCGACCTGGCGCCAGCGGCACCAACCTGGCGCCCGGCGGCACCGACCTGGCGCCAGCGGCACCGACCTGGCGCCAGCGGCACCGGCCTGGCGCCAGCGGCACCGACCTGGCGCCCGGCGGCACCGACCTGGCGCCAGCGGCACCGACCTGGCGCCAGCGGCACCGGCCTGGCGCCAGCGGCACCGGCCTGGCGCCAGCGGCACCGACCTGGCGCCAGCGGCACCGACCTGGCGCCCGGCGGCACCGACCTGGCGCCCGGCGGCACCAACCTGGCGCCCGGCGGCACCGGCCTGGCGCCAGCGGCACCAACCTGGCGCCCGGCGGCACCAACCTGGCGCCCGGCGGCACCGACCTGGCGCCAGCGGCACCGACCTGGCGCCAGCGGCACCGACCTGGCGCCAGCGGCACCAACCTGGCGCCCGGCGGCACCGACCTGGCGCCAGCGGCACCGACCTGGCGCCAGCGGCACCGACCTGGCGCCAGCGGCACCGACCTGGCGCCAGCGGCACCGGCCTGGCGCCAGCGGCACCGACCTGGCGCCAGCGGCACCGACCTGGCGCCAGCGGCACCGGCCTGGCGCCAGCGGCACCAACCTGGCGCCCGGCGGCACCAACCTGGCGCCCGGCGGCACCAACCTGGCGCCCGGCGGCACCGACCTGGCGCCCGGCGGCACCAACCTGGCGCCCGGCGGCACCGGCCTGGCGCCAGCGGCACCGGCCTGGCGCCAGCGGCACCGACCTGGCGCCCGGCGGCACCAACCTGGCGCCCGGCGGCACCAACCTGGCGCCCGGCGGCACCGGCCTGGCGCCAGCGGCACCGACCTGGCGCCAGCGGCACCGACCTGGCGCCAGCGGCACCGACCTGGCGCCCGGCGGCACCGGCCTGGCGCCAGCGGCACCGACCTGGCGCCCGGCGGCACCGGCCTGGCGCCAGCGGCACCGACCTGGCGCCGGCGGCACCGACCTGGCGCCAGCGGCACCAACCTGGCGCCCGGCGGCACCGACCTGGCGCCAGCGGCACCAACCTGGCGCCCGGCGGCACCGACCTGGCGCCAGCGGCACCAACCTGGCGCCCGGCGGCACCGACCTGGCGCCAGCGGCACCGACCTGGCGCCAGCGGCACCGACCTGGCGCCAGCGGCACCAACCTGGCGCCCGGCGGCACCGACCTGGCGCCAGCGGCACCGGCCTGGCGCCAGCGGCACCAACCTGGCGCCCGGCGGCACCGACCTGGCGCCAGCGGCACCAACCTGGCGCCCGGCGGCACCGACCTGGCGCCAGCGGCACCGACCTGGCGCCAGCGGCACCAACCTGGCGCCCGGCGGCACCGACCTGGCGCCAGCGGCACCGACCTGGCGCCAGCGGCACCGACCTGGCGCCAGCGGCACCGGCCTGGCGCCAGCGGCACCGACCTGGCGCCAGCGGCACCGGCCTGGCGCCAGCGGCACCAACCTGGCGCCCGGCGGCACCGACCTGGCGCCAGCGGCACCAACCTGGCGCCCGGCGGCACCGACCTGGCGCCAGCGGCACCGGCCTGGCGCCAGCGGCACCGGCCTGGCGCCGGCGGCACCGGCCTGGCGCCAGCGGCACCGACCTGGCGCCAGCGGCACCGACCTGGCGCCGGCGGCACCGGCCTGGCGCCGGCGGCACCGGCCTGGCGCCCGGCGGCACCGGGGCAGCGGGCTGGCCTGGCGCCCGGCGGCACCGGCCTGGCGCCCGGCGGCAGCGGGGCAGCGGGCTGGCCTGGCGCCCGGCGGCACCGACCTGGCGCCGGCGGCACCGACCTGGCGCCCGGCGGCACCGGCCTGGCGCCAGCGGCACCGGCCTGGCGCCAGCGGCACCGGCCTGGCGCCAGCGGCACCGACCTGGCGCCGGCGGCACCGACCTGGCGCCAGCGGCACCGGCCTGGCGCCAGCGGCACCGGCCTGGCGCCCGGCGGCACCGACCTGGCGCCAGCGGCACCAACCTGGCGCCCGGCGGCAGCGGGGCAGCGGGCTGGCCTGGCGCCAGCGGCACCGACCTGGCGCCAGCGGCACCGACCTGGCGCCAGCGGCACCAACCTGGCGCCGGCGGCACCGACCTGGCGCCAGCGGCACCGACCTGGCGCCAGCGGCACCGACCTGGCGCCAGCGGCACCAACCTGGCGCCCGGCGGCACCGACCTGGCGCCAGCGGCACCGACCTGGCGCCAGCGGCACCGACCTGGCGCCAGCGGCACCGACCTGGCGCCAGCGGCACCGACCTGGCGCCAGCGGCACCAACCTGGCGCCGGCGGCACCGACCTGGCGCCGGCGGCACCGGCCTGGCGCCAGCGGCACCAACCTGGCGCCCGGCGGCAGCGGGGCAGCGGGCTGGCCTGGCGCCAGCGGCACCGGCCTGGCGCCAGCGGCACCGGCCTGGCGCCCGGCGGCACCGACCTGGCGCCAGCGGCACCAACCTGGCGCCGGCGGCACCGACCTGGCGCCGGCGGCACCAACCTGGCGCCCGGCGGCACCGACCTGGCGCCAGCGGCACCAACCTGGCGCCCGGCGGCACCAACCTGGCGCCCGGCGGCACCGACCTGGCGCCAGCGGCACCGACCTGGCGCCAGCGGCACCGACCTGGCGCCCGGCGGCACCGACCTGGCGCCAGCGGCACCGACCTGGCGCCAGCGGCACCGACCTGGCGCCAGCGGCACCGACCTGGCGCCCGGCGGCACCGACCTGGCGCCAGCGGCACCGACCTGGCGCCAGCGGCACCGACCTGGCGCCCGGCGGCACCGGCCTGGCGCCCGGCGGCACCGACCTGGCGCCCGGCGGCACCGACCTGGCGCCCGGCGGCACCGGCCTGGCGCCCGGCGGCACCGGCCTGGCGCCCGGCGGCACCGGCCTGGCGCCCGGCGGCACCGGCCTGGCGCCCGGCGGCACCGACCTGGCGCCCGGCGGCACCGACCTGGCGCCCGGCGGCACCGACCTGGCGCCCGGCGGCACCGACCTGGCGCCCGGCGGCACCGACCTGGCGCCCGGCGGCACCGACCTGGCGCCAGCGGCACCGACCTGGCGCCCGGCGGCACCGGCCTGGCGCCCGGCGGCACCGGCCTGGCGCCCGGCGGCACCGGCCTGGCGCCCGGCGGCACCGGCCTGGCGCCCGGCGGCACCGACCTGGCGCCCGGCGGCACCGACCTGGCGCCCGGCGGCACCGACCTGGCGCCCGGCGGCACCGACCTGGCGCCCGGCGGCACCGGCCTGGCGCCCGGCGGCACCGACCTGGCGCCAGCGGCACCGACCTGGCGCCCGGCGGCACCGACCTGGCGCCCGGCGGCACCGACCTGGCGCCCGGCGGCACCGACCTGGCGCCCGGCGGCACCGACCTGGCGCCAGCGGCACCGACCTGGCGCCCGGCGGCACCGACCTGGCGCCAGCGGCACCGACCTGGCGCCAGCGGCACCGACCTGGCGCCCGGCGGCACCGACCTGGCGCCCGGCGGCACCGGCCTGGCGCCCGGCGGCACCGACCTGGCGCCCGGCGGCACCGACCTGGCGCCAGCGGCACCGACCTGGCGCCAGCGGCACCGACCTGGCGCCCGGCGGCACCGACCTGGCGCCCGGCGGCACCGACCTGGCGCCCGGCGGCACCGGCCTGGCGCCCGGCGGCACCGACCTGGCGCCCGGCGGCACCGACCTGGCGCCCGGCGGCACCGGCCTGGCGCCCGGCGGCACCGGCCTGGCGCCCGGCGGCACCGACCTGGCGCCCGGCGGCACCGACCTGGCGCCCGGCGGCACCGGCCTGGCGCCCGGCGGCACCGACCTGGCGCCCGGCGGCACCGACCTGGCGCCAGCGGCACCGACCTGGCGCCCGGCGGCACCGACCTGGCGCCCGGCGGCACCGACCTGGCGCCCGGCGGCACCGACCTGGCGCCCGGCGGCACCGACCTGGCGCCCGGCGGCACCGACCTGGCGCCCGGCGGCACCGACCTGGCGCCAGCGGCACCGACCTGGCGCCCGGCGGCACCGACCTGGCGCCAGCGGCACCGACCTGGCGCCCGGCGGCACCGACCTGGCGCCCGGCGGCACCGACCTGGCGCCAGCGGCACCGACCTGGCGCCCGGCGGCACCGACCTGGCGCCCGGCGGCACCGACCTGGCGCCCGGCGGCACCGGCCTGGCGCCCGGCGGCACCGACCTGGCGCCCGGCGGCACCGACCTGGCGCCCGGCGGCACCGACCTGGCGCCCGGCGGCACCGGCCTGGCGCCCGGCGGCACCGACCTGGCGCCCGGCGGCACCGACCTGGCGCCCGGCGGCACCGACCTGGCGCCCGGCGGCACCGGCCTGGCGCCCGGCGGCACCGGCCTGGCGCCCGGCGGCACCGGCCTGGCGCCCGGCGGCACCGACCTGGCGCCCGGCGGCACCGACCTGGCGCCAGCGGCACCGACCTGGCGCCCGGCGGCACCGACCTGGCGCCAGCGGCACCGACCTGGCGCCCGGCGGCACCGACCTGGCGCCAGCGGCACCGACCTGGCGCCCGGCGGCACCGACCTGGCGCCCGGCGGCACCGACCTGGCGCCCGGCGGCACCGACCTGGCGCCCGGCGGCACCGACCTGGCGCCCGGCGGCACCGACCTGGCGCCAGCGGCACCGACCTGGCGCCCGGCGGCACCGGCCTGGCGCCCGGCGGCACCGACCTGGCGCCCGGCGGCACCGACCTGGCGCCAGCGGCACCGACCTGGCGCCCGGCGGCACCGACCTGGCGCCCGGCGGCACCGGCCTGGCGCCCGGCGGCACCGACCTGGCGCCCGGCGGCACCGACCTGGCGCCCGGCGGCACCGACCTGGCGCCAGCGGCACCGACCTGGCGCCCGGCGGCACCGGCCTGGCGCCCGGCGGCACCGACCTGGCGCCCGGCGGCACCGACCTGGCGCCCGGCGGCACCGGCCTGGCGCCCGGCGGCACCGACCTGGCGCCCGGCGGCACCGACCTGGCGCCCGGCGGCACCGACCTGGCGCCAGCGGCACCGACCTGGCGCCCGGCGGCACCGACCTGGCGCCCGGCGGCACCGACCTGGCGCCCGGTACTCGGACTCGGGAGAAATTATGACCCTCGGTTCAACTAACCTCCTAGTCAGAGCGGGGCGTCGCCAAAACACGAATTCCTGGTGATCGATGGTCCAACATCCTACAATGCGATAGTTGGAACTCCTGGCTAAACTCCATGAGGCGATCCCATCAACATTCCACCTATGCCTCAAGTTCCCAGCGCCTTTGAGTCGAGACAATACATGGTAGTCGCGGAGCAGCTCAGATCTACCTGCTACCGAACTAAAGCGGAAAAATTCTGAAATCGAAACCTCGGAAAAAGCAAGCGGTTAACAATTCACGGAGACCTTCTGGCAGTCCCAAAGAGCGAGGCCCTGGAAGGAAGCGTGAACCAACCTGCGAACGGTGGTTTCAATCTGTCTCGGCGATTCTTCCCGGAGCGGTGTGTCGAGATCGGAGCTAACCTCCGCGAACCGATGAAAGCAGAGCTCATCGCATGCCTCAAAAAGAACCTCAGTACGTTCGCGTGGGCTGCGGAGGATATGCCGGGAATCGACATTAGCGTAACATGTCACGAACTTAACATCGACCCAACTCACAAACCCGTAAAACAAAAAAGACGAAAGTTGGGACCTGAGCGTGCCACCGCAGTCAATGAGGAAGTCGAAAGACTCCTCAAAGTAGGGTCGATAACAGAAGTCAGGTATCGGACTGGCTCGCCAACCCGTCGTGGTAAAAAGAAAAAGCGGCAAATGGCGGGTCTGTGTCGATTTCACGGATCTGAATAAAGCCTGTCAAAGGATTGCTTCCGCTCCACACATTGACCGACTGGTCGAAGCAACTGCGGGAAACAAGCTTCTGTCATTCATGGACGCTTTTTCCGGTTACAATCAGATCATGATGAATCCCGACGACCGCGAAAAAACTGCGTTCATCACAGACCGCGGAACGTATTGCTATAAGGTAATGCCTTTCGGTCTTAAAAACGCAGGTGCAACATATCAGCGACTCGTCAACAAAATGTTTGCGAACAGCTCGGCAAAACTATGGAAGTATACATCGATGATATGCTCGTAAAATCTCTTGGCGAACACGATCACATAGCCCACCTAGAGGAATGTTTTGCCGCGACTCAACCAGCATAACATGAAACTCAACCGGCAAAATGTAGATTCGCAGTGGCATCAGGAGAATTCCTCGGATACCTCGTAACGTATCGTGGAATCGAGGCCAACCCAAAACAAATCGACGCACTGATAGAAATGGTCTCCCGAGAACCAAGCGAGAAGTCGAGGCTAACGGAAGAGTCGCGGCGTTGAACCGTTTCATCTCACGGTCCACGGATAAGTGCCTACCATTTCTGAGACATTGAAGGAAACAAGAAGTTCGAATGGTCGAGCAATGTGAAAAAGCTTTCCAGCAATTGAAACATTACCTAGCCACTCCACCAGTCCTCGCAAAACCGGTGGAAGGCGAACCTCTTTTCTCTATATCGCGGTTTCATAGCGGCAGTCAGTGGCGTCTTGATCACGAGAAGAGCGGCGAACAAAACCAATCTTTTACGTAAGCAAGACATTACTGGATCGCGAGCTTCGATACCCTCTAATGGAAAAATTAGCATTAGCTGTCATAACCTCGGCAAGAAAACTAAGACCATATTTCCAGTCTCACGCTATAGTGGTTCTCACCACGTTCCTTCTGAATAATCCTGCATAGTCCAAGTCAATCCGGAGGCTCGCCAAAATGGGCAATCGAACTGAGTGATGCGGCGTCGAATACCGCCCAGGGCGTGTGCAAAGTCCCAAGTACTGGCGGATTTCCTGGTAGAATTACCCACTAGAGACATGACTATCGAGGAACCAAACTCAACTTGGGTCCTCCGCGTCGGCGGATCTTCATCCAAACAAGGATCGGAATCGAATACGGCTCACCTCTCCAAGCGGAAATCCTAGAACAGTCTTTCCGATTGGCTTTTCACGCTTCAAACAATGAGGCAGAATCTGAAGCACTTCGTCGCGGGATTGCGGCTGGCCCATGGGTTAAAATCCGTAATATTCACGCTTACTGCGATTCTCAGTTAATTAAGCCAATCAATACAGCGGAGAATATGAGGCGAGAGCGAAAGGATGGGCGCATATCTAAAACTTCGTCCAAGAGCTGGCTCGAAATTTCGACCAGTTAAGCCCTGACCAGAATTCCTCGCTCGGAAGCGCCCAGGCTGGCCTTGGCTGCCCTCGCCTCAAGCTCAGATCCAGGGCTCCAAAGAGTAATCCCGGTCGAGTTCATCGAGCATCGAGCATCGGACCACCAGTGGTCATCAATCTAATCAGGGCGAGATTGAAGATCGCGGAAGAAGTCGAGGATCAGCGGAAGCGGATGTGAACCCGACCGAGTATGGCTGCGACAGCCCTTGGTTAGAACCAATCCGAGCCTATATCGTGAATGGAACCTTACCGCCCGAAAAATGGGCGGCCCGTAAAGTAAAACCAAAGCGACGCGGTATGTCCGCGATAGAGGAGAAATTTATAAGTGGTGTTTCTCTGGTCCTCTCATGGCATGCGCAGAAGGGGAAAGAGCAAGGAGAATCATGAAGGAGGTCCATTCAGGATCATGCGGAAATCATTCTGGCGGAAGATCTCGCGGTTAAAATCAAGCGCCCGCGGTTATTACTGGCCAACCATGGTAAAGACTGCGAGAAGTTAGCCGGAAGTCGCGAAAAATGCCAAAGGCATGCTCAACAATCCATCAACCAGCGGAGATCCTCTCCTCGATCTCGTCCCCTATCCTTTCATGCGATGGTCCATGGACATCGTCGGACCTATCACCCATCAAAACAAAAGCGCTTCCTCCTAGTCCTTACGGTTTCTTTTCCAAATGGGTAGAAGCGGAATCCTACGCAAGTATCAAGGACACACAAGTCGAGAACCGTGCGGAAACATATCATAACTAGACATGGGGTCCGTGCGAAATCGTAACAGATAATGGATCTCAATTTATCTCTACTTTCGATTGAAGCATTCTGCGAAAAATGGAAAATACGACTTACAAAGTCAACTCCCAGATATCCGCAATGCAATGGACAGGCAGAAACCATCAACAAAACCGTCCTTGGCGGACTCAAAGCGCTAGGCGCCAAGAAGGCGATGGGCAGAGGAGCTCGAAGGAGTTCTTTGGTGCATCATTACAACCCCAAGGCGGGCTACGGGTGAAACTCCATTAAGCCCTCGTTCACGGAGCGGAATGTATGATCCCGGAGTAGAATTCCCAGATGCGGAGAAGATTCCTCCCGAAGAGAGGATTTAAGCGGCGCTATGATGCTGGACAACCTCGACCTCATCAATGGCGCGCGACCAGGCACTCACTCGAATCCAGAATTACCAGCAGCTGCCGCAAGATACTACAACTCAAGCGTCGCCATCGCGGGTTCAAAGAAGGCGATTTAGTCTTACGAAAAGTCTTCAAAACACTGCGAGCGAAGCAGAGGCGGGAACAAGCTGGGAAGGACCGTACAAAGTCATAAAAGTAGTCCGACCAGGCTCATACCAAATCGCAAACATGCAAGG
This sequence comes from Brassica carinata, assembly GCA_016771965.1. Lineage (NCBI taxonomy): Eukaryota > Viridiplantae > Streptophyta > Magnoliopsida > Brassicales > Brassicaceae > Brassica > Brassica carinata. The sequence continues at coordinate 10,913,292 of CM028694.1, forward strand.
CGTCAAAATCCGAGAACTTGGAATCGATGCACCTCAAAAATACTACCACTAAGCGATAAAGCGTGGTACAAAGAACTACGAGATGGCTTGATCCTAGACAAAGTGCGTAGGCAACTTCATGTCGGCAGTTCAGCTATCCCCAATTTAAAAAGGGGAGTGGAGTGCGTATACTCGTATACTCCCACAAATTTGAAGACTCTAAAATTTTGAAACTTTTCCGCGACTTTTCAAAATCAGCGAGGCGGCCACAAACAGCGGATCTAGTGTCCGCTAGCGATTATCACATCAAACACAAATCCCGGATGGCCAAACACTTCCGCGAGGCATTGTGAATGTGGGCGCTTCTCCCTGGGTCAAACTTACGCGACCCCTTGGTCAGCGTCCAAAGCGAAGCGACAGTTTTCTGGCTGCGAGCATTCGCAAAGACATCCCAAAGCCATAAGCGTTTCCAGCGAGATCGCGGCATAAGGAAAAATCGACCTTCAGCGTTGCGAGGCGTCGCTAGCGGCGAAGGACATTCTTTCCATAAAACATTGCAGGCGAAATCTTAGTCTCTAAAACATACAAGCGCACCTCAAAGCGGTATCATTTCGTTGTTGCTGATCACAACAAGCGAACTCTAGCGTCTAAGCGGACAAATAGCAGCCGCCGAGGGTAGGCTCTCTTACATCCGACAAGGATAAACATAGCGCTATACAAGAAATCAAAATTTTGGTCTAGCTCTTCGTAAAGGAAGTAGCTCGACTCACGCCAAAACAAATCATATAAGCCGACAACAATTAGCGGATTTTAAGCGGTGCGAGTCAGGTTAAAATCGCAAACATGCAAGGCGTCAAAATCGAGAACTTGGAATGCGATGCACCTCAAAAATACTACCACTAAGCGATAAAGCGTGGTACAAAGAACTTCTGAGATGGCTTGATCCTAGACAAAGTGCGTAGGCAACTTCATGTCGGCAGTTCAGCTATCCCCAATTTAAAAAGGGGAGTGGAGTGCGTATACTCGTATACTCCCACAAATTTCGAAGACTCTAAAATTTTGAAACTTTTCACGACTTTTCAAAATCAGCGAGGCGGCCACAAACAGCGGATCTAGTGTCCGCTAGCGATTATCACATCAAACACAAATCCCGGATGGCCAAACACTTCACGAGGCATTGTGAATGTGGGCGCTTCTCCCTGGGTCAAACTTACGCGACCCCTTGGTCAGCGTCCAAAGCGAAGCGACAGTTTTCTGGCTGCGAGCATTAGCAAAGACATCCCAAAGCCATAAGCGTTTCAGCGAGATCGCGGCATAAGGAAAAATCGACCTTCAGCGTTGCGAGGCGTCGCTAGCGGCGAAGGACATTCTTTCCATAAAACATTGCAGGCGAAATCTTAGTCTCTAAAACATACAAGCGCACCTCAAAGCGGTATCATTTCGTTGTTGCTGATCACAACAAGCGAACTCTAGCGTCTAAGCGGACAAATAGCAGCCCTTGAGGGGTAGGCTCTCTTACATCCGACAAGGATAAACATAGCGCTATACAAGAAATCAAAATTTTGGTCTAGCTCTTACGTAAAGGAAGTAGCTCGACTCACGCCAAAACAAATCATATAAGCCGACAACAATTAGCGGATTTTAAGCGGTGCGAGTCAGGTTAAAATCGCAAACAGGCAAAAGCGAAAGCCGATTTGTCATCGCCAAAGCCTCAGTCGAGAGTAAACCTAGGTCTTGCCTAAACCCAGCCGCTGGATCTTGACATCTCACAGACATAGTATGGTATCACGAGATCAAAATTTGTCTCTTCACTTAAGCCTATTCGTTTCACGAGTTTTTAGCGTAAATCGGTAAACCGCGGAAAATCTCGCTTTATCTGAACAATAGATGCGGTGATCATCGGGGAACTAGGAATGAGGCGACAACTCACACCCTCCTTCTCATACTTCAAAGAAAAACTGAAGTTCATAAATAATTAAAAGCGTTTCATAGATTGAGACTGCGGAAATTCAAACAAAACCCCATAAAAGGGGCAGGGATTCGAAGCCACCAACGGCCAGTCCCGGTAAATACATCATGGCCTCTTAAACGGCCGAAACACATAAAAAACGAAATCCCAGAAGGGATTGATAGACCTAGACGCTCCCAGGAGCGTCATCTTCATCCTCACTTGCGACAGGGACAGCCTCGCCGTCGCCTCCCTCAGTCGCATCGCCACTACCCGCCTCGTCCGCGCCACCCTCGCAATCTTCTCCCGCAGCTCCCGATCTTCCGAATTTTTGGTCGAACTAGAATGCATTCGGCTTACAGACCGGCGAGGATCGACTCGAAATCTCCCTCGGTGGCCGCCCACTCTCCTTCTGGGGCGATAATCTGGCTTCCTCCAAGTCCAAAGACGGGGCCTCGTTACCTCGAAGCAACTCGAGCTCGTTCAGACTCCCCTCGATCCCCGCTAAAGCCAAGTCCCTCTTACGGACAGCTATCAAGGACTCAAACAGGATGGCCATCCTCGTCAGACGACCATAGAAGTCGTCACTGGCATCAGCAACCTCCGAGGTTCTACGGGCGTTCATCTCCTCGTGAGCCTGAACCTTCTCCTGAAGGCGGCGGACTTCCGAGGATTTACTCCTTTTCTCTTTCTTCACCTTGAGTAACGAGCTAGCGGTCTTCCCAAGGTCGCGCTCAAGATCGCTGATACGAACCTCAAGCTGGGACGTCTGGGCGGCATGGGTATCCTCGACAGTCTGCAATGCGGCCTTAGTACGCTTCAACGCTTCCTGCGACGACTCCAGTTCGCCGATAGGCGAATGACTTCCGACCGCTTTTCGCCAAGCATTCCGTCGATCAGAGACACAAACTGTCCGCAAAAAGGAAAGAGTAAGTATCATCGCAAAAAAAAACCGTGCAAGAGTTACGGACAAAATCGAACCTTGGAACGATGACGCGCCAATGGCTCTGAGAGGTCGCTTTCCTCGCTCTTCGCACCCCGCTTCTTTTTCGCTCCGGACGCTGGGCCAGCTCTTGCCCTTCCCTTGGGCAGTGGTGCGGCACCAGCCGCTGGCAGTCCCAAGACAAGTTCCCTCTTCGCCGGGGGAAGAGGTGCAGATTCTATCGCATCATCTCTTCCGGAGATCACGATCGGGGCAGTCGAAGAACCCGATGGATGGATCTGAACATCGAGAGTCTGTTCGGGAACAATAACCCCTTCTGTGGACGGGAGGGCATCGGATGGGACTTCAGGACTTGGAACCAAAGGAGCAGGCAAAGGAGTTGGAGCCGCGGAAGAAACATCGGGCGTCTCAGTCCTCGCCCGCTTCGAGCCTTTCGCAGCACTACGCCGGGATAGCTTAGCCTTGAAAGAATCAAACCCATCAGTCAGGGACGGAATAGCCTCTTGAACGGCCTGAACGGCGGGAGCTTGACTGGCCGGAACCGACGGAGCTTGGCCGGCCTCGCCCATCTCAACATCAGAACCACTCTTTTCAACTTGGGATGAAGACATTTTCTTTCTTGAGAGAGAAGAAGAGAGAATTTGGAAAGATGTGAAGAATGAGAAGGGAGGGTTGGCTACTTATAAGAAAAAAGAGGAGAAGACACAGGTTCTCTGCGGAAAAATCCTTAGCCAAGATTTCGATTTTCAAAAAATATTCATATCATTAAGCCCATAAAATCGTCTCCGACCTTACGGGCTGGGGGCTAACTGTTGGGGTCAAAAGCGGTTATCTCGAAATCTGACTAAAGACCTTTCGAAACTCAAAAGATTTCCATAAGCGACTGGCGAGGAAAGATCGAACAACGAAAAACCCACGGACGGCGAGGCGGCCTGGCGCCGGCGGCACCGACCTGGCGCCAGCGGCACCGGCCTGGCGCCAGCGGCACCGGCCTGGCGCCCGGCGGCACCGACCTGGCGCCAGCGGCACCAACCTGGCGCCAGCGGCACCAACCTGGCGCCAGCGGCACCGGCCTGGCGCCAGCGGCACCGGCCTGGCGCCCGGCGGCACCGACCTGGCGCCGGCGGCACCGACCTGGCGCCAGCGGCACCGGCCTGGCGCCAGCGGCACCGGCCTGGCGCCAGCGGCACCGGCCTGGCGCCAGCGGCACCGACCTGGCGCCCGGCGGCACCGACCTGGCGCCGGCGGCACCGACCTGGCGCCCGGCGGCACCAACCTGGCGCCAGCGGCACCAACCTGGCGCCGGCGGCACCGACCTGGCGCCCGGCGGCACCGGCCTGGCGCCAGCGGCACCGACCTGGCGCCGGCGGCACCGACCTGGCGCCCGGCGGCACCGGCCTGGCGCCCGGCGGCACCGACCTGGCGCCAGCGGCACCGACCTGGCGCCGGCGGCACCGACCTGGCGCCAGCGGCACCGGCCTGGCGCCAGCGGCACCGGCCTGGCGCCCGGCGGCACCGGCCTGGCGCCAGCGGCACCAACCTGGCGCCCGGCGGCACCGGCCTGGCGCCCGGCGGCACCGGCCTGGCGCCAGCGGCACCGACCTGGCGCCAGCGGCACCAACCTGGCGCCAGCGGCACCGACCTGGCGCCAGCGGCACCAACCTGGCGCCAGCGGCACCGACCTGGCGCCAGCGGCACCAACCTGGCGCCCGGCGGCACCAACCTGGCGCCAGCGGCACCGACCTGGCGCCAGCGGCACCAACCTGGCGCCAGCGGCACCAACCTGGCGCCAGCGGCACCAACCTGGCGCCGGCGGCACCGACCTGGCGCCAGCGGCACCGACCTGGCGCCAGCGGCACCAACCTGGCGCCAGCGGCACCGACCTGGCGCCAGCGGCACCGACCTGGCGCCAGCGGCACCGACCTGGCGCCAGCGGCACCAACCTGGCGCCAGCGGCACCAACCTGGCGCCAGCGGCACCGGCCTGGCGCCGGCGGCACCGACCTGGCGCCAGCGGCACCAACCTGGCGCCAGCGGCACCGGCCTGGCGCCCGGCGGCACCAACCTGGCGCCAGCGGCACCAACCTGGCGCCAGCGGCACCGACCTGGCGCCCGGCGGCACCAACCTGGCGCCCGGCGGCACCGACCTGGCGCCAGCGGCACCAACCTGGCGCCCGGCGGCACCAACCTGGCGCCAGCGGCACCAACCTGGCGCCAGCGGCACCGACCTGGCGCCAGCGGCACCGACCTGGCGCCGGCGGCACCGACCTGGCGCCAGCGGCACCGACCTGGCGCCAGCGGCACCAACCTGGCGCCCGGCGGCACCGGCCTGGCGCCGGCGGCACCGACCTGGCGCCAGCGGCACCAACCTGGCGCCAGCGGCACCAACCTGGCGCCGGCGGCACCGACCTGGCGCCAGCGGCACCGACCTGGCGCCCGGCGGCACCGGCCTGGCGCCAGCGGCACCGACCTGGCGCCAGCGGCACCGACCTGGCGCCAGCGGCACCGACCTGGCGCCCGGCGGCACCAACCTGGCGCCGGCGGCACCGACCTGGCGCCGGCGGCACCGACCTGGCGCCAGCGGCACCGGCCTGGCGCCAGCGGCACCGACCTGGCGCCAGCGGCACCAACCTGGCGCCCGGCGGCACCGACCTGGCGCCCGGCGGCACCAACCTGGCGCCAGCGGCACCGGCCTGGCGCCCGGCGGCACCGGCCTGGCGCCCGGCGGCACCAACCTGGCGCCCGGCGGCACCAACCTGGCGCCAGCGGCACCAACCTGGCGCCAGCGGCACCGACCTGGCGCCAGCGGCACCGACCTGGCGCCAGCGGCACCAACCTGGCGCCAGCGGCACCGACCTGGCGCCAGCGGCACCAACCTGGCGCCCGGCGGCACCGGCCTGGCGCCAGCGGCACCAACCTGGCGCCAGCGGCACCAACCTGGCGCCAGCGGCACCGACCTGGCGCCAGCGGCACCGACCTGGCGCCGGCGGCACCGACCTGGCGCCGGCGGCACCGACCTGGCGCCCGGCGGCACCAACCTGGCGCCAGCGGCACCGACCTGGCGCCAGCGGCACCGGCCTGGCGCCAGCGGCACCAACCTGGCGCCAGCGGCACCGACCTGGCGCCAGCGGCACCGACCTGGCGCCAGCGGCACCGGCCTGGCGCCAGCGGCACCAACCTGGCGCCCGGCGGCACCGGCCTGGCGCCAGCGGCACCAACCTGGCGCCAGCGGCACCGACCTGGCGCCAGCGGCACCGACCTGGCGCCAGCGGCACCAACCTGGCGCCGGCGGCACCGACCTAGAGATGGGTATATAAGGAGAGCAAGAGCAGAAGAGAAGAGCATCCGAAAATCCGAGAATTAGACTTAGAGCATCCTGCTAGCTTAGAAAAACTAGGGTTTAGGTGGTTAGACTAGCGGAGCAAGGCTTAGGGCGTTTGGCTGCCTGCGACTCTATCTTTTCTTTAAATCGCAACTCTCTTTGTCTTCGGAGAATCCTTGTACTCGTTTCTCTTATCTAATAAAAGCGCCTCGGGCAAATATTTCAAACTCTTATTTTTATCTATTGAACTTTATCGATTTAGGTGTGGCAGCGCAGAGAATCCGGACCTTCAAGGAAAGTCGGGTTTACTTGGCTTTCCTCCGCAATCTTATTCATTAAAATTGGCGGTGTGAATTTGGTTCCCACATTGGAGTCAAGCTTCCAGAGATATCAGGTATCGTGAAGCTCATGTCCAGTTAATGCTCATCAAGGACATTCTAGACCACCAGGCTGAAGTGGCTGAGCTTTTGGACATCTCCATTCTGAAGATTGATCCACCAATCCCTCCAAAGTCCCTCCCTAAGCTTGAATCTCAAGGGAAGTTCACCTTGTCTTGCTCCTTGGTCAACTAACTATGGATGATGCTCTTGTTGATAGTGGTGCTAGTGTGAATGTCATTTCCTTGGATATGGTGAAGAGTCTTGGGATTGAAAGCATGGAACCTGATACTCCTCCTCTCACCTTTGGGGATTCTTCTTCTACAACCCCACTTGGCATAATCAAGGACTTCCCTTGAAGATTGGATCCTGCACCATACCCATTGACCTCACTGTTTTGAAGATGGCATCTTAAGAGAGTCCCTTTGATCCTTGGAACTCCTTTCCTCACAACAGTTGGAGCTTGCATTGACATTCCCAACAAAAAGTCACCCTCATGCATGTCAACAAAGCTGTCTCCTATCCTCTCCAACCTCCAATGGAATCAGGCTATTGTGGAACAATCACTTGTGATGCACAAGCTGTTGGGAAGCCCCAAGATGAAGTGGTTGTTGGTAAGAAAGAAGGTCTTGATGGAGAGTCTTCAAAAGAGTTGTGTGATGAGCACTTGGAAAGTGCTAGAACAGAGGGATGAGTGGAGCCTCAAAGGCCATTCATGGCAAGAAGAAGATGGTGAAAGAGCCTCATCCTCCACCTCTTGATTTGCTCCCACACACCCTCACTCTCCATCCAAAGCAGCTCAAAGATGGTGTCCTTGAGTACAAGATCAAGCATAAGGGCAAATCCACACCATTCTCAAGTGCTAGAGCCATAATCACTCCTCAGCTCCAAGATGACCCAATCAAGCTTCAAGAGCTTCTCTCTCAGGTCCTCACCATCACACTTGAAGGTGGGAAGGATCCTCCTTCTCACTAGTTCAAGAGACAAGGTAGTCAAGCTAAGTGACTCAAAACAAGCTCACTTGGGAGGATGTCCCATGGTTATCCTTATACATAGCTTTGCAATTTCAATTTTCCTTTAAGTTTTTTTTTTTATAATAAAAGTGGTCAAGGGTTTCAGGTTGAGCCAAGCACTAGAGGAGAGAAGAAAGGTGGTGAACCACCTGAGCCCGATGATTGCCATGTAGCAGCCTCCTCTAGTTGCTATGAACAAAGCCAGCTCTAGCCCAGACACCAAGCACCTCGCCCAAACCTCCTTCTTAGGTATCACTCCCACCCTTCTTGTATATACATTTTCTTTTGTCTTGTTGGGGTATCTCCTTCTCTCTTACTCACACAGAGACTGTGTGATTTAAGTGTGGGGGAGGTACCAAGTATTTGATCATGTTTGCTTTGTGATTGAGAGTCTCATGCATTGCATTGTACATTCATATATGCATAGAAAAACCAAATTTTAAAAATTTGGAATCATGTAGATTGCATCACTTGCATCCTTAAGATTGAGTCTAGAGCATATAGGTTGCATTCATTTGCATATGGAGCATTGCCTTGAAGATCCGGATTCTCTCGTTGCCACATGAAATCGATAAAGTAAACAGAAGACAAAAATGAGAATTGAAATATTTGCCCGGCGCTTTTATTAGGTAAAAGCGAGTACAAGGATTCTCCGAAAGACAAAGAGATTTGCGATTTAAAGAAAAGATAGAGTCGCAGGCAGCCAAACGCCCTAAGCCTTGCTCGCTAGTCTAACCACCTAAACCCTAGTTTTTCTAAGTTAGCAGGATGCTCTAAGTCTAATTCTCGATTTTCGATGCCCTCCTCCTCTGCTCTTGCTCTCCTTATATACCCACTCCTAGGTCGGTTTGCTTTAGGATGATGGGCCTGCGCCTTTGGGCCCAAGCTTATCTCTTCAGGAAATGTTCCATTTTAGTGGGTCTTCGTAATTATCTCCGAGTTTTCCGCTATCTTCGATGACTTGATGTTTATCCGATGTTTGGAAATCGGATAAGCCGCCATAGCCTGATTGGGACTGAATTCTGAAAATCGTAGTAAGTCCGTGGACTTGTCTTAAGTCGTTAAGCGTTTTATCGATTTCTTCCACGAAATCAATCCCTCCAGTTTCTATCGTGAAACATCGAGATGATTCCAACCGAATCGAAGATGTTATTCCAGAGCCTCGATTATACTAAACTCACGAGGGTTGATCGAACAAGCTAAGATGGGATCAGACCGAGCACAACGGACCGGTGACCAGGACGAGGGCCGTGGACCGGCGCCAGACCGAAGTGCCGGCGCCAGGCCGCCCGCGACGGAAAGCCGGGCGCCAGGCCGGTGCCGCTGGCGCCAGGCGAGTGCCGCCCGGCGCCAGGCGAGTGCCGCCCGGCGCCAGGCGAGTGCCGCCCGGCGCCAGGCGAGTGCCGCCCGGCGCCAGGCGAGTGCCGCCCGGCGCCAGGCGAGTGCCGCCCGGCGCCAGGCGAGTGCCGCCCGGCGCCAGGCGAGTGCCGCCCGGCGCCAGGCGAGTGCCGCCCGGCGCCAGGCGAGTGCCGCCCGGCGCCAGGCGAGTGCCGCCCGGCGCCAGGCGAGTGCCGCCCGGCGCCAGGCGAGTGCCGCCCGGCGCCAGGCGAGTGCCGCCCGGCGCCAGGCGAGTGCCGCCCGGCGCCAGGCGAGTGCCGCCCGGCGCCAGGCGAGTGCCGCCCGGCGCCAGGCGAGTGCCGCCCGGCGCCAGGCGAGTGCCGCCCGGCGCCAGGCGAGTGCCGCCCGGCGCCAGGCGAGTGCCGCCCGGCGCCAGGCGAGTGCCGCCCGGCGCCAGGCGAGTGCCGCCCGGCGCCAGGCGAGTGCCGCCCGGCGCCAGGCGAGTGCCGCCCGGCGCCAGGCGAGTGCCGCCCGGCGCCAGGCGAGTGCCGCCCGGCGCCAGGCGAGTGCCGCCCGGCGCCAGGCGAGTGCCGCCCGGCGCCAGGCGAGTGCCGCCCGGCGCCAGGCGAGTGCCGCCCGGCGCCAGGCGAGTGCCGCCCGGCGCCAGGCGAGTGCCGCCCGGCGCCAGGCGAGTGCCGCCCGGCGCCAGGCGAGTGCCGCCCGGCGCCAGGCGAGTGCCGCCCGGCGCCAGGCGAGTGCCGCCCGGCGCCAGGCGAGTGCCGCCCGGCGCCAGGCGAGTGCCGCCCGGCGCCAGGCGAGTGCCGCCCGGCGCCAGGCGAGTGCCGCCCGGCGCCAGGCGAGTGCCGCCCGGCGCCAGGCGAGTGCCGCCCGGCGCCAGGCGAGTGCCGCCCGGCGCCAGGCGAGTGCCGCCCGGCGCCAGGCGAGTGCCGCCCGGCGCCAGGCGAGTGCCGCCCGGCGCCAGGCGAGTGCCGCCCGGCGCCAGGCGAGTGCCGCCCGGCGCCAGGCGAGTGCCGCCCGGCGCCAGGCGAGTGCCGCCCGGCGCCAGGCGAGTGCCGCCCGGCGCCAGGCGAGTGCCGCCCGGCGCCAGGCGAGTGCCGCCCGGCGCCAGGCGAGTGCCGCCCGGCGCCAGGCGAGTGCCGCCCGGCGCCAGGCGAGTGCCGCCCGGCGCCAGGCGAGTGCCGCCCGGCGCCAGGCGAGTGCCGCCCGGCGCCAGGCGAGTGCCGCCCGGCGCCAGGCGAGTGCCGCCCGGCGCCAGGCGAGTGCCGCCCGGCGCCAGGCGAGTGCCGCCCGGCGCCAGGCGAGTGCCGCCCGGCGCCAGGCGAGTGCCGCCCGGCGCCAGGCGAGTGCCGCCCGGCGCCAGGCGAGTGCCGCCCGGCGCCAGGCGAGTGCCGCCCGGCGCCAGGCGAGTGCCGCCCGGCGCCAGGCGAGTGCCGCCCGGCGCCAGGCGAGTGCCGCCCGGCGCCAGGCGAGTGCCGCCCGGCGCCAGGCGAGTGCCGCCCGGCGCCAGGCGAGTGCCGCCCGGCGCCAGGCGAGTGCCGCCCGGCGCCAGGCGAGTGCCGCCCGGCGCCAGGCGAGTGCCGCCCGGCGCCAGGCGAGTGCCGCCCGGCGCCAGGCGAGTGCCGCCCGGCGCCAGGCGAGTGCCGCCCGGCGCCAGGCGAGTGCCGCCCGGCGCCAGGCGAGTGCCGCCCGGCGCCAGGCGAGTGCCGCCCGGCGCCAGGCGAGTGCCGCCCGGCGCCAGGCGAGTGCCGCCCGGCGCCAGGCGAGTGCCGCCCGGCGCCAGGCGAGTGCCGCCCGGCGCCAGGCGAGTGCCGCCCGGCGCCAGGCGAGTGCCGCCCGGCGCCAGGCGAGTGCCGCCCGGCGCCAGGCGAGTGCCGCCCGGCGCCAGGCGAGTGCCGCCCGGCGCCAGGCGAGTGCCGCCCGGCGCCAGGCGAGTGCCGCCCGGCGCCAGGCGAGTGCCGCCCGGCGCCAGGCGAGTGCCGCCCGGCGCCAGGCGAGTGCCGCCCGGCGCCAGGCGAGTGCCGCCCGGCGCCAGGCGAGTGCCGCCCGGCGCCAGGCGAGTGCCGCCCGGCGCCAGGCGAGTGCCGCCCGGCGCCAGGCGAGTGCCGCCCGGCGCCAGGCGAGTGCCGCCCGGCGCCAGGCGAGTGCCGCCCGGCGCCAGGCGAGTGCCGCCCGGCGCCAGGCGAGTGCCGCCCGGCGCCAGGCGAGTGCCGCCCGGCGCCAGGCGAGTGCCGCCCGGCGCCAGGCTACGATTAACTACTTCAGATTTTCTATCATATTGATTGTGTTGTGCATGGCCCAGCAGAGAACCGAGACCTTCAGGGAATGCTAGGTTAACTTGGCTTTCCTCCGATTAACAAAACTTCGGCGGTGTGAATTCTGGTTCCCACAATTTTATGCGAATCAAGCCCAAATATGACGGTTTATCTTTAATTCTGCAGGAGAAGATAAATGTCAAGTTTCCAGAAGATAAATGTCAAGTTTCCAGAAGATAAATGTCAAGTTTTCGAAGATAAATGTCAAGTTTCCAGAAGATAAATGTCAAGTTTTCGAAGATAAATGTCAAGTTTCCAGAAGATAAATGTCAAGTTTCCAGAAGATAAATGTCAAGTTTCCAGAAGATAAATGTCAAGTTTCCAGAAGATAAATGTCAAGTTTCCAGAAGATAAATGTCAAGTTTCCAGAAGATAAATGTCAAGTTTCCAGAAGATAAATGTCAAGTTTCCAGAAGATAAATGTCAAGTTTCCAGAAGATAAATGTCAAGTTTCCAGAAGATAAATGTCAAGTTTCCAGAAGATAAATGTCAAGTTTCCAGAAGATAAATGTCAAGTTTCCAGAAGATAAATGTCAAGTTTCCAGAAGATAAATGTCAAGTTTCCAGAAGATAAATGTCAAGTTTTCGAAGATAAATGTCAAGTTTCCAGAAGATAAATGTCAAGTTTTCGAAGATAAATGTCAAGTTTCCAGAAGATAAATGTCAAGTTTCCAGAAGATAAATGTCAAGTTTCCAGAAGATAAATGTCAAGTTTTCGAAGATAAATGTCAAGTTTCCAGAAGATAAATGTCAAGTTTCCAGAAGATAAATGTCAAGTTTCCAGAAGATAAATGTCAAGTTTCCAGAAGATAAATGTCAAGTTTCCAGAAGATAAATGTCAAGTTTCCAGAAGATAAATGTCAAGTTTCCAGAAGATAAATGTCAAGTTTCCAGAAGATAAATGTCAAGTTTCCAGAAGATAAATGTCAAGTTTCCAGAAGATAAATGTCAAGTTTCCAGAAGATAAATGTCAAGTTTCCAGAAGATAAATGTCAAGTTTCCAGAAGATAAATGTCAAGTTTCCAGAAGATAAATGTCAAGTTTCCAGAAGATAAATGTCAAGTTTCCAGAAGATAAATGTCAAGTTTCCAGAAGATAAATGTCAAGTTTCCAGAAGATAAATGTCAAGTTTCCAGAAGATAAATGTCAAGTTTCCAGAAGATAAATGTCAAGTTTCCAGAAGATAAATGTCAAGTTTTCGAAGATAAATGTCAAGTTTCCAGAAGATAAATGTCAAGTTTTCGAAGATAAATGTCAAGTTTCCAGAAGATAAATGTCAAGTTTCCAGAAGATAAATGTCAAGTTTCCAGAAGATAAATGTCAAGTTTCCAGAAGATAAATGTCAAGTTTCCAGAAGATAAATGTCAAGTTTTCGAAGATAAATGTCAAGTTTCCAGAAGATAAATGTCAAGTTTCCAGAAGATAAATGTCAAGTTTCCAGAAGATAAATGTCAAGTTTCCAGAAGATAAATGTCAAGTTTCCAGAAGATAAATGTCAAGTTTCCAGAAGATAAATGTCAAGTTTCCAGAAGATAAATGTCAAGTTTCCAGAAGATAAATGTCAAGTTTCCAGAAGATAAATGTCAAGTTTCCAGAAGATAAATGTCAAGTTTTCGAAGATAAATGTCAAGTTTCCAGAAGATAAATGTCAAGTTTCCAGAAGATAAATGTCAAGTTTCCAGAAGATAAATGTCAAGTTTCCAGAAGATAAATGTCAAGTTTCCAGAAGATAAATGTCAAGTTTTCGAAGATAAATGTCAAGTTTCCAGAAGATAAATGTCAAGTTTCCAGAAGATACTTCACCATACCCAAGAAACCAGCATTACACGTCAAGAAAAGGTAAGAAGGAAGGTTAAACTCGTTTCCCACTTTGATCAATGGGACACAGAAGAAATCAAGAACCAAACCGGCGACCCGAACCGGATCAGATCCGTCACGAGACGAAACAAGAGTAGACAGAGCATCTCTGACAAGATGAACTGTAGCCCTGGCGAACTCTAGCACGTAAGCCTCGGTGGCTTTTAAGAAGAGGTCAAATGGCGGAGGGTCCTTGACTTCAGGCAAGGCATAAAGACGGATTTGTGGCTCTGAAGCTATAAGTGATTTCGCAAAGAGGTCAGCATGAGAAGCGAGAGGTAACGTCCAATGGAGGATAGTGATGGTGTGAATGCGATGGTCGCGTTTGATGAGAGATTTAGCCAACTCAATTGTGACAAGAAGATGACCAAGGATTGGGTAAGGAACGAAAATGATTTCTTGCTTCACCATCTCTTTCTTTCCATGTGTTTGATGTTTTTGTTTTCCTTTTGGCTTCTACATTGATTTAGAATCAGATATATAAATAAGAAATATATTTAACCATATAGAATAATTTTTTCAAAAAAAGAAAAATCATGTTTCTCTATTGGAACAAGAGCTTACCTGCCCCCACATCTCATGGAGCAATCCAGTATAAACCCATTATAAAACGTGGACATTTTCTAACTTTATTTTATTGAGATAGTATGCAAAAGACTATAAAACCGTAGGAAAGTTGAGATATTTATGAGTTATACCAAGTTGTACCAAAATTATATCCGACCTAATTCAAACCGCGACCCAAACTTAACCTAAACCGCAAATCATTCTTAAATCTAATTTCAGATTTAACAAAATCAAACCGTTGAAGAAAAATTTCTCTTGTTCTTCCCCTTTCGAAATCCGGTCCTCGAAATCCGGTCCTCGAAATCCTCTCTCTTCCTGCTTTGTGTGTGTGAATCGATAAAGTGAAAAGAGATGATGGATACGCCGGAGGAGGGGTCGAAAAGGGGACCAGCAATGGCGACGGAGACAGATGGGGTCCTCTCGGAGCTGATAAGTGTCCTCGTCGAATCTGCGGTGGCAGTTACAGCTGGAGAGGAGAATGACGGTGAGGATAAGGGTTCGGAAAGTGTAGTGGAAGGAGATAAGGATGGGGACGAGGAGGAAAAGGACGACGTAGAGGTAAAAATTTAGGAGAATTCCTAATTTAGGATTGAATTTTGAATCGTAGGTTTTGTTTGAATTGGTAATGTTGGTAAAAGAAGGACGGGGAGAAAGGAAGGAAGGAAAGAAAGGAAAGAAAGGAAAGAAAGGAAGGAAAGGAAGGAATCATGTGTAGAACTAGAAATAGGAATTATGGTAATGATGTGTAGAACTAGGAATTATGGTATAACCATACATAATACTAGTACCACTCGGTGAAACATTGAGAAATTTGTAAAATTAGTAATAGGTAGGTATACTAGGGAATACTATAATAACTTTGGGAAAACTATTTGGTATTACTGGTATAACTGACGTAGAAGTAAATGTAACTTGCAGAAATTTGAGCCCATTGAAGCAATCAAAGAAGTGTGGTTCATTGTCGATAGTGTTCCCATCCGTTTGTGAAGGAAGGGCAGAAGGAATCAAAGAGAAAGAGAAGAAAGGAACCCGGAGTTGTTTTGTTGATGTTTCATGGGAACTGTTTCAAGTAGGATTATTTTGCAAAACTCTATGCTTTTTGGTTTGTAGAAGTTTGAAACTATCATTTTCTGGCATTTTCTTCAGGTTGCAATTTGAATTTCATTTTCATTTTCGGGATGTTGCAATTTCATGAGATCATGTTGCAAAGGAGCTTCCATCTACAATGTGTGTGAGAACCATCTCTGAAGTAACCCTGCATACTTATGCCCAGCTCTATACTTGAGAGACGATATACGATTCATCATGGTTTTGTCTATCGCAATACACATTGGTCGGGCATAGTTTTTATTTTCTAGATGGGTCGCCTATGTTTTCGACCCTATCAGAGTCTTCCAGAAAATACGATGCACACCCTTCTCCACCATGTTAATAACGTTAATGCCACTGAGACACCGCACGTGGGAGACTGTCCCGATTCCCGACATAAACGATCATTACCTTCGTCTCCTGACCTGTAATTGGCGGTGAACCACCACAGTAATTAAACACATAATTCTCTCTCTCTCTCTCTCTCTCTCTCTCTCTCTCTCTCTCTCTCTCTCTCTCTCTCTCTCTCTCTCTCTCTCTCTCTCTCTCTCTCTCTCTCTCTCTCTCTCTCTCTCTCTCTCTCTCTCTCTCTCTCTCTCTCTCTCTCTCTCTCTCTCTCTCTCTCTCTCTCTCTCTCTCTCTCTCTCTCTCTCTCTCTCTCTCTCTCTCTCTCTCTCTCTCTCTCTCTCTCTCTCTCTCTCTCTCTCTCTCTCTCTCTCTCTCTCTCTCTCTCTCTCTCTCTCTCTCTCTCTCTCTCTCTCTCTCTCTCTCTCTCTCTCTCTCTCTCTCTCTCTCTCTCTCTCTCTCTCTCTCTCTCTCTCTCTCTCTCTCTCTCTCTCTCTCTCTCTCTCTCTCTCTCTCTCTCTCTCTCTCTCTCTCTCTCTCTCTCTCTCTCTCTCTCTCTCTCTCTCTCTCTCTCTCTCTCTCTCTCTCTCTCTCTCTCTCTCTCTCTCTCTCTCTCTCTCTCTCTCTCTCTCTCTCTCTCTCTCTCTCTCTCTCTCTCTCTCTCTCTCTCTCTCTCTCTCTCTCTCTCTCTCTCTCTCTCTCTCTCTCTCTCTCTCTCTCTCTCTCTCTCTCTCTCTCTCTCTCTCTCTCTCTCTCTCTCTCTCTCTCTCTCTCTCTCTCTCTCTCTCTCTCTCTCTCTCTCTCTCTCTCTCTCTCTCTCTCTCTCTCTCTCTCTCTCTCTCTCTCTCTCTCTCTCTCTCTCTCTCTCTCTCTCTCTCTCTCTCTCTCTCTCTCTCTCTCTCTCTCTCTCTCTCTCTCTCTCTCTCTCTCTCTCTCTCTCTCTCTCTCTCTCTCTCTCTCTCTCTCTCTCTCTCTCTCTCTCTCTCTCTCTCTCTCTCTCTCTCTCTCTCTCTCTCTCTCTCTCTCTCTCTCTCTCTCTCTCTCTCTCTCTCTCTCTCTCTCTCTCTCTCTCTCTCTCTCTCTCTCTCTCTCTCTCTCTCTCTCTCTCTCTCTCTCTCTCTCTCTCTCTCTCTCTCTCTCTCTCTCTCTCTCTCTCTCTCTCTCTCTCTCTCTCTCTCTCTCTCTCTCTCTCTCTCTCTCTCTCTCTCTCTCTCTCTCTCTCTCTCTCTCTCTCTCTCTCTCTCTCTCTCTCTCTCTCTCTCTCTCTCTCTCTCTCTCTCTCTCTCTCTCTCTCTCTCTCTCTCTCTCTCTCTCTCTCTCTCTCTCTCTCTCTCTCTCTCTCTCTCTCTCTCTCTCTCTCTCTCTCTCTCTCTCTCTCTCTCTCTCTCTCTCTCTCTCTCTCTCTCTCTCTCTCTCTCTCTCTCTCTCTCTCTCTCTCTCTCTCTCTCTCTCTCTCTCTCTCTCTCTCTCTCTCTCTCTCTCTCTCTCTCTCTCTCTCTCTCTCTCTCTCTCTCTCTCTCTCTCTCTCTCTCTCTCTCTCTCTCTCTCTCTCTCTCTCTCTCTCTCTCTCTCTCTCTCTCTCTCTCTCTCTCTCTCTCTCTCTCTCTCTCTCTCTCTCTCTCTCTCTCTCTCTCTCTCTCTCTCTCTCTCTCTCTCTCTCTCTCTCTCTCTCTCTCTCTCTCTCTCTCTCTCTCTCTCTCTCTCTCTCTCTCTCTCTCTCTCTCTCTCTCTCTCTCTCTCTCTCTCTCTCTCTCTCTCTCTCTCTCTCTCTCTCTCTCTCTCTCTCTCTCGTCGAGATTTCCTGCAAGAATTTTTGCGGCCCATTCTTACCCAACTGCTTTGCACCTCAACATTTACTCGAAGGCCAATGTCATCGGTGCTATAACGTCTTGTCTTCCGGGTTCGGCGGACATGGACGTTTTGCTGAACTCTCAATTTGGCAGGCTGTTTCAACTTCCTGTCGCCCGATGTCACAACTCTACCAAGCTCATTGGAAGCCTCCTATGCCGTCAGCTTATTACTATTCGCAGGTTTGAACTTTGGTTCACCTTCGGTACGCATCCTCTTTGTTTCTCACTCGATGAATTCCGCGCCGTTAATGGCTTGAACTGCGGAGCATTCGATGTTCAAGATTCCGAAACCGACAAAGCTCCAGGTACTACGATGTGGAACCAGCTATTTGATACAACACTTGGTGATATTATGGTGGGTCACGTACTTGAGATGCTGCGCAATCCGTATCTGGCTCCCTAGAAAGGAGTTCGTTTGGCTCTCATAGCCTTGGTGGACGGGGTTGTCTATTGCAGTAACAAAATCCTCAAACTCAGCCCCAAATATGTTGAAATGCTTGCCAACGTTGATATCTTCTTGGCGTATCCATGGGGTAGAGCATTGTACTTGGCAACCTTACCACGTTTTTTACCTCCCCCCCCAGTCTCGAAATAAAAGACCCACTACAAGTAAATGCGGGTCCATTTATCTCCACAAACAACTACTTGCTATGGTTTCCACTAGCTCTCTGATGTCTTGCATATTTTCATCTATTTAGCCATCTTTTTATTGCATTCTTTGAGTTGTAGGCTATGGTTTAGGCATGTTTAGGATCATTTTCATTCATTTGTCCTTATCAAGTGTTGGAGTGTGCTTTGGTGTGATTTGAGGTGTTTGGGAACCTTATGACCCTAAAAGAAGTGAACATTCAAGATTGGACATAAGAAGAGAAGTGAAATCAAGAGATGGAGAGTTGGACCGGGGAGACCAAACCGGGTACACATACTCGGTCGGATGGGATTTGATCAGGACGTCCGGATGACCGGGTAGATCAGTCCGGGTTCGAGCAGCCGGTCGGGGAGGACGCCAGCAGAACGGACGGCCGGGTAGATCAGTCCGGGAAGGGACACCCGGTCGGGAGGAAGCCGCATCCGGACAGGCCGGGGACAATGGACCGGGTTCGAGCACCCAGACGATGAAGAGCATGAAGAGGACCGGGGAGACGCGTCCGGCTTGGTGAACCCGGACGGGAGAAGCACACGCGCAGGACGTCCGGACGACCGCGGAGACGCGTCCGGCTTGGAGCACCCGGTCGGATTGGACGCGGCCAGAACAAGAGTTGGACCGGGGTGGGACGACCGGGTTGGACCATTCGGTTCACCCCTGACCAAGTTTCGTGCTTTCTTCCTATTGGTTGAGACCCATTTGCCTCAAGGACTTTTTAGTCATTTTGTTTATGTTTCTAGGGCTTTTAATGCCAAGTATAAATACTCTAGTTATCCATATTTTGGGAGATATGTTATTTTCTCTCTAAGAACACAAACCTTTGAGTAAAGTTTTATCGTTGAATCATAATCTCATCTCATCTTTGTGTTCTTGATTGCTTGATTTCATCTATTTTCTTTCTCTACATGTTTAAGCTTGAATCTCTCATGGGTTTAAGAGTAAGCATGTGGATTAGTGAGTAGATCCATTTAAGATCCATGGGTTAGGGTGATTGAGAGTGATTAAGTGTAGATCCAAGGTGTTTAGTGTTAGATCTATCCTTTCCTTGCATGATTTGGTGTTCTTAATGCTATATTTTGAGTTGGCCTCTCAAACATAGAGCCATAGGCATTTCATGCCCGGAAGGTGTTCTATGAAATGCCTGAACCAACTCATCTATGCTTTTAGCTTGCTTTGCCTAAGGGATTAGTTGTTAAAGAAGCTAGGATTGCTATTAGACTCATTCTTAATGTTTGCTTTGATCATTACAGTCAAGGGGATTTAATGTACTTGGGTGATCATTGCAAAAAGGCATTCATCTAGGGATAGAGTTTGTTCAAGCATAGTGTCTAGGCATAAGGAATTAGATTGATTGAAAAGTTGGCATCTTGGATTGAACCTGAATCATTTAAGATCAAGTCCCTATACCCAAGGGTCTCATTCTTCTCATAAAGAAAGAAAGTTTCATATTTTGTTGCATTTTAGATATTGTCTTAGTTTAATAATCATCTCCTTTAATGATTGCGTTTAGATTAAGCATAGGCTTGTATTCTCTTTGCTTTGTGGTCACTTAGAACTGGTTCGACAATCTTATATACTACATCATTTGATTAGGACACTTGAAAAGTCCTTTCATCACTCTCCAGTGTTTGCTTTTCAAGCTCTCCCTCGGCTCTTGGCTAAAATTCCAGAACCAGACAGAACCGCAAATTTCTTGGAGGACCCTACAGGTTGCACAAACACAGTTACTATCCTCACTGTACATGACATTCTTGCCGTCGAAGCAGATGCAGCTGTAAGTTTATTCTCAATTCTGCTGTAAGCTCATTATCCCTGTAAAAAAACACCAGGCTTCTCGATTGTTTTTTAAATTATTCCATTGTTTTTGTTCCAATAGCTATCTGTACACTTCGTCTGTACACTTCGACCTACTGCCTGAAGCTGAACGACACATGTGGCTGGAGGAGGTCGAAGATCAGCAAGTAACTCATTTGGTTGAGATGATGCGTAGTGGACACACTTTTAAAGTCAGAAGATTTCCTTGGTGGAGACAGGTCATTTTCCCCTGCTACAGAGAAAAATAAAAGCGCTGTCCATGTTCGAAAGGACGAGAAAACTGCTAGTGGACCCGTCCACCAGCAGAATTTACGCCCACGTAAACCTGTGCTTGTTAATATCGAGGAATCATCTTCATCTGGAGATAGCGAACCACAGGGTCCTCCTCAAACAGGGAGGTGTACACATGAAAATTTGAAACTGTGGATGCTTGAGCAGCTCGAAAAGCTGTCCACTGAGATTAAGAACCACTTAGGTGAAATTGACTCGAAGTGGTGCAGGCGCTTAGGTTTTCCCCAGGCTACGAATCAGAAGAACCGCAAGAGGAAGACGAACGATGATAATCATGGATCGTCTGAGGTTCCAAAAAGTGGTGGCCTCCAAACCCAACGGCCAATCCGTAGGGCCAAACAAACAAAACCAGCGGTTAGTAATCCTTCTCAGAAAAAACATTCCTATTCACTTCACTCTTGGTTTTCCCACGACGGCTCTGAAGTGGTACACCAAAGGCATTATGTCTTCAGTTCAACATATTCGGATATCTTCTATGTTCTGACCCAACCGCCTGTTTCAGGGAACCGAATTACACACCTCATCGTTCTATGAGAGGGAGACAGCCGACGAAACTGAGTATCACAATGCTCGTGCTCCACGTTTCAATCAAAATCTCCCCGGTGAGGTGAATTAAGAGACTCTTGTTTTGGTATAAGGTTCGTCTGATATTGGTGTACACTTCAAATAGGTGGTATGCGGTTGTCATGCAGAGGATGCGTACACCCAACGCTGGTGAGGATGCTGCGGAACCAGAAAAAACAGGGACTCTGGTCACTACGCTCGTTGTGTATAGGGATGTTTTATGAGTTCGTCCTCACTCATATGTGTCACCACCAAAGGTCAGTGTAACTTTTCTCGGATCTGTCTAAAGCTTCCTCGATAATTTAGTAAGATATTGTCATGTTCTGTTTGCAGAGTACTGGAACCAGGCGTTTTCGAGATGATAAACCTGTACAGGTAGCGTTGGAGGAATCAAACCCTCATCTCTACAACTCGGTTCAACCAGTACCTGGCAGTCATCCTACATCATCAACCAACCTTGACTCTGAACCCAAGGTTGCATACACCGGAATAGAAGACGTTGTGGAACCAGTTTCCCTAGACGTGAGTACTGAAACTACTTCATCCCCAGCTGCGGTCCATAGCATAGTCGAAAACTCGAATTTGGAGGTTCCAGAAGGAGGCCTTGTCGGAGAGCATATTCAAGGAGTCCCTTCTTCTGTTGTGGAGGGTGGTGTATGTGACCCACCTATCGTAGAGGAGAGGAACCCAGTTTCCCCGACGATGGAGGAGGGAAAAAAATGACAGTTGGAGAGAAGACATCTCTAATGATTCCCAGTTGAATCAGAAAGAAACCAAAGCGAAAGGAGATCATCTGGTTTCTGACACGGAGGAGATGAGTCATATTATTGACAAAGGTGTCGAAAAATGGTTGAAATGGTTGTTCGAAAGCGTGTATGAAATGGTCTTGGCAAGGAGGAGATGAGTCATATTATAGACAAAGGTGTTGAAAAATTTCGAGAGCAGTATGCAATGGACTGCTACAAAGAATTCGTTGGCGATTTTAGAGTTGCAAACGAGTTCTGAATGAAGTACATGTTTATTTCTGTTTCCCATCCTTGATTTTAAGGTGTTTTAAGGTTTTCGAAAACATTTTCCGCATCCATGATTTTCATGGTGTTTTTATTATAATGGTGTATGAACTGAATGCTATTTTATTGTTCACTCTTTTAATTAGAGTATTTAAGTCTAGTTTCATGGAGTAGGATTTTAGTTAAAGTCGTTTTAGGTTGTCGGTTGTTATGGTTCCCCGGCAGTTGTGTGCAAGAACTTTACGTTTCTCAAATAACAAACGTACACCTATAAATTTATGCGGCACACCAACCCCTTTTCGGGAATTCTTGGAACACAACCTAGTATTACTTTTCTCCTTTGTAAAGTTAACTACAAGAACTTTTAATTTTAAAAGAAACCTTGTACACCTCCAATATTTGTATACACCTCCAACATTAAGCTGCACACCTACCTATTTTCTAATCGATCGTAGATATTTAAACACAAGACAGTATTAAATGTCTAGTATGTAATTTCAAGAACATAAAGTTTTATTATTCTACCCGTACCTATAAGACTAATCTCTCTCTAACCCATTTTTCAATCTTTTATTGAAATTTCAATACATTTTTGGCAATAATACGTTTTGTCCCCAGACATTGTTAAATTAGAGCCGTACAGTCATCGAGTGGTATGTGTAGATTCGTTAAGTGTAAATTAAATTATATTTATATGTATAATAGTCTTTAGAAGTGATATGTAGGAAGTAGAGGCGTTACGTGTAATAAAATAAGATTTAGCCGTTAGATGTGATTTCAAAAAAAATATAGCCGTTGGAAGACATTCGAAATGAATATTACCGTTAGGATTTAAAAATTCGACCTGGTTTCCCTATTTAAGGAAATTGAACGATGATGTTAGATTATCTCAACAAAGAGCTCCTATTTCTTCAAATTCTCCTTCCTATCTTAGCAGTTTATTAGTTTGACTAACCAACCAATTGTATGTTATATTCTTCAGGATGATGGGTTCCACATTCAACATCGCTGTTTTGATGCTATTGAAGAAGAGTTGAAGGAGAAAATTTCTGAGCAGGCTAAGAGCTGAATAAAGATGGATGATGAGATTAGGAGAATGCGTGAAGAGATCAAACAACTTAAGGTAAGTTATGTGTTTCAGTTGATGTGATCTTACCTATATAATATTTTCTGTTTTTTGTTCGATGTTATGGTCCAGCGAAATAATATAATGTTTGATGTTATAACCTACAGAAAATGTTGTCCATCGCATGTGCATCTAAGTTATAAACGGTCTCCTTTCTTCGTCTCTCATGCAAACTTGAACAGTTTCATAATTACAGTGTTCATAAACGAAACGCCGCCTAATTATGCCTTCCCGGATCCTAATGGTCGCTTATCTTATCTCTCACGCTCGTATAAATAAACCGTGAGAGAATACAACAGTTTCATTCTCTCAAAAAAACCTTTAAAATTTTAGATAAAACCAACATTTTGATAGGCAAAATGAATCAAGGAGATTCTTCAGTGAGAGAATATAATACAAAGTTTCTCGCCGGGGGTATGCTTGACAAACACGACGAAGCTACATTGATAAAGATGTATCGAGAAGGCTTACGATAGGACATACGGTAAGAGATCGGAACAACAGTATTTTCGACCATATATGAAATCATGCAGGCAGCTTTGGATGTTGAAGAAGGTGAGAGCCCGTGTGACACCAATGGCTCTCACACAGAATCAGATGATTCCAGGTCAGATGAATCTGAATCAGATGAATCGGGGTTAGATGAATCGGGAAGGCTCCCGAAGAAAAAGGCTAGAACCAAAAAGAATCATAATGACGACCCAACAGACGAAGACCATTATGCTGATCAAGAAAATGAGACTGATGAGGATAACGAAAGTGAGTGGTCTATTCCGAATCCGGTCGAAGGGAGTGATGATGAGTCCGACAGTAGGTTGATCTCAAACACTATCAGGAATACCTAGAGAAACACCACAAGTCTGATTCTGATTCCAGTGAAGATTCCAAATGATTTGTTTTCATTCTAGCTTAATTTTATGTTCACATTGTTCACATTTGGTTATGACTTTCCGTGGTTACATTGTAATAATAAAACTTTGCAAAATTTTAAAATAATTAAATATGTTTAATTATCCACACGTGTTCAATTGGTCTCTTTAATCGGTTCGTCTATTTAATCCCCAAAAATGAGTAAATCGAATAAAAGGGGATCTAGGTTTCGGAGGATTGAAAATTATTGGAGAAAAAGTCAGAGAGTGAAATTTTCCGGGCGTCGACTCTGAGAGTGTCATCTCCTCATCCTCAATCGATCATGGGGTTCGTTGCGACTGTAACCTTACGGCGATTCCTGTGAGGGACTGAACGCGTAAAACCCCCGGGCGGAGATTCCTTAGTTGCAGGGGTCACCTAGTTGGTAGGGAGTATGTGAAGTGCGATTTCTTTTAGTGATTTGATCTGGAACGACCACATGGATGGCAACACGCTGCTTTACTTGAAGCGAGGGATATAATTAATGAGCAAAAAGAGGAGCTTGCCAAGATGAGGAACAAGGTAAGTAAACAGTCAAACCAAAACTCGAATGTCCACATCCCGAATGAACTTGTTGAAATCTGAATGAAAAAACTGAAGAATGTGAAGATTTGAAAAGAGCCGTGTTGGTACTTACTGAGAGGAGTTCGTGCTTCGTAATATGTTGGTTGCATCATCAGTTGGATTTGTTGTTGTTTTGGGAGGGATCGTAGGTATTAACTTGAAGGTTTAGTCTGTTTGTCAGTTATGTCGTTTTACTTTCCGTGGTTAAGCTTGTTAAATTCAGCTGTGTTTAAAGTTTGTGTTAATTGAGGAATTGTAGACTTACTCGAAGAGCAGAATTCTGATGTTTTCAGTTATGTTCGATGTTATGTGTTTGAAAATGTGTATGATATAAAATTTGAAGCCTTTAGCAAATCAAAATTTAAATATAGCCGTTATATCTGTAAATAATTCACTGAATTGTGTTTTTTATCTTTAAATATAGAAATTGAAGGCTTTAGTTGTTGAATCAAAATATTTCAAAATATAGCCGTTATATTGACAATATGGCCGTTGTGGTGGGATTGCATCTCCAACCTATACAGTATCGAAGACGGCGTTTATATCAGGGGATGCCGTTTTGATTTCGACCCCGTCGTGATCAATCAGCTCTTTATGACTCCATTTGTGGAACAGTCTCACGCATGGGAGGATGATGATCTGACGCACTCAATTGTGTTCTTCACCGGTGGTCGCGGTCCTCGTTGGGAGACATTCTCGTTAACTTATCTCCTCCCCCAGTATCTTTGCCTCTACAAACTGTGTGAGCTTAACTGTCTCCCTGGTTTTCATGTAGATGCAATGATCAAAAAGCGTCTCCGTTTCCTCTTCGCGTTTGTAAGAAACAAACTGATAGACTTTTTCCTCTTCGCGTTTGTAAGAAACAAACCGATAGACTTTGGTCGGTTGGTTTATGACAAAGTCGTGGATATGTCTCGTGACTCTGATGCTGACAAGAAAATTATTCTCCCCAACTTTATCTATCAAACTCTCATTCTCCAGAGGGAGATTTTGGCTCTTCCAGGTGATGAACCCCTTATTGGACATCCGCTGCAGATTAACGGAGTCGAAGCAGACATTTCAATTTGAAGGGGGAGAAGAGGTCGTATCAATTCCGATAGCGGATAACTAGTATTTTCTTTAATATTTTCTGCATCTGAATTATGTTTTCTTAAGTATTTGACAGCAATATATTTTTAAAAACTCCATGTTTAGTATTTGGCATGAAGTACTGTATTTTGTCTCTCTTCAATGGGAGTTTCATTAAATATAAAAACTACTTTTTTTATGAAACTGAGATCTACTTTAGGTGTACACCGAATATCTATTAAGTGTACAGAACGTGTACACCTAATAAGGTTAGGAGTACACCATACAAGTCTACACAATAATAACATTATATAGTAATTATAGACAAAATAAACATTATAATAAGTTTACCACGTACTAACAAAAAGCCGTGGCCTAAAAAGGTAATATTGAACATTCATAAAAGGGGAATATACAATATGCTTTTAGGAAGGGTAGCAAACGACGAACCGTTACTGCCAAGCATCAAAGTACACCAGTTCACAATCCTGCTAATCATCAAAGTTTAAAAAACCGGTGTTCGGCTTAAAATCTCGTAGGAAAATACCAACCTCTTTTATCCAGAAGCAACGGTTACATATGTCTTCAGCCTTGCTCTGCTCAATGCACACCAGTTCCCAATCTTGCTCCAGAATAGGAGAACAAGGGCAACTCTACAACAAAGGGACGACTAGTGATATGAATTCGTCCCTCTTTTTTAGGAACGCAACGTTATGATCCCAATTCTATCTCCCGTGTGAGGATCTAACAACCATTCCTGTCTTAGCAACGGATTCTCTTGTAAAGCGAGAGAGGTACTCTCCATCCTCAAAGAAAATTTTGGCTGTCATTGCATACGTGTATAGCGCTCGCTCGTACCCTGCATCCACTGTTGTCTTTAACAAAGCAAGTCCCTCTTCGTGACGATCGAGCCTGTAGAAATACTCTACACCCTTGATGTAAAGAGTACTTGGGTTTTCCTCGGCGTGGCATCTTCTGAACAACAAATTTCTAGCCTCTACATACCAAGGATATTTAAAAATTCGAATGAAGCATACACCTAACCATTGTCTGCCAAGGCACGCATTAACTTGCAAGTAGCGCGGAGTCTATAAAGATCTCTAATATCTTGCATATTTACATGATTTTAGCCATTCACTCTTGTGCATTTTGAGCATATAGATAAGGTATTAAGCAACTTTAGGTCCATATTGCATTCATATGTCCTTACTAGGTGTTGGAGTATGCCATGGAGTGATTGGAGATGTTTGGGAGCATTTTGATCCAAAGGGGATGAAAGATGAGCACGGATGGAGGTCTTATAGGTATATTCTGTTGATAAGATTTTGTGGAGGCACAGAAAATTGAGTTAGCTGTCCAGTGGAAGTGGTTTCAAGTCATTTGGAGCCATATTGAAGAAGTTATGATTGATTCACTGGAGGCATATCAACTCACCCGGGTTGGTATACCCGGGTTCACCTACCCGCTCGGCTGGTCGGCTTTGGTCGACGACAGAAGACACCCGGGTTGGACCACCCGGGGTAGAGACCCCGCACGGGACGAGGCCGGTACGCGGGATGCGACACGCGGGTTGCCTTACCCGCACGGGACAAGGCCAGTACGCGGGACGCGATACACGGGTTGCCTTACCCGCACGGGACGGGACACGGATCAGGACGGGACACGCGGGTCGGCCGTACGCGGGTTGGACGAATTGCTCCTTACCCGAGTATCTTATGGCAACAGATACATCTTGGTGGCTGTGGACTATGTATCAAAGTGGGTGGAAGCAATAGCAAGTCCTACCAATGATTCAAGAGTGGTGGTCAAAATGTTCAAGAGAACTATTTTCCCAAGGTCTGGAGTTCCAAGAGTGGTCATAAGTGATGGAGGTTCACATTTCATCAACAAGGTATTTGAGGGTCTTCTCAAGAAGAATGGAATGAAACACAAGGTTGCAACACCCTATCACCCTCAAACAAGTGGCCAAGTGGAGGTCTCCAACAAGCAAATCAAGGGGATCTTGGAGAAGGTTGTAGGAACCAAGAGGAAGGATTGGTCAGCCAAGCTTGATGATGCTCTTTGGGCATATAGAACAGCCTTCAAGACTTCTCTAGGCACTACTCCCTTCAACCTTGTCTATGGAAAGTCTTGCCATCTGCCAGTTGAGCTTGAATACAAGGCATTGTGGGCTGTGAAGCTTCTAAACTTTATCATCAAGGGTGCAAAGGAGAAGAGACTTCTTCAACTCAATGAACTGGATGAGATAAGGATGGATGCCTTTGAGAACTCAACGATCTACAAGGAAAAGACTAAGGCTTTCCATGACAGGCACATCCTCAAGAGAGAGTTCAAGGCAGGAGATCAAGTGCTTTTTTACAACTCTAGACTGAAGTTGTTTCCAGGAAAGCTAAAGTCAAGGAGGTCTGGTCCATTTGTGATCAAAGAAGTGAGACCTTATGGAGCCATTGTGCTTTGGAACAAGGATGGTGGAGACTTCACAGTGAATGGCCAGAGACTCAAAGAATACATGGCCACAATACCAAAAGAGGATGGGACATCAACCCCACTCTCTGATGCTCCCCTTGCCTAACTTCAAAGGAGGCAAAGTCAAGTTAGTGACTTTAAACAAGCTCACTTGGGAGGAAGTCCCATGGTTATCCTTGTAAATATTGCATTAGGATTTGTTTTTCAAAGCTTTTGGATGATGGGAGATCAGTGGGATGCAGATGGTGTGCATGAGTGGGAAGTATAAAAAAGAAAAGGGGGGGGGTCGGTTTGAAGGGCCGGACTGCCTTAGATCCGGAACGCGCGGTCTGATACGCGCGAG
Source organism: Brassica carinata (assembly GCA_016771965.1). Classification (NCBI taxonomy): domain Eukaryota; kingdom Viridiplantae; phylum Streptophyta; class Magnoliopsida; order Brassicales; family Brassicaceae; genus Brassica; species Brassica carinata. The sequence goes on from CM028694.1 coordinate 10,941,054, forward strand.
CCGTGTTACCCGCTCGGACGGCCGGACCAATCAGGACGTGAGATCTGTCAGATCTTGTAGTCGGAGGTACCGCTGGTAGGTGCGGACAGACGGACGGACGTAGCAGTCGGATGCGCGGACAGCTTTTCACTAGACGAGCACCCCGCGCGGGAACGGACAGTCAGTTCGATGATCCGGAACGCGCGGCACCGAATGCGCGGGATGGAGGTACCGCGCGGGTAGGTGTGGACGGACGGACGGACAAGGTATGCGCGGATGCATACGGGCGGGACATTTTCACCGCGCGGGACGCCAGGCGTACGGATACAAGACAGACGCGCGGGCAAGACCACGTGGGTCACTCTCTCCACTCACTCGACCCGCGCACGACCCGCGTCCCAACCCGCGGTACGACCCGCATCCCAACCCGCGGTATGACCCGGCCGACCCAAGGTATGTCTTTTTCTTCTTTATTTCTCGACCCAGACCCATCCGCCCATGACCCGATCCGACCAAACCCCCCCTAAAACCTAACGAATCGTGCCACTCTCTCCTCACTTCCATCACTTTTCCAAATCAAAATCCTCTCTAGCCCCCAAGAACAAAAAGCATCACAACTTCTTCAATTCCAAACCAAATCACCCATTTCTTTTCCCACATCCAAGCCTCCTTCCTCTTAGTATAAATCCTTGAATCTTCTCTTTTTTATCCTTCATCCAAAGCAAGGTATGGCTTCGTTAAGTTCAAATTCGTAATGCTCATGAACCCTAAATTTTTGAACTTGAATTTTGGCCATTTTCTTGCTTGATTCTTGTGAAATAGACTAGGGAAGGCTCATATATCATGCTGGGTAGTTGATCTCATGGTGGATTTGAGTTTAATTTGAACTTTGAGAAATTAGGGTTCATGAGATTTGGGGCTTTTTCAATTTTAGCTTAATTAGGGTTGATTGTGGGCTAGATGGGTGAGATAAGTGGTGTTGAAGGTTGATTTGGTTCCAATTTCAAGCTGAGCTCTGGTTAATTTTGATTTTGGCTAGTTTGAAGTTCTTGTGCTTATTAAAAAAAAAAAAAATTTATATGAGCATGAGAGCTTCCTTCTTAGCTATTACTTGTCTTGCTTGCCTTCATGATTGCATTATTCTAGCTCCTATTGAGATTGATGATCTTACTAGAGCTAGATTGTGTTTGTTCATGTTTGTCTCTTTCTTATGCTCACTCTATTTCCAAGGATTGAATTTCCAGGTACAATGGGGAGAAAGAACGAAGCTCAAATGGAGGAAGAGAAAGAGCAGGCTGCAAGGAGGGTGACTGCTCAGATTGGGAAAGAACTTGGCTCCATGCCTGAATCAGAAGAGGAGCGTAGGCAGCAAACTTTGGCCATGCTAAGAAAGAAAGCACAGGCCAAGAGAGATGGCAAAAGAGTTATTGTTGATGAGAGTGTGGCTGACATTGCTCACAAGCAAGCCCCTCCCAAGAGAGCAAGAGCGCCTAGGAGCACCAAGTTGAGAGCTTTAGATCTGGAGAAAGGCACCAAGGGAGGTGCAAATGAACCAGCTCCCACCATAAGAGCCAAGGCGCCAAGAAAGACTACAGAACCTCCTCCCATGGAGCAAGAGGGTGCAAATGCTGAAGAGGAACATTCTGAAGACGACAGTGTGGCTGAGTATGACCCAAACTCAACAAAGTCCTTCAATGATAAAAGGGACAGGCAGAAGACACCCACTGAAGAGGAGCTGTTAGAGCAAATGAGAAAAGGTGTCTCTTGGCCACCAACCAGATTTGCTGATAAAAGGACCCTCAAGGAGTTGTCAATTGAAGATGATATCCAGGAGATGCTAGGCTACATGAGTATGAGCAGTTTTTATACTATGGCCTATCCAACTTACAAAGAAGTCTCTTGCCAATTCTTGTCATCTCTTGAAGCCACCTTTCACAACCTCCAAGAATGTGGAGCAAGGATGGGGGATGATACATTTCAAGATTGATGGGAGAGCCTACCCAATGTCATTCAAGGAGAGTGAGGAAGTGCTTGGGTTTCAGGACCAGAAAGATCCTTCTTTTCCCTAGCTTGCCAGGGTCAAAAGAGAGATGAATGTGGGAACCGAAATTCGCACCGTCAAATTAAGTTGATTTGGAGGAAAGCCAAGTGAACCAAGCCTTCCCTGAAGGTCCCAGATATCTGCTGGGCCGCACACGACACAATCAGTTCGACAAAGAAAATACGAAAACAAAATAAAAATCGTAAGAAAAAAGAATTGAGCAAAAGATTTTATTTCCGAATCCGCGTTTGAGCGTGAACAACAGGTAAGAGCCTTGGCTACGAGAGCTGTCGGCAAGTTCGCTAGTCTGATCGCCTAAGTCTATCCTAGTTGAGTCGCAGCTCGCTAGTGAAAACAGAAAAGAATGCTAAGTTGCTCTAAGTGCTCTGGACGTTTTTTGATCTGGTTTGCTTCTTGCTCAAAGCTCTCCTTATATACTCCTCCTATGACGGTCTATCTTCGCGGGCTGAGTCGGGCTTTTCCATTTTCGTCCATCTTTGTGTTTATCGGAAACTTGACATTTATCTTGAAATCTTGACATTTATCTCTTATGTAAACTTGACATTTATCTCTTATGTAAACTTGACATTTATCTCTTATGTGAGGATAAAGATAAACCGTCATAGTTATCCTTCCTTTTCGGAAAATGCGTCGTGGGCGTTTGGCGGCGTTAGGCCGTTAGGCGTTTTACGGTTTTGAAAGGACAGTCTTTGAAGGTCTCGGTGTTTCGAAGGAACCTCAATTCCTTGTTTAGTCGAGGAAGTGGCGTTACAGAGTAACGTGATCATACCAAACTTGCGTAGATTGATCGAACAAGCTAAGATGGGATCGAACCGGCACGATAGGAGCGAGACGGGGCGAGGGCGTGGACCGGCGCCAGGCCAGCCAGCGTCCAGCGTGCCGCCCGGCGCCAGGCCAGCCAGCGTCCAGCGTGCCGCCCGGCGCCAGGCGAGTGCCGCCCGGCGCCAGGCCAGCCAGCGTCCAGCGTGCCGCCCGGCGCCAGGCGAGTGCCGCCCGGCGCCAGGCCAGCCAGCGTCCAGCGTGCCGCCCGGCGCCAGGCCAGCCAGCGTCCAGCGTGCCGCCCGGCGCCAGGCCAGCCAGCGTCCAGCGTGCCGCCCGGCGCCAGGCCAGCCAGCGTCCAGCGTGCCGCCCGGCGCCAGGCGAGTGCCGCCCGGCGCCAGGCGAGTGCCGCCCGGCGCCAGGCGAGTGCCGCCCGGCGCCAGGCGAGTGCCGCCCGGCGCCAGGCCAGCCAGCGTCCAGCGTGCCGCCCGGCGCCAGGCGAGTGCCGCCCGGCGCCAGGCCAGCCAGCGTCCAGCGTGCCGCCCGGCGCCAGGCCAGCCAGCGTCCAGCGTGCCGCCCGGCGCCAGGCCAGCCAGCGTCCAGCGTGCCGCCCGGCGCCAGGCGAGTGCCGCCCGGCGCCAGGCCAGCCAGCGTCCAGCGTGCCGCCCGGCGCCAGGCCAGCCAGCGTCCAGCGTGCCGCCCGGCGCCAGGCCAGCCAGCGTCCAGCGTGCCGCCCGGCGCCAGGCGAGTGCCGCCCGGCGCCAGGCGAGTGCCGCCCGGCGCCAGGCCAGCCAGCGTCCAGCGTGCCGCCCGGCGCCAGGCGAGTGCCGCCCGGCGCCAGGCGAGTGCCGCCCGGCGCCAGGCGAGTGCCGCCCGGCGCCAGGCCAGCCAGCGTCCAGCGTGCCGCCCGGCGCCAGGCGAGTGCCGCCCGGCGCCAGGCCAGCCAGCGTCCAGCGTGCCGCCCGGCGCCAGGCCAGCCAGCGTCCAGCGTGCCGCCCGGCGCCAGGCCAGCCAGCGTCCAGCGTGCCGCCCGGCGCCAGGCGAGTGCCGCCCGGCGCCAGGCCAGCCAGCGTCCAGCGTGCCGCCCGGCGCCAGGCCAGCCAGCGTCCAGCGTGCCGCCCGGCGCCAGGCCAGCCAGCGTCCAGCGTGCCGCCCGGCGCCAGGCCAGCCAGCGTCCAGCGTGCCGCCCGGCGCCAGGCCAGCCAGCGTCCAGCGTGCCGCCCGGCGCCAGGCCAGCCAGCGTCCAGCGTGCCGCCCGGCGCCAGGCCAGCCAGCGTCCAGCGTGCCGCCCGGCGCCAGGCCAGCCAGCGTCCAGCGTGCCGCCCGGCGCCAGGCCAGCCAGCGTCCAGCGTGCCGCCCGGCGCCAGGCCAGCCAGCGTCCAGCGTGCCGCCCGGCGCCAGGCCAGCCAGCGTCCAGCGTGCCGCCCGGCGCCAGGCCAGCCAGCGTCCAGCGTGCCGCCCGGCGCCAGGCCAGCCAGCGTCCAGCGTGCCGCCCGGCGCCAGGCGAGTGCCGCCCGGCGCCAGGCGAGTGCCGCCCGGCGCCAGGCCAGCCAGCGTCCAGCGTGCCGCCCGGCGCCAGGCCAGCCAGCGTCCAGCGTGCCGCCCGGCGCCAGGCCAGCCAGCGTCCAGCGTGCCGCCCGGCGCCAGGCCAGCCAGCGTCCAGCGTGCCGCCCGGCGCCAGGCCAGCCAGCGTCCAGCGTGCCGCCCGGCGCCAGGCCAGCCAGCGTCCAGCGTGCCGCCCGGCGCCAGGCGAGTGCCGCCCGGCGCCAGGCGAGTAAAAGATGAATCTTTTAAACAATCGGGAAGGTTTTACGGAAGACTCATTGTAGATCTCGGACAATCAGACATGGATTTCAAGGGACCAAGATGCTGTCATTGCCGAGATCGTGAGGCGATCGCATGGATGGGGGCCAGGACCCTGCGCCGTTGGCGCCAGATGGGAGTGGGCGAGCCTTCCGTGAGTTTTATCGGCGGCGACCCGTTCCTTGGATTTGATCGTCGCTTGGCTTTTCTTCGAGGACTTTCGGTGGCGATTTCGTCATTGACCGATTTTGACCCCAACAGTTAGCCCCAGCTAGCTAGGAACCGTAGAGCCTGTCGGATCCTAGCTTGCGGTATAGCCGATGTGGGAAGGTGTTGAGATGTAATCGTCTGCCGAAAATCGGGGTAAATAGTGATTTTACCTCCTTTATATGGAGTAAGAAATCTCATTCTTACTTCATCACAAGGTTTTTACTCTCTCTCTCAAGAATCCTTTCTCTCTCTTTAAGAACAATGTCTTCAAGATCCTCAAAGAAACTCTTCTTCCCATTCATCCTCGGATGACTCTCCTGCCATGTAGCGGTAAAGCGGGGAGTCGGTCGAGGAGGAAAAAGGAATCGTATTACCGAGCCCTTGTAGGTTAAGCCCGACACTGCCAGAGATCCCTGTTCGAAGAGGCCCACGAGGCAGCCGGTGCTCCTTTTGCGCCGAGCTTCGGTTTCTCGTAAATACTCCTCCTATGACGGTCTATCTTCGCGGGCTGAGTCGGGCTTTTCCATTTTCGTCCATCTTTGTGTTTATCGGAAACTTGACATTTATCTCTTATGTAAACTTGACATTTATCTCTTATGTAAACTTGACATTTATCTCTTATGTAAACTTGACATTTATCTCTTATGTGAGGATAAAGATAAACCGTCATAGTTATCCTTCCTTTTCGGAAAATGCGTCGTGGGCGTTTGGCAGCGTTAGGCCGTTAGGCGTTTTACGGTTTTGAAAGGACAGTCTTTGAAGGTCTCGGTGTTTCGAAGGAACCTCAATTCCTTGTTTAGTCGAGGAAGTGGCGTTACAAATAACCGTGATCATACCAAACTTGCGTAGATTGATCGAACAAGCTAAGATGGGATCGAACCGGACGCGATAGGAGCGAGACGGGGCGAGGGCGTGGACGGCGCCAGGCCAACCAGCGTCCAGCGTGCGCCCGGCGCCAGGCGAGTGCCGCCCGGCGCCAGGCCAGCCAGCGTCCAGCGTGCCGCCCGGCGCCAGGCCAGCCAGCGTCCAGCGTGCCGCCCGGCGCCAGGCCAGCCAGCGTCCAGCGTGCCGCCCGGCGCCAGGCCAGCCAGCGTCCAGCGTGCGCCCGGCGCCAGGCGAGTGCCGCCCGGCGCCAGGCCAACCAGCGTCCAGCGTGCGCCCGGCGCCAGGCGAGTGCCGCCCGGCGCCAGGCCAGCCAGCGTCCAGCGTGCGCCCGGCGCCAGGCCAGCCAGCGTCCAGCGTGCGCCCGGCGCCAGGCCAACCAGCGTCCAGCGTGCCGCCCGGCGCCAGGCCAGCCAGCGTCCAGCGTGCCGCCCGGCGCCAGGCCAGCCAGCGTCCAGCGTGCGCCCGGCGCCAGGCCAGCCAGCGTCCAGCGTGCCGCCCGGCGCCAGGCCAGCCAGCGTCCAGCGTGCGCCCGGCGCCAGGCCAGCCAGCGTCCAGCGTGCGCCCGGCGCCAGGCCAGCCAGCGTCCAGCGTGCCGCCCGGCGCCAGGCCAACCAGCGTCCAGCGTGCGCCCGGCGCCAGGCCAGCCAGCGTCCAGCGTGCCGCCCGGCGCCAGGCCAACCAGCGTCCAGCGTGCCGCCCGGCGCCAGGCGAGTGCCGCCCGGCGCCAGGCCAGCCAGCGTCCAGCGTGCCGCCCGGCGCCAGGCGAGTGCCGCCCGGCGCCAGGCCAGCCAGCGTCCAGCGTGCGCCCGGCGCCAGGCCAGCCAGCGTCCAGCGTGCGCCCGGCGCCAGGCCAGCCAGCGTCCAGCGTGCCGCCCGGCGCCAGGCGAGTGCCGCCCGGCGCCAGGCCAGCCAGCGTCCAGCGTGCCGCCCGGCGCCAGGCCAGCCAGCGTCCAGCGTGCGCCCGGCGCCAGGCCAGCCAGCGTCCAGCGTGCCGCCCGGCGCCAGGCCAGCCAGCGTCCAGCGTGCGCCCGGCGCCAGGCCAACCAGCGTCCAGCGTGCCGCCCGGCGCCAGGCGAGTGCCGCCCGGCGCCAGGCCAACCAGCGTCCAGCGTGCCGCCCGGCGCCAGGCCAGCCAGCGTCCAGCGTGCGCCCGGCGCCAGGCCAGCCAGCGTCCAGCGTGCTGCTGGTGCCAGGCCGTCTTGCCGTCTGTGGGTTTGTTCGATCTTTCCCTCGTCAGTTGTTTGCGGGAAATCTTTCGAGTTTTGGGAGGGTCTCTAGTCGTAGATCTCGAGATAATTGTTTCCAACGAGATTCTGCGAGTATCGGGATTTTGAGATGGACTTAGATCTTCAGATTTTCCGTCGTCGAGGATGAGAGCAATGTGGCTCCGAGTTTTAGATATGTTAAAAGATGAATCTTTTAAACAATCGGGAAGGTTTTACGGAAGACTCATTGTAGATCTCGGACAATCCAGACATGGATTTCAAGGGACCAAGATGCTGTCATTGCCCGAGATCGTGAGACGATCGCATGGATGGGCGCCAGGACCCTCGCCGTTGGCGCCAGATGGGAGTGGACGAGCCTTCCGTGAGTTTTATCGAGCGACGACCCGTTTCTTGGATTTGATCGTCGCTTGGCTTTTCTTTCGAGGACTTTCGGGTGACGATTTCGTCATTGACCGATTTTGACCCCAACAGTTAGCCCCCCAGCTAGCTAGGAACCGTAGAGCCTGTCGGATCCTAGCTTGCGGTATAGCCGTGTGGGAAGGTGTTGAGATGTAATCGTCTGCCGAAAATCGGGGTAAATAGTGATTTTACCTCCTGTATATGGAGTAAGAAATCTCATTCTTACTTCATCACAAGGTTTTACTCTCTCTCTCAAGAATCCTTTCTCTCTTTAAGAACAATGTCTTCAAGATCCTCAAAGAAACTCTTCTTCCCATTCATCCTCGGATGACTCTCCTGCCCATGTAGCGGTAAAGCGGGAGGAGTCGGTCGAGGAGGAAAGAATCGCGTATTACCGAGCCCTTGTAGGTTCGCCCGACACTGCCAGAGATCCCTGTTCGAAGAGGCCCACGAGGCAGCCGGTGCTCCTTTTGCGCCGAGCTTCGGTTTCTCGTAAATATCTCAAGGTTCTTGAGATTTTTACCAGGTTCTGAAGAGTCAAATTTGATTCCGTTGGTAGCGAGTGCAAGGAATCCTCCGCAAGATTTCTTTACATGTTCTGAAGCTTTCTTCACGTACTGCCGTATGTGGTTCCCAATTCCTGGTGCCATTGTTAGATGCGCTTCACGCTTGAACTTTCGATCAACCAACTCAGCGTTCCTGCCTTGGAGAGTTGGCTTGGCGTACTAATCGCTAGCTCTGAACTTCGGGATTGATCTTGGTCGATGATTTGAAGGTCTTTGGGGTACTTTCGGCCGGCGGGGTGGCGGTTACTATTCCATGCTGCCTAAGAAGGATATGGCGTGATTCAGGGGACTACCGAATCCCAAATCGTGGCAGGGCGTTTCTTCTTTGTTCAAATAGATGGCGAGTCTGTCGAGGAGAGCTGCCTCCATCTATTCCAGCGAGCATGGAACTTTAACGAGGTATCACGGCGAAAACTCTGTTGTCTATCTCACTTTGTCGGAAGTCGCGAGTCTTAACAAAATTTCCGTTTTGTAGGGAACAACCCTACCGCGCATTTGCCTGGTAACGTTTTCGTCAAGAGAGATCTTCTTCGTCAAAGGCCGGTTTTCTGGAAATCCTTCACCCTCGAGCGGATCCGAGATGCGGTTAAGCTTTATCGGTCGGGGTCCTGTTCCGTCGTCGGCATCGAACCTGTTACCGTGGCTCCTACCGGAGGCACAGACAGAGTCTCGTAAGGGAAGGAAATCGGCGATGGGGAAGGCTCGGAAAACCCTTCACCGTTGGGAGAAAAACCTAGTTTTGTTCCAGCGGAAAAACGAGCCAGCGGTTTTCCACCTAACAGCTTCTTTGATGGCCTTCCTCGGAGTTTACTACTGATGAGTCGCTGGAGGATGAGGAGAAACAACGGGTTTTGCGAGGGCTCCCAACGTCCTTGAACTTCTTTAATCTTTCGTTGAATCCGTATATAAGCATGCTTGCTGATCTTGAGTTTTATGCAGGGACTAAGAGTGTTTAGCGGTAGCTTGACTCGAGTTTCCGCAAATCCAGGATTGCTAACTTCAAGACCACAGAAGTGGGCGAGAGCTTTTCGGTTCCGTCAAGAGGTGAAGGCACAGAGCGAAGCAAGTTGAGCTTCATTTCGGGCTCTCGTCTGGCGGAAAGGAGAGGAAGAAGGATGGTCGCGGAGGTGGCAAGGCAGGCGGAATCGTTTGCTGCTGAGTTTCAATGCTTTAAAAGCTCAGGAGTTTGTTGGTGATTTCAGCGAGTGCGAGGTTGATCGTAAATCTTTACAAGTCTCAGAACCCAGATTTCTCTTCGATTCGAGATCGCTGAAATGAAGGATTTCATGGCGAGTGTGCTCATGCTGAGTCCTTGGTTCCTCCGGTAGAAGAAAGAGTCCGGAGACTATGGGAACCTATCGAGGTTTCGAGGATCTGATGGAGGTCGAGCGATGAAACGCCGAGAATGGTGGGAATGCTCGGTGAATGAGGAAGTGGACCAGCCTGCTAGTTCATTTGGGATTTCTGCATCCGGTTTCTCAGCGTTGACTTCCTTCGTGAATTGAATTTTCTGGCGTGTGTGGCGTTTTAGTAATTTTATCCTGCGACCGTTGGAGGTTGCATTCTTATGTTTTGGGACTGGCGTTGGTGGCTTTAAATCCTGCCGTCTTTTGCGGCTTTTATGAATATGAAAATTTGCGAGATTTAGTCTTTTGTTTTGATTTATACTTTCGTCAAGTTTAGAGGAAGGATCGAGTAGTCACCATTATCCTAACTCTTTTATCGCTTGGTCCGTATGCTACTTTTAGCGGCGTTTTAGGTGTAGCGATAAGAGACATGTTTTGGGATCATTATCACGATACTATGTCTGTGATATGTCAAGATCCAGCAAGACTGGGTTTAGGGCAAGACCTAGGTTTACTCTCAGCTTTGAGGCTGTCGCGATGACTGATCGGCTTCGTTTTGCCTGTTAGTGATTTCTTCCTGATTCTTTTCGTTTAAAGTCCGCGACTAGTCGCCGCTTATATGACTTGTGTTAAAAGAATCGAGCTATCTTCGAATATATCGAGGCAGCTAAACCAAAATTTTGGGTTTCTTGTATAGCGCTATGATATCTTTGTCGGATGTAAGAGGACCTTTGTAGGTCTGACTACGATTTTGTATTGAGTGAAGCGTTTCTTATGGCGTCCGTCGGGGCCAATCGGCGAGCGTGAGTTATTTTAAGTCGCTGGTGGACTGTCTTTTGCGGATATCTGAGTTTTGTTATCTTTTTAAGAAGTTGCGGCGTCTGGCGTTTCTTTTGAAGATATGATTTTCGTTTTCGAGCGTTGATCGTTTAAGTAAGCATGAAAGATAGAAAGGATTTTATTAAAAATTTCGAGAAGTTAGAGTACATATCTCGGATTTTGGCGTTTTGTGGGAGTATAGGGTATCGCGCAGTCCCCTTTTGGTGAGGGATAGCTGAACTTCGTCGGGTTTCGACGAGCTGCCTCGATACCTCTTCGAGGATCAAGCCATCTCGTAGTTCTGATAGTTACGCGGGCGTTTTACTCCCGTCGTCGCCGTTCGATCGTGCTGGTCGGATCAGTGGTGTGTCGCGGGGTCGAGCTGTCGGTCTTCGGCGGTGGATTCAGAGGCTTTGTCGCCTTCTTGAATCGTTGCCTGTTGGATGATTCTGGATCATCTTTCCTCGAGTCTTCGGGAATGTTGTGTGATTCCTTTGCTTTCGTTTTGGGTTGACCGCAGGCGTTCGATCTTTTCGCAGTTTGAACTTCGGCTAGGTAACGAGTCTCGACTGTTTCTGGCTACCCAAGATGGCTGCGGTTCGGTCGGTCGGGAACTTGATACCGAGGTGATATGTGGACAGTACTGCCTTCATGGAGTTGATCAAGGGGTTCCCATGATGGCGTTGTAGATGGCGGGTTGTCGACTACTGCAAACTTCGGCGATCTTAGTAACTTCCTTTGCCATGACTGGGAGTTTTATTTTTCCGAGGGTCATGGTAGTGGCGCTGAAAACCCGTCAAAGGCTTTGGCTCGGGGCGACTTCCCCAAGTGGGATCTTCATCCTGTAGAGGTGTCGCGGAAGATGGCGTTGACCGTGCTTCCAGTATCGGCGAGAATGCGGCCGACTTGAGATCTGGATGACCAGGTCGATTACCAAAGGGTCGGTGAGGTTTGTCGATTCCGGCGGTCTCGTGTTCCTCAGCGATTGTGTGGTTAGGAACATCGCTGTCCGGGAACCAGTTGGAACTGGTCTCGGCTTTTCGCCCGTAGGCTTTTATCGATGAGACAGAGTCCTGGTAGAACTGTGATCCTCCGATGATCATGTTTACCCTCTGGCGACTGCTGTTGTTCCCTTGGTCGTCCTGTCTTCTTCAGCGCTTTTCCCTGATTGGTTTTCGATTAGCGGTCTTGGAGACAGTTTTGTTAGACTTTAGGCGGTCGAGTCAGGAGCAAGTCCTTTATACTCTTGACCTTTGATAGCTTCGCGGTGAGGAGTTTTGCGGCGAGCGGCGCGAACCTTGCAGTTCGCGGTGGAGTGACCTCTGGTCTCGTGGAACTTCGCAATAGGAGTTATCCTTGTACTGGTTCCTGGTCCAGGTGTTTCGGAGGTTTTGCCTTGCTCGAGTTGATGGCGTAGTTATGCTGCGCCTTGGGCGTCTTCGCCGTGATGGGCGTATTTGTCGTTCACGAGAGGTTTCTTCTTGGGCGCGGTTTTCTGCGGTCCGTGCTTCTCGATAGAAGCTTCATCTCTTCTTCCATGATGATGAAGTCTGTTGCCTTGTGGAGAGTATCCTGGATTGTCAGCGGCTTTTCCAGTAGTATCCACTTCGAACTTCGACTTGTACCAGAGAGTTTTCTCGAGTCGATTGCGACATTATCGCTGATGCCTGTTACTCTGGCCATCACCAGTTTGAACCTTCGCATGAAGTCGCGGAGCGACTCGTCTTCCTTCTGAGCTAGACTCCATAGATCCACGTCGGACGTTTCTCTGTCCATGAACATGGAGTACTGTTTGAGAAACGCCGAGGCTAGTTGGCGGAAACTTCCGATGGAGTTCCTTTTGAGTCGGGAGAACCACTCAAGCGCAGCACCTTTGAGGTGCTCGACGAAGAGAAGACAATGACCTGCGTCCCGTTCGCGCTCCGGGAGTTTGCACCTACCCATTGCGATCTGGAAGGACTGCAGGTGCGACTTAGGATCCGTCGTACCATCGTGGGCCGGGATTTTGATCTTCCCTGGGTCTGAGATCGTGTTTCCGTGATTCAGTGGTGAGCGGTGTTTTCCGTGCTTCCTCGAGAAGTCTATCGATCTCGGTGAACTGGTCGCCTGATGGATCTGCGATTTTACGCTTTCACTTCAGCCACGGTCTTTTTGAGAGATTCACGGAGATCATGGATCTCGCTATTGCCGCCGGCGTTCCTCCGAACCTGTCGACGCTGGTCGCGATAGATCCGAGTTTGATCTTCCGCGAGTTCTTCCTGCTCCATCCAGTAGAGTTCTTCTTCCTCTTCTGTCATGGGCCTATCGAAGGATACCGCTGCCGGCGGACTGGCCGGGTTCTCTGGGGTGGATGTCAGCGTCTTCATCGGAAGGTCCGATCGGTCGCTGATATCTAGATCGATCTTCGGCGTCGCTTCCTTGTTTCCGCGGCGAGTGGAAGGTTCTGCGAGGTCGTTTGCTGTCCTTCGAGCCGTTTCCTCGAGTGGGCTCTTCGGGCATCTTTTTCGTGCCGGAGATCGAGTCGAGTCTCCTGCCGCGGTGTGCCTTGGTGGATCAGCGGCAACTTGCTCCTCGCAGTTAAGGTGTCGACCTGTTTTGCGGCGAGGTTATCAGCTTGTCTGTTGTTCGCCAGCGCTGGCGGTAAACAGTTCCTTCATCTGCTTGGCGCCTCAGTGTTTGCATCAGCAGTGACTGTGGGCGCGTCTCCAGCTGGAGTCTTCTCAGCGTTGGCATCGGCGGGTGTTCCGTCTGGCTGGCTGATCCTTGGTGGCGTCGGCTGACATGGTCGGCGTGTGCAGTTCGCGAGATAGATAGATCCGTAACCCCCTCCTTCTAGCCAAACTGTGGGAACTGAAATTCGCACCGTCAAATTAAGTTGATTTGGAGGAAAGCCAAGTGAACCAAGCCTTCCCTGAAGGTCCGGATATCTGCTGGGCGCTGCGACACAATCAGTTCGACAAAGAAAATCACAGCGAAATAAAAATCGTAAGAAAAAGAATTGAGCAAAAGATTTTATTTCGAATCAGCGTTTGGCGTGAACAACAGGTAAGAGCCTTGGCTACGAGAGCTGTCGGCAAGTTCGCTAGTCTGATCGCCTAAGTCTATCCTAGTTGAGTCGCAGCTCGCTAGTGAAAAAGAAAAGAATGCTAAGTTGCTCTAAGTGCTCGGGCGTTTTTGATCTGGTTTGCTTCTTGCTCAGAGCTCTCCTTATATACTCCTCCTATGACGGTCTATCTTCTCGCGGGCTGAGTCGGGCTTTTCCATTTTCGCCCATCTTTGTGTTTATCGAAACTTGACATTTATCTTCGAAATCTTGACATTTATCTTCGGAAACTTGATATTTATCTCTTATGGAAACTTGACATTTATCTCTTATGTGAGGACAAAGATAAACCGTCATAGTTATCCTTCCTTTTCGGAAAATCGTACGTGGGCCGTTTTGGCCGCGTTGGGCCGTTTAGGCGTTTTTACGGTTTTTCGGAAGGACAGTCTTTGAAGGTCTCGGTGTTTCGAAGGAACCTCAATTCCTTGTTTAGTCGAGGAAGTGGCGTTCTAGAGTAACCGTGATCATACCAAACTTGCGTGGATTGATCGAACAAGCTAAGATGGGATCGAACCGGCACGATAGAACGAGACGGGGCGAGGGCGTGGACCGGCGCCAGGCCAACCAGCGTCAGCGTGCCGCGGCGCCAGGCGAATGCCGCCGGCGCCAGGCCAGCCAGCGTCCAGCGTGCGCCGGCGCCAGGCCAGCCAGCGTCAGCGTGCCGCCCGGCGCCAGGCCAACCAGCGTCCAGCGTGCCGCCGGCGCCAGGCAGTGCCGCCCGGCGCCAGGCAGTGCCGCCCGGCGCCAGGCCAGCCAGCGTCAGCGTGCCGCGGCGCCAGGCGAATGCCGCCGGCGCCAGGCCAACCAGCGTCCAGCGTGCCGCGGCGCCAGGCGAGTGCGCCGGCGCCAGGCCAGCCAGCGTCCAGCGTGCCGCGGCGCCAGGCGAGTGCGCCGGCGCCAGGCAGTGCCGCCCGGCGCCAGGCAGTGCCGCCCGGCGCCAGGCGAGTGCCGCCCGGCGCCAGGCCAGCCAGCGTCCAGCGTGCCACCGGTGCCAGGCGAGTGCCGCCGGCGCCAGGCGAGTGCCGCGGCGCCAGGCCAGCCAGCGTCCAGCGTGCCGCCGGCGCCAGGCCAGCCAGCGTCCAGCGTGCCGCGGCGCCAGGCGAGTGCCGCGGCGCCAGGCCAGCCAGCGTCCAGCGTGCCGCCCGGCGCCAGGCGAGTGCGCCGGCGCCAGCCAGCGTCAGCGTGCTGCTGGTGCCAGGCCGTCTTGCCGTCTGTGGGTTTGTTCGATCTTTCCTCGCCAGTTGTTTGCGGGAAATCTTTCGAGTTTTGGGAGGGTCTCTAGTCGTAGATCTCGAGATAATTGTTTCCAACGAGATTCTGCGAGTATCGGGATTTTGAGATGGACTTAGATCTTCAGATTTTCCGTCGTCGAGGATGAGAGCAATGTGGCTCCGAGTTTTAGATATGTTAAAAGATGAATCTTTTAAACAATCGGGAAGGTTTTACGGAAGACTCATTGTAGATCTCGGACAATCCAGACATGGATTTCAAGGGACCAAGATGCTGTCATTGCCCGAGATCGTGAGACGATCGCATGGATGGGCGCCAGGACCCTCGCCGTTGGCGCCAGATGGGAGTGGACGAGCCTTCCGTGAGTTTTATCGAGCGACGACCCGTTCCTTGGATTTGATCGTCGCTTGGCTTTTCTTTCGAGGACTTTCGGGTGACGATTTCGTCATTGACCGATTTTGACCCCAACAATGAACATCACACACCTTACTTGGAGGTTGTTAACAGGCAAGACAAGGAGTTCCAACCGCGACAAGAATGCCTCCATCCGACACCCTTCAGTGTGATATCTCCACAGATTGCTTGTGCATACATTGTTCCCCAGGAAAGAAGTAGGAACAGTCTTTGGAGATGAAGTGAAATTCCTTCACCAAGCTGTCCAGCACTATGCATTACAGCCTCATCTCCCTTTGGTTCCTAGTGACTTCTACAAGGATTTTGGCATCGTGGGATTCTTTATGAAGCGCTTCATGTATTACAAGAGTTGGAGCTGGACAAACAGAGACCCTCGAGCTCAGATTGGGATTGGTGGCTTGATAACACCATTGCTTGCTTACCAAGGGATAAGCTTGGGAAATGATGCAGCTAGCCCCACTTTCTTGGATCTCCAATACCTGAAGTCAGCTCACTATCTCTTTGGAAGGTTTAATGGGCGGTGTGTTTATTCATATTTGAGAGGTACCAAAAAGGTTGAGCTGCTCCTTCCCAACTACCCCCTCACTACCTTGACCACTCCAGGAGCCATAAGATTTGACATTAGTGAGAGGCACTTGCTTGGACCTCATGGTGCCTTAGGCCCTATGGCTCTTCCAAGGGGTGAAAAGGCAGCACGCAAGGTGGAAGAATATGATCAGGGGCACTCTAGCAGAGCCACTGCACATCTTTTTGGTCCTCCTCGTTACAAGTTTGACCAATGCACCGGTGCTTTGCCTCTTGGTCCTATTCGGCAGGATCATGACCAGATCAGTACCCTTCAGAGGTGGAACAGAGCTCAAGATAGGACTATCTTCAAGCTCACCAACAAGTGCAAAGAGCTGAGAAGAACTGTTGCTGCAAGTCAAGCTTCGCTCAATTCATGAAGCAGGTGGCTGATGTTCTGGCCAGGGGAGCTGTAGCTGGTTGTAGAGCTGAGGATTTTGATCTTGATGCTTTCACTGCCCCGCCTCCTCAGCCACTTCATGACCCTTCTGAGCCACAGACAAAGAAACAAGCTCTCCGCCTTTTGAGGAACCCTTACATCGCCCCATCCGCGTCCGGAAACAAGTCACCAAGCCTAAGCACCACTGCTGATGAAGATGACTCCGAGGGTGAGGCATCAGCCTCATCCCATGCTCCATGAGGTACTCCACTTCCTGATCATTGTATATACCATTCATCTTTGCATTTAGATTTCTTTTATTTTCTTTTAGGCCCTTCTCTACATTTAACAAACACAGAGACTGTGTGAATTAAGTGTGGGGGAGGTGTCAAGTTGCTAATAGTCTTGTGTTTTATGACATTTGCATGTACTTGTAGATAGTTATTGCATAAAAAACCAAAAAAAAAATTGAAAAATTCGAAAAACACAAAAAGAATCATGTAGTTGCATTAGGATTGAGTCTAGATCATTCACTTGCATAAAAAAAAAAAAAGAGAAATATCATCATATAGGTTGCATCATGCATAAGGGGACAAGAATGATAGTTGCCTTGTAAAGATGCTCATGCTAAGTTCTTAAAGTGATAACCTTTATAATCATAGTAAGTAGCTAGAGCAATCTTAGGATAGCTTGTAAACTTTGTGCCTTGAAATCTCTTCCTAAAGCTTATTTGATTGATTGATGCTCTCTCTTTGAAGCTTGCTCCTGTCATATTTAGACTCTAAGTCTCTTGCTCATGGTCCCTTGTGTACTAAGTCATGGATAGAACACTTGAGTTGTCCCTCCCATTCTTTGCCTATCTTTTTGGACAAACTCAAGAGGCACTCCACACCCTTAAACCCTTACCTCCTTTCAAGCCTTCATTATTTGTTGAGTGAGGCCTTCTTTGGAAAGCTTTACATGTGCATAATGTTGAGAGTATTAGGAACGACAATTCTTGATCTCCATTTTAGCTAGATTAGACATTCATATTGTCTAGCTTCTAGGATGGGGGTGAGTAATGTAAAGTTTGATCTTGGGAGTGTGAGAAAGAGAGGAAATGAATGGTAGACTCTTAGAACTCAAAAGTGATTAAGTCTTTAGGGATAAGCAAATGAAAGTCTTGGCCCCCATACATATAAAAAAAAGGAAAAACAAAAAGAGAAGGAAAAAAAAAAAAAAAAAAAAAAAAGAGATGAATAAAGGGGGCTAGCAAAAGTTGTTATGAGCTAACAAATGTTTAAAAAGTGTAAAAATCCCTTGTAGACTTCAAAAAGTGAAGAGTTCTAAGTGAGAAAATGTTCTTGAGAGTTTGGGAATTCTTTGGGTGAGTGAAGAGAGAGTGGGGCTTGGCATTGGGGAATAGAGTAAAATTTGCTTTCATGTTATGTTTAGGAAAAGGGTAGGACAATGGAGATTGAGCATTGTATGCATGAGTTGATCCCTTTCTTAGATATATTATGTGCAATGTCAAGGCTACTTTGTTTTGAGAGTAAACCACCTTGAAAGATGATCTTGAACCTCTTGATTCACTTTGCACTAAAGCCTTTTTCTCACCTAACCAAATGACTTGGACCATTTGACCATTTGCAAGAAATCTTTTGAGTTTTCTTAATGATTGTTAGAGAGCAAGTGGATTTGTGGATTGTGGATTCATGATGAGTAAGTGTAAGGATCAAAAGAGTTAAGATAGGCCTTGTGAAGTTAGAGTTTGATTGAGTGTTTGCTCTAGCTAGTTGGTATGATTATACAAGGTTATCAAGTTGAGAACTAAGAAGAGCATTCTTGTGGCTATGAGTCCCCTCCTTCAAACCTCTTCTCCTTAGTCCTTACTAGTTTACTTGTGGACAAGTAAAGGACTAGTGTGGGGGAGTTGATGTCTTGCATATTTTCATTAATTTAGCCATCTTTTCATTTGCATTCTTTGTCTTTTAGGCTAAGGTTTAAGCATTCTTAGGATCATTTTGCATTCATAAGTCCTTATCAGGTATTGGAGTGCCCCATGGAGTAAAAGATGGTTTGAGAGTGTTTTGATGCAAGAATAATATAAGAAAAAGGAGTTTGGCCTAGTGTGGGCAGAGGTGGCTTTAATCTCACTCAGCCGGACCAGACGGGTGGACATGCTCGACCAAGATCACCCGCGCATGAGAGCCCAACGAACATACGGATGCACGGCCTGATCTGCACGGGACCACTCACCCGCGCAGCACAGATCACACCACACGGACGAGCTGAAGAAAGACCATGCGCAGCCTGATCTGCTCGGGCTACCTTACCCGCGCGTGTCAGGACATACCATACGGGTGGACTAAAGCAGCCGGATGCGCGGCCTGAGTTGTGCGGTGCGTAGTACCCATGCGGGAGGAGGCGAACAAGACCAGCCGGATGCGCGGCCTGGGTTGTGCGGTGCGTAGTACCCGCGCGGGACGAGACTAGACGGAGTTGTACATACGCGCGGGACGGGACGACCGTGCCAGCACACCCGCGCGGGATGAGCAACAGCCAGACAGTACTGCACGGCCAAGCATGCGCGGCCCGGACCGTCCAGCCACGACCCTGAGCGTTTTTCATACTGTATTCCCATTGGTCAAGACCTATTGTTTCCAAGGACCTTATAGTAAATTTCTATGATGTTTTTAGGGCTTTTAGCCTAACTATAAGTACCTTTGTTATCCCTAATTTGGGGGGCATGTTATTTTCTATCTAAGAACACAAAACTTTTGAGTAAAGCTTCATCTTTGATTCATAATCTATTGTCATCTTGTGTTCTTGATTGTTTGATTTCATCTCCTTTCTTTCTCTATATGTTTAAGCTTGAATCTCTCATGAGTTTAAGAGTAAGCATGTGGATTAGTGAGTAGATCCATTTAAGATCCATGGGTTAGGGTGATTGAGAGTGATTAGGTGTAGATCCAAGGTGCTTAGTGTTAGATCTATCATTTCCTTGCATTTATTTGGTGTTCTTAAAGCTATATTTGAGTTGGCCTCTCAAACATAGAGCTATAGGCATTTCATGCCCGGAAGGTGTTCTATGAAATGTCTGAACCAACTCATCTATGCTTTTAGCTTGCTTTGCCTAAGGGATTAGTTGTCAAAGAGGCTAGGATTGCTATTAGACTCATTCTCCATGTTTGCTTTGATCATTACAGCCAAAGGGATTTGGTGTACTTGGGTGATCATTGCAAAAGAGCATTCATCTAGGGATAGAGCTTGCTTAGTTTTGTTGTCTAGGCATAAGGAATTAGATTGATTGAAAAGTTAGAATCTTGGATTGAATCTTAATCATTTGACATCAAGTCCCTACACCCATGGGTCTCATTCTCCTCATAGGAAAGAAAGTTTTACTTTTGTTGCATTTTACTTATTGTCTTAGTTTGATAATCATCCTCTTTAATGATTGCATTTAGATTAAGCATAGACTTGCATTCCCTCTGTTTCATGGTCACTTAGGACTGGTTCGACAATCTTATATACTACATCATTTGATTAGGACCTTAGAAAAGTCCTTTCATCAAAATGATGCATTGAAACCCTCCTTTTCATCCATATTAGACCATTTGATCACCTAGCCAAATGATTGAGATCTTGTACCCATTTGTGATAATTCACCTTGTGTGTGTGTGTGTGTGTGTGAATCAATGTGAGGGTTGGTTAAGAGAACATGTTGGTTGATAAGCATTGCATCTTGTGTAGAGGCATAAGAGTATTGATAGGCCTTGAGAAACTAGAGCATAATAAGAGAGTATTGCTCATGCTATTTGCTATGTTTCTTTAAGATGTCAAGTTGAGTGCTATGGGTGTTTCTTTTGGCTTTGCTCTCATCTTTATATCTCTCCTCCTTATGTTTTGAAAAGTTTTACTTAAGGACAAGTAAAGGACTAGTGTGGGGGAGTTGATATCTTGCATATTTACATGATTTTAGCCATTCACTTTTGTGCATTTTGAGCATATAGATTAGGTATTAAGTATCTTTAGGTCCATATTGCATTCATATGTACTTATCTGGTGTTGGAGTGTGCCATGGAGTGATTGGAGATGTTTGGGAGCATTTTGATCCAAAATGGGATGAAAGATGAGCATAGATCGAGGCCTTAGAGAAGTCTTCTGTTGCTAAGATTTTGTGGAGGCACATCAAATTGACTTAGATTTCCAATGGAAGTGGTTTCAAGTCATTTGGAGCCATATTAGAGAAGTTATGATTGATTCACTAGAGGCATATCAACTCACCCGGGTTGGTATACCCGGGTTCACCTACCCGCTCGGCTGGTCGGCTTTGGTCGACGACAGATGACACCGGGTTGGACCACCCGGGGTAGAGACCCCACACGAGGCGAGGCCGGTACGCGGGACGCGACATGCGGGTTGCCTTACCCGCACGGGACGAGGCCAGTACGCGGTACGCGATACGCGGGTTGCCTTACCCGCACAGGACGGGACACGAATGAGGACGGGAAACGCGGGTCGGCCGTACGCGGGTTGGACGAATTGCTCCTTACCCGGGTATCGGCCAGCTTCTTCCTTTTTGCTGGTTTCTGATTGGTCGAAGATTAAATGACCTCATGGGCTTTTTAGACTTTTTCTTTATGTTTTTAGGGCTCTCATAGCCTCATATAAATACTCTTGTATCTCCCAATTTGGGACATAATTTCTTTTCTCTTAAGAACACATTTGGATCCTGAAGAAAGTTTGAATCTTGAATTCTTTTCCATCTTATTTTCTTGTGTTTAATTGATTATCTTGCTCACTATCATGTTTAGGCTTGTAAATCCATGGTTTTAGGGTTATCCATGTCTATTAGTGAGTAGATCTATCTTGGATTCATGGGCTTGGGAGACTAAGGGTGATTAGGTGTAGATCTAAGATGTTATAGGGTAGATCCTTCCTGATCCTTTCTTTTAGAGTGTTCTTATTGCTATTTTGGAGTTGGCCTCTTCATAATAGAGCTATAGGCATTTCATACCCGAAAGGTGTTCGATGAAATGCCTGAACCAACTCTCCAATGCTTTTAACATTCTTTACCAAAGGGATTTGTTGTTAAAAGTGTTAGGATGGCTATCAGACTTGTTCTTAATGATTTCTTAGATAATATTCAACCAAAGAGATTTGATGCTTGAGGTATCTTTGTGAATGAGCATTCATCTAGAGATAGAGTTTGTTTAGTATTGTGTCTAAGCCTAAGGTTGATAGATTGATTGTAGTGCTGCCATCTTAGATTGAAACTTTATCACCCAAGGTCAATTCTCTTGTCCCAAGAGTCCCCTTGCCTCATATTGAAAGAAAGTTCACTCCTCTATTGCATTTTTAGTATTGTTTTAGTTCATAAGCATCTTCACTCAATGGTTGCACTTAGATTAAGCATGGTCTTGTATTCTTTTTGCATTGAGATCTCTTAGAATTGGTTCAATATCTTTCTATACTACAAAATTTTGTTAAGGAGCCTTGAAAGTCCTAACATCAATCTCCAAAAGAGTTGTGTGTGACGCGTTCCACAACTAAAGCTTGAACCTCTGTCGGGAGACTGAGTATCAGGAATTCTTGCATGATGAGGAGAAATAAGTTAACAACGACAACCTGGAGAAATCTTCCAACAAACTAGTAGTATTAATAAGGACGGATCCGTAAGTAACCAACACAAATGAAGGGATGCATATTACGTAAGAGTGTCTTTTAAACGATGCCAAGAGTTGCAACTGTTCACAAAATTGCAATCAACAGCAAGAGTTTCTTCTAGAAGACGCCTAACACCCTATAGTCTAACACCTAAACCCTTATCACTAAACCCTAAACCATTAACTCGAAACAATATTCCATATCGAGTTATCATATATCTTAGTATACAAGATGATTCAATATAATTAATGAGGCAAAAAACAGGTTTTAGAACTAATAAAGAACTAATACTTATTTAAACTTTAATCTTTCCACAAACAACCCGAAAACTTAGTTCCAAAACACAATCATATCCAAAAGGAAGGGTTCGTCGTGGTTCCAAAATACACACATATCTAAAGTAATGGGTACGTTGTTTTGCCAAGAATAACGGGTTCCTCCCTATTCACTTCAAGGCACTGGTTCTTTGCATGTTGTCTTCTTGTGACCTTCCTTAAAACACCTGGAACACTTGTTCGGCTTCTTCTTTTTATTTGTCCCCTCCTGCAAACGTTAAACTATATATAATTGGAAAGTGTACAATGCGTTACTAAAATATTACTGAAAGGTGTACACAAAGTGTTTTACCGGAAACTTTCCACCCGAAAGTTTCCTTTTAACGCCTGGCCTTCCCTTCGTTCTTTCCGTCATTAGTGGTGGATAAAGCTCGACCTTTGGTATTTCTGGGGGCACAGGAATATCCTTTGGATCTTGAACCGGAAAATGATACCCTTAACTGTTTCAGCCCATGTCTGTTTGACATGGTGTTCCGAAACAAACATGTTGTTAGTCTGTATTCCGAGAAGAAGCAGCAGCATTGGCGGGCATGGAAACCCAAACATCTGGAATTCTAGGCAAGAGCAAGTTCGTGTTTCCAGATCAACATGGAAACCGTATCCAGTTGGACTGTGTGTAACTTCGAATATCCAAGTAGAACATGACAACACCAGAATGCCCGTAGACAGCACTAACTGTTCAACCAGTATTTTCTCCATTTCATTTGGAATATTTCCCGTTATCTTACTGATCTCGCAGCGTCTTCTCTCATACCATCTACACAGTATCCGTCGTATAAACTCTAGCAGTGTCATTATAGGACTATCACGCGCTGGCAGAAGTGCTTTGTTCAAAGATTCAGCTACGTTTGAAGTTATCAGGTTATATCTCTTCCCTTCGAAATGTGAACGTGTCCATAACTTGGGGTCGAATTTCTCCAAATAATAACACCTCCAATCCATAAGCTTTATAATCTCATAGATCTCTTTAAACTCTGAAACCTTGAATGCTTCCCTGCCCTGCCTACCATATCCTTCTGCTGCAGTCCTTTATACTTTTCCTTCACATTACGCTGAAGATGTACAAGACAGATACCATGGTGTGCATGGGGATACTATTTATCTTTAGCTGCAAAAATAGCAATGCATCTATCGGAATTTATACTTAATTCACAGCTATCTTCTAGAATAGTTGACAACCTCTTGAAAAACCAATTCCAAGAATATGAGTTCTCGCTTTCCAATACTGCAAAAGCAATAGGAAATACGCGGCTGTTAGCGTCTTGCCCGCTAGAACTTAGCAAACACCCTTTGTACTTCCCAAACATATGGGTGCCGTCCACCACAAGGACCTTCCGCAGATGCTTCCACCCATTAATGCATGCCTTCAGTGACATGAATGCATACTTGAACCTTGTTTTTCCTTCTTTATCGATTTAGGTTTTAATATCGGTGATTGTTCCAGGATTTGCGTATTTAAGAACATGGAAGTACTGTGGTAGCATCTTGTACGACATCTCCTCTGTTCCTTGCGTAGACGCAATCGCTAGTTCTTTTCCTTCCAAGCTTTCCAGTATGTGCATGTATAGTTGAATTCCGTCCGCAATACTTCCAGAAGTTCCATAGCACGTGGTCCAGAGTGGAGTCTTTCGTATTTCGAGCACAAACGTGCTGCAAGAACTTTTGATGTACCATGTTTGTTATACTTCCCTCGAACGTCGGATATGCATACATGTCCCAAAATTGCCTTCTTCACCAGATAAGGTGGAGAATCACCGAGTTGCACTGCAAATACCCTCCACTTGCATTCTTTGTCGACGAATGTCGCCTTGATGCGGTGTTTGCAATGCCTCAGCTTAAAAGTTCACACCTTCGCAATTGCAATTGCATAGATCGCCAACGTCAAGTTGCATTGCGCTTTGTCTTTAAACATCCTTCCAACGTATATATCAGAGTCCTCCTTGATGAAGTCGATGTCCAGCGACTAGAAGCTGCTTCCATCCATTTCATTATACACAGGATCTACATCATTATATCCATGCATTTCTGGTACTTGAATGCCTCTCATGAATGATTCTCCACCCTGAACTTGTGAAGTTTGGGTGACGGGAGGATCAACAAACACTTCGTCATCTTCGATCACACGGGAGTGTATGTTATATTTTTTTGGTGGAGTAACCAGAACAACATCCCCACTTCCAACTGTGTCTATTTCTTGATTGTACGAAGGGCTAACGCTTGGAGGAGTATGATGTCTTGCATATTTACATGTTTTTAGCATCCATATCTTATGCATTTTGATCATATAAGTTAGGCATTAGGCATGTTTAGGTCCATTTTGCATCATTTGTCCTTATCAGGTGTTGGAGTATGCTTTGGTGTGATTTGAGGTGTTTGGAAGCCTTATGGCCCCAAAAAAGATGAAGAATCAAGTTTGGCCATGAAAAGAGAAGTCAATCCATGATCTGGTCTAGACAAAGATGAGCAGACAGAGGCCTTAGAGATGTCTTCTGCTGCTAAGATTTTGTGGAGAGACATAAAATTGAGTTAGCTTTCCAATGGAAGTGGTTTCAAGTCATTTGGACCTGTATTGGAGGAGTTATGATCAGTTCACTTGAAGCATGTCAGGCTGGCCGGGTAGATCAGTCCGGGTTCGAGCAGCCGGCCGGGAAAAGAGCAGCTGGATGACAGTGGTCCGGGATGAATGATCCTGAGAGAGGTACCCGGTCGGTTGATGGGTGCTGGACGAGACCAAGCTGGGGATAACAGGCCGGGAAGAGACACCCGGTCGTGAAGGAAGATGCGCATGAGGACAGGCCGGGGACAAGCGTCCGGTTTGGAGCACCCGGTCGGGAGAAGCAGCACATGATCAGGACAGGCCGGGGAGACACGTCCAGTTTGGAACACCCGGTCGGAAGAAGCAGCACACGAGCAGGACAGGCCAGGGAGACACGTCCGGTTTGGAGCACCCTGACGGAGCAAGGCGCGGCCAGATCAGGAGTTGGACCGGGGTGGCCAGACCGGGTTAGACCATGCTGGTTCACCCCTGACCGAATTTCTTACCCTCTTCCCATTGGTTGAGACCCATTTGGCTCAAGGACATTTTAAGTAATTTTGTTTTATGTTTCTAGGGCTTTGGAAGCCAAGTATAAATACTCTAGTTATCCTTATTTTGGGGGATATGTTATTTTCTTTCTAAGAACACAAACCTTTGAGAAAGTTTTATCTTTGAATCATAATCTCAGCTCATCTTTGTGTTCTTGATTGTTTGTTTTTATCTCTTTTCTTTCTCTACATGTTTAAGCTTAAATCTCTCATGGGTTTAAAAGTAAGCATGTGTATTAGTGAGTAAATCCATTTAAGATCCATGGGTTAGTGTGATTGAGAGTGATTAAGTGTAGATCCGAGGTGCTTAGTGTTAGATCTATCATTTCCTTGCATTGATTTGGTGTTCTTAATGCTATATTTGAGTTGGCCTCTCAAATATAGAGCCATATGCATTTCATGCCCGGAAGGTGTTCTATGAAATGCCTGAACCAACTAATCTATGCTTTTAGCTTGCTTTACCTAAGGGATTAGTTGTTAAAGAAGCTAGGATTGCTATTAGACTCATTCTTAATGTTTGCTTTGATCATTACAGCCAAAGGGATTTGGTGTACTTGGGTGATCATTGCAAATGAGCATTCATCTAGGGATAGAGCTTGCTTAGTTTTGTTGTCTAGGCATAAGGAATTAGATTGATTGAAAAGCTGTCATCTTGGAATGAACCTTAATCATTTGAGATCAAGTCCCTATACCCATGGGTCTCATCTCCTCATAAAGAAAGAAAGCTTTACATTTTCTTGCATTTTAGATATTGTCTTAGTTTAATAATCATCTCCTTTAATGATTGCATTTAGATTAAGCATAGACTTGTATTCCCTTTGCTTTGTGGTCACTTAGAACTGGTTCGACAATCTTATATACTACATCATTTGATTAGGACCTTTGAAAAGGCCTTTCATCAGAGTACGACTCACATAATCTCCTCCTTCAGTCAATGCTTCTCCACCCTCATCTTCGGTCGACCCGGGGATAGGGATAGGAGGATAACCAAAATCATCATCATCTTCAGTCACCCGCTTGTGTTGGTTTTTTAGTTTTGGTGGAGTTACAATAACAACATCAATGCCTCCATCGGTCTATGTTCCCTCGGTGTACGAACAACCAACTGTTCTAGAGGTGGATATGTAATCGCTTCCTCCATCGGTATTCTCCTCTGAACGTCTCCGCTTCGAAGGATTTTTCGTTGATTTAGATCCACCTGCAGCAGTTGATCTTTGACCCCTACCAGCCAGAGGTTTTCCAGACCCTTGGCCTCTGCCACCACTAGCCCCAGAATGCCGATTACCGTTAACACCAAACTGTCCACCACTCCCTCCATTAGGTGGACCTTCTACGAAATCGTCTTCGTCATCTGTTACACAATTATTTCAAACATAATCATGCCAGTGATTCTAGTCAAACTCGGGTTCATCGTCTTCATCTTCTCGTATATCATCTTCCATGTTTTCTACACTGTCGACCTCCATTTCTCCAGACGCTGCTTCTATGTTAGCTTCCGTATTTTTTTTCCATTATCCACTGCCATATTTTCTCCACAGCCCCTTTCCTTATCTTTTTCGCTACAGATTCGTTGAGGCAGATTATCTGACGCCGAATTGACTCCACATCCTTCTTCAACATTAGCTTCCTTATTCTTTACATTATCCACTGCTATATCTTCTCCACAAACATTTTCCTTATCTTGTTCGCAATTCTTTTTATGAGCCAGAAACTCTGACTCCAGATTAACTCCACAGCCTGCCTCAAAAGGTTCTCCGCTTTTATCTTCATCCTTGGACTCTGAGTTAACTCCTAAAGATGCTTCAATTGCTTGAATGTGCATCAATAAAACTTCATCTTCATCAGAAGCTCCGACGGGTTCACTCATTAGCGACTTAATTACTCGTTCCGACCTTAGAAATACCATTTTCATCCAAAACACTCTCTAAATGTGACGAAGACATTAACTGATTTGTCTGCACGGTGAAGAGCCTTGAAAATCTTGAAACCAGTGTCGGTTGCTATCTCAACTGGTGCAGCCCCTTTATCCACCATATCACTCTCTCCATCATTAAGCCAATAGCACATTTCTGCGGAGATTTCCCTTCCCGCGAGACCATACTCAGACAAAATACTATCTTTTAACCCGTCAACGCCTCTAATTCTCAATGAATCGAATGTTCTACATTCTATCATTATATATCTTGAAATCCCAAGCTCTATTGTCATACATTATCCACCTCCCAGCCATAACGACAATGTATGTGAGAACCGAAATTCACACCGTCAAGTTTTGTTAATCGGAAGAAAGCCAAGCTAGCCTAGCCTTCCCTGAAGGTCCCGGTTATCTGCTGGGCCACACACAACTCAAACAATATGGTATAAAATACGAACTAATTAATCGTAAGAACAAAAGAAGAATGAAAAGATCTTATTTCCAAATTCGCGTTTGAGCGTGAACAACAGGTAGGATCCTAGGCCACGAGAGCTGTCGGTATGTTCACTAGTCTAGCCACCTAAGTTCTGACCTAGTTGAGTCGCACCTTGATAGTAAAAACGGAAAAATGCCTAATTCGCTCTGAGTACTAAGTTTGCTCTGAGAAAGCTCTCTCTTGCTCCTCGCCTCATGCTCTCCTTATATACTTCCTCTAGGTCGGTTTGCCTCTCTTTTAAGGCCAGATTCGTCGCAAGTCGGGCTTTTCTATTTTTCGTCATCCTTCATGATTATCTTTGGAAACTTGACATTTATCTTCGGAAATTAGACATTTATCCTTTCCTGCAAATAAAAAAAGACCGTCATACCAGCCTTGGGCTCAATCTTATTCTACAATCGTAAGTGGACCGTTCATCCGTAATTTAGGCCCCTTCTGGACCGTTTCGAGACTTGGCGTTTTTTATGATTTTTCCTAAGAAAAAATCGTTGGTTTTTCCGAAAGGATTCCAATTCCTCGTATAGTCAAGGCCACTGGTGTCCAGGCTGACCATAGCCATTTTATACATCAGGCAGGAATCCGTTACGACGACAAAGTCTTTTATAACTTTTTCGAAGTTTTTCTTCGATAATCGTAAGCAAGATGAAAGATGGGTATTGTGTCCATGGACCTGAGGACCGTATTACTGGAACTTTAGACGAAGATGCATGGTTGCGAGATAGGACCAGGTTTGGAATGGTCCGTGAAGGGTCGGTCTCGCCTGCGGGCGAAGCGGACCATCGTCATGGATGCGCTTCGCCCGTGGGCGAAGCGGACCATCGTCATGGATGCGCTTCGCCCGTGGGCGAAGCGGACCATCGTCATGGATGCGCTTCGCCCGTGGGCGAAGCGGACCATCGTCATGGATGCGCTTCGCCCGTGGGCGGCGGACCACCTACATGGTCGCGCTCCCCCATGGGCGAGCGGACCCGTGTTACGGTCACGCTCGCCCCTGGGCGAGCGGACCCGTGTTGTGGTCACGCTGCTCGGGCGAAGCGACCGTGTCACGGTCACGCCGCCTGTGGGCGAAGCGACCGTGTCACGGTCACGCCGCCTGTGGGCGAAGCGACCGTGTCACGGTCACGCCGCCTGTGGGCGAAGCGACCGTGTCACGGTCACGCCGCCTGTGGGCGAAGCGACCGTGTCACGGTCACGCCGCCTGTGGGCGAAGCGGACCATCGTCATGGATGCGCTTCGCCCGTGGGCGAAGCGGACCATCGTCATGGATGCGCTTCGCCCGTGGGCGAAGCGGACCATGTTAATGGTCACGCTTCGCCCATGGGCAGCGGACCATGTTAATGGTCACGCTTCGCCCATGGGCGAAGCGACCGTGTCACGGTCACGCCGCCTGTGGGCGAAGCGACCGTGTCACGGTCACGCCGCCTGTGGGCGAAGCGGACCATCGTCATGGATGCGCTTCGCCCGTGGGCGAAGCGGACCATCGTCATGGATGCGCTTCGCCCGTGGGCGAAGCGACCGTGTCACGGTCACGCCGCCTGTGGGCGAAGCGACCGTGTCACGGTCACGCCGCCTGTGGGCGAAGCGGACCATCGTCATGGATGCGCTTCGCCCGTGGGCGAAGCGGACCATGTTAATGGTCACGCTTCGCCCATGGGCAGCGGACCATCGTCATGGATGCGCTCGCCCGTGGACGAGCGGACCCGTGTTGTGGTCACGCTTCGCCCATGGGCGAAGCGGACCATGTTAATGGTCACGCTTCGCCCATGGGCGAAGCGGACCATCGTCATGGATGCGCTTCGCCCGTGGTCGAGCGGACCCGTGTTATGGTCACGCTGCTCGGGCGAAGCGACCGTGTCACGGTCACGCCGCCTGTGGGCGAAGCGGACCATGTTAATGGTCACGCTTCGCCCATGGGCAGCGGACCATCGTCATGGATGCGCTTCGCCCGTGGGCGAAGCGGACCATCGTCATGGATGCGCTTCGCCCGTGGGCGAAGCGACCACTGTCATGGTCGCTTCGCCCATGGGCGAAGCGACCGTGTCACGGTCACGCTTCGCCCATGGGCGAAGCCGGTTTTCCGTTTTCTCGGTTTTTCGTAGGTTGACAGAGATTTGGTTTCTCCAGGGACTTTTAGGCATTGATTCTGTCGTGACCGATTTTGACCCCAACAGTTAACCCCCCAGCTAGCTAGGATCCGTAGAATTTTAGTGCGAGATTCTAGCTTGCGGTATGGT
The DNA here is from genome assembly GCA_016771965.1 of Brassica carinata. Classification (NCBI taxonomy): domain Eukaryota; kingdom Viridiplantae; phylum Streptophyta; class Magnoliopsida; order Brassicales; family Brassicaceae; genus Brassica; species Brassica carinata. The sequence goes on from CM028694.1 coordinate 10,970,511, forward strand.
TTGTTTGGGATTGGACGTAATCGTTTGCCGAAAGTCCAGAGTGAATAGTAACTTCCTTTTTCCTATATAGGTGGAGTAAGTTTTTTCAAATTCTTCACCCACCTTTCATTAGAAATTCTCTGCAATATAGAAATTTTTACTTCGTCTCTTTCTCTGCTCAAAGAATGTCTTCAAGAAAAAGATCTTCAATGAAATATACTTCTTCACACTCATCCTCGGACGATTCTTCCGCCCATGAGGGGATTGTTCCGAAAAAGGAATTCGAGGTCGAGGAAGATGATAAAGATGCGTACTACAAAGCTCTTCATGGTTCGGAGACTCCTCTGCCTGTCATCCCCATCCCTAAGAGGCCCATGAACTCGATGATTGATCTTACTGTCCCGAGCAAGGTGTCTCCCGAATTCCTTACGACTCTTCGGGATTTCTGCAAGATTCCGAGTGGGGTTGTATTTCGAATCCCAAGGGAAAATGAAAGCGCAGAGAATCCTCCAGCTACGAGGCTTTTCTGACCTATTGCTGCATGTGGTTTCCGATTCCTGGCGCTCTCGTCCGTGCGCTCCATCGCTTTGGGCTTTCGATTAGCCAACTAAACGTCCCGGCTTTGCAGCACTGGCTCGGTGTGCTGATCCTGAGTTACGAGCTGGAGATGGATCTTAGTCCTGGTGATTTCGAAGGGCTGTCGGCGACGAGGAAGACACGGATCTGTTATTCATACCGCATGGAGCCCAAGAAGGATATGACCATAATTTGGGGGCATACTTCTCACCCCAAGGGATGGTTCGAGCGCTTTTTCTTCGTCCGGATAGACGGCGAATCCGTTGAGGAGGATTATCTCCCCCTATTCCGTCGAGAGTGGAACCTCAACCATGGTAATATGATCGGTTGTCTATTTTTCTTTGACACTTCAGAGGTGCTTGATTTTTTTTTTTGTTTTGCAAGGAACAGGATTCTTCCGCCAACTCCCTAGACCTGTACGCCAAACGAGATATTCTTCGCGAACGCCCGCTCTTGGAACTCTTTTACCTTCGAAAGGATTCGGGATGCGGTAGAGCTCCAACGGTCGCGAGTTGTTTCTCAACCTCTGGACATCCCGTGTGCCGAGGGGCCGAGTCCCGATGCCATTCCTGCTCGTAGGGAGAGGGTTAGGCCTCGGGAAGATAAAGAGATTACCTTCTAGAATGCTTCGGGAGGTTCTCCGCTGCCAGGGTGGAACCCGGGTTTCACTCCGAGAGATGGGAGTAGAACCAGCGAAGTTCCTCTTCCTAGCGACTTTTTTGCCAACCTCCCTCCCGGTTTCACTACTCAAACGTCATTGGAGGAGGAATCGAAGAGAGGAGTAGTCGCAGAAGGTTCCCGGTTGATCAACGAGGTTCGATCTCCGTTTCTTTGGTCTAATCTTGAATCTTGGTTTCTTTATCTGAACCTTGGCTTATGTAGGGGATGCGAGTGTTTAATGCAGCGCTCGGCGGAAGTTTCAGGGAGTCGCGTATTTCTCACTTCAAAGCTGAAGAGGCTGAGAGAGAACTTTTTCGCTTTCGAAAAGAAGTTGAGGAACAAAACCGGAGGCATGATGAACTTCATTCTCAAGCCCTGATTCATGCGGAGAGGAGAGGGAGAAGAACGATTGCCGCTGAGTTGGAGAGGAGGGCCACTCTTCTTGCCACCGAGCTCTAGAGCTTTAAAGATTCTCAGAAGTTTGTGGGTGATTTCCGCGAGTGCCGTGGTTCGGTTGCTACCCTCTACAAGTCGCAGGGTGAGGACTTTTCCTTTCCCGCCGAGGTTGCCGAGATGTCGGGTCTTATGGACGGGTGTGCTCACGCCGAATTGCTGATTCCTCCGATCAAAGGAAGGGTCCGACAACTTTGGGATCCCATCAAGGTCTCAGAGGATACGACGGAAGTGGGAGCAGATGACGAGGGAGCCGGAGCCGCGGAGGGAGAAGTGGACCAGCCTGTGAGCTCGTTCGGAGTCTCCATGTCCGGGTTCTTCGACTTCGAGGTTTGAGGATTGTCGGGATTCTTTCCCTTGTTTTTTTTTAAAGATTTTATGTTGTGTACTAGGCCAAGTGTGACAGTTTCTATCTATGTATGCTATGACCTTGTAAGGTCATATGACTTATCTATTTCGGGACTGGCCGTTGGTGGCTTCGAATCCCAGCCGGTTTTTTTGCGGCCTCTTTATATAATGAATGACTTTTAGCATTCTACAAATTTTAGTTTATACTTTTGTCAAGTGCTGAGGATAAGGTACGAGTAGTCACTTCGTATCTTATCTCTAAAATTCGTCGTCACATTCGTTTGCTCTTTTTAGGACGAGGGTATTCGAAAACGTTTTAGGAGTTTTGCGAAGTTTCGCGAGCGTATTAGATATGGACGATGGGACATGTTTTAAGATCTCGAATCATGTCTTGAGATGTTAACGGACCAGTAGGACTGGGTTTAGGGCAAGACCTAGGTTTACTTTCGGCTCTAAGGCTATGCGACGACTAATCGGCTTTCGTTTTGCCTGTTGGCGATTTCTACCTGGTTCTTTCCGATTTAAAGTCCGCGACTGGCGCCGGCTTATATGACCTGTGTGGAAAGAACCGAGCACTCTCCAGAGACCGTCTGGAGTGCTGACCAAAATTTCGGATTTCTTGTATAGCGCGCTATGATATCCGTGATGGATGTAAGAGAACCTCTCACTTTTACGGAAGGTTTGACTACGAGTTCTTTTTTTTAAAAAAAATATTTTGAGTTTTGTCCGTCGGGGCCAATCGACGGGCACTTTGTATTTTTAGGGTCGTGGACGGACTGCGGGTCTGGATAATGTTCTTCGAGAAATATTTTCGAGGTCTCGCTTTTCTCGAGAGATACATCTTTTGTTATGAGATGGCTACGATCTTCATTTTTATTGGAAGATGTATTTGTTTGACCATGGATATGCATGGACTATTGTCAAAATTGAAGTTAGTTCCTGCCCAAGGACTGCTTGGAGGGTATGCGTTTTTTTTAGGCTCTTATTTTGAGCGTTTCTTAGGCCGATCTCGGATTGTTGCAAGTGAATCGAGAGACCGAATGAAAATAAATTTTATTGAAAAAATTTCAAAAATGCCCAGTACATGTGCGAATATTTCGAATTTTTGTGGGAGTATAGTGAGTATACGCATTCACTTTTGGTGAGGGGGATAGCTGAACTTGCCAATGTGACAAGCTGCCTACGTACCTCTTTCGAGGATCAAGCCACCTCGTAGTTCTGCTGGTTGCCGCGGGTGTTTCTACTCGCTGGATGGGGTCATTCTGGTTGCTTCCGCCGCTGGGGCTTCAGCTGGATCGACAACCGTTTCGGGAGCCGGGATGTCCGCTGGTAGGGCGATGGATTCGGGGACTATGCTGTCATCCGGAATCATTGCCTGATCCGGTGATTCTGGGTCAGCTTTTGTGGAGCTCTCAAGAGTGTCCTGATTTTTCTTGACTCGTTTCGGGTCGACCGCTGGGGTGTGGCGAACTTGTCGAAGTTTATGTTTGGCTAAGTAGCAGATCCTTGACTGTTTCTGACATCCCCAGATTACTGCCGTTCCGTTCGGAGTTGGGAATTTGATGCCGAGATGGTAAGTCGATGGTACTGCTTTCATGGCATTGATCCAGGGAGTCCCCATGATGACGTTATAGATGGCCGGATTGTCGACTACCATGAAGTTGACGATTTTCTTTACGTCCTTAGCCATCACAGGAAGTTTGATGGATCCGAGGGTCATCGACACTGCGCCCGAAAAGCCGGTAAGGGGTTTTGGATCTGAGACAACTATTCCGAGTTCGATGCTCACCCTTCGAAGCGTGTGGCGGTAGATGACGTTGACTGTGCTTCCTGTATCGACAAAGATTCTTCTGACTTCAAGATCTCGGATTACCAAGTCGATGACCAGCGGATCGCAGTGCGGTTTGTCAGTGCTGATGGTTTCGTGTTCTTCAAAGGTGATCGTATTGTTCGGTACGTCGTCGGTCGGGGATCGAGTTTCCCAGTTAGAGCTCATCTCAGCCTTCTGTCCGTAAGCCTTGATCGAAGAGACCGAATCGTGATAGAATTGCGATCCTCCGATGATCATGTTGACCCTTCAACGGTTGCTGTTGTTTCCTTAGTCGTCTTGTCTTCTTTCTCGCCCAACTGATTTTTGCGTGCGTCCCTTTCGGGAGACTATTTATCAGTTTTGGGAGGCCGATCGGAATCCAAGACAAGATCTTTTATGCTTGTAACCTTTGAGAGTTCACCGGCGAGGAGTTTTGCGGTGAGCCTCGCGCCGACATCCTTGCAGTTCATAGTAGAATGTCCTCTGGTCTGGTGGAACTTGCAGTAGGAGTTATCCTTGAACTAGTTCCTGGTCCAAGTGTTCCCGGAGGTCTTCCCTTGTTCGGAATTGATGGTGTAATTATGCTCGCCCTGGAGATCTTCTCCCTCGTGGTGGACATAATTGTCGTTACGAGAGTTTAACCTTTTTGCGGACGTCTTCTGCGGGTTGTACTTCTGGGAGAGGACTTTCATCTCCTTTTCCATTATGATGAAGTCAGTTGCCTTGTAAAGAGCGTCCTGGATCGTTCTCGGTTTTTTGAGGGATATCCACTGCCGGAGTTTTGACCTGTACCAGAGAGTTTTTCGCAGAGCATCGATCGCTACTTTATCGCTGATTCCAGTGACTCTTGCCATTACTAGCTTGAATCTATTCATGAACTCGCGAAGTGGTTCGTCCTCTCTTTGACATAGGCTCCAGATATCGACATCCGAGGTCTCTTTAGTCATGAACATGGAATACTGCTTGAGAATTTCTGAGGCGAGTTGGCGGAAACCATTCAAGCGCGGCTCCTTTGAGGTTTTCAACGAAGAGGAGGCAGTAGCCAGCGTCTGTTCGCGTTCTTTAAGTTTGCACCTTCCCATCACGATCTAGAAAGACTGCAGATGTGCCTTTGGGTCGGTGGTGCCATCGTAGATGGGAATCTTGATCTTCCCTGGATCTGAGATGTTGGTTTCCGTAATCCGGGCGGTGAACGGAGTTTTGCGTGCTTCCTCGAGAAGTCTGTCGATCTCGGGTGCAGTACTTGTCCCGTGGTGGATCTGCGACTTTACCGCTTTGACTTCCGCCGCCGTTTTTGTGATGTACTCACGGAGATCGTGGATTTCGTCAGGGTTTTCGGCAGCTTTCCGAGCTTGTCGTCGTTGGCCGCGATGGATCCTGGTCTGTTTTTCAGCCAGCTCCTCCTGTTCTACCCAATAGAGGTTTTCTTCTTCCTCCGTCATGGGTTTCTCCGATGACGCGTCACACCAAGCGGACTGGCTTCTCGTTCTTCTTGGGTGGACATCAGCGCCTTCGTCTGAGTGGTCGGACTGGTCGCTTATGTCTAGATTGATCCGCTTGTTATCGTCCTCTTTGTTGCTCCCGGCGGGAGGTGGAAGGTTCTCCGTAGTCGGCTGTGCACATGGTGTGAGTTTTTCGTCAGGGTTTCGGCCTGAATAAATTTTGTCCGCACGTGCAGCTCGATCGCTCGGAGTCTCGAAATCGAGTCTTCTACCACTGCGGGCTCTTGTGGTCCCGCGCGGGGCTTAGCTCTTGGCCTTCGCTGTTAAGGTTTCCACCTGTTTTGCGAGAGAGCCACTAGTTTTCCTTGTTCGTCCGACTTTTTCTGAGCGGAGGCGAACAATTCCTTCATCTGGTCCAGTATCACGGTGTTAGTAGTGACCGTCGATACGTTTCCAGCTGGAGTTCTATCAACGTTGGCATCGACAGGAGTCCCATCGTGCGTTTGCGGGTCTTTGTCAGAGTCGATTGTCATATCGAACTGAGCGTGTGTGTTTGCGAAAGAGATAGATCCGTACCCCCCCCCCTCCTTCTAGCGCCAAACTGTGAGAACCGAAATTCACACTGTCAAGTTTTGTTAATCGTAGGAAAGCCAAGCTAGCCTAGCCTTCCCTGAAGTTCCCGGTTATCTACTTGGCTGCACACAACACAATCAATATGATAGAAAATACGAAGTAATTAATCGTAAGAATAAAAGAAGAACGAAAAGATCTTATTTCCGAATTCGCGTTTGAGCGTGAACAACAGGTAGGATCCTAGGCCACGAGAGCTGTCGGTATGTTCGCTAGTCTAGCCACCTAAGTTCTAACCTAGTTGAGTCAAAGCTCGATAGCAAAAACGGAAAAATGCCAAATTCGCTCTAAGTACTAAGTTTGCTCTGAGAAGCTCTCTCTTGCTCCTCGCCTCAAGCTTTCTCTTGCTCCTCGCCTCAAGCTCTCCTTATATACTTCCTCTAGGTCGGTTTGCCTCTGTTTTTGGGCCAGATTCGTCGCAAGTCGGGCTTTTCTATTTTTCGTCATCCTTCATGATTATCTTTGGAAACTTGACATTTATCTTTGGAAATTTGACATTTATCCTTTCTGCAAATAAAAATAGACCGTCATACCAGCCTTGGGCTCAATCTTATTCTAAAATCATAAGCGGGCCGTTCATCCGTAATTTAGGCCCCTTCTGGGCCGTTTCGGGACTTGGCATTTTCTACAATTTTTCCTAAGAAAAAACCGTTGGTTTTTCTGAAAGGATTCCAATTCCTCGTATAGTCAAGGCCACTAGTGTCCAAGCCGACCATAGCCGTTTTATACATCAGGCTGGAATCCGTTTTGACGACAAAGTCTTTTATAACTTTTCCGAAGTTTTTCTTCGATAATCGTAAGCGAGATGAAAGATAGGTATTGTGTCCATGGACCTGAGGACTGTGTTACGGGAACTTTAGACAAAGATGCATGGTTGCGAGATAGGACCAGGTTCGGAATGGTCCGTGTTGTGGTCGCGCTCGCCCACGGGCGAATGGAACGTTGTCATGGTCACGCTCCCCCGTGAGCGAGCGGACTATTGTCATGGTCGCGCTCACCCGTGGGCGAGCGGATCTGTGCTGTGGTCACGCTCACCCGTGGGCGAAGCGATCTGTGTTAGGTCACGCCGCCTCGGGCGAAGCGGATCTGTGCTGTGGTCACGCTCACCCGTGGCGGCGGACTATTGTCATGGTCGCGCTTCGCCTGTGGGCAAGCGGACCATCGTCATGGTCGCTCACCCGTGGCGGCGGATCACTCATGTTCGTGCTCACCCGTGGGCGAAGCGGACTATTGTCATGGTCGCGCTTCGCCCATGGGCGAAGCGGACCATCGTCGTGGTCTCGTTAAGCCCATGGGCAGCGGACCATTGTTGTGGTCGCTTCGCCCATGGGCGAAGCGACTAATGTCTTGGTCGCGCTCCCCTTTGGCTGAGTGGACCGGTGTCACGGTCACGCTCACCCACGGGCGAGCGGACCCGTGTCTTGGTCATGTTCGCCAGTGGGCGAGCGGACCAATGTCACGGCCGCGCTCGCCTAGGCGAGCGGACTATCGTCATGGTCGTGCACGCCCATGGGCGAGCGGACCGGTGTCACGGTCACGCTCACCCATGGGCGGCGGACCATTGTTGTGGTCGCTACCACGGGCTTAATGGAACGCTGTCATGGTCACGCCACCCATGGGCAAGCGGACCATTGTTGTGGTCGCGCTCGCCCTTGGGCGAGCGGACCATCGTCGTGGTCTCGTTCGCCCATGGGCAAGCGGACCAATGTTACGGTCGCGCTCGCCCATGGGCGAGCGGACCATTGTCATGGTCGCGCTCGCCTGTGGGCAAGCGGACCATCGTCATGGTCGCTTCGCCCATGGGCAGCGGACCATTGTTGTGGTCGCTTCGCCCATGGCGGCGGACCATCGTCATGGTCGCTTCGCCCATGGCGGCGGACCCGTGTTGTGGTCGCTTCGCCCATGGGCGAAGCGACCATTGTCATGGTCGCGCTCATCCGCGGGCGAGCGGATCGGTGTCACGGTCACGCTTGCCCATGGGCGAAGCGGACCATCGTCATGGTCGCTTCGCCCATGGGCGAAGCGGATCGGTGTCACGGTCTAGCTTCGCCCATGGGCGAAGCGGACCATTGTTGTGGTCGCGCTCGCCTGTGGGGAGCGGACCATCATCGTGGTCGCGCTCGCCCATGGGCGAGCGGACCGCGGTGTTTGTCAGACTCGTTCCAGCTATCCGTTTTCTCGGTTTTTCAAAGGTTGACCGAGATTTGGTTTCTCCGGGGACTTTTAGGTTTCGATTCCGTCGTGGCCGATTTTGACCCCAACAATGTACAAATTGGAGAGACCTACAGTCAAATAAAAAGTACCTTATATACCATGGATTTGACTTACTTTTACCCATGGTATATATGTATTTTAAGATATGTTTATTATGTTTTGGAGTTTTTTTAGAGTAGTTACAGGTTCAGGTACATTTTGGAGGAATGTTGTGATTTTGGTGCCTTTTGGAGCCTTTGAGTGCAGAACTGCGCAGATGCGTCTGATGTTTAGATATAGATGGAGACCATTTCATTAGTAGATGAAGCTAATATTTTGACACAAGATAGATCTTTGAGTTAGCTTTCCAATGCCGCCGGTTTCAGGTAAATTTAAAGGTTAGATTAGAAGTTATGCCCAATTTACTGAAGAGTGATCAATCTGCCTCGCGAGAGGAAGCTGTCGAGAAGAGGAACGTATGTCGATCGATGCAGCACTCTTGACATCGATCGACAGGGATGCCAGAATGCGGGCCGAGTGTATTTTATGACCGACTGAAGCCCAGAAGTTACCACAAATTACCGAGATGCCCCTGCACGATCTAAAATCCTATTTATGTGTTTCTAAGCCATTGTTGGCGGCTAAGCTTTTGTTCTTTTGTTCTTTCTTAGTTTTAGGATTGGAGAGAAGGGAGGAACTCCTTCAGAGTCCTCTTGGAACTCCATTGGTTTTGGTTTTATTTATATTTATATTCTTCATCTATTCATCTATGATTTATGTGACAAACGTCATGCTTGAATAGATCCACCTGTTAGGTTAATGGTTCATATAGGTTGTGGGATTAGCCCCAAATATAGAATTGCTGAGTTGTGGCATTCATCATTGAGACTGTTCTTATTGCTTGTTCTAGAGTCATGAACTAGAACCATGATCTTAGAATCATTAGGCACAAGCGAAAGTTTGGCTTCTTATCTTACTTGTCTTCTCTAAGATAGGATTGATAGAAACAAACGAGAGTTGATCTAGAAACCCTAGTGAGCATTCATTCAACTCGATCTCAAAGCTTGGCTAGAGCGCGTCGATCGATATTCCTATAGAATAATCGATCGATGGTGCCAAAAGTGTATCGATCGATATTCCATAGAATAATCGATCGACACTTTCTAATTGAACAAGCCGAAAGGTAAGGTCATTAGATCTAGTCAATAGAAAAATCTAGAAGGCGAAAACTGATAGATTTGTTCCTATGAAGTTGAGCTCTATAATATCATGCTTTAGTAACCTATATCATTATAATCCTGATTTCCTAAATAGAAACCCTAAACCTAGCAAAACATCCTTCCATCAAACAACTCTCAATTTACCGAGAAACTACCTTGCTCACCTGCTTTGCTATATTTATTTACTGCTTTAAACCTATTAGCCTAGCTTAATCATATAACTATTAGATCTAGTGTGTGCCCTAGCTCTTTGTGGATTCGATCCCTAAGTACTACAACTGAACATCTTATTTGAGAGAGTAAGGTAATTTGAGTGATATCAGTACCCGTTAACTATAATCTAACAAAAGAAGCACACATTTCAACTAACTGTCTTGAAGATTAGATATCTAACATTGTACCTTCGCTGGTGTTGCCACTGATTTCCTTCCCTTTACCAACATAAATTGACCCATCGCTCCGACCTCCGATATTGGTTTCCATCAGTGTCAGTTTCGGTGGATGCATCTCGCCAAACTCAGACAAACAAGAGCTCTTCTTCTATTAGGGTTCCTTTTTATTGTACACTAGTCCTTACTTAGTCTCACCATTAACAAGTAACCAGACTCACATCTTAGTTTATTAATATAAACAGAAATATCTGAGTCCTTTTACTGGCGGGAAATAATGAGATGAAAGGACAAATATTTACCTATTACCTATTTTACCAGTCACATAAACATTCTTCAACGGATGAAAAAAGGAAATTATTCCGGAGGCTCGCACGTGTGAAGAAGCAAACTCTGTATTTTGATATGAACTAGTATTTTAGTATTGTACATTATTATGTTACAAACTCTGTTTTATATCAAAGCGTAGAATTTGTTTAGAATTATATCGCTTATATATTAATTGAGAATCATTTAAAAACTTGTAATCTATATTTTGTACGAATTACATAAGAGACTTAATAATGTGTCATTTAATTAAGATGTCAATTTCGCTTACGTCGCAGCATAATAATCAATTGAATAATTTTTATGTCCAAAATGCAATTGCTAGGGAACATTATATTAACCCAAAATATAAGAAGCGTCTATTCTTTCCTTAAATAAAAGCTATGGTGTTACCTAATATGATTAACATATATATGAAAATTAATGATTATGAATAATAAAGATTTGATAACAATTTCTGTATCCTTCCTCATTTTTTTCTTAATTTTGTATTATTACAAGAAATTAAGGAATCACATTAACTATATAATAAAAATAATTTTTTCTTTATATGTTATATTTTTAATTTTTCAAAATGACTTTACATTACAAAAAATGTTGAAAACCCCTTTGAAAATTTTGTGATCAATAGCTTAATTTTAATTTGTTATAACAAGATACAAATCATCATAAAATCATATTATTATGAATTTTAATTTCATAGATATTCATATGAAATAATATATATATATATATATATATATATATATATATATATATATATATATATATATGTTTTTAATATAGTTTAAATTAAACTATGTACCATTTAAAAATACATAAATACGTAAATTTTAAAATTTGTATTGAAAGAGTATTGCGACCTTAATATATAAAATTTTGAAATTTGCATCGAAAAATATCACATCGAAAATTGTGGGATTAATGGTTTAAATGTTTTACATCAAATATACAAATGATAATAAAACCATATGAGTTGAAAGTCTCAATAATAAAATTTTATATTAAAAATATACTATATATTTATGTCAATATCTATTAAATATAATTATATACAATATAGAATAAATAAAATGATTATTTGATTTATTTACCATAAAAATATTGTAAATAAACAAGAGGTAATGTTTTGATTTATGTGATTACTCTAATATTTCTATATATTAATTGAGAAACAATTGATTACTCTAGCAAGTGTAAGATTTTATGAATTAACATTGTTCAAAAATCTTACAAAAGATCAATACAACAAAGATTTATTTAAAAGCTATTGGAATCACCTAGCAAGAACATGGTTTGCACAACAAATTTTCTTTACTAACCATGACCCCTTTTATATTCATCACAACACCGACAAAGAATATTTGGAAGTGTCGATTGAAAATATGAAATGGTAACATTTTTTTAAGTTCAGTCCATTGTTTTCCTTAAATGGGTCTAAACCAGTTTTAATAATTAACTAATTGGGCCAGTACATAGTAAAATGTGTTTTGGTTTAAAAAATTTTGCATACCCAAAATCAATATGAACCATCATCATTTTTGTTTAAAATTCGTCACAATAAAAAAATAGGGTTGGGCAAAAATCTGAATCCAAAAAACCGAACCAAAGCCGATCCAAAGAGTAGTACTGAACTTTGACCAAAACTAATTAGATATCTGAATGGACTCAAAATTTGGAACCGAAATATTTCGGGCATCCAAATATATCTGAACTAGATTTATACACTTAAATATATTAATTATTTAAAAATTTAATATCTAGAAGAATATACAAAATATATAAAATGTTTTCAAGTTGTTCAAAATACTTGGAAATATATATGCAAATAGTTATAAGTACATGTTTAAAATGGCTAAACGATCCTTAAAATACTTAAAATAGTTAAAATATCTATTGATTTCCTATCCAAATATTTTAGCTAAACCAACTTTTATGATAAGTTTAAGTAATTTGGCATACATTACTCAAATTTATATGTTATATATTGTTTTTAATTTTAGATTTTGAATTTAAATTATATACAAGTTTTAATTTTGAAAGAAATAATAAATAAAAATCCAAACCCAAACACGAATCAAACCCGCAAAGATTTGAACCGAACCAAACTCCCAAGGATCCAAACCGAACTGAACCAAATGGTACTCGAATGACATCTCTAATCAAATGTAAAAAAAGGTTATTGATAACAAAAATGTATATTTTATAATATTTAAGCACAATCTATTTAAAAAAATTCCCCGCGCAGGACGCGGATTATCATCTAGTAATTTTTATGAATCAGTTTATTTAAAATTTTGTATGTACATTATTATGTAACTTTATTTAAGTCTGTGAATTTTATCCGGATCCAAAAGAAACTTAACTGAAACTGACTTGAAGATATAGGTACAGTTCATGTTTGGGTCCAGGGAAAAGTATCTCTTGGGTCTTGAGCATGCGGATCTTGGTTCGGATCCGAATCCTACCCAGGACCTGATTGGGTACACAAAATATGCTAAATGTTTTGTGTATATTATTTATATTTTGCTATTTTAGATATGTTTCTGGTATTACATATATTCTTTTAACTTTCAGGTTCAGATTTTCGTTTGTGGTTCAAGTTTCGAGTAAAATTTCAAAATTTTAAATTATATTTCAGGTATTCGGATTATTTTTTTGGTATTTTTGGTTCCTTGGTCAGATTCCGGGTAATGTTTAGTTTTTCGTTTATTTGAATATTTTGGGTATTTGTTTAAGTTTTTTGTATTTTTCCGGGTTTCGAGTGTTTTTCGAGTTTTTGGATGTTTTTTCGGTCCTAGATACCCAAACCAATCTGGACCCAATAGGTATTCGGATATTACAGGTGTTTGACAAATATTTGAATTATGTACATGAGCCGGTCTTGACACGAAAGAAACTGACCCGAACATAATGGAGAAAGCAATGGCTCTAGGGATTATCAAAAAGGCAATCAGAACTGAAATCAATAAATACTAAAGGTTTTTATGTTCAATGCTATAACTCGAATGCAAACAATAACTTATCCATCTCTTGTTGCGATAAAGTATCAGATATCTAACTTTAATTACATACCAGATTTGATATTATTCAGCTAAATGCTAGACCAACTCTCGCTGAGAATAGATATTTAGTCCAGCAAGATTAGGCTCCGTTAATCGATTACATTCTCGTGTCTCTCAATTGTCCTATGTTTTTAGGTTCTAATTAGTTACTCTAGACAATAGTATTACAAGAAATCCTGGTCTAGAGTATTATGAATAACCTATAGCAATCAATCAATCAACAATTCTTCATAAATCCTCGAAATCCCTAAATATAACAAGATAACTACTCAAATATAATCAAGCAAGAAAGAAATATTCTGAATATATTGCATAAATAATATTCAACAAGAGTTCAGAGTTCTTCTCTTCTCTGCAAAATTAAAAGAAAGCCTAGCCGTCAACCATGGTTTAGAAACATATAATATAAATTAAAACATGTTCCGGACAATTTTGTAAATAAAGGAAACTTCTAGGCTACTTTGCAGTCCTTGAAACTTCATTAAATCATGAGTCAGCTGTTGTGAAAGTTGAGTGTTGTTCGACACTAAGGGAGTGCTCGACATCATGCCACAACCTCGACAGCTTCCTCTAGCGCCAGATAGACCACTCTTTAGTAAAACGCGCATAACTTTCTATCTAGACCATGGATTGACCTCAAACCGTCAACATTGAAAAATCTAACTCAATTCTTATCTTGTGTCAAAATATGATATTCATCCATCAGTGGGAATTTCTCCATACATCGCTAAACGTCGGACGCATTTCCACAGTTCTACATCTTAAATTGCTCAAGAATTTCCAAAGTTGCCCAAAACGTACCTAGACCTGAAAAGACTCTTAAACGACTCCAAACATAGTATAAAGACTCTAAAAGACTTATACCATGGTCAAAAAGTTGTAAGAACATGGTATACCATCAAACAACCATGAGGATTATCTGGACTGACCTTCACACTCCTTTCGATCAACTGAACCTAGCACAGAATAGATGGAACAAGATGATCAATCAGTCATTCAGTTTGGTCTAAGAAGATAAGTTCATCCTAACGGTTCAAAGGAAGCTGATCTGAATCCTAACCTAAACATAACTGAACAAGCTTAAGACAAAACTGATTTGGACAAGGCTTAGCAAAAACTGATCCGGTTGGATAACAAATCAGTCAATTGGTTATATTCGATTGGATCCGACCACACTACGCACAAATTGATGTGAACAAGAGACTAAATTGCTTGGAGTGAAGGAGTAGTGAAGTCTGCTGACTTGGTTAAGTAGGCTTAAGCTGAGAAGTTTAATACATTTATTTGTAAAGAAAGAAACTCATATAGATAGAAAAAGAAGATAGAAGAGAAGGTATGATTGCATTGTGGATTGTAACACTCTGTGGCGCAGCGTATCAACGGTAACTCAGCTCAAATCTAGAGATTTAGGTAAACCTCTAGAGACCTGACTTCTTGTATCGAAGAATTTAATCAAATTAGATGCAAGGCTCTCGTATTGATGACGAAATCAAATCAATGCAAGGCTTTAGAGAAACATCTAGTTTATTATCTTTCAAAAACTCATTAACAAAAGCACAGCTAGAATGCCTTATATAGGCTATTAGGGTCGGTTACAAACCTCCAAACCCTCGACTAAATAGGAAAACTTATATAAAAAAAAACAATATAACTTATCTAAGAAAAGGAAATCCTAATAAGCCGTAGAATGAAAAAAACGTTACTTGGCGGTGAAGTAATCATGATGCTGCATCAAGTCCCCCAGGGTTAGAAAGATTCGACCCCGAATCCGTCAACGAGTCTGGTGGGACAAAACGCGACAAGTAACGGAGATTAAACACATCAGAAGTAGTGATCCCATCAGGTAACTGAAGGCGATAGGCATTGTCGTTGATATGTTCGAGGGCGGTAAGAGGTCCAATCTTTTTTGCCTTGAGCTTGTTGTATGCGTGAGCTGGCATCCTGTCTCTTGTCAAAAATGCCCATACGAGAACCTCAAAAACAACACGACGACGACGAGAATCTGCAGCTGTCTTATATTTTGAAGAAGAAGACTCCAAATTGGAAACAATTTGAGCATGAAATTTGTGAATATCATCGATGAAATCATCTGCAACGTCATGAAGCCTCTTACGATCTGGAAGAGAAGCCAGGTCGACGGGTCCTCGAGGTAAGAGTCAATAAATGACCTGAAAAGGGCTGTAACCTGAACTGCGATTGAGAGAGTGGTTGTGAGCAAATTCAGCTTGAGAAAGCTTAGAATCCCATGTCTTGATAGAATCTCCAACAAGACAACGAAATAGATTTCCCAAAGAACGGTTAGTTACTTCAGTCTGGCCATCAGTTTGAGGATGATACGCTGAACTCATGTCAAGACTAGTAGCCAACAGCTTCCTTAGAGAACGCCAAAAATTTCCTAAGAATCTGGAATCGCAGTCAGAGACTATAGAAGTAGGCAAACCATGCCGAAGATACACTTCACGGAAGAAGAGCGTGGCGACTTGCACCGCATCGGTTGTTCGTTTGCAGGGAACAATGTGTACCATCTTGGAGAAGCGGTCGATGATAACAAAGATGGAATCAAAACCTCGTTGAGTGCGAGGAAGTCCCATGATGAAATCCATGCTTATATCTGTCCATGGCTGATGGATTGGTAAAGGAAGATAAAGGCCTGCGTTTGTAGCATGCCCTTTCGAAGTTTGGCATGTTGTACAACGCTCAACGAACCTCTCAACATCGTGCCGCAAAGCCGGCCAATAATAAGAAGACGCCAGAAGGTGAAAAGTGCGATCCCGACCAACATGACCCTCATTATGGATCTTCGATATTAACTGAAGACGAAGGCTGCAATCAGGAACACAAAGTCGATCTCCCCGAAACAAAAAGCCATCATGAATAGTGTAGTCGAAAGATAATCCTGCCTGTGGATCGTGAAAAATACGACCAAAAAACTCATCTGATGAAAACATATCTGCAAATGCTGCAAATCCTGGGACAGAGATGTGCAGTACAGCAAGGACAGAGTGACGACGGCTGAGAGCATCTGCAACTCGATTAGAGATGCCCGAAGTATGTTTAATCACAAATGTAAACTGATGTTAATGAGTAAAATGGAGGAAAAGAGAGCCCGACTTTCCTTGAAGGTTCAGATTCTCTGCGTAACCACACGAAGTCGAAAAAGAAACATATAGCAAAATATAAACGAAAAGTCGCTCAGAGGCATTTTATTGATTGAATAATATGAATACAAAATTCTTCCGAGAAGAGAAGAGGTATGCTAACAAGATTAAAATAGAACGAATGCAAGCAAAATGTTCTCAAGATTGCCTCGCTAGTCTAACCACCTAAGTTCTAAGTTCTTTAAGCTAACAGAAGTTCTCTAGGTCTAAGATCTCGGATCCCTGCATCTTTTGCTCCAGCTCTCCTTATATAGGTGCTTAGGTCGGTGGCCTATTTTACTCATTTGCCTTTGGGCCCAAGTTTATCTCTTTTAAGGAATATTCCATTTTTCTTCGATCTTCGTAATTATCCTCGAACCTTAACATTTATCTTCGGAAACTTGATATTTATCCTATTCCATGAATTAGGATAAACCGTCACAACTTCCATGGACTCGAATCTCATTCAGAATCAAAAAGTGGGCTTCCAGCCCCGTTTTGGACCCTTGCGGACCGTTTTCCGGCCTTCGAACATTTTTGCGAATTCCTTGAGAAATCACTTTCGTCGCGACATCATTTCCATAAAAGAGTCGTAAATCAATCGTATAGTCGAGGAGACTGATGTTTAAGTTAACCATTTCCGTTGTATACGATAGATCTTGATTCATACATCAGATTTCGACGATAACTCCGATCGAGATAAAAAGGGACATTAGGTCCATGGCTCGGAGTATATGATTACACGGAGAACATGGAAATTGATACAGGTTGGACTGGCCAGGACAGACCGTGCTCGCCGAGGGCGACCTGGCTGGTACAAGGCCGAGCTTGCCCTAGGGCGAGCCGGTCGGGACAAGGCCGAGCTTGCCCTAGTGTGAGCTGTTCAGGACATAGCCGAGCTCGCCCTAGGGCAAGCTGGTCGGGATGTGACCGAGCTCGCCCTAGGGTGAGCTTGTCAGGACACGGCTGAGCTCGCCCTAGGGCGAGCTGGTCGGGACTTGACCGAGCTTGCCCTAGGGTGATCTGGTCGGGACGTGGCCGAGCTCGCCCTAAGGCGAACTTACTGGGTCAGGACCGAGCTCGCCCTAGAGCGAGCTGGTTGGCTCTCGGACCGCGCTCGACCTCCTTTGGGTTGTCTGTTGGCTCCTTCCGTGCTTTGATTTCCCGAGGGTTTCCTATTTCCCGAAGTTCTTTGAGAAACAACTTCTGAAGAGTTGGGATCTTAACCATTGATTTTGAGATTACCGTTTTTGACCCCAACATTTAGCCCCCAGCCTGCAAGCTTCAGAGACAATTTTACGGGCTAGTAAAGTGTTTCAATCGGAATCTTCGGTTATGAGCACGTTTTCTCGTAGATCGTTTTTTTCGAGATTATTTTATTGCGGAAATCCACGTCACCCCCGTACTCTTATAAATAACAGCCCATCATTCTTCATTCTCTCTACATCTTCTCATTTCTTCAATATTTCTTCCTTTTTTCTCTCAAGAAAGAATGTCTTCCCCAAAACGAAGTGAAGAACTCCGACGTCGAGATGGGTTAGGCCAGTCCAAGCTTGCTCACTCCGGCTGCTCCTGACGCTACTCCGGCTTTCGTCGCCCGGTTCCTTTCCTTCAAGGACAGGCTATTTTGGCGTAGTGCTGAAAAGGGGCTGAGCCAAAATCGCGCCGAGACGCCAGCCATTCCTTCTTCGTCCGTGATTTCGACTTCGACTGCTGTAACAAAATCCCCATGCAATGCTGCCCCTTTCGTAGGACAAGATGTTACGTCTGAACATGCGCCGGATGTCTCCGCCCAGACTTCGGGTTCTTCCACCATGCCAATGGTCATCATCGAAGAGGAAAAAGCAACAGAGTCGATGCTTCCGCCTCCGAGCAAGAAGGAGACCGTCTTGGCACTTCCCGCGCCCAGTTCTGCTCAAGGTGAAGAAGGAGAAGAAGGCCAAAGCTTGCAAAGTTCGCAATCTCCAGCGCAAGATCCAGAGCAAAGAGGGACAAAGACATGAGACTGCAGGAACCGAAGATCTTCGTGCCGAGTTCCAAACCCCTCTAGCAAGGAAGGCTGCTCTCCTTGATTCCTTTATGGCTGCCCATGGGAGAGACTTGGCCTTGGCGGGAATCGAATGAAGTCTAAGCGAAATCCAGCTGCTCGGGGGTGAAGAAGTTCTGTCTCTGGACTCCGAAGAGGC
This sequence comes from Brassica carinata, assembly GCA_016771965.1. Taxonomy (NCBI): domain Eukaryota; kingdom Viridiplantae; phylum Streptophyta; class Magnoliopsida; order Brassicales; family Brassicaceae; genus Brassica; species Brassica carinata. Next base: position 10,988,926 of record CM028694.1, read on the forward strand.
TAGGCTGCCATCTCATAAGGAAGAGCTGGCGGCTTCCGAAGGAGATTTTGGTTTGATCCTTGCAGCCCTGAGGTCCGAGTGCATCCTTACGCCATGTCTGGATGAGCCTGAGGGGCAATGTCTTGAGATCGAGAGAGGTGAAGGTGATGCGGTTCCGAGTTCTGATGAGGTTAGAGATGAAGGTGGCGCTCCGAGGAGTGCCAAGGGTAACAATCCTTTCGGGGATTTTGGTTTTTATTTTTTGGCCGTTATGAGGCCATGATGTATGTTTCGGGACTGGCCGTTGGTGGCTTCGAATCCCTGCCCTTTAGGGCTTTTTTAAAAAACTTTTGGCTCAATCTATAAAATTTTCGGTTATTTTATAAACCAAGAGAACTTCTGTTTATCGAAGTTAGAGGGAGAGGGTGTGAGTTGTCGTCTCATTTCTACCCCTCAGACGATCACCGTACCTATCGTTCATACAGTGGGAGAGTTCTTGCAGTCAATGTTTTATGCAAAGGCTCATGAAACGTATAGACTTAAGTGAAGAGACAAATTTTGGGATCTCGTATTCGGGTGTTGATACTATGCCTATGTGATGTCAAGATCCAGCATGGCTGGGGTTAGGGCAAGACCTAGGTTTACTCTCGGACTAAGGCTTTTGCGATGACAATTCTGCTTCCGTTTTGCCTATTTGCGATTTTAACCTGATTCGTACCGATTTAAAGTCCGCGAATTGTGATCGGCTTATATGAATTTTCTTGGCACAAATCGAGCTACTTCCAAAGGCTGTTTGGAGGTGCTAACCAATATTTTGGATTTCTTGTATAGCGCGCTATGTTATCCTTGTCGGATGTAAGAGAGCCTATCCTTTCGAGGGTGGCTAATGTCTGTTTAGGAGGTAGCAGTTTGTTTGTTGTGATCAGTAACAACGAAATAATACCATTTTAGAGGCATGTTACCGTTTTTAAAGGTGTACAGGGTTTGTGTTAAGTTTCGAAAACGAGGACGTTGTTTTGAAAATGCCAAAAAATGTTTATTCGAACACGTAGCGACGTCTTGCAGTGCCGAAAGTTGTATTTTTCTTATGCTGCATTATGTTGGCTTTAAATGAATTGATTGCTTTGATCGAGGACTGCTTCTTTGAGAGCGTTCCGGGAATTTTTGCCGCTTTTTGGTGCGGTAACTATTTGCTTTTTGCTAAGGCGTTGTAGGAGAATGCTGGATTTGCCGACGTAGCCGTTAGTAGTTATTTGCGATAAGAGATTGGCGATAACTATAAGATCGCGATTAGTGGTAGTATTTCTTAAGGTGCACTATGTTCCAGGTTCTTTGGATTTTTACGCCTTGCATGTTTGTGATTTGGTACGAACCTGGTCGGACCACCTTTATGACCTTGTATGGTCCTTCTCAATTTTCCTGCGTTTCGTTCGGCAGTGTTTTGGAAAACTTTGCGTAGAATCAGATCGCCTTCTTTGAACCTGCGATGGCGCATGTTTGAGTTGTAATATTTGGCGGCCGCTTGCTGGTAATTTTGAATTCGGATGAGTGCCTGGTCTCGGCGCTCATTGATAAGATCGAGATTGTCCAGCAGCATCGTGTTGTTGAGATCTTCTCGTTCGGGGAGAAATCTTCTCCATACTCCGAGAAATTCTACTTCCGTCGGAATCAAGCATTCTGTCCCGTAAACGAGAGCGAAGGGGGTTTCTCCCGTAGCCCGTCTTGGGGTCGTACGATGCGACAGGAGAACTCCTTCGAGTTCCTCTGCCCCTCGTCCCTTTTTGGCTTCTAAGTGCTCTTTAATCCGTCGAGGACGGTCTTATTAATATTCTCGGCCTGGCCGTTACATTGCAGATATCTGGGAGTTGACTTGTTCGTTCGTATTTTCCACTTCTCGCAGAATGCTTCGAATCGGGTAGAGATGAACTGAGATCCGTTGTCCATTACAATTTCGTAAGGGACTCCGTGTCTGGTGATAATATTCTTCCATACAAAGTTCTCGACTTGGACGTCTTTGATACTTGCATAGGATTCTGGTTCTACCCACTTTGAAAAGAAATCCGTGAGGACCAAAAGGAAACACTTCTGCTTTGAGTTGTGTAAAGGTCCAACGATATCCATGGACCATCGCATGAAGGGATATGGAGACGAGATGGACGAGAAGGCCTCTGCGGGTTGATGAATCGTTGGTGCGTGCCTTTGGCATTTTTCACATTTCCGTGCGAATTTCTCGCAATCTTTGATCATAGTTGGCCAGTAATAATCGTGGCGTTTTATTTTGACCGCGAGTGACCTTCCGTCCGTAGGAGAGAATACAGACATTGTTCGGAAGGAAGAGCCGGCTGTTGCTAATCCCGAGGGTCCGCTGGAGATCTCGGACTCCTCGTCCTAGGAAGATGATGAAGGTAGTCAGAAAGATCGTACCCCAGTGCGAGTCGAGGAGCTTAACCACTTGACCGTCGTCGAGGAGGACCCGACCGGTGGGGCGTTGGAGCAGAACGTGGAGGTTGATGAGGCCGCTCGTTCCGAGGGTTGCGATGCTGGAACTCCGGATGGGAGTGCTCTAGTACCGTCGACTGGACGTGTCGGGAACTTCCCCGAATCTGACGTGTGTGGCGAGGAGGACGGGACTACCGGGTTCGAGGACTGAGTCGTTTGCGTTGTCCGATAATTTGCTTGTGTGTTTTCGTGGTCCTTATGGATCCTGTGTTGTTTTTCTAGCATACTGTCCCGCTTTTTATTTGGGAAGTTGTATCATGAAACGTTTGTTCAATCAAGTTTTTGGAACAAAAAACTGTTGACTTGTGACTGGTGAGTCGGCCTTGATATGATCCAAGGGGAGAGTCTTTTCTCGGCCATCCGAAGGTTCGATGGTGTGCCGAGCCCCGTTACGTTTCATGTGGAATAGAAAGGTTTTCAGTTCGTTTTACAGTAGCCAACGGAGATTTTAGGCGGCCAAACCATTGCCGTTGATTAGTAAAAGTTCGAAGATTCTACTCCGTTAGTCGGCCAGTGCTATAAGATTGCACAGGTGGCAGCGACTGGTGAGTCCAGCGGCCAAGTGTTTGATCAGGACATAGCCGTTTGGTCGGACGTTAGTACTCGTATATCGTCCGTTGGTAGGGGTATCAGCATCGCTTAGTTTTGGCGTGCTTGCCGTCGACTCGTTTTCCTTTGAGTCGAGAAGAAACAAAGTTTCAGTGTTAGCGGTGTTACAGCTGGGCCGGTCAAGGCTGCCTGCGTACCTCAGGAGAGGATCAAGCCGTTCGTAGTTCGTTTGGGCCTAGCAAAAGTGGCTTTTAAGGGCGCATTTACTCGGACGAGTAGAAGTGACTGTTAAGGTGCATATACTCGGGTTTTTTTTTGTACGAGTTGAAGTGACAACTAAGATGCATCTACTCGGCGAAAAGATAGACGAGGTTTGATGGTCTGCTCCCCCCCCCCTGAAGGTCGAGTAAAGGTGATGCTGGATCGTTTACTCGGCTTAGAGGGATCTATTTTACGAATAGTAGCGGCGCAGGTGCATAGAGTTCCATGCCCTTGGAACATCGTCACCGCGAGAAGTCTGGAGCCGGTAGACGCCTGGTTTGACGACCTTGATGATTTTGTAGGGTCCTTCCCACCTGGCGCCGAGCTTGACTGCGTTGAGCTCCTTAGTGTTTTCAAACACTTTTCGCATGACAAGGTCGCCGAGTTCCAGTGGTCGAGCTCGAACTTTCTTGTTATAGTAGCTTTCGATCTAATGCTGGTTGTTTTGGATTTGAAGCAAAGCTTGGTCTCTTCGTTCTTCGAGTTCGTCGAGTGCGTTGAGAAGCATGTCTTCATTGAGTTCAACGTGCTGGGGTATCTTGGAGCGCCTGAGGCTTGTGACGTTCACTTCAGCAGGAGCCATGGCTTCGACTCCATAAGCGAGGGAGAAAGGTGTCGATTTAGTCGCCCCTCGTGGTGTCGTGCAATGGCTCCATAGGACTCCGTCGAGTTCGTCGGCCCAGTGGCCCTTCTTTAGGTTGAGGCGCTTCTTGATGCCATCGACAATAAGTTTTTTGGAGGATTCGGCTTGACTGTTTCCTTGCGGGTATCTAGGGGTAGAGGGGCTTAGACGGATGTTCCACTTGCTGCAGAACTCTTTGAAGTTCCCAGACATGAATTGTGAGCTGTTGTCGGTTACGATCTCGTACGGGAGGCCGTAGCAGCAAATGATATTTTTCCAGACGAACCCGCGGACCTCCGTGTGGGTCACTTGTGCAAAGGCTGCGGCTTCGATCCATTTGGTGAAGTAGTCGGTAAGGACTAGGATGAAACGACGCTGACGAGAACAAGGCAAGGGGCCGATGATGTCCATGGCCCAGCGCATGAACATGTATGGTGCAGTGGATGTCATTGGTAGCTCGGTCGGGCAGTGGATAATGGGTGCGTGGTGTTGACATTTGTCGCATTGACGAGCGTAAGACTCGCAGTCGGTATTCATGGTTGGCAAGAAGAAGCCTAGGCTTCGTACTTTAAGTGCTAGCGCTCGTTCGCCAGAGTGATTTCCGCCAGCGCCTTCGTGCGTTTCAGCTAGCACGCGTCGGATTTCGTCACCATGAATGCATCTGAGGAAGACCTTACTCACGTTATAATGGAAGAGGTCACCATTCATGAATGCGTAATGGGCGCTACGTCTCTTTAGTCGTCTGGCTTCCCACTTCTCTTTTGGTAAGGTGTCGTTGGTGAGATAGCTGATAAATTCTAGTCGCCAGTCGTTGCTCATCTGGTCGGCCTCTGTCATATGTGAGTCGAGGTCTGTGGACTCGCTGAATGGAGCGACGACGGAAGTCGTTTCGTTGGAGGTGTTAATACTCGGCTCTTCGATACGGTGTATGGGTATGGTCCGCTTGACTTGGTCGTAGAGTTTGCTTCCCAGGGCTGCGAGGGCGCCGGCGCAGGCGTTGTCACCGCGGGGTACTTTGGTGAGCTCAAAGAATTCGAATTCTTGGGCTAGTTTCTGTACTAAGCTGAGGTAAGCGTCCATCCTATCGTTGCGAGCGTCGTAGTCGCCGTTGAACTGGCTTGCGACTAACTGGGAATCGCAATAAGCGCTCAAGCGCTTGGCTTTGACTGCTTTTGCTAGTCGTAGGCCGGAAATCAACGACTCGTACTCGGGTTCGTTATTCGACGCTGGGAAGCCAAAACTAAAAGATTGACGGATCAGCTCGCCGGCTGGGGATTGGAGTTGGACTCCAGCTCCGGTGCCCTTGTTCGTTGAAGATCCATCCACATGCAGGATCCAATTTGGGTTCGGGAGTTTAAGGTCTTGTTCTAACTCGGGTGCCAGTTCGATGAGGAAATCGGCGAGGACTTGAGCTTTTGCCGCCGTGCGATTTTTGTAGGTGATGTCGAGCTCGCCGAGTTTGATGCCCACTTGGTTAGTCGACCGGCTCGATTCGTGTTCTGGAGTACCGTTCGGAGAGGCTGGTCAGTCAACACTTCTATGGAATGTGAATTGAAGTACGGTCATAACTTTCTGGCCGCCTCAACCACGGCTAGGGCCATCTTCTCCAAAGTCGGGTATTGAGTCTCTTGTCTGGTCATACGCCTACTTGTGTAGAAGACGGGTTTCTGTTCGCTTCGGTCTTCTTTGATGAGGACGCTACTGACCGCTGCGCTTGAAACCGCGACGTAGAGTGACAGGACGTCGCCTTCGTCCGGTTTGGCTAGAACAGGTGGCGTTGTTAGGTATTTTTTGAGCTGTGCGAATGCTTCTTCGCATTTATCATCCTAGACGAACTTCTTGTTCCCGCGTAGGATGTTATAGAAAGGAAGGCATCTGTCAGTTGAACGGGAGATGAACCGGTTTAGGGCTGCTATACGGCCGGTGAGTTCGTGGACCTCGCGGCTGTTCTTCGGACTTGGAAGGTCAAGGGCCGCTGATATTTGTTTTGGATTGGCCTCGATTCCTTGCTGCGTGACAATGTACCCAATGAACTCGCCCGAAGAAACTCCGAAGGTGCACTTCGCTGGGTTGAGTTTCATCCCGTACGTGTTAAGTGTTTCGAAGCAGTCGCATAGATGGTTGAGATGGTCTTTAGCGTGTAGCGACTTGACGAGCATATCATCGACATATACTTCCATTGTTTTTCCGAGCTTGTCGGCAAACATTCGATTGACAAGTCGTTGGTAGGTTGCGCCTGCGTTCTTGAGGCCGAACGGCATGACTTTGTAGCAGTAGGCCCCCCTATCCGTGATGAAGGCTGTCTTCTCGCGGTCGTCGGGGTGCATCATTATCTGATTGTAGCCGGAGAAAGCGTCCATGAAGGTGACCATCTTGTTTCCTGCGGTGGACTCGACCAAGCGGTCGATGTTTGGCAAAGGGTAGCTATCCTTTGGGCATGCTTTGTTGAGATCGGTGAAGTCGACGCACACGCGCCACTTCCCGTTCTTCTTCTTCACCCCGACAGGGTTTGCTAGCCATTCGGGATATCGGACTTCGGTGTGGCGCCGGGTCGACTTCGTCGTTTACTGCCTTTGACCTATCGGGACCCAACTTACGTCGCTTCTGTTGGATGGGCTAAAAAGTCGGATCAACATTAAGCTCGTGAGTGGTTATCGACGGATCGATTCCTTTCATGTCCGACATGGACCATGCGAAGGTGGACAAGTTCTCCTTCAGGAACGTGAGTATCGCCTGTCACATGTCATCTGCAAGGTGAGCGCCAATGCGCACAGTGAGCGCCAATACTGGGATCTCAAGGACTTCATCCTTCCGAGGACAAACTTAGGCGAATGGTGGAGAGACATAGTTGACAAGGGACGGTGATCGTTGCAATTTGACGGTATCGATCAAGATGTCTCGCGCGGCTTGTTGGTCTCCTCGTAATGTTTTGATCATGCCGTCGGTTCTGGGGAACTTGACGCACTGATGGTAAGTAAACGGGACAGCCTGCATTGAGTGGATCCATGGGGTTCCGAGAATGACATGATAAGGCACCTTGGTGCTGACCCCGGCAAACTTAACTGTCCGGGTGACGCCGTAAGCACGGACTAGGAGACGGATCATTCCGAGGATTGTTTCGGAGGAGCCGTTGAAGCCCGTCAGCGTCCTTGACGATGGCTTGACGTCTCCTAAGTCGATGCCCATCTTCTCAAGCATTGCACGGAAGATGAGGTCGATGGAACTACCAGTATCGATGAGTACTGTAGTTACATCATACTCTCCGATCTCGAAGACGACTAGGAGGGGATCATTGTGCGGGATGGCGACTCCATTGGTGTCATCATGTGAGAAGCTGATTGGGGTGTGGCTCGGTGGTTTGGGAGGCCATTGTCGCGGCGTCGTAGCTTGTCTTCGGTAGTCTTTGATGGAATGAACGGAATCGCCGCAAGGAGGTGAACCGCCCATGATAACATTTATTCGTGGTCGTACGTTTACTCGCTTGGCGCTGAGGAGAGTATGCAAGTCGGCTGAAGCGTTTCCATCGTTCTGTTGGGACGACTCAAGGTTGGCTTGCAGTTTCGAACGCTCTAACTGCCTGCGTAGGTCAGCCGGCTTGGATCGATTAATGAGAACGCGCAAGTCGACTGCATTGGCGTTAAGCTTGTCTCTGAGATCAGTGACGGGTTGGTCGGAAGCTGGTTCAGGGTCAGCAATCGCGACGCGTCTGGATTTGTTTGCATTAAACGTCAGGCGAAGGTCGTTGTCGTTGGTGTCGCTGACAGTTTCTGACCGTCGCTTGGGAGGGGAGCATCTTCGTCTTCGCCGTCGGACGAAAGAATCTGCTGGGAGCGTATTACTTCAATACGCTGGCGGTTTGCCGGCTGTTCTTCGTCTGCATAAGAGGCTTCGTTGTCCGCATCGTCGGAAGCCTTATCATCCGGTCGACGTCGGTCGGTGCTTTTGCCGTTCGACTTGCGCTGCGCTCTCTTCTCTTTATTTTTATTCCAGCTCTTGCTCGTTTTGGGCTTCGCCTTTGGGGGATTGACTTTGAAGTTGCCGCTTTCGACGGACGACAGGAACGACGTCTTGCACTCCGACGTGTCGTGTCTTTTGACGTCGTGGAACTTACAGTGCTTGGTGAGATCGACATTCTTGGAAGGTCCGGCGATGGTTGGCAGCGCGGGTTGAGTTGCGCCTACGGCACTGGTAGGTTTAACCGGCGAGTCGGTCTTGCGATGACGAACATGAGACCGTTCTTTTTGTCACTAGGCGTGTGCTGCCGCTGTTCTGGCTTCGTGTCTCTTTTAGGCGCTGGGGGTTTCGCAGAGCTTTGTTTACTCATGATTGCTTTGGTATCTTCCTCCATGCGGATGAAGTTATGAGAACGGGCAATGGCGTCTTGGAGCGATGAGGTGGGATTATGGTATAGATCTTCGCGAAACTTGGAATTGATCTGGAGGGTGTTCATCAGAGCGTCGATGGCGATGTGGTTGGGGATATCTATTCTCGAGACCACTGCTTTAAACTTTTCCATGTAATCTCGAAGGCTTTGATCCTTTGGCTGCACTAAGTTCCAAAGTCTGGATGCTGTCGCTTCACGCTTTGTGAACATGATGTAGGTCTTCAGGAAAGCCGCCGAGAGTTGACGGAAGCTGCTGATTGAGTTCTCTTCGAGCCCTGAAAACCAAGTCAGGGCCTGATCGTGAAGCGTCTCGACGAACAGCTGACAATAGCCGGCGTCCTTTTCATTGTCGGGGAGACGGGCTCGAGCCATGGCGATGTTGAAAGCCGTCATGTGCTCGACGGGGTCTCCACCTTGTTTGTACTCCGGAAGGCGCAGCTTTTCGATTTTCCGAAGGTGTACGTCTGTCAGCGCGCTGGTGAAAGGAGTGTGATAGGTAGCGGCGAGTATGCTCTCGATCTGGGGAGCAGCGTTGGTAACTTGGTGAATTTTAGAGTTCATCTATTGGAAGTTGAGTTTAAGTTCGGCGATTTCGCGTATGGTTGCGAGATCGGGGCCGGTTTGGGCAGCATCAGCGGTGAGAGGCTCGTTAAGTTCTGATTCTTCCGAGGCGTGGTCAACCGCTGGTGCCGTAGGGTTCGTGTTAAAGAGGTTACGGCGGAACGGCTGAGGACGTCTCGTTTGGCCGACGGGAGCGGCAGTCATTGCTGCGATAAGAGCGGCGAGCTGCGCGTTGGTCGCTTTTTGGACCGCGTCTTGCTGCACGAGGTGCGCCATGACGGAGCTCATGAAGTCGGCGGGAAGAGGTGTCGTGGTGATATACCATGGATTTTACCCGTTTTTACCCATGGTAGATGAGCATTTTTATTACGATTATCTATGTTTTGGTGTCTATTAGGTATGTTTTCAGGCTCATGAGCATTTTGGAGAAAAGTGATGTTTTAGGTGCCTTTTTGGAGCTTAAAGAAGAGTTCACCCGAGATCAGACCAGAGGTCGACATCCGGAGCTACACATCGATCGATGCACATTCCGTGCTATCGATCGACACACATTTGCCGAAGGACGATACATCGAGATCATAATCGATCGATGTACATCCAGTACTATCGATCGATATCGAGCGGCGAAAGAAGACAAGTTGGACTTGGCCGAACTTGAAGCCCACAACATCACATTTTTATAAGATTGCCCCTGACGAGTTTTTAACCTAATGAACTCATATTTATATTTGCCTAAGTGTTTTTGGCAAAGAAGAGCTTTTACCACCATCTTTTCTACACATTTCTTTTACCATTGTTTCATTACTTTGCAAGTTCTATTCAGTTCTTAATTCTTTACTTGTTCTTCTTAACAAAGGTTATAGGATTCTACATCTAGAGGAAAGATCCAAAGATATTTGTGATTTGAACTTAAGTGTTCATTCCTCTAATAAGTCTATGAACTCCTATTATTACCTTGTTACTATGAATCACTTAGCCATGTCTGAGTAGATTCACTTGTTAGATTTAGGGTTTAAATAGGATATGAGGGATTAGCCCCAACCTACATCTGCTACAGTTGTGATACTTATTGTTAGGATTGTTCACTAATGCTTTTTCTAGATTAGCTAACTAGAACATGAACTTGGATTGCATTATTCATTTAATATAATTCCTGATAACATCCTAAACATGCTATGACCCTCTTGAGACAAGCGAAAGCTGATCTAAGATCATGGTGAGCATTGTATCAACTCGCGCATAAGTTCTGCTTAGAGCCGTATCGATCTATACTCCTAGAGGTGTATCAGTCGATATTCCTATTGAATAATCAATCGATACTGTCGGCGATATAGCTGACCGCAAACACCATTTAGCATCTAAGTAATAGATGGTCTAAATATTGCGAGAGCTGATGGATTCATTTAATAGTGTTGAGCTCTGACATATCATGCAAGCAACTTGTTAGCATTTATAGTATTTATAATCCTGAATTCCTAAATACCTACTCTGAATCTAACTACTTTTCTTTATTGTCTTAACCCAAAACCTTTCAACTGAATAATCTTACCATTACTCAAAAACCTGCATTTTACTTTAAACCATTTTCAACCTAGCATAGTCACTAAGATTGCATCTTATTTGTACACTAGCTCTCTGAGGATTCGACCCCTAAGTGCTACAACTAAACCTCTTATTTGAGAGTAAAGTCACTTCTTAGGGATAAACATTTGAGTGATATCAAATTTGGCGCCGTTGCCGGGGAGCTTTGATACAATTAGATTTAATCTGATTAGGTCTAGGTTATTTTTACTTTAAATTGTTTTCTGACACAATTTTTTTCTTGTCTTTTCAGGTACATGCCCAGCAGTACTAAAAGTAACAAGGCATCTTAACTTTTGTTCTCAGAAGACTCTGCTAGCTTGGAACGTTCAATCTGCAAGGAAATCCGTACCGCATCGACCGACATCAACAACTGTCTGTCGACCGATAACGACGCACCACTGTCAACCGAGACACCGTCTTCGTCGACCGATACTCGCACCTTCTTGTCGACCGACACTACTTCACTGTCGACCGACACGTTTCATCCGACATCAATCGATACCCCTAACCGTATATCGATCGATATTGTTCCACGAGTCATGGTTACGCCGATTATTCTCACACGAGATGAGAATGGAGACTTGCGTTACCAAGAAGGTCACCTTCGTAATGAAGCAGGTCAGAAGCTCAATGCTCAGAATGAAGTAATCCCTGAGCGAGAAACTGCACCTACAGGAGCTGTTCAACCTGTAGGAGAGGCTGCTCGAACACTAACTGACTACAACCGTCCAGATCATTTCTACACCAACAGATCATCCATTCGTCCCCCTGCTATTCAGAGAGGCGATTTCGAGCTCAAGCCGCAGTACTACACCTTGTGGGACAGACACCCTACTGTGGGCTGTCTAATGAGCATCCCATGGACCAACTGGAGAGGTTCGAGGATCTCATATCTGCTATCAAAGCCAATGGAGTCCCCGTGGACTACCTTCTCTGTAAGCTCTTCAAGCACTCTTTATCTGGAGAAGCTTTACAGTGTCTTAAGCAGCTACCACCAGGATCTCTTACATCCTAGAGCGACATCAAAAATTCATTTCTGCGTAACTTCTTTGGTGATGCGCGCGCTGAAGACTTAAGGAGGAAAATTGCCACATTCAACCAGGAGCCTGGAGGGTCATTCAAGGATACCTGGATCAGATTCAAGTCTTACCAGCGAGATTGTCCACACCATGGATTCAACAAGGTGCAACTGCTCTGCACTTTCTTCAGAGGCATCGCGCTGAAATATCAGATGGCTCTGGATACTGCAAGTGAAGTCAACTTCACCACAAGGAATCCTGAAAATGCTGTGAAGCTAATAGACAACTTAGCATCCAGCAACAACACGAAGAACATTGTAAAAGCAAGATCTGCAGCGTTCCTTGGAAAGGAACAAATAAATGAGATACAGGCTACACTTGACAATGTTCAGAAGCTGCTAAACAAGCAAATCTGCTATGTGGAGGATGCAGAAGCTGATGAAGAAGATGACTACGTGAAGCGAAGTCAAGCTGGATCAATGGGCTGGATTTGAGATCACGGAAACCAAGGAAACGAAACTTCTCGGGACAAAGAGGCAACTTCAACAGCAGCAACCCCAACAACAACAGGAGTTATGGAAATTCATCTTACATGAAGCCACCCACACCAACCCCGGAAGGAAAGCTAGAAGACATGCTCAGTTAGAGGTGAACTTCAATGGAAAGATCGACGCTGTGTACACCACCTTGAACACAAAGCTTGATGCTTTGAGCACTCATGTGAAGAAACTAGAGACTCAAGTGATTCAGACAGGAGAAGTTGTTAAGAAGCAGGAAGCCTTAGGAAAAGGGACTGGAGAAGAAGCAACAGGCCACAACGTCAATACTATCATAGAAGACGATTTTTGGAGAGTGGTGAAGCATGAGAAGCTGCAAGAAGGAGACTTCCAGATCGAAAGTTCCATGAGTATTGGCGGGAACCATTGGCATCGACCGATGTCCGGACATGACTATCGATCGATGTACGCTAACTCAAATCGAACGATGGACTCAGACGAGCATCGACCGATGGACCTTGAAGAATCCACTCACGAGTGCAACGCCGTAAAGATACTTACTCACGAGGAGTTCGCAGCCAAGCACCCACATCCGCCCAGCCCTTACAAAATCGATCGACATAATGGATGTTCCATCGATCGACAGAAGGATAACGAAATCGATCGACATACTCCAGAACATATTGATCGATATTCAGTTATCACACGCCGAGTGAAACTTTCCAAAATAGATGTTGCACGACTTACTGCACTCAGGGAGCAATCTAAACCCTCCAAAAGCCCACCAAACGTTATCTTGAGGAAACCCACGGATACCCTAGAACCCATGGAGTTACAACAAGAAACCGAATGCCGTACTCTCAGAAAAAGGAAAGAGAAGGTTCCTAAGCACCTTAAAAGGGGAGTCAATGAGAAAGAATTAAAAAGCTTCAGGAAGAGAGTTCTAAGAATACCTAAGGAGAAACCATTCGAAGAAGCATACTTCACACACAGATTGTGGATGTTTTTCAGAGAGACAAAGGAGACAGAAGAAGATATCAGAAGGATGTTCAATCCGGTCAGAGAAACCATGATCAGGAGGATCAAACTTGAGAAGAAGGGTGATCCAGGGAAGTTCGTTGTTCCTTGCTAAGTCCATGGGATCAATTACCCACGTGCCCTATGTGACACAGGATCTGGAGTCAGCATCCTACCCAAGGTGATAGGAGACCATCTAGGTCTGAAGATAGAACCCATGTATGAATCATTCATCTTCGTGGATTGTTCTCAGCAAAACTCGGAGGCATCATCGAAACACGGAGGTTAACATAGGAGAAACCCTAGTTCCAGTAGACTTCCATGTCTTGGACGTCAAGGTAACCCTACCTACTTCTTTGCTACTTGGAAGAGCCTTCCTAGCCACAGTTGGAGCTGTCTGCAATCTTCAAACAAACAAACTGTGCCTAACTCTGATCAATCCTACGATTACTATGATCGATGCGAGTCATCAAGGTTCTGAGAAAATCCAAGAAGGCCCAGACCTGCGTAGCTGTTTGCTATTGTGGAGATGAATCACGATTCACAAGGCATACGAGGCGAGTCTGATGAATCGATCGATAGTGGCACTGTTGCATCCATCGATACTCGTGAACAGACATCGATCGACAGACATTCATGGTCATCGATCGATTCGCGATTCAACCAGATCGAAGAGGAGTTTCCAGAAGGTGACTTCGAGGTAAACGAGTGGGAGAACAACTACTACATCCCACCATATGCTGTAGATACTACTCACATTGAGGAGTATACAGATGATTACGAGGAGGAGAGAGCTATAGAGTATCACAACCTTCCAGAAGATGAAGATAGACTTCTCCACCACAACCTCAGAATCAACACATCGATCGATCGGACCTTCTCCCCATCGATCGATACTACTTGCCTCGCATCGTTCGACAACACGGTCAACTACAAGCGAGACGGAGACCACTCAATCGGGAGCTGAGCAAGTAATTACCAGCCGCGAGCTTGGTCAAGACCCAGCCAACATACATCACTCAACCCGAGGAAGTCTCATCGATCGACCGGCACCATCTGTCGACCGATAGGCCTGAACAACCATCGACCGATCCCGGACCTGTGCCATCGACCGATACATTCATCGAACCATCCCAGGTAACAAATTCACCTGTACCTGATTTCGGTAATTTAACCCCGGATGAGTTTGGTACTTTCAGGGATTCAAAAGGCTTTACACGCTCAATTGATGGACGAACACTCCACATATCCAGAGAGGACATTGCAGACGTCCTACAGGTAGCCAAAGGATCCCAAAACCTATTCCAGCAGCAACGCTACGGACCAGACCACCATCATCAGCACCAGGAGGCAGACACAACAGCAGAGGCAAAGGAAGCTGAGGATAATTATCTCAACACGGAGGACCCAAATCTTTAACGGACATCGATCGATATGGAGTACATGACATCGACTGATAGGAGTCCTGAATTTGGAAAGAGAGCTTTTCATATGGAGTCCGAAAATTCTTTTGGGAGCAGAGAGATGAGTATGGGGTCTACAAGGACGAGAAAGGGTTTGCTAGAGGAGTAGATGGTGACGTCATCAGAGTTTCTAAAGACGACAGCAAGAAACTGTTTCAAAGGACTTCAATGGACGAGCGCTCTTACATCCATTTACCAGAGCACGCCAGTTCATTTACAAGAAGAGATTTGGTGCACGAAATCTACACCAAAGATGAGATCAACGAGACGTTCACTGGTCTACTTGGAGAATGCAAGTGGGAAAAACTCTCCATGGAAAAGAGTTTAGAGGGCCTTCTGAGACAAGCCATGGCGAGATGAACTGGATGTTCAGTGCAGACCAGGCATTAAGCAAGAAGGTTAAACGTCTTCAGCTGGAACTTGAAGATCTTCGCAACACCCAGAACCACGGCCAGACAAGTGCAATATCGATCGACGGAGTAACATCCACATCGATCGATATGAACCCTGCACCATCGACCACCTACTCAAAAACTGAGGTCGATGAGTTTCTCGACGATATCTGGAAGGAACTGAGGAAAGCAGAAGATCGTTTCAGCAGCAAACTCAACAAAACATGTGAACCTATCTTCCACAACATAGGGGATCTAAGCACATGCACCAAAGAGATGAAGAGATCTATCCGCCTTATCAATGAGGCGCATGCAGATATGAACGCCGCGGCACCTTGCAATCCTTTTGGAGGATTGACTCGTCTTAAAGCAGCTGAGAGGAAACTTGCTGACATACACTTCTTAGTAGACAAAGAAGTGGAGGAACTTGCACTATGCATGGACACTATGCAGCAGGAGGCTGAGAAGTTCCAACTTCAACTCGATTATCAGGCTGCATCAATCGTATCGATCGATGAGTACAACCTCACATCGATCGATAGGCGAATGACTGAGATCGACGGACAGATGAAGCTCTTTGCCGAGAAGCTTCTCGAGAATCTGCAGAAGCACACATCGACCGATGAACAACATGTTGCATCGATCGATATACAGACTTCCGAAATCTGCACCAGAGCTCACTTGGATAAGTTAACTGATGAAGTCTACACGGCAATTACGAGCGTGGATGATTCGCAAGACAGACGTCTAGATCAGACGTATTTCCCGCTAAACAACAAAGTTGGCAGAATGGAATCTAGCATAGAAGGGATGCAAAAAGGAATCAAACCATTCAGAGGCAGCTTGCGAGCAGACCTGCACCCTTAGCATCGATCAACAGATGACCCAGCGCATCGATCGACGGATCTCAACAGCCATCGACCGACAATTCAACAAAGGAATCGATCGATACCAGCTCTATCCACGACAAAATGATCCAACGCCTTGATTCAATGCAAGCGGAGCTCAGTGGTCTTTCAGAACATGCCTATGAGAAATTAGGATGGCACGAGCTCATCAATGAAGGTCATGCAGAAAGGATTCAAAAGATCAATGATGAGGTAATTGAGATAAAGAAGAAACGAACCAGAGAATATGAAGCCACAAGAAGCTTATTTGACTCATGGTTCGGTGAGAAGAAGGATACAGAGGATACTTGTTTCCCAACAAGTACCTGGACATCACCTCAGTAGCTCATTCCATCCAGAGTCAAGCTAGATGACTATAATCAAAGCTGAGTGGGAGGCAACCCACTGTTAGGTAATTTTCATTTAGTTTTTATCTTTAGGATTTTCTTTTTAGTATTTGTTTTCTTTGTAGTTACGACTAGACGATTACCACTGAAATCGACCGACATGACACTGTCGATATCGATCGACATACACCAAACAATAATGATCGATAAAGGCGACTCAGCATCGATCGATACGGATCACGGCCAGGTATTTCGCTCTACTTTTTCGATATCAGTATATTTCATTTTTTCTTACGCCTTCACCGGACTGGTTATACACTGAGGGCAGTGTATGATTTAAGTCTGGGGGGATGATTACTGATGATGTTTACCTTTTGACTTCATCTAAAATGTTTTCAAAATGGTTTTTATTGAGTCAAGAAAGGGATAATGATATTTTAAAAATTTTCACTTTTTATCTAACCAATCTTTTAGGCACCATTCTTAGATTTGTTGATGCAGAATGTACTATAGATGCTAAAGTTGATCACCTATCAGCTATGACAACGCTTTCATTGATTGTCTGGAGGAACCAAAACTGATTTCCAACCTAACCTGACATTCTCTGCTTGTCTTGGGGCTTGGTATACATGGGATCGGATGCTTCAAACAAGTCTGGAAGGTAAAGCCTTGTGTATATAGTTTTATCACCCTCTCTCTCTCATTTTCGAATTTAGATTTAATATTCAGTTCAAACAAAAAAATCAAAAATAAGCTTAAAAATATGTTCTTGGACTAGTTAGTTATTACTTAGGAGGAATTCGAACAGGACTTGGCGATTACCCCCCTCAAGACTTGATTCATAAGAATTCTATAGGTAAAGGATTCGAACAGGACTTGGTGGTTACCCCCTTCAAGACTTGCTTCGCAATAAATCCTAGGATATAGGTCAAAAAGAAGTGAACAGGACTTGGTGGCTACAACCATTAAGGCTTGATTCATGGAGGCCTGTCCAATCTTGGTCAATGTCTTGCAAATAAAAGCAGACTTGACTAGGAGAGAAATAGTAGAGAGAGAGGATAGGAACTAATTTTACCTGCAGGTCCAGATACTTGTTTGAGCAACCTTGCATCATGTGATCGATACTCCCATGGTAAAGCCTGCACTTTCATTTTTATGTACAGAAATGAAATCAGTAGAGGGGTTAGTCAGACAGGATTGCTAAGTTGCTGACTAGATGATCAAGGTTATTTAATTAGGATATTGACAGTTTCTTAGATGTGGTTTGCAACAAAGTAGAGGTTATGATTCTAAGTTTGAATTTGATTGAGTCCCTGCTTTTTAAAACCTCTTTCATAAATACTGCCTGTGTGTTTGCTTGAGGACAAGCAAAAGGTTAAGTCTGGGGGAGTTGATATACCATGGATTTTACCCGTTTTTACCCATGGTATATGAGTATTTTTATTACTATTATCTATGTTTTGGAGTCTATTAGGTATGTTTTCAGGCTTAGGACCATTTTGGAGAAAAGTGATGTTTTAGGTGCCTTTTGGAGCTTAAAGAAGAGTTCACCGAGATCAGACCAGAGGTCGACATCCGGAGCTACATTTGCCGAAGGACGATACATCGAGATCATAATCGATCGATGTACATCCAGTGTTGGGGTCAAAATCGGTCAATCACGAAATCGTCACCCGAAAGTCCTCGAAAGAAAAGCCAAGCGACGATCAAAGCCAAGAAACGGTCGCCGCCGATAAAACTCACGGAAGGCTTCGTCGCTCCGTCTGGCACCAGCGGCAAGGGTCCTGGCCCATCCGTGCAATCATTTCATGATCTCGGGCAATGGCAGCATCTTGGTCCCTTAAAACCCATGTCCGGATCGTCCGAGATCTACAATGGTTCTTCATAAAGCCTTCAGATTGTTTAAGAGATTCATCTTTTAACACATCTAAAGCTTCGAAGCCACATTGCTTTCGCATCCTTGGCGGCGGAAAATCTACAAATCCAAGTCCATCTCAAATCCGATACTCGAGGAATCTCGTTGGATTAGAAAGCGATTATCTCGAAATCTCACGGTAAAGACCTTCCCAACATCAAAGATTTCCATAAGCGACTGGGGAAAGATCGAACAACAAAACCCACAGGCGGCAAGATGGCCTGGCATCGGCGGCACGCCACGCCGAACGCCTGATGCCGGCGGCACGCTGGACGCTGGCGGTCGGCCTGACGCCGGGCGCACATCGGACGCTGGGCCGCTCATGCCGGGCGGCACCGGCCTGGCGCCCGGCGGCACCGATCCGCAGCGGGCGGCCTGGCGCCCGGCGGCACCGATCCGCAGCGGGCGGCCTGGCGCCCGGCGGCACCGATCCGCAGCGGGCGGCCTGGCGCCCGGCGGCACCGATCCGCAGCGGGCGGCCTGGCGCCCGGCGGCACCGATCCGCAGCGGGCGGCCTGGCGCCCGGCGGCACCGATCCGCAGCGGGCGGCCTGGCGCTTCGGCCCTGCCCTCGCCCTGGTTGGACCTATCATGCCCAGTTCGATCCCATCTTAGCTTGTTGGATCAATCTACGCTAAGTTTGAGTACGATCCGGTTATTCTAGAACACCAATATCTCGACTATATAAGGAATTGGGGTTCCATCGGAAACACCGAAACATTCAAAACCGCTCTTCAAAAATCAGAAAATTTAACGGCCCAACGTGGGCAAAACGGCCCACTTACAATTTTCAGAAAAAGAAGGATAACTATGACGGTTTATCTTTATCTTCACATAAGAGATAAATGTCAAGTTTTCAGAAGATAAATGTCAAGTTTCCAGAAGATAAATGTCAAGTTTCCAGAAGATAAATGTCAAGTTTCCGATAAACACGAAGATGAGCGAAAATGGAAAAAGCCCGATTCAGCCCGCGAGAAGATAGACCGTCTTAAGAGGAGTATATAAGGAGAGCTTTTACCAAGAAGCAAACCAGATGACAAAAACTTTCAGAGCACTTAGCACTTAGAGCGTTTTAGCTTTCTTTTTCTGTTTTTCGTTAGCAAGCTGCGACTCAACTAGGTTAGATCTAGGCGGCCGGACTAGCGGACCTTTCGACAGCTCTTGTAGCTTACTTCTTACCTTTTGTTCACGCTCAAAACGCGAATTCAGAAATAAGATCTTTTTCCGCTCAACTTTTACGATTTCTATTTTCGTAACTTTTATCTCTATTGATTGTTTCTTGCAGCGCCCAGCAGATATCCGGGACCTTCAAGGAAGATCGGGTTAACTTCGGTTTTCCTCCACAAATCTTTATCGAAATTGACGCGAATTTCGCCCTACAGGCCAGCGCTGAGGAGGTTACGGATCTATCTATCTCGAACTGCACACGCCGATCATGTCTACCGATGTCCCCAAAGATCAGCCAGCTAGGCGGAACACCGTCGGCCTAGCGCTGAAGACTCCAGCTGGAGATCGTCGCGAGTCACTGCTGATGCAAACACTGGCGCTCAGGTAGATGAAGGAACTGTTTACCTCCGCCCGGTAGCGGAACAACAGGAAAAAGCTGATAACCTGGCTTCGCCAAAACAGGTCGACACCTTAACTGCGAGGAGCAAGTTGCAGCGGATCCACCAAGGCAGCGGCGAAGACTTCGACCGGATCTCGAAGCGAAAAAGATGCCCGAAAGAGCCCACTCGAGGAAAGCGGCTCGAAAGGACAGCAAAGCGACCTCGCGAGAACCTTCCACTCCGGCTCACGGGAAACAAGAAGCGGCGTCGGCGCATCAATCTAGATATCAGCGACCAATCGGATCCTTCCGATGAAGCGTGACATCCACCAGGAGAACCGAAGCCAGTCCGCTCGGCGAGGCGGTATCGCCGATAGGCCCATGACGAAGAGGAAGAAGAACTCTACTGGATGGAGCAGGAAGAACTTCAGCGGAAGATCAAACTTCGGATCTATCGCAACCATCACCGACAAGCTTCGGAGCGCCGGCAGCAATAGCGAGATCCATGATCTCCAGCGAATCTCTCAAAGACCGTGGCGAAGTGGCGGTGAAATCGCAAATCCATCAGGCGACCAGTTCCGCCCGAGATCGATAGACTTCTCGAGGAAGCACGGAAAACGCCATTCACCGTTCGGATCACGGAAACACGCATCTCAGACCCAGGGGCTTGGTATACATGGGATCGGATGCTTCAAACAAGTCTGGAAGGTAAAGCCTTGTGTATATAGTTTTATCACCCTCTCTCTCTCATTTTGAATTTAGATTTAATATTCAGTTCAAACAAAAAATCAAAAATAAGCTTAAAATATGTTCTTGGACTAGTTAGTTATTACTTAGGAAGGAATTCGAACAGGACTTGGCGATTACCCCCCTCAAGACTTGATTCATAAGAATTCTATAGGTAAAGGATTCGAACAGGACTTGGTGGTTACCCCCTTCAAGACTTGCTTCGCAATAAATCCTAGGATATAGGTCAAAAGAAGTGAACAGGACTTGGTGGCTACAACCATTAAGGCTTGATTCATGGAGGCCTGTCAATCTTGGTCAATGTCTTGCAAATAAAAGCAGACTTGACTAGGAGAAAATAGTAGAGAGAGGATAGGAACTAATTTTACCTGCAGGTCCAGATACTTGTTTGAGCAACCTTGCATCATGTGATCGATACTCCCATGGTAAAGCCTGCACTTTCATTTTTATGTACAGAAATGAAATCAGTAGAGGGGTTAGTCAGACAGGATTGCTAAGTTGCTGACTAGATGATCAAGGTTATTTAATTAGGATATTGGCGGTTTCTTAGATGTGGTTTGCAACAAAGTAGAGGTTATGATTCTAAGTTTGAATTTGATTGAGTCCTGCTTTTAAAACCTCTTTCATAAATACTGCACGTGTGTTTGCTTGAGGACAAGCAAAAGGTTAAGTCTGGGGAGTTGATATACCATGGATTTTACCGTTTTTACCCATGGTATATGAGTATTTTATTACTATTATCTATGTTTTGGAGTCTATTAGGTATGTTTTCAGGCTTAGGAGCATTTTGGAGAAAAGTGATGTTTTAGGTGCCTTTTGGAGCTTAAAGAAGACCGTCGGCGCAGCTGAAGACTCCAGCTGGAGATCGTCGCGATCCTGCTGATGCAAACTGAAATCAGGTAGATGAAGGAACTGTTTACCTCCGCCCGGTAGCGGAACAACAGGAAAAGCTGATAACCTGGCTTCGCCAAAACAGGTGCGACACCTTAACTGCGAGGAGCAAGTTGCAGCGGATCCACCAAGGCAGCGGCGAAGACTTCGACCGGATCTCGAAGCGCGAAAAAGATGCCCGAAGAGCCCACTCAGGAAAGCGGCTCGAAAGGACAGCAAAGCGACCTCGCAAGAACCTTCCACTCCGGCTCACGGGAAACAAGAAGCGGCGTCGGCGCATCAATCTAGATATCAGCGACCAATCGGATCCTTCCGATGAAGCGTGACATCCACCAGGAGAACCGAAGCCAGTCGCTCGGCGAGGCGGTATCGCCGATAGGCCCATGACGAAGAGGAAGAAGAACTCTACTGGATGGAGCAGGAAGAACTTCAGCGGAAGATCAAACTTCGGATCTATCGCAACCATCACCGACAAGCTTCGGAGAGCGGCGGCAGCAATAGCGAGATCCATGATCTCCAGCGAATCTCTCAAAGACCGTGGCGAAGTGGCGGTGAAATCGCAAATCCATCAGGCGACCAGTTCCGCCCGAGATCGATAGACTTCTCGAGGAAGCACGAGCGCCATTCACCGTTCGGATCGCGAAACCGCATCTCAGACCCGGGGCTTGGTATACATGGGATCGGATGCTTCAAACAAGTCTGGAAGGTAAAGCCTTGTGTATATAGTTTTATCACCCTCTCTCTCTCATTTTGAATTTAGATTTAATATTCAGTTCAAACAAAAAATCAAAATAAGCTTAAAATATGTTCTTGGACTAGTTAGTTATTACTTAGGAAGAATTGACAGGACTTGGCGATTACCCTCGAAGACTTGATTCATAAAATTCTATAGGTAAAGGATTCGACAGGACTTGGTGGTTACCCCTTCAAGACTTAGCCATAATAAATCCTAGGATATAGGTCAAAAAGTGTGAACAGGACTTGGTGGCTACAACCATTAAGGCTTGATTCATGGAGCCTGTCAATCTTGGTCAATGTCTTGCAAATAAAAGCAGACTTGACTAGGAGAAAATAGTAGAGAGGATAGGAACTAATTTTACCTGCGGGTCCAGATACTTGTTTGAGCAACCTTGCATCATGTGATCGATACTCCCATGGTAAAGCCTGCACTTTCATTTTATGTCTGAAATGAAAGAAATCAGTAGAGGTTAGTCGGACAGGATTGCTAAGTTGCTGACTAGATGATCAAGGTTATTTAATTAGGATATTGGCGGTTTCTTAGATGTGGTTTGCAACAAAGTAGAGTTATGATTCTAAGTTTGAATTTGATTGAGTCCTGCTTTTAAAACCTCTTTCATAAATCTGCACGTGTGTTTGCTTGAGGACAAGCAAAAGGTTAAGTCTGGGGAGTTGATATACCATGGATTTTACCGTTTTTACCCATGGTATATGAGTATTTTATTACTATTATCTATGTTTTGGAGTCTATTAGGTATGTTTTCAGGCTTAGGAGCATTTTGGAGAAAAGTGATGTTTTAGGTGCCTTTTGGAGCTTAAAGAAGAGTTCACGAGATCAGACCAGGAGGTCGACATCGGAGCTACATTTGCGAAGGGCGATACATCGAGATCATAATCGTCGATGTACATCCAGTGTTAGGGTCAAAATCGGTCAATCACGAAATGCGTCACCCGAAAGTCCTCGAAAAGAAAATAGCGGCGATCAAAGCCAAAAGCGGAGTCGTCGCTTCGATAAAACTCCGCGGGCTCGTCCGCTCCGTCGGCACCAGCGGCAAAGGTCCTGGCCCATCCGTGCAATCATTTCATGATCTCGGGCAATGGCAGCATCTTGGTCCCTTAAAACCCATATCGGATCGTCGAGATCTACAATGGTTCTTCCGCAAAGCCTTCGATTGTTTAAGAGATTCATCTTTTAACACATCTAAAGCTTCGAAGCCACATTGCTGCATCCTTGGCGGCGGAAAATCTACAAATCAAGTCCATCTCAAATCCGATACCGAGGAATCTCGTTGGATTAAGCGATTATCTCCGAAATCTCGACTAAAGACCTTCCCAACATCAAAGATTTCCATAAGCGACTGGCCGGGGAAGATCGAACAACAAAAACCCACAGGCGGCAAGATGGCCTGGCACGGCGCAGCGTCCACCTTGAACCGGCCTGGCGCACGGCGGGCAGCCGGGCAGCCTGGCGCTGGCGGCACCCGGCCTGGCGCCCGGCCTTTCCGTCAGCGGGCGGCCTGGCGCGGCGGCACTGCAGACGCAGGCGGCCTGGCGCCCGGCGACGCAGCGGAGACGGAGCGACCTGGCGCTAAACACCCGACCTGGCGCCGGCGGCTTTCCATCCGCAGCGGGCGGCCTGGCGCCGGCGGCACAGAGACAGCGGGCGGCCTGGCGCCAGGCGGCACCAACCGGCAGCACGCTTGCGAGACGCGGACCGGCGCCCGCGGCGGCACCGTCATGCGAGTCGACCTGGCGTCGATCCGTGACCTCGTCCTGGTCTTGGACCTATCATGCCCAGTTCGATCCCATCTTAGCTTGTTCCGGATCAATCGCAAAGTTTGAATGCGATCCGGTTATTCTAGAACACCAATATCGACTATATAAGGAATTGGGGTTCCATCGAACTACGAAACATTCAAAACCGTTCTTCGAAAAGCTGTAAAAGCGCTTCGCTATGACCCCAGCGTGGGCAAAGCATTAGCGTGGGCAAAAGCGGCTACATTTTCAGAAAAGAAGGATAACTATGACGGTTTATCTTTATCTTCACATAAGAGATAAATGTCAAGTTTTCAGAAGATAAATGTCAAGTTTTCAGAAGATAAATGTCAAGTTTTCGAAGATAAATGTCAAGTTTCGATAAACACGAAGATGAGCGAAAATGGAAAAAGCCGATTCAGCCGGAAGATAGGCCGTCTTAAGAGGAGTATAGGAGAGCTTTGACCAAGAAGCAAACCAGATGACAAAACTTTGAGCACTTAGCACTTAGGCGTTTTAGCTTTCTTTTCTGTTTTTCGTTAGCAAGCTGCGACTCAACTAGGTTAGATCTAAGCGGCGGACTAGCGGACCTTCGACAGCTCTTGTAGCTTACTTCTTACCTTTTGTTCACGCTCAAAGCGAATTCAGAAATAAGATCTTTTCCGCTCAACTTTACGATTTCTATTTTACGTAACATCTCTATTGATTGTTTTAGGTATGCGGCCCAGCAGATATCCGGGACCTTCAAGGAAGATCGGGTTAACTTCGGTTTTCCTCCACAAATCTTTATCGGAAATTGGCGGTGCAATTTCGGTTCCCACAGTTTGGCTAGAAGGAGGGTTCGGATCTATCTATCTACGCCAACTACTGCGCTTCGATCATGTCTACCGATGTCCCCAAAGATCAGCCAGCTAGGCGGAACACCGTCGGCGCCAAGCGCTGAAGACTCCAGCTGGAGATCGTCCGCGAGTCACTGCTGATGCAAACACTGGCTCAGGTAGATGAAGGAACTGTTTACCTCCGCCCGGTAGCGGAACAACGAGGAAAAAGCTGATAACCTGCGCTTCGCCAAAACAATTCGACACCTTAACTGCGAGGAGAAGTTACGTGCGGATCCACCAAGGCGCGCCCGGCGAAGACTTCGACCGGATCTCGAAGCCGCGAGAAAAAGATGCCGAAAGAGCCCACTCGAGAAGCGGCTCGAGAAAGGACAGCAAGCGACCTCATAGAACCTTCCGCTCCGTCACGGAAACAAAGCGGCGTCGGCGCATCAATCTAGATATCAGCGACCGGATCCCAGATGAAGCTGACATCCACCAGGAGAACCGAAGCCAGTCCGCTTCGGCGGAGGCGGTATCGCCGATAGGCCCATGGCGAAGAGGAAGAAGAACTCTACTGGATGGAGCAGGAAGAACTTCAGCGGAAGATCAAGCTTCGGATCTGCTCGCCATCACCGACAAGCTTCGGAGAGCGCCGGCAGCAATGCGAGATCCATGATCTCGCGAATCTCTCAAAAGACCGTGGCGAAGTGGCGGTGAAATCGCCAAATCCATCAGGCGACCAGTTCCGCCCGAGATCGATAGACTTCAGGGAAGCGGAAAACGCCACTCACCGTTCGGATCGAAACACATCTCAGACCCAGGGAAGATCAAAATCCGGTCATGGCGGTGCGACGGATCTAAGTCGCTGCAGTCTTTCCAGATCGCCAATGGGTAGGTGCAAACTCGGGCCTTGAGCGAGCATGAGTCATTGTCTTCTCTGCGTCGAGCACCTCAAAGGTGCTGCTTCGAGTGGTTCTCCGGCTCAAAAGGAACTCCATCGGAAGCTTTAGCCAACTGGCCTCGTCGTTTCTCAAACAATACTCCATGTTCATGGACACAGAAGCGTCCGGCGTGGATCTATGGAGTCTAGCTCAGAAGGAAGGCGAGTCACTCCAGCGACTTCATCGCGAAGGTTCAAACTGGTGATGGCCAGAGTAGCGGGCATCAGCGACAATGTCATAATCAGCGCGAGGAAAACTCTCTGGTACAAGTCGAAGTTCGAAAGTGGATACTACTGGAAAAGCGCGGACAATCAGGATACTCTCCACAAGACGCGGACTTCATCATCATGGAAGAAGAGATGAAGCTTCGTCGCAGAAGCACGGACCACAGCGTCCTCGAAAAGAAAACCTCACCATTAGCGACAAAGCGTTCATCACGAAGGGGAAGGCGCCCAAAGCGAGCATAACTTCGCCATCAACTTCGGAGCAAAGGCAGAACCTCCGGAAACACCTGGACCAGGAACCAGTACAAGGATAATTCCTACTGCGAGTTCCACGAAACCATAGGTCACTCCACTGCGAACTGCAAGGTTCGGCGCCGGTTCGCCCTAAAACTCCTCACGGCCCGAACTATCAAAGGTCAAGAGTATACAGGACTTGCTCCTGGACTCCGACCGCTAAAGACCAACAAAACTGTTTCGAGGACCGTAGCGACCGAAAATCAATCCGGAAAAACATGGAAGAAGACAGGGCGACCAAGGGAACAACAGCAGTCGCCAGACGGTAAACATGATCATCGGAGGATCACAGTTCTACAAGACTCTGTCGTCGATAAAAGCCTACGGCGAAAAGCGAGACAAGTTCCAACTGGTTCCCGGACAGCGATGTTCCTAACCACACGATGCGGCTTTCGAGGAACAGGGGCCGTCGGAATCGACAAACCTCACTGCGATCCTTTGGTGTCGACCTGGTAATCCAGGATCGAAGTCGACGCATTCTCATCGATACAGGAAACGCGGTCAGCGTCACCTTCGCGACACCCTCTACGGGATGAAGATCCCACTTGGGAAGTCGTCCGGAGCCAAAACCTTTGGCGGGGTTTTGGTCACTACCATGACCCTCGGGAGAATTAAACTCGGTCATGGCAAAGGAAGTTACAAAGATCGTCGAGTTTGCAGTAGTCGACAACCCGGCCATCTACAATGCCATCATGGGACAGCGAGCGACCTCGCCAGAACCTTCCACCCGACTACGGGAAACAAAAGCGGCGTCGGCGCATCAATCCGGATATCAGCGACCAATCGGATCCTTCCGATGAAGGCGCTGACATCCACCAGGAACGAAGCCAGTCCACTTTCGGCAGGCGGTATCGCCGAGAGGCCCATGACAGAAGAGGAGGAAGACCTCTACTGGATTGAGCAGGAAGAACTTCGCGGAGGATCAAGCTTCGGATCCATCGCGACCAGCGCCGACAAACTTCGGGCTTGCCGGCAGCAATAGCGAGATCCATGATCTCCGCGAATCTCAAAAGACCGTGGCGAAGTGAAGCGGTGAAATCGCCAAATCCATCAGGCGACCAGTTCCGCCCCCGAGATCGATAGACTTCTCGAGGAAGCACGGAAAACGCCACTCACCGTTCGGATCGAAACCGCATCTCAGACCCAGGGAAGATCAAAATCCCGGCCATGACGGTAATGACGGATCCTAAGTCGCACCTGCAGTCTTTCAGATCGCCAATGGGTAGGTGCAAACTCGGGCCTTGAGCGAGCGCGGGTCATTGTCTTCTCTTCGTCGAGCACCTCAAAGGTGCTGCGCTCGAGTGGTTCTCCCGGCTCAAAAGGAACTCCATCGGAAGCTTTCGCCAACTGGCCTCGTCGTTTCTCAAACAATACTCCATGTTCATGGACACAGAAACGTCCGACGTGGATCTATGGAGTCTAGCTCAGAAGGAAGGCGAGTCACTCGCGACTTCATCGCGAAGGTTCAAACTGGTGATGGCGAGTAGCGGGCATCAGCGACAATGTCGCAATCAACGCCCTGAGGAAAACTCTCTGGTACAAGTCGAAGTTCCGAAAGTGGATACTACTGGAAAAGCCGCGGACAATCCAGGATACTCTCCACAAGGCAACGGACTTCATCATCATGGAAGAAGAGATGAAGCTTCTGTCGCAGAAGCACGGACCACAGAAAACGCCCCGAAAAGAAAACCTCTGCATAACGACAAAAGCGTTCATCACGAAGGGGAAGGCGCCCAAAGGCGAGCATAACTTCGCCATCAACTTCGAACAAGGCAGAACCTCCGAAACACCTGACCAGGAACCAGTACAAGGATAATTCCTACCGCGAAGTTCCACGAAACCATAGGTCACTCCACTGCGAACTGCAAGGTTCTCGGCGCCCGGCTCGCCGCAAAACTCCTCACCGGCGAACTATCAAAGGTCAAGAGTATACAGGACTTGCTCCTGGACTCCGACCGCCTAAAGACCAACAAAACTGTTTCGAGGACCGCTAATCGAAAATCAATCGGGAAAACATGGAAGAAGACAGGACGACTAAGGAACAACAGCAGTCGCCAGACGGTAAACATGATCATCGGAGGATCACAGTTCTACCAAGACTCTGTCGTCGATAAAAGCCTACAGGCGAAAAGCGAGACAAGTTCCAACTGGTTCCCGGACAGCGATGTTCCTAACCACACGATCGCTGAGGAACAGAGACCGCCGGAATCGACAAACCTCACTGGCGATCCTTTGGTAATCGACCTGGTAATCCAGGATCTCGAAGTCGACGCATTCTCATCGATACAGGAAACACGGTCCAGCGTCACCTTCGCGACACCCTCTACGGGATGAAGATCCCACTTGGGAAGTCGTCCGGGCAAAACCTTTGGCGGGGTTTTGGTCACTACCATGACCCTCGGGAGAATTAAACTCGGTCATGGCAAAGGAAGTTACAAAGATCGTCGAGTTTGCGGTAGTGACAACCCGGCCATCTACAATGCCATCATGGGACAGCGAGCGACCTCGCAGAACCTTCCACCCGACTACGGGAAACAAAGGCGGCGTCGGCGCATCAATCCGGATATCAGCGACCAATCGGATCCTTCCGATGAAGGCGCTGACATCCACCAGGAAGGACGAAGCCAGTCCACTTTCGGCAGGCGGTATCGCCGAGGCCCATGACAGAAGAGGAGGAAGACCTCTACTGGATTGAGCAGGAAGAACTTCGCGGAGGATCAAGCTTCGGATCCATCGCGACCAGCGCCGACAAACTTCGGGCTTGCCGGCAGCAATAGCGAGATCCATGATCTCCACGAGTCTCTCAAAAGATAGTGGCGAGGTGAAAGCGGTGAAATCGCCAAATCCACCAGGCGACCAGTTCCGCCCGAGATCGATAGACTTCTGAGGAAACCGGAAAATGCCATTCACGCTTCGGATCCGCGGAAACACACATCTCGGACCAAGGAAAATCAAAATCCCGGTCTATGGCGGTACTCACGGATCTAAAGGCGCACCTGCAGTCATTCCAGATCGCAATGGGTAGACGCAAACTCCCGGAGCGCGAACGAGACGCGGGTCATTGTCTTCTCTTCGTCGAGCACCTCAAAGGCGCTGCGCTCAAATGGTTCTCCTGGCTCAAAAGGAACTCCATCGGAAGCTTCAGCCAATTGGCC
The DNA here is from genome assembly GCA_016771965.1 of Brassica carinata. NCBI lineage: Eukaryota > Viridiplantae > Streptophyta > Magnoliopsida > Brassicales > Brassicaceae > Brassica > Brassica carinata. The sequence continues at coordinate 11,018,013 of CM028694.1, forward strand.
TCGGCGTTTCTCAAACAATACTCCATGTTCATGGACGAAGCGTCGAGGTGGACTTAATGAGTCTGGCTCAAAGGAAGGCAGATAAACCCGTGACTTCATGAAGGTTCAAGCTAGTAATGGCCAGAGTGGCGAATTATCAGCGACAAAGTCATGTCGGCGCATACGAGGAAAACTCTCTGGTACAAGTCAATGTTCGAAAGTGGATATTGCTGGAGAAACCACAGACGATCCAGGATACCCTCCACAAGGCAACAGACTTCATCGTCATGAAGGAAGAGATGAGAGTCCTGTTGCAAAAGCATGGACCACAGAAGCGTCCTCAAAGAAGAAACCCTCGTAGCGACAAATGCGTCCATCACGAAGGGAAGACGCCCAAGGCGAGCATAACTTCGCCATCAACTTCGGACAAGGCAAAACCTCCGGAAACACCTGGACCAGGAACCAGTACAAGGATAATTCCTGCGAGTTCCGCGAAACCAGAGGTCACTCCACCGCGAACTGCAAGGTTCGGCGCCAGGCTTCGCCGCCAAAGCTCCTCGGCCGAACTGTCAAAGGTCAAGTATAAAGGACTTGCTCCTGGAGTCCGACCGCCAAAGACCAATAAAACTGTCTCCGAGGACATGCGACCGAAAATCAATCCGGAAAAACATGGAAGACGGGGCGACCAAGGGAACAACAGCAGTCGCCAGGGCGGTAAACATGATCATCGGAGGATCACAGTTCTACCAAGACTCTGTCACCGTCGATAAAAGCCTACAGGCGAAAAGCGAGACAAGTTCCAACTGGTTCCCGGAACAGCGATGTTCCTAACCACACGATGCGGCTTTGAGGAACAGGAGACCGTCGAATCGACAAACCTCACTGCGATCCTTTGGTGTCGACCTGGTAATCCAGGATCTCGAAGTCGACGCATTCTCATCGATACAGGAAACGCGGTCAGCGTCACCTTCGCGACACCCTCTACAGGATGAAGATCCCACTTGGGAAGTCGTCCGGAGCCAAAACCTTTGGCGGGGTTTTGGTCACTACCATGACCCTCGGGAGAATTAAACTCGGTCATGGCAAAGGATTACAAAGATCGTCGAGTTTGCAGTAGTCGACAACCCGGCCATCTACAATGCCATCATGGGAACCCCTTGGATCAACTCCATGAAGGCAGTACCATCCACATATCACCTCGGCAACAAATTTCCGACTCCGGCCGGAACCGCAGCCATCTGGGGTAGTCAGAAACAATCGAGACTCTGTTACCTAGCGAGTTCAAACTGCGAAAGATCGGAGCGCCCTGCGGCCAACCCAAAGCGAGCATAACTTCGCCATCAACTTCGAACAAGGCAAAACCTCAGGAAACACCTGGACCAGGAATAAGTACAAGGATAATTCCTACTGCGAGTTCCACGAAACCAGAGGTCACTCCACTGCGAACTGCAAGGTTCACCGGCATACGCTTCGCCGCCAAAGCTCTTCGTCGGCGAACTGTCAAAGGTCAAGAGTATAAAGGACTTGCTCCTGGACTCCGACCGCCAAAGACCAACAAAACTGTCTCCGAGGACCGCGACCGAAAATCAATCGGGTGAAAAGCGAGACAAGTTCCAACTGGTTCCCGGACAGCGATGTTCCTAACCACCGATGCGCTTCGAGGAACAGGAGACCGTCGGAATCGACAAACCTCATTGCGATCCTTTGGTTATCGACCTGGTAATCCAGGATCTCGAAGTCGACGCATTCTCATCGATACAGGAAATGCGGTCAGCGTCATCTTCGCGACACCCTCTACAGGATGAAGATCCCACTTGGGAAGTCGTCCCTGAGCCAAAACCTTTGGCGGGGTTTTGGTCACTACCATGACCCTCGGAGAATTAAGCTCCCAGTCATGGCGAAGGAAGTCACAAAGATCGTCGAGTTAGCGGTAGTCGACAACCCGGCCATCTACAATGCCATCATAGGAACCCCTTGGATCAACTCCATGAAGGCAGTACCATCCACATATCACCTCGGCATCAAATTTCCGACTCCGGCCGGAACCGCAGCCATCTGGGGTAGTCAGAAACAATCGAGACTCTGTTACCTAGCGAGTTCAAACTGCGAAAGATCGGAGCGCCCTGCGGCCAACCCAAAGCGAGCAAAGGAATCACACAACATTCCGAGGACTCGAAGAAAGATGATCAGAATCATCCGAACAGGCAAAGATTCAACACAGCGACAAAGTCATGTCGGCGCCACGAGGAAAACTCTCTGGTACAAGTCAAAGTTCGAAAGTGGATATTGCTGGAGAAACCACGGGCGATCAGGATACCCTCCACAAGGCAGCGGACTTCATCGTCATGGAGGATGAGATGAGAGTCCTGTCGCAAAAGCATGGACCACAGAAGCGTCCTCAAAGAAGAAACCCTCGTAGCGACAAAAGCGTCCATCACGAAGGGAAGACACCCAAAGCGAGCATAACTTCGCCATCAACTTCGAACAAGGCAAAACCTCAGGAAACACCTGGACCAGGAACCAGTACAAGGATAATTCCTACTGCGAGTTCCACGAAACCAGAGGTCACTCCACTGCGAACTGCAAGGTTCACCGGCATACGCTTCGCCGCCAAAGCTCTTCGTCGGCGAACTGTCAAAGGTCAAGAGTATAAAGGACTTGCTCCTGGACTCCGACCGCCAAAGACCAACAAAACTGTCTCCGAGGACCGCGACCGAAAATCAATCGGGTGGCGGAAGAGACAGGGCGATAAAGGAACAACAGCAGTCGCCCGGAGGGTAAATATGATCATCGGAGGATCACAGTTCTACCAAGACTCTGTCACCGTCGATAAAAGCCTACGGGTGAAAAGCGAGGCGAGTTCCAACTGGTTTCAGATAGCGATATTCCCAACCACCGATCGTTTTGAGGAACAGGAAACTGTCGAATCGACAAACCTCATTGCGATCCTTTGGTTATCGACCTGGTAATCCAGGATCTCGAAGTCGGCGCATCCTCGTCGATACAGGAAATGCGGTCAGCGTCATCTTCGCGACACCCTCTACAGGATGAAGATCCCACTTGGGAAGTCGTCCCTGAGCCAAAACCTTTGACTGGGTTTTGGTCACCTCCATGACCCTCGGAGAATTAAGCTCCGGTCATGGCGAAGGAAGTCACAAAGATCGTCGAGTTAGCGGTAGTCGACAACCCGACCATCTACAATGCCATCATAGGAACCCCTTGGATCAACTCCATGAAGGCAGTACCATCCACATATCACCTCGGTATCAAGTTTCCGACTCCGGCCGGAACGCAGCCATCTGGGGTAGTCAGAAACAATCGAGACTCTGTTACCTAGCGAGTTCAAACTGCGAAAGATCGGAGCGCCCTGCGGCCAACCGAAGCGAGCAAAGGAATCACACAACATTCCGAGGACTCGAAGAAAGATGATCAGAATCATCCGAACAGGCAAAGATTCAACACAGCGACAAAGTCTCTGAGTCCATCGCCGTAAAAGCAGACAGCTCGACCCCGCACAAACCACCGATCCGACCAGCACGATCGGAGCGGCGGCGCCGCGGGGAGTAAAAGCGTCTGCGGCAACTATCAGAACTTCTGAGATGGCTTGATCCTCGAAGAATGCGTAGGCAGCTTCGTCGAAACCAGCGAGTTCAGCTATCCCCTCACCAAAAGGGGGACTGGGTGCATATACTCCTATACTCCCACAAAAGCGAAAAATCCGCACATGTACTTTCGAACATTTGAAATTTTTAATAAAATTCTTTCTATCTTTTATGCTCACTTAAGCGCATCAGCGGCGGAAAAAGCGAAAATCATATCTTCAAAGAAGCGAGGCGTCGCAACTTCTTAAAAGATAACAAAACTTCGTATCATCCGCTAAAACAGTCCACCTGCGACTTAAAACAACTTATGCTCGTCGATTGGCCCGGCGGACGCACCAAAGCGTTCACTCAATACAAACTCGTAGTCAGACCTATAAGGTCCTCTTACATCCGACAAGGATATCATAGCGCTATACAAGAAACCCAAAATTTTGGTTTAAGCGTCTCGGATAAACTCGAAGATAGCTCGATTCTTTTAACACAAGTCATATAAGCGGCGACTAGTCGCGGACTTTAAGCGAAAAGAATCAGGAAGAAATCACTAACAGGCAAAGCGAAAGCCGATCAGTCATCGCACAGCCTTAAAGCTGAGAGTAAGCCTAGGTCTTGCCCTAAACCCAGTCTTGCTGGATCTTGACATCTCACAGACATAGTATCGTATCACGAGATCCCAAAACATGTCTCTTATAAACACACCTAAAAGCGGCTTCGCTAGTGAAAACAGAAAATAATGCTAAGTTGCTCTAAGTGCTCTGGGCGTTTTTGTGATCTGGTTTGCTTCTTGCTCAAAGCTCTCCTTATATACTCCTCTATGGCGGTCTATCTTCGCGGGCTGAGTTGGGCTTTTCCATTTTCGTCCATCTTTGTATTTATCGGAAACTTGACATTTATCTTCTGGAAACTTGATATTTATCTCTTATGGAAACTTGACATTTATCTTGAAATCTCGACATTTATCTTCTGGAAACTTGATATTTATCTCTTATGGAAACTTGACATTTATCTCTTATGGAAACTTGACATTTATCTTGAAATCTCGACATTTATCTTACGGAAACTTGATATTTATCTCTTATGGAAACTTGACATTTATCTTCTGGAAACTTGATATTTATCTCTTATGGAAACTTGACATTTATCTTGAAATCTCGACATTTATCTTCTGGAAACTTGATATTTATCTCTTATGGAAACTTGACATTTATCTTGAAATCTCGACATTTATCTTCTGGAAACTTGATATTTATCTCTTATGGAAACTTGACATTTATCTCTTATGGAAACTTGACATTTATCTTGAATCTCGACATTTATCTTACGGAAACTTGATATTTATCTCTTATGGAAACTTGACATTTATCTTGAATCTCGACATTTATCTTCTGGAAACTTGATATTTATCTCTTATGGAAACTTGACATTTATCTTCTGGAAACTTGATATTTATCTCTTATGGAAACTTGACATTTATCTTGAATCTCGACATTTATCTTACGGAAACTTGATATTTATCTCTTATGGAAACTTGACATTTATCTCTTATGGAAACTTGACATTTATCTTCTGGAAACTTGATATTTATCTCTTATGGAAACTTGACATTTATCTTGAAATCTCGACATTTATCTTACGGAAACTTGATATTTATCTCTTATGGAAACTTGACATTTATCTTCTGGAAACTTGATATTTATCTCTTATGGAAACTTGACATTTATCTCTTATGGAAACTTGACATTTATCTTCTGGAAACTTGATATTTATCTCTTATGGAAACTTGACATTTATCTTCTGGAAACTTGATATTTATCTCTTATGGAAACTTGACATTTATCTTGAAATCTCGACATTTATCTTCTGGAAACTTGATATTTATCTCTTATGGAAACTTGACATTTATCTCTTATGGAAACTTGACATTTATCTTCTGGAAACTTGATATTTATCTCTTATGGAAACTTGACATTTATCTTGAATCTCGACATTTATCTTCTGGAAACTTGATATTTATCTCTTATGGAAACTTGACATTTATCTTCGGAAATCTCGACATTTATCTTCTGGAAACTTGATATTTATCTCTTATGGAAACTTGACATTTATCTCTTATGTGAGGATAAAGATAAACCGTCATAGTTATCCTTCTTTTTCGGAAAATCGTACGTGGGCCGTTTTGGCCGCGTTAGGCGTTAAGCGTTTTACGGTTTTGAAAGGACAGTCTTTGAAGGTCTCGGTGTTTCGAAGGAACCTTAATTCCTTGTTTAGTCGAGGAAGTGGCGTTCTGGAATAACCGTGATCATACCAAACTTGCGTAGACTGATCCGAACAAGCTAAGATGGGATCGAACCGGACACGATAGGAACGAGACCGGGACGAGGGCCGTGGACCGGCGCCAGGCCAACCAGCGTCAGCGTGCCGCCCGGCGCCAGGCGAGTGCCGCCGGCGCCAGGCGAATGCCGCCCGGCGCCAGGCGAATGCCGCCCGGCGCCAGGCGGCCAGCGTGGCGAGTGCCGCCGGCGCCAGGCGAATGCCGCCCGGCGCCAGGCCAGCCAGCGTCCAGCGTGCCGCGGCGCCAGGCGAGTGCCGCCGGCGCCAGGCCAACCAGCGTCCAGCGTGCAGCGGCGCCAGGCGGCCAGCGTGGCAGTGCCGCCCGGCGCCAGGCAGTGCCGCCCGGCGCCAGGCGGCCAGCGTGGCAGTGCCGCCCGGCGCCAGGCGAGGTGCCGCCCGGCGCCAGGCGAGTGCCGCCGGCGCCAGGCGAATGCCGCCCGGCGCCAGGCGAGGTGCCGCCCGGCGCCAGGCGGCCAGCGTGGCGAGTGCCGCCCGGCGCCAGGCGGCCAGCGTGGCGAGTGCCGCCCGGCGCCAGCCAGCGTCCAGCGTGCCGCGGCGCCAGGCAGTGCCGCCCGGCGCCAGGCGAATGCCGCCCGGCGCCAGGCCAGCCAGCGTCCAGCGTGCCGCCCGGCATGAGCCAGCCAGCGTCAGCGTGCCGCCCGGCGCCAGGCAGTGCCGCCCGGCATGAGCCAGCCAGCGTCAGCGTGCCGCCCGGCGCCAGGCCAGCCAGCGTCCAGCGTGCCGCCCGGCGCCAGGCGAGTGCCGCCCGGCGCCAGGCCAGCCAGCGTCCAGCGTGCGCCCGGCGCCAGGCGAGTGCCGCCCGGCGCCAGGCGGCCAGCGTCCAGCGTGCCGCGGCGCCAGGCAGTGCCGCCCGGCGCCAGGCGAGTGCGCCCGGCGCCAGCCAGCGTCCAGCGTGCTGCTGGTGCCAGGCGTCTTGCCGTCCGTGGGTTTGTTCGATCTTTCCCTCGTCAGTCGTTTGCGGGAAATCTTTCGAGTTTTGGGAGGGTCTCTAGTCGTAGATCTCGAGATAATTGTTTCCAACGAGATTCTGCGAGTATCGGGATTTTGAGATGGACTTAGATCTTCAGATTTTCCGTCGTCGAGGATGAGAGCAATGTGGCTCCGAGTTTTAGATATGTTAAAAGATGAATCTTTAAAACAATCGGGAAGGTTTTACGGAAGACTCATTGTAGATCTCGGACAATCCAGACATGGATTTCAAGGGACCAGGATGCTGTCATTGCCCGAGATCGTGAGACGATCGCATTGATGGGCGCCAGGACCCTCGCCGTTGGCGCCAGATGGGAGTGGACGAGCCTTCCGTGAGTTTTATCGAGCGACGACCCGTTTCTTGGATTTGATCGTCGCTTGGCTTTTCTTTCGAGGACTTTCGGTGGCGATTTGCGTCATTGACCGATTTTGACCCCAACAGTTAGCCCCCCAGCTAGCTAGGAACCGTAGAGCCTGTCGGATCCTAGCTCGCGGTATAGCCGTGTGGGAAAGTGTTGAGATGTAATCGTCTGCCGAAAATCGGGGTAAATAGTGATTTTACCTCCTTTATATGGAGTAAGAAATCTCTTTCTTACTTCATCACAAGGTTTTTACTCTCTCTCTCAAGAATCCTTTCTCTCTCTTTAAGAACAATGTCTTCAAGATCCTCAAAGAGAAACTCTTCTTCCCATTCATCCTCGGATGACTCTCCTGCTCATGTAACGGTAAAGCGGGAGAGTCGGTCGAGGAGGAAAAAGAATCGTATTACCGAGCCCTTGTAGGTTAAGCCCCTATACTGCCAGAGATCCCTGTTCGAAGAGGCCTGCGAGGCAGCCGGTGCTCCTTTGCGCCGAGCTTCGGTTTCGTAAATATCTCAAGGTTCTTGAGATTTTTACCAGGTTCTGAAGGAGTCAAATTTGGTTCCGTTGGTAGCGAGTGCAAGGAATCCTCCATAAGATTTCTTTACATGTTCTGAAGCTTTCTTCACGTACTGCCGTATGTGGTTCCCAATTCCTGGTGCCATTGTTAGATGCGCTTCACGCTTGAACTTCGATCAACCAACTCAGCGTTCCTGCCTTGGAGAGTTGGCTTGGCGTACTAATTGCTAGCTTCTGAACTTCGGGATTGATCTTGGTCGATGATTTCGAAGGTCTTTGGGGTACTTTCGGCCGGCGGGGAGTGGCGGTTACTATTCCATGCTGCCTAAGAAGGATATGGCCGTGATTCAGGGGACTACTTCGAATCCCAAATCGTGGCAGGAGCGTTTCTTCTTTGTTCAAATAGATGGCGAGTCTGTCGAGGAGAGCTGCCTCCATCTATTTCCGCGGGCATGGAACTTTAACGAGGTAATATGGCGAAAATTCTGTTATCTATCTCACTTTTTGGAAGTCGTGTCTTTGACAAAATTTTCGTTTTGTAGGGAACAACCCTACGGCGCATTTGCCTGGTAGCGTTTTCGTCAAGAGATCTTCTTCGTCAAAGGCGTTTTCTGGAAATCCTTCACCCTCGAGCGGATCGAGATCGCGGTTAACCTTTATCGGTCGGGGTTCTGTTCCGTCGTGCGGCCTCGAACCTGTTACCGTGGTTCCTTCGGGCGTAGACAGAGGTCTCGTAAGGAAGGAAATGCGGCGATGGGGAAGGCTCGGAAAACCCTTCACCGTTGGGAGAAAAACCTAGTTTTGTTCCAACGGAAAAAGATGGAGCCAGCGGTTTTCCACCTATCAACTTCTTTGATGGCCTTCCTCCGGAGTTTACTACTGATGAGTCGCTGGAGGATGAGGAGAAACAACGGGTTTTGCGAGGGCTCTAGCGTGTCAGCGAGGTTTGGCCCTTGAACTTCTTTAACCTTGCGTTTGAATCCGTATATGAGCATGCTTGCTGATCTTGAGTTTCATGCAGGGACTAAGAGTGTTTAGCGAGGCTTGACTTCGAGTTTCCGCAAATCCAGGATTGCTAACTTCAAGACCACAGAAGTGGAGCGAGAGCTTTTCCGGTTCCGTCAAGAGGTGAAGGCACAGAACGCGAAGCAAGCTGAGCTTCACGCTCGGGCTCTCGTACGGGCGGAAAGGAGAGGAAGAAGGATAGTGCATGGCGGAGGTGGCAAGGCAGGCGGAATCGTTTGCTGCTGAGTTTCAATGCTTTAAAAGCTCAGGAGTTTGTTGGTGATTTCAGCGAGTGCGAGGTTGATCGTAAATCTTTACAAGTCTCAGAACCAGATTTCTCTTCGATTCGAGATCGCTGAAATGAAGGATTTCATGGCGAGTGTGCTCATGCTGAGTCCTTGGTTCCTCCGGTAGAAGAAAGAGTCCGGAGACTATGGGAACCTATCGAGGTTTCGAGGATCTGATGGAGGTCGAGCCGATGAGAACACGAGAATGGTGGGAATGCTTTCGAGGTGTGAATGAAGAAGTGGACCAGCCTGCTAGTTCATTTGGGATTTCTGCATCCGGTTTCTCAGCGTTGACTTCCTTTTGTGAATTGAATTTTCTGGCCGTGTGTGGCCGGTTTTAGTAATTTTATCCTGCGACCGTTGGAGGTTGCATTCTTATGTTTTCGGGACTGGCCGTTGGTGGCTTTGAATCCTGCCGTCTTTTGCGGCTTTTATGAATATGAAAATTTGCGAGATTTAGTCTTTTGTTTTGATTTATACTTTCGTCAAGTGTAGAGGAAGGATCGCGAGTAGTCGCCATTATCCTAACTCTTTTCGTCGCTTGGTCCGTATGCTACTTTTAGCGGCGTTTTAGGTGTAGCGATAAGAGACATGTTTTGGGATCATTATCACGATACTATGTCTGTGAGATGTCAAGATCCAGCAAGACTGGGTTTAGGGCAAGACCTAGGTTTACTCTCAGCTTTGAGGCTGTGCGATGACTGATCGGCTTCGTTTTGCCTGTTAGTGATTTCTTCCTGATTCTTTTCGTTTAAAGTCAGCGACTAGTCGCCGGCTTATATGACTTGTGTTAAAAGAATCGAGCTATCTTCGAATATATCGAGGCGCTAAACCAAAATTTTGGGTTTCTTGTATAGCGCTATGATATCCTTGTCGGATGTAAGAGGACCTTTGTAGGTCTGACTACGATTTTGTATTGAGTGAAGCGTTTCTTATGGCGTCCGTCGGGGCCAATCGGCGTGAGTTTATTTTAAGTCGCTGGTGGACTGTCTTTTGCGGATATCTGAGTTTTGTTATCTTTTTAAGAAGTTCGCGGCGTCTGGCGTTTCTTTTGAAGATATGATTTTCGTTTTCGAGCGTTGATCGTTTAAGTAAGTATAAAAGATAGAAAGAATTTTATTAAAAATTTGAAGTTTAAAGTACATATCGCGGATTCGGCGTTTTGTGGGAGTATAGAATTATCGCGCAGTCCCCTTTTGGTGAGGGGATAGCTGAACTTCGTCGGGTTTCGACGAGCTGCCTCGATACCTCTTCGAGGATCAAGCCATCTCGTAGTTCTGATAGTTGCTGCGGGCGTTTTACTCCCGTCGTCGCCGTTCGATCGTGCTGGTCGGATCAGTGGTGTGTCGCGGGGTCGAGCTGTCGGTCCTACGGCGGTGGATTGAGGCTTTGTCGCCTTCTTGAATCGTTGCCTGTTCGGATGATTCTGGATCATCTTTCCTCGAGTCTTCGGGAATGTTGTGTGATTCCTTTGCTTTCGTTTTGAGTTGACCGCATGGGTGTTCGATCTTTTCGCAGTTTGAACTTCGGCTAGGTAACGAGTCTCGACTGTTTCTGGCTACCCGGATGGCTGCGGTTCGGTCAGTCGGGAACTTGATACCGAGGTGGTATGTGGGCGGTACTGCCTTCATGGAGTTGATCCATGGGGTTCCCATGATGGCGTTGTAGATGGCGGGTTGTCGACTACTGCAAACTTCGGCGATCTTTGTAACTTCCTTCGCCATGGTGGGAGTTTAATTTTCGAGGTCATGGTAGTGGCGCCGAGAACCCGTCAGCGGTTTTGGCTCAGGGGCGACTTCCCCAAGTGGGATCTTCATCCTGTAGAGGTGTCGCGGAAGATGGCGTTGACCGTGCTTCCAGTATCGGCGAGAATGCGGCCGACTTGAGATCTGGATGACCAGGTCGATTACCAAAGGGTCGCAGTGAGGTTTGTCGATTCCGGCGGTCTCGTGTTCCTCAGCGATTGTGTGGTTAGGAACATCGCTGTCCGGGAACCAGTTGGAACTGGTCTCGGCTTTTAGCCCGTAGGCTTTTATCGATGAGACGAGTCCTGGTAGAACTGTGATCCTCCGATGATCATGTTTACCCTCTGGCGACTGCTGTTGTTCCTTGGTCGTCCTGTCTTCTTCAGCGCTTTTCCCTGATTGGTTTTCGATCGATGCGGTCTTGGAGGTAGTTTTGTTAGTCTTTGGGCGGTCGAGTCAGGAGCAAGTCCTTTATACTCTTGACTTTTGATAGCTTCGCCCGGTGAGGAGTTTTCGCGGCGAGCGGCGCCGAGAACCTTGCAGTTAGCGGTGGAGTGGCCTCTGGTCGTGGAACTTCGCGGTAGGAGTTATCCTTGTACTGGTTCCTGGTCAGGTGTTTCGGAGGTTTTGCCCTGCTCGAGTTGATGGCGTAGTTATGCTGCGCCTTGGGCGTCTTCCGCCGTGATGGGCGTATTTGTCGTTACGAGAGGGTTTCTTCTTGGGCCGGTTTTCTGCGGTCCGTGCTTCTCGATAGAAGCTTCATCTCTTCTTCCATGATGATGAAGTCTGTTGCCTTGTGGAAGTATCCTGGATTGTCAGCGGCTTTTCCAGTAGTATCCACTTTGAACTTTGACTTGTACCAGAGAGTTTTCTCGAGCGTCGATTGCGACATTATGCGCTGATGCCGTTACTCTGGCCATCACCAGTTTGAACCTTCGCATGAAGTCGCGGAGTGACTTCGTCTTCCTTCTGAGCTAGACTCCATAGATCCACGTCGGACGTTTCTCTATCCATGAACATGGAGTACTGTTTGAAAGCGCCGAGGCCAGTTGGCGGAAGCTTCGATGGAGTTCCTTTTGAGCGGAGAACCACTTTCGGCGCAGCACCTTTGAGGTGCTTTCGGCGAAGAAGACAATGACCTGCGTCCGTTCGCTCGGGAGTTTGCACCTACCCATTGCGATCTGGAAGGACTGCAGGTGCGACTTAGGATCCGTCGTACCGTCATAGATCGGGATTTTGATCTTCCCTGGGTCTGAGATCGTGTTTCCGTGATCCAGTGGTGAGCGGTGTTTTCGTGCTTCCTCGAGAAGTCTATCGATCTCGGTGAACTGGTCGCTGATGGATCTGCGATTTTACGCTTTCACTTCAGCCACGGTCTTTTGAGAGATTCCGCGGAGATCATGGATCTCGCTATTGCCGCCGGCGTTCCTCGAACCTGTCGGCTGGTCGCGATAGATCGAGTTTGATCTTCAGCGAGTTCTTCCTGCTCCATCCAGTAGAGTTCTTCTTCCTCTTCTGTCATGGGCCTATCGAAGGATACCGTCTGCGGCGGACTGGCCGGGTTCTCTGGGGTGGATGTCAGCGTCTTCATCGGAAGGATCCGATCGATCGCTGACATCTAGATCGATCTTCGGCGTCGCTTTCCTTGTTTCCGCGGCGGGAGTGGAAGGTCCTGCGAGGTCGTTTGCTGTCCTCGGAGCCGTTTCCCGAGTGGGCTCTTCGGGCATCTTTCTCGTGCCGGAGATCGAAGTCGAGTCTCCTGCATGGCGTGCCTTGGTGGATCAGCGGCAACTTGCTCCTCGCAGTTAAGGTATCGACCTGTTTTGCGGCGAGGTTATCAGCTTGTCTGTTGTTCGCCAGCGCTGGTAAACAGTTCCTTCATCTGCTTGGCGCCTCAGTGTTTGCATCAGCAGTGACTGTGGGCCAGCGTCTCGGCTGGAGTCTTCTCAGCGTTGGCATCGGCGGGTGTGCCGTCTGGCGCTGGCTGATCCTTGGTGGCGTCGGCTGACATGATGGCGTGTGCAGTTGCGAGATAGATAGATCCGTAACCCCCTCCTTCTAGCGCCAAACTGTGGGAACCGAAATTAGCACCGTCAAATTAAGTTGATTTGGAGGAAAGCCAAGTGAACCAAGCCTTCCCTGAAGGTCCGGATATCTGCTGGGCGCTGCGACACAATCAGTTCGACAAAGAAAATATGAAAGCGAAATAAAAATCGTAAGAAAAAGAATAGAGCAAGAGATTTTATTTCGAATCAGCGTTTGGCGTGAACAACAGGTAAGAGCCTTGGCTCACGAGCTGTCGGCAAGTTAAGCTAGTCTGATCGCCTAAGTCTATCCTAGTTGAGTCGCGGCTTCGCTAGTGAAAACAGAAAATAATGCTAAGTTGCTCTAAGTGCTCTGGGCGTTTTTGTGATCTGGTTTGCTTCTTGCTCAAAGCTCTCCTTATATACTCCTCTATGGCGGTCTATCTTCGCGGGCTGAGTTGGGCTTTTCCATTTTCGTCCATCTTTGTGTTTATCGGAAACTTGACATTTATCTTGAATCTCGACATTTATCTTCGGAAACTTGATATTTATCTCTTATGGAAACTTGACATTTATCTCTTATGTGAGGATAAAGATAAACCGTCATAGTTATCCTTCTTTTCGGAAAATCGTGCGTGGGCGTTTTGGCGGCGTTAGGCCGTTAAGCGTTTTACGGTTTTGAAAGGACAGTCTTTGAAGGTCTCGGTGTTTCGAAGGAACCTTAATTCCTTGTTTAGTCGAGGAAGTGTCGTTCTAGAATAACCGTGATCATACCAAACTTGCGTAGACTGATCGAACAAGCTAAGATGGGATCGAACCGGACCACGATAGGAGCGAGACGGGGCGAGGGCCGTGGACCGGCGCCAGGCCAGCCAGCGTCCAGCGTGCCGCGGCGCCAGGCGAGTGCCGCCGGCGCCAGGCGAATGCCGCCCGGCGCCAGCCAGCGTCCAGCGATGCCGCCCGGCGCCAGGCGAGTGCCGCCGGCGCCAGGCGGCCAGCGTGGCGAGTGCCGCCCGGCATGAGCCAGCCAGCGTCAGCGTGCCGCCCGGCGTAGGCCAGCCAGCGTCCAGCGTGCGCGGCGCCAGGCAGTGCCGCCCGGCGCCAGGCCAACCAGCGTCCAGCGTGCGCGGCGCCAGGCGAATGCCGCCCGGCGCCAGGCGAGGTGCCGCCCGGCGCCAGGCGAATGCCGCCCGGCGCCAGCCAGCGTCCAGCGTGCGCGGCGCCAGGCGGCCAGCGTGGCGAGTGCCGCCCGGCGCCAGGCGAGGTGCCGCCCGGCGCCAGGCGAGGTGCCGCCCGGCGCCAGGCGAATGCCGCCCGGCGCCAGGCGGCCAGCGTGGCGAGTGCCGCCCGGCATGAGCCAGCCAGCGTCAGCGTGCCGCCCGGCATGAGCCAGCCAGCGTCCAGCGTGCGCGGCGCCAGGCGAGGTGCCGCCCGGCATGAGCCAGCCAGCGTCCAGCGATGCCGCCCGGCGCCAGGCAGTGCCGCCCGGCGCCAGCCAGCGTCCAGCGTGCCGCCCGGCGCCAGCCAGCGTCCAGCGATGCCGCCCGGCGCCAGGCGAGTGCCGCCGGCGCCAGGCAGTGCCGCCCGGCGCCAGCCAGCGTCAGCGTGCCGCCCGGCGCCAGCCAGCGTCCAGCGATGCCGCCCGGCGCCAGCCAGCGTCCAGCGTGCCGCCCGGCGCCAGGCCAGCCAGCGTCAGCGTGCCGCCCGGCGCCAGGCCAGCCAGCGTCAGCGTGCCGCCCGGCGCCAGCCAGCGTCCAGCGTGCCGCCCGGCGCCAGCCAGCGTCAGCGTGCTGCTGGTGCCAGGCCGTCTTGCCGTCCGTGGGTTTGTTCGATCTTTCCCTCGTCAGTCGTTTGCGGGAAATCTTTCGAGTTTTGGGAGGGTCTCTAGTCGTAGATCTCGAGATAATTGTTTCCAACGAGATTCTGCGAGTATCGGGATTTTGAGATGGACTTAGATCTTCAGATTTTCCGTCGTCGAGGATGAGAGCAATGTGGCTCCGAGTTTTAGATATGTTAAAAGATGAATCTTTAAAACAATCGGGAAGGTTTTACGGAAGACTCATTGTAGATCTCGGACAATCCAGACATGGATTTCAAGGGACCAGGATGCTGTCATTGCCCGAGATCGTGAGACGATCGCATTGATGGGCGCCAGGACCCTCGCCGTTGGCGCCAGATGGGAGTGGGCGAGCCTTCCGTGAGTTTTATCGGCGGCGACCGTTTCTTGGATTTGATCGTCGCTTGGCTTTTCTTTCGAGGACTTTCGGGTGACGATTTCGTCATTGACCGATTTTGACCCCAACACCCACCACCCTCGGCGTTCCCATCGGCTACGGCCTCCACCGTATCCTCGGAAACCTCGATAGGTTCCCATAGTCTCCGAGCGCTTTCCTGCGGAGGAACCAAGGACTCAGCATGAGCACACTCTGCCATGAAGTCCTTCATCTTGGCAATCTCGGAATCAAAGGAGAAATCCGGGTTCGAGACTTGTAATGATTTACTACCGAGCCCGGCACTTCGCGGAAATCTTCGAGTTTTGGGAGGGTCTCTAGTCGTAGATCTCGAGATAATTGTTTCCAGCGAGATTCTGCGAGTATCGGGATTTTGAGATGGACTTAGATCTTCAGATTTTCCGTCGTCGAGGATGAGAGCAATGTGGCTCGAGTTTTAGATATGTTAAAAGATGAATCTTTAAAACAATCGGGAAGGTTTTACGGAAGACTCATTGTAGATCTCGGACAATCGGACATGGATTTCAAGGGACCAGGATGCTGTCATTGCCGAGATCGTGAGGCGATCGCATTGATGGGCGCCAGGACCCTCGCCGTTGGCGCCAGATGGGAGTGGGCGAGCCTTCCGTGAGTTTTATCGGCGGCGACCGTTTCTTGGATTTGATCGTCGCTTGGCTTTTCTTCGAGGACTTTCGGTGGCGATTTCGTCATTGACCGATTTTGACCCCAACAATTACCTCGGTTGAAGTTCCATGCTTGCGGAAATAGATGGAGGCAGCTCTCCTCGACAGACTTCGCCATCTATTTGGGCCGAAGAAAGCGCTCCTGCCACGATTTGGGATTAGTAGTCCCCTGAATTATGGCCATATCCTTCTTAGGCAGCATGGAGTAGTAACCGTCAATCCCGTCGGCGAGTGCCCCAAAGACCTTTGAAATCATCGGGACCAAGATCAATCCGAGTTAAGTAGCTAGCGATCAATGCGCCAAGCCAACTCTCCAAGGCAGGAACGCTGAGCTGGTTGATCGAAAGTTCAGCGGTGAAGCGCCGCGAACAATGGCACCAGGGATCGGGAACCACATGCGGCGATGCGTAAAAGCCGTAACATGTAAAGAAACCTTGCGGAGGATTCCTTGCACTCGTTACCAGCGAAATCGAATTTGACTCCTTCAGGAACCTTGTAAAAATCTCGAAGAACCTTGAGATATTCACGAGAAACCGGCAAGCAAAGGAGCACCAGGCTGCCTCGGAGGTCTCCTCGAACAGGGATCTCTGGCAGTGTTGAGGCGAACCTACAAGGACTTCGGTATCACGCATTCTTCTTTTCCTCCTCGACCAACTCCTCCTGCTTCACCGTCACATGGGCAGGAGAGTCATCCGAGGATGAATGGGAAGAAGAGTTTCTCTTGGAGGATCTTGAAGACATTGTTCTTAAAGAGAGAAAGGATTCTTGAGAGAGATGAATTTTTATGATGAAGTAAGAATGAGATTTCTTACTCCATCCATATAAAGGAGGTAAAATCACTATTTACCCGACTTTCGCAAACGACACGCCTCAACACCTTCCCATACGGCTATACATAAGCTAGGATCCGACAGGCACTACGGTTCCTAGCTAGCTGGGGGCTAACTGTTGGGGTCAAAATCGGTCAATGACGAAATCGCCACCTGAAAGTCCTCGAAGAAAAGCCAGCGGCGATCAAAGCCAAGAACGGGTCGCCGCCGATAAAACTCACGGGAAGGCTCGTCCGCTCCGCCTGGCACCAGCGGCAAGGGCCCTGGTGCCCATCCGCAATCATCTCATGATCTCGGGCAATGGCAGCATCTTGGTCCTTAAAACCCATGTCGGATCGTCCGAGATCTACAATGGTTCTTCCGCAAAGCCTTCCTGATTGTTTAAGAGATTCATCTTTAATAGATCTAAAGCTCGGCCACATTGCTCGCATCCTTGACGACGGAAAATCTACAAATCCAAGTCCATCTCAAATCCGATACTCGAGGAATCTCGTTGGATTAAAAGCGATTATCTCAAAATCTACGGCTAAAGACCTTCCCAAACTCAAAGATTTCCGCAAACGATCGACGGGGAAAGATCAAACAACGAAAAACCCACAGGCGGCAAGATGGCCTGGCACGGGCACGCTGCCACGCCAACCGCCTGGCGCCCGGCGGCACCGACCTGGCGCCCGGCGGCACCGACCTGGCGCCCGGCGGCACCGACCTGGCGCCCGGCGGCACCGACCTGGCGCCCGGCGGCACCGACCTGGCGCCCGGCGGCACCGACCTGGCGCCCGGCGGCACCGACCTGGCGCCCGGCGGCACCGACCTGGCGCCCGGCGGCACCGACCTGGCGCCCGGCGGCACCGACCTGGCGCCCGGCGGCACCGACCTGGCGCCCGGCGGCACCGACCTGGCGCCCGGCGGCACCGACCTGGCGCCCGGCGGCACCGACCTGGCGCCCGGCGGCACCGACCTGGCGCCCGGCGGCACCGACCTGGCGCCCGGCGGCACCGACCTGGCGCCCGGCGGCACCGACCTGGCGCCCGGCGGCACCGACCTGGCGCCCGGCGGCACCGACCTGGCGCCCGGCGGCACCGACCTGGCGCCCGGCGGCACCGACCTGGCGCCCGGCGGCACCGACCTGGCGCCCGGCGGCACCGACCTGGCGCCCGGCGGCACCGACCTGGCGCCCGGCGGCACCGACCTGGCGCCCGGCGGCACCGACCTGGCGCCCGGCGGCACCGACCTGGCGCCCGGCGGCACCGACCTGGCGCCCGGCGGCACCGACCTGGCGCCCGGCGGCACCGACCTGGCGCCCGGCGGCACCGACCTGGCGCCCGGCGGCACCGACCTGGCGCCCGGCGGCACCGACCTGGCGCCCGGCGGCACCGACCTGGCGCCCGGCGGCACCGACCTGGCGCCCGGCGGCACCGACCTGGCGCCCGGCGGCACCGACCTGGCGCCCGGCGGCACCGACCTGGCGCCCGGCGGCACCGACCTGGCGCCCGGCGGCACCGACCTGGCGCCCGGCGGCACCGACCTGGCGCCCGGCGGCACCGACCTGGCGCCCGGCGGCACCGACCTGGCGCCCGGCGGCACCGACCTGGCGCCCGGCGGCACCGACCTGGCGCCCGGCGGCACCGACCTGGCGCCCGGCGGCACCGACCTGGCGCCCGGCGGCACCGACCTGGCGCCCGGCGGCACCGACCTGGCGCCCGGCGGCACCGACCTGGCGCCCGGCGGCACCGACCTGGCGCCCGGCGGCACCGACCTGGCGCCCGGCGGCACCGACCTGGCGCCCGGCGGCACCGACCTGGCGCCCGGCGGCACCGACCTGGCGCCCGGCGGCACCGACCTGGCGCCCGGCGGCACCGACCTGGCGCCCGGCGGCACCGACCTGGCGCCCGGCGGCACCGACCTGGCGCCCGGCGGCACCGACCTGGCGCCCGGCGGCACCGACCTGGCGCCCGGCGGCACCGACCTGGCGCCCGGCGGCACCGACCTGGCGCCCGGCGGCACCGACCTGGCGCCCGGCGGCACCGACCTGGCGCCCGGCGGCACCGACCTGGCGCCCGGCGGCACCGACCTGGCGCCCGGCGGCACCGACCTGGCGCCCGGCGGCACCGACCTGGCGCCCGGCGGCACCGACCTGGCGCCCGGCGGCACCGACCTGGCGCCCGGCGGCACCGACCTGGCGCCCGGCGGCACCGACCTGGCGCCCGGCGGCACCGACCTGGCGCCCGGCGGCACCGACCTGGCGCCCGGCGGCACCGACCTGGCGCCCGGCGGCACCGACCTGGCGCCCGGCGGCACCGACCTGGCGCCCGGCGGCACCGACCTGGCGCCCGGCGGCACCGACCTGGCGCCCGGCGGCACCGACCTGGCGCCCGGCGGCACCGACCTGGCGCCCGGCGGCACCGACCTGGCGCCCGGCGGCACCGACCTGGCGCCCGGCGGCACCGACCTGGCGCCCGGCGGCACCGACCTGGCGCCCGGCGGCACCGACCTGGCGCCCGGCGGCACCGACCTGGCGCCCGGCGGCACCGACCTGGCGCCCGGCGGCACCGACCTGGCGCCCGGCGGCACCGACCTGGCGCCCGGCGGCACCGACCTGGCGCCCGGCGGCACCGACCTGGCGCCCGGCGGCACCGACCTGGCGCCCGGCGGCACCGACCTGGCGCCCGGCGGCACCGACCTGGCGCCCGGCGGCACCGACCTGGCGCCCGGCGGCACCGACCTGGCGCCCGGCGGCACCGACCTGGCGCCCGGCGGCACCGACCTGGCGCCCGGCGGCACCGACCTGGCGCCCGGCGGCACCGACCTGGCGCCCGGCGGCACCGACCTGGCGCCCGGCGGCACCGACCTGGCGCCCGGCGGCACCGACCTGGCGCCCGGCGGCACCGACCTGGCGCCCGGCGGCACCGACCTGGCGCCCGGCGGCACCGACCTGGCGCCCGGCGGCACCGACCTGGCGCCCGGCGGCACCGTCCAGAAGATAAATGTCAAGTTTCCAGAAGATAAATGTCAAGTTTCCAGAAGATAAATGTCAAGTTTCCGATAATCACGAAGATGGACGAAAATGGAAAAAGCCGATTCAGCCCGCGAAGATAGACCGTCTTAAGAGGAGTATATAAGGAGAGCTTTGAGCAAGAAGCAAACCAGATGACAAAAACTTTCAGAGCACTTAGCACTTAGAGCGTTTTAGCTTTCTTTTTCTGTTTTTCGTTAGCGAGCTGCGACTCAACTAGGTTAGATCTAGGCGGCCGGACTAGCGGATCTTACGACAGCTCTTGTAGCTTACTTCTTACCTGTTGTTCACGCTCAAAACGCGAATTCAGAAATAAGATCTTTTTCCGCTCAACTTTTACGATTTCTATTTTCGTAACTTTTATCTCTATTGATTGTTTTGTGTGCGGCCCAGCAGATATCCGGGACCTTCAAGGAAGATCGGGTTAACTCGGTTTTCCTCCACAAATCTTTATCGAAAATTGACGGTGCGAATTTCGGTTCCCACATCCAGTACTATCGATCGATATCGAGCGGCGAAAGAAGACAAGTTGGACTTGGCCGAACTTGAAGTCCACGACATCATATTTTTACAAGATTGCCCCTGGCGAGTTTTTAACCTAATGAACTCATATTTATATTTGCCTAAGTGTTTTTGGAAAAGGAGAGCTTTTACCACCATCTTTTCTACACATTTCTTTTACCATTGTTTCATTACTTTGCAAGTTCTCAATAAATTTATATTCAGTTCTTAATTCTTTACTTGTTCTTCTTAACAAAGGTTATAGGATTCTAGATCTAGAGGAAAGATCCAAAGAGATTTGTTATTTGAACTTAAGTGTTCATTCCTCTAATAAATATATGAACTCCTATTATTACCTTGTTACTATGAATCACTTAGCCATGTCTGAGTAGATTCACTTGTTAGATTTACGGTTTAAATAAGATATGAGGGATTAGCCCCAACCTACATCTGCTATAGTTGTGATATTTATTGTTAGGATTGTTCACTAATGCTTTTTCTAGATTAGCTAACTAGAACATGAACTTGGATTGCATTATTCATTTAATATAATTCTTGATAACATCCTAAACATGCTATGACCCTCTTGAGACAAGCGAAAGCTGATCTAAGATCATGGTGAGCACTGTATCAACTCGCGCATAAGTTCTGCTTAGAGCCGTATCGATCGATACTCCTATAGAGTAATCGATCGACGTAGCTAGAGGTGTATCAGTCGATATTCCTATCGAATAATCGATCGATACTGTCGGCGATATAGCTGACCGCAAACACCATTTAGCATCTAAGTAATAGATGGTCTAAATATTGCGAGAGCTGATGGATTCATTTAATAGTGTTGAGCTCTGACATATCATGCAAGCAACTTGTTAGCATTTATAGTATTTATAATCCTGAATTCCTGAATACCTACCCTGAATCTAAGAGCATCCGCAATGTTGTTACCCATTGGAGTCCTTAGAATTTGATTTTTTAATTATTATTTTTCTTTTTCAGATTTAACAAATAAAAAAATAAAAAATAAAATATCAACCAATCGCGGGTCGCCACGTCTCGTGGGGACCCGCAAATAGTGTAAGGATTCACTAAGAATGAATCCTTATTTAAGGATTTTCGGAAATGAATCCTTAACTTTTGGTGGGACCGATTGATTATTTAATTATTTTTTCCTTAAGGATTCCCCTTTAAGGATTCCCATTGTGGATGCTCTAACTACTTTTCTTTATTGTCTTAACCCAAAACCTTTCAACTGAGTAATCTTACCATTACTCAAAAACCTGCATTTTACTTTAAACCATTTTCAACCTAGCATAGTCACTAAGATTGCATCTTATTTGTACACTAGCTCTCTGTGGATTCGACCCCTAAGTGCTACAACTGAACCTGTTATTTGAGAGAGTAAAGTCACTTCTTAGGGATAAACATTTGAGTGATATCACGTGGTTTCGGGCGTTGGAGTCGGCTCGTCACCGGAACCGCCGAAAACGGTATCGTCTTCAGGCATGTCGAGATCTGATAACGTTGCTTTGCTCTAGCCCTACGGTGGGCGCCAATTGTTTGAACAGAGTTTAGTCGGGTCGAGAAAGGTAAACAAAACTCGTTTGTGGGTCGAACAAAGACGTTTTACTGATTTGAGGATATAAATGTTTACGGAGATTAAAGAGTGGGACGACAAAATCGGTGCTTAGTAAGCTAGCCGGAGAGGAACAGGATTTACAAAGCGAGAGTAAGTAAGAAACCCTAGATCTAGCTGCCTTAAATCTTTGAGTGTGGAAAAATTCCCTTCTCTAGGTCGTCGTCCGTCTCTTTTTATAGGCTCTCTTCTCTAGTTCGTCCTTGTTGTGGATGCGCTTCTTGGACTTCCTTCTGCTGGGCCGAGTTGAAAACCCTTTTGGACGCCACTTAGAGCCGTACGCTTTTGATCGTCCTCGCGAGTCGACTAACCACGACCCCCAGTCGAGTGGTCCAACCGACTCGCCGAGCCGAACCGATCTCTCAGTTAATGGGTTTGATTCATTATTTGGCGGGCTTTGTGGAGGGATGCGATTCATCTCCTACACTCAGGTTCAATGGGGAGCTCAGTGTCCGTAGATGGAGGGCCTTTTCCGCCTGGAATCAGACAAATCAGCTGCGTTATTTACGATAGGAGCAACAAGATTATATTTGGTGCAAAGAAGAAGAGGGATGACGGAAAAGAATATGTAAGAAGAAGAGAGATGATTGAAAAAGTAGGTTAAGACCTACCGAAGCTTTGAGTATTCATATTGCTGGCAATACTCTGTTTATAGACAGACACACAAGATGGATCTCTTTATAAGAGTAAAAAATATACACAACTATGCAAGTAATTTATAGGAGAGCCCTAACATCAATTAGATGAGTTTGACTTAATCTTTACTATATTGGGTTTCCTTACTTTAGCCAAGGTGGGATTTAAAGAAACTGTTGGCAAGACGCTGCTCATCTCAGAATAAGTTGAATTTGACCTGAACATCGCCAGGAAAAAAAAAGTCATTTTACTTCCTCCAAGCGTAGACAACCAAAGAAAACCAACTCTTATGTCCAAAGCTCCTTTCATCTTCCTCCTTACAAGTCGACCACTCCATTACAGAAGAAGACCAGTGACCATATGAAGACGCCCTAAACGATAGCGTTCCAGTGTTCTCCTTCCTCAAAACGACGTAGTCCCGCTCACGCTTCTTCATCATCAACACATCGTTTCCTCCCACTTCTTGATTCTCAAACCGAAGCAAGAACAGGGCAGGGACTTTAACAAGATTAGCTTTATCCTTGTCAACAAACATCCAGTTGTACACATCCCATGATATCTGTATAGTCACACCATCGATCACGACCTTACCGTTTCCTCTGAATTTCCACTGAAGTTGCTTAATCTTCAAAACACTCTTATTGTCTATGCTAAACCGGAGATTAGCATCATCATTAACCTCAACATCTATACCAATCTCTCTGACTTTTCCTTTAATCTTGATTCTCGTATGGTACGCTCTGTTTCCAAAGAGATTCTCACCTCTCGACACCAAGATTTGCCTCTTCGGCCTCTGTTTCAGAGAGTCTCCAACGAGAAGACCCACCTCGCCGGAGACAAGGACGGCTACATAAAATCCGGATACGGGGTCGGGTCCTGATTGAAATCTTGCGTGAGTCAGGTCCCACATGACTCGAATATCAGGCTTTGTAGATATCTTCTTGGATCCATGTTTTCTCCAGAAGGTCAGAGGCTTGATTTCTAGTCGGAAAGTGAATGGAACGGAGTGGCGGTAGCAATCGGGAGAGTGGAGATAGCAATTTGTGGAATTGCAGTAGTAGAAATGGAGGTGGAGAGCGCGGCGTAGGAAGGACTGAGACCATGATAGGACGAAAACGCCGACGTTAGTGTGGTAGTTGCAAGTGGTGGTTGGGTTTGGGAGGTCGCCGGGAAAATACGATGTGGTTGATGGGGATGGAAGAGAAGACGATGTAGCCTCGTTGGTAACGGTGGTGGAAGGGTGGAAACAGGCAGACAAGGGGGAGGAGCCACCGCGACTTTGAGTAGAGAATCTCATTTTCTTTGTGTTATCTTCTCTGTTTCCTTAGAATCTTACTATAAGTGTGTACATGCATACAAACATATATATGAATATATCATGTGTTAACGCTTAATTTATTTATCATTAACTCATAAACAGGTTGATTGATTGCTGTGCCTGTGTCTCTGTAAGTGAGTTGTCATGTTGATATTCAAAAGAGTGGGTCAAGTCAAAAAACTTGAAGGCAACTTTGTGGATAACAGACCGAAAAAGACACAGAGATATTCTAAACCGGTTTTCACACTGAGACTATGTGTTCATGACATCATGTATTATCTCCTAGATGAAAGCTATTGGAATTTTTTTTGTTTTTTTTCTTTTAACATGGGATATCCCGAATTAGAAGGGACCAAACTAAATCCTAGTGCATTTCACGGATGGACTCTCTTTCTTTATATTTAAATGAGGTCTAATGCCTACTCTTATTTTACGTGGCCACAAGATGAAGTATAGCGGAGTTCTTTCGGATCCAAATTGGTTAACAACCAGGAATCCGCCTACCACTAGACCATAACCTTAATTTCTTTTTTTAAGGTCCGGATGACAAAACAACTACGGTGTTGTTGGGGAAAAAAGTACTCAGATATCATTTTCCTCCAGGTTCCATGCAGGACTCAGGCCTCCGAGTCCCCGCAAAAGAGTACCCCGGGTTCTCACTGAAAGGAACCCAGGAACTAGCCTTTCCCTAGGGAAAATGGATAACTTCCGACGAAGAGAACCTTCCATATTTCCGAATATGGAAGAATTCCTTTTATTCAGACCGACTAAAATCAACCTAAGGAGGACTATATAAGGCGAATCAAAACCCTAAAGGACGGGATCAACATCTAGAAACTAAGAGAATAAA
This sequence comes from Brassica carinata, assembly GCA_016771965.1. Lineage (NCBI taxonomy): Eukaryota > Viridiplantae > Streptophyta > Magnoliopsida > Brassicales > Brassicaceae > Brassica > Brassica carinata. The sequence continues at coordinate 11,042,546 of CM028694.1, forward strand.
GATAGGCGGCTAGGCTAGGGTTCATACACCAATCTATTGTAGTTCCTGCTTTACTCTCTAATAAAACGTCTCTTCACATACAAACTCTTGTTATCCTTGCAAAACTCTCTAAACACTCACGAATTTATAGCTTAACCCCCGCTCCGTAGTACTCAAAAAGGACCTGTCACAAAAATCCCCTAACATTTTGGCGCTAGAAGGAGGGGAGTAATCCAGACTACGTGATGGTGACGGTGGAAGAGCGAAACGATCTACCCGAAGCTACTCTGAGAGAGCCGAGCTTCAAAGATAGCTTGACGGTCTACAGAATCAAATCAATGAGCTGCACAAGGCTCGGGAAAGAGCTACAGACGACCCTGATCTCTCTTCGAAAGTACAAAATCTGAAGGAGAACCTCGACAAACACTCTAAGTATCTGGAGCAAAGCGCCGAGAAGCTCGGTCGGCTCGAATCAGAGAATTTAGCCCTCCGGGACGAGAACCAGGCTCTCAACACGGCCAGCAACAAGAAGCGCCGCTTCAGAGCCAGGATCAGATCCATGCCAGACCTCGAAACACCTAGCTTCGGAGCCGGAGTTACACACCCATCTCCAGTACTCGACATATATGGGGCACCGCGCGAGAAGACTGGAGCTGCCCAGGTTCACGACATAGAAGACAGTGACTCCGAGCTAGAGCGCTCCCAACGGCGCAGCAGCGGCAAGGCCCTCTTCCAACGCCTACCTGGAACAGATGTGCGCCGAGAAGTTCGACGCTATACAATCCCTAGTAGAGAGACTTCCAGGAGTGGCTCCCCCAATCCGGAAGAGCAACCTCAACTCTTACGCAAAATCTCCGTTCGCAGATGAGATCGCCCTGATAGAGATGCCAAGGAAGTTCTCTTTTCCAAACATCAAGATGTACGACGGAACCAGAGACCCGGACGATCATATCGCCCAGTACAAACAAAGGATGCTAGCAGTAGCACTTCCAAGGAATCCCGCGAAGCTACCATGTGCAAGGGGTTTGGTTCTACCCTGACCAGACCCGCACTCCAGTGGTACATCAATCTGCCCTCTAGGTCAATATCCTCTTTCGCAGCCCTCAGCGACAAGTTCGTGGAACAGTTCGCAAGTAGTCGGGACCTAGAGAAAGCATCGGACAACCTCTACGAGATCCTCCAGCATCGGTCAGAGCCTTTACGCACCTACATAGCTCGCTTCAACCAGGAAAAAGTGACAATCCCCGAATGTAGCGTTCTTACAGCGATCTCAGCCTTCAAGAGAGGTCTACGCCCAAACGGAGAGCTCTATAAGGAACTCACTAAATATACCTACAGAACCATGGAGGATGTGCTGTCCCGAGCCTGGGCTCAAGTAAAATGGGAAGAAGATATCGCCAACCGCGCCAAAGCAGAGCAAAAAACAAAACAAGAAGGCTGCCAAGCCTGATAGGAACGATCGAGATGAGAGAACCTCTCAGATACCAGCTAGGGACTCCGGAAGTCGGAACCGGGGCAGATATCCAAGCTGATCAGTTGACAAAATGGAAGGGATGTCCGTGTCCACATGGCCAGACATCTCTCGTCTCTCCATATCTAAGCCGGAACTAGTCAACATCTTGTGGTAGATGGGCTAACAAGTCAAGTGGCCTCATAAGATGAAGGCATCAGATTCTTTCCGGAACCCGGATCTCTGGTGTGAATTCCACCGCGATCATGGACATAGGATAGAGGACTGCATCGCCCTACGAATTGAAGTCAACGAACTGCTCCAGAAGGGACACCTCCGGGAGTTCCTCTCCGAAAAGGTTAAGGGACATCTGAGCAAGGAGATATCCGAGAAACCCACGAAGCCTACTCCCGCTTCACCGCCTCGACAGGACCGGGTAATTCATGTCATATCTGGCGGCTCGGAGGTGAGCGGCGTGAGCCATGCAGCTGCGAAAAGGAGTACCATGTATGCTAAACAGGGCCTGGAGTCGACACAACCCAAGCGTCTACTCCTAGGTACTGACGAGATAAGCTTCACAGCCAAGGAGCAAGAAAGAATACTCGCCCCTCATCATGACCCCTTGGTTATCTCACTCACCGTGGAAAATTGCCTTGTGAAAAGGATCCTGGTTGATAATCGAAGTTCTAGCAATATCATCTTTCAAACTGCATATCAGGACCTAGGGCTGGAAGAAAGTGCCTTCACACGAAGAGTGACTCCCCTCATCGGATTCAGCGGAGAGGTCAAGCACACTTCAGGAGAAGTGACATTGCATGTCTACGCGGAGGGAGTCAACATGGAGACCAAGTTCCTCGTCGTCGACTGCCAATCATCGTTCAACATAATCTTGGGGCGACCCTGGATCCATGAGATGGGGGCCATCCCATCAACGCTGCACCAAGTGGTCAAGTTTCCCACACCCTGGGGCATAAAAGCAATCAAAGGAGACCAGGAGAACTCTCGCTCCTGCTACCAAACTACCCTAAAAAGGAAGACCAGGGCTTTATAGCAATTATAGAATGGTCCCCCGGTCCAGAACATCGGAGGACCAGGAAGCGGAAGGGTAAGTGGCGCCTCACTCGCCAAAAGCAATTGAACTCTGCGTCTCAGGGCCGGCAGGCGGGCGAGGAACTTCCCTCCTAGACCACGTCGATCAGGGACACCCGGAGGGTCACCAAGTAACGCAACCTCCACTATCAGGCCGCACTCGGACCCCGATCACAACCTTGAAAAGAGAATTGATCTGAGATCTTCTCCATTAGAGAATCTTAGAGGCACCATACATCAGCAAGCCGCGAGAAATCCCAGAGAACTCCGCAAGGGAAGTTCCAGGCCTCCCTCTAGCAAGAAAAACTCAGTTCCTGAGAACACAGGGCACTTCCGATGCCCGAGGCTTGGAGACATCAACAAGCAGACCGTACATCGCCAAAGAAGCTGGGGAATGAACATCGCGAGGAGACCCCCCACTAAGTGGGGGCAGGGGTCACATCTCCTAGCTAGAAATCCTTGCTCCTCGAGAAGAGCTAAGAACGAGATATTCGGCAAAGCAAGTACTTCCCACTACAGAAAGGTGCCTGGGGCAAGTATAATCACCCATTACAGAGCCCAACGGAAGATCAACCCCCGGATCCTCCAGCTACCAAGAGCTAACTTCGGAGGCATCCGCAAGGGATGGGGCATAAAGCCAGCCCTAGCCGCACCCTGATATCATCGACCAAAGATGACGCGAGGAACTCCCCGCATCTCAGCCTGCAAACGACAAAAGTACTACAACAGCAAAAATGCAAGAACAGCCAACTCGGGGCCCATCTCCCTAAAAAAGAACAACGATCTGGAAATATCAAGTCTCCGTCTGATCAACAATGGAAGGAGAGCCAAACGATTCAGAACAGGGTCCAACTACGAAAGATCTCCAGAAGTCCATGGACTCTGAGACAGCAAAGGTAGAACACTATCAAACTGTTGGAACCCACTGTAGCTCAAAGCATATCAACTCTAATAAGGTCTCTGGACTATGATTTATTACTACTTATATTTAAGCACTATGGTTTTCTACTCCTATGTATGCTGAACGTCCACGGACAAAGCTTATATAATAAAATATTTCGACTATAGAGATGGCAAAAAACCATCATCCTTAAAGGGGCATACATGGCTGGATCATGTCCCTTGAAACCTATGATCCCAGCTGAACCTCACCGATGTGTGGCACGTCCACACGAAAATAACAACGGGTATGAGATTTAAGGCAGGAACGGGTCTGATCAACCTAAGCATGCTGTCAAAACTACCCATAACCCCGGTACAGGCCTTGAGCCATAGAAATATCGGGGACCCAAAAACAAGAGTACTGTGACACCTCCGAGTTAATTCAGAAAATTTTCATATTGCAAAAGTATTGTTACACACAGGGAGCAATACATAAACTCCTGCTTCTCCAGACGTGGAAAAGCCTGGCACTTGGATTTTCGAATCCATACCAGCACCCTTAAGTCTGACAGTGGCTTCCTGCAGAAGCAGAATGCAGCATGGAGCTCGATAGTGTCCAGCTTCCGAGCGGCAGAATGCGAGGTCCCACAGGTACCGGTAGTAGTCTTGCCTAGGTGGACTGAATACGGTCCCTGCAAAACCAAAAATTCCGGATTCCTACGAACTCCGAGTTTTTACGAATTTCGGGCTCAAATGTAAAAACTCCAGGGTTGTTACAAATAAACAAACTTCCGAGTCCTTAACAAACCTATGAGTTCCCAAACGAACTTTTGAGTTCCTAACGGACATCCGAGTCCCAAACAAACTTCTAAGTTCCAAAAGAACTTCCGAGTTCCTAACAGACTTCCGAGTCCCAAACGAACTTCAAAGTTCCAAAAGAACTTCCGAGTTCCTAGTGAACTTCCGAGTTCCCAATAAACTTCTGGGTTCTATAAACCTCCAGGTTCCTAAAAATCACCGGGTTCTCAGGCATACAGCCTCTAGGTTCCTGCAGGATTTTCGAACCCCAAATGACATCTCAACATGCAGAAGAACCTCGAGTTCCCTTGAGACAAGGTCCCCAAACTATCGTCTACGAAGCTCCCTTACGAAGCCTTGGATCCAAATCCTCAAAGGATCCCCAAGTTCCTAAGGAAACTTCCAGTCCTTCCAACAGGCCAGCAGAAATCTCGGAGTTATCTCCGGACCATAAAACGGTCCTCCGACCTGATCAGAAACTGATACTTCATGCAAGAAGGGCTTATCAACTTTTGGAAGCAAGATTATCAGAAACTCATCTACTGCAAGAAGCAACGGATCAAAGATCCTTATCTCTAGCCTAAGGCAGAAAATAAAGATGTGCTCACGAAGCAAACTATCGCATCCTAAGCTACAAGGTCGACAAGCAAATACAGTGCAAAGAAGAAGAATCCGGAAATATTTTATAAAAAGAAAAAGGCCACAACAGGGCCATCATCCAAATAAAAAAAAACAACACAAAGGCACGAAGGCCTGATCAGAGTTTAGAAACTGATAGACCATATATTTGACCCAATTTTACCCCTGATATCTGAGTGTTTTAGGATATATCTAGTATTTTTTGGGGTCTTTTTAGCATATTTTCAGGTTCAGGAGCATTTGTAAGAAAGATGATGTTTTAGGAGTATTTTGGAGCACTTTAGAGATCTCACCCGAGGAGGCCATATCGACCCCCTCAGGGTCGCATTAATTTAAGAGAGACGCTGCCGATCGATACACATCCTGTGTAATTGATCGATATTCGAGACGCAAAAGCCCATTTTGGTCACAGCCGACTTGAAGCCCAAGCAATCATCTATTTACCAGAATGCCCCTGGCGAGTTTTAACCTAATTATTCCTAAGTATTTAAGTCTTGCCTAAGTGTTTTGGCAAAGACACAGTTTTTCATATAGCTTTTACATAGTTTCTTCTACCTTTTCTTAGTTCTTTGTTTTGTGAGAGAGAGAGTTACAAATTGAGAGCTTTCTTGAACACCTTTGTTTCTATCAATTCTATCTATGCAGTTTGATATGATTGTTATGATGTTCTACTCAGCCATGTCTGAGTAAACACCTTTGTTGGATTTAGGATTCAAATAGGTTGAGGGATTAGTCCCAAATATGAATACTTGAGCATGTGATATTCATCTTAGAAGATTGTTCTTAATGCTTGTGTAGGAGTAGCTAACCTATAAATGAATACAGAGATAACATCCTTGGATCTATTTTCTCTGAGCTAAGAATTTGCTGGGAACAAGCGACAGCTGACTTGGCAAATTCTCTAGTGAATTGTATTCAACCACACGCTTAAAGCTCGCTAATAGCGTGTCGATCGATACACATCCTGTGTAATTGATCGATATTCGAGACGAAAAGCCCATTTTGGTCACAGCCGACTTGAAGCCCAAGCAATCATCTATTTACCAGAATGCCCTGGCGAGTTTTAACCTAATTATTCCTAAGTATTTAAGTCTTGCCTAAGTGTTTTGGCAAAGACACAGTTTTCATATAGCTTTACATAGTTTCTTCTACCTTTTCTTAGTTCTTTGTTTTGTGAGAGAGAGTTACAAATTGAGAGCTTTCTTGAACACCTTTGTTTCTATCAATTCTATCTATGCAGTTTGATATGATTGTTATGATGTTCTACTCAGCCATGTCTGAGTAAACACCTTTGTTGGATTTAGGATTCAAATAGGTTGAGGGATTAGTCCCAAATATGAATACTTGAGCATGTGATATTCATCTTAGAAGATTGTTCTTAATGCTTGTGTAGGAGTAGCTAACCTATAAATGAATACGTAGATAACATCCTTGGATCTATTTTCTCCGAGCTAAGAATTTGCTGGGAACAAGCGACAGCTGACTTGGCAAATTCTCTAGTGAATTGTATTCAACCACACGCTTAAAGCTCGCTAATAGCGTGTCGATCGATACACATCCTGTGTAATTGATCGATATTCGAGACGAAAAGCCCATTTTGGTCACAGCCGACTTGAAGCCCAAGCAATCATCTATTTACCAGAATGCCCTGGCGAGTTTTAACCTAATTATTCCTAAGTATTTAAGTCTTGCCTAAGTGTTTTGGCAAAGACACAGTTTTCATATAGCTTTACATAGTTTCTTCTACCTTTTCTTAGTTCTTTGTTTTGTGAGAGAGAGAGTTACAAATTGAGAGCTTTCTTGAACACCTTTGTTTCTATCAATTCTATCTATGCAGTTTGATATGATTGTTATGATGTTCTACTCAGCCATGTCTGAGTAAACACCTTTGTTGGATTTAGGATTCAAATAGGTTGAGGGATTAGTCCCAAATATGAATACTTGAGCATGTGATATTCATCTTAGAAGATTGTTCTTAATGCTTGTGTAGGAGTAGCTAACCTATAAATGAATACGTAGATAACATCCTTGGATCTATTTTCTCGAGCTAAGAATTTGCTGGGAACAAGCGACAGCTGACTTGGCAAATTCTCTAGTGAATTGTATTCAACCACACGCTTAAAGCTCGCTAATAGCGTGTCGATCGATACACATCCTGTGTAATTGATCGATATTCGAGACGAAAAGCCCATTTTGGTCACAGCCGACTTGAAGCCCAAGCAATCATCTATTTACCAGAATGCCCTGGCGAGTTTTAACCTAATTATTCCTAAGTATTTAAGTCTTGCCTAAGTGTTTTGGCAAAGACACAGTTTTCATATAGCTTTACATAGTTTCTTCTACCTTTTCTTAGTTCTTTGTTTTGTGAGAGAGAGAGTTACAAATTGAGAGCTTTCTTGAACACCTTTGTTTCTATCAATTCTATCTATGCAGTTTGATATGATTGTTATGATGTTCTACTCAGCCATGTCTGAGTAAACACCTTTGTTGGATTTAGGATTCAAATAGGTTGAGGGATTAGTCCCAAATATGAATACTTGAGCATGTGATATTCATCTTAGAAGATTGTTCTTAATGCTTGTGTAGGAGTAGCTAACCTATAAATGAATACGAGATAACATCCTTGGATCTATTTTCTCGAGCTAAGAATTTGCTGGGAACAAGCGACAGCTGACTTGGCAAATTCTCTAGTGAATTGTATTCAACCACACGCTTAAAGCTCGCTAATAGCGTGTCGATCGATACACATCCTGTGTAATTGATCGATATTCACTCACAACCGTCTTCTGAGTTTCAGACACCGCCGACCGATAACCGTTCATCAACATCGACCGATCTCATTCATCTGACATCAACCGATAACCGTTCATCCACATCGACCGATACTTCTCAGTACCCGTCTACCTACACCTTTCACCCGATATTGACCGATACTGCAAACCGTACATCGATCGATACCGAGTCACCGAGCATGGTCGCGACACTGATACTCAGGCAAGATAATGAAGGTAACCTGCGTGACCAGGAAGGTCACCTGCGTAATGCAGCAGGTCAAAGAATCAATGATCAGGGGGCTGCAATCCCTGATCCAGAAGCTGAAGCTGCTGAAGCAACTGCTCGAGCTGCAGAAGAAGCTAACATGAACATATCACTGGCTGACTACAACCGTCCAGACCAATTCTATGCCAACAGATCTGTAATCTGTCCTCCAGACATACAGAGGGATGATTATGAGGTGAAGCCTCAATACTACACACTTGTAGGACAGACACCCTACAGTGGAGCATCCAATGAGCATCCTATGGACCATCTAGAGAGGTACGAGGATCTCATATCTGCTATCAAAGCCAATGGAGTCCCAGCTGACTACCTACTTTGCAAGCTTTTCAAGTATTCTCTTTCTGGAGAAGCTTTGCAATGGCTTAAGAAACTACCACCAGGATCTCTCACATCCTGGGATGACATAAAGAATGCCTTCTTGATTAATTTATTTGATGAGGCACGCGCAGAGGAGTTGAGAAGCAAGATTGCTACATTCATGCAGAACCTTTCAGACATTGTTGGGTTCGTTTCAAGTCCTATCAGAGAGATTGTCCACACCATGGATTCAATGAAGTACAGCTACTCAGCACTTTCTTCAGAGGTTTAGATCTAACCTACCAGACAGCACTAGACACAACTAGTGAAGGAAATTTCAACACCAGTAATCCAGAGGAGGCTGTGAGACTTATTGAGAACTTGGCAACTAGCAATAGCACCAAGAACACTGATTATGAGAGAAGGAGACTAGCCAATGCTCTTGGAAAGGAGCAGCTAGATGATATGAAGGCTAAGCTAGACAGCGTTCACAAGCTTCTAAGGAAGCAGGTCAGCTTTGCAGAAGATGTAGAAGCTATAGAGAGTGATGAGGAAGGATGTGAAGACGAAGTGAATTTCATAAGAGGATCTCAAAGGTTTGGAAACCAGAGTGGAAACAGGAACTTCTATGGCAACAGTCAGAGAAGCAACTACAATCAGAATTCGCTGTACCAAAAACCCTTCAGCAACAGCAACTACAGAAACAACAAGAATCTCAACAATTCTTTCTACCAAAATCCACCACCACCTACTCAGGAAAGCAAGATTGAAGCAATGCTTGATTCAGTTCTAGAGGGTCAGCAGAGGCTTACTGTGGATTTCAAGGGAAAGATAGATGTTGCATACAATAGCCTGAATGTGAAGTTTGACACCTTGAGTACCCATGTAAAGAAGCTAGAGACACAGGTGATTCAAACAGCAGAATCTATTAAGAGGCAAGACGCCTTAATAAAGGGGAGAGAGGAAGATCTCATCAGACACCACATCAATGCCATCACAGTAGATAAATTTTGGCAAATGGATGGAGATGAAGAGCTTCATGAAGAAGACTTTGGAACCGAGAGCACCATGAGTATCGACAGCTCTCACTCGCATCGATCGACACAAGACGACAGTCATCGATCGACGTTCAAAGAGGAATATCGATCGATGTCCGTGATACCACATCGACGACAGAGTCTACCGAGTCTACAGCTACGACCAAACCAATCCGGATTATGACACACACAGAGTTCGCAGCGAGACACCCAAACCCACTCCACCCTTTCTTCGATCGACAAGACGAAGCAGATATCGACCGACAGTCACAACCATACATCGATCGATTTACACCACCAGACATCGATCGATTTACACCACCAGACATCGATCGATTCACTACCATCAAACAGCGAGTTTAGCTACCAAAAATAGATGCTGCCCTACTCTATGCAAATTGATCCCGACTATGAAAAAATATATTTGACCCGATTTTACCCCTGATATCTGAGTGTTTTAGGATATATCTAGTATGTTTTGTAGTCTTTTTAGCATATTTTCAGGTTCACGAGCAGTTGGAAGAAAGATGATGTTTTAGGACCATTTTGGAGCACTTTAGAGATCTCACCCAAGGAGGCCATATCGACCCCCTCAGGGTCGACACGAATAGAGACGCGTCGATCGATACACATCCTGTGTAATCAATCGATATTCGAGCCGCAGAAGCCCATTTTGGTCACAGCCGACTTGAAGCCCAAGCAATCATCTATTTACCAGAATGCCCCTGACGAGTTCTAACCTAATTATTCTTAAGTATTTAAGTCTTGCCTAACTGTTTTGGCAAAGACACAGTTTTTCATATAGCTTTTACATAGTTTCTTCTACCTTTTCTTAGTTCTTTGTTTTGTGAGAGAGAGAGAGAGAGAGTTACAAATTGAGAGCTTTCTTGAACACCTTTGTTTCTATCTATTCTATCTATACAGTTTTATATTATTGTTATGATGTTCTACTCAGCCATGTCTGAGTAAACACCTTTGTTGGATTTAGGATTCAAATAGGTTGAGGGATTAGCCCCAAATATAAATACTTGAGCATGTGATATTTATCTTCGGATATTGTTCTTAATGCTTGTGTAGGAGTAGCTAACCTATACACGAATACAAAGATAACATCCTTGGATCTATCTTCTCTGAGCTAAGAATTTGCTGGGAACAAGCGATAGCTGACTTGGCAAATTCTCTAGTGAACTGTATTCAACCACACGCTTAAAGCTCGCTAGTAGCGTATCGATCGATACTCCTATAGAGTCATCGATCGATATACGCGAGGCACCATCGATCGATACGTGCAATGGCAGGTCGATCGACGCCATTCAGTGATTCTCAACGTGGAGTCTCATTGATTATAGTGTAAGATAGTCGGCGACGACAGTCGGGCTATTGCATCGTTGGGTTCTTTAATATCATGCAAGCATCTCATATAAGCATTCATACTATTATAATCCTGATAACCTGAATAGTAATCCTAAATCTAATACCTTCACCATATTAGTTAACACCCAAATCAATCACTTGAGTAATTGTCTTGCTCACCAGTTTTAAGTTTACTTGCAATTTACTGGTTTGAAATCTTTGACCTAGCTTAGTTATAATAAGATCTATTGTGTTCCATCGCTCCCTGTGGATTCGATCCCTAAGTACCACAACTTGACCTCTTTTGATGAGAGTAAGGTTGCTCTAGCATAATTTGAGCATCGTATCAGAAACCCTCGAAGAGGGTAGATAAAACACAAAAGAAACCCCTACACAGGGTTAAGAGTTTAAAAGTTTGAGAGATGGGGTTCTAGTTGACTTGAGGATCATCGTCAGAAGGCTCAGGGGTCCTCACTACTTTGGCTTTTTCAGGAATCTGGGGCTCGTCCTCAAAGGAAGGGGCTGGAAGGCCTAGGAACTGAGCTTCGGTAGTTTTGACAATCTTGTACTGCTCCAGTGCAGTCGCGAGATTCCAGCTCTCGGTCTCCTCCTTAAGCCATTCCCTCATCAGTTCCCAACGAGCCATCACCTGGGCACCGTTCACCGCCATAGACTTCTCGATCCCGAAGGTCTCTGCAGCATCCTTCAGTTCACATATTTCCTCCTCCCTCTTCTCTAACTGCTCCCTGAGAGAGGCATTTTCCGGCGCTGCAAACACTCCCGCTTCATCTTGGTTCTTTAGCTTGAGCTTCAGCCCTTTGATCTCTTTCTCCTGAGCCAAGACCCTATCCTTCTCTTCACGTAGCTGAGAGGCCAGAGTGTCCATCTCGGCCTTCATGGAAGTCTTATCCTCCATCCTCTCCCCGAGCTGATATAGCTGAGTCACCACCTGCACAGACACGATCCAAGAAACAAAGAGAACCACAGGATCTCACGAAACAAAAATATGTATATCTCACCTGAAGTAAGTCAACTTGGAGGGATTGGATGGCAGCAGAAGAGTCTTTCTCCAAAGCTAGGAGAACTGGAGTCAAAGGGAAGAACTTGGCAGTAAGATTAGCGAGGACGTTGTCAAGAGCGAGGGGTAACGATGAAGATTCTTTTGAGGCAGACCCGGGGACTTTAGCCCTCTTCTTGGAAGACGAAGGAGGCTGACATGGAGTAGCTTTCCGCTTGTTGCTCCTGACGAACTGAACGTCATCATCATCCTCGACGGGAGTTGGTTTCTTAGAACCAGCCTTCTTCACCTACATAGCTTCGTAGGCTTTCTGATACTTAGCCAAAGCCTCATCTCCTTTAGCTTCCGACATGTTACCTGAAACGCAGTATGAAGTAGTGTTAGAAACTATTCAGAAGTAAAAGACGTGATAAGAAGAGAACTCACCCCAGATGCTGCAACGCTCTAAAGCTTCTTTGCTCACTAGATACGGAATTTGCCGCCTCTCCGCTGGAAGCTTCAACACCTTTTTGATCGTTTCCTTCCCTTGAGAAAGGTCCAAGCTAAGCACATCTGCAAAAAGAAACAGCAAGCATCAAAATCAAGTTAGCAAGAGAGATATTTTGAACTCTCGTGACCCACCAGCTGCACGCCAGATCGAAGAGAAGCCTGGGAGATACATGAAGGCAAATTTTTCAGCCGAGTGACCCTCGAAGACAGGATGCCTCTTCCTCTCTCTCTTGGGAATTTATTGAACCGGAGGCGTCTTGCTACGGGGACGCAGATGATGTCTCCCCTCTCCAGTATTCATAGAAGAAACAGAGTAAGAGTAAAGGATCTCCGCAACTCCGATAGTAAGACCCTCGAGGTCACCAAGGTTCTGCATAGCGATCAATGTCTTCCAGGAGGGAGGATTCAGCTGCCCCGGGGAAATTCCAAACGTCTCCGATATCTTGGCCACCAGGGAAGGGACTCGATCTCTGAAGCCTGACTTGAAGAAACCCTCGTACACGGGAACCTCATCGACCTCAAAGTCGGAAACCCTATCGAAGGGAACAGGAATCCGGATGGCGACCTCGTCGGAAAGACTGAACCTCTGTCTCCAACTTTCGACCTCCTCCACTCCAATCGTCGAAAGAAGACCAACAGAAGGAAGTTTCTCCATTTCTGCAGTTGGAGAAGCTCTTTCTACGACCGCCTGGCCTGGATTCTCGACCGCCGCGGTAAGATCTAGAGAGAGGTCAGAAGAATCTGTAGATTCAGGAGGGTCGGTTGTGACTCTGTTCTTTTTCGACCTTATCCTAGAACCGATGGAAGAAGAGCTAGGAGAAGGATTCGATCCGGTCTTCATCTTCGATATGGGAGTCGATGGGGGAGGTGCGAAATGAAAGAAAAAAAGAGAGAGAAAGGAAAGAGAGTATTACCCGTGAAGATCTTGAGGAGGGAGAATCGCCAAGGATCTTCGAGAGAGAAAGAAGGAAAGTGAAGCGTTTACTAGGCGGCAAAATGGAGAGATTAGGGTTAGAACCCTAATCGAAGCTCCACGCCCACAAACGCTCCATGCGAGGAACGCGTATTCAGAAATCTCCCAACACGTGTCCTGCGAGATCCTCACTTTCCCTCCAAATCCATACGCCGGCCTCGGTCCCTCGATCCAGGATCTCAGGAATCTCGTCTTTCATTTACAAGTGAATCCCGAACTCGGATCCCGTCTAGTTCAAGAACTCCAGGAAAAATTGAGTTCCGCTAGAACTCCGCAAAAGACTCCGACATAAGAGAAGATTAAAAGACACGGAACTACTAAAGCGAGGTCCTGCCTGAGGGAAGCCTGCTGAGAATGAGCAACTCCGGTTGACTTGAGTGCACACGTTATTCCCCGAATTCGATGACGAAATCGAGAAATAAGGGGCAAACTGTTGGGAAAAAATACTCAGGTATCATTTTCTTCCAGGCTCCAGGCAGGACTCAGGCCTCCGGGTCCCCGCAAAAGAATACCACGGGTCCTCACTGAAAAGAACTCAGGAACTACCCTTTCCCTCGGGGAAATGGAAAACTTCCGACAAAGAGAACCTTCCATATTTCCGAATATGGAAGAATTTCTCTTATTCAGACTGACTAAAACCGACCTAAGGACGAATATAAGGCGAATCAAAACCCTAAAGCACGGGATCAACATCTGGAGACTAAGAGAATAAAGTTAGGCGGCTAGGCTAGGGTTCATACACCAATCTATTGTAGTTCCTGCTTTACTCTCTAATAAAACATCTCTTCACATACAAACTCTTGTTATCCTTCAAAATCTCTAAACACTCACGAAATATTAGCTTAACCCCCGTTTCGTAGTACTCAAAAAAGTCCTGTCACAAAAATCCTCTAACAGGTGTGATCTTAATATTAATAAATACATATAGATACATAATTATTATTGATACTTTGTTATTATTAACTACGATGTGGTGCAATTCCATTGGAAATATTCGAAGGCTTAATCTTTTTTCTCCACGTCAGTATTATGTTTCTAGTCAAGGTGAAGGCTGAAAGCTATCAAACTTTTAAAATGGTAACAAGAAATATAATATCAGCAGAGCTATAGACATACTTATATGTTATGGTATTCAAATGTGCTATCCGCAGAGAAATATACTATAAATAAAAGTAAAAGATTTGAAACTCGTAAGGAGGATTAGATGGTGGACATTTCGATTCAGTTTCAGTTATTGATTTGTTTAGCTTATGATTCGGTTAAAATGCTTGACCAAGACCAGGAACAAATGATATTCTAGAGAAAAATGAGGTTTTAGAATTTAATATTATTTGAAAAGTGATTTTGACATATGTCATATCTAGAATTACTTTCACTAAAAAAAAGATGACATAACATACTAGAATTGATGAAATGTCTAATGATAAAATATGACATGTCAATAAATGTTGATTTCTATGTAATAAATATAAAATATTTATAAATTTAGAATATGGAAATAAATTATAATCATCATAAAATAAATATATTTGAATATGACTTTAAATAATGTAATAAATATAAAATATTTATAAATTTAGAAATATTATTTAGTTTATTTTTATAATCATATAATTTTATTATAATCATACAATTTTTATTACTAAACAAGATTTTCAAAATTTTATATTATTTTTTTAAAAATAGAAAATTTTAATCGTAACACCATTTGTTGCCTATTTATATCTATACATTTTAAATGTTACAAATTCTATTCAATTTATTTTTTGATCATTATAAAAAATTTCATATCATGTTTTAAAGAAAATCTATACAAATTGATTTAATATATATTAACTAAAAGTAATAAATGAAAATCTATCTAAAATTGTAAATTTTTTTTTTTTAAAAATATATATATATATATTTCTTAAATATAATTTAAAATAAATAAAAAAATTATTTATCTTAATTTTATGTTAAATGTTTTAACATATTTGTTTCAATGATTTATACTCATCTAGATGGGTTTAGTTATATCAACCCACAAACTTATCAATGTTTCTATAGTTGATAGTTGTTACCATCGAACTTGTATTAATACTAGGTATTTTTCGGCACCATATGCAGCAATTAAAAATTTAAATTTCATTTATATTTAAAAAATTAAAAGTACTAATACAAGTTCGATGGTAACAACTATCAACTAGAGAAACGTTGATAAGTTTGTGGGTTGATATAAATAAACCCATCTAGATAAGTATAAATCACTGAAACAAATATGTACATTTAAGAAAATAAACTAAAAAGGTTCAAGCTTGATAAGTTGTATAACTTGTATTTGCATTTTTTATTAACAAATTTTTTTTGATCAATTTTTGTTAACAATTATATTTCCATTTATTGGTTTGATTTGATATGTATTTAACTATTTATTACTCGTTGCTTTTTGGTTTCCAGCTAGCAAAAGAAAAAGTTTGAGAATGTCAAACTGTAAATTAATATATGGAAATCATACACCAATTCATTGCGAGATTGGTGCTTTACCAACTACTTTTTGTTTATGCCATTTTTTTCCAGACATGTGTGTATGAGTTTTCTGTATCCCAATCATTTAGAGAATAAATATAAAATTCAATCTTCTCCGAATTCTTGATAGCCAGAGTTATTTACATAAGACCATATCTAGAGGTGTTTCATTTCCCACTTTTTATTCATTTTGAAGCAAATTATGCTCAATAATATTCCATTTTTTGCTTCAAAATGAAGCAAAGAACAGTGTTGCTTCAAATTTGAAGCAATATTGTTCATTGTTTCATTTATTGAAACTATGCTATCTCTAAATTATAAATTGATCCTTAATTTTTATTTATTCTTATATTTCGTCGAAATGGATTATATATGTTAATATTATCCAATCAATTTTAAAATTTTGACTATTCTTTCATCTAATTTGATATTTTAATTGAAAAACATGAGAATATTTATTCTAAGAACTTTAATTAATTTAAAATAATGAAAGATAAATAAGCTCACATTTTATTTTTAACACACTTTTATTAATCATTTAAAGAAAAACTTTAAATATATATAAGATGTTTTCTTTATAAAATATGGTGTTTTATGTTTGTTTATTCATGTTATGTAATAAAAAATTTATATAAATGTATAATTTTATATTAAATAATAACTGTGTTGGATTATTGTTAAAACAAAAATGTTGGGTAAAACTAGTAAATATTAAAAAGTATAATGTGTTGGTATAAGGAATGATCGTGATGCTCTCAACTTAACAAACGCTGTATACTCTCATAACTACCGTGACAGTCACGATAGAAGCGAGCGCTACTACAGGAATGATCGCCGTCACAAACTTGCTGCAGAGAGACCTTTGCGTGGACCAGGAGACAACCGCTGGTCTTCCTCTAGACCTCGTAACAATCATCGGTATGCTCCTTATGCAACAAAGAAACCTCAAACATGGATGGAAAAGAGTAGACGTACGGGGCTCACAAGAGGAAGTACGTCAGCTGATATTGAAGGAAAAAAACATGGTTTTCATGAGGACAACCATCAGGATGGCACTTTGTCAATACATACACCTGGCGAGCCTTCTGATCTTGAAGCTTCTCCTCGAAGCAGTGGCAGAAAGCTAGCAAGCACCATTGTTTCACCTTTTCATGTGAACAACGATACTGATGGTGATGGTAACGTTACGTTCCGAAGGAAGAGTGCTTCACGTGCTATTGATTTCTCTCCTATGGAGAATTATATGCTTAACAACGTATGAACAATGGTCCAATCATAGAAGCCTTGCATGATATGGACATTGGAGGATCAGAGAACGTGGGAGATCAACTTCAGGAATCATGTATGGACATAGATGGGACGGATGACCCAGATGAGGATTTACTAGGAGAGGAACTAAAAGAAATGGAAGCGGCTCATCATTTAGCATCATCTTCTAGTGCAAAGGCTAAAAGTAGTAAGGCCAGATCGTCAAGTAGAGGTGTTTCACGCCATGGTATTCCACGTGGAATGCCAATTAGAAAAGCAGAGTTCCTTCGTCGGACTTCTCCAGGGAGCCGATCTACTTCTGTTGGTTTACCTTCTTTGGGGGAAACCGGGAATCGTAGGCATGTCCGTCACAGCAGGTCAAAGAAAACCAACACAAGTTCTCGTAGGGTTAATGAGTTGGAGGGGTCCAAAAAAACCCCAAAAACTTATTTATGAAGACGCTCAGTTGGAACTGTCGTGGGATAGGGAACAACCTCACAGTTCGACACCTTACAAAGATGTGTCAGAAGCATCACCTAGGATTTGTGTTCCTTTCTGAAACGAAGAATAGGAGACTGCTGTTGCAGAACATTCAGGCCGACTTAGGATTTGATCATTTTTTTACTGTTGAGCCACTTGGTCTCAGCGGAAGTTTAACTCTTTTTTCTATGGATGAATTTGATGTTAATGTTTTATTTTCGAATAAGAATGATTGACATTGAGGCAGTCATTGATGGAATAAAAGTCTTTATGACGTTTGTTTATGGAGAACCTGTATTAGAGCGTAGAGAACAAGTTTGGAATGTCTTACGCGTTTCTCAACAACTAGAACTGGACCATGGTTTATGATAGGAGATTTTAATGAAATCACTGGTCATAATGAAAAGGAGGGAGGGAGACAACGCTCATATAGCTCGTTAATACCTTTTAGACAGATGCTTAGCGATTGTGGGATGCTAGAATTTCCATTTACTGAAAATATGCTATCATGGGTAGAAAAGAGAGCAGGACGTATAACTGTTAGATGTCAACTAGACAGAGCTGTTTGAAATGAAGATTGACAAGAAAAATTCCCTCACTCAGCTGTAAAGTATATGAGATTATGGAGATCGGATCATCGTCTGATTCTTGCAGATATTCTCACAAAGCCATTAAGGAGATCGAAAAAATTCAAATTTGATAAAAGATGGATAGAGAATGAGGAACTAAGGAAGATCATTCTTGAAGGATGGAAATCTCCAGATCTTCCCTTGGATGTGAATATCATGGATCATATTGCCAGTTGTCGCAAGGCCTTGAGCCAATGGAGGAGACAGCACAATTTTAACTCAGACCTATTAGTCGAGGAGCTAAAAGAAAAGGTAGATGGACTGTACTGGAGAATGATAATGCGACGACCGAGGAAATAACGGAAGCCTTGAAAGAACTTTCTGTTGCTCTGAAGGCAGAAGAGATATTCTGGAAGCAAAAAAGTCGAGTGTTCTGGTTAAGAAAAGGAGATAGGAACACAAAAATTTTCCATGCGCTGACAAAGCAAAGGAGAGCGAGAAATAAAATTACACAGCTTTTAGATGCAAATGGAAATGCTGTTGAGGATGAGGAAGGACTGGTGGCCATCGCTACTAGTTATTTTAGACAAATATTTGAGTCGTCAAACCCAGAAGATATAGCTGATGCGCTATCAGAGGTTTCCACAACAATTACGGAGACAATAAATAATGAACTTACATCGCCGGTTACAGAATGGGAGGTTAAATTAGCACTCTTTGCTATGCACCCAGAGAAAGCCTCTGGACCAGATGAAATGACAGCTTTATTTTATCAAAAATTTTGGAATATTGTCAAGGATGATTTAACTCTTATAGTTAATCAATTCCATTTCGAGGGGGTAGTGGCAAGTGGATTGAATGATACCAATATATGTCTTATTCCGAAGAAGACTAGGCCCAATGAGATGTCCCAATTCCGGCCAATCAGCTTGTGAAATGTTAGTTACAAGATAATCTCTAAGGTCTTACGCCAGAGATTAAAGAAAGTTCTACAAGATTGAATTTCAGAAATCCACTCGGATAATATCATGGTAGCTCAAGAAATATTTCATGCCCTGAGAACTAAACCGAGCGGACGCAAAAAAAGAATGGCCATAAAGACGGATATGAGTAAAGCGTATGATAGGATGGAATTGTCGTTTATTGAAGCTATCATGAAAAAGATGGGTTTCTCAGAGATCTGGATTATTTGGATTATGCGTTGTATCACTTCGGTTAAATACAATGTGCTCATGAATGGACAACCCAGAGAGTATATTGTACCGGAGAGAGGCTTGCGTCAACGTGATCCTTTTTCTCCTTTCATCTTTATTATATGCACGGAAGCGCTCGTTAGCCTTCTTAATAATGCTGAGAACCAAGGAAAGATAACGGGAATGCGTGTTACACGCGCGTGTCCCTCAGTATCCCACCTTCTCTTTGCTGATGATAGCCTTTTCTTCTGTAAGGCGGAGCCCCGTGAATGTGAAGAAGTGATGAATGTAGTCAGGAAATATGGACAAGCATCAGGCCAACATATTCACTTTGAGAAGTCCTCTCTACTCTTCGGTAAGAGGATCAACGCAGCTATTAGATAACAAATTAAAGATACACTTGGAATCCAGAATGAAGGAGGAATGGGTACATATCTAGGAATTCTAGAAGATATCAGCGGATCTAAATGAAAACTCTTTGCTTTTCTCAAGGAAAAGTTAATGCATCGAGGGAATGGATGGACGGGTAGATGGCTATCAAAAGGAGGGAAAGAGGTTTTGATAAAATCGATCTTGCTAGCTCTCCCGACATACGTTATGTCTAGTTTCCTGCTTCCATTAGAGATATGTGGAAACCTCGCAAGTGCCATTGCATAATTTTGGTGGAGTTCAAACCCCCCAAAGCGAGGAATTCACTGGGCAAAATGGGAAAAGCTTTGCTTACCAAGGGAGGAGGGAGGAATTGGATTTCATATGAACCATGAGTTTAACCTGGCCTTGCTAGAAAAACAACTATGGACCCTGACTCTTTGGTCGCTCGAGTTTTGAGGGGAAGATACTATAGATTGAGTTCGCCCTTACGAACAATCTCAGTAAGCAGTCCATCTTATGTGTGGACCAGAATTTCTGCGGCACGAAATCCACTGCTATTGGGGATTAAACAGAAAGTACACTCAGGATATGAGGTCAAGCTGTGGGAGGACCCTTGGATCCCTACATCACCAGCTAGGCCGGCTCAACCTATAGCCCCAGCTCTGCACCCGAACATGAGAGTAAGCGACTTCATTAATGGAGAATCGAAGGAGTGGGATGTTGGGTTACTTGAGAATTACATTGCCCTTGCTGATATACCTCTCATAAGGAGTTTGGCAATAAGCACATCTTACCGTCGGGATACTTTCTGCTGGAACTATACCAAGAATGGACAGTATACTGTTAAATCAGGATATTGGGTTGCTCGGAACTTATTGAAGGAAGAGGAAGAAAAGGAGGTACTGAAATCTAGTATAACTAAACTTCATGCCTTCTCTTGGAAGATAAAGGAACCTCAAAAAAAATTGCCATCTTATATGGCAACTGATAACTGGTCATGTGGCTGTAACGAGGAATCTCATACGACGAAACATGAGATGCGGTAATTACTGCCCACGATGTGGGGAACCAGAAAAAACTGTCACACATGGAATCTTTGAATGCCCGTCAGCTCTACAAGCTTGGTCCTTATCAGAAACTCCAACAAACCCAAGCATCTTCCCGGTTTCGAGCCCCTATGCGAATATGGATTATCTTTTATGGAGAAAGAATAACATTGTCGAACCTGCGCTAAACAGAGACCCTTATCCCTGGATAATCTGGTACATATGATATGCTCTTTAGAGGGATTGACAGGGACCCATTGGAGTTAGTTCGTAACGCTGAGAGCGAGTGTCAAGCCTGGTTCAACGC
Organism: Brassica carinata; assembly: GCA_016771965.1. Lineage (NCBI taxonomy): Eukaryota > Viridiplantae > Streptophyta > Magnoliopsida > Brassicales > Brassicaceae > Brassica > Brassica carinata. The sequence goes on from CM028694.1 coordinate 11,063,333, forward strand.
AAATGAGATGGTACCATCGAATCTATAAGAACATAGTATGGTGGAACCTTAACTCTTAAGTTTGAGTAATATGGTGGAACTCTTTGTCACTTAGGACTCTTTCTTTTTGAAGTCTACAAGGGATTTCTCAATCTTTTACACATTCTTTAGCTCTACTAAACTTTGCTAGCCCCCTTTCTTTGTTCTTTTTCTTCTCTTTTTTTTTATATGGGGGCCAAGACTTTCTTTACAAACTTGAGCTATCTTTTCTTTACTTATCCCATAAAGACTTTTTACTTTGAGCACTAATAGTCTATTCTTTCCTTTCATAACCTTTTCAAATCCCAAAATCAAACTTTACAACACTCACCCCCATCATAGACAATAGAGTGCCTAATCTAGCAAGAATGGAGACCAAGCATTGTCGTTCCCAATACTCTCGAAATTATATGCATGTAAGACTTTCCGAAAAAGACCTCACTCAACAAACAATGAAGGCTTGAAATAAGGGAAGAGTTTAAGGAATGGAGTATTACTTGAATTTTTCTAAAAAGATCGGCAAAGAATAAGGGAGACAACTCAAGTGTGTATAGCCATGACTTAGCACACAAAGGACCATAAGAAAGAGAGATTAGGTTCATTCAGTTCAAGTAAGGTTGTAGTTGACTTCAAAGAGTGAGCTTCAACAATAAATGAGTTTCAAGAAGAGTTTTCAAGGTTTGAAGTCTACAAGTTTTCTAAAGGATACTCAAGCTAATTGCCATGATTACAAAGGTTATCACTTTGAGTGCTTAGCATGAGCTCTTTACAAGGTTGATATCATCCTTGTCTCCTAATGCATGATGTATATGCTCAAGACTTCTAATATATATATATTATGCAAATAGATGAATGTTCTAGACTCGATCCTAATTCAACTACATGACTCTTTTTGTATTTTTCAAATTTTATATGGTTTTTCTATGCAATAACTATCTACAAATGCATGCTTATGACACGAAACACAAGATGATCAGCAACGTGGCACCTCCCCCACACTTAATTCACACAGTCTCTGTGTTTGTTAAGTGGAGAGAAGGGCCTAAAGGAAAAACTAAATGCAAAGACAAATGGTATGTACAATGGTAAGGTTTTGGAGTACCTCTATGGAGCATGAGAAGAGGCTGATGCCTCGCCCTTAGAGTCATCTTTGTTGGTGTCAAAATCGGTCACGACGGAATCAATGAATGAAAGTCTCTAGAAAGTATTTCTTGAAACAAAAAGTCTCGGATAATTTGAAAAGAAGTTATACGAGATTTTCTCAAATTAGAATATCCACTCTCTGTGAGATCGGAAGACTACGGGCGTGCGTGGACGAGAGTCCCGGGAAAGATCGGTCCGCTCGCCCAAGGACATCGGCCCAAGGACATCGAGATTCGATCACCACAAAAACCCTAAACACAAAAGAGAATCTGCCTCGAAACTTCGAAGAGGTCGTTCTCTCAAACCGTGAGGAACCAGAAAACGATCAAGATATCAAATCGAAGCCCTCGCCAAGATCTTCAGCCTGGCGCCGGCGGCACCCCGGCCTGGCGCCGGCGGCACCCCGGCCTGGCGCCGGCGGCACCGGCCTGGCGCCGGCGGCACCGACCTGGCGCGGCGGCACCGACCTGGCGCCGGCGGCACCGACCTGGCGCCCGGCACCGACCTGGCGCCGGCGGCACCGACCTGGCGCCGGCGGCACCGGCCTGGCGCCCGGCACCGACCTGGCGCCGGCGGCACCGGCCTGGCGCCGGCGGCACCGACCTGGCGCCGGCGGCACCGACCTGGCGCCCGGCACCGACCTGGCGCCGGCGGCACCGACCTGGCGCCGGCGGCACCGGCCTGGCGCCGGCGGCACCGGCCTGGCGCCCGGCACCGACCTGGCGCCGGCGGCACCGACCTGGCGCCCGGCACCGACCTGGCGCCCGGCACCGACCTGGCGCCCGGCACCGACCTGGCGCCGGCGGCACCGACCTGGCGCCGGCGGCACCGACCTGGCGCCGGCGGCACCGGCCTGGCGCCCGGCACCGACCTGGCGCCGGCGGCACCGGCCTGGCGCCCGGCACCGACCTGGCGCCGGCGGCACCGACCTGGCGCCGGCGGCACCGGCCTGGCGCCCGGCACCGACCTGGCGCCGGCGGCACCGACCTGGCGCCGGCGGCACCGACCTGGCGCCCGGTCGATGGCCCTGTCCTGGTCTCGATCCCATCGTGTTCGGTCTGATCCCATCTTGACTTGTTTGGATCAATCATCGTGAGTTTGGGGCGATCCGCGGCTCTGGAATAAACATCCTTCGACTTCGATTGGAATCGTCCTCGATGTTTCACGACAAAAACTAGAAGGATTGGATTTCGTAGAAGATATCGTATAAAACAAAGATCGATTAACTTGAACATCAATCCTTTAGGCTATCACGGTTTATTTTACGAGAAAGATAGTCTTTTAGAAATCGTATAAAGCGTTCAACGACTTAAGACAAGTCCACGGACTTACTTACGATTTTAAGAATTCAGGCCCAATCAGACTATGGCGGTTTATCCAATTTCGAACATCGGATAAACATCAAGCCACCGAAAAATAGGGAAAACTTCGAGGATAATTATGAAGATCGTGAAATGGAATATTTCTGAAGAGATAAACTTGGGCCCAAAGGCGAGGTCCATCATCCTAAGGCAAACCGACCTAGGAGTGAGTATATAAGGAGAGCAAGAGCAGAAGAGAAGAGGATCCGAAAATCCTAGAATCTAGACTTAGAGAACTTAGAACTTAGGCGGTTAGGCCAGCGAGGCAGGACTTAGAACGTCTGGCCGCCTCTTGTTCTAGTTTTATCTTCTCCGCAGACCCATGTTCCTCTCGGAAGGATCTAACTATACTTTTACTCAGAGCTCCGCACATAGAAACCCTAGGCATTATCTTCGACATGCCCGTTTCTATGACAAACGCTCATACTAGGCGAACCAGGCCCTAGAGCGTCTGGCGCCTCCTGCTTGCAAATCTCCGCTTCTCTCGGAAGGATCGGACAATTCTTTTACTTAAGAGCTCCGCACATAGAAACCCTAGGCGTTATCTTCGACATGCCTGTTTCTATGACAAACGCTCATACTAGACGAACCCGCCCAGACGGTTCGATCTCTTGTTCAATTCTTTCTAACTGAACTACGTCCGACTTGATCCTCGAAAAGGGTACGTAGGCAGAACTTTCTTAAGGTCCAGTCCCAAATCTTAACAAAACCTTTTCCGCATTTATTCAGTCACTTGTCGTTGGCTGTCGCAGAGAATCCGGACCTTCAGGGAAAGTCGGGTTAACTTGGCTTTCCTCCGCAATCTTATTCATTAAAATCGACGGTGTGAATTTCGGTTCCCACAGTTTGGCGCTAGAAGGAGGGGGACGGATTACTCTTACTCATCTGACGCCAAAGCAGTCGAACCGATGTCCGGAAATATGAAAGAAAAAGTTGCAGTTTGCGTCAACGATGGTAAAACAACTCCAGCAGCGACTGTTCCTATGGCCAACGCTTACGCAAACGCCACGGTGCTCGAGCAAATCAAAAACCTAGCCGCGGCTTTCCGCCACAGGAAGAGCACGAAAACGAGCTCGCAATTTCTCTATCTAAACAGAAAGGGCAACGATAAAATCTATCAAACCCCAACAATTCGTCTTGTTACCAAGTTAGAGAAATGCATAGCGAGCAAGGTTTCTCTGAAAAACGTTTCTTTCGAGAACCTCTCGGAAATATAAAACTTATTCTCCTCGAAACCTTGGGGAAACCCTATATTACTCGCGGAACAGAAGCACGGCAAATCGGTTCACCGATTCCCACTGCCATACTTCTTACAAACAACTCTCGAGGAACAAACGGGAAAACGAAAGGAGGTCGGAGCTTGATCTTACTAGGACGACTTGCCATAGGGTAAGATCAGTCTTCCCAGTCTGCCTTAGTAAGATTCACTTTGTTCTCCTTTGTGTCTAGGTCAAAATGGCTTTCGTTTCATCTCAATCGGAGTTTCCGTTGAGATTTTACGAAGAGAACAAAGTCACTGTCCCGGCCACCTCGCCGTGGGCAAGGACAAACATTACCGAGGTCACCTAACCCTCCGACATGGCTACCTCGCCACAGTGAGAACTCACCTTCGTTATCCTTTGAGTCTAGATTAAAGTGGCTTTCGTTTCGTCTCAATCGGAGTTTCCGTTGAGATTTTACGAAGGGAACAAAATCACTCTCCCGGCCACCTCGCCCGTGGACGAGAACAACAATCACCAAGGTCACCTCGCCCATGGCCACCTCGCCTGTGGAAACCTCACTTTGCTCTCCTTTGAGTCTAGGTCAAGATGGTTTTCGTTTCGTCTCAATCGGAGCTTCCGTTGAGATTTTACGAAGAAAACAATATCGCTGTCTCGACCACCTCGCCCATGAGAAGGATCTCTCTGTCCCGTCATAGGACGAGACCGGTCCTGTCTCAGTACCATGCATCTTGGCCTGAGTTTTCGTAACTCGATCTTTGAGTCCGTGGAGCCCCGGGGATCGACGAAGGCGAGCAACAGCAGCATCGGCGGGCCGGGACCGCGACGCGAGCGGCCTGGCGCCCGGCGGCACCCGACCTGGCGCCGGCGGCACCGACCTGGCGCCCGGCGGCACCGACCTGGCGCCGGCGGCACCGACCTGGCGCCGGCGGCACCGACCTGGCGCCCGGCGGCACCCGACCTGGCGCCGGCGGCACCGACCTGGCGCCCGGCGGCACCGTCCGCAGCGGGCGGCCTGGCGCCCGGCGGCACCCGACCTGGCGCCCGGCGGCACCGACCTGGCGCCCGGCGGCACCGTCCGCAGCGGGCGGCCTGGCGCCAGCGGCAAGGGTCCTGGCGCCCATCCATGCAGTTGTCTCGTGATCTCGGGCAGCGGCAACATCTCGATCCCTTAAACCCATGTTGGATTGTTGAAAAACACGGCGATTCTTCCGCAAAGCCTTCGATTTTTAACAAAGTTAGTATTTTAAAATCTAAGTTCGAAGCCTCATTATTCAAACCCTCGAAGGCGGAAGTCTACGAATCCAAGTCCATCTCAATCCCGATACCGAGGAGTCGTTGGGTAAGCGATTACCTCGAAATCTACGGCTAAAGATCCTCCCAAACACAAAGATTTCCCGCCGCGAGCGACTAGCGGAGGAAAGATCGAACAACGGAAGACCCACGGACGGCAAGGCGGCCTGGCGCCGGCGGCACCGACCTGGCGCCGGCGGCACCGACCTGGCGCCCGGCGGCACCCGACCTGGCGCCCGGCGGCACCGTCCGCAGCGGGCGGCCTGGCGCCGGCGGCACCGACCTGGCGCCCGGCGGCACCGACCTGGCGCCGGCGGCACCGACCTGGCGCCCGGCGGCACCGACCTGGCGCCCGGCGGCACCGTCCGCAGCGGGCGGCCTGGCGCCCGGCGGCACCCGACCTGGCGCCGGCGGCACCGACCTGGCGCCCGGCGGCACCGTCCGCAGCGGGCGGCCTGGCGCCCGGCGGCACCGACCTGGCGCCGGCGGCACCGACCTGGCGCCCGGCGGCACCGACCTGGCGCCGGTCCGATCCCCTCTTGGCTTGTTGGATCAATCTTCGTGAGTTTGAATGCGATCCGCGGTTATTCTAAACACCAATCGTCTCGACTATCACGAGGAAATGGGATTCGCCGAATGCGAAACCTTCAAAAGACTATTTTCTCGAAAACTTTTGTAAAGGTTTTAATTCTTTGTAGGACAGGAACAAAAGCGTCTTGAAAAACTGCCGTAGAATTTAGGGAACTTAGGACCTAGGTGGATAGTCTAGCAAGCTAAGTCTTAGGCAAAATTTCCAGTCTTCTTCCATTGTTCCTTGATTGTCCAGGCAGAACATGCAAACCGATCTAGTCTCTCGAAAAACCGAGAAGCGATCGCCCGCAGCGTTCTAAAAGCATACTCATCCCGCTTCCTAAAAGAAAGAAAAAGCGTACACAAGCCTTGGAAGAGCGGCTAACCCGTTTTCTTCGTAAAAGAAAAGGAAGTAGGTGCGTATACTATACCGTATAATCCCATCTTGAAAACTTTTGCTTCAGCATCAAGACAACGCTTTTAACAAAGCAAACTCTCGCAGCAATAAGATTAGATCTAAAAGCGTAGCGGCATAGCCCAACCGTTACAAACATAGTCTTGAAAACTCGTCGTCTCGTCGCAAACTTCGCGACTAGAAGCGTGTACCAGCGTCAGACTAATAGCACGACGGTGAACTACGAAAATAACGAAATAACCTTTGGTAAAACTCCATAAGTAGTTGAAGCAGCTTTAGATCAAAGGTCGAAATCATAGCGGAAACATCTCCGTGTAATCCGCGGAAACATCGCTACTTTAACAATCTGCGATTTTCTATCTCCATGAAACCGGTCATCCATTACTTTAGGTATAACAAGAACATTTTAAAACAAAACAGCCTATGGAAAAACATGATCGGTCTCATGCAAAGCGATTTCGCGATGCATAAAAGTGAATGAGGAAAACATAATCCGTGGTCGCGAATATCGCCAAGTAATTTGTGAAAGCGGCTCTCCGGTTACCTTTGCGAAAACCCCTTACATCACTTTTACGAAAAATCCTCTGTATGGTCGAGTCAATTCATACAAAGCAACTTTAAGTAAAATAAACATAATGGGTCCAACGGGTAACTGACATAGACAGTTTTAAGCTCCACAAGGTTTCTGGCTCCTGCTTTCACTCCCTGCGGTTCGTCCGAGCAGGAAATAATCACGCAGATGAACCCGCCGCGTGTCCTCGTCGATCCCTTAAACTTTGTCCCACTCGGATAAAATGAAACGATTTTCATACAACAAAAATTTTATACGAACCATTCATCATTATAACTGAGACCTAAAGTGGTAGATCGTTTCTAAAAGCCATCAGCCATAACTCAGAAAACTCCGCTATGCTTGGCATGTCTATCTCGGCAAACGCTATTTGGCCCTCGGCCAACTACGCCCTTCCGTAAAGCCCGGACCTGAATTCGGCATCCCCATTAAGGACAATCATAAACTAACATGACCTTAATAAGGGTCATGGTCTGATCGTTTACCAACAACTTCCTTGGCGATACGGCTGAATCTAGCCTCCATGCCAATCCAAAGCTACTGGCGAGCACGCTCCAATCATAGCGGCTAAAACAACAATCCGCGATTTGTTCATAGAGCGCCAAGTGACTATTACGCAAGCAATTTGTCGCATAACCCAGAATAGAAATCATACGATAAACTCTTCATACCAAAACTCAGTCCTAACAACCATATGGTTAGCGGAAGATTTAAACTCATCGTCAATCGATTAAGTTCTATCGCCCGTAAACCGCGGCATGAAAAGAAACACTCGTGACAAGGCTCCAAGAGTTATCGAGTCATCCTTAATATATACAAACAAATCCGGAAGGCCAACACTTCCGCGAAGCACTGTGAATGTAGGCGCTTCTCCCTGGGTCGAACTTCGCGACCTCTTGGTCCTCGTCCAAACCGAAACAACAGTTTCTGGCTGCGAACATTAGCAAAACATCTCAAAGCCAGCGAACATTTCAACCACGAAATGCGGCACAAAGGAAACTTCGACCTTCAGCACTGCGAGGCGTCATTGCTTCGAAGGACATTCTTTTCCTCAAAGCGTTCCAGGCGAAATCCTCGTCTCTAGAACTCAAAACATGCAAACACACCTCTAGCGGTAACATGCCTCTAAACTGGCATCATTTAGTTGTTGCTGATCACAACAAGCGAACTCTAGCGTCTAAACAGACAAATAGCAGCCCTTCAAGGGTAGGCTCTCTTGCATCCGACAAGGATAAACATAGCGCTATACAAGAAATCAAATTTTGGTTTAGCTCTTAAGTAAAGGAAGTAGCTCGACTCACGCCCAGACAAATCATATAAGCCGACAACAATTAGCGGATTTTAAGCGGTGCGAGTCAGGTTAAAATCGCAAACAGGCAAAGCGAAAGCCGATTTGTCATCGCCAAAGCCTCAGTCGAGAGTAAACCTAGGTCTTTCCCTAAACCCAGCCACGCTGGATCTTGACATCTCACAGACATAGTATGGTATCACGAGATCAAAATTTGTCTCTTCACTTAAGCCTATTAGTTTCACGAACTTTTAGCGTAAATCGGTAAACCGCGGAAAATCTCGCTTTATGCAAACAATAGATGCGGTGATCATCAGGGAACTAGGAATGAGGCGACAACTCACACCCTATTTCTCATACTTGAAAAACTGAAGTTCATAAATAATCGAAAAACAAATACATCAACAGCATCATGCTCGAAAGTCTCTCATGACACATAACCAGACCATATAAGTCTGCGGAAAACAGATCACAAGGGTCTTAAACTCCAAAGCGAACTACGGAAGGCTTGATCCCTACAACAAAGTGCGTAGGCAGCCTTGAAAGCGCAGCCCCAATCTTACCACTTTCAGCGGAGCCTTTCAACCATTAATTCCGCCTATCTTACCTGACATGTCTTATCGCCGCAAGAACATCACGAAGGTTCTAACGAGCTGGGGGCTAACTGTTGGTGTCAAAATCGGTCACGACGGAATCAATGACTGAAAGTCTCTAGAAAGTATTTCTTGAAACAAAAGTCTCGGATAATTTGAAAAGAAGTTATCACGAGATTTTCTCAAATTAGAATATCCACTCTCTGTGAGATCGAAGACTACGGGCGGCGTGGACGAGAGTCCCGGAAAGATCGGTCCGCTTCGCCCAAGGACATCGAGATTCGATCACCACAAAACCCTAACACAAAAGAATCTGCCTCAAAACTTGAAGAGGTCGTTCTCTCAAACCGTGAGGAACCAGAAAGCGATCAAGATATCAAATCGAAGCCCTCGCCAAGATCTTCAGCCTGGCGCCGGCGGCACCGACCTGGCGCCGGCGGCACCGTCCGCAGCGGGCTGGCCTGGCGCCGGCACCGACCTGGCGCCGGCGGCACCGACCTGGCGCCGGCGGCACCGACCTGGCGCCGGCGGCACCGACCTGGCGCCGGCGGCACCGACCTGGCGCCGGCGGCACCGACCTGGCGCCGGCGGCACCGACCTGGCGCCGGCACCGACCTGGCGCCGGCGGCACCGACCTGGCGCCGGCGGCACCGACCTGGCGCCGGCGGCACCGACCTGGCGCCGGCGGCACCGACCTGGCGCCGGCGGCACCGACCTGGCGCCGGCGGCACCGACCTGGCGCCGGCGGCACCGGCCTGGCGCCGGCACCGACCTGGCGCCGGCGGCACCGTCCGCAGCGGGCTGGCCTGGCGCCGGCGGCACCGACCTGGCGGCGGCACCGTCCGCAGCGGGCTGGCCTGGCGCCGGCGGCACCGACCTGGCGCCCGGCACCGACCTGGCGCCGGCGGCTTTCCGTCCGCAGCGGGCGGCCTGGCGCCGGCACCGACCTGGCGCCCGGCACCGACCTGGCGCCGGTCGGCGGCCCTCGTCCTGGTCTCGGTCCCATCGTGTTCGGTCTGATCCCATCTTGACTTGTTTGGATCAATCATCGTGAGTTTGGGGCGATCCGCGACTCTGGAATAAACATCCTTCGACTTCGATTGGAATGCGTCCTCGATGTTTTACGACAAAAACTAGAAGGATTGGATTTCGTAGAAGATATCGTATAAAACAAAGATCGATTAACTTGAACATCGATCCTTTAGGCTATCTGGTTTATTTTACGAGAAAGATAGTCTTTTAAATCGTATAAAGCGTTCAACGACTTAAGACAAGTCCACGGACTTACTTACGATTTTAAGAATTCAGGCCCAATCAGACTATGGCGGTTTATCAATTTCGAACATCGGATAAACATCAAGCCACCGAAAAATAAGGGAAAACTTCGAGGATAATTATGAAGATCGACGGAACTGAAATATTTCCTGAAGAGATAAACTTGGGCCCAAAGGCGAGGTCCATCATCCTAAGGCAAACCGACCTAGGAGTGAGTATATAAGGAGAGCAAGAGCAGAAGAGAAGAGGATCCGAACATCCTAGAATCTAGACTTAGAGAACTTAGAACTTAGGCGGTTAGGCCAGCGAGGCAGGACTTAGAACGTCTGGCCGCCTCTTGTTCTAGTTTTATCTTCTCCGCAGACCCATGTTCCTCTCGGAAGGATCTAACTATACTTTTACTCAGAGCTCCGCACATAGAAACCCTAGGCATTATCTTCGACATGTCTGCTTCTATGACCAACGCTCATATTAGACGAACCAGGCCCTAGAACGTCTGGCTGCCTCCTGCTCGCAAATCTCCGCTCCTCTCGGAAGGATCGGACAATTCTTTTACTTAAGAGCTCCGCACATAGAAACCCTAGGCGTTATCTTCGACATGCCTGTTTCTATGACAAACGCTCATACTAGACGAACCCGCCCAGACGGTTCGATCTCTTGTTCAATTCTTTCTAACTGAACTTCGTCCGACTTGATCCTCGAAAGAGTGCGTAGGCAGCCTTTCTTAAGGTCCAGTCCCAAATCTTAAACCTTTTCCGCATTTATTCGGTCACTTGTCGTTGGCTGTCGCAGAGAATCCGGACCTTCAGGGAAAGTCGGGTTAACTTGGCTTTCCTCCGTTTTTATTCATTAAAATCGACGGTGTGAATTTCGGTTCCCACAATCTTCCTCATAAGTGGAGTCAAGTGAAGGTGACTTGTTGCTGGACTCGGATTGGAGAACTGGTGGGTTCCTTTTGCGGTGAAGAAGCTGCTTCCTTGTGCGTGGTGCTGAGGGATCTACAAGTGGCCGAGGTGGAGGCGCAAGGAAGGCATCAAGGTAAAAGTCCTCTGCTTTGCAACCAGCCATAGCTCCTCTAGTCAAAACATCGGCTACTTTTCGCATGAACTGAGCTGAAGCTTCAGCTTGCCTCTTAATAGTCCTACTCAGCTCCTTGCACTTGTCTGTGAGCTTGTAGATGGTTCTATCCTGAGCTTTGCTCCACCTCTGAAGACTCTGATATGGTCATGAGCTTGGCGAATTGGACCAAGGGGCAAAGATCCAGTGCACTGGTCGAAGTGGTAACGAGGAGGACCAAAGAGGTGCGCAGTGGCTCTGCTAGAGTGACCCTCATGGAACATGGATGCCTTTTCTGTTGTCTTCTTAGCCATGGGTAAGGTTATGGGACCAAGAGCGCCGTGACGGCCAAAGAGGTGCTTCTCACTGATATCAAATCGGATTTCTCCTGGAGTCCTCAAGGTGGTGAGCGCATAGTGAAGAAGAACCATCTCAACTGTTTTGGCACTTCTCAAGTAGGAGTAGAAACACTTCCCACTGAACCTTCCAGAGAAGTAGTGAGCTGACCTCAAGTAGTTTAGATCTATGAAAGAGGGACCAGTTGCATCATTGCCCAAGCTGATACCCTTATGCTGAAGCAGGGGTGTTATTAAGCCACCTATTCCAATGTGAGCTTCTGGATCCCTGTTTGTCCAAACATAATCTTTGTAGTACATGAGGCGCTGCACAAAGAACCCAACCATACCAAATTCAGTGTAAAAATCAGTGGGGACTTCGGGCAGGTGAGGAAGTGAGGCATAGTGCTGGACAGCTTGGTGTAGGAAGCGTAAGTCTTCTCCATTGACGTTGCTTGGCTCTTTTCTTGGGAAGATGGTGTGGACAATCAACCTATGGAGATAGCGCACAGAAGGATGCCTTATAGAAGCATTCTTGTCTCGGCTGGAGACTCTATCCTTGCCAGATAACAGCTTGTAGGTGAAGTGTGCAAGGCTTTTTCCCTTTGGAAGCCCTTTGATCTTTGGCAAGGAAGGCTCCTTCAGTTCCTTAAGACCAAGCACTTCCCCAATCTCTGTAAAGGTCGTGAAGTAGACTTTCCCATCAATCTTGAACCTGATTCGCCCCCATCCTTGCTTCATGAGGAGTAGAATGAAATGTGGCCCCCAATGTTGCCAAGAATTGGCAGGATACCTCCCTATGTGTGGGATGAGCCATGGAGTAGAAGCTTCCCATGTTCGTGTGGTCTAGCATGTCCTTCATGTCTTGATCAATATCCAATCTTTCATCATTCTCTCATCAGAAAATCTGGTTGGAGGCCTAGTAACACCATGTCTCAATTGTTCTAACAGCTCATCTTCAGTGGGCTTCTTCTTTCTATCCCTGTGAGCATTGAAATTTCTCTTTGTTGAAGGATCTTGCTCAGCTTCACTACTATCCTGAGAAGGTGCCTCTCCATCATTTGCATCTTCTTGCTCCAAGGGAGGAGGTGTCACACTCTTGTTTCTTGGCGCCTTATCCTTGGTGGGAGGAGCTGGTTCTTTATCACCTCCCTTGTTGCTTTTCTCTAAAACCAGAGCTCCCACACTGTTGCTCCTTGGGGCTCTTGGTCTCTTGGGAGGGGCTTGCTTGTGAGCACCATCAGCCACACTCTCATGAATAGCAACTCTCTTGTCATCTATTTTAGCCTGTGCTTTCTTTCTTAGCATGGTCAAAGCTTGTTGTCTACGCTCCTCCTCTGATCCAGGCACGGAACCTAGTTCTTTCCCTAACTGAGCAGTCACTCTTTGTGCAGCCTCTGCTCTCTCTTCTTCTATCTGGGCTTCACTCTTTCTCACCATTGTACCTGAAAGTTCGAGCCTTGGAAAAGAGTGAGCACAACAAAGAGAGAAATATGATGAAGCATAAGCTAGCTCAAAATAAGATCAGCAACCTAAATAGTAGCTAGCACAATGCAATCAAGCTTGCAAGCAAGATATGTAGTAGCTAAAGATGAAGTTCTCATGCTCATAATTTTTTTTTTTAAACATAAGAACTTCAATCTAGCAAAAATCATGAGTAATCAGTGCTCAGATTGAAATTACAACTTAATCAACCTCTAAGACAACTCAGCTAACAAAACTAGCCTACAATCAACTTTAATTAAGCTACTTTTGAAAACCCCTAAATCTCATGAACTCTAATTTCTCAAAGTTCAAATTAAACTCAATTTCACCATGAAATCAACTACCCAGCATGATATATAAGACTTTCCTCGTCTATTTCACAAGAATCTAGCAAGAAAATGACCAAATTTCAAGTTCAAATTTTTAGGGTTCATGAGCATTATGAATTTGAACTTAAAGAAACCATACCTTGCTTGGGATTAAGGAAAAAGATGAATGGATTCAAGGAAATAGACTAAAAGGGGAAGACTTGGATTTAGAAAAAGGAATGGAGTGATTTGGTGGAGATTTGAGTGAGATATGGTGTTTTTGGTGAATGGAGGCTAGAGAGGTTTTTAGATCTGGGAAGAGGATGAAATGAGGGGAGAGGGATCGATTTTAGGTCATTTAGGAGGCTCTGGGCCGGGTTTGGGTAGTGGGTTATCGGGTCTGGGTCAAAAAAGGAAGAGAAAACATACCTGAGTCGCTGGCGGGTCAAGGCGCGGGTCGTACGCGGGTAAGGAAAGGATCGGGTGTGTCTCGGGTGCTGCTCTCCGCGTGGGTTTCACTCGTCCGTACGCCCAGAACCCGTGCGGGTAGGCTAGCCCGCGTGCTTCACCCCGGCTATCTTCCCTTCTTTTCTTCAATCAGAAGCGTGCAGGTGTGTCGACTCGCGTATATCACCCCGCGTACCGACCATAGATTCTATGCGGGTAAGTCGACCCGGGTACCATGACCCGGGTATTTCCTCGACCAAAACACAATTTTTCATCTTTTCTTTTCTACCCACTGAACCAAGCCAATCTTTTACATGCTTACTCCACCCCAAGATCCAGGCCATCACATACTCGTGCTCTCGTCATCTTCCAAGGGACTTTTGAAAAAAGAAAATCCTAATGTAGTATGTACAAGGATAGACATGGGACTTCCTCCCAAGTGAGCTTGTTTAAAGTCACTAGCTTGACTTTGCCTCTTTTGAGATTAGGCTGGGGTTGGGTCAGAGAGTGGGGTTGATGTCCCATTCTCCTTTGGTGTGGTGGCCATGTACTGCTTGACCCTCTGTCCATTCACTGTGAAATCATTACCCTGCTTGTCCCAAAGCACAATTGCTTCATAAGGCTTCACTTCCTTAACCTCAAATGGACCAGACCACCTTGACTTGAGTTTTCCTGGAAATAGCTTCAGCCTAGATTTGTAGAGAAGAACTTGATCTCCAGCCTTGAACTCTCTCTTGAGGATGTGCTTGTTATAAAGGCCTTAGTCTTCTCCTTGTAAATCCTTGAGTTCTCAAAGGCATCCATCCTTATCTCATCAACCTAATTGAGTTGAAGATATCTCTTTTCCTTGGCACTCTTGATGTCAAAGTTCAGCAACTTAACAGCCCACAATGCCTTGTACTCAAGCTCTACTAGTAAGTGGCAAGCCTTCCCATACATAAGATTGAAAGGTGTGGTACCCAAGGGAGTCTTATAAGATGTCCTATAAGCCCAAACTGCACCATCGAGCTTGTCTGGCCGATCCTTCCTCTTAGTTCCCACAATCTTCTCAAATATTCCCTAGATTTGCCTATTGGAGACCTCAACTTGACCACTTGTTTGGGGATGATAAGTTGTTGCCACCTTGTGCTTTACCCCTTTCTTCTTGAGAAGACCTTCAAACAACTTGTTGATGAAGTGTGAACCTCCATCACTTATAACCACTTTAGGTACTCCAAACCTTGGGAAGATAATGCTTTTGAACATCTAGACCACCACTCTTGAATCATTTGTAGGGTTTGCCACTGCTTCCACCCATTTGGACACATAATCAACAGCCACCAAGATGTACTTGTTGCCATAAAAAGAAGGAAAATGTCCCATGAAGTCTATTCCTCATACATCAAACACCTCCACCTCAAGAAATGGATTTTGAGGCATCTCATTTCTATTGGTGATGTTTCCTCTCCTTTGGCAAGAATCACACTTGGAAAAAAAGTCTTGTGTGTCCTTGAACATGTGTGGCCACCAAAACCCAGCTTGTAACACCTTTGAAACAGTCTTGAAGGTAGCAAAGTGGCCTCCATAGGAAGATCCATGGCAATGTGTAAGGATTCCTTCAATTTCTTCATCAGCCACCACTCTTCTATAGAGCTGATCCTTGCAAAAAATGTAGAGGTATGGCTCATCCCAATAGTATCTCTTCACATCTTTGTAGAACTTCTTCTTTTCATAGCCCACAAGATCCAATGGCTCTTTTCCAGCAGCTAAGTAGTTAACTAAATCTGCATACCAAGGACCCTTCTCTTCAGTTGCCTTGACCTCTTCAAGCTTCTTACCAGTCCTGCAAACCTTTACCACTGCTCTGATAGCCATGATCTGCTCCTCTGGAAGTCCCTCATCAATGGGGATATCACACTCAATTCTCATTCTGGACAGATGATCAGCTACACCATTCTCAACTCTTGGCTTGTCCTTGATCTCAAGATCAAACTCTTGAAGTAGCAGGATCCATCTCAAAAGTCTTGGTTTTGCATCCTTCTTTGCTAAGAGATGCCTCAAAGCTGCATGGTCTGTGTACACAATGACCTTGGAGCCCACAAGATAACTTCTGAACTTCTCATAGGCAAAGACTATGGCCAACAACTCCTTCTCTGTCGTGGCATATCTCATCTGAGCATCATCCAAGGTCATGCTTGCATAATATATAATGTGGGTCTTCTTTTCCTTCCTCTGTCCCAAAACAGCTCCAACAGCATAATCGCTAGCATCACCTATAATCTCAAAAGGGAGATCCCAATAAGGTGGCTGGACAATAGGAGCACTAACAAGTTCACTCTTCAGCTTCTTGAAGGCTTCAAGACACTCTTCATTAAAGGTAAAGACAGCCTCTTTGCATAAAAACTTGGTCAATGGCCTAGAAATCTTTGAGAAATCCTTGATGAACCTTCTATAGAATCCATCATGGCCAAGGAAACTCCTGATGTCCTTCATTGTCTTTGGTGGAGCCAAAATGACCATCACATCAATCTTAGCCTTGTCCACCTTAATACCCTTCTCTGAAATCTTGTGCCCAAGCAAAATCTCTTCTTTGACCATGAAGTGACACTTCTCCCAATTCAGCACAAGGTTGGTGTCTTCACATCTCTGTAGGACCCTGCACAAGTTGGAAAACAAGCAGAAAACGAAGATCCGTAGACAGAGAAGTCATCCATGAAAACCTCCACAACATCCTCAATGAAATCAGAGAAGATAGACATTATGCACCTTTGAAAGGTGGCTGGAGCATTACATAGCCCAAATGGCATCCCTCGATATGCAAAGGTGCCATAAGGTCATGTGAATGTTGTCTTCTCTTGATCATTGGGATGTATGGGTATCTGGAAGAACCCTGAATACCCATCAAGAAAGCAATAGAAAGGATGGTTTGCAAGTCTTTCAAGCATTTGATCAATAAATGGCAATGGAAAATGATCATTTCTAGATGTAGAGGTCAGCTTTCTATAATCAATACACATCCTATGGCCAGTTATGGTTCTAGTTAGTATCAATTCATCTTTCTCATTTTTAACCACAGTGATACCACCCTTCTTTGGGACAACATGCACATGAGATATCCATTTAGAATCTGAAATAGGGTAAATAACACCAGCATCTAAGAGTTTAAGAATCTCTTTCTTTACAACATCCTTCAGGTTAGGATTTAACCTTCTTTGATGCTCTATAAAAGTCATTGATTCATCCTCAAGATGTATCCTATGCATGCACAAAGAGTATGATATCCACTTAATATCATCAAGTAAGTAACCTATTGCCTTTCTAAACCTCCTAAGTTCATTCAAAAGTTTAGACAGCTCAAGTTCACTAAGTTCACTACTCACTATGACAGGGTAAGTCTCATTAGGGCCAAGAAAAGCATAACTTACACCATGGGGAAGAGGTTTAAGCTCCACTATAGGTGCCTTGAGTTCACTCCAGTCCTCTTGATGACTGTCCTCTTGTTGAGTGGCTGAGGCAGCATGGTGAATCTCATGTGTAAGCTCCTCATACTAATCTTCACCACTAATCCCCTTGTGAGAATCCAACATCCTCACATAGGCATCACTTTCCTTGTTCTCAACCACTTGGACCTCTCTATCAATTGTAAAAGCATGCTGTAGATGGTCTTCAAGTGCAAATTCCTCAAGAAGCTCATCAGCTAGAGCATCCACTTCCTCTATGTAGAAAACTTGGTTTTGGATGGTTGGCCTCTTCATCACTTCATTGATTTCAAAGTGGAGGATGTTCCCTTTTCCAAGATGAAGATCAATATTTCCTTCTCTCACATTCACAATAGCTCCTGCTGTGGTTAAGAATGGTCTTCCAAGGATCAAAGGGTCTTTGGCTTCCTCACCCATCTCCAACACAACAAAATCAGTAGGGATCTCAAAGTTACCAACCATCACAAGAAGACCTTCTAGGATGCCCACAAGAATCTTCACTGATCTATCAGCCAGCACCAAAGAGAGTTTATACTTCTTGTATTGAGTAAATCCAAGCTTCTTTGCAATATACAAAGGCATCAAGCTAACACTAGCTCCAAGATCGCATAGACATCTCTCAAACACCATGGGTCCAAGAGCACAAGGTAAGGTGAAACATCCTGGATCCTCTAGCTTCCTTGGAACATCTAACCTCTGGATAATGGCGCTGCACTCATGAGTAAGAATCATCATGCCTTCCATCTCTTTCTTCTTTGCAGCCACAGCATCTTTCAAGAACTTACTGTACTGAGGGACCAACATAAAAGCATCAATGATGGGCATTGTGACCTGAACTTCACTCATTTGTTTCTCAAAGAGTGCCTTGTACTTCTCCAATAGCTGTCTCTTGAATCTTCCAGGGAATGGTAGCTTTGGCTCATAGGGAGGAGGAACAAAAGATGATTCCTTTGTTGGAGTAGCAATTACACCATGTTTCACTGTCCTCTTCTCTTCTCCAACCTTTCCCTTACCCTTAGCTTCAACAATCTTTTCCAGAATCTCTTCATCAACCTTGTCATCTACAATCACCACTTCATCATCAATGTTGATGGCCACCTCCCACCTTGTTTCTCACCATCCTTGGTGAGAACTCTTGGAGGCAGCTCTTTACCACTCCTTAGCGTGATTGCCTTCATTGTTTCCTTGGGGTTTTGTTCTGGTTTTCCAGGTAATGATCCTTGTTGGCGACTTGGCTGGGAATTCATAGAAGCAAACTGGTTCTCCAAAACTCTGATCTTGTTGTTTAGCTCATTGTAGCTACCATCAATCATGGAGTGAATGTTCTTGAACTCATAACCCATTGTTTTCTCATTCTTTGCCTTAAAATCCAAGTTTCTTGAACATTGCATCCACACTTGTATCTGAAGCTGGAGCCTATGAAGAACTGCCTTGAGCTTGAGTAGACTGATTGCCTTGATTGCTGAAACCAGGAGGGATGTTTTGCCTAGGCTGATAGCTCCCTTGCTGAGTGTTTTGCTTGGGCTGGTATCCTCCTTACTGGTTGTTAGAATAAGACCTTTGCTGGTAGTTGTTGTACTGAAAGTTAGGTTCCTTCTTGTACCAAGTACCATTGTTGTTGATGAAGCATAGTTCTTCTTGGCCTTCCAAACCATCAACCTCATTGACCTCAGGAGAAACCTCTTGTCTAGGACAACCCACAAAGTTTGTGGGAACCGAAATTCGCACCGTCAATTTCTGATAAAGATTTGTGGAGGAAAACCGAGTTAACCCGATCTTCCTTGAAGGTCCCGGATATCTGCTGGGCTGCACACGAAACAATCGAATAGATATTAAAGTCGAAAAGTAAAAATTGTAAAGTAGAGCGGAAAAAGATCTTATTTCTGAATTCGCGTTTTGAGCGTGAACAACGGGTAAGAAATAAGCTACAAGAGCTGTCGAAAGGTCCGCTAGTCCGGCCGCCTAGATCTAACCTAGTTGAGTTGCAGCTCGCTAACAAAAACAGAAAAAGAAAGCTAAAACGCTCTAAGTGCTAAGTGCTTGAAAGTTTGTGATCTGGTTTGCTTCTTGCTCATAGCCCTCCTTATATACTCCTCTTAGGACGGTCTATCTTCTCGCGGGCTGAGTCGGGCTTTTTCCATTTTCGTCCATCTTTGTGTTTATCGGAAACTTGACATTTATCTTGAAATCTTGACATTTATCTTCTGGAAACTTGATATTTATCTCTTATGGAAACTTGACATTTATCTCTTATGTGAGGATAAAGATAAACCGTCATAGTTATCCTTCCTTTTCAGAGAATCGTACGTGGGCCGTTTTGGCCACGTTGGGCTGTTTAGGCGTTTTTACGGTTTTTCGAACGGACAGTCTTTGAAGGTTTCGGTGTTTCCGAAGGAACCTCAATTCCTTGTTTAGTCGAGGAAGTGGCGTT
Organism: Brassica carinata; assembly: GCA_016771965.1. NCBI lineage: Eukaryota > Viridiplantae > Streptophyta > Magnoliopsida > Brassicales > Brassicaceae > Brassica > Brassica carinata. Next base: position 11,082,600 of record CM028694.1, read on the forward strand.
CTAGAGTAACCGTGATCATACCAAACTTGCGTAGATTGATCGAACAAGCTGAGATGGGATCGAACCGGGCGCGATAGGAGCGAGACGGGGCGAGGCCGTGGACCCGGCGCCAGGCCAGCCAGCGTCCAGCGTGCCGCCCGGCGCCAGGCCAGCCAGCGTCCAGCGTGCCGCCCGGCGCCAGGCCAGCCAGCGTCCAGCGTGCCGCCCGGCGCCAGGCCAGCCAGCGTCCAGCGTGCCGCCCGGCGCCAGGCCAGCCAGCGTCCAGCGTGCCGCCCGGCGCCAGGCCAGCCAGCGTCCAGCGTGCCGCCCGGCGCCAGGCCAGCCAGCGTCCAGCGTGCCGCCCGGCGCCAGGCCAGCCAGCGTCCAGCGTGCCGCCCGGCGCCAGGCCAGCCAGCGTCCAGCGTGCCGCCCGGCGCCAGGCCAGCCAGCGTCCAGCGTGCCGCCCGGCGCCAGGCCAGCCAGCGTCCAGCGTGCCGCCCGGCGCCAGGCCAGCCAGCGTCCAGCGTGCCGCCCGGCGCCAGGCCAGCCAGCGTCCAGCGTGCCGCCCGGCGCCAGGCGAGTGCCGCCGGCGCCAGGCCAGCCAGCGTCCAGCGTGCCGCCCGGCGCCAGGCCAGCCAGCGTCCAGCGTGCCGCCCGGCGCCAGGCCAGCCAGCGTCCAGCGTGCCGCCCGGCGCCAGGCCAGCCAGCGTCCAGCGTGCCGCCCGGCGCCAGGCCAGCCAGCGTCCAGCGTGCCGCCCGGCGCCAGGCCAGCCAGCGTCCAGCGTGCCGCCCGGCGCCAGGCCAGCCAGCGTCCAGCGTGCCGCCCGGCGCCAGGCCAGCCAGCGTCCAGCGTGCCGCCCGGCGCCAGGCCAGCCAGCGTCCAGCGTGCGCCCGGCGCCAGGCGAGTGCCGCCGGCGCCAGGCCAGCCAGCGTCCAGCGTGCCGCCCGGCGCCAGGCCAGCCAGCGTCCAGCGTGCCGCCCGGCGCCAGGCCAGCCAGCGTCCAGCGTGCCGCCCGGCGCCAGGCCAGCCAGCGTCCAGCGTGCCGCCCGGCGCCAGGCGAGTGCCGCCGGCGCCAGGCCAGCCAGCGTCCAGCGTGCCGCCCGGCGCCAGGCCAGCCAGCGTCCAGCGTGCCGCCCGGCGCCAGGCCAGCCAGCGTCCAGCGTGCCGCCCGGCGCCAGGCCAGCCAGCGTCCAGCGTGCGCCCGGCGCCAGGCCAGCCCGCCTCCAGCGTGCCGCCCGGCGCCAGGCCAGCCAGCGTCCAGCGTGCCGCCCGGCGCCAGGCCAGCCAGCGTCCAGCGTGCCGCCCGGCGCCAGGCGAGTGCCGCCGGCGCCAGGCCAGCCAGCGTCCAGCGTGCCGCCCGGCGCCAGGCCAGCCAGCGTCCAGCGTGCGCCCGGCGCCAGGCGAGTGCCGCCGGCGCCAGGCCAGCCAGCGTCCAGCGTGCCGCCCGGCGCCAGGCCAGCCAGCGTCCAGCGTGCCGCCCGGCGCCAGGCCAGCCAGCGTCCAGCGTGCCGCCCGGCGCCAGGCCAGCCAGCGTCCAGCGTGCCGCCCGGCGCCAGGCGAGTGCCGCCGGCGCCAGGCCAGCCAGCGTCCAGCGTGCCGCCCGGCGCCAGGCCAGCCAGCGTCCAGCGTGCCGCCCGGCGCCAGGCCAGCCAGCGTCCAGCGTGCCGCCCGGCGCCAGGCCAGCCAGCGTCCAGCGTGCCGCCCGGCGCCAGGCCAGCCAGCGTCCAGCGTGCCGCCCGGCGCCAGGCGAGTGCCGCCGGCGCCAGGCCAGCCCGCCTCCAGCGTGCCGCCCGGCGCCAGGCGAGTGCCGCCGGCGCCAGTCCGCGTCCCGTGTGCTGCCGGTGCCAGGCCGTCTTGCCGTCTGTGGGTTTGTTCGATCTTTCCCTCGTCAGTTGTTTGCGGGAAATCTTTTGAGTTTTGGGAGGGTCTCTAGTCGTAGATCTCGAGATAATTGTTTCCAACGAGATTCCGCGAGTATCGGGATTTTGAGATGGACTTAGATCTGCAGATTTTCCGTCGTCGAGGATGAGAGCAATGTGGCTCCGAGTTTTAGATATGTTAAAAGATGAATCTTTTAAACAATCGGGAAGGTTTTACGGAAGACTCATTGTAGATCTCGGACAATCCAGACATGGGTTTCAAGGGACCAAGATGCTGTCATTGCCCGAGATCATGAGACGATCGCATGGACGGGCGCCAGGACCCTCGCCGTTGGCGCCAGATGGGAGTGGACGAGCCTTCCGTGAGTTTTATCGAGCGACGACCCGTTTCTTGGATTTGATCGTTGCTTGGCTTTTCTTTCGAGGATTTTCGGGTGACGATTTCGTCATTGACCGATTTTGACCCCAACAGTTAGCCCCCCAGCTAGCTAGGAACCGTAAAGCCTGTCGGATCCTAGCTTGCGGTATAGCCGTGTGGGAAGGTGTTGAGACGTAATCGTTTGCCGAAAATCGGGGTAAATAGTGATTTTACCTCCTTTATATGGAGTAAGAAATCTCATTCTTACTTCATCACAAGGTTTTTACTCTCTCTCTCAAGAATCCTTTCTCTCTCTTTAAGAACAATGTCTTCAAGATCTTCAAAGAGAAACTCTTCTTCCCATTCTTCCTCGGATGACTCTCCTGCCCATGTAACGGTAAAGCAGGAGGAGTCGGTCGAGGAGGAAAAGAAGAATGCGTATTACCGAGCCCTTGTAGGTTCGCCCCCAACACTGCCAGAGATCCCTGTTCCGAGGAGGCCTCTGAGGCAGCCCGGTGCTCCTTTTGCGCCGAGCTTGGTTTCTCGTCAATATCTCAAGGTTCTTCGAGATTTTTACCAGGTTCCTGAAGGAGTCAAATTCCGGATTCCCGTTGGTAACGAGAGTGCACGGAATCCTCCGCAAGGTTTCTTTACATGTTACGAAGCTTTTACGCATCGCCGTATGTGGTTCCCAATTCCTGGTGCCATTGTTAGATGCGCTTCACGCCGAACTTCGATCAACCAACTCAGCGTTCCTGCCTTGGAGAGTTGGTTTACGCATTGATTGCTAGCTACTTAACTCGGATTGATCTTGGTCGATGATTTCGAAGGTCTTTGGGGCACTCGGCCGACGGGGAGTGACGGTTACTATTCCATGCTGCCTAAGAAGGATATGGCCGTGATTCAGGGGACTACTTCGAATCCCAAATCGTGGCAGGAGCGTTTCTTCTTTGTTCAAATAGATGGCGAGTCTGTCGAGGAGAGCTGCCTCCATCTATTTCCGCGAGCATGGAACTTCAACCGAGGTAATACGACGAAAACTCTGTTGTCTATCTCACCTTTTCGGAAGTGCGAGTTTTGAAAAATTTTCGCTTTGTAGGGAACAACCCTACGGCGCATTTGCCTGGTGATGTCTTCGCCAAGAGAGATCTTCTTCGTCAAAGGCGTTTTCTGGAAATCCTTCACCCTCGAGCGGATCGAGATGCGGTTAAGCTTTATCGATCGAGGTCCTGTTCGTCGTATGGCCTTGAACCTGTTACCGCGGCTCCCCTTTCGGGCGCAGACAGAGATCTCGTAAGGGAAGGAAATGCGATGATGGGGAAGGCTTGGAAAGTCCTTCACCGTTGGGAAAAACCTAGTTTTGCTCCAACGGAAAAGGCGGAGCCAGTGGTTTTCCACCTAACAACTTCTTTGATGGCCTTCCTCCGGAGTTTACTACTGACGAAGTCGCTGGAGGATGAGGAGAACCAACGGGTTTTGCGAAGGCTCTAGCGTGTCAGCGAGGTTTGGCCCTTCGAACTTCTTAACCTTGCGTTTAAATTTGTATAAGCATGCTTGCTGATCTTGAGTTTTATGCAGGGACTAAGAGTGTTTAGCGAGGCGCTTGACTCGAAGCTCGCGAAATCCAGGATTGCCAACTTCAAGACCACAGAAGCGGGCGAGAGCTTTCGGTTCCGACAAGAGGTGAAGGCTCGAGCAGCGAAGCAAGCTGAGCTTCATGCTCGGGCTCTCGTAACGGGCGAAAGGAGAGGAAGAAGGATGGTCGCAGCGGAGGTGGCAAGACGGGCGAATCGGTTTGCTGCTGAGTTTCAGTGTTTTAAAGAAGCTCAGGAGTTTGTTGGTGATTTCCGCGAAAGTGCCGGGTTCGGTCAGAACCTTTACAAATCTCAGAACCCGGATTTCTCTTCGATTCGAGATTGCTGAAATGAAGGATTTCATGGCCGAATGTGCTCATGCTGAGTCCTTGGTTCCTCCGGTAGAAGAAAGAGTCCGGAGACTATGAGAACCTATCGAGGTTTCCGAGGATACGGTGGAGGCCGGAGCTGATGCGAACGCCGAGGATGGTGAGAATGCTCGAGGCGTGAATGAGGAAGTGGACCAGCCTGCTAGTTCATTTGGGATTTCCGCATCCGGATTTCTCAATGTTGACTTCCTTTTGTGAATTGAATTTTTTGGCCGTGCGTGGCTGTTTTTTAGTAATTTTATCCTGCGACCGTTGGAGGTTGCATTCTTATATTTTGGGACTGGCCGTTGGTGGCTTTGAATCCTGCCGTCTTTTGCGGCTTTTATGAATATGAAAATTTGCGAGATTTCGTCTTTTGTTTTGATTTATACTTTCGTCAAGTGTAGAGGGAAGGATGCGAGTAGTCACTTCGTATCCTAACTCTTTTTTCGTCGCTTGGTCCGTATGCTACTTTTAGTGAGCCGCTTTAGGTGTGTTTATAAGAGACATGTTTTGGGATCTTGTATCACGATACTATGTCTAAGAGATGTCAAGATCCAGCAAGACTGGGTTTAGGGCAAGACCTAGGTTTACTCTCAGCTTTGAGGCTGTCGCGATGACTGATCGGCTTCGTTTTGCCTGTTAGTGATTTCTTCCTGATTCTTTTCGTTTAAAGTCTGCGACTAGTCGCGGCTTATATGACTTGTGTTAAAAGAATCGAGCTATCTTCGGAGTTTATCGAGATGCTAAACCAAAACTTTGGTTTCTTGTATAGCGCTATGATATCCTTGTCGGATGTAAGAGGACCTTGTAGGTCTGACTACGATTTTGTATTGAGTGAAGCGTTTCTTATGGCGTCCGTCGGGCCAATCGACGGGCGGAGTTATTTTAAGTCGCTGGTGGACTGTCTTTTGCGGATATCTGAGTTTTGTTATCTTTTAAGAAGTTCGCGGCGTCTGGCGTTTCTTTTGAAGATCACGATTTTTGTTTTCGAAGCGTTGATCGTTTAAGTGAGCATGAAAGATAGAAAGAATTTTATTAAAAATTTCAAGAAGTTAAAGTACATATGCGGATTTTTCGCTTTTGTGGGAGTATAGGAGTATCGCGCAGTCCCCCTTTTGGTGAGGGGATAGCTGAACTCGCCGGGTTTCGACGAGCTGCCTCGATACCTCTTCGAGGATCAAGCCATCTCGTAGTTCTGATAATTGCAGCGGACTTTTTACTCCCGTGCGTTGCGTTCGATCGTGCTGGTCGGATCAGTGGTTTGTGCGGGTCGAGCTGTCGCTCTTCACGGCGGTGGATTGAGGCTTTGTCGTCGTCTTGAATTGTTGCCTGTTCAGATGATTCTGGATCATCTTTCTTGAGTCTTCGGGAATGTTGTGTGATTCCTTTGCTTTCGTTTGGGTTGGCGCAGAGGCGTTCGATCTTTTCGCAGTTTGAACTTCGGCTAGGTAACGAGTCTCGATCGCTTCGACTACCCCGTGATGGCTGCGGTTCGGTCAGTCGGGAACTTGATACCGAGGTGATATGTGGGCGGTACTGCCTTCATGGAGTTTATCCAAGGGTTCCCATGATGGCGTTGTAGATGGCGGGTTGTCGACTACTGCAAACTTCGGCGATCTTTGTAACTTCCTTTGCCATGACCGGGAGTTTAATTTTTCCGAGGGTCATGGTAGTGACGCCCAAAACCCCGCCAAAGGTTTTGGCTCGGGGCGACTTCCCAAGTGGGATCTTCATCCTGTAGAGGTGTCGCGGAAGATGGCGTTGACCGTGCTTCCAGTATCGACGAATGCGTCGACTTCGAGATCCTGGATGACCAGGTCGATTACCAAAGGGTCGCAGTGAGGTTTGTTGATTCCGACGGTCTCGTGTTCCTCGAAAGCGATTGTGTGGTTAGGAACATCGCTGTCCGGGAACCAGTTGGAACTGGTCTCGGCTTTTAAGCCCGTAGGCTTTATCGATGAGACAGAGTCTTGGTAGAACTGTGATCCTCCGATGATCATGTTTACCCTCTGGCGACTGCTGTTGTTCCCTTGGTCGTCTTGTCTTCTTCCGCGCTTTTCCCCTGATTGGTTTTCGGTCGCGCGGTCTTCGGAGACAGTTTTGTTAGTCTTTGGGCGGTCGGAGTCCAGGAGAAAGTCCTTTATACTCTTGACCTTTGATAGCTCGCCGGTGAGGAGTTTTGGCGGCGAAGCCGGCCGAGAACCTTGCAGTTAGCGGTGGAGTGACCTCTGGTCTCGTGGAACTCGCAATAGAGTTATCCTTGTATTGGTTCCTGGTCCAGGTGTTTCCAGAGGTTTTGCCTTGTTCGAAGTTGATGGCGTAGTTATGCTGCGCCCTGGCGTCTTCCCGCCGTGATGGGCGTATTTGTCGTTCTGAGAGGGTTTCTTCTGGACGCCGTTTTCTGTGGTCCGTGCTTTTGCGATAGAAGCTTCATCTCTTCTTCCATGATGATGAAGTCCGTTGCTTTGTGGAAAGTATCCTGGATTGTCCGCGGTTTCTCCAGTAGTATCCACTTTCGGAACTTCGACTTGTACCAGAGAGTTTTCCTCAAAGGCGTCGATTGCGACATTGTCGCTGATGCCCGTTACTCTGGCCATCACCAGTTTGAACCTTCGCATGAAGTGGCGGGCGACTTCGTCTTCCTTCTGAGCTAGACTCCATAGATCCACGCCGGACGCTTTCTATCCATGAACATGGAGTACTGTTTGAGAAACGCCGAGGCCAGTTAGCGGAAGCTTCGATGGAGTTCCTTTTGAGCGGAGAACCACTTTCGGCGCAGCACCTTTGAGGTGCTTTCGGCGAAGAAGACAATGACCTGCGTCCGTTCGCGTTCGGGAGTTTGCACCTACCCATTGCGATCTGGAAGGACTGCAGGTGTGACTTAGGATCCGTCGTACCGTCATAGGCCGGGATTTTGATCTTCCCCGGGTCTGAGATGCGTTTCGCGGATCCGAGTGGTGAACGGCGTTTTCCGTGCTTCCTCGAAGTCTATCGATGTCGAGGGCGGAACTGGTCGCCTGATGGATTCGCGATTTCACGCTTTCACTTCAGCCACGGTCTTTTGTGAGATTCACGGAGATCATGGATCTCGCTATTGCTGCCGGCGTTCCTCGAACCTGTCGGCTGGTCGCGATAGATCCGAAGTTTGATCTTCGCGAGTTCTTCCTGCTCCATCCAGTAGAGTTCTTCTTCCTCTTCTGTCATGGGCCTATCGAAGGATACCGTCTGCCGGCGGACTGGCCGGGTTCTCTGGGGTGGATGTCAGCGTCTTCATCGGAAGGGTCCGATCGTCGCTGATATCTAGATCGAGCGCGCCGACGCCGCTTCCTTTGTTTCCGCAGCCGGAGTGGAAGGTTCTTCGCGGTCGCTTGCTGTCCTTCGAGCCGCTTTCCTGAGTGGGCTCTTCGGAGGATCTTTTCGTGCCGGAGATCGAAGTCGAGTCTCCTGCAGCGTGCCTTGGTGGATCCGCTGCAACTTGCTCCTCGCAGTTAAGGTATCGACCTGTTTTCGCGGCGAGGTTATCAGCTTGTCTGTTGTTCGCCAGCGCTGGGGAATAGCAGATTCCTTCATCTGCCTGAGCCTAAGTGTTTGCATCAGCAGTGACTGTGGGCGTGTCTCCAGCGGAGTCTTCTCAGCGTTGGCATCGGCGGGTGTTCCGTCTGGCTGGCTGATCCTTGGTGGCGTCGGTTGACATGATCGGCGTGTGCAGTTCGCGAGATAGATAGATCCGTAACCCCCTCCTTAGCGCCAAACTGTAGGAACGAAATTAGCACCGTCAATTTCTGATAAAGATTTGTGGAGGAAAACCGAAGTTAACCCGATCTTCCTTGAAGGTCCGGATATCTGCTGGGCGCACATGAAACAATCAAATAGATATTAAAGTCGAAAAGTAAAATTGTAAAGTAGAAGCGGAAAAAGATCTTATTTCTGAATTGGCGTTTTGGCGTGAACAACGGGTAAGAAATAAGCTACAAGAGCTGTCGAAAGGTCCGCTAGTCCGCCGCCAGATCTAACCTAGTTGAGTCGCAGCTCGCTAACAAAACAGAAAAGAAAGCTAAAACGCCTAAGTGCTAAGTGCTTGAAAGTTTGTGATCTGGTTTGCTTCTTGCTCATAGCCCTCCTTATATACTCCTCTTAGGGCGGTCTATCTTCTCGCTGGCTGAGTCGGCTTTTTCCATTTTCGCCCATCTTTGTGTTTATCGGAAACTTGACATTTATCTTCGAAATCTTGACATTTATCTTCTGAAACTTGATATTTATCTCTTATGGAAACTTGACATTTATCTCTTATGTGAGGATAAAGATAAACCGTCATAGTTATCCTTCCTTTCGAGAATCGTGACGTATCGCTTTTGGCCACGCTGGGCCGTTAGCGCTTTTACGGTTTTTCGAACGGACAGTCTTTGAAGGTTTGGTGTTTCGAAGGAACCTCAATTCCTTGTTTAGTCGAGGAAGTGGCGTTCAGAGTAACCGTGATCATACCAAACTTGCGTAGATTGATCGAACAAGCTGAGATGGGATCGAACCGCACGATAGGAACGAGACCGACGAGGGTCGGATCGACGCCAGGTCGACTTCAAGGATTTGGTGCCGCTGGCGCCAGGTTGGTGCCGCTGGCGCCAGGTTGGTGCCGCTGGCGCCAGGTTGGTGCCGCTGGCGCCAGGTTGGTGCCGCTGGCGCCAGGTTGGTGCCGCTGGCGCCAGGTTGGTGCCGCTGGCGCCAGGTTGGTGCCGCTGGCGCCAGGTTGGTGCCGCTGGCGCCAGGCCAGCCAGCGTCCAGCGTGCCGCCCGGCGCCAGGCGAGTGCGCTGGCGCCAGGTTGGTGCCGCTGGCGCCAGGTTGGTGCCGCTGGCGCCAGGTTGGTGCCGCTGGCGCCAGGTTGGTGCCGCTGGCGCCAGGTTGGTGCCGCTGGCGCCAGGTTGGTGCCGCTGGCGCCAGGTTGGTGCCGCTGGCGCCAGGTTGGTGCCGCTGGCGCCAGGTTGGTGCCGCTGGCGCCAGGTTGGTGCCGCTGGCGCCAGGTTGGTGCCGCTGGCGCCAGGTTGGTGCCGCTGGCGCCAGGTTGGTGCCGCCGGGCGCCAGGTTGGTGCCGCTGGCGCCAGGCCAGCCAGCGTCCAGCGTGCGCCCGGCGCCAGGCCAGCCAGCGTCCAGCGTGCCGCCCGGCGCCAGGCCAGCCAGCGTCCAGCGTGCCGCCCGGCGCCAGGCCAGCCAGCGTCCAGCGTGCCGCCCGGCGCCAGGCGAGTGCGCTGGCGCCAGGTTGGTGCCGCTGGCGCCAGGTTGGTGCCGCTGGCGCCAGGTTGGTGCCGCTGGCGCCAGGTTGGTGCCGCTGGCGCCAGGTTGGTGCCGCTGGCGCCAGGTTGGTGCCGCTGGCGCCAGGTTGGTGCCGCTGGCGCCAGGTTGGTGCCGCTGGCGCCAGGTTGGTGCCGCTGGCGCCAGGCCAGCCAGCGTCCAGCGTGCGCCCGGCGCCAGGCCAGCCAGCGTCCAGCGTGCCGCCCGGCGCCAGGCCAGCCAGCGTCCAGCGTGCCGCCCGGCGCCAGGCGGCCAGCGTGACAAAATCGGTCAATAGCGAAATCGTCACGAATATCCTCGAAAGAAAAGCCAAGCAACGACAAATCCAAGAAACGGGTCGCCGCCGATAAAACTCACGGAAGGCCCGCCCACTCCATCTCGGCGCCAACGGCGAGGGTCCTGGCTCCGCCCATGCGATCGCCTCATGATCTCGGCAATGACAGCATCTTGGTCCCTTGAAACCCATGTCTGGATTGTCCGAGATCTACAATGAGTCTTCCGTAAAACCTTCCCGATTGTTTAAAAGATTCATCTTTTAACATATCTAAAACTTCGAACCACATTGCTCTCATCCTCGGCGGCGGAAAATCTGCAGATCTAAGTCCATCTCAAAATCCGATACTCGCTGAATCTCGCTGGAAACAATTATCTCGAGATCTTCGCGGGCTGAGTCGGGCTTTTTTTCATTTTCGCCCATCTTTGTGTTTATCGGAAACTTGACATTTATCTTCTGAAACTTGATATTTATCTCTTATGGAAACTTGACATTTATCTCTTATGTGAGGATAAAGATAAACCGTCATAGTTATCCTTCCTTTCGGAGAATCGTCATGGAGCGTTTGGCCACGTTAGGCGTTAAGCGTTTTCGGTTTTGAAAGGACATCTTTGAAAGGTTTGGTGTTTCGAAGGAACCTCAATTCCTTGTTTAGTCGAGGAAATGGCGCTCTAGAGTAACCGTGATCATACCAAACTTGCGTAGATTGATCGAACAAGCTGAGATGGGATCGAACCGCACGATAGAACGAGACCGACGAGGGTCGGACCGACGCCAGGTCAATCGCTGACGGGTGCCGATGGCGCCAGGTCGGTGCCGCTGGCGCCAGGTTGGTGCCGCCGGCGCCAGGTCGGTGCCGCTGGCGCCAGGTCGGTGCCGCTGGCGCCAGGTCGGTGCCGCTGGCGCCAGGTCGGTGCCGCTGGCGCCAGGTTGGTGCCGCCGGCGCCAGGTCGGTGCCGCTGGCGCCAGGTCGGTGCCGCTGGCGCCAGGTTGGTGCCGCCGGCGCCAGGTCGGTGCCGCTGGCGCCAGGTCGGTGCCGCTGGCGCCAGGTCGGTGCCGCTGGCGCCAGGTCGGTGCCGCTGGCGCCAGGTCGGTGCCGCTGGCGCCAGGTCGGTGCCGCTGGCGCCAGGTCGGTGCCGCTGGCGCCAGGTCGGTGCCGCTGGCGCCAGGTTGGTGCCGCCGGCGCCAGGTCGGTGCCGCTGGCGCCAGGTCGGTGCCGCTGGCGCCAGGTTGGTGCCGCCGGCGCCAGGTCGGTGCCGCTGGCGCCAGGTTGGTGCCGCCGGCGCCAGGTCGGTGCCGCTGGCGCCAGGTCGGTGCCGCTGGCGCCAGGTTGGTGCCGCCGGCGCCAGGTCGGTGCCGCTGGCGCCAGGTCGGTGCCGCTGGCGCCAGGTTGGTGCCGCCGGCGCCAGGTCGGTGCCGCTGGCGCCAGGTTGGTGCCGCCGGCGCCAGGTCGGTGCCGCTGGCGCCAGGTTGGTGCCGCCGGCGCCAGGTCGGTGCCGCCGGCGCCAGGCGGCCAGCGTGACAAAATCGGTCAATGACGAAATCGCCACCCGAAAATCCTCGAAGAAAAGCCAAGCAACGACAAATCCAAGAACGGTCGCCGCCGATAAACTCACTGAAGGTCTGCCCACTTATCCGCGCCAACGGCGAATCCTGGCGCCCGTCCATCGCGATCGTCTCATGATCTCGGCAATGACAGCATCTTGGTCCTTGAAACCCATGTCTGATTGTCCGAGATCTACAATGAGTCTTCCGTAAAACCTTCCGATTGTTTAAAAGATTCATCTTTTAACATATCTAAAACTCGAACCACATTACTCTCATCCTCGACGACGGAAAATCTGCAGATCTAAGTCCATCTCAAAATCCGATACTCGCGGAATCTCGTTGGAAACAATTATCTCGAGATCTTCTCGCTGGCTGAGTCGGGCTTTTTTTCATTTTCGCCCATCTTTGTGTTTATCGGAAACTTGACATTTATCTTCTGAAACTTGATATTTATCTCTTATGGAAACTTGACATTTATCTCTTATGTGAGGATAAAGATAAACCGTCATAGTTATCCTTCCTTTCGGAGAATCGTGCGTGGGCGTTTGGCCACGTTAGGCGTTAAGCGTTTTACGGTTTTGAAAGGACATCTTTGAAAGGTTTGGTGTTTCGAAGGAACCTCAATTCCTTGTTTAGTCGAGGAAATGGCGCTCTAGAGTAACCGTGATCATACCAAACTTGCGAGATTGATCCGGAACAAGCTGAGATGGGATCGAACCGGCACGATAGGAACGACCGACGAGGGCCGTGGACCGACGCCAGGTCAATTCGCTGACGGGTGCCGATGGCGCCAGGTTGGTGCCGCTGGCGCCAGGCCAGCCAGCGTCCAGCGTGCGCCCGGCGCCAGGCCGGTGCCGCCGGCGCCAGGCCGGTGCCGCCGGCGCCAGGCGAGTGCCGCCGGCGCCAGGCCGGTGCCGCCGGCGCCAGGTCGGTGCCGCTGGCGCCAGGTTGGTGCCGCTGGCGCCAGGTTGGTGCCGCTGGCGCCAGGCCGGTGCCGCCGGCGCCAGGCCAGCCAGCGTCCAGCGTGCCGCCGGCGCCAGGCGAGTGCCGCCGGCGCCAGGCCGGTGCCGCCGGCGCCAGGCCAGCCAGCGTCCAGCGTGCGCCCGGCGCCAGGCCGGTGCCGCCGGCGCCAGGTCGGTGCCGCTGGCGCCAGGCCAGCCAGCGTCCAGCGTGCCGCCGGCGCCAGGCCGGTGCCGCCGGCGCCAGGCCATCCAGCGTCCAGCGTGCGCCCGGCGCCAGGCCGGTGCCGCCGGCGCCAGGCGAGTGCCGCCGGCGCCAGGCCATCCAGCGTCCAGCGTGCCGCCGGCGCCAGGCCGGTGCCGCCGGCGCCAGGTCGGTGCCGCTGGCGCCAGGCCAGCCAGCGTCCAGCGTGCGCCCGGCGCCAGGCCAGCCAGCGTCCAGCGTGCCGCCGGCGCCAGGCCGGTGCCGCCGGCGCCAGGCCATCCAGCGTCCAGCGTGCCGCCGGCGCCAGGCGAGTGCCGCCGGCGCCAGGCGAGTGCCGCCGGCGCCAGGCGGCCAGCGTGACAAAATCGGTCAATGACGAAATCGCCACCAAAATCCTCGAAGAAAAGCCAAGCAACGACAAATCCAAGAACGGTCGCCGCCGATAAAACTCACGGAAGGCCGTCCACTCCCATCTGGCGCCAACGGCGAATCCTGGCGCCCGTCCATCGCGATCGTCTCATGATCTCGGCAATGACAGCATCTTGGTCCTTGAAACCCATGTCTGGATTGTCCGAGATCTACAATGAGTCTTCCGTAAAACCTTCCGATTGTTTAAAAGATTCATCTTTTAACATATCTAAAACTCGAACCACATTACTCTCATCCTCGACGACGAAAATCTGCAGATCTAAGTCCATCTCAAAATCCGATACTCGCGGAATCTCGTTGGAAACAATTATCTCGAGATCTTCTCGCTGGCTGAGTCGGCTTTTTCCATTTTCGCCCATCTTTGTGTTTATCGGGAAACTTGACATTTATCTTCGAAATCTTGACATTTATCTTCGAAACTTGATATTTATCAATTATGGAAACTTGACATTTATCTCTTATGTGAGGATAAAGATAAACCGCCATAGTTATCCTTCCTTTCGGAGAATCGTGACGTATCGCTTTGGCCACGCTGGGCTTTAAGGCTTTTACGGTTTTTCAAAGGACAGTCTTTGAAGGTTTGGTGTTTCGAAGGAACCTCAATTCCTTGTTTAGTCGAGGAAGTGGCGTTCTAGAGTAACCGTGATCATACCAAACTGCGTAGATTGATCGAACAAGCTGAGATGGGATCGAACCGGCACGATAGGAACGACCGACGAGGGCCGTGGACCGACGCCAGGCCGACCAGCGTCCAGCGTGCCGCCGGCGCCAGGTCGGTGCCGCTGGCGCCAGGTTGGTGCCGCTGGCGCCAGGCCGGTGCCGCCGGCGCCAGGCCGGTGCCGCCGGCGCCAGGTTGGTGCCGCTGGCGCCAGGCCAGCCTGCGTCCAGCGTGCCGCCGGCGCCAGGCCGGTGCCGCCGGCGCCAGGCCAGCCAGCGTCCAGCGTGCCGCCGGCGCCAGGCCAGCCAGCGTCCAGCGTGCCGCCGGCGCCAGGCGGCCAGCGTGACAAAATCGGTCAATGACGAAATCACACCAAAATCCTCGAAGAAAAGCCAAGCAACGACAAATCCAAGAACGGTCGCCGCCGATAAAACTCACGGAAGGCCGTCCACTCCCATCTGGCGCCAACGGCGAATCCTGGCGCCCGTCCATCGCGATCGTCTCATGATCTCGGCAATGACAGCATCTTGGTCCTTGAAACCCATGTCTGATTGTCCGAGATCTACAATGAGTCTTCCGTAAAACCTTCCGATTGTTTAAAAGATTCATCTTTTAACATATCTAAAACTCGAACCACATTACTCTCATCCTCGACGACGAAAATCTGCAGATCTAAGTCCATCTCAAAATCCGATACTCGCGGAATCTCGTTGGAAACAATTATCTCGAGATCTTCTCGCTGGCTGAGTCGGGCTTTTCCATTTTCGCCCATCTTTGTGTTTATCGAAACTTGACATTTATCTTCGGAAATCTTGACATTTATCTTCTGGAAACTTGATATTTATCAATTATGGAAACTTGACATTTATCTCTTATGTGAGGATAAAGATAAACCGCCATAGTTATCCTTCCTTTCGGAGAATCGTGCGTGGGCGTTTGGCCACGTTAGGCCGTTAAGCGTTTTACGGTTTTGAAAGGACAGTCTTTGAAGGTTTCGCAGAGCCCGGCGAACCTCAATTCCTTGTTTAGTCGAGGAAGTGGCGTTCTAGAGTAACCGTGATCATACCAAACTGCGTAGATTGATCGAACAAGCTGAGATGGGATCGAACCGGCACGATAGGAACGACCGACGAGGGCCGTGGACCGACGCCAGGCCGACCAGCGTCCAGCGTGCCGCCGGCGCCAGGCCAGCCTGCGTCCAGCGTGCCGCCGGCGCCAGGCCGGTGCCGCCGGCGCCAGGTCGGTGCCGCTGGCGCCAGGCCGGTGCCGCCGGCGCCAGGCCAGCCAGCGTCCAGCGTGCGCCCGGCGCCAGGCCAGCCAGCGTCCAGCGTGCCGCCGGCGCCAGGCCGGTGCCGCCGGCGCCAGGTCGGTGCCGCTGGCGCCAGGCCAGCCTGCGTCCAGCGTGCCGCCGGCGCCAGGCCGGTGCCGCCGGCGCCAGGCCAGCCAGCGTCCAGCGTGCCGCCGGCGCCAGGCCAGCCAGCGTCCAGCGTGCCGCCGGCGCCAGGCCGGTGCCGCCGGCGCCAGGCCGGTGCCGCCGGCGCCAGGTCGGTGCCGCTGGCGCCAGGTTGGTGCCGCTGGCGCCAGGTTGGTGCCGCTGGCGCCAGGCCAGCCTGCGTCCAGCGTGCCGCCGGCGCCAGGCCGGTGCCGCCGGCGCCAGGCCAGCCAGCGTCCAGCGTGCCGCCGGCGCCAGGCCGGTGCCGCCGGCGCCAGGTCGGTGCCGCTGGCGCCAGGTTGGTGCCGCTGGCGCCAGGCCAGCCAGCGTCCAGCGTGCCGCCGGCGCCAGGCCGGTGCCGCCGGCGCCAGGCCGCCCGCTGACAAAATCGGTCAATGACGAAATCACACCAAAATCCTCGAAGAAAAGCCAAGCAACGACAAATCCAAGAACGGTCGCCGCCGATAAAACTCACGGAAGGCCGTCCACTCCCATCTGGCGCCAACGGCGAATCCTGGCGCCCGTCCATCGCGATCGTCTCATGATCTCGGCAATGACAGCATCTTGGTCCTTGAAACCCATGTCTGATTGTCCGAGATCTACAATGAGTCTTCCGTAAAACCTTCCGATTGTTTAAAAGATTCATCTTTTAACATATCTAAAACTCGAACCACATTACTCTCATCCTCGACGACGGAAAATCTGCAGATCTAAGTCCATCTCAAAATCCGATACTCGCGGAATCTCGTTGGAAACAATTATCTCGAGATCTTCTCGCTGGCTGAGTCGGCTTTTTCCATTTTCGCCCATCTTTGTGTTTATCGAAACTTGACATTTATCTTCGAAATCTTGACATTTATCTTCGAAACTTGATATTTATCAATTATGGAAACTTGACATTTATCTCTTATGTGAGGATAAAGATAAACCGCCATAGTTATCCTTCCTTTCGGAGAATCGTGACGTACGCTTTGGCCACGCTTGGGCTTAAGCGTACGCTCTTTTTCAAAGGACAGTCTTTGAAGGTTTGGTGTTTCGAAGGAACCTCAATTCCTTGTTTAGTCGAGGAAGTGGCGTTCTAGAGTAACCGTGATCATACCAAACTGCGTAGATTGATCGAACAAGCTGAGATGGGATCGAACCGGCACGATAGGAACGACCGACGAGGGCCGTGGACCGACGCCAGGCCGACCAGCGTCCAGCGTGCCGCCGGCGCCAGGCCAGCCAGCGTCCAGCGTGCGCCCGGCGCCAGGCCGGTGCCGCCGGCGCCAGGCCGGTGCCGCCGGCGCCAGGTCGGTGCCGCTGGCGCCAGGTCGGTGCCGCTGGCGCCAGGCCAGCCTGCGTCCAGCGTGCGCCCGGCGCCAGGCCGGTGCCGCCGGCGCCAGGCCGGTGCCGCCGGCGCCAGGTCGGTGCCGCTGGCGCCAGGCCAGCCTGCGTCCAGCGTGCGCCCGGCGCCAGGCCGGTGCCGCCGGCGCCAGGCCAGCCAGCGTCCAGCGTGCCGCCGGCGCCAGGCCAGCCTGCGTCCAGCGTGCCGCCGGCGCCAGGCCAGCCAGCGTCCAGCGTGCCGCCGGCGCCAGGCCAGCCTGCGTCCAGCGTGCGCCCGGCGCCAGGCCAGCCAGCGTCCAGCGTGCGCCCGGCGCCAGGCCGGTGCCGCCGGCGCCAGGCCAGCCTGCGTCCAGCGTGCGCCCGGCGCCAGGCCGGTGCCGCCGGCGCCAGGCCAGCCTGCGTCCAGCGTGCGCCCGGCGCCAGGCCGGTGCCGCCGGCGCCAGGTCGGTGCCGCTGGCGCCAGGTTGGTGCCGCTGGCGCCAGGCCAGCCAGCGTCCAGCGTGCCGCCGGCGCCAGGCCAGCCTGCGTCCAGCGTGCGCCCGGCGCCAGGCCAGCCTGCGTCCAGCGTGCCGCCGGCGCCAGGCCAGCCAGCGTCCAGCGTGCCGCCGGCGCCAGGCCGGTGCCGCCGGCGCCAGGCCAGCCAGCGTCCAGCGTGCCGCCGGCGCCAGGCCAGCCAGCGTCCAGCGTGCCGCCGGCGCCAGGCGGCCAGCGTGACAAAATCGGTCAATGACGAAATCACACCAAAATCCTCGAAGAAAAGCCAAGCAACGACAAATCCAAGAACGGTCGCCGCCGATAAAACTCACGGAAGGCCGTCCACTCCCATCTGGCGCCAACGGCGAATCCTGGCGCCCGTCCATCGCGATCGTCTCATGATCTCGGGCAATGACAGCATCTTGGTCCTTGAAACCCATGTCTGGATTGTCCGAGATCTACAATGAGTCTTCCGTAAAACCTTCCGATTGTTTAAAAGATTCATCTTTTAACATATCTAAACTTCGGAACCACATTACTCTCATCCTCGGCGGCGGAAAATCTGCAGATCTAAGTCCATCTCAAAATCCGATACTCGCGGAATCTCGTTGGAAACAATTATCTCGAGATCTTCTCGCTGGCTGAGTCGGGCTTTTCCATTTTAGATCCATCTTTGTGTTTATCGGAAACTTGACATTTATCTTGAAATCTTGACATTTATCTTCTGGAAACTTGATATTTATCAATTATGGAAACTTGACATTTATCTCTTATGTGAGGATAAAGATAAACCGTCATAGTTATCCTTCCTTTCGGAGAATCGTGCGTGGGCGTTTGGCCACGTTAGGCCGTTAAGCGTTTTACGGTTTTGAAAGGACAGTCTTTGAAGGTTTGGTGTTTCGAAGGAACCTCAATTCCTTGTTTAGTCGAGGAAGTGGCGTTCTAGAGTAACCGTGATCATACCAAACTGCGTAGATTGATCGAACAAGCTGAGATGGGATCGAACCGGCACGATAGGAACGACCGGACGAGGCCGTGGACCGACGCCAGGCCGACCAGCGTCCAGCGTGCCGCCGGCGCCAGGCCAGCCAGCGTCCAGCGTGCGCCCGGCGCCAGGCGAGTGCCGCCGGCGCCAGGCCAGCCAGCGTCCAGCGTGCCGCCGGCGCCAGGCCAGCCAGCGTCCAGCGTGCGCCCGGCGCCAGGCCGGTGCCGCCGGCGCCAGGCCAGCCAGCGTCCAGCGTGCGCCCGGCGCCAGGCCAGCCAGCGTCCAGCGTGCCGCCGGCGCCAGGCCGGTGCCGCCGGCGCCAGGCCAGCCAGCGTCCAGCGTGCCGCCGGCGCCAGGCCGGTGCCGCCGGCGCCAGGCCAGCCAGCGTCCAGCGTGCGCCCGGCGCCAGGCCAGCCTGCGTCCAGCGTGCGCCCGGCGCCAGGCCAGCCAGCGTCCAGCGTGCGCCCGGCGCCAGGCCAGCCAGCGTCCAGCGTGCCGCCCGGCGCCAGGCCAGCCAGCGTCCAGCGTGCCGCCCGGCGCCAGGCCAGCCAGCGTCCAGCGTGCCGCCCGGCGCCAGGCCAGCCAGCGTCCAGCGTGCCGCCCGGCGCCAGGCCAGCCAGCGTCCAGCGTGCCGCCCGGCGCCAGGCCAGCCAGCGTCCAGCGTGCCGCCCGGCGCCAGGCCAGCCAGCGTCCAGCGTGCCGCCCGGCGCCAGGCCAGCCAGCGTCCAGCGTGCCGCCCGGCGCCAGGCCAGCCAGCGTCCAGCGTGCCGCCCGGCGCCAGGCCAGCCAGCGTCCAGCGTGCCGCCCGGCGCCAGGCCAGCCAGCGTCCAGCGTGCCGCCCGGCGCCAGGCCAGCCAGCGTCCAGCGTGCCGCCCGGCGCCAGGCCAGCCAGCGTCCAGCGTGCCGCCCGGCGCCAGGCGGCCAGCGTGACAAAATCGGTCAATGACGAAATCACACCAAAATCCTCGAAGAAAAGCCAAGCAACGACAAACTAAGAAACGGTCGCCGCCGATAAAACTCACGGAAGGCCCGCCCACTCCTATCTGCGCCAACGGCGAGGGTCCTGGCGCCCGTCCATGCGATCGTCTCATGATCTTGGGCAATGACAGCATCTTGGTCCCTTGAAACCCATGTCTGGATTGTCCGAGATCTACAATGAGTCTTCCGTAAAACCTTCGATTGTTTAAAAGATTCATCTTTAACATATCTAAAACTCGGAGCCACATTGCTCTCATCCTCGACGACGGAAAATCTGCAGATCTAAGTCCATCTCAAAATCCCGATATTCGCGAATCTCGTTGGAAACAATTATCTCGAGATCTACGACTAGAGACCCTCCCAAAACTCAAAAGATTTCCCGCAAAACAACTGACGAGGGAAAGATCGAACAAACCCACAGACGGCAAGACGGCCTGGCGCCAGCGGCACTCGCCTGGCGCCAGCGGCACTCGCCTGGCGCCAGCGGCACTCGCCTGGCGCCAGCGGCACTCGCCTGGCGCCAGCGGCACTCGCCTGGCGCCAGCGGCACTCGCCTGGCGCCGACGGCACCGCCACGCAGGTCAGCCTGGCGCCGGTCCGCTGCCCTTGTCACGGTCTCGTCCTATCGCGTCTCGGTTCGATCCCATCTTAGCTTGTTCGATCAATCTACGCAAGTTTGGTACGATCACGGCTATTCTGGAACACCACTATCTCGACTATACGAGGAATTGAGGTTCCTTCGAAACACTGAAACCTTCAAAGACCGCCCTCAAAATAAAACGCCTTAACGCCAAACGCGGCCAAAACGCCCACGCACGATTTTCCTAAAAGGACTAATAACTATGACGGTTTATCTTTATCCTCACATAAGAGATAAATGTCAAGTTTCCAGAAGATAAATGTCAAGTTTCCAGAAGATAAATGTCAAGTTTCCAGAAGATAAATGTCAAGTTTCCAGAAGATAAATGTCAAGTTTCCAGAAGATAAATGTCAAGTTTCCGATAAACACGAAGATGGACGAAAATGGAAAAGCCCGATTCAGCCCGCGAAGATAGACCGTCTTAAGAGGAGTATATAAGGAGAGTTTTAAGCAAGAAGCAAACAAGATCACAAACTTTCAGAGCACTTAGCATTTAGAGCGATTTAGCATTCTTTTCTGTTTTCACTAGCGAGCTGCGACTCAACTAGGATAGACTTAGGCGACCAGACTAGCGGACTCCTCGACAGCTCTACAGCCGCATTTTTCTTGTTACCAAACGAGAATTCAGAAATAAGATCTCTTTCGCCAACTTTTACGATTTCTATTTTCGCAACTTTTATTTCTATTGATTGTTTCGCAGCGCCCAGCAGATATCCGACCTTCAAGGAAGATCGGTTAACTCGGTTTTCCTCCACAAATCTTT
Source organism: Brassica carinata (assembly GCA_016771965.1). Taxonomy (NCBI): domain Eukaryota; kingdom Viridiplantae; phylum Streptophyta; class Magnoliopsida; order Brassicales; family Brassicaceae; genus Brassica; species Brassica carinata. Next base: position 11,102,718 of record CM028694.1, read on the forward strand.
ATCGGAAATTGACGGTGCTAATTTCGGTTCCCACAGCTTTGGCGCTAAGGAGGGGGTTACGGATCTATCTATCTCGCGAACGCACACGCCGATCATGTCTACCGACGCCACCAAAGATCAGCCAGCGCCAGACGGAACACCCGCCGACGCCAACGCTGAGAAGACTCCAGCTGGAGATGCGCCCGCAGTCACCGCTGATGCAAACACTGAGGCGCCAGGCAGATGAAGGAACTGTTTACCTCCCACCGCTGGCGAACAACGGACAAGCTGATAACCTCGCCACAAAACAGGTCGACACCTTAACTGCGAGGAGCAAGTTGCCGCTGATCCACCAAGGCACGCCAGCAGATGACTCGACTTCGATCTCCGGCACGAAAAGATGCCCGAAGAGCCCACTCCCGAAACGTTCGGAAGGATAGCAAACGACCTCGAGAACCTTCCACTCCCGGCGACGGAAACAAGGAAAGCGACGCCGAAGATCAATCTAGATATCAGCGACCAGTCGGATCCTTCCGATGAAGACGCTGACATCCACCCCAGAGAACCCGGCCAGTCCGCCGCAGACGGTATCCTTCGATAGGCCCATGACAGAAGAGGATGAAGAACTCTACTGGATGGAGCAGGAAGAACTCGCGAAGATCAAACTCGATCTACCGCGACCAGCCGACAAGCTCGGAGGAACGCTGGCAGCAATAGCGAGATCCATGATCTCCGCTAATCTCTCAAAAGACCGTGGCGAAGTGGCGGTGAAATCGCAAATCCATCAGGCGACCAGTTCGCCCGAGATCGATAGACTTCTAGAGGAAGCACGAAAATGCCATTCACCGCCGGATCACGGAAACACGATCTCAGACCTGTGGAAGATCAAAATCCGGTCTATGAAGGTACGACGGATCCTAAGTCGCACCTGCAGTCTTTCCAGATCGCAATGGGTAGGTGCAAACTCCCGAGCGAACGAGACGCAGGTCATTGTCTTCTTCGCCGAAAGCACCTCAAAGGTGCTGCGCCGAAAGTGGTTCTCCAGGCTCAAAACGAACTCCATTGGAAGCTTCCGCCAACTGGCCTCGCATTTTCAAACAATACTCCATGTTCATGGACCGAGAAACGCCCGACGTGGATCTATGGAGTCTAGCTCAGAAGGAAGACGAAGTCATTCGCGACTTCATAAGGTTCAAACCGGTGATGGCTGAGTAACGGCATCAGCGACAATGTCGCAATCGACTCGAGGAAAACTCTATGGTACAAGTCGGTTCAAAGTGGATACTACTGGAAAAGCCGCTGACAATCCAGGATACTTCCACAAGGCAACGGACTTCATCATCATGGAAGAAGAGATGAAGCTTCGTCGCAGAAGCACGGACCACAGAAAACGCCCTCAAAAAGAAAACCTCTCGTAATGACAAAAGCATCCATCAAGAAGGGGAAGACGCTTCAAGGCGAGCATAACTACGCCATCAACTCGAGCAAGGCAGAACCTCCGAAACACCTGGACCAGGAACCAGTACAAGGATAATTCCTACCGCGAAGTTCCACGAAACCGTGAGGTCACTCCACCGCGAACTGCAAGGTTCGGCGCCGCTCGCCGCAAAATTCCTCACCGCGAACTATCAAAGGTCAAGAGTATAAAGGACTTGCTCCTGGACTCCGACCGCCTAAAGACCAACAAAACTGTCTCCGAGGACCGCGACCGAAAATCAATCGGGGAAAACGCGAAGAAGACAGATCTACCAAGGAACAACAGCAGTCGCCAGAGGGTACACATGATCATCGGAGGATCACAGTTCTACCAAGACTCTGTCTCGCCGATAAAATCCTACGGGCTTAAAAGCCGAGACAAGTTCCAACTGGTTCCCGGACAGCAATGTTCCTAACCACACGATCGCTGAGGAACAGAGACCGCCGGAATCGACAAACCTCACTGCGATCCTTTGGTAATCGACCTGGTAATCCAGATCTCAGAGTCGGCCGCATTCTCATCGATACAGGAAGCACGGTCAACGCCATCTTCCGCGACACCCTCTACAGGATGAAGATCCCACTTGGGAAGTCGCCCCTGAGCCAAAACCTTTGACGGGTTTCGGCGCCACTACCATGACCCTCGGAGAATTAAACTCCGGTCATGGCAAAGGAAGTTACAAAGATCGCCGAAGTTTGCAGTAGTCGACAACCCGCCATCTACAACGCCATCATGGGAATCCCTTGGATCAACTCCATGAAGGCAGTACCATCCACATATCACCTCGGTATCAAGTTTCCGACCTCACCGAACCGCAGCCATCTGGGGTAGTCAGAAACAATCGAGACTCTGTTACCTAACCGAAGTTCAAACTGCGAAAAGATCGAACGCCTCGCGCCAACCCAAACGAAAGCAAAGGAATCACACAACATTCTCGAAGACTCAAAGAAAGATGATCCAGAATCATCCAACAGGCAACGATTCAAGACGGCGACAAAGCCTTCGAGTCCACCGCCGTAAGAGCGACAACTCGACTTCAAGACAAACCACCGATCCAACCAGCACGATTGAACGGCGACGACGGGAGTAAAACGCTCATGCAACTATCAGAACTACGAGATGGCTTGATCCTCGAAGAGGTATCGTAGGCAGCTCGTCAAACCCGGCGAAGTTCAGCTATCCCCTCACCAAAAAGGGGACTGCGCGATACTCCTATACTCCCACAAAACGCCAAAATCCGCGACATGTACTGAACTTTTCAAATTTTAATAAAATTCTTTCTATCTTTTATGCTCACTAAACGATCAACGCTCGAAAACAAAAATCATATCTTCAAAAGAAACGCCAGACGCCGCGAACTTCTTAAAAAGATAACAAAACTCGTGATCATCCGCAAAAGACAGTCCACCACGACTTGGAAACTCACTACGACACCCCGACTTCCGACGCGACACAAGAAACGCTTTCACTCAATACAAACTCGTAGTCAGACCTACAAGGTCCTCTTACATCCGACAAGGATATCATAGCGACTATACAAGAAACCCAAAATTTTGGTTTAGCGTCTCGGATAAACTCGAAGATAGCTCGATTCTTTTAACACAAGTCATATAAGCCGCGACTAGTAGGGACTTTAAGCGAAAAGAATCAGGAAGAAATCACTAACAGGCAAAACGAAGCCGATCAGTCATCGCACAGCCTTAAAGCTGAGAGTAAGCCTAGGTCTTGCCCTAAACCCAGTCTTGCTGGATCTTGACATCTCACAGACATAGTATCGTATACGAGATCCCAAAACATGTCTCTTATTGCTTACACCTAAAACGCCGCTAAAAGTAGCATACGGACCAAGCGACAAAAGAGTTAGGATAATGGCGACTACTGCATCCTTCCCTCTACACTTGACAAAAGTATAAATCAAAATAAAAGACTAAATCTCGCAAATTTTCATATTCATAAAGCCGCAAAACGGCAGGATTCAAAGCCACCAACGCCAGTCCCAAAACATAAGAATGCAACCTCCAACGGTCGCAGAATAAAATTACTAAAAACCGCCAAACACGGCCAAAAAATACGATTCACAAAAGGAAATCAGCATTGAGAAACTGATGCGGAAATCCCAAATAAACTAGCAGGCTGGTCCACTTCCTCATTCACGCCTTGAGCGCTCCCACCACCCTCGGCGTTTCATCGGCTCGCCTCCATCAGATCCTCGAAACCTCGATAGTTCCCATAGTCTCCGGACTCTTTCTTCTACCGGAGGAACCAAGGACTCAGCATGAGCGACTCGGCCATGAAATCCTTCATTTCAGCAATCTCGGAATCGAAGGAGAAATCCGGGTTCTGAGAGTTGTGAAGGTTTACGACCGAAACCCGGCACTCGCGGAAATCACCAACAAACTCCTGAGCTTCTTTAAAACATTGAAACTCAGCAGCAAACGATTCCGCCCGTCTTGCCACCTCCGCTGCGACCATCCTTCTTCCTCTCCTTTCCCCGAGCGAGCTTCGGCGTGAAGCTCAGCTTGCTTCGCTTCTGCGCCTTTACCTCTTGTCGGAACCGAAAAGCTCGCTTCCGCTTCTGTGGTCTTGAAGTTAGCAATCCTGATTTTCGAAACTCGAAGTCGCTCTCGCTAAACACTCTTAGTCCCTGCATAAACTCAAGATCAGCAAGTATGCTTATATACAGATTCGAACATAAGGTTAAGAAGTTCGAAGGGCCAAACCTCGTTGACACGTTGGGAGCCCTCGGCAAAAACCCGTTGTTTCTCCTCATCCTCCAGCGACTCATCAGTAGTAAACTCCGAGGAAGGCCATCAAATAAGTTGTTAGGTGGAAAACCGCTGGCTCGCTTTTTCCGCTGGAGTAAAACTAGGTTTTCTCCCAACGGTGAAGGACTTTCGAGCCTTCCCCATCATCGATTTCCTTCCCCTTACGACCTCTGCCTGCGCCCGGTAGGAGCTGCGTGACAGGTTCGCATCATACGACGGACAGGATCTCGACCGATAAAGTCTAACCGCCTCAACCGCTCGAGGGTGAAGGATTTCCAGAAAACGCCTTTGACGAAGAAGATCTCTCTTGACAAAGACGCCACCAGGAAAATGCGCAGTAGGGTTGTTCCCTACAAAGCCAAACTTTTCACTAAAACTCGCGACTCAAAAGGTGAAATAGACAACAGGGTTTTCGTCAGATTACTTCGGTTGAAGTTCCATGCTCGCTGAAATAGATGGAGGCAGCTCTCCTCGACAGACTCGCCATCTATTTGGACGAAGAAGAAACGCCCTGCCACGATTTGGGATTCGGCAGTCCCCTGAATCACGGCCATATCCTTCTTAGGCAGCATGGAGTAGTAACCGTCACTCCCGTCGGCCGAGTGCCCCAAAGACCTTCAAATCATCGACCAAGATCAATCCCGAAGTTCAGAGCTAGAGATCAGTACGCCAAGCCAACTCTCCAAGGCAGGAACGCTGAGTTGGCTGATCGAAGTTCAAGCGTGAAGCGCACGAAAAATGGCACCAGGGATCGGGAACCACATGCGGCGATGCGTAAAGAAAGCTTCAGAACATGTAAAGAAACCTGCGGAGGATTCCTTGCACTCGCTACCAACGGAACTGAATTTGACTCCTTCAGAACCTGGTAAAAATCTCAAGAACCTTGAGATATTTACGAAACCGAGCTCGGCGCAAAAGGAGCACCGGCTGCCTCGCAGGCCTCCTCGAACAGGGATCTCTGGCAGTGTTGAGGCGAACCTACAAGGACTCGTAATACGATTCTTTTCCTCCTCGACCAACTCCTCCCGCTTCACCGCCACATGGCAGGAGAGTCATCCGAGGATGAATGGGAAGAAGAGTTTCTCTTTGAGGATCTTGAAGACATTGTTCTTAAAGAGAGAGAAAGGATTCTTGAGAGAGAGAGAGTAAAATTCTTGTGATGAAGTAAGAATGAGATTTCTTACTCCATCCATATAAAGGAGGTAAAATCACTATTTACCCGACTTTCGCAAACGACACGCCTCAACACCTTCCCATACGGTTATACCGCAAGCTAGGATCCGACAGGCACTACGGTTCCTAGCTAGCTGGGGGGCTAACTGTTGGGGTCAAAATCGGTCAATGACGAAATCGTCACCTGAAAGTCCTCGAAAGAAAAGCCAAGCGACGATCAAAGCCAAGAACGGTCGCCGCCGATAAAACTCACGGAAGGCTCATCCGCTCCGTGCGGCGCAAGGCGGTGCCCATCCGCAATCATCTCATGATCTCGGCAATGGCAGCATCTTGGTCCCTTAAAACCCATGTCCGATCGCCCAAGATCTACAATGGTTCTTCCGCAAAGCCTTCCTGATTGTTTAAGAGATTCATCTTTTAACACATCTAAAGCTCGGCCACATTGCTCGTGATCCTTGACGACGGAAAATCTACAAATCCAAGTCCATCTCAAATCCCGATACTCGAGGAATCTCATTGGATTAGAAGCGATTATCTCGAAATCTACGGCTAAAGACCTTTCCAAACTCAAAGATTTCCGCAAACGACCGACGGGAAATATCAAACAACGAAAACCCACAGGCGGCAAGATGGCCTGGCACCGGCGGACGCTGGCCGCCTGGCGCTGGCGGCACTCGCCTGGCGCCGGGCGGCATGCGGACGCTGGCCGCCTGGCGCCGGGCGGCATGCGGACGCTGGCCGCCTGGCGCTGGCGGCACTCGCCTGGCGCCGGGCGGCATGCGGACGCTGGCCGCCTGGCGCCGGGCGGCATGCGGACGCTGGCCGCCTGGCGCTGGCGGCACTCGCCTGGCGCCGGGCGGCATGCGGACGCTGGCCGCCTGGCGCTGGCGGCACTCGCCACGCTGGCCGCCTGGCGCCGGGCGGCATGCGGACGCTGGCCGCCTGGCGCCGTGGCATGCGGACGCTGGCCGCCTGGCGCCGGGCGGCATGCGGACGCTGGCCGCCTGGCGCTGGCGGCACTCGCCTGGCGCCGGGCGGCATGCGGACGCTGGCCGGCCTGGCGCCCGGTCCGCTGCCCTCGCCCTGGTCTCGACCTATCATGCCCAGTTCGATCCCATCTTAGCTTGTTCGATCAATCTACGCAAGTTTGGTACGATCATGGTTATTCTAGAACACCAATATCTCGACTATACAAAGAATTGGGGTTCCTTCGGAAACACAGAAACATTCAAAAATCGCTCTTTCGAAAAACCGTAAAAACGCCTAAACCGCCCAACGTGGCCAAAACAGCCCACTTACGATTTTCCGAAAAAGAAGGATAACTATGACGGTTTATCTTTATCATCACATAAGAGATAAATATCAAGTTTCCAGAAGATAAATGTCAAGTTTCCAGAAGATAAATGTCAAGTTTTCTGAAGATAACAAAAGCAGGAGCAGATTATCTCCATTGGGAACCAGAAACAAAAGCAGCCTTCTGGGACAAATCAGGTTGATGGTTTAGAAGGTCAAGAGGAGCTGTGCTTCATCAATGCTAATGGCACATGGTACAGGAAAGAGCCCAACTTCCAGTACCAAAACTACTATCAGCAAAGGCCTTACTACAACAATCAGCAAGGAGGTTACCAAGCCAAGCAAAACTATCTTCAAGCCAACCAGTCAACTCAGCCCCAAGGAAGCTCTTCTCAAGCTCAATCTCCAAGTTCAAATATGGAGTCCATGTTCAAGCAAATCTTAGAAGCTCAAGAGAGAAGTGCTAAGAACATTGGAGAGGAGTTCAAGAACATCCATGCAAAGATTGATGGGACCTATTCTGATCTCAACAAAAAGTACATGCAACTTGCCTCTCATCTCAAAGCTTTGGAGAGCCAGGTTGCCTCTATGTCTTCATCTTCCAAGAGCCCAATGGGATCTCTACCAGAAAAACCAGAGAAGAATCCGAAGGAGTCTTGCAATGTTGTCCTCTCTACTAGTTATTGAAATATTGAATTGAGTGCTCATGAGAAAGAGGAGGATGAGATTGAAATGTTTGGAACTGATTTTGGGGAAGTTGAGAGATTTGTTGTGGCCACAGCTGAAGCACATATTCTGAAGGATGCTGCCAAGAAGGCTGAAGTAAAGAGTCTGCAGAAAGCTGAGCCTAGAGCTGAGACACCAACTGTGAAGAGAGCAGACAACAAGCTGAAAGAGGTGAAGTAGGAAGACACTGAGTTTGAGCTATCACCCTATGATAAGCTCCCTTTTCGCCAAAGAGTTCTCACCGAAGCTCAGAAGAAAGTGATCTCAAAGTTCAGGAAAGATCTTATTGATGTTGGAGTCACGCTTCCAGAGATCTAAGGTATGCGTGAAGGTCATGTCCAGATGATGCTCATCAAGGACATTCTAGACCACCAAGCTGCAGTGGCTGAGCTTTTGGACATCTCCATTCTGAATATTGATCCACCAACCCCTCCAAAGTCCCTCCCTAAGCTTGAATCTCAAGGGAACTTCACCTTGTCTTGCTCCCTTGGTAAGATAACTATGGATGATGCTCTTGTTGATAGTGGTGCTAGTGTGAATGTCATTTCCTTCGATATGGTGAAGAGTCTTGGGATTGAAAGCATGAAACCAGATACTTCTTCTCTCACCTTTGGGGATTCTTCTTCTACAACTCCAATTGGCATAATCAAGGACTTCCCCTTGAAGATTGGATCCTGCACCATACCCATTGACCTCACTGTTTTGAAGATGGCATCTGGAGAGAGAGTCCCTTTGATCCTTGGCACTCCTTTCCTCACTACAGCTGGATCATGCATTGACTTTCCCAACAAAAAGGTCACCCTCATGCATGTGAACAAAGCTGTCTACTATCCTCTCCAATCCCCATTGGATGTTGACTATTGTGGGACAATCACTTGTGGTGAAAAAGCTGTTGAGAAACCCCAAGATGAGGTGATTGTTTGTGAGAAAGAAGGCCTTGCTGGAGAGTCTTCTAAGGAGTTGTGTGTTGCGCACTTGGAAAGTGCTAAAAGAGAGGGGATGAGTAGAGCCTCAAGGGCCACTCATGGCAAGAAGAAGATGGTGAAAGAACCTCATCCTCCACCTGTTGATCTGATCCCACAGACTCTCACCCTCCAACCAAAGAAGCTCAAGGATGGTGTCATTGAGTACAAGATCAAGCATAAGGGCAAGTCCACACCATTCTCAAGTGCTAGAGCCATCATCACTCCTCAGCTCCAAGATGACCCAATCAATCTTCAAGAGCTTCTCTCCCAGGCCTCACCATCACACTTGAAGGTGGGAAGGATCCTCCTTCTCACTAGTTCAAGAGAAAAAGTAGTCAAGCTAGTGACTCAAAACAAGCTCACTTGGGAGGAAGTCCCATTGTTATCCTTGTACATAGCTTTGCAATTTCAATTTTTGTTTTTAATTAAAGTGGTTGAGGTTTTCAGGTTGAGCCTAGCACTACAGGAGAGAAGAAAGGTGGTGAAGCACCTGAGCCTTATGATTGCCATGTAGCAGCCTCCTCTAGTTGCTATGAACCAAGCCAGCTCCTAGTCTTGACACCAAACACCACGCCCGAACCTCCTTCTTAGGTATCACTCCAATCCTTCTTGTATATATATTTGCTTTTGTCTTGTTGGGGTATCTCCTTCTCTCTTACTCACACAGAGACTGTGTGATTTAAGTGTGGGGGAGGTACCAAGTATTTGATCATGTTTGCTTTGTGATTGAGAGTCTCATGCATTGCATTGTACATTCATATATGCATAGAAAAACCAAAAAAAATTTAAATTTTTTTGAATCATGTAGTTGCATCACTTGCATCTTTTAGATTGAGTCTAGAGCATATAGGTTGCATTCACTTGCACATGGAGCATTGCCTTGTAAAGAACACTTGTTTGCACTGAATTTTGCACCGAATTTCGCACCCTAGTTAAACATATCAAGTAGCTTAAGCATCTTTTGAAAGGCTTGCATGATTTGAGCCTTGAAAACTCTTCTTGAAACTTGCTTGCTTGCTTGATATTGGCATTGTTCTTGAAACCAGCTCCAACCTGAACTTAGACTTGAATGAACTTAATTTCTCTTGCATATGGGCATTTGCATACTTGATCATGGATCTCATACACATTTGGGTTATCTTTCCCTATTATGCCACTCTTTGTTAACCCAAATGGCACTTCCATACCCTTGAACCCTAGCCATTCTTTGAAGCCTACATTGATTTGTATGAGTAAGGCCTTTTCTGATAGCTTTTCATGTGCAAAATCTTGATAGTATTGGGAGCGACATGGATTTGTTCTCATCTCTTGCTAGCATAGGATCCTCATTTGAGCTAGCTTCTAGGATGGTGAGTGGGGTTTTTGTTCCTTAAAGGTTTATATCTTGGGTTTGGGATGTGACAATGTTGAGATTGATGAACAAAAGAATGTATTGAGAAAGAAAAACCCTAGGGACCTAGAATTGAAAGATAAGAAGCTCTTGATTGATGTTTTTGACCTCCCCCCTTCATATAAAAAAAAGAAAAAAAAAAGAAAAAGAAAAAGAAAAAGACAGATTCAATAAGATAGTGGGGAAGGGAAAACAAAAAGGATTAGAGCTTAGAAAAGTTAATAAGAGGTCCTTAGTGGTTGAGTTTTAAGAAAGAAATTTGTTCATTGGGTGAGTGATGTGAGTATTTTTCATTTTGGGTCATGGGATGAATAAAAGGGGTGTAGAACTTGTAATCACTTAGGAATGGGTAGAATGATGATGATGGATCCAAGTATGCATGAATTGCTCCTAGTCTTAGATAAATTTTGCATAATGATCAAGCTCCTTGATTATTGAGTGATTGCCACCCTAAAAAGATGCATTGAACCCTCCTTTTCATCCATATTAGCCCATTTTGATCACCTAGCCAAATGATTGAGATCATGTGCCCATTTGTGAGAATTCACCTTGTGTGTGTGTGTGTGTGAATCAATGTGAGGGCTGGTTATGAGAGCATGTTGGTTGATAGGCATTGCATCTTGTGTAGAGGCATAAGAGTATTGATAGGTCTTGAGAAGCTAGAGCATAATAAGAGAGTTTTGCTCATGCTATTTGCTATGTTTCTTAAGGATGTCAAGTTGAGTGCTATGAGTATTTCTTTTGGCTTGCTCCCATCTTTATATCTCTCCTCTTTGTTTTTTGAAAAGTTTACTTGAGGACAAGTAAAGGGCTAGTGTGGGGGAGTTGATATCTTGCATTTTTACATGTTTTTAGCTATCATATCTTGTGAATTTTTTTCATTTATATTAGGCATTAGGCATTTTTAGGTCCATGTTGCATTCATATGTCCATATCAGGTGTTGGAGTGTGCTATGGAGTTATTTGGGGTGTTTGGGAGCTTTGTGGTCCAAAAAACATGAAGAATAGAGTTTGGACACGGTCAGGACAAGCCAAACCATGATCATGACCATACCTCGGGCGGATGGCATGGCTACCTTGGTGCTTGGAAGAGATCAGGACAGCCAGGACATGAGACCAGAACGGCCGGGACGCGAGATGGATCAGAGACACTTACCTTCGGACGAAGGAAGTTGGTACGGCCGCGGGTAGACATGCGCGGGACGAGGTACCCGCACGGCCTAGGCAGTCTGGACGGACGGATGTGCGCAGGTCGGGACACGCGGGACGCCATACCCGCGCGGGACGAGAAAATCCGAGGACCGTCTAATGCACGGCCGGACATGCGTAGGACGTAGCACCCACGCGGGACGAGAAGAGCCGAGGCAGTCCGATGCGCAGCCAGACATGCGCGGGACGTAGCACCTGCGTGGGATGAGAAGAGCCGAGGCAGTCTGATGCGCGGCCGAACATGTGCGGGTTGCTTTACCTGCGCGGGACGAGGATGGACCGAGGCAGGACGTGCGCGGGCTGGACGTGCGCGGGCCGGACAGGACGAGTCAGTCCTGAGCATTTTTGACCCTCTTCTCCTATTGGTTGAAGCCCATTTGATTCCAGGGACCTTTTAGTAATTTTTAATGATGTTTTTAGGTTTTCTAAGTCTTGTATAAATACTCTTGTATCCCAAAGTTGGGACCGAACTTCTTTTCTCTCAAAAACACATTTAGATCTTGAATAAAGTTTGGATCTTGAATCCTTCTTCATCTATTTCTTTTGTGTTTACTAGATTATCTTCATCTCTAATCATGTTTAGCCTTGAATCATCCATGGTTTTAAGGTTATCCATGTCTATTAGTGAGTAAGGGTGATTAGATGTTTATCTAAGATGTTCTAGGGTGGATCCTTCTTGATCCTTGCCTGTGGAGTGTTCTTATTGCTATTTTGGAGTTCGCCTCTTCAAAATAGAGCCATAGGCATTTCATGCCAGGAAGGTGTTTGATGAAATGCCTGAACCAACTCTTTGATGCTTTTAACATCCTTTACCTAAGGGATTAGTTGTTAAAGGTGTTGAGATAGCTAATAGACTTGTTCTTATTGATTGCTTTCATATTATTCAACTTAAGGGATTAGATGCTTGAGATATGTTAGTGAATGAGCATTCATCTAGGGATAGAGCTTGCTTAGGATTGTGTCTAGGCTTAATGTGTTAGATTGATTGAAAGATTGCCATCTTAGATTGAAACTTGATCACCCAAAGTCAATTCCCTTGTCCCGAGAATCCCCTTGGCTCATATGAAAAGAAAGTTCATCTTTTATTGCATTTCTAGTATTTCTTTAGTTTATAATCATCTCATCTTCACTCAATGGTTGCACTTAGATTAAGCATAGATTTGCATTCCCTTTGTATTGAAATCTCTTAGAATTGGATTGACATCTTGTATAGTACAACATTTGATTGGACCCTTGAAAAGTCCTTCATCAGGCCGATGTGGCGTCAATGTGCATGCAACCAGGCCATGCCTTCATACATGTTGAGGACGTGGTGTCTTCATGCATTCCATCCTGGTTATACAGCCAGACATGTGGAGCATGAGGTGCCGCCGCGCATATGTCCGGAGCCATGCGAAGCGACACACAAGCTGCCACACGGCCTGTTTCTGAATTGTTGCTGCTTCCTATAAATAGCCCACGAACCCCAGTTCATTTCATCACATTCAGAACACTTAATATCTACTTTAAAACGTGAGAGAGAAAGCAAAGAAAGAAAGTTAGAGTTTCGATCATTCTGGAGCCTTTTTCGGCAGTTTTTGAGAGTTTCCGAGAACAGTTACTTTGCCCGATTTGAGTCGACATCTAAAGAAGGTTCTGCTCAAGTGAAGATCAGTCCAGACGTGGGTCTACTTGTGAAGGTCAAGAAAAGGGTTCGGATCGCAGAAGACGGACACGGGGTCAAGGCCACGATCAACCAAAAAATGTGAGTTATAATCAATTGTTTGCTAAGATGTTTTCATGCAGATTCCCGTTACTTAAAAGTTGGATCATGGCAGGAGGCCAGGTCTAAACTAAGTAATGGTTTGATTAGTTTATAGTAATTATTAGGTTGATTGATTTATTAGCATGCTTAGTTATTGCTTGAGAATCGTAGTCGCATGCTAATCGTTAGGTTGATTGGTTAGTTAGGGAATGTTGAATGCTTAGATGATATCGCTAGGTTGAGGTTAGTTAGATATTCTGGAATTAGTCTTTATGCTAGATTCTAGAATGTTATTGATTGCGATTATTGCTTAGAACCTTGGTTATATTAGCGGGCTTAGTATTAGTTATATATTGGCCGACATCATGTGCATAACCCGCCATTGCTAGGCATATTGTGGGTGAGTTAGTGTTTTTCTGACCTCGTACCCGACAGGTTCAAGGAAACCCCTTATTCGCTGGATTGGGAAGACTCAGAGGAACGGGGTCATGGCCTATGGCTGAGTATTACACGACGGTGTAATGTGGCAGTGACCCGAAGGACTGTGGGCAGTCGTGCGGTGACCTGAAGGACTGTGGACCGCGGTCGGTTGAAAGTTCCTTCTTCGAGCCTTCGTGATAGGGAGATAGGATATTGCCGATGATGAAGGAGGAACCTAACGTAACTGGGCCCTAGTTATATATTTTATTATCTTAGGGGTTTGGTAAACCCTAGTTTATCGATTTACGAGTTTTAACTACTATCTTATAGTATCGATTATTTTACTTGTATTATTTTCTGCTGCAAATTTCTGAATTGCCTATTATTATTATTGATTTGGGTTACTAGGTGAAACCTCTTTCTTTAGATTTGTTTGGGGTGGGATAGCGAGGGGTTGTATTTGTTAGTTGGAGATTTTAACTCACTAAGCAATGCTAGATTACTCACTCCTCACTCTTTGTTTTTTCAGCTGACCAATAGTGCTTGTAAAGGTCACGGGAAGTTAGGCCGGCTGGTGTAGTATTTTGCATCTTTTTGCTTGCGACGTTTTCAGACTATAAGTATGTATATTTTACTCTTGGCATGCCACTACTTGTACGATATTTTGTGTGTTTTGAAACGGATATAAAATAAATAAAGCGATGTTTTATGTAAATGACTTGTTGTATCTGATATTAGCTTTGTCCAAGCTAACACAACCTCAGATTGAGGTATGAGTTGAGAAGTCTTAGGCCTTGATCTGACGGGACATGTTAGTGGTCGAACTGGCCTAGTCACGAATTGCACTCTTTGTGACCTTGGCCGGAATGCCCCTAGCCCGTCATGTAGCACCATCGAACCTTGGTAGAAAGTTGGTCCATCGGTCATGTTCTTGTTTGATTGTTGGCCGGTATACCTAGAACGGTTCGGGGGTGTTACAGAGGTGGTATCGGAGCATGATTTCGTCCATGCGTGACACAAGTGCTTTCAATGATTTTTTTCGAGTCAAAAGAGTTTCAAAAAGATGCTTTGGGAAACCAGCCACTTCCCGTGTTTAGTTATATAGGATTAGAACTTACCCTTTTAATTGTGTGCAGATGGCTAATCGCGGGATAGGTAATGATGGACGAGATCGGATTTGGGGAGAGGGTATGGATTCGACTGGAAGAGGTTTGGGCTACAAATCAGACCGAGAAAATGGAAATGGCGTTAGTGGGATGTTTGGACATGAGAGGAGCCCTCCTCTGAGAACAAGATCTTTTTATGTGTATGGTAACAGGGCCAGAGTTACAAGGGAAGACAGTATGGCGAGCATTAGTCCAAGTCGTAATTGGGACCAGAGACATCAGCATGATCAATCCGCTCAATCAAATCCAAGGCCAGATCAGAACCATGCAAGATCAAGGAGCAGAAAACACCTTGAAGCTTTTACATGATGTGATGACCATGGCGTTAAGTAACCAGACCACACATACTCATACTCCTGAAGTTTCCAAGTTGTTATCTACAATGAAGAACATTGGATCCCACAAATACAAAGGAGGATCAGATCCTTTTGAAGCCGACAAGTGGATAACTATGATGGAGAAGAATTTTGAAGCCATGGAGTGCACAGAAGAATACAAGAAGAAGATCGCAGTGTACTCTCTGGAGGGAGACGCAACAGGATGGTGGGACAGCATAGAAAGGCAGCGTGGACATACCATCACATCATGGGAATCGTTCAAGGGAGAGTTCGAGAGGAAATATTTTCCTCCTGAAGCAAAGCATCGGCTGGAGCGTCACTTTATGTTCAAGGAGATAGGCCAGTGAGGAGCTACGATTCTGAGTTCACAAGGTTGAGGCGACATGTTTTTGATGGGCGTGAAGATGAAGGAACTATGATCTGTAACTTCATGTACAGATTAAAGCCAGAGCTTTGAAGTCAATTAGCTGGGAGCAACTTTAGCAGCTTATCGGATCTGGTGGAAAAAGCCGTTAATGTTGAAGCTGTATTAGAGGTTGAAAGAAAGGTTACACAACATTCAGGCGGACACACCAAGTTCAACCAAGGAGAAAGACAAAATCACAATAAGGGTCCAAGATTTAACAAAGGCAGAGGGCGAGGTTATGAAGGCCAAGCTAATTATAGCGGTAACTCTGGGGCATGTTACATATGTGGTCAACCGGGACACATTTCCAAGTTTTGTCCCCGCAACCAGCGAAGCAACCAGCAGGGATTTTTAATGGTAAAAATGGAAGACGTCACTTGTTACTCTTGCTTCAAGAAGCGTCATTATGCATCATCATGTCCAAACAAGCCAATCCCTGCAACCCCTCTCGCGATCCGAGCTCCTCCTAGCCGTCTAGCAATTGAGCCAGCACCAAAGAAGCAAAACCTAGGAGGTAGAGTTTATGCCTTAGGTATAGAAAACCCAGACAATGCAGGACAGTCTAAGGGTCCCATCACAGGTATTGTGGTTGTTAAACCTCCTCTTTTTATTGCATGATCTTTGTGTAGATTTAGTTGTTGGAATTTAGTTAGGATTCTGGTTAGGTGTAGATTGCTTGATCGCTAGGTTGAGCGTTTAGAAATATTTCGATTGTGATTGTTGATTGTGTGAGTCTTGATTAGTATTTCTATGATTGAGATATTGTTGATTGAGTTACTGTGGCAGGAACCATACATGTTGCTGGTAAACCCACACATGTATTGTTCGACTCGGAGGCAACACATAGCTTTGTGACCCCTAAGGTAGCTTAATATACCATGGATTTTACCTGTTTTTACCCATGGTATATAAGTGTTTTTACTACTATTATCTATGTTTTGGAGTCTATTAGGTATGTTTTCAGGTTCAGGAGCATTTTGGAGAAAAGTGATGTTTTAGGTGCCTTTTTGGAGCTTAAAGAAGAGTTCACCCGTGATCAAGACCAGAGGTCGACACCCAGAGTTACACATCGATCGATGCACACTTTGTGCTATCGATCGACACACATTATCCGAAGGACGATACATCGAGATCATAATCGATCGATGTACACCCTGTACTATCGATCGATACTGAGGCGGCAGAAGACAAGTTGGACCTGGCCGAACTTGAAGCCCAAGACATCACATTTTACAAGATTGCCCCTGACGAGTTTTTTAACCTAATGAACTCATATTTATATGTGCCTAAGTGTTTTGGCAGAAAAACAAGTTTATAAGTTTTTAGAGAGTTTCAACCACCTTTTTACCTCCATCTTCTTCTACTCATTTCTTTTACTGTTTTCATTACTTTGCAAGTTCTCAATAAAGTTCTATTCAGTTCTTTATTTGTTCTTCTTAACAAAGGTTATAGGATTCTAGATCTAGAGGAGAGAACCAAAGAGATTTGTGATTGGGACCTAAGTGTTCACCCTCTAATAGATCTATGAATTCCTATTATTACCTTGTTGCTATGAACTACTTAGCCATGTCTGAGTAGATTGATTTGTTAGATTTAGGGTTTAAATAGGATATGAGGGATTAGTCTCAGCCTATATCTTCTATAGCTGTGATATTTATTGTTAGGATTGTTCACTAATGTTTTTTCTAGCTTAGCTACCTAGAACATGAACTTGGATTGCATTATTTATTACATGCAACTCCCGACAACATCCTAAACATGCTATGACCCTCTTGAGACATGTGAGAGCTAATCTAAGATCATGGTGAGCATTGTATCAACTCGTGCCATAAAGATTGCTTAGAGCCGTATCGATCGATACTCCTATAGAGTAATCGATCGACGTAGCTAGAGGTGTATCGGTCGATATTCCTATCGAAACATTGATCGATACTGTCGGCAAGATAGCTGACCACAAACACCATTTAGCATCTAAGTAATAGATGGTCTAAATATTGCGAGAGCTGATGGATTCATTTAATAGTGTTGAGCTCTGACATATCATGCAAGCAACTTGTTTCATTTATAGTATTTATAATCCTGAATTCCTGAATACCTACCCTGAATCTAACTTCTTTTCTTTATTGTCTTAAAACCAAATCCTTTCAACTGAGTAATCTTACAATTACTCAACAAACCTGTAATTTACTTCAAACCATTTTCAACCTAGCATAGTCACTAAGATTGCATCTTATTTGTACACTAGCTCTCTGTGGATTCGATCCCTAAGTACTACAACTGAACCTCTTATTTGAGAGAGTAAAGTCACTCCTTAGGGTAATTTGAGTGATATCAAATTTGGCGCCGTTGCCGGGGAGCTTTGATACAATAGGATTTAATCTGATTAGGTCTAGGTTATTTTTTAATTTTGATTTGTGTTCTGACAAAAAAAATTTTCTTGTCTTTTCAGGTACATGCCCAGCAGTACCAGAAGCAACAAGGAATCTCAACTTTTGTTCTCAGAAGACCCTGCTAGCTTGGAACGTTCAATCCGCAAGGAAATCCGTTCCGCATCGATCGACACCATCAACTGTCTGTCGACCGATACCGACGCACCCGTTCCGACCGAGACACCGTCTTCGTCGACCGATACTCGCATCTTCGTGTCGACCGACACTACATCACCGTCGACCGACACCTTTCATCCGACATCGATCGATACACCTATCTGTATATCGATCGATACTGTTCCGCGAGTCATGGTTGCGCCTATTATTCTCATACGAGATGAGAATGGAGACTTGCGTGACCAAGAAGGTCACCTTCGTAATGAAGCAGGTCAGAAACTCAATGCTCAGAATGAAGTAATCCCTGAGCCAGAAACTGCACCTACAGGAGCTGTTCAACCTGTATGAGAGGCTGCTCGAACACTAGCTGACTACAACCGTCCAGATCAGTTTACACCAACAGATCAGCCATTCGTCCCCCTGCTATTCAGAGAGGCGATTTCGAGCTCAAGCCGCAGTACTACACCCTTGTGGGACAGACACCCTACTGTGGGCTGTCCAATGAGCATCCCATGGACCATCTGGAGAGGTTCGAGGATCTCATATCTGCTATAAAAGCCAATGGAGTCCCTGTGGACTACCTTCTCTGTTAAGCTCTTCAAACACTCTTTATCTGGAGAAGCTTTACAGTGGCTTAAGCAGCTACCACCAGGATCTCTTACATCCTGGAGCGACATCAAAAACGCATTTTTGCGTAACTTCTTTGATGATGCGCGCGCTGAAGACTTAAGGAGGAAAAACTGCCACATTCAACAAGGAGCCTGGAGAGTCATTCAAGGATACTTGGATCAGATTCAAGTCTTACCAGCGAGATTGTCCACACCATGGATTCAACAAGGTGCAATTGCTCTGCACTTTCTTCAGAGGCATCGCGCTGAAATATCAGATGGCTCTGGACACTGCGAGTGAAGGCAACTTCACCACAAGGAATCCTGAAGATACTGTGAAGCTAATAGACAACCTAGCATCCAGCAACAGCACGAAGAACATTGTAAGAGCAAGATCTGCAGCGTTCCTAGGAAAGGAACATATAAATGAGGTACAAGCTACACTTGACAATGTTCAGAAACTGCTAAACAAGCAAATCTGCTCAGTGGAGAATGCAGAAGCTGATAAAGAAGATGATTACATAGAAGCAGAAGTCAACTGGATCAGTTGAACTGGATTTCAGAGATCTGGAAACAAAGGAAACAAAAACTTCTTAGGACAAAGAGGCAACTTCAACAGCAGCAACCCCAACAATAACATGAGTTATGGAAACTCATCTTACATGAAGCCACCCACACCAACCCCAGAAGGAAAGCTAGAAGACATGCTCAGCAAAGTTCTTGAAAGCCAGCAGCAGTTAGAGGTGAGCTTCAATGGAAAGATCGACGCTGTCTACACCACTTTGAACACAAAGCTTGATGCTTTGAGTACTCATGTGAAGAAACTACAGACTCAAGTGATTCAGACAGGAAAAGCTGTTAAGAAGCAGGAAGCCTTAGGAAAAGAGACTGGAGAAGAACCAACAGGCGACATGGTCAATGCTATCATAGAAGATGATTTTTGGAGAGTGGTGAAGCAAGAGAAGCTGCAAGAGAAGCTGCAAGAGGGAGACTTCCAGATTGAAAGTTCCTTGAGTATTGGCGGCAACCACTGGTATCGACCGATGTCCGGACATCAACATCGATCGATGTACGCCAACTCCAATCGATCGATGGACGCAGACGAGCATCGACCGATGGATCTTGAATAATCTACTCACGTGTGCAACGCCGTGAAGATACTTACTCACGAGGAGTTAGCAGAAAAGCACCCACATCCGCCCGCCCTTACCGCATCTATCGATAGGACAGATGTCCCATCGGTCGACAGGACAGATGTCCCATCGATCGACAGGACATATGTCCCTTCGATCGACCAAATGATAAGGAAATCGATCGATACACTCCAGAACCTGTCGATCGATATTCTGTTATCAAACGCCGAGTGCAACTTCCCAAGATAGATGTTGCACGACTTAATGCACTCCGGTAGCAGTCTAAGACTCCCAGAAACCCACCAACCGCCATAATGAAGAAGCCCACAGATATCATTGATCCAATGGAGATAGAAAAGAAAAAAGATGACAGAGTTCTCAGAAAAAGGAAAGAGAAGGTTCCTAAACACCTTAAAAGAGGAGTTAATGAGAAGGAGTTAGAAAGTTTCAGAAAGAGAGTTCTAAGAATACCTACAGAGAAACCCTTTGAAGAAGACTACTTTTCACACAGATTGTGGATGTTTTTCAGAGAAACTAAGGAGACAGAAAAAGACATCAAGAGGATGTTCAACCAAGTCAGAGAAAGTATGAAGAAGAGGATCAAACTTGAGAAGAAGGGTGATCCAGGGAAGTTCGTTGTTCCTTGCTCAGTCCATGGGATCAACTTCCCACGTGCCCTATGTGACACAGGATCTGGAGTTAGCATCCTACCCAAGGTGATAGCAGACCATCAAGGTCTGAAGATAGAGCCTACTGAAGAATCGTTCATCTTTGTGGATTATTCTCAGCAGAACTCTAGGGGAATTGTGAGAAACCTTGAGGTTACCATAGGAGAAGCCCTAATTCCAGTAGACTTCCATGTCTTGGACGTCAAGGTAACCCTACCTACTTCTTTGCTACTTGGAAGAGCCTTCCTAGCCACAGTTGGAGTGGTCTGCAATCTTCAGACAAACAAACTGTGCCTAACCCTGATCAATCCTACAGTCTACTATGATCCGGTTAAAGTCATCAAGGTTCCTAAGAAGATCCAAGACGGCTCAGACCTTGTAGTTGTTTGCTATTGTGGAGATGAATACGATTCACAAGACGCATACGAGACGGAGTCCGCAGAATCGATCGACAGCAGCACTGTCTCATCGATCCACTCTGGTGAACTGACATCGATCGACAGTCACACATGGTCATCGATCGATTCACTATTCAACCAGATCGAAGAGGAGTTTCCGGATGGTGATTTCGAAGTAAACGAGTGGGAGAACGACTACTACATCCCACAACATGCTGCAAATACTACTCACATTGAGGAGTATAATGATGATTACGAGGAGGAGAGAGCTATAGAGTGTCATAACCTTCCAGAAGATGAAGATCAACTTCTCCACCACAACCTCAGAATCACGACATCGATCGACAGGGCCTTCTCCCCATCGATCGATACTACTTGCCTCGCATCATTCGACAACACAGTCAACAATAGGCGAGACGGAGACTACTCAATCGGGAGCTGGGCAAGCGATTACCAGCACGAGAGCTTTGCGGTCGAGACCGCAACGCCAACATATATCACCCAACCGGATGAAGTCTCCTCGATCGACATGGCACCAACACAATCGACCGATAGGCCTGAACAACCATCGACCGATTCCGGACCTGTGCCATCGACCGATACATACATCCAACCATCCCATGTAAGAAATTCAAATGTACTTGATTTCGGTAATATAGTCCCGGGTGAGTTTGGTATTTTCAGGGATTCAAAAGGTTTTGCACGCTCAATGGATGGACTAACACTCCACATATCGAGAGAGGACATTGCACACGTCCTACAGTTAGCCAATGGATCCCAAAACCTATTCCAGCAACAACGCTACGGACCAGACCACCATCATCAGCACCAGGAGGCAGACACAACAGCCGAGCCAAAGGAAGCTGAGGATAATCATCTAAACATGAAGGACCCAGATTTTCTACGGAAATCGATCGATACTGAGTTGATGACATCGATCGATAGGCGTCTTGAATTCGGAAAGTGAGCCTTTCGATATGGAGTTCGAAAATTCTTTTGGGAGCAGAGAGATGAGTATGGGGTCTACAGAGACGAGAAAGGGTTTGCTAGAGGAATAGATGGTGACATCATCAGAGTTTCTAAAGACAACATCAAGAAACTACTTCAAAGGACTTCAATGGACGAGCGCTCTTACATCTGTTTGCCAGAGTACGCTAGTTCATTTACAAGAAGGGAATTGGTGCAAGAAATCTATACCAAAGACGAGATCAACGAGATGTTCACTGGTCTACTTGGAGAACGCAAATGGGAAAAGCTCTCCATGGAAAAGAGTTTAGAGGAGGCCACAGACAAGCTTCGCAGTGAGATGAACTGGATGTTCAGTGCAGACCAGGCATTACTCAAGAAGGTTAAACGTCTTGAGCTGGAACTTGAAGATCTTCGCAACACACAGAACCATGGCCAGACAAGTTCAATATCGATCGACGGAGTAACATCCACATCGATCGATACGAAGCCTGCACCATCGACCACCAAGACCTGAAGAAACTGAAGATATCTCGACGAAACTGAAGAAAGCAGAAGCTCGTTTCAGCAGCAAACTCACCAAGACCTTTGAACCTAACTTCCACAACCTAGGGGATCTAAGAATCTGCACCGAAGAGATGAGGCACATGCAGATATGAACCCCGCGGCACCTTGCAATCCTTTTGGAGGATTGACTCGTCTGAAAGCAGCTGAAAGGAAACTTTCTGATATACACTTCTTAGTAGACAAAGAAGTAGAGGAACTCGCACTACGCATGGATACTATGCAGCAGGAGGCTGAGAAGTTCCAACGTCAACACGACTATCAGGCAGCATCAATCGTATCGATTGATGAGCTCAACCTCATGTTGATCGATAGGTGACTGACTGAAATCGACGGCGAGATGAAGCTCTTTGCCGAGAAGCTTCACGAGAATCTGCAAAAGCAAAAATCGACCGATGAACAACATGTTGCATCGATCGATATACAGACTTTAGAAATCTGCACCAGAGTTGATTTGGATAAGTTAGCTGATGAAGTCTACACGGCAATCACAAACGTGGATGATTCACAAGACAGACGTCTAGAGCAGACGTATTTCCCGCTAATCAACGAGGTTGGCAGCATGGAATCTAGCATAGAAGGGATGCAGAAAGAAATCAAAGCCATTCAGAGGCAGCTTGCGAGCAGACCTGCACCCTTAGCATCGATCGACAGAAGAACCAGCGCATCGATGGACGGTCCTCAACAGCCATCGACCGACATTTTAACAAAGCAATCGATCGATACCAGCTCCATCCACGACAAAATGATCCAACACCTTGATTCAATGCAACCGGAGCTCAGTGATCTTTCAGAACATGCCTACGAGAAATTAGGATGGCACGAGCTCAGCATTGAAGGTCATGAAGAAAGGATTCAAAGGATCAATGATGAGTTGATTGAGATTAAGAAGAAACAAACCAGAGAATATGAAGCCACAAGAAGCCTATTTGACGTATGGTTCGGTGAGAAGAAGGATACAGAGGATACTTGTTTCCCAAAAAGTACCTGGACTTCATCTCAGTAGCTCATTCCATCCAAAGTCAAGCTAGATGACTATAATCAAAGCGCTGAGTGGGAGGCAACCCACTGTTAGGTAATTTTTCATTTAATTTTTATTCTTAGGATTTTATTTTTCGTATTTGTTTTTCTTTGCAGTTACGATTAGACGATTACCACTAATCGACCGACATGACACAGTCGAAATCGATCAACATGAACCAACCAAAAGCGATCGACGAAGACGACTCAACATCGATCGATACGCATCACAGTCAGGTATATCGCTCTAACTTTTTCGATATTAGTGTATTTTATTATTGCCTATGCCTTCACCGGACTGGTTATACACTGGGGACAGTGTATGATTTAAGTCTGGGGGAATGATTACTGATGCTGTTTACCTTTTGATTTCATCTAAAAATGTTTTCAAAATGGTTTTTATTGAGTCAAGAAAAGGATAATGATAATTTAAATTTTCACTTTTTATCTAACCAATCTTTTAGGCACCATTCTTAGATTTGTTGATGCAGAATGTACTATAGATGCTAAAGTTGATCACCTATTAGCTATGACAACGCTTTCATTGATTGTCTGGAGGAACCAAAGCTGATTTTCAACCTAACCTGACATTATCTGCTTGTCTTGGGGCTTGGTATACATGGGATCGGATGCTCCAAACAAGTCTGGAAGGTAAAGTCTTGTGTAGATATTTTTATCACCCTCTCACTCTTATTTTCGAATTTAGATTTAATTTTACAGTTTAAAAAAAAAATCAAAAATTAGCTTAATTATATGTTCTAGGACTAGTTAGTTATTACTTAGGAAGGAATTCGAACAGAGCTTGGCGGTTACCCCCTCAAGACTTGATTCATAAGAGTTCTATAGGTAAAGGATTCGAACAGGACTTGGTGGTTACCCCCTTCAAGACTTGCTTCGCAATGAATCCTAGGATATAGGTCAAAAAGAAGTGAACATGACTTGGTGGCTGCAACCATTAAGGCTTGATTCATGGAAGTCTGTCCAATCTTGGTCAATGTCTTGCAAATGAAAGCAGACTTGACAAGGAGAGAAATAATAGAGAGAGAGGATAGGAACTAATTTTTACCTGCAGGTCCAGATATTTGTTTGAGCAACCTTGCATCCTGTGATCGATACTCCCAAGGTAAAGCCTGCACTTTTATTTTTATGTATAAAAATGAAATCAGTAGAGGGGTTAGTCAGACATGATTGATAAGTTGTTGGCTAGATGATCAAGGTTGTTTGATTAGGATATTGCATAATGTGCTTCTGTGATTGACAGATTCTTAGATGTGGTTTGCAAAGAAGTAGAGGTTATGATTCTAAGTTTGAATTTGATTTAGTCCCTGCTGCTTTTTAAACCCTCTTTCATAAAGACTGTCTATGTGTTTGCTTGAGGACAAGCAAAAGGTTAAGTCTGGGGGAGTTGATATACCATGGATTTTACCCGTTTTTACCCATGTTATATAAGTGTTTTTACTACTATTATCTATGTTTTGGAGTCTATTAGGTATGTTTTCAGGTTCAGGAGCATTTTGGAGAAAAGTGATATTTTAGGTGCCTTTTTGGAGCTTAAAGAAGAGTTCACCCGTGATCAAGACCAGAGGTCGACACCCAGAGTTACACATCGATCGATGCACACTTTGTGCTATCGATCGACACACATTAGCCGAAGGACGATACATCGAGATCATAATCGATCGATGTACACCCTGTACTATCGATCGATACTGAGGCGGCAGAAGACAAGTTGGACCTGGCCGAACTTGAAGCCCAAGACATCACATTTTACAAGATTGCCCCTGACGAGTTTTTTAACCTAATGAACTCATATTTATATGTGCCTAAGTGTTTTAGCAGAAAAACAAGTTTATAAGTTTTTAGAGAGTTTCAACCACCTTTTTACCTCCATCTCCTTCTACTCATTTCTTTTACTGTTTTCATTACTTTGCAAGTTCTCAATAAAGTTCTATTCAGTTCTTTATTTGTTCTTCTTAACAAAGGTTATATGATTCTAGATCTAGAGGAGAGATCCAAAGAGATTTGTGATTAGGACCTAAGTGTTCACCCTCTAATAGATCTATGAATTCCTATTATTACCTTGTTGCTATGAACTACTTAGCGATGTCTGAGTAGATTGATTTGTTAGATTTAGGGTTTAAATAGGATATGAGGGATTAGTCTCAGCCTATATCTTCTATAGTTGTGATATTTAATGTTAGGATTGTTCACTAATGCTTTTTCTAGCTTAGCTACCTAGAACATGAACTTGGATTGCATTATTTATTTCATGCAACTCCTGACAACATCCTAGACATGCTATGACCCTCTTGAGACATGCGAGAGCTAATCTAAGATCATGGTGAGCATTGTATCAACTCGCGCCATAAAGCTTGCTTAGAGCCGTATCGATCGATACTCTATGGAAATGTCGATCGGCGTAATAGAGGTGTATCGGTCGATATTCCTATCGAAACATTGATCGATACTGTCGGCAAGATAGCTGACCGCAAACACCATTTAGCATCTAAGTAATAGATGGTCTAAATATTGCGAGAGCTGATGGATTCATTTAATAGTGTTGAGCTCTGACATATCATGCAAGCAACTTGTTAGCATTTATAGTATTTATAATCCTCAATTCCTGAAAACCTACCTTGAATCTAAATTCTTTTCTTTATTGTCTTAAAACCAAATTCTTTCAACTGAGTAATCTTACCATTACTCAACAAACCTGCAATTTACTTCAAACCATTTTCAACCTAGCATAGTCACTAAGATTGCATCTTATTTGTACACTAGCTCTCTGCGGATTCGATCCCTAAGTACTACAACTGAACCTCTTATTTGAGAGAGTAAAGTCACTCCTTAGGGTAATTTGAGTGATATCATAGCTGTCTAGTTTTGGGATTGCTTTTTGGTTGACAGGGTAAACGTGGCAGTCTTGACCCCTGCAGACCGAACCTTTCAAGTGCATCATTGTATCAAGAATGTTCCATTGGTCATTCAAGAGAAAGAGTTTTTGGTAGATTTGTTAGTCGTGCCTTTGGAAGGGTACAAAGTAATCCTTGGAATGGATTGGTTATCGAGCTACGGAGTTCAGATCGATTGAAGAAAGGGAAGGCTGTTGTTTGGCAGAGGCAACGATGAAGTTAAGATCGAAGACATAGAAGTAGTCCAGGATTTTGAGGATGTCTTTGCGCCATTAAAGGAATTGCCTCCACCTCGGAGTAATCCCTTTACTATTACTTTGGAGCCTGAAGCTAAACCTATAGCTAAGGCACCTTATCGGATGGCACCTGCGGAGTTGGCTGAGCTGAAGAAACAATTGGAAGATCTATTGGAAAAGGGATTCATCAGGTCAAGCTCTTCACATTGGGGAGCTCCTGTTCTATTTGTCAAGAAGAAGGATGGAAGCATGAGGTTGTGTATCGATTATCGCGGTATCAACAACATCACCATAAACGACAAGTATTCTCTTCCGAGGATAGATGAGTTGTTGGACTAACTTAGAGGAGCTAGTTTTTTTTTGAAGATTTATTTGGCATCAGGGTATCACCAAATTTATATTGCCAAGTCAGACATTATGAAGACAGCATTTCGGACGAGGTACGGGCAGTATGAGTTCATTGTTAACCCCCCTACAGCTTTCATGCGATTGATGAAGGAAGTTTTCCATGGCTACCTCGACAAGTTCGTGATCATTTTCATTGATGACATGGTGTATTCAAGAAGTAAGGAAGAGCTTGAAAAGCATTTGAGACTGGTTATGGAGAGGTTACGAAATCAGAAGTTGTTTACTAAGTTTAGCAAAATTTTCATTTTGGAAGAGAGAGATAGGATTTCTTGGTCACATAGTATCAACAGAGGGCGTGGCTGCTGATCCAGATAAGGTCCAAGCCATACAAGAATGGCCTCGACCTACCACAGTGACGGATGTAAGGAGTTTTCTCGGACTCGCGGGTTATTACCAAAGTTTGTTAAGGACTTTTCTTCCATTCCAAAGCCCTTAACTAAACTGACCGGTAAAGGAGTTCCTTTCATATGGGCGGAAGAAACGGAGAAGGCATTCAAGAAGTTGAAGAAAGCTCTCACAAGTGCACCTGTGTTAGCTTTGTTCGAGCAAGGTAAACCTTACACAGTTCAAAGATGTACCGAGACGTGAGAAGATACTATCATTGGCCGGGCATGAAGAGATCAGTAGCGCAATGGGTTGCACAGTGTACAACATGTCAACAAGTTAAAGTCGAGCATAAGGTTCCCGGAGGATTGTTGCAGAATATTCTGATACCTCAATGGAAATGGGACTCTATTTCCATGGATTTCATCACTGGTTTACTCACTGCTCCAGGTAGATCAAACAACTCAATCTGGGTGATTGTGGATAGGTTAACCAAGGTCACACACTTGTTGCCTATGACGGACACAAATAAAGTTGAAGTATTGGCTGAGCAGTACATCGACCAGATCGTGAAGTTGCATGCTGTACCTTCAGACATCGTCTCAGATCGTGACCCTAGATTCACGACAGCATTTTGGGAAGGACTACAAGAAGCCTTGGGAACTAAACTGTTCAAAAGCACGACGTTCCATCCAGAAACAGATGGCAAAACGGAGAGAACCATTCGGACCATCGAGGACATGCTTTGGATGTGTATTTTAGATTGGGCAGGAAACTGGGAGAAGCATCTACCGTTGGTCGAGTTCTCATATAACAACAGTCATCATGCGAGCATAGGAATGCCACCTTATGAAGCGCTGTATGGAAGGCCGTTCAAGACACCTTTGTGTTGGACGGAAGTGGGAGAAAGAAGAATGTTTGGATCGCCGATTGCACAAGAGACTATGATTAAGCTAGAGACGATTCAGACCAACATGAAGAAGGCTCAAGACCGTCAGAAGAAGTAAGCCGACCAGTCGAAAAGAGAGGTAACTTTTGAGATAGGAGATTGGGTCTACTTGAAGGTTACAACACATAAAGGGAAAGACAGATTTGGACAGGTCGGGAAACTCGCAGTCAGATTCATTGGTCCATACAAGATCATCGGAAAGGTTGGTGAGGTAGCTTATCGATTGGATCTGCCTGAGGATATGCATCTACACCCGGTATTCCATGTTTCCATGCTTCGCAAACATATGCAAGATCCAAGTGCTGTTGAGCCCGACAGAATTGAGGAGCTAAGAACGAACCTTACATATCCAGAAGGACCAATCCGACTTGGAGAAAGGCGTGTTCGGAAGCTGAAGAATCGTGAGATTGCTCAAGTACAAGTATTCAGGGGAAGACAAAACAGGATTCATGTCACTTGGGAGGATGAAGAGAGATTTAAGGCCAACCACCCGGAGTTTTTCCGAGAGGATGTCGTGATTGAAGAAGGAGGCCCCTCAAAACCTTAGAATTCGAGGACGAATTCTGTTAAGGGGGGAGAATGTAGGAACCCTTAAAAAAATTATTCATGGAGTGGTCGAAGAATTGATCGTGAAGGAACCTTAAGCTGCTCGACCCTGTTAGAAAATGTGTTAGATTGATCAGATGGATGTTTTGGAAGAATAAAAATTTTGGAAGCACGACATTTTAGAAGCACGACGTTTTTGAAATCCGACGTTTCTTCACCGCAATGTTTTCCCGGAAAAATTTTGTATCATTAAAAGAAAATTTTGGAAGCCGGAAGCAGGACGGAAATTTAAGCAGGACGGGAATTTAAGCAGGACGGGAAGTAAGCAGGACGTGAATCGAAGCACGACAGGAAAACCCGAAATCGAAAAAACCCTGATTTCGGTATTTTGGAATTTTTCAAGGAAGCCGGAGGCTCGGGAAATATTTTCCATCAAGGTCAGAATTATTTTGGAGTTCATTAAAAATATTCAGGTCATTATAACGGGCGTAGAAAAATATTCGGGATTGATCGCGGGTCAAAAATTCACCGGAAGGGTCAAAATCAGTCGAATGGACCGAGAACCTCGAGGTAGCTTGATCTATGAGATAAAGACATGGTGTCAACTGCCTGGCATGGTATCTGGAAAGGGAAGCATGAGGTGTTGAAGCTCAGGAGATCACAGCAAGCGGAGTGACACACAGAAGCACGAGGTGCGGCTCAACCTGCAATCGAAGCATGCTGATCGACATGTGGCTGATGTGGTGTCAATGTGCATGCAACCAGTGTCTTCAGACATGTGGAGGAAAGTGGTGTCTTAATTCATGCCATCCTGGTCATGCAGCCAGACATGTGGAGCACGATGTGCCGCCGTGCATGCGTCGGGAGCCATGCGAAGCGACACAGGGGCTGCCACACGGTCTGTTTCTGATTGGTTGCTGCTTCCTATGAATAGCCCACGACCCCCAGTTCATTTCATCACATTCAGAAAACTTAAGACATACTTTAAAACGTGAGAGAGAAAGCAAAGAAAGAAAGTTAGAGTTTCGATCATTTTCGAGCCTTTTTCGGCAGTTTTTGAGAGTTTCCGAGAACAGTTACTCTGCCCGATTTGAGTCAACATTTGAAAAAGGTTCTGCTCAAGTGAAGATCAGTTCACACGTGGGTCAAGTTCGGATCGCAGAAGACGGACATGGGGTCGAGGCCACGGTCAACCAAAAACTGTGAGTTATAATCAATTGTTTGCTAAGATGTTTTCATGCAGGTTCTCGTTACTTGGAAGTTGGATCATGGCAGGAGGTCAGGTCTAAACTAAGTAACGGTTTTATTAGTTTATAGTAATGATTAGGTTGATTGATTTAGTAGCATGATTAGTTATTGCTTGAGAATCGTAGTAGCATGCTAATCGTTAGGTTGATTGGTTAGTTAGAGAACGTTGAATGCTTAGTTGATATCGCTAGGTTGCGGTTAGTTAGATATTCTGGAATTAGTCTTTATGCTAGATTCTAGAATGTTGTTGATTGTGTTGATTGTGATTATTTCTTGGAACCTTCATTATATTACCGGGCTTTGTTTTAGTTATATATTGGCCGTCAGCATGTGTGTAACCGGCCATTGCTAAGCGTATTGTGGGTGAGTTAGTGTTCCTTCAGACCTCGTGCCCGGCGGGTTCAAGGAAACCCCTTATTCGCTGGATCACGAAAACTCAGAGGAACCGGGTCATGGCCTATGGCTGAGTATTACACGACGGTGTAATGTGGCAGCGACCCGAAGGACTGTGGGCTGTTGCGCGGTGACCCGAATGACTGTGGGCCTCGGTATGTTGAAAGTTCCTTTTTATAGCCTTCGTGGTAGGGAGATAGGATATTGCCAATGATGAAGGAGGAACCTAACGTCACAAGGCCCTAGTTATATATTTTATTATGTTAAGGGTTTGGTAAACCCTAGTTTATCGTTTTACGAGTTTTAGCGACTATTGTTGGACCCAAAAACCACCACAAAATAAGCAGGCCGAAGCCCATTAATATCGTGGTATAACTTTGGCAAAAAGAGGTTGACCAAGAAGCTTTTACGGCCCAAATCAGATGTGAAAGCATGTTAATCAAAAGCCCATCATAAAAATCAGTGAGGCTTGGTCTTAGCGACCTATACGAAGAAGGAGAAGAAGACCAAATATCTTGGAAGAAGTTGGATGAGATCGCGGAGTCAAGCAATTATAAAAGCAAGGTCAAGCTAAGAGAAAAGGGACACGAAAAACCTTAGAGAAAGAGAACTAGCAATACATCGACCTCTTTAAGTTCTCTTTAGTTATATATTCATTTCGATCTCAATTGTAGTTCTCGATCTAATTTTTCCTTACTTGTATTCAATCTTCATCAATCAATAAAAGTCCATTTTTGTCAACCGGAATCTGATTAAATCGTTGTGTTCTAAGGAAGTCGTTGCCTACATCCTTTTTCTCCCTAATTTATCATCTCAAACACTAAAAAATTCTTAGTGTAGATTTTAGGATCTACATTTTGGTGCCGACTGTGGGGAGAAAAACGATTAACATCCTTGCTAAGAATCCGATCTAAGGTTCCTAAGGACGATAATGGATCCCAGTCAAAACCATCTGGAAACTCATCCTGAGTCGCTGATCCCGACCTAAACGGATCTAACCCGAAGAGCGACGTACCACCTGTCGGACTTAACAACTCGACTACGACGGATACACCTCAAACACGAAACCCATCTCCGGGAACCACCGGGGTGTTGACTCAAAGTCAGACCGGAGCTAGAGTCTGAACTAGAACTGGACAGAATCAACCCGGGGACGATCCAACCGTTCGGGCACAATCGACGAGACCGATCTCACCGAACCCGTTAGCCAAAACTCGGGAACAAGTAGCTGAAATGGCGAGCATGGTGGCATCACTCGTCGATAAATCCAGAACTCAAAAGATCGCTTATCGGAATATCGCGGATCGATTAGAGCGAACGGAAAGGGAGCTCGCCGAACATCGAGCTAATGCTTAGACACCAAGCGGAAGTTGACCAGATCCACCAATCCGAACACCGACTCCCCGGAACAATGGAGCCTTCGGTACCCCAGAATACCCAAGCTCACGGTCAGTACAATATTCGGGCGAAAACTCCCAACAGCTATTCCGGTCGAACACAGCCGCAAGAGGTTTGAACTACGACGGATCCGGCGAGACTCCAACTAGCTTAGGAATGCCGGAAACACGTCCCGCTACCCGCAGCATTCCAAACTCGAGATCGGCGGAAACATGATTGCAGATCCCACCGATTAACCCCAGACCTCCTGGAGGAAGGTTCACACCCAGTAACAGTAACGGAACCGACCAAAATCCTTGAACCGACTTTACCGAGGAACCCAGGCAGACTCGGAGTTACACATTCCAAGACGCCACGGACACGGAACATCAGCGAGAACGATGCATGGTGCCAAACGAGGCCGGTGATTTTCAAGAATACATTGAAAGGAACGACACCGAGCTTTGAAGAATACATACTATTATGCACACCGCGACGAGCTCAGCTCCGGACATCGATCAAGTGATCGAAGAAACTAGAAGAACTTCTTTTACCAACCGAATCACCAGTGTCAGATAGCACGATATTGGGTAAATTAAATTCCCCGAATATTCGGGAAATTCTCATCCCAAAGCCACATCCGTGCCTTCCGATTGTCGATCTCGCGAGCACATCTCAGCGACGAAGAAAAAGAAGCAGGATATTTTCGCTTCTTTGCCGAGAATTTAACCGGTCCAGCTCTCGAATGGTTCGCCGGTCTCGAAGGAAACTCGATCGATAACTTCACCCAATTAGTGTCGGCCTTCTTAAAGCAGTATTCGGTCTTCATCGAAACAAGAGCAACCAAAGCCGACCTGTGGAACCTCAAGCAAGCTCCCTTCGAATCCTTAAGAACCTAAATCAACAAGTTCAGAGAGATCAAATCAAAAATTTCCAACCTGAACGAGGTCGTAGCCATAGCTGCCCTCAAGAATGGAGTTTGGTTCTCCTTGAAATTCAGGGAATAAATGGCTGTAAGAGCTCCCGCTTTGTTGGATGACGCTTTGCATCGAGCTTCGTACTTCGCAACCCACGAAGAAGAGGTCGCTGCTCTGAAAGAGCAATTCCTAGCCAGTAAGAACGGTGTCAATAAGAAGACTTCAGCAACCAAGGACCCTCCACCGAAGGAACAGCACTCTTATGCCATCAACAATTCAGGAAACCGACAATCGAAATTCGACAACAATCAATATTGTACTTTCCATAAGAGAAAATGAGACTCTGTTGAAGAATGTCGTGCAGCAAGAGACAAATTTTTGGATCTCGTATACCATACTATGTCTGTGAGATGTCAAGATCCAGCGTGGCTGGGTTTAGG
The DNA here is from genome assembly GCA_016771965.1 of Brassica carinata. Classification (NCBI taxonomy): domain Eukaryota; kingdom Viridiplantae; phylum Streptophyta; class Magnoliopsida; order Brassicales; family Brassicaceae; genus Brassica; species Brassica carinata. Next base: position 11,135,422 of record CM028694.1, read on the forward strand.
GCAAGGCCTAGGTTTACTCTCGGACTGAGGCTTTGCGATGACAAATCGGCTTTCGTTTTGACTGTTTGCGATTTTAACCTGACTCGCACCGCTTAAAATCCGCTAATTGTTGTCGGCTTATATGATTTGTCTGGCGTGAGTCGAGCTACTTCCTTTACGAAGAGCTAAACCAAAATTTGATTTCTTGTATAGCTATGTTTATCCTTGTCGGATGCAAGAGAGCCTACCCTTGAAGGGCGGCTATTTGTCTGTTTAGGACGTTAGAGTTCGTTTGTTGTGATCAGCAACAACGAAATGATGCCAGTTTACAGGCATGTTACCGTTTAGAGGTGTGTTTGTATGTTTTGAGTTCTAGAGACGAGGATTTCGTCTGGAAAGTTTTGAGGAAAAGAATGTCCTTCGAGCGTTAGCGACGTCTCGCAGTGCTGAAGGTCGAGTTTCCCTTGTGCCGCATTTCGTGGTTGAAATGTTCGCGGGCTTTGGAGATGTTTTGCGAATGTTCGCAGCCAGAAACTGTTGTATCGGTTTAGGCGCAGGACCAAGAGGTCGTAAGTTCGACCCAGGAGAAGCGTCTACATTCACAGTGCTTCGTGAAGTGTTGGCCTTCGGGATTTGTTTGTATATATTAAGGATGACTCGTGATAACTCTTGGAGCCTTGTCACGAGTGTTTCTTTTCATGCCGTGTTTACGGGCGATAGAACTTAATCGATTGACGATGAGTTTAAATCTTCCGTTAACCATATGGTTGTTAGGACTGAGTTTTGGTATGGAGAGTTTATCGTATGATTTCTGATTCTGGGTTATGCGACAAATTGCTTGCATAATAGTCACTTGGCGTCGTATGATTTCTGATTCTGAGTTTTGGTATGGAGAGTTTATCATATGTTTTTAGCCATTAAGTGATTGGAGCGGTGCTCGCTCAGTAGCTTTGGATTGGCATGGAGGCTACATTCAGCCGTATCACCAAGGAAGTTGTTGGTAAACGATCAGACCATGACCCTTATTAAGGTCATGTTAGTTTACGATTGTCCTTAATGGGGATGCCGAATTCAGGTTCGGACTTTACGGAAGGGCGTAGTTGGCCGAGGGCAAAATAGCGTTTGCCGAGATAGACATGCCAAGCATAGCGGAGTTTTCTGAGTTATGGCTGATGGCTTTTAGAAACGATCTTCCACTTTAGGTCTTAGTTATCACGATGAATGGCTCAGATAAATTCTTTTTGTTGCATGAAAATCGCTTCATTTTATCCGAGGGGACAAAGTTTAAGGGATCGACGAGGACACGCGGCGGTTCGCTCATGCGATTATTTCCTGCTCGACGCGAACCGCTGGGAGTGAAAGCAGGAGCCAGAAACCTTGTGGAGCTTAAAACTGTCTATGTCAGTTACCTGTTGGACCCATTATGTTTATTTTACGAAAGTTGCTTTGTATGAATTGACTTCGGCCATACAGAGAATTTTTCGTAAAAGTGATGTAAGGGGTTTTCGCAAAGGTAACCGAGAGCCGCTTTCACAAATTACTTGCGATATTCGCGACCATGGATTGTGTTTTCCTCATTCACTTTTATGCATCGCGAATCGCTTTTGCATGAGACCGGTCATGTTTTTCCATAGGCTATTTTGTTTTAAAATGTTCTTGTTATACCTAAAGTAATGGATGACCGGTTTCATGGAGATAGAAAATCGCAGATTGTTAAAGTAGCGATGTTTCCGCTGATTACACGGGAGATGTTTCCGCTAAGATTTCGACCTTTGATCTAAAGCTGCTTCGAACTACTTATGGAGTTTTACCGAAGGTTATTTCGTTATTTTAAGTAGTTCACCGTCGTGCTATTAGTCTGGCGTTTGTACATGTTTCTAGTCGCGAGTTTGCGGCGAGGTGACATAGAGTTTTCAGGACTATGTTTGTAGCGGTTGGGCTATGCCGCTTAGCGCTTTTAAGATCTAATCTTATTGCTGCGAGTTTGCTTTGTCAAAGCGTTGTCTTGATGCTGAAGCAAAAGTTTTCGAAGATGGGATTATACGGATATAGTATCGTACCTACTTCCCTTTTCTTTTCTGAAAGAAAGCGGGTTAGCCGTTCTTCCGGCTTGTGTAACGCTTTTTCTTTCTTTTAGGAAGCGGGTGAGTATGCTTTTACAGCGTGGCGATCGTTTCTTGGTTTTTCGAGACTAGATCGGTTTGCATGTTCTGCCTGGACAATCAAGGAACGATGGAACAAGACTGGAAATTTTGCCTAAGACTTAGCTTGCTAGACTATCCACCTAGGTCCTAAGTTCCTAAATTCTCGGCAGTTTTTCAAGGCGTTTTGTTCCTGTCCTACAAAAATTAAAACCTTTACAAAAATTTTGAGAAAATAGTCTTTTGAAAGTTTGGCATTTCGAAGGAATCCCATTTCCTCATATAGTCGAGACGATTGGTGTTTAGAATAACCGTGTCGTACCAAACTTTACAAAGATTGATCGAACAAGCCAAGATGGGATCGGACCGGCACGATCGGACCGAGACCAGGACATGGGCGTGGACCGGCGCCAGGCGAGTGCCGCCAGCGCCAGGCCGGCCAGCGTGGCGAGTGCCGCCAGCGCCAGGCCGGCCCGCTGCGGACGGTGCCGCCGGGCGCCAGGCCGCCCGCTGCGGACGGTGCCGCCGGCGCCAGGCCGCCCGCTGCGGACGGTGCCGCCGGGCGCCAGGCCATCCTGCTGTCTGTGGGTTTTCGTTGTTCGATCCTTTGAGTCTGGGAAGATCGTTAGCCGCAGATTTCGAGATAATCGTTTCTAATCCAACGAGACTCCTCGAGTATCGGGATTGAGATGGACTTGGACTCATAGACTTTCCGTCTTCAAGGGTTTGAGCAATGAGGCTTCGGACTTTAGACGTTTAAAAGATGAACCTTTTAAACAATCGTGAAGGCTTTGCGGAAGAATCGTCGTGTTTCTCGAACAATCGAACATGGGTTTGAGGACCAAGATGTTTCCGTTGCCGAGATCCGCGAAAGCGACTGCGGATGGGCCAGGACCCTTGCCGCCGATGCTGCTGTTGCTCGCCTTCGTCGATCCCCGGGGCTCACGGACTCAAAGATCGAGTTACGAAAACTCAGGCAATGATGCATGGTACTGAGACAGGACCGGTCTCATCCTATGACGGGACAGAGAGATCCTTCTCATGGGCGAGGTGGTCGAGACAGCGACATTGTTTTCTTCGTAAAATCTTAACGGAAGCTCCGATTGAGACGAAACGAAAACCATCTTGACCTAGACTCAAAGGAGAGCAAAGTGAGGTTTCCACAGGCGAGGTGGCCATGGGCGAGGTGATGGTTGTTCTCGTCCACGGGCGAGGTGGCCGGGAGAGTGATTTTGTTCCCTTCGTAAAATCTCAATGGAAACTCCGATTGAGACGAAACGAAAGCCACTTTGATATAAAATCAAAGGATAACGGAGGTGAGTTCGCCCTGTTGCGAGGTAACCATGTCGGAGGGTGAGGTGGCCTCGGTAATGTTTGTCCTTGCCCACGGCGAGGTGGCCGGGACAGTGACTTTGTTCTCTTCGTAAAATCTCAACGGAAACTCCGATTGAGATGAAGCGAAAACCATCTTGACCTAGACTCAAAGGAGAGCAAAGTGAGGTTTCCACAGGCGAGGTGGCCATGGGCGAGGTGGTCGAGACAGCGACATTGTTTTCTTCGTAAAATCTCAATGGAAACTCCGATTGAGATGAAGCGAAAACCATCTTGACCTAGACTCAAAGGAGAGCAAAGTGAGGTTTCCACAGGCGAGGTGGCCATGGGCGAGGTGGTCGAGACAGCGACATTGTTTTCTTCGTAAAATCTCAATGGAAACTCCGATTGAGGCGAAGCGAAAGCCACTTTGATATAAAATCAAAGGATAACGGAGGTGAGTTAAGCCCTGTTGCGAGGTAACCATGTCGGAGGGTGAGGTGGCCTCGGTAATGTTTGTCCTGCCCACGGCGAGGTGGCCGGAGAGTGATTTTGTTCCCTTCGTAAAATCTCAGCGAAACTCCGATTGAGATGAAACGAAAGCCATTTTGACCTAGACACAAAGGAGAACAAAGTGGGATCCTACTAAGGCGGACTGGGAAGACTGATCCTACCCTATCGAAAGTCGTCCTAGTAAGATTAAGCTCCGACCTCCTTTCGTTTTCCCGTTTATTCCTCGAGAGTTGTTTGTAAGAAGTATGGCAATGGGAATCGGTGAACCGATTTTCCGTGCTTCTGTTCCGCAAGTAATATAGGGTATCCAAGGTTTCGAGGAGAATAAGTTTTATTTTTCCGAGAGGTTCTCGAAAGAAACGTTTTTCGTAGAAACCTTGCTCGTTGCGATTTCTCTAACTTGGTAACAAGATGAATTTTTGGGGTTTGATAGATTTTATCGTTGTCCTTTCTGTTTAGATAGAGAAATTGCGAGCTCGTTTTCGTGCTCTTCCTGTGGCGGAAAGCCGCGGCGAGGTTTTTGATTTGCTCGAGCACCGTGGCGTTTGCGTAAGCGTTGGCCGTAGGAACAGTCACTGCTGGAGTTGTTTTACCATCGTTGGCGCCAAACTGCAACTTTTTCTTTCATATTTCCGGACATCGGTTCGATCAAGCGCTTTGCGGCCGTATGAGTAAGAGTAATCCGTCCCAGCCTCCTTCTAGCGCCAAACTGTGGGAACCGAAATTCACACCGTCAATTTCAATGAATAAGATTGCGGAGGAAAGGCAAGTAAACCCGACTTTCCTTGAAGGTCCGGATTCTCTGCGACAGCCAACGACAAGTGACCGAATAAATGCGGAAAAAGTTTTGTTAAGATTTGGGACTGGACCTTAAGAAAGGCTGTCTACGTACCCCTTTCGAGGATCAAGTCGGACGTAGTTCATTTTAGAAAGAATTGAACAAGAGATCGAACCGTCTGGGCGGGTTCGTCTAGTATGAGCGTTTGTCATAGAAACAGGCATGTCGAAGATAACACCTAGGGTTTCTATGTGCGGAGCTCTGAAGTAAAAGAATTGTCCGATCCTTCCGAGAGGAGCGAAGATTTGCGAGTAGGAGGCGGCCAGACGTTCTAGGGCCTGGTTCGTCTAGTATGAGCGTTGGTCATAGAAGCGGGCATGTCGAAGATAACGCCTAGGGTTTCTATGTGCGGAGCTCTGAATAAAAGTATAGTTAGATCCTTCCGAGAGGAACAGGGGTCTTGCGGAGAAGATAAAACTAGAAGAAGAGGCGGCCAGACGTTCTAAGTCCTGCCTCGCTGGCCTAACCGCCTAAGTTATAAGTTCTCTTAACTCGCAGGAGTTCTCTAAGTCTAGATTCTAGGATTTCGGATCCTCCTCTCCTCTGCTCTTGCTCTCCTTATATACTCACTCCTAGGTCGGTTTGTCTTAAGATGATGGACCTCGCCTTTGGGCCCAAGCTTATCTCTTCAGGAAGTATTCCATTTTCGTCGATCTTCGTAAGTATCCTCGATTTTTTGGTGACTTGATGTTTATCCGATGTTCGGGAAATCGGATAAACCGTCATAGCCTGATTGGGCCTGAATTCTTAAAATCGTAAGTAAGTCCGTGGACTTGTCTTAAGTCGTTGAACGTTTTATACGATTTCTCGGAAAGACTATTTTTCTCGTAAAATAAACCGTATAGCCTAAAGGATCGATGTTCAAGTTAATCGACCTTGTTTTATACGATATCTTCTACGAGAAATCCAATCCTTCTAGTTTTTGTCGTAAAACATCGAGGACGATTCCAATCGAGTCGAAGGATGTTTATTCCGTAGCCGTGATCGTCCCAAGCTCACGATGATTGATCCAAACAAGCCAAGATGGGATCAGACCGAACACGATGGGACCGAGACCAGGACGAGGGCCGTCGACCGGCGCCAGGCCGGGGTGCCGCCGGCGCCAGGCCGCCCGCTGCGGATGGTGCCGCCGGCGCCAGGCCGGGTGCCGCCGGCGCCAGGCCGCCCGCTGCGGATGGTGCCGCCGGCGCCAGGCGAGTGCCGCCGGCGCCAGGCCGGCCAGCGTGGCAGTGCCGCCGGCGCCAGGCGAGTGCCGCCGGCGCCAGGTCGGGTGCCGCCGGCGCCAGGCCGGCCAGCGTGGCAGTGCCGCCGGCGCCAGGCGAGTGCCGCCGGCGCCAGGTCGGGTGCCGCTGGCGCCAGGCTGAAGATCTCGGCGAGCTTCAATTTGATATCTTGATCGTTTTCTGGTTCCTCACGGTTTGAGAGAACGACCTCTTCGAAGTTTCGAGGCAGATTCTTTTGTGTATAGGGTTTTTGTGGTGATCGAATCTTGATGTCCTTGGGTGAGCGGACCGATCTTTCCAGTGACTCTCGTCCGCGCACGCCCGTAGTCTTCCGATCTCACAGAGAGTGGATATTCTAATTTGAGAAAATCTCGCATAACTTCTTTTCAAATTATCCGAGACTTTTTGTTTCAAAAAATACTTTCTAGAGACTTTCAGTCATTGATTCCGTCGTGACCGATTTTGACACCAACACCTAGGCAGAATCCTCCTCCTGGTTTTACAAATCATGGCAATCAGTCTACTCAAGCTCAAGGTAGCTCCTCCCAAGCTAAATCTCCAGATTCATTTATGGAAGCAATGCTCAAACAATTATTGGAAGGTCAAGCTAGAACAGCCAAGGACATTGGCCATGAGTTCAAGACTGTTCACTCCAAGATTGATAGCAGCTATACTGAGCTAAACAACAAGATTAGAGCTTTGGAGAATCAGTTTGCTTCTATGAACTCTCAGCCAAGTCGCCAACAAGGAACACTACCAGGAAAGGCTGAGCAAAACCCCAAGGAGCCAATGAAGGCAATCACTTTGTGATGTGGTAGGGAGCTACCTCCAAGAACTCTCCCCAAGGATGGTGAGACACTTAGTTGGGGGTGGCTATCAACATTGATGATGATGTTGTGATTGTAGATGAGAAAGTTGATGAGGAGATTCTAGAAAAGATTGTTAAAGCTAAGGGTAAAGGAAAGGTTGGAGAAGAGAAGAAAGCACTAAAGCATGGTGAAGTTGCCACTCCAACAAAAGAGTCTTCTTTTGTTCCTCCTCCCTATGAACCTAAGCTGCCATTTCCTGGAAGATTCAAGAAGCAACTTTTGGAGAAGTACAAAGCACTCTTTGAGAAGCAAATGAGTGAAGTTCAAGTCACAATGCCCATCATTGATGCCTTCATGCTTGTCCCTCAATACAGCAAGTTCTTGAAGGATGCTGTGGCTGCCAAGAAGAAGGAAATGGAAGGGATGATGGTTCTTACTCATGAGTGCAGTGCCATCATCCAGAGATTGACAATCCCTAAGAAGCTAGAGGATCCAGGCTGCTTTACCCTACCTTGTGCCATTGGTCCTTTGATGTTTGAGAGATGTCTATGTGATTTGGGAGCTAGTGTCAGTCTCATGCCTCTATCTGTTGCCAAGAAGCTTGGGTTCAGCCAATACAAGAAGTGTAAACTCTCTTTGGTGCTTGCTGATCGCTCAGTCAAATTCCCCATTGGTATCCTTGAAGACCTCCCTGTGATGGTGGGAAATTGTGAAATTCCTACTGATTTTGTTGTGCTTGAGATGGATGAAGAAGCTAGAGACCCTTTGATCCTAGGAAGACCATTCTTAGCCACAGCAGGAGCCCTTATCAATGTGAAGGAAGGCAAGATTGATCTTCATTTGGGGAAAGAGCACACTCTTCATTTTGATATCAATGAGGTAATGAAGAGGTCAACTGTGCAAGGCCAAGTGTTTTACATAGAAGAGATGGAAGCTCTTGCTGATGAGCTCCTTGAGGAATTGGCACTTGGAGAGCTGACAATAGGGGACCCTTTGCAGCATGCTTTGACAGTGGATAAAGAGGTCCAAGTGGTTGAGAACCAAGAGAGTGATGCTATTGTGGCCATGCTGGATTCTCGCAAGAAGATTGAGGATAAAGGCCAGAATGAAGAACTCAAACAAGAGGTGCACCAAGCTGTTTCAGCCAGTCAACAAGAGGACACCCAACAAGATGATTGGAGTGAGCTCAAGGCACCAAAAGTGAAGCTAAAACCTCTTTCCCATGGTGTAAGGTACGCATTTCTAGGCCCTAATGAGTCATATCCTGTCATTGTGAGTAGTGAACTTACTGAAGTTGAGCTTTCTCAACTTTTAAATGCACTTAAAAAGTTTAGAAAGGCAATTGGGTACTCACTAGATGATATTAAGGGGATATCACCTTCTTTGTGCATGCATAGGATACATCTAGAGGATGAATCAATGACTTCTATAGAGCATCAAAGAAGATTGAATCCTAACCTGAAGGATGTTGTAAAGAAGGAGATTCTTAAGCTCTTAGATGCTGGTGTTATCTACCCTATTTCAGATTCTAAATGGGTATCTCCTGTGCATGTAGTTCCAAAGAAAGGTGGTATCAATGTGGTTAAAAATGACAAGGATGAATTGATACCAACTAGAACCATAACTGGCCATAGGATGTGTACTGATTATAGAAAGCTCAACTCTGCATCTAGAAAGGATCATTTTTCATTGCCATTCATTGATCAAATGCTTGAGAGACTTGCAAACCATCCTTTCTATTGCTTTCTTGATGGGTATTCAGGGTTCTTCCAAATCCCCATACATCCCAATGATCAAGAAGACAACATTCACATGCCCTATGGCACCTTTAGCGTATCGAAGGATGCCATTTGGGTTATTTAATGCTCCAGCAACCTTTCAAAGGTGCATGATGTCTATCTTCTCGGATCTCATTGAGGATATAGTGGAGGTATTCATGGATGATTTCTCTGTCTACGGATCTTCGTTTTCTGATCGTTTGTCCAACTTGTGCAGGGTCCTACAGAGATGTGAAGACACCAACCTAGTGCTGAATTGGGAGAAGTGTCACTTCATGGTCAAAGAGGGGATTGTGCTTGGGCACAAGATTTCAGAAAGGGGCATTGAAGTGGACAAGGCTAAGATTGAGGTGATGGTCAGCTTGCCACCACCAAAGACAGTGAAAGACATCAGGAGTTTCCTTGGCCATGCTGGGTTCTATAGAAGATTCATCAAAGACTTCTCAAAGATTGCTAGACCCATGAACAAGTTGCTGTGCAAGGAGGCCGCTTTCAGCTTTGATGAAGATTGTCTTGAAGCCTTCAAGAAGATAAAGGGTGACCTTGTTAGTGCTCCCATTGTCCAGCCACCTGATTGGGACCTCCCTTTTGAGATAATGTGTGATGTTAGTGATTTTGCTGTTGGGTCTGTCCTGGGGCAGAAGAAGGATGGCAAGACTCATGTGATTTATTATGCTAGCCAAACCCTGAATGATGCACAGATGAAGTATGCCACAACAGAGAAAGAGTTGTTGGCCATTGTCTTCGCCTTTGAAAAATTCAGAAGCTACCTGGTGGGTTCCAAGGTCATTGTGTATACTGACAATGCAGCTTTGAGACACCTCCTAGCAAAGAAGGATGCCAAGCCAAGACTACTAAGGTGGATCCTTCTGCTTCAAGAGTTTGACTTGGAGATTAGAGACAAGCCAGGGATTGAGAATGGAGTTGCTGATCACTTGTCCTGGTTGAGGATTGAAGGTGGAATCCCTATTGATGAGGGACTTAGACAAGACCATGTCATGGCCATCATGTCAGTGGTGGCAGTCATTGAGACTGGAAAAAAGATTGAAGAGGTTAAGGCAGCTGAAGAGAACAACTTACCTTGGTATGCTGATTTGGTTAACTACTTAGCCACTGGGAAGGAACCATTGGGGCTTGCGGGGTATGAGAAGAAGAAGTTCTACAAGGACCTGAAGAGATACTATTGGGATGAACCATACCTTTCCACCCTATGCAAAGATCAGATTTATAGAAGAGTGGTGGCTGAAGAAGAAGTTGAAGGGATCCTCTCACATTGCCATGGATCTTCCTATGGAGGCCATTTTGCTACATTCAAGACTGTCTCAAAGGTGCTACAAGCTGGATTCTGGTGGCCACACATGTTCAGGGACTCACAAGACTTCATTTCAAGATGTGACTCTTGCCAAAGGAGTGGGAACATTACTAAGAGGAATGAGATGCCTCAAAACCCAATCCTTGAAGTGGAAGTGTTTGATGTTTGGGGGATTGACTTCATGGGACCTTTCCCTTCTTCTTATGGCAACAGATACATCTTGGTGGCTGTGGACTATGTATCAAACTGGTTGGAAGCAATAGCAAGTCCTACAAATGATTCAAGAGTGGGGTCAAAATGTTCAAGAGCAATATCTTCCCAAGGTTTGGAGTGCCAAGAGTGGTCATAAGTGATGGAGGTTCACATTTCATAAACAAGGTGTTTGAGGGTCTTCTCAAGAAGAATGGAGTGAAACACAAGGTTGCAACACCCTACCACCCTCAAACAAGTGGCCAAGTGGAGGTCTCCAACAAGCAAATCAAGTGAATCTTGGAGAATGTTGCGGGTATTAAGAAGAAGGATTGGTCAGCCAAGCTTGATGATGCTCTTTGGGCATATAGAACAGCCTTCAAGACTCCTCTAGGCACTACTCCTTTCAACCTTGTCTATGGGAAGTCTTGCCATCTGCCAGTTGAGCTTGAATACAAGGCATTGTGGGCAGTGAAGCTTCTAAACTTTGACATCAAGGGTGCAAAGGAGAAGAGACTTCTTCAACTCAATGAACTGGATGAGATAAGGATGGATGCCTTTGAGAATTCAAGGATTTACAAGGAAAAGACTAAGGCCTTCCATGACAGGCACATTCTCAAGAGAGAATTCAAGGCAGGAGATCAAGTTCTTCTTTACAACTCTTGGCTGAAGTTGTTTCCAGGAAAGCTCAAGTCAAGGTGGTCTGGTCCATTTGTGATCAAAGAAGTAAGACTTTATGGAGCCATTGTGCTTTGGAACAAGAATGGTGGAGACTTCACAGTGAATGGCCAGAGAGTCAAGGAATACATGGCCACAATACCAAAGGAGGATGGGACATCAACCCCACTCTCTGATGCTCCCCTTGCCTAACCTCAAAGGAGGCAAAGTCAAGCTAGTGACTTTAAACAAGCTCACTTGGGAGGAAGTCCAATGGTTATCCTTGTACATATTGCATTAGGATTTTTACTTTTCAGCAACAAGTCCTTTGAAAGATGTTGGGGCCAGGTTGGGAGCTTGAGAATGAATTGACTAAGGTTATGAGATGGAGGAGACACGAAAAGAAGTGAGTTGGTTCAGTGATCAGGAGAAAAAAGAGATGAAATTTTGGTGGTGTTACTCGGGTTGAAGCAGCCGCACGGGTGGAACGATCAGAATGGACGAACGGGACGTACCCGGGTGGTGTTACTCGGGTTGAAGCAGCCGCACGGGTGGAAAGATCAGAACGGATGAACGGGACGTACCCGGGTGGTGTTACTCGGGTTGAAGCAGCCGCACGGGTGGAACGATCAGAACGGACGAACGGCTGTACGCGGGTGATGATACCCGGGACACAGCACCCGCACGGGACAAACGGGCGAACGTGGGTGGACGCACCCGGGACGTACAAAATCTCCCTCAACCGCGTACCAACCATGACCCGCGGACAACCCAGATGCGACCCGCCCGACCAAGGTAAGTTTTCTTCCTCTTTTTCCGACCCAAACCCGACCCAGAACCCATCCACCCGACCCAGAACCCATCCACCCGACCCAGAAACCTTTTAAAACCCTAAGCCACCCTCTCTCTCCTCATTTCATCTTCTTCCTCACATCATAATCCTCTCTAGCCTCCAAGAACATAAATCCCCATAACTTTGTCAAATCTCAACCAAATCACAAATTTCTTTTTCCCACATCCAAGCCTTCTTCCCCTAGATCTAATTCCTTGAATCTTTTCATCTCTATCCTTCATCCAAAGCAAGGTATGGTATCTCTAAGTTCAAATTCGTAACCCTCATGAACCCTAAAAATTTGAAATTGAAATTTGAGCCTTTTCTTGCTAGATTCTTGTAAATTGACTAGGGAAAGCTTATATATCATGCTGGGCTGTTGATTTCTTGGTCAATTTGAGCTGAATTTGGATTTTAAGAAATTAGGGTTCATGAGATTTGGGGGTTTTTGAAAAGGTTCTTACTTTTGGTTGATTATGGTCTAGATTGATTGGAATTGATGTTCTAGAGCTTGTTTATCATTCAATTTCAAATTGCTTGGTGCTTTTACTTGGAATTGGCTAGATTAGGTTCCCTTGTTCATAAAAAAAAAAAAAAAAAATTAGAATTTTGTGGACATGGAAACTTGATTGCTTTGTGATAGACTTGCTAGGTTGCTGGTTTTAAACTAGGTTTGCAAGTGTTCTTGCAAGCATCTATCATTCCAAGAGTGTTATTTCTTCCTTGTGCTTAATCTTGTCCAAGTCTTGAAATTTTTTCAGGTTCAAGATGGGAAGGAAAGATGAGAACTTGATTGCACAAGAAAAGGTTGAGGCTGCTCGGAAAGAGACTGCTAGGTTTGGGAAAGAGTTAGGCTCCATGCCTGAATCTGAAGAGGAACGTAGAAAGCATGCCTTGGCATTGTTGATAAAGAAAACACAAGCCAAGAGAGATGGAAAGAGAGTGGCTGATGGGGCTAGTAAGCAAGCCAAGAATGAAGGAAAAGGGATGGCTAGTGAAGAGAAAGGGACTGCTGGTGTCCACAAGCAGTCTAAGAGGGATGGAAAGAGAGTGGTTGATGTTGATCACAAGACAACCAAGAAGGATTGCAAGAGGTTGGCTAGTGATGAGAATGTGCTTGATGATGCTTATAAAAAGGCTAAGAGGGATGGAAAGAGAGTGGCTGTTGGTGATCACAAGAACACTCCTTCAAAGAAAGCTAGAGCTCCAAGATCTCACAGTATGGGACCTCTTGTTTTGGAGAAGAACACAAAGAAGGATGCTGAGAAACCCACTCCTCCCACCAAGATCAGAATCAAGGCACCAAACCCAAAGACATTGGCGCCTCCACCCTTGGAGCAAGTAGATGGAACTATTGAAGAAGCATCTTCTCCAAATGGTAGTGTGGCTGAGCAAGAAACTTTCGAAAAGTTAGGGTTCAATCCTCATAGAGATCGGCAGAGGAAGCCTACTGAAGTTGAACTATTGGAGCAGATGAGGCAAGGAATATCTTGGCCTCCAACCAAATTTGCTGATGTGAGGCTAATGAGAGAGTTAGAGATTGACCAAGACATGAAGGATTTGCTTGCTCTCATGAGCATGGACAGCTTCTATTCCATGGCTCACCCAACACATAAAGAGGTCTCTTGCCAATTCTTGGCATCTTTGGAGGCCACATTCCATTCTTCTCTACATGAGGAACAAGGGTGGGGAAGAATCAGTTTCAAGATTGATAAGAAGACCTATTTCATGACTTTTGCTGAGATTGGAGAAGTGCTAGGCCTCAAGGATTTGAAGGAGTCTTCTCATCCCATGCTCCATGAGGTACACCACTTCCTGATCATTGTATATACCATTCATCTTTGCATTTAGATTTCTTTAATTTTCTTTTAGGCCCTTCTCTACATTTAACAAACACAGAGACTGTGTGAATTAAGTGTGGGGGAGGTGTCAAGTTGCTAATAGTATTGTGTTTTATGACATTTGCATGCACTTGTAGATAGTTATTGCATAGAAAAAACCAAAAAAATTTGAAAAATTTGAAAAGCACAAAAAGAATCATGTAGTTGCATTAGGATTGAGTCTAGATCATTCACTTGCATATATAAAAAAAAAAAAAAATCATCATATAGGTTGCATCATGCATAAGGGGACAAGGATGATAGTTGCCTTTTAAAGATGCTGATGCTAAGTTCTTAAAGTGATAACCTTTATAATCATAGTAAGTAGCTTGAGCAATCTTAGGATAGCTTGTAAACTTTGTGCCTTGAAATCTCTTCCTAAAGCTTATTTGATTGATTGATGCTCTCTCTTTGAAGTTTGCTCCTGTCATATTTAGACTCTAAGTCTCTTGCTCATGGTCCCTTGTGTACTAAGTCATGGATAGAACACTTGAGTTGTCTCACCCATTTTACCAATCTTTTTAGACAAACTCAAGTGGCACTCCAAGCCCTTAAACCCTTCCTTCCTTTTCAAGCCTTCATTGTTTTTGAGTGAGGCCTTCTTTGGAAAGCTTTACATGTGCATAATGTTGAGAGTATTGGGAACGATAATGCTTGGTCTCCATTTTAGCTAGATTAGACACTCATATTGTCTAGCTTCTAGGATGGGGGTGAATGTTATAAAGTTTGATCTTGGAAGTGTGAAAAAGAGAGGAAAGAAAAGGTAGACTCTTAGAACTCAAAAGTGATTAAGTCTTTAGGGATAAGCAAATGAAAAGTTTAGCTCAAGTTTGTAATGAAATTCTTGGCCCCCATATAAAAATAAAAAATAAAATAAAATAAAATAAATAAATAACTAATAAAGAAAGGGGGCTAGCCAAAGTTAGTATGAGCTAGTAAGTATTTAAAAAGTGTAAAAATCCCTTGTAGACTTCAAAAAGTGAAGAGTTCTAAGTGAGAAAATGTTCTTGAGAGTTTGGGAAATCTTTGGGTGAGTAAAGAGAGAGTGAGGCTTGGGATTGGGGAATAGAGTAAAATTTGCTTTCATGTTTAGGAAAAAGGTAGGACAATGGAGATTGAGCATTGTATGCATGAATTGATCCCTTTCTTAGATATATTATGTGCAATGTCAAAGCTACTTTGTTTTGAGAGTAAACCACCGTGAAAGATGATCTTGAACCTCTTGATTCACTTTGCACTAAAGCCTTCTTCTTACAAAACCAAATGATTTGGACCACTTGACCATTTGCAAGATTTCTATTGAGTTTGCTTAATGATTGTAAAAGAGCAAGTAGATTTGTGGATTGTGGATTCATGATGAGTAAGTGTAGGGATCAAAAGAGTTTAGATAGGCCTTGAGAAGTTAGAGTTGGATTGAGTGTTTGCTCTAGCTAGTTGGTATGATTATGCAAGGTTATCAAGTTGAGAACTAAGAAGAGCATTCTTTTGGCTATGAGTCCCCTCCTTCAAACCTCTCCTCATTAGTCCTTGCTAGTTTACTTGTGGACAAGTAAAGGACTAGTGTGGGGGAGTTGATGTCTAGCATATTTTCATTGTTTTAGCTTCCCATTTTTTGCATTTTATCCCTTCTAGATTAGGCATTAGGCATATTTAGGTTCATTTTGCATTCATAAATCTTTATCAGGTCTTGGAGTGTATTTTGGAGAATTTGAAGGTGTTTGGGGTACTTTGTTACAAATAGGAAGGGTGAGAGATGAACATGGACGGACGCTTAGAAATATCTTCTGATGCTAAGATTTTGTGGAGACATGGCATTTTGAGTTAGCTTTCCAATGGAAGTGGTTTCAAGTCATTTGGAGCCATATTGGAGGAGTTATGATCAAAACACTGAGGGAATATCAGTTCCACCCGGGTGAGCATACCCGAGGTCGACCATCCAACCATGCCTGGAAGAGCTCAGGACGTGGCCTGGAGACACCCGGGCAGAGACACCCGCACGTCCTGATGATTCTAGATGCCAAGAACGCACGCGGCCTGGAGACACCCGCACGGCTGGTCACACCCGGCCTAGATCACCTGCATGGCCAGAAGACGATCTGAGAAGGGACAGCACCCGGCCTTGGCACACGCAGCCTGAAGGACCCGCACGGCCTGCACACCCGACTTGGAGGACGCTGCCTGAAGGACCCGCACGGCCTGCTGGCTACTGGACACGGACAGCACGCGGCTCAGAACACACGGGGAGGACAACCCGAACAGGTTGGACAGACCGGACGAGCATCTCATACGCGGGTGGACGGACGTGGCCTGAGCTGGAGCCACATGACCGGGTGGATTAGCTTCTTCCTTTTGAAGCCTTTTGATTGGTTTAGACCATTACTCTTCTAAGGGCTTTTTAGTCATTTTGCTTTTATGTTTCTAGGGCTCTTAAGCCTACTATAAATACTCTTATTATCCCTAGTTTGGGACTTATGTTATTTTCTATCTAAGAACACAAACCTTTTGAGTAAAGCTTCATCTTTGATTCATAATCTCATCTCATCTTTGTGTTCTTGATTTCTTGATTTCATCTCCTTTCTTTCTCCATATGTTTAAGCTTGAATCTCTCATGGGTTTAAGAGTAAGCATGTGGATTAGTGAGTATATCCATTTAAGATCCATGGGTTAGGGTGATTGAGAGTGATTAAGTGTAGATCCAAGGTGCTTAGTGTTAGATCTATCATTTCCTTGCATTGATTTGGTGTTCTTAAAGCTATATTTGAGTTGGCCTCTCAAACATAGAGCTATAGGCATTTCATGCCCGGAAGGTGTTCTATGAAATGCCTAAACCAACTCATCTCTTCTTTTAGCTTGCTTTTCCTAAGGGATTAGTTGTCAAAGAAGCTAGGATTGCTATTAGACTCATTCTCCATGTTTGCTTTGATCATTACAGCCAAAGGGATTTGGTGTACTTGGGTGATCATTGCAAAAGAGCATTCATCTAGGGATAGAGCTTGCTTAGTTTTGTTGTCTAGGCATAAGGAATTAGATTGATTGAAAAGTTAGCATCTTGGATTGAATCTTAATCATTTGATATCAAATCCCTACACCCATGGGTCTCATTCTCCTCATAAGAAAGAAAGTTTTACTTTTTGTTGCATTTTACTTATTGTCTTAGTTTGATAATCGCCTCTTTAATGATTGCATTTAGATTAAGCATAGACTTGCATTCCCTTTGCTTTATAGTCACTTAGAACTGGTTCGACAATCTTATATACTACATCATTTGATTAGGACCTTAGAAAAGTCCTTTCATCAGAAGACGAATCTCACAATCTGCGGCAGCCTTCTTCCTCTCCCACTTATCCTTGATGGATACCAGCACATCCAGGTAATTAACCGCCAAGGTCTTCTTCGCCTCATAGGTCGCATGACGAAGGTTCTCGACATATTTGGCCGTGGAAGACTCGATCCTACCTTCTAAGTAGGAAACCTGTTCCAAAGCCGTCTTCCTTTCGTTTTCGATCACCTGGAGTCTGGCCTCAAGAGAGGCCGCTTGGTTTCCGAGCTCCTCAGCAGCAGCCAACTGAGCAGCGTTAGCTCGCTCCCGATCTTGTGTCGTCTTCAGGTTAAATTTTAACTATCGAACCACCTTTTTGATCTCGTGCAGTTCGTCCAATCGAGGCACATCCTTTGAACGTTTCTCCAAAGTCGCAGCAAATTCGTTATTCGGCTCCATAGCCTGGAAAAAAAGCCAAGAAGATCAGAAAGAGGAAGGGCGACCCCATCTTAACCAAGAATAGAAACCAAACCTTGGCATGAGCAACCGCCATCTTCACATAGGCTTCGCGCTCGGTCATGTTTCTCAAAGAAGGAAGCGGACCCCCTGCAGGCTTGAAATGCCTAACCAGATGAGCAGCGCTATCAGGATCCTCTGTAATAAGGCAATCCATAGCATGAGAGAACTGCCAATGGAGTTGTTTTGCGACCACACAATCACTCGAGGAACTCGACTTATGATCGACACCGGTCGTCTTCGCTTTCTTTTGAGGACGGTCTCGCCCGTCAGACGAAGGACGGCTAGACATTTTCTTACTGTCAGTTCCCTTTCCCTCCTAAAAGGATGAGTCTGGAGGAGGACGAGTTTCTTCATGGAGGACTTCGGTAAGAGATTCACTTACATCTCCGGAATGAATCCTTTCTGAACCAACTCCACTAGCTCGGTGTCGAGCCCTCTCGGAGGCACAGGAGTTCATTTTTCTCGACGTCATCGATCTCAAAAGCTTACTCGATTTTTCGGAAAGTTTAAAGAGTCAGGAGGATGGAATCCGAAGTATTTATCCTAATGAGTAGGGAACAAAATCCCAGAGAATCCTACAGCAAAACAGATATTTTAAACCCGACATATTCAAAAGAAACAAAATATCTTATCAAACTAGTGAATAAAGATCCCTAAAAATCTAAAAGCAAAATGGATTCCTTATTAATCCATGATTATCCAAAAAAAAGGGTGGGAACAACGACCCACTTTCAAAAGTCTAAATTTCGAAAAGAAAAACAAGAAACACACAGCAAAAGAGAACGTAGGGATCAGCTCGAGCTAGACTCATCCTCGGCATTCAAAGGCTCGCCACCATTAGAAGAATCCGCGGAGACTTGCGGGAGATCGAGGTCGGAATGGGACCAAGCAAAGGAAGGACACAGATCCACAGCAGCCACGCAGTCCGGCTCCATCTCCCTCAAGCGAGCAAGCTCTTCTTCTACGGACAAACCCTCATCCTTGATCTCAGTAAGGAGATCGGTATTGGGCATAACTTCTTGAAGCTGGACCCGAGCAGCAGTTTCCTTCTTTGTTCGCCCACTTTTCCTCCAGGGATGACAGAATCAATTGGTACGCCTCCATGATCTCATGACGAGCAGCACCAGAAGCTCGGCGAATGGTTCGATCTCGTGTGGCCTCCACTTCATCAACTTTAGCCTTCTGGGAAACGACCGTTGCTGCAAAGGCTTACCGTTCACAGTGAGCCTACTGTAGATCCTCTCTCAAAAGTTTGATTATCCCCGCCTGCACCTTCTTCCCATCCTCAACTGCCTCAAGTTCCTCCGAGAGCTTCTTGATCTTCTCCTTGCGATAGATACAAGCCCGCTCCATCAAGACGACATACTCGTTAACGGCCTCCATTACCTGAAAATTGGAGCACAGAAACAAATTCGAAAGACGAAACTAAAGAAAATTCCTTATTCTTGTAAAAACATGAAGGCTATCTAGACCGACCAAAAGTACCTTGGCGTTCTCCCCGTAGATTTTGGAGTAGGCTTCTTTTTCCTCATCCGTGAAAAAGAACGTGGGGCGAGAGCTGGAAGGACGGTCTTGCTGGCATGGATCGACGGGCGCCTGGAAGGGACTTCCTTAACCTTTCGGGAGCTTCTGTTTCTTCCCCTTTTTCTTCATAGCGGAAGGCGCCGCATTCGATGTCGCCTTCAAAGTACGAGAACGAGCTCGCTTACAAGCCACGAAACTCTCCTGGGAGTCAGAGCTGAGTGAAGCTACCGATGTCTTGGTCGCGTCAAGACTAGGGGGCGGAACCGAACGAGACGACCCCTCAACCTTAGACCTCGGAGATTGAAAAGATGCAAATCGTCTCGACAAGCCCTGTCAAGACGAGCAGAATCAGGAGAAGTTTCAAGAGGAGTACCCACGTCTTCATTAACTCTTGCGATTCCAATGTCCTCGATTGGCTCAATAATCAGAGGAGGCATCTCGACACCAGGAGGAAGTTGAAAAGCAGCTCGAATTCTGTTACGAGTAAAGGTCGACAGATCCGTAGCACCACGTCGCAAAACGGTCAGGAGACCTCGTAGATAACCAGACATCGAGGAACTCCCCGAATGGACTATCCAAAGAAAATACGTATGCATCAACAAAGAATTACAGCCAATCAAACGCCTTAAAAATAGAAGGATTCACGGGAACTAACCTATATCCTCAGCCCAGCGCTTAAAAGACGGGAGAAATTGAAAGTTCCCATGGTCACCGAATCGACCTTGAAGATCAAAAACTTCTCTCGCCAGTCATCATTGATGAAAGACCTTTTCAAAGGTCCAATCAAATGTTGTAGTATACAAGATGTCAATCCAATCATAAGTGATTCTAATGCAAAGAGAATGCAAGCCTATGCTTAATCTAAGTGCAACCATGATAAGAAGATGATTATGAACTAAGACAATAATAAAAATGCAATAAAAGAGTGAACTTTCTTTCTCAATGAGGCAAGGGGGTTCTTGGGACATGGGAATAGACTTTGGGTGATCAAGCTTCAATCTAAGATGGCAAAATTTCAATCAATCTAACACCTTAAGCCTAGACACAATCCTAAGCAAGCTCTATCCCTAGATGAATGCTCATTTACTAACATATCTCAAGCATCTAATCCCTTAGGTTGAATAATATGAAAGCAATCATTAAGAACAAGCCTACTAGCTATCTTAACACCTTTAACAACTAATCCCTTAGGTAAAGGATGTTAAAAGCATTGATGAGTTGGTTCAGGCATTTCATAGAATACCTTCCGGGCATGAAATGCCTATAGCTCTATTTTGAAGAAGCCAACTCCAAAATAGCAAGAAGAACACTCAATCAAGCAAAGAAAAGATAGATCTACACTAAAACATCTTAGAGCTACACCTAATCACCCTTAGTCTCCCAAGCCCATGAACCCTAGATAGATCTACTCACTAATAGCCATGGAAAACATCCAAATCAATGATGATTCAAGGCTAGACATGATTAGAGAAGAAGATAATCTAATAAACACAAAAGAAATGATATGAAAAGGATCAAAGATCCAAGATTTCTTCAAGATCTAAATGTGTTTTTTGAGAGAAAAGAAGTTAGATCTCCAAAAGAGATTATAAGAGTATTTATACAATGCTTGAAAGCCCTTAGAAACATAAGAGAAAAGTCCAAAAGGTCCTTGGTGCCACATGATTTTCAACCAATCAGAAGCCAGGAAAAGGAAGAAGCTCTAGCCACCCGGGTCAGGTGATGTTCTCCCACCCGGTCCATGTTCACCCGGTCCATGTTCTGATCATCTCTCTCCCGACCGGGGTCATCAAGCCGGTCCATCCTCCCCGGCCGCCCGTTCTGCTGGCGTCCTTCCCGACCGGGCATGTCCAGCCGTTCGTCCGTCCCGGTCATGCCTTGGACGCGTCTTCACTTCCCGACCGGGTGTCCCTTCCCGGCTTGCTCTCCCCGGCCTGGTCTCTTCCAGCACCTCTCAACCGACAGGGTACCTCTCCCAGGCCTATCCCGGACCACTCTCATCCAGCTGCTCTTTTCCCGACCGGCTGCTCGAACCCGGACTGATCTACCCGGCCAGCTTGATATGCTTCAAGTGAACTGATCATAACTTCTTCAATACAGCTCCAAATGACTTGAAACTACTTCCATTGGAAAGCTAACTCAATTTTATGTGTCTCCACAAAATATTAGCAACAGAAGAAATATCTAAGGCCTCTGTCCATGCTCATCTTTTTCTTGACCAGATCATGGATTGACTTCTCTTTTCATGGCCAAACTTGATTCTGCACCTTTTTTTGGGCCATAAGGCTTCCAAACACCTCAAATCACACCAAAGCATACTCCAACACCTGATAAGGACAAATGAATGCAAAATGGACCTAAAAATGCCTAATGCCTAACTTATATGATCAAAATGCAGAATATATGGATGCTAAAAACATGTAAATATGCAAGACATCAACTCCCCCACACTAGACCTTTACTTGTCCTCAAGTAATATTTTCAAAACACAAGGAGGAGAGACATAGAGATGGAAGAAAAGCCAAAAGAAACACTCATAGCTCTCAGCTTGACATCCTAAAGAAACATTGCAAATAGCACGAGCAAAAATCTCTTATTATGCTCTAGCTTCACAAGGCCTATCAATTACTCTTATGCCTCTACACGAGATGCAATGCTTATCAACCAACACGCTCTCTCAACCAGCCCTCACATTGATTCGCACACACACACTCAAGGTGAGTTCTCACAAATGGGCACATGATCTCAATCATTTGGCTAGGTGATCAAATGGTCTAATATGGATGATAATGAGGTTTCAAAGCATCATTTCAAGGTGGCAATCACTCAAAATTCAAGGAGATTGATCATTATGCAAAATTTATCTAAGACTAGGAGCAATTCATGCATACATGGATCCATCCTCATCATTCTACCCAATTCCTAAGTGATTACAAATTCTAAACCCCTTTTTATTCATCCCACAACCCATAATGAAAAACATACTCACATCACTCACCCAATGAACATTTCTTTCTCATGATTCAACCACTAAGGACCTCTATTCACTTTTCTAAGCTCTAACTCTTTTAGTTTTTCCATCCCCACTATCTTATTGAATCTTTCTTTTCCTTTTTTTTTTTCTTTTTTTTGTTATGAAGGGGGAAGGTCAAAAACATCAATCAAGAGCTTCTTATCTTTCTATTCTAGGCCCCTAGGGTTTTTCTTTCTAAATACATTCTTTTGTTCATCAATCTCAACATTGTCAAATCCCAAACCGAAGATGTAAACCATTAAGGAACAAAAACCCCACTCACCATCCTAGAAGCTAGCTCAAATGAGGACCATATGCTAGCAAGAGATGAGAACAAATCCATGTTGCTCCCAATTCTCTTAAGATTTTGCACATGACAAACTATCAGAAGAGGCCTCACTCATGCAAATCAAGGTAGGCTTCAAAGAACGGATAGGGTTTAAGGGTAAGGGAGTGCCATTTGGGTTAACAAAGGGTGGTACAATGGAAAAAGATAACCCAAATGTGTATGAGATCCATGATCAAGTATGCAAATGCCCATATGCAAGAGAAATTAGGTTCATTCAAGTCCAAGTTCAGGATGGAGCTGGTCTTAAGAACGATGCCAATATCAAGCAAGCAAGCAAGTTTCAAGAAGAGTTTTCAAGGCTCAAAGCATGCAAGCCTTTCAAAAGATGCTTAACCTACTTGATATGTTTAACTAGGGTGTCAAATTCAGTGCAAACAAGTGTTCTTTACAAGGCACTGCTCCATATGAAAATGAATGCAACCTATATGCTCTAGACTCAATCTTAAGGATGCAAGTGATGCAATCTAATGATTCAAAAATTTTAATTTTTTTGGATTTTCTATGCAAATATGAATGTACAATGCAATGCATGAGACTCTCAAACAAAAAGCAAACATGATCAAATACTTGGTACCTCACCCACACTTAAATCACACAGTCTCTGTGTGAGTAAGAGAGAAGGAGATACCCCAACAAGACAAAAGCAAATGTATATACAAGAAGGGTTGGAGTGATACCTAAGAAGGAGGTTTGGGCGTGGTGTTTGGTGCCGGGGCTAGGAGCTGGCATGGTTCATAGCAACTAGAGGAGGCTGCTACATAGCAATCATAGGGCTCAGGTGATTAATCACCTTTCTTCTCTCCTCAACGTGAAAACCTTGACCACTTTTATTAAAAAAAAGGAAAATTGAAATTGCAAAGCTATGTACAAGGATAACCATGGGACTTCCTCCCAAGTGAGCTTGTTTGAGTCACTTTGCTTGACTACCTTGTCTCTTGAACTAGTGAGAAGGAGGATCCTTCCCACCTTCAAGTGTGATGGTGAGGACCAGAGAGAGAAGCTCTTGAAGCTTGATTGGGTCATCTTGGAGCTGAGGAGTGATGATGGCTCTAGCACTTGAGAATGGTGTGGACCTGCCCTTATGCTTGATCTTGTACTCAAGGACACCATCTCTGAGCTGCCTTGGATGGAGAGTGAGGGTGTGTGGGAGAAAATCAAAAGGTGGAGGATGAGGCTCTTTCACCATCTTCTTCTTTCCATGAGTGGCTTTTGAGGCTCCACTCATCTCTTCCTTTTTAACCCTTTCCAAGTGCTCACCACAGTTCTCTTTTGAAGACTCCATCAAGACCTTCTTTCGTACCAACAACCTCTTCATCTTGGGGCTTCTCAACAGCTTGTGCATCACAAGTGATTGTCCAACAATAGTCCGATTCCATTGGAGGTTGTAGAGGATAGGAGACAGCTTTGTTGACATGCATGAGGGTGACCTTCTTGTTTGGAAAGTCAATGCAAGCTTTAACTGTTGTGAGGAAAGGAGTGCCTAGGATCAAAGGGACTCTCTCTTCAGATGCCATCTTTAAAACAGTGAGGTCAATACGTATGGTGCAGGATCCAATCTTCAATGGGAAGTCCTTGATTATGCCAAGTGGGGTTGTAGAAGAAGAATCCCCAAAGGTGAGAAGAGGAGTATCTGGTTCCATGCTTTTAATCCCAAGACTCTTCACCATATCCAAGGAGATGACATTTGCACTAGCACCACTATCAACAAGACCATCATCCATAGTTAGTTTACCAAGAGAGCAAGACAAGGTGAACTTCTCTTGAGAATCAAGCTTAGGGAGGGACTTGGAGGGGTTGGTGGATCAATCTTCAGAATGGAGATGTCCAAAAGCTCAGCCACTTCAGCCTGGTGGTCTAGAATGTCCTTGATGAGCATCATCTGGACATGAGCTTCACGCATACCTGATATCTCTGGAAGCTTGACCCCAACATCACTAAGATCTTTCCTGAACTTTGAGATCACTTTCTTTTGAGCTTTGGTGAGAACTCTTTGGGGAAAGAGGAGCTTATCATATGGTGATAGCTCAAACTCAGTGTCTTCCTGCTCCACTTCTTTCAGCTTGTTGTCTGCTCGTTTCACAGTTGGTGTCTCAGCTCTAGGCTCAGCTTGCTGCAGACTCTTTACCTCAACTTTCTTGGAAGCATCCCTCAGAATATGTGCTTCAGCTGTGGCCACAACAAATCTCTCAACATCCCCAAACTCAGTGCCAAACATTTCAATCTCATCTTTCTCTTTCTCATTAAAAAGTAGTAGAGAGGATGACATTGCAACATTCCTTAGGGTTTTTCTCTGGTTTTCCTGGTAGAGATCCCATTGGGCTCTTGGAGGATGAACATTGAAACAACCTGGCTCTCCAAAGCTTTGAGATGAGAGGCAAGTTGCATGTACTTGTTGTTGAGGTCAGAATAGGTTCCATCAATCTTGGCATGGATCTTCTTGAACTTATACCAATGTTCTTAGAATTTCTTTCTTGAGTTTCTAAGAGTTGCTTGAACATGGACTCCAAATTTGAACTTGGAGCCTGAGCTTGAGAAGAGCTTCCTTGGGGCTGAGTAGGCTGGTTGGCTTGGTAACCTCCTTGCTGATTGTTGTAGTAAGGTCTTTGCTGATAGTTGTTTTGGTACTGGAAGTTGGGCTCTTTCATGTACCATGTCCCATTAGCATTAATGAAGCAGAGCTCCTCTTGACCTTCTACACCATTGACCTGATTAGGCCCAGCAGGCTGCTTTTGTTGCTGGTTCCCAATGGAGTTAATCTTCTCCTGCTTAGCCTTTTCTGCAATAATCTTGTCCAACTTCTCTTGGAGAGATTTCAGCGCCTTCCTTGTGTGCTGACCATCTTCATCACTGCCTCTGTTGACCCTATCATTCTCCTCACTGTAGACTGAGTCACTCTTGGCCATGTTCTCCACCAGCTCCTCAGCATCCTGCTCAGTTCTGCCCAAGAAGAACCCATTGCTGGCTGTGTCCAATCTGCTCCTGAACTCTGGTAGTGCACCTTTGTAGAAGGTACTAAGAAAACTCTCCTTGGTGAAGCCATGATGTGGGCATTGAGACCAATAGCCCTTGAACCTCTCCCATGCTTCACTAAAGCTCTCAAGGTTCTTCTGCTGAAAGCTAGAGATCTCATTTCTGATCTTGGCTGTTCTTGAGGTAGAGAAGAATTTCTCTAGGAATGCCCTCTTGCACTCATTCCAAGTTGTGATAGAATCACTTGGAAGAGCCTTCTCCCATAGATGTGCCTTGTCTCCCAAAGAGAAGGGAAACAACCTCACCTTGAAAGCATCTTCAGAGACTCCATTAGTCTTGGACAAGCTATAGTAGCTATCAAATGTGTCCAAGTGATCAAGGGGATCCTCCACAGTAAGGCCATGAAACTTGTTGTTCTCAATCAAATTCAGCAGCCCTGATTTGATCTCAAATTTGTTGTTCTCCACAGCTGGTGCTCTTATCCCCAACCTATGACCATGAATGTGAGGTTGATCATAGGCTCCAATGGCTCTAGCTTGGCGCTGTGGCTGTTGTGGCTGGCGCTGTGGTCTTATGTTGTCAGCTCTTGGACCATTGCCCCCTAGGGCATCACCATCTTAAGGCTGATTCTCCATATCAAACCCCAATCTCTGCAAGTGAGCCTGTTGCTCTTCTTCTCTTCTCTTTCTTGCAATCTCCCTCTCAAGTGTACCAATTTCTTCAACAGTTGGTGTCAAGTTTGATGCACCTCTGCTTCTAGTTATCATACACCTGAAATGAAAAGGGAAAAGAGCAAGGAGAAGCAATAACACAATAAAAGAAAAAAAAATGACTTAGTCTCAAGCAAATGACTAATTCCCAATGTCAAAATCAACTTAGAACTTGGAAACGGCGCCAATTTGATGAAAGACCTTTTCAAAGGTCCAATAAAATGTTGTAGTATACAAGATGTCAATCCAATCCTAAGTGATTCTAATGCAAAGGGAATGCAAGCCTATTCTTAATCTAAGTGCAACCATGATAAGAAGATGATTATGAACTAAGACAATAATAAAAATGCAATAAAAGAGTGAACTTTCTTTCTCAATGAGGCAAGGGGGTTCTTGGGACATGGGAATTGACTTTGGGGATCAAGCTTCAATCTAAGATGGCAAACTTTCAATCAATCTAACACCTTAAGCCTAGACACAATCCTAAGCAAGCTCTATCCCTAGATGAATGCTCATTCACTAACATATCTCAAGCATCTAATCCCTTAGGTTGAATAATATGAAAGAAATCATTAAGAACAAGCCTACTAGCTATCTTAACACCTTTAACAACTAATCCCTTGGGTAAAGGATGTTAAAAGCATTGATGAGTTGGTTCAGGCATTTCATAGAACACCTTCCGGGCATGAAATGCCTATAGCTCTATTTTGAAGAGGTCAACTCCAAAATAGAAAGAAGAACACTCAATCAAGCAAGGAAAAGATAGATCTATACTAAAACATCTTAGACCTACACCTAATCACCCTTAGTCTCCCAAGCTCATGAACCCTAGATAGATCTACTCACTAATAGCCATGGAAAACCTCAAAATCAATGCTGATTCAAGGCTAAACATGATTAGAGAAGAAGATAATCTAATAAACACAAAAGAAATGAGATGAAAAAGATCAAAGATCCAAGATTTCTTCAAGATCTAAATGTGTTTTTTTTAGAGAAAAAAAGTTAGATCTCCAAAAGAGATTACAGGAGTATTTATACAAGGCTTGAAAGCCCTTAGAAACATAAGAGAAAGGTCCAAAAGGTCCTTGGTGCCACATGATTTTCAACCAATCAGAACCCAAGAAAGGGAAGAAGCTCTAGCCACACGGGTCAGGTGATGTTGTCCAACCCGGTCCATGTTCACCCGGTCCATGTTCTGATCATCTCTCTCCCGACCCGGGTCATCAAGCCGGTCCATCCTCCCCGGCCGTCCGTTCTGCTGGCATCCTTCCCGACCGGGCATGTCCAGCCGGTCCGTCCGTCCCAGTCATGCCTTGGACGCGTCTTCACTTCCCGACCGGGTGTCCCTTCCCGACCTGCTCTCCCCGGCCTGGTCTCGTCCAGCACCTCTCAACCGACCGGGTACCTCTCCCAGGCCTAGTCATCCCGGACTACTCTCATCCAGCTGCTCTTTTCCCGACCGGCTGCTCGAACCCGGACTGATCTACCCGGCCAGCTTGGTATGCTTCAAGTGAACTGATCATAACTTCTCCAATACAGCTCCAAATGACTTGAAACAACTTCCATTGGAAAGCTAACTCAATTTTCTGTGTTTCCACAAAATCTTAGAAACATAATACATTTCTAAGGCCTCTTTCCATGCTCATCTTTGTCTTGATCAGATCATGGATTGACTTCTCTTTTCATGGCCAAACTTGATTCTTCACCTCTTTTTGGGCCATAAGGCTTCCAAACATCCAAATCACACCAAAGCATACTCCAACACCTGATAAGGACAAATGAATGCAAAATGGACCTAAAAATTCCTAATGCATAACTTATATGATCAAAATGCACAAGATATGGATGCTAAAAACATGTAAATATGCAAGACATCAATCATCACGATATGGAGATCCCTCGATGACATGACGACCAGGACGAGGAGACACGACGAAGATTCCAGGGCTCTTGGTATTCCGCTTCATCACGTAGAGATGACGAACGCATCAAGATCGAAGGACAAATTTTCTTCCCTTGCTCTGACCAAGATCGCGAGAAGATAACGCAGCAGATTTGGACTCAACTGAGAGAAGGACAGTCCCAGAGTCGCCAAGATTTCAAGCACCGGCTTCGGAATCGGGAAAGAGAGACCGCAAGACTCAAAGAAAGTCGCATACACCCCGCAATAACCATCTCGAACATTCTCGGGAGTCACGAAGGGATTAACCAGATCGAGGGTGATGGAGCGATCAATCCCGCACCCTGAATACAACCTCTCTAGATGATCGAAGTCAGTCGTCGGAAGGGGGAAAAAGAAGTTGGACTTGATCGAAGATAAAAGAAATCGCGAAAAAATAAAAAAGCAAGGATATTTCTTTTATCACGAGAATCGCTCAAACTAGAAACAAAGATGATTATCTCCTAGGTTATATAGGAAAAATCTCAACGGTTTGAAACGGCACTATTACCAAAATCGACATTAAATACTTGAATCACGTCTTCAACATAGCCGTTACGGCTGGAAACCGAAAAGACGCGTGGAGTGACGGTGATGTGACACGTTCCTCGTTCCGATTTCTCAAGGTCGACGGGAAAGAAATGAGTCATCTCTGTTATTTTCATCAAATAAAGAGATTGGGGGACAAATGTTGGACCCAAAAACCACCACAAAATAAGAAGGCCGAAGCCCATTAATATCGTGGTATAACTTTGGCATAAGGAGGTCGACCAAGAAGATTATACGGCCCGAATCAGATGAGAAAGCATGTTAATCAAAAGCCCATCATAAAAATCAGTGAGGCTTGGTCTCAGCGACCTTAACGAAGAAGGAGAAGAAGACCGAAGATCTTGGAAGAAGTTGGATGAGATTGCGGAGTCAAGCAATTATAAAAGAAAGGTCAAGCTAAGAGAAAAGGGACACGAAAAACCTTAGAGAAAGAGAACTAGCAATACATCGACCTCTTTAAGCTCGCTTTAGTTCTATATTCATTTCGATCTCCATTGTAGTTCTCGATCTCATTTTTCCTTACTTGTATTCAATCCTCATCAATCAATAAAAGTCCATTTTTTTCAACCTGAATCTGATTAAATCATTGTGTTCTAAGGAAGTCGTTGCCTACATCCTTTTTCTCCCTAATTTATCATCTCAAACACTACAAAATTCTTAGTGTAGATTTTAGGATCTACAACTATCTTATAGAATCGATAATTTTATTCGTATTACTTTCTGCTGCGGATTTCTGATTTGCCTATTATTATTATTGATTTGGGTTATTAGGTGAACCTCTCCCTTTAGATTTGTTTGGGGTGGGATAGCGAGGGGTTGTATTTGTTAGTTGGGGATTGTAACTCACTGAGTAATGCTAGATTACTCACTCCTAACACTTTGTTGTTTTCAGGTGACAAGTAATGCTTGTAGAGGTCGCGGGAAGTTAGGCCGGCTGGTGTAGTATTTGCATCTTTTTGCTTGCGACGTTTTCACACTATAAGTATGTATCTTTTGCTCTTGGCATGCCACTACTTGTACGATATTTTGTGTGTTCTGAACCGGATATGATATAAAATAAATAAAGCGATGTTTTATGTAAATGCCTTGTTGAATCTGATATTAGCTTTGTCCAAACTAACACAACGTTAGATTGAGGTACGTGTTGAGAAGTTTTAGGCCTTGATCTGACGGGACGTGGTAGTGGTCGAACTGGCCTAGTCACAAATTGCACTCTTTGTGACCTTGGCTGGAACGCCCCTCACTACTAGAAAACATAAATTTAGTAACTAATTTTGCAACTACAGCTAATAGTTGCAAATATATGTAACCCATATTTAACGATTTTGCAACTGTTTTGTAACAACACGAAAAAAGTTGCAGATAAATAGCAAATGTATAACCAAAGTAGGTGGTCATAAATCAGTTGCTATATTGAGACACATTTGATACGTATTTGCAATTAAATAGCATAGTCTCACAATAGTTGCAATAGTACAACTAAAGTGCAACTAATATTTGTTGTTGGAAACGTGTAGTTACAGATTAGTTGCAAAATTATTTAAGATACCGTAGTCGCAAAAAAGTTGCAATAGTACAACTAAAGTGCAACTAACATTTGTTGTTGGAAACATAGAGTTACAGATTAGTTGCAAAGTTATTTAAGTACCGTAGTCGCAAAAAAGTTGCAATAGTACAACTAAAGTGCAACTAACATTTGTTGTTGGAAATGTTGAGTAACAGATTAGTTGCAAAATTATTTAAAATATCGTAGTTGCAAAAACGTTGCAAATTTTGTGACGAATTTGTAACTAATTTGATGCACACATGTTTTTTGCACGATGGTTGTAAGCAGGTGCACCTACCAACTATGTCGTTTAGTTACAAAATAGTTGCAAATATTTCTCTATTTAAACCAACCCTCCATTCTCCTCTCATTTGCCCGAACACCTATTAAAAAAAACGTTACAAGTTGCAAAATAGTTGCAAATATTTCTCTTTTTAAATCAAACGTCATTTCTCTTCTCATTTGTCCAAACACTTACAAAAATAATCTTTTTCTTGCACCAAAAAATAGTTATCAAAAGAAAAACCATTTTACACAAAAAAATGGCAGATTATAATTACCGGAGATCTCGTGAGTGGATGTACAGAAGGATCGACGAAAGGACGAATAATATCTCAGCCGAGTTTTCAGCAGGGGTGGAAGAGTTCATGAATTTTGCAAATAGCCAGCCATTAGCACAAAGCAGTGGTGGTAAGTTTTACTGCCCTTGTAGTGTATGTAAAAATGATAAATTTCTGACGGGACGTAAAATTTGGAGTCATCTATATACTAGAGGATTTATGCCAGAATATTATGTTTGGTATATGCATGGGGAACAATTGAATCTTGACTTCGGAACAAGTCATGTTAATTCAAATAATCTCAGTGGCAGTCAAACTGAAACTAGTAATATAGATGATAGATACGTCGACATGGTGAATGATGCATTTCGTGATAGTTATCATCAAAATATGGAAGAGCCTAATTACGAGTCAAAAAAAATTTACGATCTGTTAGAAGCTGCAAAACAACCATTGTATGATGGTTGTCACGAAGGTCACACTCAACTATCTTTAGCTGCTCGATTCATGAATATCAAGGCAGATAACAATTTGGGTGAAAAGTGCATGGACTCGTGGGCAGAAATTTTTACAGAATATCTACCGGCGGACAATCAAGCAACTGGTTCATATTACGAGACAGAGAAGTTGATGCGAAATTTAGGACTCCCATATTATACAATTGATGTGTGTATTAACAATTGTATGATCTTCTGGAAAGAAGATGAAAAGTGGGACAACTGTCAATTTTGTGATGCACCACGATATAAGCCTAGCAAGGGACGAACCAAAATATCATTCAGCCGTATGTGGTATTTACCTATTGCTGATAGACTAAAGAGAATGTATCAAAGCGAGAAGACTGCGGCTGCAATGAGATGTCATCGCGAACCTGGCGGAGGAGGGAGAAATGTGTCATCCATCTGATGGAGCGGAGTGGAAAAACTTTCAAAAACTACATCCTCATTTTTCTAATGAACCCCGAAATGTTTACTTGGGCTTATGTACAGATGGATTTAATCCATTTGGTATGTCCCGTAATCATTCATTATGGCCTGTAATTTTGACGCCATATAACTTACCTCCTAGAATGTGTATGAATGAAGAGTACTTGTTTCTGACAATTTTGAATTCTGGTCCAAATCATCCTCGCTCAAGTCTTGATGTTTTCCTTCGACCTCTTATTGATGAGTTGAAGGAATTATGGAGTGATGGAGTTGAGGCATTTGATGCATCACTGAATCAAAATTTTAATTTGAAAGCGGTGCTTATGTGGACGATCAGTGATTTTCCAGCGTATGGTATGTTGTCTGGATGGACGACACATGGTAGATTATCGTGTCCAATTTGCATGGATGATACAAAATCCTTTCAATTGCCAAATGGGAAAAAGACATGTTGGTTTTATTGTCATCGAAGGTATCTTCCTCATGGTCATCCATTACGGAAGAACAAAACAAACTTTCTGAAGAGAAAGGACGCTTTGAATGATTATCCACCAGAATCTTTGACGGGTGAACAAGTTTTAAAAGAGCGGATAAGGAAGGTTAATCCACCCAAGACATCTAAATGTGGTGGAAACGGTCATGATGTAAAGAAGAAAGGATATGGGAACTTGCATAATTGGCACAAAGAAAGCATTTTTTGGGAGCTTCCGTATTGGACAGACCTTAATCTCTGGCATAATCTTGATGTGATGCATATTGAGAAGAATTTTTTTGATAACATCATGAATACTGTTATGAACGTTAAGAACAAGTCAAAAGATACCGTGAAGGCAAGACTGGATATAGCAATATTTTGCAATCGGAAAGATTTGCACGTTGATGATCATGGTAGAGCTCCATTTCCTATATTCAGATTAACGCCACAAGCAAAAGAACGCCTATTGGAATGTGTAAAACATGAGGTTAAATTTCCAGATGGCTATGCTTCAGACTTAGCCTCTTGCGTTGACATAGATGGAGGAAAGTTTTCAGGAATGAAGAGTCATGATTGCCATGTTTTTATGGAGAGGCTACTTCCTTTTATCTTTGCAGAACTCTTACCGCGAAATGTACATCTTGCACTTTCAGGTATGAATGTACTAGTCTTACATATGTTATTGATTACCTAACTATTTCCTAACTAACTTTGCGTTGAAAATTTGATTATTTAGGGATTGGAGTTTTCTTTCGCGACTTATGTTCCAGGTCTTTGAAACATTCCACTGTTCAAGCTTTGAAGGAAAACATAGTCATAATATTATGTAATTTGGAGAAAATCTTCCCACCAGCATTTTTTGACGTCATGGAACACTTAGTTGTACATCTCCCGTATAAAGCAGAACTAGGCGGTCCTGTGCAATATAGGTGGATGTATCCATTTGAAAGGTTTTTCAAGAAATTGAAAAGCAAAGCTAAAAACAAAAGATATCCTGCTGGTTCGATTATTCAGTCATATATCAATGATGAAATATCTTATTTTTCGAAGCACTACTTTGCCGCACATATTAATATCAAATCAAGGTAAAAGAAGATATTAACAGTGTACATAATTGTTATTTACATGTAATTTAATTTTTAAACGTTTTTTTATCAGGTCCACTCGATTCGATGAAGGCGAAGCTCATGTTTATCATGTTCCAGGAATACCAGATATATTTACTCAAGTAGGTCGTCCAAGTGGGAAAAGAAAAGAAATATGGTTTTCCGAAAAAGATTATCAATGTGCACATGCATATGTTTTGTGCAACTGTGAATATTTCCGACCATATGAAAGGTAAAATCTTTAGTTTAAGTTAAAATGATTTGATGAGTGAATAATAATGTGAAGAAAAACTCATTGAAGTGTAAATAATTTTATGGTTTTAGGATATTTGAAGA
The DNA here is from genome assembly GCA_016771965.1 of Brassica carinata. Taxonomy (NCBI): domain Eukaryota; kingdom Viridiplantae; phylum Streptophyta; class Magnoliopsida; order Brassicales; family Brassicaceae; genus Brassica; species Brassica carinata. The sequence continues at coordinate 11,168,665 of CM028694.1, forward strand.
CCAAATCCGTTTTCAATATCCAGATCTCTCTGAAGAAGATATTTCAAGCAAATGCGATGAAGAATTTCCTACATGGATGAGAGATTTTGTATGTGTAGACTGTACTTAAACTTTAAAGTTGGAAACTATATACATATTGATTCATATTTTTTAATAATGCAGGTTGCTTCAACAATCAACTCTAGTGGCGCTGAGTCTTTTCCTATATGGGTTCAAGATTTGGTTCAAGGTCCCCTGAATAAGGCATCAACTTGGCCCATCTATTTCACAAGAGGTTATTTGTTTCATACTCGAAGTCATGGACAAAGAAGGAAAACATGCAATTATGGAATATGTGTCAAAGGAGCAAATTATTCAGATGCATCGGATGAAGTTGATTTTCATGGGACCTTAACAGATATCATACAACTTCAATATCCAGGACTGGTCAATTTAAAAATAACACTTTTTAAATGTGAATGGTTTGATCCTACGAATGAGCATGAATGGTATAGTTGATGTCCTTGCATCAGGAAAATATAACAAATATGAACCGTTTATTCTAGGTAAATTTACATAAATTATTATATATGAATTTTGCATTCAAAATAAAATATTAATAATAATTTATTTTTCTATTGGTACAATGCAGCTTCTCAAGCCGACCAAGTCTGTTATATTCCGTATCCATACATCAAACAACCGAAAAAGTTGTGGCTCAATGTTTTTAAAGTCAATCCAAGAAAAAATATTTATGTAAGTTATAAATCTAAAGAGCCAACCCTGTTACAACAAGAAACGGATGATGATGTCATGGTAACAACAATTGAAGAAATTGTAGTTGATCATTTGGCAGACTAAAGAAATCTGTTTGAAGAGATTGATTTTGATGCTGGAGATGCTGAGGTAGAAGATGAATTTCAGTGTAATCTATCGTCTTCTGATGATGATGATGATGGTGATGAAGAATAATGTTTGTCTTGTTTAAACATGTATGTTTATGTATGATAATATTTGTTTTGGACTTATTTACATGCATTAAATGAATAATTATCATTTTCTACAGTTTAATATCGTTGGAATTACAAATTTAATGTCATTACTAGTAGTCTAATAAACCAAATAAAATCTACATTGTTAAAATCTACATTGGGCAAAAAATCCGAATCCGAAGAACCGAACCAAATCCAATCCGAAAAAGTAGCACCGAATCCAAACCGAAATTGATTAAATATTCGAACGGATTCAAAATTTTGGTATTTAAAGAACCGAAACCGAACCCGATCCGAACCAAAGTATTTCGGGTACCCGAATATATCCGAAATAGATTTATATACCTAAATATATTAATTATTTTTATATATAATTTATATTAAAAACATCCAAATTATATAAGATATTTTTAAGTTTTCCAAAATACTTAAAAATATATACAAATAGTCAAAAATAAATGTCTAAAATAGCTAAAATATACTCAAAACACCAAAAATACATAAATATCTATTGATTTTCTATCCAAATATTAAAAGAAAATCAATTTAAATGTTAAGTTTAGGTATTTTGACATATGTTATTCAAATTTATATGTAATATATTATTTTGTTTATATATTTTAAGAAATTTAAAATATATAATAAATTTTAAAAATTTTAAAATAATTTAAATGGGTTATCCGAATCGAGCGGAACCATAAAGATCGAACGAACCGAATCAAAATTTTAAAAAACCCGAAACCGAAATAGACCCGAACCGAACCCGAATAGATACCCGAAAGGCCACCCCTAGTTTTGCATAAGAAAATCAAACATAATAATTGAATATGTTTTTAGAAGTAAATAATAAAATTCGTTACTAAGTTGCAATTATGTTTTTAATATAATTTGTAACTAAGTTGTAATTATGTTTTTAATATAACTTGTAACTAAGTTGCAACTATATTTTTATAAGTAGTTGCTCTTTGGTCTCACATATTTGGCTCCAAACTTTTATCCCTAAAATTTTGGATAATTTTTCATCCACCGCCTAAAAATGTGTCAAGTTAATTTTTTCCCCACTTAATACGACTACGTTTAATACATCTATATTATAAACCCCTAATCAACTCCTTTTCTCTAACCTAATCTCTGCTAAACAAAAGCGTCGATGTCTGGAGTTGGTAAATCATTAAAAGGTCGCGGCGGTGGTCGTGGTGGGACTCGTGGTGGCGGTCCTGGTGGGACTCGTGGTGGGAGTCGTGGTGGGAGTCAAGCTGGTGGTGTTAATTGCTCTTTGGGAAGAAGTCACGCCGCCTCAAACCCTACCACTTCTAATTTAAGAGACTCGGTGTCTCCCCCTGTACGACATACACATCCTCAGTCTTCTGTCCCGGAGAATTCACCCCCGTCGGAGACTCGGCCTCGGCAACCAACCTTGTCTGCTTCTTCACCGACTCGTGATGGTTCTTCTTCCCCGACAGAACAACACCCGCATCAATCTCAAAATCAGATGACTTTGGATGACCTGCTTGCAATCCCTGGACGTGAAAACTATCTTCCAGTCTTATCTCTTGTTCCAAAAGAAGGAACTACTTGGTAAAGAACTTTACTTTCTACATTGATTTTGGTTTGTGTATCTGTTTGATTCCTTTTATCTGTTGGAACACTTATGGTTGATTGGCTTGATATAATGTGACTTCTATTCTGCTTGTTCTTTTAATTTTGTTGTTCTATCTGTTTTAACATTCTAAAAATTGTCAAAATTGTAATGAATCTTGTTTGTACTTGCATTCTTCTCTGGTTGTTTTTTTTTTAATGTATAGCAAACTTTTTTACTTATAACAACTTTATTTTTTCATCTTGTAGGTTTGATCGTGATGGTGGGAAGCTGAAACGAAAAATCTCTAAGCTCTTGAAAGCTAAGTTTGATGATGCGTATTAATGCTGGACAGAAACGCCTCCTGACATCCAACGTCGCTATTTTGAAGACTTTGCGGTACTATATTGTTAACTTATCAGGTTTTAGTATGTCAAATTTGCTTACACTATGAAGACATAATTTTTTTGTGTAGCACGGACACCATTGGGATAGATCCATCACCGCACTCGTCCGAGATAAGTTTGAAATCATCTGTCTTAGTCGGATGAAAGGAATGGTGTCTCAAGCAAAGAAGAAAGGAACATGACCAAGTTGGATTGGAGATACATTATGGAAAAAAATGTGTACTTACTGGGCTACTGATGCAGCCAAGAAAAAGAGTAAAACCGCATCAAACTCTCGGAACTCAGACCGTGGTGGACTTGGACCATTCAAGCACTTCGCAGGACAAATGTCTTTCTTACGGGTTCAGCAAAAAATGGTAATATACATGAACAATAACATGGTATATTATAAGGTTTCAGCTTTATCTGTTTCAAGTTAATTTTATTATTGTAGGAAGAAAAATTGGGCAGACCTGTGAGTCTTGGAGAAGTGTTTTTAAGGACTCATTCAAAGCCTGACGGAACTTTTAGTGATCTCAAGGCTCAGCAGATCGCCCAGGCTTATGAAAAGAGAGTAGATGAGAAGATGTCTCAGGTTGAACAAGAAAATTGTGCGAATGGTGTTGATAGTTCCTACATTCCTGAGCTTTCACAAACTGAATTGAATGAAATCTTTCTTGAGGTAAATCATATAAACAATTGTAAATTTTTTTTGTTGTTTTTTAGCTATTAATAAGTTAAAATGTTCATTATTTTCAGACTACTCCTTTGGATATTAGAGGACAGGAGTATGGACTTGGTAGCCTTCTTCCACTATATGGCAACAAAAAGAGAAAAGGAGGCCCTGGAAGTTCAACTTCTTCTGCATTTGCACACTTGCAAGAACAACTTGAAGCTGCTCAACGTCTAATTGAAGAGCAAGCAGCGGAAAATGCTCGACGTGATGAGGATAATGCTCGACGTGATGCAGAGTTGGCTGCTGCCAATGCTCGACGTGATGCAGAGGCTGCTGCCAATGCTCGACGTGATGCAGAAACTGCAGATCAGCAAAGCGAGATCAATACTTTGAAGATGATGGTCACCTATATGCGAGGTAAATATCCATCATTCTCGGAGTTTATGGCCGCAGCTTCTGTGTCCAGGACCACTACTACTCTGCCATAAGTAGCTTATAAATTCCTTTTTGGTTGGCAAAGAAGTTATGAACTTCTTTTTTGGTTGGCAAAGAAGTTGTTCATAACTTCTTTTTTGGTTGGCAAAACTCAGTAGTTGATAACTTCTTTTTGGTTTGGCAAAAGATAAGTAGTTGCCATTTGTATAAAACAAACTTCTAAGTATTTTGTACTTTAAGTTTTAAGGAATTAAAAAAATATTCCGAAATTAATATCAGAATAGGATTTTATCAATATTTTAGTTTCAAATTATAATTTGATATATAAAGTTTGTTGTTACAAAGTAGTCACCATAGTCCCAACTACATTGCAACTACATTAAAAATAATAGAGTTGCAAAAGGGTCACAGTATTTTGCAACTACAATAAAAAAGTTGCAAAATAGTTTTAAATTTTGTAACTCTTTTGCAACTGCCAAAATTGAGTGGTTGCAAATCAGTCTCTCTACATATAATGACGCAGATGCAAAATAGTTACTATATTTTGTAACGTAATTGACACTACCCAGATTTACTCGGTTGCAAAATAGTTACTATATTTTGTAGCGTAATTGACACTACCCAAATTTACTCGGTTGCAAAATAGTTACTATATTTTGTAACTATTTTGACACTTCACAATATTATGCAGTTGCTTATATGTCACTAATGTTTGTGACTATATTGAAACTGCATTAACTAAAATAGTTGCTAATTAACGATAACTATTTTCTGAAATAAAACCGTTGCTAATTAGTCACAACAATATAAATATTTGCAACTTTTGTTGGAGTTGTTCTATAGTGGCTAAAATACCACTAAATAGGTAGTTACAAATTAGTTGCAAATTATCAACCGATTCGCAACCACTTGTATTTGCGACGAAGTATTTATAACCATAACAGGTAGTTGCAAATGAGTTACAAAATTCTTATTTGCAACAATTTCGTAACTAATGCTGAAGTTGCAAAATTATTGTTTTCTAGTAGTGCCTAGCCCGTCATGTTCTTGTTTGATTGTTGGCCGGTGGTTCAACCTATCTCTAGAATGGTTCGGGGGTGTTACAAAGGGTGCCCAGTATTTATTCTTGTATTGATTTGAGGAGGAAGGTCTTGCTTTGATAAAGACTGCAGCGGATAAAGGCTTCGAGATTGCTTTGTACACATACGCTATGGTTCGCAAAGCATTTTGGGACGATGAGGAATATTTCTTCGTCTCAACAGAGACGATATCAGGAAGATAAGCATGTACGTTAAATAAAACGGCTGGGGTTGGGGTTGGCCTCCGAACGCGACATCATTACTGACGAAGAGGGATGGGTTTATGGGATCCATCTTGCCCTCCTACTTTACTTGTGAATGTACAAGTTACGACCGATAGATTAAATGGCACGATAATCTTAGCTAGGGTTGAGATATGTGTCAGCGCTGCTTTTGGACGAGAGAGTTGGGAATTTGTTTTCCATTTCTTTGGTGTTGTAATTCATCCAGACACCAGGCTTTGATAAATATTAAGAATATCTAGTTTTCTGCTTGTTCTTCTTCGGTTTGGTTTCGTTGCGTGTTATTAACAGTAAAAATAATAGTTTTATGTATTAATATTTCCATAACTACGTGAATTAGTAGTAAATGTATTATGCTCTCTGATCCATCTAATCTCTTAATTTAGAATTTTTTTCTAATGTTAGAACACCTTAGATGTTATATAGTTGAATATATTTTCAGAATAGTACATTTTTAGTGGGTGTCAATTAAATGAATTTATTACAAATCGCAGTGAAGAAATTGTTTACGTAATCGATGTGTAATGATGATAATATAATAGTGCATATGATATTAATTAATATAATATCCCAACGTACAAAGCACACTACCAATAAAGATCATCAAAACAAAATGAAGACTACTATTATTTACAATATATAATACCAAATCATATAGTTTTTCCTTATATAAATTTATATTTACAGTGTTGGTTAAAATCTTAAATTTAGTAAAACTTAATTTAAAGCATTACTCTTTTACAGAAGCCATAAAATATACAAAAGTATTATAAACAATTTTTTAAAAAATTTTATAACTAATGCTGAAGTTGCAAAATTATTGTTTTCTAGTAGTGCCTAGCCCGTCATGTTCTTGTTTGATTGTTGGCGGTGGTTCAACCTATCTCTAGAATGGTTCGGGTGTTACAAAGGGTGCCCAGTATTTATTCTTGTATTGATTTGAGGAGGAAGGTCTTGCTTTGATAAAGACTGCAGCGGATAAAGGCTTGAGATTGCTTTGTACACATACGCTATGGTTCGCAGCATTTTGGGACGATGAGGAATATTTCTTCGTCTCAACAGAGACGATATCAGGAAGATAAGCATGTACGTTAAATAAAACGGCTGGGGTTGGGGTTGGCCTCCGAACGCGACATCATTACTGACGAAGAGGGATGGGTTTATGGGATCCATCTTGCCCTCCTACTTTACTTGTGAATGTACAAGTTACGACCGATAGATTAAATGGCACGATAATCTTAGCTAGGGTTGAGATATGTGTCAGCGCTGCTTTTGGACGAGAGAGTTGGGAATTTGTTTTCCATTTCTTTGGTGTTGTAATTCATCCAGACACCAGGCTTTGATAAATATTAAGAATATCTAGTTTTCTGCTTGTTCTTCTTCGGTTTGGTTTCGTTGCGTGTTATTAACAGTAAAAATAATAGTTTTATGTATTAATATTTCCATAACTACGTGAATTAGTAGTAAATGTATTATGCTCTCTGATCCATCTAATCTCTTAATTTAGAATTTTTTTCTAATGTTAGAACACCTTAGATGTTATATAGTTGAATATATTTTCAGAATAGTACATTTTTAGTGGGTGTCAATTAAATGAATTTATTACAAATCGCAGTGAAGAAATTGTTTACGTAATCGATGTGTAATGATGATAATATAATAGTGCATATGATATTAATTAATATAATATCCCAACGTACAAAGCACACTACCAATAAAGATCATCAAAACAAAATGAAGACTACTATTATTTACAATATATAATACCAAATCATATAGTTTTTCCTTATATAAATTTATATTTACAGTGTTGGTTAAAATCTTAAATTTAGTAAAACTTAATTTAAAGCATTACTCTTTTACAGAAGCCATAAAAATATACAAAAGTATTATAAACAATTTTTTTTAAAAAAATTTTATATTACATATAACTGAAAAAGAATTATAAAATTTTAAATGTTTGACGTTTGTCTACTAGCCGATATCGTGATCCACGTGATAAATGTAACAGCCAATCAGAGAGACAAAGAAAGCCAAGAGCCCTAGTCCATTGATTTTGTCTAATCTAGCGGCTGATACTTCGATTCGCGTCAATAATCTAAATTGCAGCAATACTCTGTCTTGTCTTTCTTGAACTGACCTTATGGGCACCTCAACCCAAGACCAACCAAAGACCTTATTTTAATGAGGATGTGAGGGTCAATTACTCCAACTATGAATCCTCAAAAAAATTCTTAAAAGTTTATTCATTGGGTCTTCTTATTCATTTGTATTATAGTTCTTGAAATTAACAAAAGTTACTAATAATGATAAAATTTCACAAATACATATAAAACATACTTTGAATATATTATACAACACATATATTACAACATTAGATAATAAAAATAATGTAAATTACATATATAATAAAACAACACACATACACACAAATTTTGCGCATTTTGTTTTAATGTTATGTAATATTTATTCTATTTTATTTTATTTTGGTGTATTTAAGTTATTTTAAATAAAGTTATTAGATGAATTTGTGAAATGAAATAATTGTAAGGACTAAAAAGAAAATGAATAGTTCTTTTGAGGTTTTGAGGTTGGGTTGGAATGACAAAAACCTCAAAAATTGAGGATTTGAGGTCTGGTTGCAGATTCAACACCTCCTGTTCATTTTTATTTAACCAAACCTCAAATCATTCTCAATTGATCGGTTTAGAAATTAAATTGGTTTTATCACGTGATAATAAGATGTTTAGAAAATAGTTTTTGTTTCTATTTGTTTGATGTTTAGAAGTTTTCTATAAAAAATTATTTAAGCAACTGATTAAAATATTAAAATTTTATTTATAGTTTTTGTCTTAGTACTTCTGCATACCTTTTTTGTTCTAATCAAATATTTTTAATAGAATAATTTTTTTCTTAATTTTTGTGTTTATACTAAAACATCATACAAAAAAGAAACAGATGGAGTAGTATTATTTACATTTATATTTACCAAATCATATAGTTTTTTGTTATAAAAATTTATATTTACAGTGTTGGTTTTACCAAAAGAAAGCTAATGTTTAAAACGCAGAGCATCCCAAAAAATCCCCTTATCTCACGGGTTGACAAAACCCAAAAATATATATATAGGGTCTGAGGATATTTCTTTCCAAAAGTAAAACCTTATATTAAACCTTATAACTTTTTGCATTTGACATAATAGTCCTTAAATTTAATAAAACTTAATTAAAAGCATTACTCTTTTACAATGACCATAAAAATATACAACAAAGTATTTTAAATAATTTTTTTAAAAAAATTATATTACATATAACTGTGGGAACCGAAATTCACCCCGTCAATTTCAATGAATAAGATTGCGGAGGAAAGCCAAGTAAACCCGACTTTCCTTGAAGGTCCGGATTCTCTGCGTTGCCACACGAAATCGATAAAGTAAACATAAGACAAAGATGGGAATTGTAATATTTGCCCGAAGGCGTTTTATTAGATGAAAGAAACGAGTACAAGGATTCTCCGAAAGACAGAGAGATTTGCAATTAAAGAAAAAGATAGAGTCGCAGGCAGCCAAACGTCCTAAGCCTTGCTCCGCTAGTCTAACCACCTAAACCCTAGTTCTTCTAAGCTAGCAGGATGCTCTAAGTCTAATTTTTGGATTTTGGGATGCCCTTCTCCTCTGCTCTTGCTCTCCTTATATATCCACTCCTAGGTCGGTTTGCCTTAGGATGATGGACCTCGCCTTTGGGCCTAAGCTTATCTCTTCAGGAAATGTTTCATTTTCGTCGGTCTTCGTAATTATCCTCGAGTTTTCCGCTATCTTTCGGTGACTTGATGTTTATCCGACGTTTCGGGAAATCGGATAAACCGTCATAGCCTGATTAGGCCTGAATTCTGAAAAATCGTAAGTAAGTCTGTGGACTTGTCTTAAGTCATTAAACGTTTTATACGATTTCTCGGAAAGACGATCTTTCTCGGAGAATAAACCGTATAGCTTAAAGGATCGATGTTCAAGTTAATCGATCTTTGTTTTATACGATATATTCTACGAGAAATCCAATCCCTCTAGTTTCTATCGTAAAACATCGAGGATGATTCCAACCGAATCGAAAGATGTTTATTCCGTAGCCTTGATTGTACCAAACTCACGAGGATTGATCCGAACAAGCCAAGATGGGATCAGACCGAGCACGATGGGACGAGACCAGGGCGAGGGCGTAGACCGGCGCCAGGCCAGCCAGCGTCCAGCGTGCCGCCCGGCGCCAGGCCAGCCAGCGTCCAGCGTGCCGCCCGGCGCCAGGCGAGTGCCGCCCGGCGCCAGGCCAGCCAGCGTCCAGCGTGCCGCCCGGCGCCAGGCCAGCCAGCGTCCAGCGTGCCGCCCGGCGCCAGGCGAGTGCCGCCCGGCGCCAGGCGAGTGCCGCCCGGCGCCAGGCGAGTGCCGCCCGGCGCCAGGCGAGTGCCGCCCGGCGCCAGGCGAGTGCCGCCCGGCGCCAGGCGAGTGCCGCCCGGCGCCAGGCCAGCCAGCGTCCAGCGTGCCGCCCGGCGCCAGGCCAGCCAGCGTCCAGCGTGCCGCCCGGCGCCAGGCCAGCCAGCGTCCAGCGTGCCGCCCGGCGCCAGGCCAGCCAGCGTCCAGCGTGCCGCCCGGTGCCAGGCCGTCTTGCCGTCCGTGGGTTTTGTTGCTCGATCTTTCCCCGCTAGTCGTTTGTGCGGAAATCTTCGAGTTTGGAAGGATCTTTAGCCGTAGATTTCGAGATAATCGTTTCTAATCCAGCGAGATTCGCGAGTATCGGGATTTGAGATGGACTTGGATCTGCAGATTTTCCGTCGTCGAGGATGCGAGCAATGTGGCTCGAGTTTTAGATGTGTTAAAGATGAATCTTCTAAACAATCAGGAAGGCTTTCACGGAAGACTCATTGTAGATCTCGGACAATCCGGACATGGGTTTCAAGGGACCAAGATGCATAATTGCCGAGATCATGAGATGATCATGCGGATGGTAAAGGACCCTCGCCGTTGGTGCCAGATGGGAGTGGACGAGCCTTCCGTGAGTTTTATCAAAGCGGCGACCGTTTCTTGGATTTGATCGTCGGCAGCTTTTCTTCGAGGATTTTGGTGGCGATTTCGTCATTGACCGATTTTGACCCCAACAGTTAGCCCCAGCTCGTAAGATCGGAGACGATTTTGCGGGCGAGTGATTTGAATTTTTGAAAATAGAAATTTTCGGCTAAGGATTTTTCCGCAGGAAACCTGTGTCATCACCCCTTTTTCTTATAAATAGCCAGCCTTCCCTTCTCATTCTTCACATCTTTTCAAATTCTCTCAAGAAGAAAATGTCTTCATCCCAAGTTGAAAAGAATGATTCTGATGTTGAGATTGGTGAGGCGGCCAAGCTCCATCGGTTCGGCCAGCCAAGCTCGGCCGTTCAGGCCGTTCAGGAGGCTACTCCGTCTCTCATTGATGGGTTTGATTCTTTCAAGGCTAAGCTATCCGGCGTAGTGCTGCGAAAGGCTCAAAGCGGGCGAGGACTGAGACGCCCTCTCCTCTGCTCTTGCTCTCCTTATATATCCACTCTAGGTCGGTTTGCCTTAGGATGATGGACCTCGCCTTTGGGCCTAAGCTTATCTCTTCAGGAAATGTTTCATTTTAAATTGGTCTTCGTAATTATCCTCGAGTTTTCCGCTATCTTTCGGTGACTTGATGTTTATCCGGCGTTTGGAAATCGGATAAACCGTCATAGCCTGATTAGGCCTGAATTCTGAAAAATCGTAGTAAGTCTGCGTGGACTTGTCTTAAGTCATTAAGCGTTTATATGATTTCGGAAGAGCGATCTTTCGGAGAATAAACCGTATAGCTTAAAGGATCGATGTTCAAGTTAATCGATCTTTGTTTTATCTATATTCTGAAATCCATCCTCTAGTTTCTATCGTAAAACATCGAGGATGATTCCAACCGAATCGAAGATGTTTATTCCGTAGCCTTGATTGTACCAAACTCACGAGGATTGATCCGAACAAGCCAAGATGGGATCAGACCGAGCACGATGGGACCGAGACCAGGGCGAGGGCGTGGGCAGCGCCAGGCCAGGGTGCCGCCGGGCATGGGCGCCCGTGTGGCGGGTGCCGCCCGGCATGGCGAGTGCCGCCCGGCGTAAGCCGGCCAGCGTGGGTGCCGCGGCCGTAGGCCGCCAGCGTCCAGCGTGGCGGATGCCGCCCGGTGCCAGGCGGCCGGTCGCGTGCGCCCGGCCAGGCGGCCTCGTCCACGTGCCGCCCGGCATGGGCGAGTGCCGCCCGTAGAGCGACCGGCGTGGCCGGGTGCCCGGCCCGGGGCGCCAGTGCCGCCCGGCGCCAGGCGGCCCGTCCGCATGCCGCCCGGCGCCAGGCCGCCCGTGTCCAGCGTGCGCCCGGTGCCAGGCCGTCTTGCCGTCCGTGGGTTTTTTGTTGCTCGATCTTTCCCCCGCTAGTCGTTTGTACGGGAAATCTTCGAGTTTGGAAGGATCTTTAGCCGTAGATTTCGAGATAATCGTTTTTGACCCCAACAGTTAGCCCCCCAGCTCGTAAGATCGGAGACGATTTTGCGGGCGAGTGATTTGAATTTTTTGAAAATAGAAATTTTCGGCTAAGGATTTTTCCGCAGGAAACCTGTGTCATCACCCCTTTTTTCTTATAAATAGCCAGCCTTCCCTTCTCATTCTTCACATCTTTTCAAATTCTCTCAAGAAAGAAAATGTCTTCATCCCAAGTTGAAAAGAATGATTCTGATGTTGAGATTGGTGAGGCCGGCCAAGCTCCATCGGTTCCGGCCAGCCAAGCTCCGGCCGTTCAGGCCGTTCAGGAGGCTACTCCGTCTCTCATTGATGGGTTTGATTCTTTCAAGGCTAAGCTATCCCGGCGTAGTGCTGCGAAAGGCTCAAAGCGGGCGAGGACTGAGACGCCCGATGTTCCTTCCACGGCTCCAACTCCTTTGCCTGCTCCTTCGGTTCCCAGCCCCGAAGTCCCATCCGATGCCCTCCCGTCTACGGAAGGGGTTATTGTTCCTGAACTGACTCTTGATGTTCAGATCCATCCATCGGGTTCTTCGACTGCTCCGATCGTGATCTCCGGAAGGGAGGACGCGATAGAATCTGCACCTCTTCCCCCGGCGAAGAGGGAACTCGTCATGGGACTGCCAGCGGCTGGTGCCGCGCCGTTGCCCAAGGGAAGGGCAAGGGCTGGCGCGGCGTCCGGAGCGAAAAAGAAGCGGGGTGCGAAGAGCGAGGAAAGCGAACTCTCAGAGCCGTTGGCGTGTCATTGTTCCAAGGTTCGATTTTAATTTGTTTGCAATTCTTGCACCGCTTTTACGATGATACTTACTCCTTCCTTTTGCGGGCAGTTTGTGTCGCTGATTGACGGAATGCTTGGCGAAAAGCGGGTCGGAAGTCATTCGTCTATCGAAGGAACTTGAGTCGCTGCGTGAAGCGCATTAAGGCTGCATTCCGTGATCGCCGAGGACACCCATGCTGCCCAGACGTCCCAGCTTGAGGTTCATATCAGCGATCTTGAGCGCGACCTTGGGAAGACCGCGAGTTCGTTACTCAAGGTGAAGAAAGAGAAGAGGAGTAAATCCTCTAAGTCCGCCTTCAGAGAAGGTTCACGCTCACGAGGAGATGAACGCCCGTAGATCCTCGGAGGTTGCCGATGCCCGTGACGACTTCTTTGGTCGTCTGACAAGGATGGCCATCCTGTTTGAGTCCTTTATAGCCATCCGCAAGAGGGACTTGGCTTTAGCGGGGATCGAGGGGAGTTTGAATGAGCTCGAGTTGCTTGGAGGTAACGAGGCCCCGTCTTTGGACTTGGAGGAAGCCAGATTATCGCCCCAGAAGGAGAGTGGGCGGCCACTGAGGGAGATTTCGATTCAATCCTTGCCGGCCTGCAAGCCGAATGCACCCTTGCTCCGACCTCCGAAGACTCAGAAGATCAGGAGCGCACGGGAGAAAAATGCGAGGTTGGCGCGGACGAGGCGGGTAGTGGCGATGCGACTGAGGGAGGCGACGGCGAGGTTATCCCTGTCGCGAGTGAGGATGAAGATGACGCTCCTGGGAGCGTCTAGGTTTATCAATCCCTTCTGGGATTTTGTTTTTTATGTGTTTCGGCCGTTAAGAGGCCATGATGTATTTACCGGGACTGGCCGTTGGTGGCTTCGAATCCCTGCCCCTTTTTTGGGGTTATGTTTGAATTTCGCAGTCTCAATCTATGAAACGCTGATTATTTATGAACTTCAGTTTTTTTTTGAAGTATGAGAAAGAGGGTGTGAGTTGTCGCCTCATTCCTAGTTCCCGATGATCACCGCACCTATTGTTTGCATAAAGCGAGATTTTCCGCGGTTTACCGATTCTGTGAAAAATTCGTGAAACGAATAGCTTGAGTGAAGAGACAAATTTTGATCTCAGATACCATACTATCTCTGTGAGATGTCAAGATCCAGCGTGGCTGGGTATAGGGCAAGACCTAGGTTTACTCTCGGACTGAGGCTTTGCGATGACAAATCAGCTTTCGTTTTGCCTGTTTGCGATTTTAACCTGACTCGCACCGCTTAAAATCCGCGAATTGTTGTCGGCTTATATGATTTGTTGGTGAGTCGAGCTACTTCCTTTACGAAGAGCTAGACCAAAATTTTGGATTTCTTGTATAGCTCGCTATGTTTATCCTTGTCGGATGTAAGAGAGCCTACCCCTCGAAGGGCGGCTATTTGTCTGTTTAGGACGTTATAGTTCGTTTGTTGTGATCAGCAATAACGAAATGATACCGTTTTGAGGTGCGTTTTTATGTTCAGAGACGAAGATTTCATCTGCAATGTTTTGCGGAAAAGAATGTCCTTCAAGCGTTAGCGACGTCTCGCAGTGCTGAAGGTCGATTTTTCCTTATGCCGCATCTCGTGTTGAAACGCTTGCGGGCTTTGGGGATGTCTTTTGCGAATGTTCGCAGCCAGAAAACTGTTGTTTCCGTTTTGGACGCGGGACCAAGGGGTCGCGTAAGTTTGACCCAGGGAGAAGCGTCTACATTCACAGTGCTTCGTGAAGTGTTGGCCATCCGGGATTTGTTTTTGGATGTGATAATCGCTTAGTGGATACTAGATCCGTTGTTGTGGCCGTTTCGGCTGATTTTGAAAAAGTCGTGAAAAAGTTTCGAAAATTTTAGAGTCTTCGAAATTTGTGGGAGTATCACGGTATCGTACCCTCCCCTTTTAAATTGGGTGGATAGCTGAATCCGCCCGGTTGGCGAAGTTCCCTACGCACTTTGTCTAGGGATCAAGCCATCTCGTAGTTCTTTTGTACCACGTTTTATCGTTTAGTGGTAGTATTTTTTGAGGTGCATCGCATTCCAAGTTCTCGGGATTTTGACGTCTTGCATGTTTGCGATTTGGTATGAGCCTGGTCGGACTACTTTTATGACTTTGTACGGTCCTTCCCAGTTTGCTCCCAGTTTTCCTGCGTTTCGTTCGGCAGTGTTTTGGAAGACTTTGCGTAAGACTAAATCGCCTTCTTTGAACCTGCGATGGCGTACGTTTGAGTTGTAGTACCTTGCGGCAGCGTGCTGGTAATTCTGGATTCGAATGAGTGCCTGGTCGCGGCGTTCATTGATGAGATCGAGATTGTCCAGCATCATAGCGTCGTTTAAATCCTCTCTTTCGGGGAGGAATCTTCTCCGTACTCCGGGGAATTCTACTTCCGCGGGGATCATACATTCCGTTCCGTAAACGAGGGCGAATGGAGTTTCACCCGTAGCCCGTCTTGGGGTTGTACGATGCGACCAAAGAACTCCTTCGAGCTCCTCTGCCCATCGCCCCTTCTTGGCGTCTAGGCGTTTCTTGAGTCCGTCAAGGACGGTTTTGTTGATGGTTTCTGCCTGTCCGTTGCATTGCGGATATCTGGGAGTTGACTTTGTAAGTCGTATTTTCCATTTTTCGCAGAATGCTTCGAATCGAGCAGAGATAAATTGAGATCCATTATCTGTTACGATTTCGTACGGGACCCCATGTCTAGTTATGATATGTTTCCAGACGAAGTTCTCGACTTGTGTGTCTTTGATACTTGCGTAGGATTCTGCTTCTACCCATTTGGAAAAGAAATCCGTAAGGACTAGGAGGAAGCGCTTTTGTTTTGATGGGTGCATAGGTCCGACGATGTCCATGGACCATCGCATGAAAGGATAGGGGGACGAGATTGAGGAGAGGATCTCCAGCGGGTTGATGGATTGTTGGAGCATGCCTTTGGCATTTCTACGCACTTCGGTGAATTTCTCGATCTTTACCATGGTTGGCCAATAATAACCGTGGCGTTTGATTTTGACCGAGAGATCTTCCGCCAGCGTGCTGGTAATTCTGGATTGAATGAGTGCCTGGTCGCGGCGTTCATTGATGAGATCGAGATTGTCCAGCATCATAGCGTCGTTTAAATCCTCTCTTTCGGGGAGGAATCTTCTCCGTACTCCGGGGAATTCTACTTCCGCGGGGATCATACATTCCGTTCCGTAAACGAGGGCGAATGGAGTTTCACCCGTAGCCCGTCTTGGGGTTGTACGATGCGACCAAAGAACTCCTTCGAGCTCCTCTGCCCATCGCCCCTTCTTGGCGTCTAGGCGTTTCTTGAGTCCGTCAAGGACGGTTTTGTTGATGGTTTCTGCCTGTCCGTTGCATTGCGGATATCTGGGAGTTGACTTTGTAAGTCGTATTTTCCATTTTTCGCAGAATGCTTCGAATCGAGCAGAGATAAATTGAGATCCATTATCTGTTACGATTTCGTACGGGACCCCATGTCTAGTTATGATATGTTTCTAGACGAAGTTCTCGACTTGTGTGTCTTTGATACTTGCGTAGGATTCTGCTTCTACCCATTTGGAAAAGAAATCCGTAAGGACTAGGAGGAAGCGCTTTTGTTTTGATGGGTGCATAGGTCCGACGATGTCCATGGACCATCGCATGAAAGGATAGGGGGACGAGATTGAGGAGAGGATCTCCGCGGGTTGATGGATTGTTGGAGCATGCCTTTGGCATTTCTCGCACTTCCGGGCGAATTTCTCGCAGTCTTTTACCATGGTTGGCCAATAATAACCGTGGCGTTTGATTTTGACCGCGAGAGATCTTCCGCCAGAATGATTTCCGCATGATCCAGAATGGACCTCTTCCATGATTCTTCTCGCCCTTTCCCCTTCTGCGCATGTCATGAGAGGACCAGAGAAACACCACTTATAAATTTCTCCCTCTATCGTGACGTACCGTGCCGCTTGGGTTTTCACTTTACGAGCCGCCCATTTTTCTGCGGGTAAGGTTCCATTCACGATATAGGCTCGGATTGGTTCTAACCAAGGGCTGTCGCAGCCATACTCGGTTGGGTTCACATCCGCTTCCTGTTGATCCTCGACTTCTTCCGCATCTTCAATCTCGTCCCGGATTAGATTGACGACCACTGGTGGTCCGATGCTTGGATGCTCGATGAATTCGACCGGGATTACTCTTTGGATCCCTGGAACTGAGCTTGAGGCGAGGGCAGCCAAGGCGTCGGCCTGGACGTTTTCCGAGCGACGAATTCCGGTCAGGGCGAACTGGTCGAAATTTCGAGCCAGTTCTTCGACGAGTTTTAGATATGCGTCCATCCTTTCGTCTCTTGCCTCATATTCTCCGCTGTATTGATTGGCGACTAACTGAGAATCGCAGTAAGCGTGAATATTACGGATTAGCAATCCTTTGGCCAGCCGCAAGCCTGCGACGAGTGCTTCGTATTCTGCCTCATTGTTTGAAGCATGAAAAGCCAATCGGAAAGACTGTTCTAGGATTTCTCCGTTAGGAGAGGTGAGTCGTATTCCGATTCCGGATCCTTGCTTGGACGAAGATCCGTCGACGTGGAGTACCCAAGTTGAGTTTGGTTCCTCGTTAGTCATGCTCCTAGTGGGTAACTCTACCAAGAAATCCGCAAGTACTTGGGACTTTGAACATGTCCTTGGGCGATATTCGACGTCGTATTCACTCAGTTCGATTGCCCATTTTGCGAGCCTACCGGATTGACTCGGACTATGCAGGATTATCCGCAGCGGGAACGTGGTGAGAACCACTATAGTATGAGACTGGAAATATGGTCTTAGTTTTCTTGCCGAGGTTATGACGGCGAATGCTAATTTTTCCATTAGCGGGTATCGAGTTTCCGCATCCAGTAACGTCTTGCTTACGTAAAAGATTGGCTTTTGTTCGCCGCGTTCTTCTCGTATCAAGACGCCACTGACTGCCGTTGCGGAAACTGCGATATAGAGGAAAAGAGGTTCACCTTCCACCGGTTTTGCGAGGACTGGTGGAGTGGCCAGGTAATGTTTCAACTGTTGGAAAGCTTTTTCACATTGCTCGGACCATTCGAACTTCTTGTTTCCCTTCAATGTTTCGTAAAACGGTAGGCACTTATCCGTGGAGCGCGAGATGAAACGGTTCAAAGCCGCGACTCTTCCGGTTAGCCTCTGGACTTCTCGCTTGGTTCTCGGGGAGGCCATCTCTATCAGTGCGTCGATTTGTTTAGGGTTGGCCTCGATTCCGCGATACGTTACGAGGTATCCGAGGAATTCTCCCGATGCCACCGCGAATCTACATTTCGCCGGGTTGAGTTTCATGTTATGCTGGTTGAGTCGTGCAAAACATTCCTCTAGGTGGGCTATATGATCGTGTTCGTCAAGAGATTTTACGAGCATATCATCGATGTATACTTCCATAGTTTTTCCGAGTTGCTCGGCAAACATTTTGTTGACGAGTCGCTGATATGTTGCACCTGCGTTTTTAAGACCGAAAGGCATTACCTTGTAGCAATACGTTCCGCGGTCTGTGATGAATGCAGTTTTTTCGCGGTCGTCGGGATTCATCATGATCTGATTGTATCCGGAAAAAGCGTCCATGAATGACAGAAGCTTGTTTCCCGCGGTTGCTTCGACCAGTCGGTCAATGTGACGGTGCCGCTGGCGCCAGGCCGCCCGCGGACGGTGCCGCTGGCGCCAGGCCGCCCGCGGACGGTGCCGCTGGCGCCAGGCCGCCCGCGGACGGTGCCGCTGGCGCCAGGCGGGCCAGCGTCCAGCGTGCGCCCGGCGCAGGGCGACCAGCGTCCAGCGTGCCGCCCGGCATCAGGCGGCGCGTCCAGCGTGCGCCCGGCATGCCCGGCCAGCGTGGCGAGTGCCGCTGGCGCCAGGCCCGTGCATCCAGCGTGCCGCCCGGCATGAGCGGGGGTGCGCCCGTGGGCGGCTTCAGCGTCCGCATGCGCCAGCGCCAGGCCGTCTTGCCGTCCGTGGGTTTTGTTGCTCGATCTTTCCCCGTTAGATGCGTCGCGGAAATCTTCGAGTTTGGAAGGATCTTTAGCGTGATTTCGAGATAACCGTTTTTGACCCCAACAATAACTGAATAAGTATTATAAATTTTAAATGTTTGACGTTTGTTTAAGTAAATTTACAAAAGTTTAAATTTTTATTTGTTTATTTAACATTAATTATTTATGAAAAAAGTTTTTGCGTATGTCGTATAGTTTTAGGGTTTGGGATTTGAATGAATGACGGCGTAGAAATGTGAAGAATATAAGGGAGGAGAGGAGAAAATCTGGTCCGTTAATTTTGTCAAATCTAATAGCGAGATTGTGATCCTCGGTGGTTATGCGTTCTGCCTCATTGTTTGAAGCATGAAAAGCCAATCGGAAAGACTGTTCTAGGATTTCTCCGTTAGGAGAGGTGAGTCGTATTCCGATTCCGGATCCTTGTTTGGACGAAGATCCGTCGACGTGGAGGACCCAAGTTGAGTTTGGTTCCTCGTTAGTCATGCTTCTAGTGGGTAACTCTACCAAGAAATCCGCAAGTACTTGGGACTTTGCACATGTCCTTGGGCGATATTCGACGTCGTATTCACTCAGTTCGATTGCCCATTTTGCGAGCCTACCGGATTGACTCGGACTATGCAGGATTATCCGCAGCGGGAACGTGGTGAGAACCACTATAGTATGAGACTGGAAATATGGTCTTAGTTTTCTTGCCGAGGTTATGACGGCGAATGCTAATTTTCCATTAGCGGTATCGAGTTTCCGCATCCAGTAACGTCTTGCTTACGTAAAAGATTGGCTTTTGTTCGCCGCGTTCTTCTCGTATCAAGACGCCACTGACTGCCGTTGCGGAAACTGCGATATAGAGGAAAAGAGGTTCACCTTCCACCGGTTTTGCGAGGACTGGTGGAGTGGCCAGGTAATGTTTCAACTGTTGGAAAGCTTTTTCACATTGCTCGGACCATTCGAACTTCTTGTTTCCCTTCAATGTTTCAGTAAGCGGTAGGCACTTATCGGTGGAGCGAGATGAAACGGTTCAAAGCCGCGACTCTTCGGTTAGCCTCTGGACTTCTCGCTTGGTTCTCGGGGAGGCCATCTCTATCAGTGCGTCGATTTGTTTAGGGTTGGCCTCGATTCCGCGATACGTTACGAGGTATCCGAGGAATTCTCCCGATGCCACCGCGAATCTACATTTCGCCGGGTTGAGTTTCATGTTATGCTGGTTGAGTCGTGCAAAACATTCCTCTAGGTGGGCTATATGATCGTGTTCGTCAAGAGATTTTACGAGCATATCATCGATGTATACTTCCATAGTTTTTCCGAGTTGCTCGGCAAACATTTTGTTGACGAGTCGCTGATATGTTGCACCCGCGTTTTTAAGACCGAAAGGCATTACCTTGTAGCAATACGTTCCGCGGTCTGTGATGAATGCAGTTTTTTCGCGGTCGTCGGGATTCATCATGATCTGATTGTATCCGGAAAAAGCGTCCATGAATGACAGAAGCTTGTTTCCCGCGGTTGCTTCGACCAGTCGGTCAATGTGACGGTGCCGCCGGCGCCAGGCGACCAGCGTCCAGCGTGCCGCCCGGCGCCAGGCGACCAGCGTCCAGCGTGCCGCCCGGCGCCAGGCGACCAGCGTCCAGCGTGCCGCCCGGCGCCAGGCGACCAGCGTCCAGCGTGCCGCCCGGCGCCAGGCGACCAGCGTCCAGCGTGCCGCCCGGCGCCAGGCGACCAGCGTCCAGCGTGCCGCCCGGCGCCAGGCGACCAGCGTCCAGCGTGCCGCCCGGCGCCAGGCGACCAGCGTCCAGCGTGCCGCCCGGCGCCAGGCGACCAGCGTCCAGCGTGCCGCCCGGCGCCAGGCGACCAGCGTCCAGCGTGCCGCCCGGCGCCAGGCCGCCTTTGCCGTCCGCGGGTTTTTGTTGCTCGATCTTTCCCCGCTAGTCGTGCGTCGCGGAAATCTTCGAGTTTGGAAGGATCTTTAGTCGTAGATTTCGAGATAACCGTTTTTGACCCCAACAATAACTGAATAAGTATTATAAATTTTTAAATGTTTGACGTTTGTTTAAGTAAATTTACAAAAGTTTAAATTTTTATTTGTTTATTTAACATTAATTATTTATGAAAAAAAGTTTTTGCGTATGTCGTATAGTTTTAGGGTTTGGGATTTGAATGAATGACGACGTAGAAAATGTGAAGAATATAAGGGAGGGAGAGGAGAAAATCTGGTCCGTTAATTTTGTCAAATCTAATAGCCGAGATTGTGATCCGGGTGATAAATGTAACAGCCAATCAGAGAGACAAAGAAAGCCAAGAGATCTGGTCCATTTATTTTATCTAATCTAGCGGCTGATACTTCAATCCTCGTTACAAATCTAGAACTGCAGCAATACTCTGTCTAGTCTGTCTTGAACTGACCTTATATTCGTTAGACTATCCACAATGGTTTCAAGATTCAACACCTCCTGATCATTTTTATTCAACCAAACCTCAACTCATTCTCAATTTGGTCGGTTTAAAAATGAAATTGGTTATATCACGTGATAATAAGATGTTTTAGAAAATATATTCTGAACACTCTGAGATATTTAAAGATGAAATTGGCTTTATCATGTGGTTATAAAAACATATCTTAAGCATTAAAATAAGACCATTAGAGCTTAAGAGAGTTAATAGTGATGTCTTCTTCTGCCTCTTCTTCCTTGACCAAATTACTTCTAATAAGCTCATCAATTGTCTTCATCAATTCCGCAATAGTTTTGTCCTTCTCGCGAATTGCGCTTTTAGCATCAATCAAATCGCTCTTCTTCCATCAATAAGGTGCTCCCTCATCAAGCCATTGAAAAAATTCACACCAGTTTCGACGCTAAGACAAAGACAAAATTAGTAACTTACTAAGGAACACTCCAATTCAACATATACAGAGGAACAATCGTTGTACCTTGCAATTTTCACATCCATAAAACCTTCGACCTGGATTTTTGTCTGTCTGTGCTTGACATATCTTTGCCGGTATCCCACAATAACAAAGCACATTGCCTTGACTTGCCTTGCCTTGCCCCCATCGCTTATTGCTGCTTCCTCCACCCAATTCCATCTCTCTCTCTCTCTCTCTCTCTCTCTCTCTCTCTCTCTCTCTCTCTCTCTCTCTCTCTCTCTCTCTCTCTCTCTCTCTCTCTCTCTCTCTCTCTCTCTCTCTCTCTCTCTCTCTCTCTCTCTCTCTCTCTCTCTCTCTCTCTCTCTCTCTCTCTCTCTCTCTCTCTCTCTCTGTTATCATACCTAAAATTTTCAATTTCTTGTGAACAGGGATGGGTAGTAAATGTCGGGTCGGGTATGCTTGATCGTTTTGAGTGTATCCCTTTTTTAAAAGGGATCTGCAGTACACCTTCAAATATCGGTTTTTGTATCTATTTTATTAAAAACATATTGATTCTCAACTTTTGCCCCCACTACCCCGAGGAATATTATTTTCTTGTGCCACTGGACGTACTATATAGATAATTGAATAACGGCATTTAAAATTATTTAAAAGGGTCGCAAGAAACAGTTATGTAAACGAGTTGATCCGTTATTTTTAACAGTAAGAGCATCTCCAATGGTGCTTTATTTTCCACCTTTTGCTTCATTTTTAACTCCAATTGTACTTCATTTTTTCTTCATTTCTTCAAATTTTGAAGAAATGAACAATTTTTCTTCAAATTTGAAGAAATACTGTTCCGTTCTTCATATTTTGAAGATGAACTTCTTTATTTACAAAATAATCCTTAACTTTGATCTTTTGTTATTTTGTACTTAAGCAAATTAGAAATATTAATGTCATCCAATTATTTTTATCTAACTGAATGTTGATAACAAAGAACATGGAACTATTAATTTCTGAGCATTTTATGTTCGATTTAGAAGAATTTAGAATAAGATAAGCTCCTTTTTTTAAAATCAATTTTTAGTCACTTAAGAGGTAAAATTCTCTAGTGTTTTTTAGAAAATCTAAAATTATTACTTGTTTATTTATTTTATGTTTAATAATTGTATTATATAACAATTTTTTAACTTATAATAAATAGTAATTGGATTGAATTTATTCACTTTATACTTAAAATCAGTTATAGTTATTGGACCCAATAGTAATTGGATTGAAAAAATTGTAACTATATATAGTTATTGGGTCCAATCTACGAAAAATATATTTACGTAACTTTATACTAAAATATATAGTTATTGGGTCGTATAACTTTAAAACTTTATTAATACAGTTAATGTATAAAACTTTACTATACATTACTTCCTTTTTATTCAACCAAACCTCATATCATTCTCAATGTGGTCGGTTTAAAAGTGAAATTGCTTATATCATGGGATTATAAAAATATATCTGGAACTCTAAACAATATAGTAGAGATTCCAAAAAATCTTTTGAATTTATTTGTTAATCAATACAGTAATTGTTAATTACAACTATTGAGTTCGGAACATAGACCCCTGTTCGAATTGGGTGATAACATTGGTGTGGTTAGTACTGTTGTACGTTTCCTCAGTTATATATGGCAAGGCAACGGCCGGTTATCGGCAGAGGATTTAAAACCCTAAACCTTAATATCAGCATTTTTATATTCACACATAGATTTCTATATGTCTTATAATATAACTATGTTTTAACTGTTTTTGAAATTACTTTATTTTCGTTATCTAGCTTTCTATTCTACCAAACTATAATTATTTTATAACTTTGTACTGAAATATATAGTAATTGGGTCATATAACTTTAAAACTTTATTAATACGGTTAGTGTATAAGACTTTATTATACATTACTTCCTTTTTATTCAACCAAACCTCATATCTTTCTCAATGTGGTCGGTTTAAAAGTGAAATTGCTTATATCATGGGATTATAAAATATATTTGAACTCTAAACTATATAGTAGAGATCCCAAAAATCTTTTGAATTTATTTGTTAATCGATACAGTTTAAATACCTACTATTGAGTTTGAACATAGACCCCGGTTCGAATTGGGTGATAACATTGGTGTGGTTAGTACTGTTGTACGTTTATTCATTTATATATGGCAAGACGACGGACGGTTATCGGCAGAGGATTTAAAACCCTAAACATTAATATCAGCATTTTTATATTCACACATAGATTTATATATATCTTATAATCTAACTCTGTTTTAACTGTTTTGAAATTACTTTATTTTCGTTATCTAGCTTTCTATTCTACCAAACTATAATTATTTTATAACTTTGTACTGAAATATATAGTAATTGGGTCATATAACTTTAAAACTTTATTAATACGGTTAGTGTATAAGACTTTATTATACATTACTTCCTTTTTATTCAACCAAACCTCATATCTTTCTCAATGTGGTCGGTTTTGAAGCGAAATTGCTTATGAAGGTCTTTATAAAAATATATTTGAACTCTAAACTATATAGTAGAGATCCCAAAAATCTTTTGAATTTATTTGTTAATCGATACAGTTTAAATACCTACTATTGAGTTTGAACATAGACCCCGGTTCGAATTGGGTGATAACATTGGTGTGGTTAGTACTGTTGTACGTTTATTCATTTATATATGGCAAGACGACGGACGGTTATCGGCAGAGGATTTAAAACCCTAAACATTAATATCAGCATTTTTTATATTCACACATAGATTTATATATATCTTATAATCTAACTCTCTTTTTTTTGCATGCATATTATAACTCTCTTATATAACTATGTTTTGTCTGTTCTTTGAAATTATTTTATTTTCGTTGTGTGAAACGAAATTCACACTGTCGAGTTTCTTTAATTGGAGGAAAGCCAAGTTAACCTAGCTTCCCCTGAAGGTTCCGGTTATCTGCTGGGCCACGCACAACACAATCAATACGACGAAAAATATGGAGTAGAAAATCGTAAGAACAAAAGAGAGCAAAAATATCTTATTTCCGAATCCGCATTTGGGCGTGAACAACAGTTGAGAGCCTTGGCTACAGGAGCTGTCGGCAAGTTCGCTAGTCTAGCAACCTAAGTTCTAACCTAGTTGAGTCGCAGCTCGATAGTGAGAACGGAAAAATACCTAAATTGATCTAAGTGCTAAGTTTGCTCTAAAAAAGTTTTCCCCTTGCTCCCCGCCTTGAGCTCTCCTTATATACTCCCTTAAGGTCGGTTTGCCTTTTTCCCTTCTTCCCTTGGGCCAGTTTTGTCGCGAGACGGGCCTTTTCCATTTTTCGTCGATCTTCCTGATTATCAAAAACTTTGACATTTATCTTCAGAAACTTGACATTTATCTTTTCCAGTAAAATAAAAATAGACCGTCAAATCAATCTTGGGCCGAATCTTATTTTAAAATCGTAAGTGGGCTGTTTGGTCACGTTCGAGGCCTCCTTAAGCCAGTTTTTGGATCTATAGCCGTTTTTACGATTTTTCCTAAGGAATCACCTTCGACCTAATGTAATGTTTTCAAAAGGACTTTTAACCCTCCTTATAGTTAAGGCTACTGGTGTCTAAGTTAACCATGGCCATTTTATATGATAGATTAAAATCCATCGGTCAAACAAATCTTTCATGACTTTTTCCGAATTTTTCGTTAACAATTCTAATTGGGACGAAACAAGGATACGAGGTCCACGGTCTTTGGGATTTAGGTACAAGGACTAAGGCAAGGATGCATGGTACTTGACTGACGGACTGGCCGAGTCAGGACCGAAGCCGCCTCTGCTGCAGCTGGTCGGGACAGGTCGAAGCTCGCCCTAGGGCAAGCTGGTCTGGACAGGTCGAAGCTCGCCCTAGGGCGCAGCTGGTCGACAAGGCCGAGCTCGCCCTAGGGCAAGCTGGTCTGGACAGGTCGAAGCTCGCCCTAGGGCGCAGCTGGTCGGGACAGGTCGAAGCTCGCCCTAGGGCGCAGCTGGTCGGGACAGGTCGAAGCTCGCCCTAGGGCAAGCTGGTCTGGACAGGTCGAAGCTCGCCCTAGGGCGCAGCTGGTCGACAGGCCGAGCTCACCCTAGGGAGAGCTGGTCGACACGCCGATCTCTCCCTAGGGCGCAGCTGGTCGGACGAGGCCGAGCTCGCCCTAGGGCAAGCTGGTCTGGACAGGTCGAAGCTCGCCCTAGGGCGCAGCTGGTCGACAAGGCCGAGCTCGCCCTAGGGGGAGCTGGCTGACTCTCGGACCGCGCTCGACCTCCTTTGGGTTTTCCGGTTGCTCCTTACGTGGTTTATTTTCCCGAGTAGGTCCTAGTCGGGCTGGACCAATCCTCGATGTTCCTTGGTTCGTTAAGCAAAAACTATCATTTGCTTGACTAATCATTTCTCGGAAAGTCGGGTTTTCTACAAGATTAACTGGGAATCAATTTTCCGGGAACTTTCAGTCATTGATTCCATCGTGACCGATTTTGACCCCAACATTTAACCCCCAGCTAGCTAGGATCCGTGGACTTGGGTGTGAGGTCCTTGCTTGCGGTATGACTTGTTTAGATGAATTAGGCGTAATTAATGGCGGAAAGTTCGAGAGTGAATAGTGACTTTTTTGTAGAGTAAGTTTTTCAAAATTCTTACTCATTCACTTTTCATGAGAAGATTTCTCTAAGGTAGAAGTTTTTCTTTCTCCTTTTCTCTCTTTTACTTTTTATTTCCTTGATCCCCAAAAGATGTCTTCAAAGACGAAGTCTTCAAAGAATACCATGAGTCCCCAATCCTCTTCCGACAATCCCTGCATCAGTGAAGAAGTTGTCCCAAAAGAAGAGCTTGGGGTCGACGATGAGGACGTCCAAAAATATTGGATCGCAATGTGTATTTCGATAACAGCCCCCACCACCCCCACCCGAGGCACCTTATCCCCAGAGGCCCGTGATGAGGCTTGATCCCTCTTTACCGAGCAGGACCTTCCCCTCCTTTCTCAACACCATTCGGGAATTTTGCCATGTTCCGGACGAGGTCGAATTTCAAATTGCGATGCAGGGGGAGTGCGCGAGGATCCTCCGGAGGGTTTCTTTACATGCTACGTGGCTTTTCTCACGCGTTGTCGTATTTGGTTTCCGATCCCTGAACCTACGTGGCTTGATCGTTTTGAGTTATCGATCAGTTAGCTAAACGTTGTGGGATTACAGCATCTTATCGGCGTCCTGATCCTGAGCTATGAACACGGTTGACTCTCGATGCTGATCACTTCGAAGGACTCTGGCAGACGCAAAAGACTTCGATCCCTCACTCATTCCGTCTGGTCCCTCGGAATTATATGTTGATAATCAAGGGGATGACTTCCAAGCAAAAGATTGGTACAAGCGTTTCTTCTATCTTCGGATAGACGGCGCATCTGTCGAAGAGAATTGCATAAAGTGGAATTTTCAGCATGGTAGCGTGATCGAAGGTTCTGCTCTCTTTATGGTATACGTCTGAACGCCTTCTTTTTTTTTTATCTTGCAGTGAAAAACGTTCATCACACGCATCCCGATGATCTGCGGGCCAAGTGAGATATTCTCTGTAATGGTCCATTCTTTTGGAACTACTTTTTTCCAGCAAGGATTCAGAAGGCTTTGATGCTTTATCGATCACGGGGTGCCTTACCGTCATTCAGAGCAGCAAGTGTGCCAGATATGGATGAGCCAGCTTCTGGTTCCGTTCCTGTTCGGAGAGAGAGAAATAGACCTCGGAAGCATAAAGGAATTGCGATTGGAGATGGTAACTTTGGCCTGGATGATCTTCCGTTACCCGGATGGAACCCGGGTTTTGCCCCAGGCAATGGGAGTGGTACCAGCGAGGTTCCTCTTCCAGATGACTTTTTTGCTTACCTTCCTCTCGGCTTTGATGCTCCATTGCCATTGGATGATTCATCAAGGGTAGAGATGGTTGCTGAGGGTTCACGGATGATCAATGAGGTTGACCCTCTTTCTTTCGATTAGTTTTTTAATCTTTCGAACTTTCCCTTCATCGTAACTGTTTATCGTGTAAGGTATGCGAGTTTTTAACTCGGCGCTCGACGCGGGTTTTAGGGAGGCGCGTATTTTTCGCTTCAAGGCTGAACATTCCAAGAGAAAGCTCATCCATTTCCAGAAAGAGGTTGCAGAACGAGACCGTAAGCTGGCCGAGGTTCATTCTCAAGCTGTTTGTCGCGCGGAGAGGAGAGGAAGAAAAATGATTGCTGCCAAACTAGCGAGGAGAGCCTCTCAATTTGAAGCTGAGTTTGAGAAGTTTAAGGAGGCCCAGGACTATGTAGGTGACTTTCGCGAGTGCCGTGGTTCAGTTGGCACTTTGTGGAAGACGCAGGACGTTGGCTACTCCTTTCTCTCCGAGGTAGCGGAGATGTCGGATCTTATGGATGAGTGTGCTCAAGCCGAATCGATGGTTCCTCCAATCGAGGGAAGGATCCGACAGCTTTCGGATCCTATCGCGGTCTCGGAGGACACAGTGGAAGCGGGAGCTAACGTTGCCGACGGAGAAGGAGAGGTGGACCAGCCTGGGATTTCGTTCGGAGTTTCCATGTCTGGGTATTTAGATCTTGACCTCTGAAGGTCGATGGGATCGTTTCCCTTTATCTTATGGCTTCTATTATCTTAGGCCAAATCTGGCCGTTTTATGTATGTGTGTTTTTGGGCCGTGTGAGGCCGTTTAAACTTTGTATTCGGGACTGGCCGTTGGTGGATTTGAATCCATGTCGCTCTGCGGCTTTTTATAATGAATGCTTTTAGTTATTATATGAGTTTGATTTAAACTTTCGTCAAGTGTAGAGGGAAAAGGTACGAGTAGTCACTTCGTATCTTAACTCTTAACTTTGTCGTTCTGTTCGTCTGCTACTTCGGTACGAGGGTGTTCGGAAACGTTTAAGAGTTTTGCGAAGTTTCGTGAGCGTTTTAGATGTGAACGATGAGAGACATGCTTTAAGATCTCGTATCAACTTCATATCATGTCTTGAGATGTTTAGAGACCAGTAGGACTGGATTTAGGGCACAACCTAGGTTTACTCTCGGCTCTAAGGCTGTGCGACGACTAATTGGCTTTCGATTTGCCTGTTGGCGATTTCTACCTGATTATTACCGATTAAAGTCTGCGACTTGGCGCCGGCTTACATGACTTGTGTGGTAAGAATCGAGCTTTCCCCAAAGAACGTTTGGAATACTAACCAAAATTTTGGATTTTCTTGTATAGCGCGCTATGGTATCCTTGTCGGATGTAAGAAGACCTTATTTTTTACGAAAGGTCTGACTACGGGTTCGTTTAGAGAACGTTTTTGGGTTCGTCCGTCGGGGCCAGTCGATGGGCGTTTCGTATTTTATAGTTGCGGACGGACTGTTTGCTGGACGATACGGTCTTAATGTCTTTGTGAAATTTGCGACGTCTCGCTTTCTCGAAGATATGTTTTTTCGTTTTGTGATCCTCGTTTAGAAAAGATGTCTGATTTAATGGTTTTGTTTGATTGTGAATTGGATTAGATTGCGCGTACTGCCTATATGGGAGTACAGGAGTTTTCATTTCGGCCAAGGGCTGCTTGGATGAATTTTGAAAGCTTTTTATTTTTACTTATGATGTATTCGGGCCAATCTTGGATTTCCTTTTGTAAGTAAATCGTGAGATCGGAAAATTTTTATTGAAAAAGTTTCAAAAATATCGAGTACATGTGCGGATATTTCGAACTTCGTAGGAGTATGCGAGTATACGTACCCACTCCCCCCCCTCTTTTGGTGAGGGGGATAGCTGAACTCGCCAAATTTTTATGAGCTGCCTACGTACCTCTTTCGAGGATCAAGCCATCTCGTAGTTCTGCTGGTTGCTGCGGGTGTTTCTACTCACTGGATGGAGACGCTTTGATTGCTTCGACCATTGAGGCTTCAGCTGAATCGATGACTGCTTCAGGAGTTGAGTTGTCCACGGGGCAAGGCGATGGACTTGGAGACTTTGTTGTTGTCTGGAGCCGTGCCGGGTCAGATGATTCTGGATCATCCTTTACGGAATTTTCGAGAGCGTTCTGAACTCTCTTTGCTTATTTCGGGCTCACCATAGGGGTGTTCCGAATTTGTCGCAGTTTATGCTCGGCCAGGAAGCAGAGTCTTGACTGTTTCTGGCATCCCCAGATTTCTGCGATTCCGTTTGGAGTTCGGAACTTGATGCCAAGGTGGTAAGTTGATGGTACTGCTTTCATGGCGTTGATTCAGGGAGTTCCCATGATCGCATTGTAGATGGCCGGGTTATCGACTACCGCAAAGTCGACAATTTTTGTGACTTCTTTGGCCATGACTGGGAGCTTGATTGATCTGAGGGTCATAGACACGGTGCCCGAGAAACCGGTTAAAGGTTTTGTCTCCGGGACGACCTATCCGAGTTTGATGTTCATTAAATTAATACCAATGGATCGCAGTGAGGTTTGTCGATCCCAACGGTTTCTTGCTCTTCGAAAACGATCGTGTCATTGGGGACGTCGTCGGCTAGCGACTCGTTTGGCCAGCTAGATCTTGTTTCAGCCTTCGGTTGGTAAGCTTTGATTGACAAAACTGAGTTGTGATAGAAATGCCATCCGCCGATGATCATGCTGACCCTTCGACGATTGCTGTCGTTTCCTTTGTCGTCCTGCCTCCTTCCGCATTTTTCGCCTGACTGGTTTTCGTGCGTTCCTCTTTCGGACGGGTTTTTTTCAGTCTTTGGCGGGCGATCGGAATCCAGGAGGAGATGTTTTATTCCTGTGACCTTTGAGAGTTCGCCTGAAATGAGTTTGGCGGCGAGCCTCGCGCCGAGGACCTTACAGTTTGCTGTCGAGTGGCCTCTTGTCTGATGGAATTCGCTGAATGAGTTATTTTTGAACTTGTTCCTGGTCCAAGTGTTTCCGGAGGTCTTGCCCTGCTCCGAGTTAATGGCGTAGTTATGCTTGCCTTGGACATCTTCCCCTTCGTACTTTTCGTTACGGGAGGGCTTTTTTCTCACGGACGATTTCTGCGGGCCGTGCTTCTGCGAGAGGACTTTCATCTATTCTTCCATGATGATAAAGTCCGTTGCTTTGTGGAGGGCGTCCTGGATCGTCCACAGTTTTTTAAGAGATATCCATTGCTGGAAGTTTGATCTAAACCAAAGCGTTTTCCTCAGGGCGTTGACTGCCATCTTGTCACTGATACCCGTGACTCTCGCCATTACTAGCTTGAATCTTTTCATGAAATCGCGGAGCGATTCGTCCTCCCTTTAGACAGGCTCCATAAGTCGACGTTCTCGGAGGTTTCTCTGTCCATGAACATGTATTACTGCTTGAAGAACTCTGATGCAAGCTGGCGGAAACTGCTGATGGAGATTCTCTTCAAGCGAGAAAACCACTCGAGCGCGGCTCCCTTGAGGTTTTCGACGAAGAGGAGGCAATAGCCAGCATCTTGTTCTTGTTCCCTTAGTTTGCACCTTCTCATCGCGATCTGGAAAGATTGCAGATGAGCCTTTGGGTCGGTGGCGCCATCATAGACAGAAATTTTTATTTTCCCAGGATCCGAGATATTTGTCTCCGTGATGCGGGCAGTGACCGTTGGTGTATTTCCAGCTGGAGTTTTGTCGACGGGATTATCGTCGTGCTAGTGCTGATCTCCGTTGTTGTCGGTAGTCATACTTGATGGAGCAGGTGTGGTTGCGAGAAAGATAGATTCGTACCCCACTCCTTCTAGCGCCAAACTGTGGGAACCGAAATTCACACCGTCGAGTTTCTTTAATTGGAGGAAAGCCAAGTTAACCTAGCTTCCCCTGAAGGTTCCGGTTATCTGCTGGGCCACGCACAATACAATCAATATGACGAAAAATATGAAGTAAAAAAAATCGTAAGAACAAAAGAGAGCAAAAAGATCTAATTTTCGAATCCGCGTTTGGGCTTGAACAACAGGTGAGAGCCTTGGCTACGAGAGCTGTCAGCAAGTTCGCTAGTATAGAAACCTAAGTTCTAACGTAGTTGAGTCGCAGCTCGATAGTGAAAACGGAAAAATGCCTAAATTCCTCTAATTGCTAAGTTTGCTCTGAAAAAGTTCTCCCCTCGCTCCCCTCCTTGAGCTCTCCTTATATACTCCCTTAAGGTCGGTTTTCCTTTTTCCCTTTCCGCCCTTGGGGCAGTTTTGTCGCGAGACGGGCCTTTTCCATTTTTCGTCGATCTTCATGATTATCGGAAACTTTGACATTTATCTTCGGAAACTTGACATTTATCTTTTCCTGCAAAATAAAAATAGACCGTCATATCAATCACGGGCCAAATCTTATTTTAAAATCATAAGTGGGCCGTTTGGTCACGTTCGAGGCTTCTTTAAGCCGGGTTTTTGGATCTTTGCCGTTTTTACGATTTTTCCTAAGAAATCACCTTCGACGTAACGTAAATTTTTCGAAAGGACTTTTAACCCTCTGTATAGTTAAGGCGACTGGTGTCTAAGTTAACCTTGCCGTTTTATACGATAGATTAAAATCCATCCGTCAACCAAATCTTTCATGTCTTTTATCCGAATTTTTCCTTAAAAAATCTAATTGGCAAAACAAGGATACTAGGTCCACGGTCTTTGGGATTGAGGTACGAGGACAAAGGCAAGGATGCATGGTACTGGACTGACGAACTGGCTGAGACAGGACCGAGCTCGCCCTAGGGCGAGCTGTCCAGACGGGACCGAACTTGCCCTAGGGCAAGCTGGCTGAACGGGACCGAGCTTGCCCTAGGGCGAACTGGCCGAACAAGGCCAAGCTCGCCCTAGGGCAAGCTGGTCAGGACACGGCCAAGCTCGCCCTAGGGCGAGCTGGTTGGGATACGGCCGAGCTCGCCCTTGGGCGAACTGGTCGGTACATGGCCGAGCTCGCCTTAGGGCCGATCCAAACCATTATACCATGTGCAAGTGGAGGATTTGTATTGACAACTTTTGACTGCATCTTTAACTGTAGGGTCGTGTATCGATTTAACTGCATCTTTTAACTGGTTAAGGGACGTGTATCGATTTAACTGCATCTTTATATAAACTTTCTGTCTCCAAAGAATCTTTTTCAGCAGTTGTTCGTCTCTTGAGAAATAATATCCGATCTTTAACAATGCCTACATCTTCTTCATCTTCTGGAGACCATCTATTTGTATGTTACTCCTCTTCGGGCTCTTCTTCAGACACTTCATCTGATCCTTCATCATATGCTCTCAATCCTAAACCTTTTGACGCCGTTTATGTACAATCATCCTCTACGTCACTGGGTTGCGTTGCGAACGTCATCTCTTCGGGTCCTGATAGTTGTCCGGTGTCACCACCTATTGGATACACAGCGATTTTCATTGAGGTCCGCGGAATCGGGTTCCATCAGAACCTTTACTTGATAATGGTGGAGTTGTGCGGCTTGCTCCGTATTGCTCCAAGCCAACTGACTCTCCGTTTCTGGGGACTTATACATGCCCTCAGGTCCTTTCAGACCTGTCCGCTGTAGAAATAACTGGTAGCATAGTCGCTACTTCCTTCTATACTTGACAACTTGGAGAAGGGTCTCGTCTTTTCGAGTTGTCACCACGCCCTTCTTGTAGGTCCCCTGTGGAACTTCCGGAGTGGCTCGATAGTACACCAACATCCAGCGAATATTTTTTCGTTCTTCACGTCGGCCCGAGACCTAACGGGTTGCGTCTCTCATGGTTGCCTTCAGGTATCTCTATTCCTTTGTCCGGATAAATCTTTTTTATTTTACTTTTGGTGTTGGTAATTATAGGAATTTTTAGGATGTTATAAGGAGTCATGTTATAATTCTAAGATTGTAGTACAAGTTTATTGTGCAATGTCAAACTATTCCATGATCTTTGATCTCCAAGTGATTTTCCATTTGTAGGTGTCTCGACGGAGGATCCAGGTGAGTCCACTGCGTTCCCGGTAGATCTGTTAAATCTAGCCAGTAACCTCCGTGATCGTGCTTTTCTGCTGCATCCCGAAATCATCCAGCTTTCCTCATTGGCGTCTACTGATGATCATCTTTTTGTCCCAGCACGTAATTGATATTTGTTTTGTTTTACTTTTTCTTATTAACAACTTTTATTACATCTTTTTAACAACCACTTTATCACTGTAGAATCGATGGATGCCTTAATCGCTGCCCGCCTCCATTTTGATTCCCTCTTTGTAGGTTCATCTAGATCGGATGAGAGACCTCCATCCCAGCTTTTCCCAGATGAATGTGGGAACCGAAATTCACACCGTCGAGTTTTAGTTGATCGGAGGAAAACCAAGTAAATCTAGCTTCCCCTGAAGGTTCCGGTTATCTGCTTGGCCACACACAACGCAATCAATATGACGAAAATAGCAAAGTAGTAAATCGTAAAAAAAAAGAGCAAAAAGATCTTATTTCCAAATCCTCGTTTGAGCGTGAACAACAGGTGAGAGCCTTGGCTACGAGAGTTGTCGGCAAGTTCGCTAGTCTAGCAACCTAAGTTCGAACATAGTTGAGTCGCAGCTCGATAGTAGAAACGGAAAAATGCCTAAATTGCTATAAGTGCTAAGGTTGCTCTGAAAAGTTCTCCCTCTGCTCTTCGTCCTAAGTCCTCTTTATATACTCCTCCTTTAGGTCGGTTTACCTCCTCTTGGCCGGACTTGTCGTGAAACGGGCTTTTCCATATCTCTTTTTTCTTCGTGATTATCTTCGGAAACTTGACATTTATCTTCGCGGAAATTTGACATTTATCTTCGCGGAAATTTGACATTTATCTTTTCCCGCGGATGAGATAAACCGTCATCCTAGTCTTTGGGCTCAAGTCTCTTGGGATCATAGATGGGCCGTTGTTCGCAATTCGGACCCTCTTAGGGCCGTATCGAGACTTAAGCGTTTTTACGATTTTACTCGCGAAGTAGCCGTTGGCATTGGCATGATTTTCCCAACGGAACCTCATCTCTTTGCATAGCCGAGGCAGTTGATGTTGAGTTAATCGTAACCTGTTCTATTATGAAGAGTGGGAAACCGTTTGAGAGACATAACCTTCCCAATTTCCCGAAGACTTTCGACGATGTTTTTAGACAGAACGTTAGTACTGTGTCCATGGACCCGAGGATTGAGTTGCGGAAATTTCGGACGAAGATGCATGGTCATGGGATGGGACCAGGTTCAGAATTGGCGTCGAAGGGCTGGTCGCACTCGCCGGGCAAGCTGACTGTGCCTTGGTCGAGCTCGCTGGCGAGTTGACCCGTGATGCGGTCATACTAGCCGGGCGAGCTGACCCGCGCTACGGTCGAGCTTCGCTGGCGAAGTTGACCCGTGATGCGGTCATACTAGCGGGCGAGCTGACCTATGCTTTGGTCGAGCTCGCCGGCGAGTTAACCCGCGATGGGGTCGTACTCGCCGGGCGAGCTGACTGGCGCTATGGTTGAGCTAGCCGGCAAGCAGACCCGCGATGCGGTCGTACTCGCCGGGCGAGCTGACCCATGCTATGGTCATGCTCGCCGGCGAGTAGACCCGCAACACGGTCGTACTCGCCCGGCGAGCTGACCCATGCTTTGGTCGAGCTCGCTGGTGAGCTGACCAGCGCTATGGTCGAGCTTCGCCCGGCGAGCTGACCAGCGCTATGGTCGAGCTTCGCTGGCGAAGTTGACCTGCAATGAGGTCGTACTCGCCAAGCGAGCTGACCCGCGCTATGGTCGAGCTCGCCGGCGAGTTGACCCGTACTCATCGGCGAGCTGACCCTCGCAACGGTCGAGCTCGCCGGCGAGTTGACCCTTACTCGCTGGGCAAGCTGATCCGTGCTACGGTCGAGCTCGCCGGGCGAAGTTGACCCGTGATGCGGTCATACTAGCGGGCGAGCTGACCCATGCTTTGGTCGAGCTTCGCCCGGCGAGTTGACCCGTGATGCGGTCATACTAGCCGGGCGAGTTGACCCGTGCTAAGGTCATGCTCGCCGGGGAGTAGACCCGTGCTCGTCGGGTGATCCTTTTCGGTTATTCGTGCTAAGGTCATGCTTTTGAAGTTTTGACTGAGATTTGGTTTTTCTGAGGACTTTCGGGTATAGATTCCGTCGTGACCGATTTTGACCCCAACAGTTAACCCCCCAGCTAGTTAGGTTCTGTGGAGTTTTGGTAACAGGTCCTAGCTCGTGGTATAGCTCGTTAGGAAGGTGTAGAGACGTAATCGTTCGCCGAAAGCCGAGAGTAAATAGTAACTCTCCTTTGTTGTTTATATAGGTGGAGTAAGTTTTTTTATCATTCTTTACTTACTCCTCACTAGAACTTACCTCTAAGATAGGAATATCTTTTCTCTTTCTCTCCTTGCTTATACAAAGAAAATGTCTTCAAGCAAAGGATCTTCAAAGAGGTACTCTTCCTCACACTTATCTTCGGATGACTCTTCTGCTAATGAGGTGATCATCCCCAAAGAAAAGTTTGGAGTTGATGAAGACGCAAAGGATGCGTACTACAAAGCTCTTTGCGGCTCGCTCCCGCCTCTGCAAGACATTCCAATCTCTAAGAGGCCCGTGAGGTCGCCGAACGCACCCCTCACGCCGAGCATGGTCTCTCCCGACTACCTTACGACTCTCCGGAACTTTTACCAGGTTCCAAGTGGAGTCGTGTTTTGGATCCCGAGTGGCAAAGAGAGCGCGAGGAACCCTCCGGAAGGTTTCTTCACTTGCTATGAAGCCTTCCTGGCGTATTGCCGCATTTGGTTTCCGATCACCGGCACCATTGTCTGCGCGCTTCACCGCTTTGGGCTTTCGATCAGCCAGCTAAACGTTCCGGCCCTACAGAATTGGCTTGGCGTGTTGATCTCGAGTTACGAGCTAGGAATGGACCTTAACCCTGGTGATTTCGAGGGTCTTTGGTTTACGAAAGTAACGGGAATCGATGGCTCATACCGCATGGTCCCAAAGAAAAACATGGCGATAATTCAGGGGCATACTCGGCACCCCAAGACATGGTTCGAGCGCTTTTTCTTTGTCCGGATAGATGAGGAGTCTGTCGAGGAGAGCTACCTCCACCTGTTCCGTCGGGAGTGGAACTTCAAACGCGGTAATATGACTAGTTGCGTTTTTCATTTTGATACCTTGAAAACACGTTATGATGATTTTTTTTTTATTATCTTGCAGTGAACAGGATCCTTCCGCCGACTCTTGCCGATCTTTTTGCCAAGCGAGATCTTCTCCGTGACAGGCCATTCTCCTGGAACTCCTTCACCGTTGAACGGATTCGAAGCGCGGTGGAGCTCCATCGATCTCGAGCCATTTCCCAGCCTCTTGACGTTCCGTACGACGTAGAACCGGTCACTGATGTCTTGCCTGCTCAGAGGCGGAGAAACAGGTCTTGGAGAGGCAAAGGGGTTGCCTCTGAGAACATCTCGGGAGATCCTTTGCTGCCAGGATGGAACCCTAGTTTCACCCCAGGGGAAAGGAGTGGAACTAGCGAGGTTCCCCTTCCTACCGAATTTTTTGCCGACCTCCTTCCCGCTTTCACTACTCATGAGTCGCTGGACGAAGAGTCGAGGAGGAAAGTAGTCGCTGAAGGTTCCCGTTTAATCAATGACGTTTATCCTTTGAACTTTGATCTGAATTTCGATATATATATATATATATATTTTTTTCTGATCTTAAGTTCATGCAGGGGATGAGGGTGTTCAATGCGGCGCTTGACGGAAGTTTCGGGAATCGTGTATCTCTCACTTCAAAGCCGAGGAGGCTGAAAGAGAACTCTTTCGGTTTCGGAAGGAGGTCGAGGAACAGAGCCGGACACAGGCTGAGCTCCATTCTCGGGCCCTTGTCCGTGCGGAGAGGAGAGGAAAGAGAACGATTGTCGCCAAAATGCTATCGATGTAAATTCATTATAGTATCCTCTGATGTTCAGATTGAGTAGCAAAGTACTAGCTTTTGGAGAGAATAACATCAAAAGATGTATAAAGTTCAATATTATAATGCAACTAAAATTTAGGGAAACGATGTGCTGACGCGAAAAACATAAGGAAACGAGTTGGCAAGGCAATGATGTTTCAGCAAGGGAACCGCCAGATTAAAACCACAGTCGTGATAGAAAGGGTTTCGAAGTATGAAATTGGTTATCAGTTATATTAAACCGTTCCAAACCATTATACAACGTGTAAGTCGATGATTCATATATAAAGTGACAGTTGTGGTTTCTTCGAATTGTCTTATCGAAGAGTCTTTTCGACAATACTATATGGCTTGTTTGCACTCCTCAGGCAGACGTAATCATTCCGTATGGACAGCTACTCCCCCAACAAAGCAACCTACTTATCATAAATTAGTCATATCTACTCCCCCATAGGTTCTAGCTTTGGGAGTCGTGAATTACAATAATGAAAAGGAAATGGCAAGGCAACAAGTTCTATCAGCAAGGGAACAGCAGGCCAATAACGTTAATCAACTAGTTTAGCACAATATTATTTAGGGTCTTTATTATTTATATGATGTTCATAGCTGTGAAAAGTGTTCTCTTCACAATATTATTGTTAACCAACCTGTCAACTTATAAATCTTTGTCGACGCGGAGCCCAGGTCAAGAAAACACTCAACTGATTTGAGTTAAGCCTCTACGAAGATGGAAAATCAAAGTATCATCTGCTCGAATGTACAACTTGAAGTTGATTTTGTTCGATGCTGAGGTTATGTGTTATTAAATTTCTAACTCTCTGCTATATATTGTTATTTTCATAGAACATTTTGGTAGCATGTACAAAATGTTTTCTTGAATTGTTTTACAACGTCTATTTCAGGGGAAGAAAATTCAAGCAACAATTCCTCATGAATGTGTTTTATACTTTGTCGATGACTTCCGAGACAACAATTTGTATTTTGTCAAAGATTTTAAGATAAAGACAAACGTTAGTAGAACAAGGAAAACCAACAACATCTTTAAACTCAAATTTGCCTATATCAACCATAGTGAAGCCAATTCCTTTTGTATCATCTTCATTGCACTTCTATCCTTTTGATATTACCCATAGGAGGCTTGACTTCCAAATTGCTGTTGGTAAGTAATAATAGTTCGTAGCAATATAATTTACCTTTCAGTTTATTAATAAAAAAGTTATAATCTTGTGTATGTTTAATGACAAAATTTATTTCAGATGTCATCGGCATGGTAGTTAGTTGTACACCAATCCAATTTCTTTTCAATGAAGAATCAAATATCAACGACCTTGCATTTATGAGTTTCACAATAGAAGACGATAGTTATATTCATTATCACTGTATTATACTACATAAATATACTATCGTTATACTATGTATTGTCATAATATGTATGTTATATACATAGGAAACGTACAACAGAATGCCAAGCAGCAGGTGACATTGCCGTTCAATTTGAGAAAAATCGTGTTTGTTGTCAATAATCTGGAGATCCTGAAATTTGCTTATTATGAATTTGGCATATTAATCAATTCCCAGATGGTATTATTTCGTTCTTCTTCAGTTGGTTAAATTGAAGACTGCATTAACCCTATGTATTAATTTACCTCCAAGTTTAGTGTTTCTTACAGGTATGTACGCATACAACCAGGTACTGTGGAACCCTGATGTACTTGAAGTTAACGAGATACGAGCAAGGTATGTTAAGCATATATTCATATTAAGAAAGCATATTATTTCTTATTTAATTATAACTTTAAAGGCAGGTTCTTCTTCGCACTTGAATCGGATGAACATTCATCAGGCTAGAGTGATGGTGGTGCTGGAAACTAAATTGTCCGTCATGATTATGTTGAATCTCTCTTTATAGAAACCCCTCTTTATTTAAGTTATGTTGAACAATTAAGTTAATGTTCTTTTAATTCGATGGTTGGTTTCATTATTCTTTCTTAAAGGAAACACTATTCACTCCATTGAATCACTATTCTCATATTTATTTAAAAAGATACAATTAAACAAATGATAAATAAATAAACAAACACATATAATATTAGAAAATAACTTAGGGTTGGAGAACAGTGTTATGGGTTGGAGATGCTAAGGAATATTCCAAGTATATTCTATCAACACTTCATTAAAATTATCTCGATTGATAAAAGTGTTTAGAAATAAAATGTGAGCTTATTTATCTTTCATTATTTTTAAATGAGTTAAAAGTTCTTAAAATAAATATTCTCATGTTTTTCAATATAAATATCTAATTAGATGAAAAGAATAGTCAAATGTTTTGAAATTAATTGGATAATATTAACATATATAATTTATTTTAGAAAAAGATAAGAACAAGTCAACGTTAAGGACTAATTTATAATTTTGAAAGTTCTGCTTCTAATTTGCTTCAAAATGAAGCAAAAAGTGGAAAATGAAGCACCATTGGAGATGGTCTAATTTATAAAACTATGTCAAATTTCATGATTTGACTGGACGAGATAAGGAAGTAGATATATT
The DNA here is from genome assembly GCA_016771965.1 of Brassica carinata. NCBI lineage: Eukaryota > Viridiplantae > Streptophyta > Magnoliopsida > Brassicales > Brassicaceae > Brassica > Brassica carinata. The sequence continues at coordinate 11,208,618 of CM028694.1, forward strand.
CATATCAATGGGTTGGAGACATAAAAAATGGAACTTACAATGGTTAAGTTTTTACATAAAAACGGGATATAAATAAGAGAAAATTCCTAGAATGTTATAGAAAAGTTGGTTTATTACTAGAGTGTTATACATCTTTTCAAAATTACTAGAATGTTATAGTCTCCTTAGTAAATGACAATAAAGACCTTTGGTTAGTTTTTTTTTAATTGAAATTATTTTTAAACATCAAAACCACACCATAAATTAATTATCCACATCAGTAATTAAAATATAATTAATAAAATTCACATCACTAATTAACAACATCTTTTTGAGATTTTTTTTTTCATTTGTTTTTCTCTTTGTTTTTAGAGAAAATTACTATAATAGCATACATTAGTTGAGATATGACTAGAATAGCATATATTTTTTAAAAATTGCTAGAATATTTTCAGGTTCCTAGTAAATTACAATAAAAACCCTTATTTAATTTTGTTAGTGTTGATATAAATTTTAATTATTAAATCCACGTCACTAATAAGACAATCCACGTCATTAATTTGTGTCATCAATATTGACACTGGAATATCAACCGTCTCATATCTCCGATGAATAGGGAAAAAGAAGTGTTTTGAACTCTCGTTTCAAATTGTTTGCGATATCGTCTTCTCCGTTATCATCTTCGCCGACCTCGTTAAACCCTAACCGTCTCGATATCATCTTTGTCAGACCAAATCGTCTTCAGATCGAACTGTCTCCGACATTCTCTTCTCTGCAAAAGTTTCTACGCAACCGTATCTACGACATCTTCTTCTCCGGTATGTTGTGGCTTAGTTTGACTTATACTGTGACCGAGTTTAATTTACAATGAGGCTGAGTTATAGACTATGTTGTAACTGAGTTATTGGATAGTGTGGCTGAGTTGAGTTTGATTTACGTTGTGAAAATATAGATTTCCATTTCGGCTGAGTTATAGATTATGTTGTGGCTGAGTTATTATTATGATATGGCTGAGTTATTGATTATATTGTGACTGAGTTATTGATTATAATGCGGCTGAGTTATTGATTATGATTTGGCTGAGTTAATTATTTTGTTGTGGCTGATTTTTGTTTCTATTAAGACTGCGTTATATTGTGGCTGGGTTATATATTTTGTTTCGGCTGAGTTTTGTTTCTATTGCGACTGATTTATATATATGTGTGTTTTAGGATCAGATGGCTATTTCTGAAGATCAAGCACGGGACTATCCTCCACGACTTTACGCTGAAGGGGCTTCTAAACTAGAAAATAAAGAGATTAATCACAATATGCATATGGGAGAATTCCCTAACGTCAGAGAAGCATTAGGACTGGATGTGTGGGATCACCTGAGGCAGAGTCCTCTTGGAATTATTGTTAAGCTAGCGGAGCGAAAGAGCGTGTGGTCTGGTAAGACTGTACACTATCTACTATGTCGACAGCCGGTAGACAAGAAGGAGATTTGGAGTCTAGTTGGTAATGAACCTATCAGATTTAGTTTAAGCGAATTTGGTGAGATAACTGGGTTAAACACAGATCCAGTGCCAACAGAAAGTTTTGAACGACCAATACAAAGCGTTTTGGAAGGTGTTGAATGTGCCGCTTGGGCAAGGACCAAAGTTAGATGAACTGAGGGTAGCGTTAGAGGTCTGTCCGGCCTGGAGTTTTGATCAGCGTAAATGGCTAGGGTTGTTACTTCTTCAAGCCATGGGACTTTATGCTTTGCATCATAATTCTAGGATACCGTTTGAAAGTGCAAAAAGAGTATTCGACGATGAAGCCATGATGACGTATCCATGGGGTCGGACAACATATGAAGTTCTTGTTGACTCTATTAAGAGGTTGGATCCACAAGGAAGGTCATACACCATAAACGGTCTGAAGGACGTGTTGTTGGTTTGGGCGTATGAGTCTGTCACTTGTTTTGGAGAGCGTTTTGGGAGAGTGGTCAATGAGCAAGAAGTTCCTCTTTTCGATGGGGTGGAAGCGTGCATTACAAGTTTTGATACTGTCATAACTGAGGAGATTAGAGAACATGGCGAGGTAAGGTGTCAGCTGATTTATTATTTATTCGTTGGCTGAGTGATAAGTACTTATCTATTAAGTGGGTGGGGTTTTTGGTATTAGTTATTTGATGGCTAAGATAGTGTTTATATGGTGGCTGGGTTTTTGGTACTTGTTGGCTGAGTTATTAAATTTTACGGCTGAGTTATTTGTTCTTCTGACTGAATTATTTGTTCTTTATGGCTGAGTTATTTGTTCCATCTGGCTGAGTTTTTGTACTTTGTGGCTGAGTTATTAAATTTTACGGCTGAGTTATTTGTTCTTCTGACTGAGTTATTTGTTGTTTATGGCTCGTTATTTGTTCCATCTGGCTGAGTTTTGATGACTGAGTTATTTTGTATTTGGTGGCTGGTTTTGTAGGCGCTGCGGAGAAAAATGGTTATGAAGGACTCCATAGAAGAGATGTTTCCTCACTGGCGGATGAATCAGGCGACCTACGACTTCGTGAACTTGATAACGGACATATATACAGGTCGGTTTGTTAGAGGTTTTGGGTAACACCGTAAAACGCAAACAAACAAAGGCTGGTGGTTCACAAAGGCTGAACCACCCATTAAGCAGAAGAAAGTGAGCAGCATTGTTGAGGATGAAGCTGATGTGGAGGGGAAGGGTGCTAGCGAGAAGGAAGGTACGGAAGATATTGAGAACAAGAAGGTATTGTTGAGCATAATGCATTCTTTGGAGAAAATTTCTTCAAAAATAGACAGCTACGATAATAGATTCGACAACTACGATGAGAGATTCGACAGATTTGAAGAGCGGTTAACCAGATACGAGTCTAGAGATTCCGACATTGCTGATTTAGTCAGAATTTCAGTGGAGGAGTACTTATCTAAAGTTCCCGAACAACAATCTTTATCGTTGCCACCGCAACCGCCGCCGCCACCACCGCCGCAGCAATCTGTCACTAGTCCACCTGCTAAGGCCTCTATCTCTAGTTCACCTGCTAAGGCCATCACAATAGTTGCTCAGGCAAGTGATGTTGATTTTGTTACTGTTTCTCCTTCTAAAGACCCAGCCGTAGGACGCGGACGACGGTTAAAGTTTAAGGTAAAAGGAAATGAGGTTAAAGAGAAGGACGATAAGGAGGCTGAGTTAGGAAAGGAGGCTGGGTTAGCTAAGGAGTCGGCTGAGTTAAAGAAGAAAGCGAAGGACGATAAGGAGGCTGAGTTAGCTAAGGAGTCGGCTGAGTTAAAGAAGAAAGCGAAGGACGATAAGGAGGCTGAGTTAGCTAAGGATGCGGCTGAGTTAAAGAAGAAAGCGAAGGACGATAAAGAGGCTGAGTTAGCAAAGAAGGCGGCTGAGTCAGCAAAGAAGGCGGCTGAGTCAAAGAAGAAACTGAAGGATACTAAGAAAGAGGCGGCTGAGTTAAAGAGAAGAAAGACGGCTGAGAACAAGGCACGGCTGGCTGAGGAAAGGAAAGAGGCGGCTGATTTAAAGAAGAAATTGAAGGCTGAGATAAAGCAAGAGGTCCCAAAAAGAAGAACGCGTGGCGGTGTAATAACAGTAACTGTACCTCAGCCAAAACCGATTCAATCCGACAGTGATTTGGCGGATATTACTGACGAAGTTATCGCAACACAAGACGAAGTGCTTCCGGAGTCTGATGTGGAGGAAGAGGATAGGATCAGATCCGCAAGAATTAAGGAATATCGGGAGAAAAATGTTCAGTTATCTCCAACTGGCCGTGGCCGTGCATTGTTCGCTGATAATGCTCCTCCACCAGTTTTTCCTCAGATTGGAGACAATGGAACGACGTGCATGAGGAAGAATTTTGAACCTTCAACAGCAATATATGATCCTTTAGCACCGGTTGATCCAACAAAATTGGATAAGCTTAAGGAACACCTAGAGAAACATAAGGACGTTCCCACTTCAAAAACAGCATCACATGAGGCTGAGTTCTACAGGATCATCATCACTGAAAGACCGTGGCCATCCAGTGAATATGGATGGCTGTTTGATGATGTAAGTATTCTTTACGGCTGAGTTTAGTATTCTATGAGGCTGAGTTAGTATTCTTTGTGGCTGAGTTATGTGTTCTCTACGGCTGGGTTTAGTATTCCTTGAGGCTGAGTTAGTATTCTTTGTGGCTGAGTTATGTGTTCTTTACGGCTGAGTTTAGTATTCTATGAGGCTGAGTTAGTATTCATTGTGGCTGAGTTATGTGTTCTTTACGGCTGAGTTTAGTATTCTATGAGGCTGAGTTATGTATTCTATATGGCTGAGTTAATTATTCGTTTATATTGACTTGATTTTTTGTTTTTGCATAGCATGTTAACGCGTTTCTGCGAGTCCTCATCAGAAGGTCCATGCGAGATCCCAGCCCATATTGGTCCAAGCGCATTGCATTTGTTGACATCTGGTTTCTCAGTACATGGGTTCACGATTACAAGCAATTCAAGCTAAATCCATCGCGGATGAAATTCAAAGATAATGGCTATGAAGAGTTAACAAATGGTAGGATGCCCCAAGACTGTCCTACAAACTTGAAGTGGTATGAGGATGTGGATCATCTGTATGGAGTGCTTCAAACTGGCGGCGATCATTGGGTGGCGTTTCACATAGATCTGCTTAAGGAGAAGATTGATTGCTATGATCCAATCATTGGAGAGGTAACACCCGAAAGTGAAAAGAAAATTGTAGATGCATTTAAGCCTCTTACGCAAATGCTACCTATGATCTTGAACGAGAATATTCCTGCCAAATTCCGAAAACCCAGAAAGACGCAGTTTTCGTTCCGAAGGAGGAAAGGCAAATACATTCCACAAAACAATCAGATTGGCGATTGTGGAGTGTATTCATTGAATTTTGTGGAATGCTTAGCGCTTGGCGTGACTTTTGATGGGATAAATGATAGTAATATTCAAGGTATACGGGTGAAGATGGCAGCAGAGATCCTCGATGAAGGAGGAAATAAGATGTATGAAAAATTTACGTAGCCTTTTGAACGATTTGTATTTGACTTTAGCTAATGGTATGTTTAATATAACCCAGCTGCATCGTTTCTATAAACCAGCCGTTTCGCTTAGATAACCCAGTCAAACCACAAACATACCCTAAAATCGAAAGGGTTTAATATAACCGAGCCGGATCGTTTCTATAAACCAGCCGTTTCGCTTAGATAACCCAGCCAAACCACAAACATACCCTAAAATTGGGAAATGTACTTTAAAAAGTTATTATAAATTAATATTATGAGTTTTAGATGAATATATAACCAACAGAATGTGTATACTTCATTGAATTTACAAGTTTCGAATTGATAATGGTCTTGAGGTACAGGTTGTCTTACAAACACTTAAAACCTTATGTAACTATATAGGTGTTGAACGCACCAAATACAAAGTATACCATATAATTTTTTTTTCAACTGAATTTGTGTAATTTCTTATATTTTATAGTGGTACCTAAACCATAAACACTATATCCTAAACACTAACCCCCAAATACTTAACCCTAAACCCTAAAACATAAAATTTTCCTAAACATAAACTCAGCCGTAATATGACATTAACTCAGCCGTTGAGCGGGAACTTGAAAATATGTTTGTGCGGGAACTTGAAAATATTTTAGCCCATAGCTGGCCCAGCTCTATATATAGATGTAATAAAGTAACTTTTTCAGAAGAAAAAGTTGGGATTAGGGTTCTTAAAGAAAAGTGTACCTTCGCCATAGTATCGCGGGCTCTTAAATAGTCATTACAATGTAACTGAAACACTAACTCACCTTCTACATTTTCGAGGATTTTCTACAACTGAAAGAGAGATTCAACAGCTACTAAGTTTGGGAATTTTTAATCGCGTTGCGGATCGATGTTTAGATCATCAAATGTGATTGCTGAAGAGGGATGCTAACTAGAGTCTGGCTTGCTCGTAGATATGTTCAATAACTCAGCCTGTACCGTCAATAACTCAGCTTGTACCGTCAATAAATCAGCTTGTACATGTAAATAACCCAGCCACATTATTTAGTTAACTCAGCCTTTCATATAACTCAGTCTTTAAATGTCAATTACTCAGCCGTAAATAAAAACATTAAAATCAATAACTCAGCTGTAATACAACCAATAGTCTACATAATTCAAATCAATACATCACTGTTAAATCGGACAAGTTTTCACATTATGACCACTCTGTCTACAACGAGAACATGTGTGTTCTTTTCTAGGACGTTTGTTTTCAAGTGCAACCTCTAAAGCAGATTTCATCCTATTTTTCTTAGGCCTTCCTGGCTGACGACGAATAGACGGGGGAAAGCATGGTAGGTTAACCACGTTATCTGGAACTGGTTGCGCTGAATCAACCGGCATGACTGAATGAGCATATGCGCTCACCAAATAAGCGCTGGTATAATAAGGACTGCACAGGGATATACGAGAAACATTCCTGGACTCCGCAGCTGCAATTGCATGCGAACATGGAATTCTCTCCCGTTCGAAACGCCTGCATGTGCACTTTCTCCCTTCCAAGTTAACAACATGCAAAGACTCACCAGAAGATCCATATGTAACTTCAGTGTGATGAGCATCGATCCTTTCTACCGTCAACAGTCTCTCGGTAGTAACACGACCCTATTATAGATAAATAAACAATGAAAAGCATTACAGGCTGACTTATTAAAGTTACGGCTAACTTATACAATATAATGGCTGACTTATGCAATCTATGTGGGCTGACTTAGGAAATCTTTTGGGCTGACTTATGCAATCTATGTGGGCTGACTTAGGCAATCTTTTGGGCTGACTTATGCAATCTATTTGGCTGACTTATGTAACTAACTATAATGTGGGCTGACTTATGCAATCTATTTGATCTGACTTATTCAACGTTACAGCTGACTTACCTGTAGTAGTTTCTCTACAGCACGTGTAAGCGTGGTTGGCTGCGATGCAGCATCATCTCTCCGTTCAGCAAACCATCTGGTCATCATAACCCGTATCGATTCTAATAGTCGAACAATGTTAAGACCTCTAGCATTTGACAATGCTCTGTTCATTGATTCCGCAATGTTTGTAGTCATCAAATTATACCTTTCACCCGGAAAATGAACACGCGCCCACAATCGGGAATCTGCTCTTTCGAGGTAGCCGTGAAGTTCAGGATTAATCGCTTCAATCTCCTCGTAAATTGCAGTAAAGTCAGGCATCCTAAAACATCTTGCCGCTTTCTTCACCAGACGAAATACATCTTTTCCTTTGTACCGTCCCAAAATGTTCTTATATAAATGGTACGTGCAAATTCCCCGAGAAGCTAACGGATACACATTTTGAATAGCCTTCCCAATCGACTAATGCCTATCTGAGATTATCGCAAGACACTTGTCGTCTGGTATCAAATGTTTTAGTTGCGTAAAAAACCAGTGCCACGAATCATCATTTTCTGTGTCAACCACACCGAATGCTATTGGAAAAATCTGAAAATTACCATCCTGAGCTAGTGCTGTTAGAAGCGTCCCTTTGTATTTGCCATTCAGAAACGTACCGTCGACAACCACAACTTTGCGCATGAAAGGAAGCCCATTAATGCTCGCACCAAACGCAAGGAACACATACATGAATCTTCCAAACTCATCGATTTGAAGACGCGTTACTGTATCCGGATTTGCACTTCTTATCATGTATAAGTAAGAAGGCAAGTTTTCAAACCCACTCTCAGGTGTTCCCTCATTGATTTCCCTTGCAAATTTCAGTGTCTTATATGATTTCCAATAAGACATCTGCACAAATGAAGACAAATAAGATAAGTCGCAACGTATAAATAACTCAGCCCAACCAAAATGTTACTCAGCCCAATAACTCATCTAACTCAGCCGAAACGTATAAATATCTCAGCCCAACCTAATAACTTAAATAACTCAGCCGAAACGTATAAATAACTCATCCCGGTAAATCATATAGTTTAACTAAATCAGCCGGACATGTGATAAGTCAGCCAAGTTAAGATATAACTCAGCCTTATCGTAGATGTAAGTCAGCCAAGTTAAGATATAACTCAGCCTTATCGTAGATGTAAGTCAGCCAAGTTAAGATATAACTCAGCCTTATCGTAGATGTAAGTCAGCCTTTAGAAATTAATTACCTTGAGACCAAACTGCTTATTGAGAGCTATTCCGACACTCGTAGGTCGAACGGCTGGACCAATGTCACCGAGATAGTCCCTGTACAATTGCCCTAAAATATCTGGTGTTGCTTGTCGACTTCGATTAGAGCGCTCAGTTACAGAACATGTATGTAACGACTCGTAAATACGAACATAGAATGCCGGAGAATACCCTTGTGTTGAAGCACGAACTCTCCAGATACATCCACCAACCCAACATTTAACAATGAGTAAATCTGGATTGGATACTTCCACATCAAAATCAAATCCATCTTTCACTGAAAGAAGTTTCAGTTGTCTTTCTAACTCGGCTTTACTCTCGTATCGTTGCCCTACAGCAAGGTTTAGCGAAGACATCTCTAGCCTTAGAACCTCCGGATCTCCTTTACATCCGCTCATCCACAAGTTCTTAGATCTCTTTTTAGGCGGTAGTGTCGGTGAATCTTCGTCTTGTGCTGGAGACTCACCGTATGAGCTGAAGTTATCATCTTCGGATGACGCACCATCTGAGTCATCGAACATATCAAATCGGCTATCAAATTCATCGTCTTCTTCGATTTCTTCATCTTCTCCAACATCTTTCTGTTTTGATCCGTCCAAGATACTAGAGAAATTATTCTCATTGTCGTCATGTTCCTCCTCCAAACTTAAACCATCGTAAACCTCTTCGTAATGTTCGTATCTAGATTCAACTTTTGAAACTTCTTCTTCTGAACTGTATAATCTTTTACTCTTCTCTCCTCCGTCTTCCCGACTGATTTCACCATCATCCTTCTCCTAATCTCGACACGAGAGGCGTAATTTTTCGATCTTCCTTAGGCTTAAAAATTTTGCAATTGTCGGTATTGGAAATGTAAACTGGTGGTGTGTCGTATGCCATTGTTTTCAAAGCTTTATTTGAGAATATGTAGCTAAGCTGAATCTGATGACTCCACTCATTCAAACCGTAATCATCGAGTACTGACTTCGAGTTAAATTAAGTGTTGTTTTCTCATCTACTTGCAGAACTATACATCCTCTGCTATCGGGTTGGAATACATATCTATTTTTCTTAATCCAGTTACCTGAGACAATAATTACCGGATCCATAAGATTTTAGAGAAAGAGAATAAGATGAAGATGAATATGAAGAACAGAGAGCGCTTGTAACATAAACCCTAATTTCACAGTTGTAATGACATGGCAAATACGAGTTGACATGGATGATGACATGGAAATTTGGTAAGTCAGCCACTTAACGAACACTTAACTCAGCCAAAGTAAACCAGCCATTAAGTTCATAATAAGTCAGTTGATACGTTAATACTATTTTAGTAATTAATCTTTTGCTAATAAATCAGTCGTAATAAAGATATTCGTTAATAAGTAAGCCGTCTCGTCATATAAATCAGCCGGCAAATGAATGCTAGTCTAGTAATTAATCTTTCGCTAAAAGGTCAGCCGTAACAAAGCTGAGTTTACTTAATCCAGGTTATTACGGCTGATTAAACAAAGCGCAGCCGCAGCAACCTCTCATAAGTCAGCCTGCCGACGATCATTTTATCAGCCGCGATAGTTAACTCAGCCGTATCGTAACTAGAACTCATCCTTACTTTTCATAAATCAGCCCACCGATATATAAGCCAGTCATAACAAGTGAACATAACTCAGCCTTTATCACATAAATCAGCCTGAGTTCTTTAAGTCAGCCGTAACGTTTGGCTGAGTTATGGACATAACTCAACGCGTGTCTCATAAGTCAGTCTAGTTCTTTAAGTCAGCCGCATCGTAACTATAATTCTGCCGTAACGAAGTTCGTTTCGCATTACGACTGAGTTTTGAGGCGCATTCTGACGTGGTGCCGAGTTTTTGTCTACGTGGCACTAAAAAAGTAATGGCATTCTTGTAATTATAAATTTTTTACAACGTAACAAAAGGACACGCTAGGTATTAAAAAAAAGGTAGTAATAAAAAAAAGTTTTGTATGGTTTTCACTATAAGTCCTAAAATCCATGCTTTATGAGCTAACTTCCCTTGTTTTTATGGTTGTCTCTTTTAATTATTTTATGAGATCTGAACAGATCTCGTTCTTGAGACGAGAGAGAGAGAGAGATGATCGAGAGAGGAGAAGACATGGGATGTGTCGGAGAAGACATGGGAAGAGGCTCGTCGATCCCGTCGCACTCCCTTCAATTCCGTCGCAGTCTTTCACCACCAACACAATCACTTCTCTATTTGCCTTTGTATCTGTCTGTTTTGAATCTGTTTTTTTTTTTTTTGTTCTTGTGCAGAGCTGCTGGTCGTGAGCAGAGGAGAGAATATATGGTTGTATGCAGGACTGAAATTAATTAGATACATGAATGTGTTTATATACATGTGTTAACTTGTTCTTGTAACCATAGTTTTAGATTTTGTTGGTATGTTCTGTTTTTATGTTCGTTGGAGCTCTGATAAATTGCAAATTTTGATGATTCAGGTGGTGAGAGTTTGAAAACTGTATGTTATGGCACATGAAAAATGCCATGGAAAACTGTATAATAGCAAAATTATGGTGTTATTAAAATAGTTTTCTTGTGTATGAATCGCCTTGTGCTGTGACTGTATTGAAACTGAAGTTTGATAGCTTGCGGTGAGATCTTAATTGGTCTTTCTGATCTGATCTGTCAAGAAGTAATACCCTAAACCTATCCTAAAATCAGAAAATGTTTATATAACTCAGCCGTATCGTTTAGATAACTCAGTTGTATCGTATATATAACTCAGCAATACCTCAAACACACCCTAAAATCGGTAAACTGAATTGGGGTACTTAAAAAGTTATATTGAAAATCATCTTATCAATATCAAGTGAATATAAATCAACTGAATGTGTATAGTTTCTTGAATTTTCAAGTTGAGACTTTAACTTGATCTTGAATATGTATGTTCTCTTTACAATGACTTATACAATACTTACTTATAAGACTCTAACTTTAATCTTTTCTTAAACCTAAACCTCAAATCCTAAACTATAGAATTATATAGTTATCAAACTTATAAATTAATCTTTGAACATTAAATATGATAGTTTTTATTATTTAAAATTTAAGGTTTAAAACCTAAACTCTAAACTTAAACTCTAATATTTTAACAACAAATCTTAAATTTAACTTCATATATTAAATATAAAGTCAAAAGCTATTTCTGTTTCAAAAATTTAATCTCAATCATTAGCCAAAACCTTTAACCCTCAAACCCTATACCTTAAAACTAATTTCATATTACAGTTTAAAAATTAATCTCAAATCTCAATATCCCAAACCTTTAATCCTCAAACCTTATTATATACTGAATTTAAATTATCATGTTTAATTCTGTAAATTTAAGCAATTTTTGAAAACAATTAAAGGGAAACGAAAAGAAAAATTTTATTATTTTTTAGGACCATTGATTGAATTTGATCTAGTGGCTAACAATCATTATTTTGTCTATCTTCGTCCTTCTTTCTCATTGGTTGAACTTTTAAATCAAGGATAACAATTTTTGACCTTTGATTAAATGTAATCTGCTACACGTCTTTGTCTCTTTGTTCTTTCTTTCTTCTTCTATAATCTCTCTTTGTTCTCTCTGTAGATTGTATGAGAATCTGAAACGTCAACAGCAATCTATTAGTTCTTTGTTCATTCTGAATCTCTCTGTCCTTTCTTGACTCTTCTTGTTAACATATCTCTCGATCTCTACCCACATATTCGTTTTGTCTCTCACTCAGATTAGTCGCCAGTAAGGTCTCCAAGAAGAATCTGAGATTGGATCACTCCAAAGGTATATTTTTCACTCAGATTTAGTTTCGTTTCTGTTTTAATGTATTGATTTTGAAGCAACTGGCTATTGACAGAGATAAAAGAGGGAGGAGGACAACGGAGAACAAGGCTGAAGGCGTGGTTGAAGTGTGACGATGGAGGACATGGTTGAGGGTGTGGTTGAAGCAGCCCATAGTTTAGTTTTTTTTTTATTTGGTTTAAGTTTTTTTTTAGTTGTTTATTTTGCAAATCAGTTTTGATTTACTTTTTAAATGTAAACAAGTTTTAGTTCATGAATAATTTGTAAACCAGTTTTGTTTCTGTTCTAATGTATGTCATTACTCAGCCGCAAAGTATGCATAACTCAGCTTTAATGTATCTAAATTATATAAGTCAGCCGACAAGTGTATGTTGTTTCGCAAAGTTTCGTAGTTTAGGCGGGAACAAAATATTTTGGGAACAAAATCATTCCTTCAACTCTGAATACAATATTAAAACTTTAATTTTTCTTAAATTTGAACTATAAAGTTATAAAAATGATCTCTAAAGTTTATCTTTCCTTTATATTAAAAAAGATAAACTCTGAATAATTAAATAGGGAAATAATTAAATAATATATTAGTCTCAAATAAGGGACCTCAAAAAATCCCAAAATTCACATCACCAAGAGTAATCAAACCGTCTCAAACTGTTCCTTTTCTCATAATTAAATAAGGGATCTCATTATCTCTTAAATAATTAAATAATTTTGAAAGCCGCGTGGTCCGTGTGCACTATTACTTTGGATCCCACCAAGTAAGACGAAAGGAGAGGGCGAAGTCATGACTCGAGCACTTGTTGCGAGAGGTCCAACGGAACTGCGCTTGCGCTTGGGCTACTAAGGGGTCCTCACGCTCACTACACTTGAAGGGAATCACCATACATATCAGTTTTCGAAAAAATAGAAATCAGATAAACATCGTCGTCTCGAAGAAGGAACCGTAAGTAATCTCCGATTTTCCGAAATCCTCGTCGACATTGTGTTTACTTCCCCGAAATCGTCTTCTCCAATCGTTTGTACGAAATCGTCTTTGCCGCATTCTTATCTACGAGTTCGTCTTTTCCGGTAAAATGTCGCGACGTTATATATTCAGTTTTGGTTGAGTTTGCTGCTCAGTCGACTACGGGTGTGATAGGGCTTTGTTGTGTCTGAGTTAGGGTTATATTGCAACTGAGTTAGGGTTTTGATATGGCTGAGTTATTGTAATATTGTGGCTGATTTATTGCTGTTCTGTGACTAGGTTAATGTTATGTTACGGCTGAGATATTATTATGTTGTGGCTGTCTTATTGTTAAGTTTTGACTGAGTTATCATTTGTGGCTGAGTTATTGTTTTGTTGTGTCTTTGTTATTTTTGGGTGATAATTTTCAGATGGTTGTTTCTGAAGCTAGATCACGGGATTATCCTCCAAGACTTTACCCCGAAGGGTTCTCTAACCTAGAAGATAAAGCTATCAATCAAAATTTCCGTTTAGGAGATTGGCCTAGTGTTAGAGAAACAATAGGACTTGATGTGTGGGGAGAACTTCTGAACTCTGCCCTTGGAGTAGTTGCTAGGTTATGTGAATGCAAAAGCGTGTGGTCTGGTAGGACAGTACACTATCTACTATGTAGACAGCTCCGAGTAGAAAAGAAGGAGATATGGAGTCTCGTGGTTGATGAGCCTATGAGGTTCAGCTTGCTCGAATTTTGTGAGATCACCGGGTTAAACACAGGTCCACTGCCAGTAGAGGCATTTGAACCTGATCAGTACAAAGAGTTTTGGGAGGAGTTGAAGGTGCCGCTTGGGGTGGGACCCAAGTTAGACGAACTCAAGGCAGCATTAGACTTCTGTCCGCTTTGGAGTTATCAAAAGCATAAGTGGTTGGGGCTGCTATTTCTTCAAGCGATGGGACTCTATTGTTTGCATCACAATTAAAGGATACCCTTTCAAGGTGCAATAATTGTATTCGACGATGAAGCCATGAGGTCGTATCCATGGGGTCGGTCTGCATACAGAATTCTCGCTGACTCTCTCAAAACGTTGTCTCCAGAAGGAGGGACATACACAATAAGCGGCATGGCTGTCGCGTTACAAATTTGGGCGTACGAATCAGTCCCCTGCTTCGGTGAGTGTTTTGGGAGAGTGCTTCCAAATGAAGACGTTCCGATTTTGCGATGGAGTGGAAGCCGTACACCTAAAAGTTTTGATGAAGTGTTGGCTGAGGAAATCAACAAGCATACCGAGGTAAGGTTTAACCTCAGATACGAGTTATTCAGCGGCTGAATGAATTTTAATTTTAACGATGACTGAGTTATGATATATTATGTGGCTGAGATCTGTCATAACATGGTGTTGCAGGTCCGTGTGAGGAGAATGGTTTTGAAGGACTCACTTCAAGAGATGTTTCCTCAATGGCCGAATGAACGTCAAGACCGACAGGTCGATCGCTTGATAACAGACATACATACTGGTACATTTGTCAAAGGCTTTTGGGAAGTGCAGGGGAATGCGCAGGGGAAGGGAAATGAGAAGAAGAAGAAGGAAACGAAGGGTGGAGTTTCGTCAGAAGCTGAGCCACCCACTAAGAAGCAGAAGAAAGTGAACACCAGTGAGGGTCAAGCTGGTGCAACGGGAAAGGGTTCTAGCGAGGAACCTAGTAAAGAGTTGTTGAACAATGCGACTATGGAGTCCATTGTGAGTACTGTGGGGAAAATGATTGATTCACGCTTTAACGCCTACGGGTTTGACCAGAATAAGACTCTCGAGGATATCGTGAAAGATACATTGGAGGAGCGTCTGAAAGTTCTGGGGGTTGGGAAGCGTAACGAAAACATTGATAACCTCTCCATCGCTACTGGCGAAGAAGGTTCTTCAGAGAAGCCATCACCGCAGCAGGACAAACATCAATAGTCTGTCAATAGTCCAACGTTAAACCCTGCTAAGCCTTAGGGTATGGGACCCGAAAAAGATTTTGCCGAGCAAGTTGATAATGCTTCAGGGGTGAAAAGAATTTTGGCTGGGGATTTTGATAGGGCTAATGCAACACCTGTTAAAACAAGTAACGTTGATTTTGTTGTCGTTTCTCCTGCAAAGACTTGTAAGGATGATAAGGTTGCTAATTGTCCACCCTTGCGACGCGGCACCAGGATCAGGCAGGGTTTGAAGTTAAAGGATGAGGATGAGGCTGAGGATGACGCTGCTAAGAAAAAAGCAGCAAAAGCAGAGGCTTATTTGAAGAAGAAGGAGATGGGTGAGGAAAAAAAAAAGAAAACAGGCTGAATTAAAGAAGCAAAAAGCCGATGCAAAGAAGGAGAAGGCTGAGTTGATAAAGAAAAAGGTGCCGGAGACAAAAAAACGCATGGGGGTAGAATCAGAGTGCCTGTAAACAATTAAAAGGCGATTCAAGATGACAGTGAATGCGCTGTGGTGGCTGATGCGTACGAAGTGTTGCCGGAGTCTGAGATATCAGGCCAAGATCTTCGTGCATTATCCGTCGTAAGAGATTTTCGGGAGAGAAGTGTTCAATTATCTCCACGAGGGTTTGCATTGACGGCGGTGGATTCTTCAGAACCTTCAGGACCAGTTTTTCTGTTAATTGACAACGATGGAACGACGTGCATGAGGAAGAATATTGAGCCTTCAACAGCAATATATGACCCTTGCGCACCTGTTGATCCGTCTCTGTATGAAAAACTTATGAAACACATTAGCAGTATTCCACCTAAAAAACCAGGACCAGCAGGAAAAAAAGTTGTAAGATCAGCTGATCATGAGAGTGTCTACAGCATACTCATCCATGAGAGACCGTGGCCAGATAGCGAGTATGGTTGGGTGTTTGATATTGTAAGTCTTTATTACGGCTAAAATTTTCTATTACGGCTGAGTTATATTTAATATCACGGCTGAGTTATAGTTTAGATTGCGTCTGAAATTATATATTATGGCTGAGTTGTTTATAATATTTGTGTAGCATATCGAAGCGTATATGAATTGCCTCATTCAAAGGTCCATGCGAGATCCCACCCCATTCTGGTCCAAACGCATTGCCTTCTTTGACCCTTGGATCTTAGCTAATTGGGTTCACGATTACAAACAGTTCAAGATGAAACCTCGGATGATGACGTTTAAAGAAGGCGGTTACGAAGATCTAGTAAACGGTAGGGTTCCCCATTACTTTAAGACAAACTTGAAGTGGTATCAAGATGTGGATCACGTGTACGGATGTATTCAGACCGGGCGAGATCACTGGGTGGCGTTTCACGTGGATCTGAAGAAGGAGAAAATTGATTGCTACGATCCAACCATTGGAGAGCACACACCCAAAAGTAAGGAGAGAATTCTAGGTTATTTTGAACCGCTAACGGAAATGCTTCCCGCGATTTTGAATGAGCATAGTCCTGCCAATCTCCGAACCCGTAGTAAGAAGAAGTTCGCATTCAGGAGGAGGAGCAAAAGATTCGTTCCACAAAACACCCAGATTGGCGACTGTGGGGTGTATTAGTTGAAGTTTGTGGAGTGTCTAGCACTTGGGGTAACTTTTGATGGGATAAACGATAAAACTATAAAAGGTTTACGTGTGAAGATGGTAGCAGAGATCCTCGCAGAAGGAGGAAATACACCTTTGAACAATATGTTGTCCACTTGAACCTCTGTGTCTGTTATTCTGTATTATTTGACTTATAAGTTGTCTAATTTTATTAGGGATGTATTTGACTTTCACTAATTTCTATAACTCAGCCATATCGGAACAATTTAAACAACTCAGCCGTATCGACTAACATAACTCAGCCGTATCGGCTAATATAACTCAGCCGTATCGACTACTATAACTCAGCCAATTCGCTTCTAAAACTAAACAATACCTCAAACATACCCTAAAATTTAAAGAATGAAATGTTTATACGCTAAAATTTTACCTTAACTCCGGATATGTAATTTTAAGTGAATATATTATCAACTCAATGTGTCTACTGTATTGAAATTACAAGTTTGGGATCCATCATGATCTTGAGGTATAGATTGTAAGGTAACTCCGGATATGTAATTTTAAGTGAATATATTATCAACTCAATGTGTCTACTGTATTGAAATTACAAGTTTGGGATCCATCATGATCTTGAGGTATAGGTTGTCTTACAATTACCTGAATCCTTACAATACTTCAATGAGATGTAGGCATAATTCAACCCAATTAAACATTACACAATCAGATTCTTAAAAAAATTTGTGTTATTTACCATATTTCCCGCACCATAAATCCATATCATAAACATAAATAAATGAATATGCCACCCTAAACCCTAAAATTGCAACCCTAAATTTGCAACCCTAATAAGACCACCCGCAACGGGGGTTGACGACCAATCCTTAGCACAAATACATAGGTTAGTCGTAATATAATAATATTAATTATGTTAATTTACCTAAGGATTGGTCCGTCGGGAAGGAGTTTAAAGAGTTGATCCTTAGCTACGTGGCAACATCTGAGTGGGACGGGCTCGGTTTGTTTTTGGTTAGGTTAAAAAAATTGGTCATTCTCGACCGAGACCGGAAAAAAAAAACGAGAGCTCGACGAAAGGCGATATTCTGGGGATTGAAACCGATCCTCTTCACGAAGGTAAATTAAAGCCTAAACCTGTAAGTTTGTTCGATTTAGCCTAGTTCTCATCTTGTTTCCTATCGTTTAAGGGTTTTGACAAGATTTTGACAAGATTTTGGGGTTAAATCGTTTTCGGGTTTAGATCGAGTATGGGCGTGTATAGAAAGGGTTTTGACAAGATTTCGGTTTCAATCCGAAGCGGATTTTTGATCTCTTGTTGTTGATATGAGCAATTTTTTCTAGTTGAATGCATCTAGATGGATGACACTTTGTGGCTGAGTTATGAGGTGGCTGAGTTATGGCATGACGTGGCTGAGATATGAGAAATCTGTGTTTTTTTTGGCTGGGCTTTATTATGGTCGAAAGCCCATTAGTGATTAGGTTTAGGAAGACACTTATATTGTCTCTAAACCTAATTTCTTGCCTTCTAATAACACTCATTTGACACAAGGAAAGATTAGTGAAGGAAAGAGAGCAAGAAGCAAGAGCAAAGAGAAGAGATTGAAGGAGTATCTACAAGGAGAAGTAAAGGGAGATTCGGTCAAAAGTCTCAGGCTGTTTCTTCTCGAAGGAGTGTGGGTTTCATCTCCTCTACACACAGGATCAGTAAGCTCAGGTTTTTTAGCTTATTGTTGTGTTGTCTCTAGGTGAATAGAGAAACACAAAGGTTGTTGTGAAAGGAAGGTCTTGTCAACACATTATACTAGTGAATTGTTGAGAGTGTCGTCCTCTCCCCAGATGTACCGAAAGGGAACTGGGTCAAAAATCTTGTGTGTCTTTAACAAACTCAAACAACAACAAGAAGTGTGCTAAGGTTAATTAGTCAAGTGAGATAAACCGGTTAATTGGTTAAATAAATTCTCAACACTTGTTTTAATTTTCTACAAAAAGTATGTGTGTGGTTTGGTTTTTGATCTCTTGTTTTAATTTTCTTGTTTGCAGATGGCGAATCCGCACGAACCTCATTTCTTTAAGCCTCTGCTTCCTGGTTTCTCCAGAGTGCCATCGTAGAGACACTCTCTCTGTTTCTCCTTCTGTATATGTTCCTATTTGGGGGTTTTGTTTAACTTTGCCTTTTCTGACTTGCAGAAAATACCACTTCGCTTCTTCTCAACCCACATAGAAGGGAAGACGAACCAGAAAACATGGAAACTAAGATCGGACGCTTCAGTTCAAACTTGGGAAGTGATACAAGAAGGCAGGAGACTCACCGGAGGTTGGAAAGATTTCACCACAGCACACGACCTTCGAATCGGTGACATTGTCATCTTCAAACACGAAGGAGACATGGTGTTTCATGTCACTCCTTTTGGTCCTAGCTGTTGTGAGATTCAATATACACATCCTAACATCATTAAGGAAGAAGCCGACGCGGATGATGCTCCTTCTTTCTCATTCGACTACTGTTTTTTGGCTGAGATCACTGCTTCAAATCTAAAAGAAGACAAACTTGTGAGTCAATTTTCATACGTATAGACCATATTTAGTTACTCAAATATATGGTTTGATCTGTTATGTGTCTTTACGTTCTGTGTTTGCAGTATCTTTCTGTCGAAGCTACGACTTGTACTGCTTTGAACAAACAATGCTAAGAGATAATACTTGTGAACAAAGAGGGAAACTCATGGACTGTGAGTTTGCGATTTAGCGAATCAGACGGCATGTTTTACATCAGAAGAGGCTGGAGAAAGTTCTGTCTTGATAACAGATGCGCCATAGGAGACTCATTTGTGTTCAATGTGGTTGGAGATGGGAAAAATACTCCATTAATGTGTGTATGTCCGGAAAGGAAAGAGTCTTGTTATGGAGGTTACATTGCTTCTAGCTCACGGGTGATTTAGGAGTGATTGTGACCGAAATTAGATATCTCTTTTGCTGTGTTTCCTCTCTATCAAACTTGTTTCCTTTTGTTTCATTAGGTACTTATCTCTAAGTTGCCACAAGTGTAATCATGTGAACCAAGTGTAATCTCGAACAAGTTGTAATCTCTGTCTTATTACTTTATATGCTTCTCTTATGTTGTTCTCGGATAAGGCTAGTGTGTTAAACTTGTAGTGTGAAAAACTTATAGTTTTTAAACTTATACATTTTTAAACTTCTCTTTTCTTGTATCTTTTGTTTTTAATCATGCAATTAATAAAATTTCAATTTCAATTTGTAAAAAAAAAAATTATTTTTTATTCCTAGGGACTCCTAATTGGGGATCACTATTGGACACATATTTTGACTAGAGTCCTTAACTATTCAAAAAAGAAAAAAAAATTAAACTAATCCTAAGGACTCCTCTCTAAAACCCTAAACCCTTAACGATAACTCAGCCGTAAAATTTACATTAACTCAGTCGTCAAGTGTTACTTAATCTCGACTTTTCATATTTTGGGCGGGTGCCAAATCAGATTTAATTTCCCTTAATTTTTCTTGCGACTTTTGAGTTCACAGATCTCTCTATATATAGTCCCCTTCTGGTACACCTTTTTGTATAGCTTTTCTATCCCCTCCAAAAAATTTAAATTATGTCGGTTGTTCAAGGTTATTCAATTAGGATAGAAAACAGTGTCAATGCGATTCAAAGCCACGCAAATCGGGAAAACCTCACAGTTCTAAATCCTGGTCCTGGTGACTTGCTAGACAAAACCATCCCTACCTGGTTTAGGTTTTTAAGCGATCTCTCCCTGGTGATCCCGCCGATTCTGATAGACGGATGGGTCTATGCATGGCCGACATATCGCTCCATTCCCGATCATATTAAGGAACGCTGGTTTCTTCAACTCGCTGTAAGGACCAACTATGTTTTCAAATCAGATAGAGATAAAAACACCTAATATTAGTAATGTTTTTTGTTTGTAGCGTAAAAACACGTGGGATCGAATGCATAATTATCTACTTTGGAAACATTTTAATGAAGTTGCGAGGTCGCTGTTTCGATTTAGATGCGAGAGTTGAAGAGAAGATGGTCGCATGGAGGCGACAAGCCTTCTTGGATGCTTACTAGAGTGTGGCTAGAACTCGTACACATGTTTGAAGAGTTTGGTCCGGATAATTTTGGTTTTACAGACTGATTCCTTGTCTGTATGTTTGAGGTTTCACTCAGTCTCAATCGTACTTGTCTTTACCTCTAAGTATTGTAAAATCTCACTCAGCCATAATGTTATATATCTCAGCCAGTAGGTAACAACAACTCAGCAACAAAAAAACAATAACTCAGCCACTAAGTACAAACAACTCAGCCAGTATACAAACTATAGCATTGTCGAGACCGTCAGTTTGTTCAATGGAGTTTCTAGTTTGGTTGGAATCCCAATAAAACAAGGAAATAAAGATAAAATTGCACGATAAAAAATTAACGGAGATAAATAATTTTGAAATTAAATTTAATAACACACAAGAAACAATAGTCGTCTCCCCACGTCACTTCAATGAACTATGACCCTCTTGATTAGGCATCTGAAAAATAAACTGGCTGCACGCAACAATCGAGTGATTTCACGATACCGAGACTTAATTATTATATATTCTTTTGTATATTTAGTTAATAAATACGGATATAAACTAAACGCTGCCGTTTCAATGCTGTCGTCGTCCTTCATAACTAAAAAGTCAGACTAATGTCTATGCAACACATTTTCTCTTTTAAATTTTCAGATTAAAAATGTCTTCCTCATCCTCTGTTTCTGGAAATTATGGCAGACGACATCTGAACACGGAGCGAGGAATGCCGAAAGAGTGTTGGTGTGGTCAACCCGATGAACTTTTTACATCTGGAAGCGTTACGAATCCAGGAAGATTGTACTATTGCTGTACAAGAGGATATCATAAGGTTAGTTTTGGTTCTTTTTTAGTATGTTTTCAAACATATTACTTAGATCTGGTTGTATTTGTGAAAACAGAGACATTTATTCAAATGGGTGGATGAGTGTTTGGTGGAAGAGGTCGAAGATATCAAGCCCGTGATTCGTGGCATGAACGATGACATCTCATTCCTCGTACTTAACGTTGCTGGGTTGGGAAAAGAGATTGAAGTAATTAAGACGGCTCACGTGAGAAAAAGAGACGAATGTATGAGGAATGTGGTCATTTGTGGTGTTGAAATGGCGATACTCTGCTACTACTACTTCTTTCTTTAGTCATAAGTCAGCCGTATTGCTTAATAACTCAGCCTTTCGAGTTTGTTCTAGAAGTAACTTATTTATCGGCAGTAAAACGGTTTTATTATCGCGTCGTTGTATATAACTCAGCCGTATTACTAAATAACTCAGCCTTTTATGCATCAATAATCATATTTTAAGAAAACTAAATCTATGATGTGTTCTTCACTAGGCCTGTGAAAACACGACTGAATTATCTCAGCCTTTATGAATCAATAATCATATTTTAAGAAAACTAAATCTATGATGTGTTCTTCACTAGGCCTGTGAAAACACGACTGAATTATCTCAGCCTTTATGCATCAATAATCATATTTTAAGCAAACTAAATCTATGACGTGTTCTTCACTAGGCCTGTGAAAATAGGTGTGTACAAATAGGTTACGGCTGAACTAATACCGAGACATTTATAATATCGAGATGGTAAGACTTTTCTTAAAGGAGTTTATAGTTAGGTTGTTTTAATTCAGTCGTAATACAAAACATTATATTAATAACTCAGCCGTAATACATAAATTTGAAAACCATAACCCAGCCGTAATACATAAATTTGAAAACCATAACCCAGCCGTAATACATAAATTTGAAAACCATAACCCAGCCGTAATACAAATTCATGAAAATACCTAAGCCAGTCGTTATACAAAAAGGAAAACCATAACCCAGCCGTTTTACATTCAAGACTTTTCAATAACAACTTCACCACTTCCTTGTGTCCCTAAGCAGGCTTATCGGTTCAAAATCACGGAAGAACAAGCCCACTGATGGCTTGCATATTTACATGTTTTTAGTTATCATATCTTATGCATTTTTGCTCATTTAGATTAGGCTTTAGGCATATTTAGGCTCATTTTGCATTCATAAGTCCCTATTAGGTGTTGGAGCACACTTTGGAGATATTGAAGATGTTTGGGAGTTTTGTGATGAAAAAGAGGGGTTTAAAGATGAACATGGACAAAGGCCTTAGAAGTATCTTCTGATGCTTATATTTGGTGGAGACTTGGCATTTTGAGTTAGCTTTCCATTGGGAGTGGTTTCAAACCATTTGAAGCCATATTGGAGGAGTTATGATTATTTGAGTGAAGGCATGTCAGTACACCCGGGTCAGCACACTCGGCTTGACCAACCCGCACGGAACGAAGGGATGATGCTGGACGATGAAGCACCCGGACAGACATACGCGACCTCGATAGCCCGCACGGCCTGACCGCAGGAACAGACAGAACGTACGCGGCTTGGAGCACCCGGAAGAAGCTACCCGCGTGCGAGCCTACCCGAGCGTCCACACCCGAGGAAGACGACCCGCACGTTCCGACAATGGAGAACGCCCAGGATCAGGACGCGGCCGATCACACCCGACCTCCTTTGCCCGCGTACCACTCCACTCAACCCCAGAACATTCGAGCAGGACGACACCCGGCCTTGGCACACGCGGCCTGAAGCACCCGCACGGCCTGCACACCCGGCTGGAAGGACGCGGCCTGAAGCACCCGCACGGCCTGCTTGCTGCTGGACACGGACAGTACGCGGCCTAGAGCACCCGGGGAGGACAACCCGAGCAGTCGGACGAGCCGGACGAGAATCCTCATACGCGGGTGGCCATACCCGGCCTGATGGAAGCTTATCCGACCAGGGTATCCGAGCTTCTTCCTTTTGGAGCATTTTGATTGGCTTAGACCATTAATCTTCCAAGGGCTCTTTAGTCATTTTACTTTTATGTGTTTAGGGCTTTTAAGCCTACTATAAATACTCTCATTAACCCAAGATTGGGACTTATGTTATTTATGATCTAAGAACAAAAACCTTTGAGTAAAGTTTCATCTTTGATTTATTAATCTCATCTCATCTTGTGTTCTTGATTGTTTATCTCATCCCCTTTCTTTCTCTATATGTTTATGCTTGAATCTCTCATGGGTTTAAGAATAAGCATGTGGATTAGTGAGTAGATTCTTCTAAGATTCATGGGTTAGGGTGATAGAGAGTGATTAAGTTAGATCCAAGGTGTCAGTATTAGATCTATCATTTCCTTGCATAGATTTGGTGTTTTTAAAGCTATATTTGAGTTGGCCTCTCAAACATAGAGCTATAGGCATTTCATGCCCGGAAGGTGTTCTATGAAATGCCTGAACAACCTCATCTATGCTTTTAGCTTTCTTTGCCTAAGGGATTAGTTGTCTTAGAGGCTAGGATTGCTATTAGACTCATTCTCATTGTTTGCTTTGATCATTACAGCCAAAGGGATTTGGTGTACTTGGGTGATCATAGCAAAGAGCATTCATCTAGGGATAGAGCTTGCTTAGTTTAGTTGTCTAGGCATAAGGATTAGATTGATTGAAAAGTTAGCATCTTGGATTGAAGCTTAATCATTTGATATCAAGTCCCTACACCCATGGGTCTCACTCTCCTCATAAGAAAGAAAGTTTGCTTTTTGTTGTGTTTTACTTATTGTTCTAGTTTAATCATCATTCTCTCTAATGGTTGCATTTAGATTGAGCATAGGCTTGCATTCCCTCTGTTTCATTGTCACTTAGGACTGGTTCGACAATCTTATATACTACATCATTTGATTAGAATCTGAAAAGTTCTATCATCAAATTGGCCGTTACCAAATTCTAAGTTGATTGTGACATTGGGATTTAGTCACTTGCTTGAGACTAAATCATTTTTCCTTTCTTGTGATATTGATTCTCCTTTTGCATTTTCCTTTGATTTTCAGGTGTATGAACACAAGAAGTAGGGGTGCAACTAACCTGGTTCCCACTGTTGAAGAGATAGCTACACTTGAGAGGAAATAGCAAGAAGGAGAAGAGAAGAGGAGCAACAGGCTCACATTCAGAGATTGGGGTTTGAGATGGATGATCATCAACCCCAAGATGGCAATGGTCAAGGAGCTGACAACCTTAGACCACAGCGCCAGCAACAACAACACCCACAGCGGCCAGCTAGAGCCATTGGCACATATGACCGTCCTCACATTCATGGCAACAGGGCGGGCATCCGTCACCAGCTGTGGAAGCTAATAACTTTGAGATCAAGTCAGGCTTGTTGAATGTGATTGAGAACAACAAGTACCATGGCTTGGCTGTAGAAGACCCATTTGATCACTTGGACAAGTTTGATAGCTATTGTGGCTTGTCCAAGACCAATGGTGTGTCAGAAGATGCCTTCAAGCTCAAGTTATTTCCATTCTCTCTAGGAGACAAGGCACGCCAATGGGAGAAATCTCTACCTAGTGACTCCATCACTACTTGGGATGATTGTAAGAAGGCCTTCTTGGAGAAATTTTTCTCCACATCAAGGACAGCCAAGCTGAGGAATGAGATCTCTAGTTTCCAGCAGAAGAACTTGGAAAGCTTTAGTGAAGCATGGGAAAGGTTCAAGGGATATCAAGCTAAGTGCCCACACCATGGCTTCTCAAAGGAGAGTTTACTGAACACATTCTATAGAGGTGCCCTTCCTGAGTTTAGAGCAAGATTGGATACAGCAAGCAATGGTTTCTTCCTGGGCAGGTCTGAAGAAGATGCTGAGGAGCTGGTAGACAACATGGTCAAGAGTGATTCAGTCTACAGTGGAGAACATGACAGGGCTGATAGAACAACCAGAGCTGATGACAACCAGACCAAGAAGGAAATAAAATCCTTGCAAGAGAAGATAGACTTGCTGATTGCTAACCAAGCCAAGCAGGAGCAGATTCACTTTGTAGGTGGTCCAAATCAAGAAACTCCTCCTAAGGTTAATGAAGTTGAAGGGTTAGAAGGGCAAGAAGAGCTTTGCTTCGTCAACAACAATGGTTCTTGGTACAGGAAGGAGCCTAACTTTCAGTATAACAATTACCAGCAAAGGTCTTACCCCAACAACCAGCAAGGAGCTTACCCCAACAACCAGCAAGGAGGTTACACCAACAACCAGCAAGGAGGTTATCAACCAAAGCAAAACACTCAACAAGGGAACTACCAGCCTAGGCAGAATCCTCCTCCTGCTTTTGCAAACCATGGCAATCAATCTACTCAAGCTCAAGGAAGCTCTTCCCAAGCTAAAGCTCCAGATTCATCTATGGAAGCTATGTTCAAACAATTGTTGGAAGGTCAAGCTAGAGCAGCCAAAGACATTGGCCATGAGTTCAAGACTGTTCACTCCAAGATAGACAGCAGCTACACTGAGCTAAACAACAAGATTAGAGCTTTGGAGAATCAATTTGCTTCTATGAACTCTCAGCCAAGTCGCCAACAAGGAACATTACCAGGAAAGCCAGAGCAAAACCCCAAAGAACCAATGAAGGCAATCACTTTGAGAAGTGGTGAGAGCTACCTCAAGAACTCTCCCAAGGATGGTGAGAAACTAAGTGGGGGTGGCTATCAACATTGATGATGATGTTGTGATTGTGGATGAGAAAGTTGATGAGGAGATTTTAGAAAAGATTGTTGAAGCTAAGGGAAAAGGAAAGGTTGGAGAAGAGAAGCAAACACCAAAGCATGGTGAAGTTACTACTCCAACAAAGGAGTCTTCTTTGTTCCTCCTCCTATGAACCTAAGCTGCCATTTCCTGGAAGATTCAAGAGGCAACTTTTGGAGAAGTACAAAGCACTCTTTGAGAAGCAATTGAGTGAAGTTCAAGTTACAATGCCAATCATTGATGCCTTCATGCTTGTTCCTCAATACAGCAAGTTCTTGAAGGATGCTGTAGCTGCCAAGAAGAAGGAAATGGAAGGCATGATGGTTCTTACTCATGAGTGCAGTGCCATCATCCAGAGATTGACAATCCCTAAGAAGCTAGAGGATCCAGACTGCTTTACTCTACCTTGTGCTATTGGTCCTTTAATGTTTGACAGATGTCTATGTGATTTGGGAGCTAGTGTCAGTCTCATGCCTCTATCTGTTGCCAAGAAGCTTGGGTTTAGCCAATACAAGAAGTGCAAACTCTCTTTGGTGCTTGCTGACCGCTCAGTCAAATTCCCCATTGGTATCCTTGAAGACCTCCTGTAATGGTGGGAAATTGTGAAATCCCCACTGATTTTGTTGTTCTTGAGATGGATGAAGAAGCTAGAGACCCCTTGATCCTTGGAAGACCATTCTTAGCCACAGCAGGAGCCCTTATCAATGTGAAGGAAGGCAAGATTGATCTTCATTTGGGGAAAGAGCACACTCTCCATTTTGATGTCAACGAGGTAATGAAGAGGTCAATTGTGCAAGGCCAAGTGTTCTACATAGAGGAGATGGAAGCTCTTGCTGATGAGCTCCTTGAGGAATTGGCACGTGGAGAGTTGACAATAGAGGACCCTTTGCAGCATGCTTTGACAGTGGATAAAGAGGTCCAAGTGGTTGAGAACAAGGAGAGCGAGGCTATTGCAGCCATGCTGGATTCTCGAAAGAAGATTGCTGATAGAGGCCAGTATGAGGAGCTTAAACAAGAGGCATGTCAAGCTGTTTCAGCCACTCAACAAGAGAACACCAAACAAGATGATTGGAGTGAGCTCAAGGCACCAAAAGTGGAGCTAAAACCTCTTCCCCATGGTGTAAGGTGCATTTCTAGGCCCTAATGAGACATATCCTGTCATTGTGAGTAGTGAACTTACTGAACTTGAGCTTTCTCAACTTCTAAATGCACTTAAAAGGTTTAGAAAAGCCATTGGATACTCACTGGATGATATTAAGGGGATATCACCTTCTTTGTGCATGCATAGGATACATCTAGAGGATGAATCAATGACTTCTATAGAACATCAAAGGAGGTTAAATCCTAACCTTAAAGATGTTGTTAAGAAGGAGATTCTCAAGCTCTTAGATGCTGGTGTTATCTACCCTATTTCAGATTCTAAATGGGTATCTCCTGTGCATGTAGTTCCAAAGAAGGGTGGTATCACTGTGGTTAAAAATGACAAGGATGAATTGATACCAACTAGAACCATAACTGGCCATAGGATGTGTATTGATTATAGAAAGCTCAACTCAGCATCTAGAAAAGATCACTTTCCATTGCCATTCATTGATCAAATGCTTGAGAGACTTGCAAACCATCCTTTCTATTGTTTTCTTGATGGGTATTCAGGGTTCTTCCAAATCCCCATTCATCCCAATGATCAAGAGAAGACAACATTCACATGCCCTATGGCACCTTTGCTTATCGAAGGATGCCATTTGGGTTATGTAATGCTCCAGCAACCTTTCAAAGGTGCATGATGTCTATCTTCTCGATCTCATTGAGGATATAGTGGAGGTATTCATGGATGATTTCTCTGTCTACGGATCTTCGTTTTCTGCTTGCTTGTCCAACTTGTGCAGGGTCCTACAGAGATGTGAAGACACCAACCTAGTGCTGAATTGGGAGAAGTGTCATTTCATGGTCAAAGAGGGATTGTGCTGGGACACAAGATTTCAGAAAAGGGTATTGAAGTGGACAAAGCTAAGATTGAGGTGATGGTCAGCTTGCCCCACCAAAGACAGTGAAAGACATCAGGAGCTTCCTTGGCCATGCTGGATTCTATAGAAGATTCATCAAGGACTTCTCAAAGATTGCTAGACCAATGACCAAGTTGCTGTGCAAGGAGGCTGCTTTCAGCTTTGATGAAGATTGTCTTGAGGCTTTCAAGAAGATAAAGGGTGACCTTGTTAGTGCTCCCATTGTTCAACCACCTGATTGGGACCTCCCTTTGAGATAATGTGTGATGCTAGTGATTTTGCTGTTGGGGCTGTCCTGGGGCAGAAGAAGGATGGCAAAACTCATGTCATTTATTATGCTAGCCAAACATTGAATGATGCACAGATGAGGTATGCCACAACAGAGAAGGAGATGCTGGCCATTGTCTTCGCCTTTGAAAAATTCAGAAGCTACCTGGTGGGTTCTAAGGTCATTGTGTATACTGACCATGCAGCTTTGAGACATCTCCTAGCAAAGAAGGATGCCAAGCCAAGACTACTAAGGTGGATCCTTTTGCTTCAAGAGTTTGACTTGGAGATTAGAGACAAGCCAGGGATTGAGAATGGAGTTGCTGATCACTTGTCCAGGTTGAGAATTGAAGGTGGAATCCCTATTGATGAGGGCCTCAGAGAAGAGCACGTCCTAGCCATCATGTCAGTGGTAGCAGCCATTGAGACTGGAAAAAGATTGAAGAGGTTAAGGCAGCTGAAGAGAACGGACCTTGGTATGCTGATTTGGTTAACTACTTAGCCACTGGAAAAGAACCATTGGGACTTGCAGGGTATGAGAAGAAGAAGTTCTACAAAGATGTGAAGAGATACTATTGGGATGAACCATACCTCTACACCCTATGCAAGGATCAGATTTATAGAAGAGTGGTGGCTGAAGAAGAAGTTGAAGGAATCCTCTCACATTGCCATGGATCTTCCTATGGAGGCCATTTTGCTCCATTCAAGACTGTCTCTAAGGTGTTACAAGCTGGATTTTGGTGGCCACACATGTTCAGGGACTCACAAGACTTCATTTCAAAATGTGACTCTTGCCAAAGGAGTGGGAACATTACTAAAAGAAATGAGATGCCTCAAAACCCAATCACGGAAGTGGAAGTGTTTGATGTTTGGGGGATTGATTTCATGGGACCCTTCCCATCTTCCTATGGCAACAAATACATTTTGGTGGCTGTGGACTATGTATCAAAGTGGGTGGAAGCAATAGCAAGTCCTACAAATGATTCAAGAGTAGTGGTCAAAATGTTCAAGAGCACTATTTTCCCAAGATTTGGAGTTCCAAGAGTGGTCATAAGTGATGGAGGTTCACACTTCATCAACAAGGTATTTGAGAGTCTTCTCAAGAGGAATGGAGTAAAGCACAAGGTTGCAACACCTTATCACCCTCAAACTAGTGGCCAAGTGGAAGTCTCCAACAAGCAAATCAAGGGGATCTTGGAAAGGTTGTAGGAACCAAGAGGAAGGATTGGTCAGCCAAGCTTGATGATGCTCTTTGGGCATATAGAACAGCATTCAAGACTCCTCTAGGCACCACTCCCTTCAACATTGTCTATGGAAAGTCTTGCCACCTGCCAGTTGAGCTTGAATACAAGGCATTGTGGGCTGTGAAGCTTCTAAACTTTGACATCAAGTGTGCAAAGGAGAAAAGACTTCTTCAACTCAACGAGCTAGATGAGATAAGGATGGATGCTTTTGAGAACTCAAGGATTTACAAGGAAAAGACAAAGGCCTTCCATGACAGGCACATCCTCAAGAGAGAGTTCAAGGTAGGAGATCAAGTGCTTCTTTACAACTCTAGACTGAAGCTATTTCCAGGAAAGCTAAAGTCAAGGTGGTCTGGTCCATTTGTGATCAAAGAAGTGAGACCCTATGGAGCCATTGTGCTTTGGAACAAGGATGGTGGAGAATTCACAGTGAATGGCCAAAGACTCAAGGAATACATGGCCGCAGTACCAAAGGAGGATGGGACATCAACCCCACTCTCTGATGCTCCCCTTGCCTAACCTCAAAGGAGGCAAAGTCAAGCTAGTGACTTTAAACAAGCTCACTTGGGAGGAAGTCCCATGGTTATCCTTGTACATATTGCATTGGGTTTCTTTTTTATTTTTTCTCATCAAGAAAGTCCTTTGAATGATGATGGGGCTAGGTCGGGAGGTTGAAAATGAGTTCACTGCGGTTATGAGATGGAAGAGACATGAAAGGAAGTGGGTTGGTTCAGAGATCAAGAAAAAAGGAGGTGAAATTCAGACTTAAAGGTGTGGACGGATGTACCCGGGTGGTGCTACGGGACCATGCGGGTGAATCAAGCAAGACGGACGGGCGAGCAGGACGGACGTACCCGAGCAGACCTACGCGGGACGCAGCACCCGCACGGACGGTCGATGCGCGGACGGACGTACCCGAGTAGATCTACGCGGGACGCAGCACCCGCACGGACGGTCGATGCAGGACGGACGGACGCACCCGGGTGGACCTACGCGGGACGCAACGCCCGCACGGGACAGGCGAGCACCCGGGTGGACCTACGCGGGACGCAGCACCCGCCGCGGGACGATCGAGCACAGCGGGTATCCATACCGAGTCGTCCGAGCGATGCAGCACCAGCGTGGCGACCGAGCAGCGACCCGCCCGGCCCAGGTAAGTGTTTCTTCCCTTATTTCCGACCCAAACCCACCTAAGCCCGCCCAGAACCATCCCTACCCGACCCAGGAACATTTTAAAACCCTAGGCCACCCCCTCTTTCCTCATTCCATCTTCTTCCTCACATCAAAATCCTCTCTAGCCTCCAAGAACAAAAATTTCCATAACTTTGCCAAATATTAACCAAATCACAAGTTTCTTCTTCCCACATCAAGACCTTCCTCCCCTAGACCTAATTCCTTGAACCCTTTCGTCTTTATCCTTCATCCAAAGCAAGGTATGGTATCTCTAAGTTCAAATTCGTAACCCTCATGAACCCTAAAATTTGAACTTGAAATTTGAGCTTTTCTTGCTAATTTCTTGTAAATTAGACTAGGGATTGCTTGTATATCATGCTGGGTAGTTGATTTCATGGTGGAATTGAAATTAATTTGAACTTTGGCAAATTAGGGTTCATGAGATTTGGGGGTTTTGGAAAAGGCTCTTACTTTTGGTTGATTATGGTCTAGGTTGATTGGAATTGATATTCTAGAGCTTGTTTAGCATTCAATTTCAGCTGGCTTGATGTGTTTACTTGGATTTCAACTTGATTAAGTTCCCTTGTTCATAAAAAAAAAAAAATTTGCATCTTGTGAACTTGGGAGCTTGGTTACTTTGATAGTCTTGCTAGGTTGCTGGTTCTAGACTAGGTTTGCAAGTGTTCATTCCATCTTTTCTCTTTTCCAGCATATTCTCTCTTCCTTGTGCTTTATCTTGTCCAAGTCTTGATATTTTTCAGGTTCCAATGGGAAGGAAAGATGAGAAACTGATTGCACAAGAGAAGGCCGAGGCTGCTAAGAACCACACTGCTAAGTTCGGAAAAGCGTTAGGCTCTATGACTGAATCCGAGGAAGAACGTAGGCAACAAGCTCTGGCTATGTTGAGAGAGAAGGCACAAGCCAAGAAGGCTAGACACAGTTTGGTTGATGGGGCAGCAAAGCAACACAAGGATGAAGGAAAAAGAGTGGCTGATGTTGGTAATAAGACTAGCAAGGAGAATGGCAAGAGGTTGGCTAGTGATGAGAGAGTGCTTGATGATGCTTACAAGAAAGCCAAGAAAGATGGCAAGAAGGTGGCTGTTGGTGATGATAAGAGCACTCCTTCAAAGAAAGCTAGAGCTCCAAGATCTCACAGTGTGGGACCTCTTGTTTTGGAGAAGAACACAAAGAAAGATGCTGAGAAACCCAAACTTCCCACCAAGATCAGAATGAAAGCACCAAACCCAAAGAAATTGGCACCTCCACCCTTGGTGCCAGTAGATACAACTGTTGAAGAAGCATCCTCTCCAATTGAAAGTGAGGCTGAGCAAGAAACTTTCGAAAAGTTAGGTTTCAACCCTCGTAGAGATCGACAAAGGAAGCCGACTGAAGTTGAACTATTGGAGCAGATGAGGCAAGGAGTATCTTGGCCTCCAACCAGATTTGCTGATGAGAGGCTAATGAGGGAGCTAGAAATTGACCAAGACATAAAGGATTTGCTTGCTCTCATGAACATGGACAGCTTCTATTCAATGGCTCAACCAACATATAAAGAAGTCTCTTGCCAATTCTTGGCATCCTTGGAGGTCACATTCCACTCTTCTCAACATGAGGAACAAGGGTGGGGAAGAATCAGCTTCAAGATAGATGGGAAGCCTTATTTCATGACCTTCACTGAGATTGGAGAGGTGCTAGGCCTCAAGGATTTGAAGGAGTCATCTTTGCCTAAGCTGAAAGGACTTCCTAAAGGAAAGACACTTGCCCACTTCACTTACAAGTTCTTATCAGGCAAGGATAGGGTGTCCAGCAGAGACAAGAATGCATCTATCAGACATCCATCAGTCCGCTACCTCCATAGGCTGATTGTCCACACCATCTACCCAAGGAAGGAGCAAAGCAACGTGAATGGAGAAGACTTGAACCTCATGCACCAGGCCATCCAACACTTTGCCTTACCTCCTCACCTACCTGAAGTTCCCACTGATTTCTACGCTGAATTTGGTATGGTTGGATACTTTGTGAGGCGCCTTATGTACTACAAGGAGTATGCTTGGACAAACAGGGATCCAGAGGCTCAGATTGGAATAGGCGGCTTGATCACACCTTTGCTTGCGCACCAGGGTATTGATTTGGGAGATGATGCATCCGGTCCCTCTTTCATTGATCTCACCTACTTAAAGTCAGCTCATTACTTCTCTGGAAGATACGATGGGAAGTGTGTTTACTCGTACTTGAGAGGCCCCACCACAGTTGAGCTGCTTCTCCCTAACTATGAGCTCACTACTTTGAGCACACCAGGTACTATGAGTTTTGATATCAGTGAGCAGCATCTCCTGGGCAGTCATGGAGCTCTTGGCCCTATGACATTGAAGATGAATGAGAAAGCAGCAGCAAAGGCAGCTAAGTTTGATCAGGGATACTCAAGCCGAGCCACAGCTCATCTCTTTGGTCCTCCTCGCTATATGTTTGAGCAATGCACAGGTGCTCTGCCTTTTGGTCCCATTCGCCAAGCTCATGACCAGATTAGCACACTGCAAAGGTGGAACAGAGCTCAAGATAGGACCATCTTCAAGCTCACCAAGAAGTGCAAGGAATTGAGGAAAACTGTGAAGAGACAAGCTGAAGTTTCAGCTAAGTTCATGAGAAAGGTTGCTGATGTTCTGACTAAGGGAGCTGTAGCAGGCTGCAAGGCTGAGGACTTCGATCTAGAGACCTTCCTTGCACCACTTCCTCTACCCCTTCTCGACCCAAACGCACCACAAACCGAGAAGCAAGCCCTCCGCAGCTTGAGGAACCCCTACATCGCCCCATCCGCGTCCGGAAACAAGTCACCAAGCCTAAGCACCACTGCTGATGAAGATGAGTCTGAGGGTGAGGCATCAGCCTCTTCCCATGCTCCATAGAGGTACTCCAACACCCTATCATTGTATATACCATTCATCTTTTCCTTTAGCTTTATTTTTCTTCCTTTGGGCCCTTCTCAACATTTAACGAACACAGAGACTGTGTGATTAAGTGTGGGGGAGGTGCCAAGTTGCTGATCATCTTGTGTTTTATGTCATGAGCATGCATTTGTAGATAGTTATTGCATAAAAAAACAACAATCATGTAGTTGCATTAGGATTGAGTCTAGATCATTCAATTGCATAAAAAAAAAAAAATCATCATATAGGTTGCATCATGCATAAGGGGACAAGGATGATAGTTGCCTTGAAAAGATGCTCATGCTAAGTTCTTAAAGTGATACCCTTCATAAGCATAGTAAGTAGCTTGAGCAATCTTAGGATGGCTTGCAAACTTTTTGCCTTGAAATCTCTTCCTAAAGCTTATTTGATTGATTGATGCCATCTCTTTGAAGTTTGCTCCTGTCATATGTAGACTCTAGTCTCTTGCTCATGGTCCCTTGTGTACTGAGTCATGGATAGAACACTTGAGCTGTCCCTCCCATTCTTTGTCTATCTTTTTGGACAAGCTCAAGTGGCACTCCACGCCCTAAAACCCTTACCTCCTTTCAAGCTTTCATTATTTGTTGAGTGAGGCCTTCTTTGGAAAGCTTTACATGTGCATAATGTTGAGAGTATTGGGAACGACAATGCTTGATCTCCATTTTAGCTAGATTAGACACTCATTAATGTCTAGCTTCTAGGATGGGGGTGAGTGTTGTATGGTAAAATCTTGAGGAAATGAAAGGTTTATGAAAGAAAAGATTGACTTATGAGACTCTATTGTTATAAGTGATTAAGTCTAGAAGGGATAAGAGGAATGAAAGATTGTAAGCTCCAAGTAGTTTGAAAAGTCTTGGCCCCCATAAAAAAAGAAAAAAAGAAAAAAAAAAAGAAGAAAAAAAAAAAAGAAAAGAAAAATATATAATGAAAGGGGGCTAGCAATATCTAGAAAGGGCTGAAAAGTGTTTGAAATGTGTAAATTCCCTTGTAGACTTCATTAAGAAGGAGTTTCAAATGAGAAAATATCTTGAACATTTGGGGGAAATCTTTGGGTGAGAGATGTGAGTGGCATTTTGGCATTGGGAATAAAGATGTGATCTATGTATTTTGGGAAAGGGTAGAACAATGGAGATTGAGCATTGTATGCATGAGTTGATCCCTTTCTTAGATATATTATGTGCAATGTCAAGGCTACTTGTTTTGAGAGTGAACCACCCCTTGAAAGATCCCTTTGAACCCCTTGTTTCACTTGAATAAAACCTTCTACCACCAAACCAAATGACTTGGACCATTTGACCATTTGCAAGAAGTCTTTTGAGTTTGCTTAATGATTGTTAGAGGGCAAATGGAATTGTGGGTTGTGGATTTCATGATGAGTAAGTGTAGGGATCAAAGGAGTTAAGATAGGCCTTGTTAAGTTAGAGTTGGATTGAGTTTTTGCTCCTGCTACTTGGTATGCTTGTGCAAGGTTATCAAGTTGAGAACTAAGAAGAGCATTCTTTTGGCTATGAGTCCCCTCATTCAAACCTCTCCTCCTTAGTCCTTACAAGTTTACTTGTGGACAAGTAAAGGACTAGTGTGGGGGAGTTGATGGCTTGCATATTTACATGTTTTTAGTTATCATATCTTATGCATTTTTGCTCATTTAGATTAGGCTTTAGGCATCTTTAGGCTCATTTTGCATTCATAAGTCCCTATTAGGTGTTGGAGCACACTTTGGAGATATTGAAGATGTTTGGGAGTTTTGTGATGAAAAAGAGGGGTTTAAAGATGAACATGGACAAAGGCCTTAGAAGTATCTTCTGATGCTTATATTTGGTGGAGACTTGGCATTTTGAGTTAGCTTTCCATTGGGAGTGGTTTCAAACCATTTGAAGCCATATTGGAGGAGTTATGATTATTTGAGTGAAGGCATGTCAGTACACCCGGGTCAGCACACTCGGCTTGACCAACCCGCGGAGCGAAGGGATGATGCTGGACGATGAAGCACCGGACAGACATCTGCGAC
Source organism: Brassica carinata (assembly GCA_016771965.1). Lineage (NCBI taxonomy): Eukaryota > Viridiplantae > Streptophyta > Magnoliopsida > Brassicales > Brassicaceae > Brassica > Brassica carinata. The sequence continues at coordinate 11,244,339 of CM028694.1, forward strand.
CTCGATAGCCCGCCGCGGCCTGACCGCAGGAACAGACAGAACGTCGCGGCTTGGAGCACCGGAAGAAGCTACCAGCGTCGCGAAACCTACCCGGCGTCCACACCGAGGAAGGCGACCCGCGCGTTCCGACAATGGAGAACGCCCAGGATCAGGACGCGCCGATCACACCCGACCTCCTTTGCCCGCGTACCACTCCACTCAACCCCAGAACATTCGAGCAGGACGACACCCGCCTTGGCACACGCTGCCTGAAGCACCCGCCGCGGCCTGCACACCGGCTGGAAGGGCCGGCCTGAAGCACCCGCATGGCCTGCTTGCTGCTGGACACGGACAGTACGCTGCCTAGAGCACCCGGGAGGACAACCCGAGCAGTCGGACGAGCGGACGAGAATCCTCATCTGTGGTGGCCATACCCGCCTGATGGAAGCTTATCCGACCAGGGTATCCGAGCTTCTTCCTTTTGGAGCATTTTGATTGGCTTAGACCATTAATCTTCCAAGGGCTCTTTAGTCATTTTACTTTTATGTGTTTAGGGCTTTTAAGACTACTATAAATACTCTCATTAACCCAAGATTGTGACTTATGTTATTTATGATCTAAGAATAAAAACCTTTGAGTAAAGTTTCATCTTTGATTTATTAATCTCATCTCATCTTGTGTTCTTGATTGTTTATCTCATCCCCTTTCTTTCTCTATATGTTTATGCTTGAATCTCTCATGGGTTTAAGAATAAGCATGTGGATTAGTGAGTAGATTCTTCTAAGATTCATGGGTTAGGGTGATAGAGAGTGATTAAGTTAGATCCAAGGTGTCTAGTATTAGATCTATCATTTCCTTGCATAGATTTGGTGTTTTTAAAGCTATATTTGAGTTGGCCTCTCAAACATAGAGCTATAGGCATTTCATGCCCGGAAGGTGTTCTATGAAATGCCTGAACCAACTCATCTATGCTTTTAGCTTTCTTTGCCTAAGGGATTAGTTGTCTTAGAGGCTAGGATTGCTATTAGACTCATTCTCATTGTTTGCTTTGATCATTACAGCCAAAGGGATTTGGTGTACTTGAGTGATCATAGCAAAAGAGCATTCATCTAGGGATAGAGCTTGCTTAGTTTAGTTGTCTAGGCATAAGGATTAGATTGATTGAAAAGTTAGCATCTTGGATTGAAGCTTAATCATTTGATATCAAGTCCCTACACACATGGGTCTCACTCTCCTCATAAGAAAGAAAGTTTGCTTTTTGTTGTGTTTTACTTATTGTTCTAGTTTAATCATCATTCTCTCTAATGGTTGCATTTAGATTGAGCATAGGCTTGCATTCCCTCTGTTTCATTGTCACTTAGGACTGGTTCGACAATCTTATATACTACATCATTTGATTAGAATCTGAAAAGTTCTATCATCACCCACCTCTTTGATCCAGAAACAACGCCCACAAATGTTGTCATCCTTAGTGTTATCAATGTGCCACAAGCACATACATTGTCGCTCGATAAGATTTCCACATTGGCAACTGTAGAACGACAGAACAACAGATGAAATGAAATCAGCCCTCCTAGAGCGGAACTCGTCAGCATGCCACAAACCACATCCCCATTTCACAGATCGCACGAGTTTCCCGATCTTTTCAACTGTTTCTGTTGAGATACCATGAAAATACTTCCCTTCACCCCGAAAGATTTCTCGAGTCATTGCGTGTGTATACACAGCACGCTCATATCCTGCATCTGTTGCACGCTTCATGAGAGCAAGCCCTTCGTCTTGCTTGTCGAATGTGTAGAAAAACTGTACACCTTTTATATAATGTGTGCTTGGGTTTCCCTCCTCGTAGCAAGTTTTCATCAACTCAGAAGGCAAAGCGAGTCCCCAGGGAAAGGATAACACATCGAAAAAATGGTATACCCTTCGTCGGTCTGCTAACGCTTTCATTGACTTGGACGCTGCTTTGATGCCATAGAGATCCTGGAAAGAGTTACGGGCCACAGGTTCGACAACTACCGCCTGAATATCTTCAGGCAATTCGAAACGAGGGAAATAATCCATTTAGTCTGACAAGGGGGGTGAAGACCTAATAATCTTTCGAAAAGTAACTTATTTATCGGCAGCCATATCGCTATAATAACACAGCCTTGTATCTTATAATAATCTCATCAATAAAGATTATTTATTTTCGAGACATTAGTATTTTGGCAGGAACGTTTTTCCATAACGCAGCCGTTATGTCATTCCATAACTCAGCCGTAATTAAACAAACCAACTGTTATACACCAACTTTTCGTGTGAGATACGTTTCCTATCTTGGCGGGATATAACTCAGTCATTAAATAACTTTAAATCAGCCATCAAATAACTATAACTCAGCCGTGTAATAACTATAAACCATAATGGGATTAGTACTTATGATTTAAGTTTCTCTAAAATAAATTAGTCATCTCCCCATGTCACATAGAAAAACTAATATTGAGACCATTATAATATCGAATATAAAAGTAAGAGTTTTAGTCGTCTCTCCACGTCACATCAGTCAGCCTAACTCAGCCATTAGTTGATTTATAAAGGACGTATACTATTTCTTCCAGTTTCGAAATAATGATGTCTGAAAAATACGGCTGCCTCGCATACATTGAGACCTTTATAATTTCGAGACGATAAATTAACTTTGCTTAACTGAGTTTCTAGTTAGTTTCTCTTAATTCAGTCGTGTACAAACGATAGCCTGACCGAAATCGTAATTTAGTCGTATGTTAAAACATTAAAATCATGAAAATAACTAACTCAGCCGTAAAGATTCCCTTGATTTAACTCAGCCGTAGATCTTTTAATTGTTCGTGACGAACAGTAACAGTATTTCTTGGCAGTGAAACGGTTTTAATATCGCAACTTTTCGAATTTTGGCAGAATATAACGCAGCCATGATATAACTATAACTCAGCCATATAATAACTATAACTCAGATCACTTTCCTTATAATTTCCGAAAACTTTGCACGACTTGGTGTAATTGTAAATTTTGGTATAACTGTGAAGTGTCTAAAAGTTCGACTATATCGACTGTATCAAATACAAAGTTATTTCAAATTGAACTAAGTCGTACTTATAGATTTGCAAAGTTCATCTAGTTTTGATTGTATCTTTTACATTTTGCATTATGTTCTTGCAATATGTTGTTTTATGGACACAGAGTTGTTAATGGTATATTTATTGCAGTTAAAATGAATAAAGTTTACTTAATAGAGAAAACTAGAGATATTATATTATATGAAATGTATTTTACATAAACTTAGTAAAAGTAGATAAAAAACACATGCCATAACTTATAAACACACAACTAATCTTCAATTGGCCAGTGTGCAGCGGTCAAGTGAATTTCATTGCAGAAGTCCCAAGCTGCACATTGCCAGAAAAAACGATTGCATGTCCACCGTGTTCTAGATTCATCAAAGGAGACTACAAACACTGGTTCTATTACTGCGGAGCATGCACAATCATGTGAGACGATGGGATTTATTCTTTCTAGCAGAGACATAAACACCTCTGGTTTTTCGTAACCCCAATAGCCTGAGCATACTGAAGTCGTGATCATGTAATTCATCCGATCAACTAATTCACGACTAAAGTTGGGATATTTGTGAACGAATCCTCTATCATCAACACTAAACGCTAAGTTTAGCATTCCATCTACATACTTGGCCAACATCAATCCTCTCTCACCAGCAAGATGGATTTTTTCCCTTCCTTCATCAAGTAAATGGAGGACAAAGAAGTCATACATACCTCGCATGTAGATGGCCTCTAGATTACCGGCTTGGTAGCACCTAAGCCTGAATGTCCTAAAAGCATTAGCCTCATCAATCCAGTCGTTCAAGTTTAAGAGATCTACAGATGGGTAGAAGTATTCTTCTCTGCCAATTTGATTGAACCCGAAGAAAGCAATTCAGCACTACCAAAGTCCCGGAGATGGCATGTTGCTACCTTTGAGAGAATCTTATGAAGCAAGGAAGAAGGGAGAGAAGCCAAGTTAGAGTTCGACATGGAGAAATATTTGTTTACTCAAGTAAATGGAGAGATTTTCGTTTTGTTTATTTGGACAAGGTGATAAACCCTTTTATAACACGTACTCGGGAACTTCAACAGACGTGAAGAGATAAGTATAAACTGAGTATTTATTACCCCACTTAAAGGTTCATTTGAAAGACGCCTCGAGAAGACACGAGTTCAGAAGACACGACTTCTCAGTGCGCATGCGTTGGATTTGAAACTTTGAAAAACTCAAATCCATAAAGATATATAACTGTGTATAAATAAGTGAAAGTAACTGATTTAGATTGTCTAAATTCATGAAACTAAGCACAATTTTAACAACTTAGATTGTCTAAATATATGAAACTATGTAAAACGAAAAAAAAAACGAGATATTGTATCGTTATAGATATTATATTGTGTTATATTGTTATACTCCCTCTGTTTCTAAAAGATCCATGTTTTAGAAAAAACTTTTGTTTCAAAAAGATATATTTTTTATATTTTCGATACATTAATTAATGAAAAATTGTATATTTCCAAAAATATAATTGTATTTACTAAAATATTATTGGTTTAAAATTATGGGGAATTGTTAATTAAGAAAAAACAATGCATTGGTAGATAAAATTTTATGTTTTTCTTAATAAGTGTGAAAAATCTAAAACATAGATCTTTTAGAAACAGAGGGAGTATTTGGCAAAAAATGGTTAGTTTCCAAAACGGATTATATTTAATGGATGTTCCTGTATTTAATGAACTCTCGAAAGAACACGACTTCTCACATTTAAACCACCATAAAAGGGTTCGTCTCCTTCAGTCGAGAAAAATAAAACCCGAAAAGAAAGGAATCATCATCTCATCTCTTCTCTCATCTCTCAACAAACAAGATGACTGTGGGAACCAAAAATTCGCACCTTCAATTTCCGATAAAGATTTGTGGAGGAAAACCGAGTTAACCCGATCTTCCTTGAAGGTCCCGGATATCTGCTGGGCCGCACACGAAACAATCAATAGAAATAAAAGTTGCGAAAAAAGAAATCGTAAAAGTTGAGCGAAAGAGATCTTATTTCTGAATTCTCGTTTGAGCGTATACAACAAGAAAAGAAATCGGCTGTAAGAGCTTTCGAGGAGTCCGCTAGTCTGGTCGCCTAAGTCTATCCTAGTTGAGTCGCAGCTCGCTAGTGAAAACAGAAAAGAATGCTAAATCGCTCTAAGTGCTAAGTGCTCTAAAAGTTTGTGATCTTGTTTGCTTCTTGCTCAAAGCTCTCCTTATATACTCCTCTTAAGACGGTCTATCTTCTCGCGGGCTGAATCGGGCTTTTTCCATTTTCGTCCATCTTCGTGTTTATCGGGATCCTTGACATTTATCGTCGGAAAACTTGACATTTATCTTCTGGAAACTTGACATTTATCTTCTGGAAACTTGACATTTATCTTCTGGAAACTTGACATTTATCTCTTATGTGAGGATAAAGATAAACCGTCATAGTTATCCTTCCTTTCGAAAATCGTGCGTGGGCGTTTGGCCACGTTAGGCGTTAAGCGTTTTCACGGTTTTGAAAGGGCGGTCTTTGAAGGTTTGGTGTTTCCGAAGGAACCTCAATTCCTCGTTTAGTCGAGATAGTGGTGTTCCAGAATAACCGTGATCGTACCAAACTTGCGTAGATTGATCGAACAAGCTAAGATGGGATCAAACCGGGCGATAGGGCGAGGCGGGGCGAGGGCAGCGGACCGGCGCCAGGCGGCCAGCGTCCAGCGTGCCGCCCGGCGCCAGGCGAGTGCCGCCCGGCGCCAGGCGGCCAGCGTCCAGCGTGCCGCCCGGCGCCAGGCGAGTGCCGCCCGGCGCCAGGCGGCCAGCGTCCGATGTGCCGCCCGGCGCCAGGCGAGTGCCGCCCGGCGCCAGGCGGCCAGCGTCCAGCGTGCCGCCCGGCGCCAGGCGGCCAGCGTCCAGCGTGCCGCCCGGCGCCAGGCGAGTGCCGCCCGGCGCCAGGCGGCCAGCGTCCAGCGTGCCGCCCGGCGCCAGGCCATCTTGCCGTCTGTGGGTTTTCGTTGTTCGATCTTTCCCCCGTCAGTCGTTTGCGGGAAATCTTTTGAGTTTGGGAAGGTCTTTAGCCGTAGATTTCGAGATAATCGTTTCTAATCCAACGAGATTCCTCGGTATCGGGATTTGAGATGGACTTGGATTTGTAGATTTTCCGTCGTCGAGGATCACGAGCAATGTGGCCGAGCTTTAGATGTGTTAAAAGATGAATCTTTTAAACAATCGGAAGGCTTTCGGAAGAACCATTGTAGATCTCGGACGATCGGACATGGGTTTTAAGGAACCAAGATGCTGCCATTGCCGAGATTATGAGATTATTGCACGGATGGGCGCCAGGACCCTTGCGCTGGTGCCAGGCGGAGCGGACGAGCCTTCCGTGAGTTTTATCGGCGGCGACCGTTTCTTGGCTTTGATCGTCGCTTGGCTTTTCTTTCGAGGATTTTCGGGTGACGATTTCGTCATTGACCGATTTTGACCCCAACAGTTAGTCCCCCAGCTATCTAGGAACCGTAGTGCCTGTCGGATCCTAGCTTGCGGTATAGCCGTATGGGAAGGTGTTGAGGCGTGTCGTTTGCGAAAGTCGGGGTAAATAGTGATTTTACCTCCTTTATATGGATGGAGTAAGAAATCTCATTCTTACTTCATCACAAGAATTTTACTCTCTCTCTCAAGAATCCTTTCTCTCTCTTTAAGAACAATGTCTTCAAGATCCTCAAAGAGAAACTCTTCTTCCCATTCATCCTCGGATGACTCTCCTGCCCATGTGACGGTGAAGCAGGAGGAGTTGGTCGAGGAGGAAAAGAAGAATGCGTATTACCGAGCCCTTGTAGGTTCACCCCAACACTGCCAGAGATCCTGTTCGAGGAGGCCTCGAGTCAGCCCGGTGATCCTTTGCGCCGAGCTTCGGTTTCGTAAATATCTCAAGGTTCTTGAGATTTTTACCAGGTTCCTGAAGGAGACAAATTCGATTCCGTTGGTAGCGAGTGCAAGGAATCCTCCGCAAGGTTTCTTTACATGTTCTGAAGCTTTCTTCGTACTGCCGTATGTGGTTCCCGATCCCTGGTGCCATTGTTAGATGCGCTTCACGCTTGAACTTCGATCAACCAACTCAGCGTTCCTGCCTTGGAGAGTTGGCTTGGCGTACTGATCGCTAGCTTCTGAACTTCGGGATTGATCTTGGTCGATGATTTCGAAGGTCTTTGGGGCACTTTCGGCCGGCGGGGAGTGGCGGTTACTACTCCATGCTGCCTAAGAAGGATATGGCGTGATTCAGGGGACTACTTGAATCCCAAATCGTGGCAGGGCGTTTCTTCTTCGTCCAAATAGATGGCGAGTCTGTCGAGGAGAGCTGCCTCCATCTATTTCATGAGCATGGAACTTCAACCGAGGTAATACGACAAAACCCTGTTGTCTATTTCACCTTTTAGTCGCGAGTTTTAGTGAAAAGTTTCGCTTTGTAGGGAACAACCCTACTGCGCATTTGCCTGGTGGCGTCTTTGTCAAGAGATCTTCTTCGTCAAAGGCCGTTTTCTGAAATCCTTCACCCTCGAGCGGATTCGAAGCGGTTAGACTTTATCGGTCGAGATCTTGTCCGTTGTATGATGCTGAACCTGTCACCGCAGCTCCTACTCGGAGGCGCAGACAGAGGTCTCGTAAGGGGAAGGAAATCGATGATGGGGAAGGCTCGGAAAGTCCTTCACCGTTGGGAGAAAAACCTAGTTTTACTCCAACGGAAAAAGGCGGAGCCAGCGGTTTTCCACCTAACAACTTCTTTGATGGCCTTCCTCCGGAGTTTACTACTGATGAGTTGCTGGAGGATGAGGAGAAACAACGGGTTTTGCGAGGGCTCCCAGCGTGTCAGCGAGGTTTGGCCCTTCGAACTTCTTAACCTTATGTTGAATCTGTATATAAGCATACTTGCTGATCTTGAGTTTATGCAGGGACTAAGAGTGTTTAGCGAGGCGGCTTCGAGTTTCCATAAATCCAGGATTGCTAACTTCAAGACCACAGAAGCAGAGCGAGAGCTTTTCCGGTTCCGACAAGAGGTAAAGGCGCAGAGCACGAAGCGAGCTGAGCTTCACGCTCGAGCTCTCGTTCGGGTGGAAAGGAGAGGAAGAAGGATGGTCGCAGCGGAGGTGGCAAGACGGGCGGAATCGTTTGCTGCTGAGTTTCAATGTTTTAAAGAAGCTCAGGAGTTTGTTGGTGATTTCCTCGAGTGCCGGGGTTCGGTCGTAAACCTTCACAAGTCCCAGAACCCTGATTTCTCCTTCGATTCCGAGATTTCTGAAATGAAGGATTTCATGGCCGAGTGCGCTCATGCTGAGTCCTTGGTTCCTCCGGTAGAAGAAAGAGTCCGGAGACTATTGGAACCTATCGAGGTTTCGAGGATCTGATGGAGGCGGAGCCGATGAAACGCCGAGGGTGGTGGGAGCGCTCAAAGCGTGAATGAGGAAGTGGACCAGCCTGCTAGTTCATTTGGGATTTCCGCATCCGGTTTCTCAATGTTGACTTCCTTTTGTGAATCGTATTTTTTGGCCGTGTGTGGCCGTTTTTAATAATTTTATTCTGCGACCGTTGGAGGTTGCATTCTTATGTTTTGGGACTGGCCGTTGGTGGCTTTGAATCCTGCCGTCTTTTGCGGCTTTTATGAATATGAAAATTTGTGAGATTTTGTCTTTGTTTTGATTTATACTTTCGTCAAGTGTAGAGGAAGGATGCGAGTAGTCGCCATTATCCTAACTCTTTTGTCGCTTGGTCCGTATGCTACTTTTAGCGGCGTTTTAGGTGTAGCGATAAGATACATGTTTTGGGATCTCATTATCACGATACTATGTCTGTGAGATGTCAAGATCCAGCAAGACTGGGTTTAGGGCAAGACCTAGGCTTACTCTCAGCTTTAAGGCTGTGCGATGACTGATCGGCTTTCGTTTTGCCTGTTAGTGATTTCTTCCTGATTCTTTTCGTTTAAAGTCCGCGACTAGTCGCCGGCTTATATGACTTGTGTTAAAAGAATCGAGCTATCTTCGGAGTTTATCCGAGACGCTAAACCAAAATTTTGGGTTTCTTGTATAGCGCGCTATGATATCCTTGTCGGATGTAAGAGGACCTTGTAGGTCTGACTACGAGTTTGTATTGAGTGAAACGTTTCTTGTGTGCGTCCGTCGGGGCCAATCGACGGGCGTGAGTTATTTTTAAGTCGCAGGTGGACTGTCTTTTGCGGATGATACGAGTTTTGTTATCTTTTTAAGAAGTTGCGACGTCTCGCGTTTCTTTTGAAGATATGATTTTCGTTTTTCGAAGCGTTGATACGTTTAGTGAGCATAAAAGATAGAAAGAATTTTATTAAAATTTCGAAAAGTTTGAGTACATGTGCGGATTTTTGGCGTTTTGTGGGAGTATAGGAGTATCGCGCAGTCCCCTTTTGGTGAGGGGATAGCTGAACTTCGCCGGGTTTCGACGAGCTGCCTCGATACCTCTTCGAGGATCAAGCCATCTCGTAGTTCTGATAGTTGCCGCAGGCGTTTTACTCCCGTCGTCGCCGTTCGATCGTGCTGATCGGATCGGTGGTTTGTGCGGGGGTCGAGTTGTCCGCTCTTACGGCGGTGGACTCAGAGGCTTTGTCGCCGTCTTGAATCGTTGCCTGTTCGGATGATTCTGGATCATCTTTCTTCGAGTCTTCGGGAATGTTGTGTGATTCCTTTGCTCGTTTCGGGTTGGCGCGAGGCGTTCGATCTTTTCGCAGTTTGAACTTCGGCTAGGTAACAGAGTCTTGATTGTTTCGACTACCCGGATGGCTGCGGTTCGGTCGGAGTCGGAAACTTGATACCGAGGTGATATGTGGATGGTACTGCCTTCATGGAGTTGATCCAAGGGTTCCCATGATGGCGTTGTAGATGGCGGGTTGTCGACTACTGCAAACTTCGGCGATCTTTGTAACTTCCTTTGCCATAACCGGAGTTTAATTCTTCCGAGGGTCATGGTAGTGGCCGAAAACCCGTCAAAGGTTTTGGCTCGGGGCGACTTCCCAAGTGGGATCTTCATCCTGTAGAGGGTATCGCGGAAGATGGCGTTGACCGTGCTTCCTGTATCGATGAGAATGCGGCCGACTTGAGATCCTGGATGACCAGGTCGATTACCAAAGGATCGTAGTGAGGTTTGTCGATTCCGGCGGTCTCTGTTCCTCAGCGATCGTGTGGTTAGGAACATCGCTGTCCGGGAACCAGTTGGAACTTGTCTCGGCTTTTAGCCCGTAGGCTTTTATCGGCGAGACAGAGTCTTGGTAGAACTGTGATCCTCCGATGATCATGTTTACCCTCTGGCGACTGCTGTTGTTCCTTGGTCGTCTGTCTTCTTCGCGTTTTCCCCGATTGATTTTCGGTTCGCGGTCCTCGGAGACAATTTTGTTGGTCTTTGGGCGGTCGGAGTCTAGGAGCAAGTCCTTTATACTCTTGACCTTTGATAGTTAGCGGTGAGGAGTTTTGCGGCGAGCGGCGCCGAGAACCTTGCAGTTCGCGGTGGAGTGACCTCGGTTTCGTGGAACTTCGCGGTAGGAGTTATCCTTGTACTGGTTCCTGGTCAAGGTGTTTCGGAGGTTCTGCCTTGCTCGAGTTGATGGCGTAGTTATGCTGCGCCTTGGCGTCTTCCCTTCATGATGGGCGTTTTTGTCGTTCACGAGAGGTTTTCTTTTCGAGGGCGTTTTCGTGGTCCGTGCTTCTGCGACGAAGCTTCATCTCTTCTTCCATGATGATGAAGTCCGTTGCCTTGTGGAAAGTATCCTGGATTGTCGCGGCTTTTCCAGTAGTATCCACTTTGAACCGACTTGTACCAGAGAGTTTTCCTCGAGTCGATTGCGACATTGTCGCTGATGCCCGTTACTCTGGCCATCACCAGTTTGAACCTTCGCATGAAGTCGTGGAGTGACTCGTCTTCCTTCTGAGCTAGACTCCATAGATCCACGTCGGACGTTTCTTTGTCCATGAACATGGAGTATTGTTTGAGAAATGCCGAGGCCAGTTAGCGGAAGCTTCGATGGAGTTCCTTTTGAGCGGAGAACCACTTTCGGCGCAGCACCTTTGAGGTGCTCGGCGAAGAAGACAATGACCTGCGTCTCGTTCGCTCGGGAGTTTGCACCTACCCATGGCGATCTGGAAAGACTGCAGGTGCGACTTAGGATCCGTCGTACCGTCATAGACCGGGATTTTGATCTTCCACGGGTCTGAGATCGTGTTTCCGTGATCCGGCGGTGAATGGCGTTTTCCGTGCTTCCTCGAGAAGTCTATCGATCTCGGGCGGAACTGGTCGCTGATGGATTTGCGATTTCACCGCTTTCACTTCGGCCACGGTCTTTTTGAGAGATTCGCGGAGATCATGGATCTCGCTATTGCTGCCAGCATTCCTCCGAGCTTGTCGGCGCTGGTCGCGATAGATCTGAGTTTGATCTTCGCGAGTTCTTCCTGCTCCATCCAGTAGAGTTCTTCTTCCTCTTCTGTCATGGGCCTATCGAAGGATACCGTCTGCCGGGCGGACTGGCTTCGGGTTCTCCTGGGGTGAATGTCAGCGTCTTCATCGGAAGGATCCGACTGGTCGCTGATATCTAGATTGATCTTCGGCGTCGCTTTCCTTGTTTCCGTCGCCGGAGTGGAAGGTTCTGCGAGGTCGTTTGCTGTCCTTCGAACCGTTTCCTCGAGTGGGCTCTTCGGGCATCTTTTCGTGCCGGAGATCGAAGTCGAGTCTTCTGCATGGCGTGCCTTGGTGGATCAGCGGCAACTTGCTCCTCGCAGTTAAGGTGTCGACCTGTTTTGCGGCGAGGTTATCAGCTTGTCTGTTGTTCGCCAGCGCTGGCGGTAAACAGTTCCTTCATCTGCCTGAGAGCCTCAGTGTTTGCATCAGCAGTGACTGCGGACGCATCTCCAGCTGGAGTCTTCTCAGCGTTGGCGTCGACGGATGTTCCGTCTAGCGCTGGCTGATCTTTGGTGACGTCGGTAGACATGATCGAGCTTGTGCAGTTGCGAGATAGATAGATCCGTAACCCACCCTCAATTTCCGATAAAGATTTGTGGAGGAAAACCGAGTTAACCCGATCTTCCTTGAAGGTCCCGGATATCTGCTAGGCCGCATACGAAACAAGCAATAGAAATAAAAGTTGCGAAAAAAAGAAATCGTAAAAGTTGAGCGAAAGAGATCTTATTTCTGAATTCTCGTTTGAGCGTGTACAACAAGAAAAGAAATCGGCTGTAAGAGCTGTCGAGGAGTCCGCTAGTCTGGTCGCCTAAGTCTATCCTAGTTGAGTTGCAGCTCGCTAGTGAAAACAGAAAAGAATGCTAAATCGCTCTAAGGGCTAAGTGCTCTGAAAGTTTGTGATCTTGTTTGCTTCTTGCTCAAAGCTCTCCTTATATACTCCTCTTAAGACGGTCTATCTTCTCGCGGGCTGAATCGGGCTTTTTCCATTTTCGTCCATCTTCGTGTTTATCGGGAAACTTGACATTTATCTTCGGAAAACTTGACATTTATCTTCTGGAAACTTGACATTTATCTTCTGGAAACTTGACATTTATCTCTTATGTGAGGATAAAGATAAACCGTCATAGTTATCCTTCCTTTTCGGAAAATCGTACGTGGGCCGTTTTGGCCACGTTGGGCCGTTTAGGCGTTTTTACGGTTTTTCGAAAGGACGGTCTTTGAAGGTTTCGGTGTTTCCGAAGGAACCTCAATTCCTCGAATAGTCGAGATAGTGGTGTTCCAGAATAACCGTGATCGTACCAAACTTGCGTAGATTGATCCGAACAAGCTAAGATGGGATCGAACCGGGCACGATAGGACCGAGACCGGGACGAGGGCCGCGGACCGACGCCAGGCCGACCCGCGTGACGGGTGCTGCCGGCGCCAGGCCGGCCTGCGTCCCGCGTGCCGCCGGCGCCAGGCGGCCAGCGTCCAGCGTGCCGCCGGCGCCAGGCGGCCAGCGTCCAGCGTGCCGCCGGCGCCAGGCGGCCAGCGTCCAGCGTGCCGCCGGCGCCAGGCGGCCAGCGTCCAGCGTGCCGCCGGTGCCAGGCCATCTTGCCGTCTGTGGGTTTTTCGTTGTTCGATCTTTCCCCCGTCAGTCGTTTGCGGGAAATCTTTTGAGTTTGGGAAGGTCTTTAGCCGTAGATTTCGAGATAATCGTTTCTAATCCAACGAGATTCCTCGAGTATCGGGATTTGAGATTGACTTGGATTTGTAGATTTTCCGTCGCCGAGGATGCGAGCAATGTGGCTTCGAGCTTTAGATGTGTTAAAATATGAATCTTTTAAACAATCAGGAAGGCTTTGCGGAAGAACCATTGTAGATCTCGGACGATCCGGACTTGGGTTTTAAGGAACCAAGATGCTGCCATTGCCCGAGATTATGAGATGATTGCACGGATGGGCGCCAGGACCCTTGCCGCTGGTGCCAGCACTACAAGAAAATAAGGATATTATGACAAAAAATTTCGTCACAATAGCAAAAAATTAGTAACAATATCATCATTGTTACGTTTTTGTTATGAATTATTAATGGTTGCAATACGTGTGTCACAAATGTTCTGGAGTAACAAAAATGTCACCATTTTTTGTGACCGAATTTTTTGTAACAAATCGTCACATATAGTTACGTCGTATATTGGTAACCAAACTGTTGCAATTTTTTACTGATTAAATTGTCTCAAACCGTCTTAACTTATGACTCTTTAATGTGACAATTATGTCACCTGTGGTGACGAATCTATTGTCACAAAATGTCACTATTATTGACGGCATTACAGTCCTTTTACAGTCACTAATTCTGACATTATACATTGTTTCACATCGTCATTATTCATAACTAATTTAAAATTTTAATTCTGTGTCCTACTGTAATCAAAAAGAATTAGTCACAAAACATAATAATCAATGCCTAAAGAAGTGATATTTACGTACTATAAATGTGTAACAATTTTTTTTTGTATTTTGTAACATTCATTATGTTATTAATTTGTCCCAATTAAACGTCACAAAGTATGAAAGTTATAGTAACATTCAGTTTCCATTGGTTTACTATCTATAAATCGAAATAAATATAAATCGGTTTACAAAATGAAATTAGTTTACAGTAGAATTTGGTTTAGATAACTAAACCAAATAATGAAAAAAACTCTTAAGCCCTAAAAAAAATAAGCGGCCATGACTGCCTCGCCTTGCGTCCTCCAGCCGCCATGCCTGGCCTTGCTTCCGCCGCACAACAACCACTGTGACCACGGCTTGTCTTTTTACCTCCACCATCAAGGTTCTTCTGCATCTCCCTCCTTCCTTCCTTTACCAGAATTAAACAAAAATCAGATTCAAAACAGAGAGAGAGACAGAGACAGAAGGAGGCTTGTCGAACCATGGTGGAGTGGTGGTGAGACGACGAGCGTGAGATCAAATGGAGGAGAAGAGGATTCGTCTAAAGAAAGATATACCACTCATTCGATTCTTCATCCCTGCACCAAAATCAAAGCCACGTAGAAGAGAGATGATAGAAGTAAAACTTATAATAAACGACAATTAACGGAGGCGGTAGCAAAGATGTAGAGATGAAGCAGAGATCTTGCGAGGGTGGAGAGACATGGAGCAGAGATCTTCTGACGAAAGAGAGGAGAGGAGATGAGGAGGCCAGCCGTGAAGAAAGCATATGTATTGAGATCTGAAGAAAAAGAATAACTTTGGTCCATTGGATCTAGTCTCATCCAACGGTGAAAAGCTTGATCCTTGTGCTTTTGAATCAGCCAATAGGAATTTTTTGCTTGTTATACTTTATTTTCTCAACTGACATAATAAATTTTATTCTTTAATGTTAGTTGTTTTAGATTTTTGGTTTCTAATCTAATTTCGTACATCGATGGAATTTTGGTTTCTATCTTTTTCTTTAATTTTTATGTTTATTGTAAGTTTTATTGAAATTATAAGTTTACTTCACTTAGAGCACATGTGTATATAGTTCTAGAAATGAAAATAGACTTAGAAATGAAATTTATGATATATATAGGTTTAAGTTTAAATTTTAAAAATATTTAAAAGTAGTTTGAAGTATGTGATATGACTTAATGTCTTAAGATATAAGGTTAAGTATGAATATATGGTTTGAAGTATATGTAAGGTTAAAAGTTTAAGTTTTAAAACTTGAGATTAAAGATCTTAGAAGAATGGGTTTTGAGATTTTGTTGAAGATTTAGAGTTTAAGTTTAAAATATTATATTTAAAGTTAGATTTATGATATAGGGCTTAATGTAGTTTAGGGTTTATATTTGAGATTTGGACTTAACTTATATGATTTGAGATTAAGTGTTTGGAAAACATAGGTTTAAACTTTTAAAATATATATTTGAAGTTAAAGTTTAAGAATTAATTTCTAAATTTGAAAATATCAAATTGATTGTTTTGTAGGTAAGTTTAAGTGTAGGGTTTAAGTTTAGGGATTAGGGTATAGAATTAACGTTTCGTATTCAATCAACTACAAAAGAAAAATGGGATTAGGGTATAGAATTAATGTTTCTTATTCAACCAACCATAAAAGAAAATGGATAAATCATAGTTAAAACTGGAGCTAAATAAATAAACTTTGCAACGTCACTTTTTTATTTGTTATCCCTGTCAATGCATTGGTCACGAAAATTTAGTTTATATATTGTCATAAATAGAGACATAGCCTTTAGTCACGTAATTGTCACTATGGTAACAATAAACATAGTTACAGTTATGTCACATTTTTTGTCTCATTTTTTTTGTCATATTTATGTCACTAAATGTGACATAATTTGGTTACAGTAAAACCGGTTACAATATTGTGACTAAATAGCTACTCTTTTTTGACATAAAAGACTAGTCACAAATTAGTGTCTGTTATGTCACAAATGTGTGACTAAAAAGACTAGTCTCAAAAAATCGTAACAATAGTTCTTTTTTCTCGTAGTGCAGGCGGGAGCGGACGAGCCTTCCCGTGAGTTTTATCGAGCGACGACCCGTTTCTTGGCTTTGATCGTCGCTTGGCTTTTCTTTCGAGGATTTTCGGGTGACGATTTCGTCATTGACCGATTTTGACCCCAACAATGACACACTACAATAAGCTTTCTGAAGTTTCTTATAATCTCAAGATCACGGCTTGGCGTTTCAGAGTCAAAATACACAGGGTCTACCCTTTCTATTCCTATGTTACCAGCAGTGGACCTTTCTATACCTATGTCCTAGCTGATGAAGATGTAAGTGTTAAATCATCATCTCTCAAGTTTGTAATAACATGTAACCATGACAAATAAAAGTACTTGATCCTTGTACTTTATTTATGTAGGGGTCCAAGATGGAGATGACCGATTATGGGAATCCTGATAGGTTAAGAGGCCTAGAGAACCAAGAGGGGAAGTGGGTGGAAATCTTTCTGGTAGAAGTTCACAGTTCCTATCCAGGTTTCCAGGAAACTAACTCTCGGTTTAAACTAACTGCTAGGAGCAACACACAATTTCGCATCATAGATCCTCTGAACAATCTGCTTTTCATGGACTTCAAGAACATCCATGCAATCCCTCACATGGACCACAAAGAACGAAACTATCCCATAGGTATGAATTCTACTAAAATTTAAATACATTCACATATTTAGATGTTAGTAACCGCAACAGTCGCATGTCTTGGATTCGGAACTGTGTAAAACTTTAATTTAAAAAAATATAAGTCTGTATAAGTAAGTGAAACTAAGTGAACCTAACTGATTTAGATTGTCTAAATTTATCTGGTAGATACAATGGGAGTGGTCTTCAACACGGAAGCCCATTTCGATGACCCTGAAAGACCAAAGGATGGTGTTTTACATAAGGGACAACATGTAAGTAGAAAGTAACATAAGTAACATATGATCCAAACAAAGTTTATCTATATTGTAATTGACACACCTTTTCTTTATTCTGAATAGTGACAGCCAGATAAAATGTGTGGCAACTGGCAAACAGGCCTATGCCTTCCGGGATGGTCTTGAAAACAAACTAACTGCTATGAGAGGTGAACAGGTGATTGTGGCCCTTAAGATGTGGAGGGTCTGGAAGGTTTGGAGTAAGTGTAGTTGCTGTGTCTAGTTTTTAATGTGATAGTTGAGTAAAACGTTTACTAAAATCATTTATATTTATACAGATTTATTTGGTCCTCCTGATCTATGGCTTGAGACCGAAGGTGGAATTTCAGACTTGAGGTTCAATCCGCATTTGTCCGAGGTTGAGGACTTCAGTCAGTCTCTACTAAACAGCGACACTTATGTTCAGAAATATGGGGTTGAAGGTCTTGTGTAAATCTTGTTGTTCTCACTGTTATCCATCTCGTACTTGTCTTATCAATCTTCGTACTTCTCTAGTGAAACTTTGTTTAAATGTCGGTAAAACTATGTCAACTTTTGGTGAAACTAATGTCAAATGTCAGTGAAACTATGTCAAATGTCGGTGGAACTATGTCAAATGTCAGTGAAACTTTGTGGTCTAACTTTTTAATTTTTCCAACTTCTGGTTACACTTAATCAATTGTTCTGGATCACATTTTCTATCGATTGAGAAAGGAATACATTACTGTGAGATGTTTTTTCGTAGAAAGTACCTGGTGGGATTAGAAAAGTTATAAATGTCACGATATCTAATTTTATTCTCCATGATCACTCTAAGCACGGAAATCCTTTACAAATTATTCCCTCCCACCCATTTTTCGAATTTTGAATTGACGTAGACGTGTATTAAAAACATTGTTTTTTTTGTTCCCCCCATTTATCTCACCGAATCTCTCTCTCCACTATTCAATCAATCTCTCTCTAGATTTCTGGAGAACTCAGATTTCTATTCGGACCTTCTTCTTTCTAAATTTCTCGATTACTCAGCCGTCATGACTCATCCAGACGAGGAGTACAGGCAGATGAAGGCTTCGAAGAATTCCATCGACATGCTTGGCTTCGGGGCGGATGCCCACTGTGGGATTCCGACCAGATGCCCTTGTGGGGGGGGGGAGAATCATCAACGAGGTGTCTCGGGACCCGAAGTATCCAACCGATTTTGATACATTACCGGGAGAAAATACTTCACTTGCAAAAAATTTGAGGTAATTTATGAATACTTTCGTGTTTTATGTGCAGATTTTGATACTTTCTCGTTTTACGTGTAGAATGATGGCTTCCATTTCCGTCAACCATGGGTCTTCGGAGTCCAGGAAGAGGTTGAAATGTTAAGGAAGCGTGTGGATGCGATGGCTGCAGAGATTGCTGAAATGAAGTATAAGCTTACCCGTCCAAATCCTAACACTGCATGAGATGCGTCCGGTCCATGACATTCGTCTACTATCTATTGTTGTTTGCTTAAGAATGATGTGAGATTTGAATTATATTCCTCTTTCATCTATCAAATCTCTCATCTGATGTATTTATGTGAGATTCGGACTTTCAAAGTTTCACCTATTTGGTCATTCATGATTTACGAATTGCACGATAGATAATTTACTCGTATGTTAAAACATTAAAATCAATAAAATAACTAACTCAGCCGTAAAGATTCCCTTGATTTAAGTCAGCCGTAGATCTTTTAATTGTTCGTGACGAACAGTAACAGTATTTCTCGGCAGTGAAACGGTTTTAATATCGCAACTTTTCGAATTTTGGCGGAATATAACTCAGCCATGATATAACTATAAATCAG
Source organism: Brassica carinata (assembly GCA_016771965.1). Lineage (NCBI taxonomy): Eukaryota > Viridiplantae > Streptophyta > Magnoliopsida > Brassicales > Brassicaceae > Brassica > Brassica carinata. The sequence goes on from CM028694.1 coordinate 11,263,084, forward strand.
CCATGTAATAACTATAAATCAGATCACTTTCCTCATAACTTCTGAAAACTTTGCACGACTTGGTGTAATTGTAAATCTTTGTATAACTGTGAAGTGTCTAAAAGGTCGACTATATCGACTGTATCAAATATAAAGTAATTCTAAATTGAACTAAGTTGTACTTATTGATTTGCAAAGTTCATCTAGGTTTGATTGTATCTTTTACATTTTGCATTATGTTCTTGCAATATATTCTTTTAATACTTGGCTTCGTGACGGATGTCCACTGTGGGATTCCGACCAGATGCCCTTGTGGGGGGAGAATCATCAACGAGGTGTCTCGGGACCCGAAGTATCCAACCGATTTTGATACATTACCGGGGAGAAAATACTTCACTTGCAAAAAATTTGAGGTAATTTATGAATACTTTCGGGTTTTATGTGCAGATTTTGATATTCCTCTTTCATCTATCGAATCTCTCATCTGATGTATTTATGTGAGATTCGGACTTTCAAAGTTTCACCTATTTGGTCATTCACGATTTACGAATTGCACGATAGATTCACGAAGTTAGACTAATTCGAAAGTGAAACTTTTAAAAGTTTTACCTATTTGGTCTTTCACGATTTACGAATTGCACGATAGATTCACGAAGTTAGACTAATTCGAAAGTGAAACTTTCAAAAGTTTCACCTATTTGGTCATTCACGATTTACTTAATTGCACGATAGATTCACAGTTAGACTAATTCAAAAGTGAAACTTTTAAAAGTTTTACCTATTTGGTCTTTCACGATTCTGAATTGCACGATAGATTCACGAAGTTAGACTAATTCAAAAGTGAAACTTTTAAAAGTTTCACGTATTTGGTCATTCACGATTTACGAATTGCACGATAGATTCACGAAGTTAGACTAATTCGAAAGTGAAACTTTTAAAAGTTTCACCTATTTGGTCATTCACGATTTACGAATTGCACGATAGATTCACGAAGTTAGACTAATTCGAAAGTGAAACTTTTAAAAGTTTCACCTATTTGGTCATTCACGATTTACGAATTGCACGATAGATTAACGAAGTTAGACTAATTCGAAAAGTGAAACTTTCAAAAGTTTCAACTAATTTGAAAAGCAAAACTTTTTACAATATCAAAGAACTGAAAGTTTCAAATAACATAAGTCTTCAACAACAAACAAGAAAGTCATACGGGAATTTAATAAGTCGTACAAACCGAATAGAGTTCAACCGAATATATAGAAATCAACCACATACGGGATTTTACACCGTCTTCTTACCTCCCTTCTTTGCCTTCTTCTGGGCTGCCTTCTTCTCAGCTGCCTTCTTCTTCTGCTTCTTTTCAGCTGCCTTCTTCTTCGCTTCTTTTCAGCTGCCTTCTTCTTCTGCTTCTTTTCACCTACCTTCTCAGCTGCTGCCGCCTTCTTCTTCTCATATCTGGCCATCTTCTGAGCTGCCTCCTCCAGCTTATGCCTTCTTGTCCCAATGGGACTCCTCACAGTATCGCAACCCTGTCCCTTTTTCGAAGGGGCTACGTCTTTTCCATCATCTGTTCTCGCCCTCTTCTTTTTGTTCTTCACACTCTTTGTCTTCTCAGTCTTTGCCTTCTTAGAGTCCTCAGCCGCTGCATACCTAACTAAAGTTTCATCCATGTCATCATCACCACCTTCTTCTTCCTCCGAATCCTTATCACCACCATCTTCTTCCTCCGAATCTTTATCACCACCTTCTTCTTCCTCCAAATCCTTATCACCACCATCTTCTTCCTCCGACTCCTTATCATCACCATCTTCCTCCGACTCCTTATCACTAACACAAACTTGGTCGGATGGATTATCACCACTCTTTCCGTCAACACGCGCCCTGAGACTATTCACTTCGTCTTTCAGTACCTTCATAGCATCTTGGAATGCATTCATAAGCCGAGCTTCCATCGCTTTCAAAGCCTCAGCTCCAGGAGCCTCCACCGAATCTGCATAAGCCTCACCAGAATCTTCATTATTGGATGGTTCTCCAATAGCAGGAATGGTGGGACCTTCAACCTGAGATGTACGAGCCTCAAAATCTATGCTGAACTCTGCTTCAAAGATAACTTGTTTACCATTCCGTATTATCTTGGTCCAACGATCCACTTCTGCATCATTGTCGTCATGGGCCCAACAACTTTCCTTGCCCATCCCTATGCTTTCCAGAAGTTCCTTCTCAGCTTCTGTTGCCACCAAGATACTCTCAATATCCTGTGGCAAATACACATAAGTTTTCATAAGTCTCATTAATTGAGTCTCTTCTCCTTAATTCGACTACACATAATACCTCAATTACCTTAGTATTACCAAGATTAACGTTCACTGCATTCAGACTGAATGCCTTGGTTCCACCTTTGCGTTTGTACTACATCTTGCACATCCGCGGGCAACCAGGACGTGCACCATTCACTCTTTCTCGGAAATGGTTCCTCAAGGTTGGAATTGCCTCAAAGGCCAACAACTGCGAACACAAAACAAAAAAAACATTAACATCAATTTTAAAATAAGACAACTAAATACAAGAGAGGTTAAGAATACCTCCAAAATAATAGGAAAGCTTGTAAAAACCCAACTCGTCGGAACAACCCCGTTGCATTTCTCCAAGAAGCTAGAGACATCCTTCAAGTTATGTTCGAATGCATACCGCCCCCAAGGAAACGTTAAACACGCATCTAGGTCATCAACAACAGTCAGGAAGAAACTGTCCACAGGTGATGCTGCCTCTCCAGTCTTTCGGCCTCCGACGAGGATGCTGGCTAAGAAGTACAGAGCGGCCATCTTTTTCGATCCTCAGATGGCTTTGATTTCATTGCCAACATCTGCTTCTCCAGGTCAGTGTATGTTACCCTTTTCCCTCCAAAATACTTGTTCCTGAATGTTGTACCACCCAACCTCTCATGGTTGGGGGGATACTCATGGCAGTATAGTCCAGAAATTAGTCCCAATACTCTGAGAGAGTATCGGATTGGGACGCCGTTAACGATAAACCATAATTCATAGTTCTTCCCTACACCAGCTGATCGCAAAACGAGAAGCCACATTCCCATTCACTTCTTCTTTCAGTTTTTAATATGGAAGAAATGTTGGAACTGTGGGTGCTCTATGAACCATTCTACCTCCTCCTTTTTCAGGATCAGTTGTATATTTCCTATTGTCGTGTCAATGTAACATTTTCCTGAAAGCTTTAAAGACTTTTGATACTGGCTTGATGCAAAGTGTAACTTCGGCGGTCGCGTCCCTTCTTCTTCGTCGTCAACTACAACCTGCACTCAAGTGAAAACCGGATCACGTACGACATCTTACAACCATCAACATAAAGTTTCACAAACTTCGACTTAGTTAAGCAATTATAAAGTTGGTGTTTTTCTTGGTTTCACAAAGTTCGTACATCTATATTGTTCAAGTTCAACTAAGATTTACAACCCATATTACGCTAACTCGAAAAAGCACTTAGTTCCTTAGTTTTCCACAGTTATCTAATATTTCAAATCATCTTTCGAAAAGTTTGAATACTTACATGCAACTCAGTTCAGGTTCTCCTACTGATTGGGTCGTCCTTTCTTCACCTTCGCGGTTCTCACCTTCTTCGTTATTTCGGGACTCCATTTGAACAACCTCCATTTCAGCTCCTCCTTCTTTGGCATCCTTCTCTACTTCTCCGTTATTCTTGTCTTCTTCGCTTTCATCTGCATCTCGGAGACTTTGCTCAGTTCCCGGAGCGAGAGATTTGTCGATGGTGCTTGGGTTTGCTTCATCCATTGTTGCTTCTTCGGAGAATTTATAAATAGCCGTTTCTTCTTCTCCTACACTACTCGACACGTCTTCTTTCGCCTTCGGATCGTCTTGTTTCAACATGATTTGGGTTTTGATTCTCGATCTCCGCTGAGTAGGGTTTTCAGAGAAAATTTCAAGAGAAACGCGACGGATACAGGGGGAAATGAGTTGGAAACAGTGAAACCTCAATTTCAACCAATAAGGAGAAAGAAGGGGAAAAGTATTCGGGAATTCAATTTCTGGAAGTGGATATCCAAATTTGTTGGGTCGGTATTGGGCTCGGGTTTGGATAGTCGTAGGTACAATTGTAATTATCTAAGTTTCACTTGGTTTCGTTGTCTTTTAATAAATTTTCCTATTTAAATCAAGATATATAAGAATGGATCAACAATTACGAATGGACAATTAAGGTAAAACAAATAGTTGTTTGCCCACGTCACTTCAATCAACTATGCCGCCCTTAGTTAGGCGTGTTAAAATGATACCGAAACCTTTATAATTTCGAGACGATAAAGTAACTTTGCTTAACCGAGTTTCTAGTTAGTTTTGTTTAACTCAGCCATGAAATAACTATAAACCAGCCATGTAATAACTATAAATCAGCCATGTTATAACTATAAATCAGCCGTCACGTATATTGATTTTTGAGGTGCCAAAAAGTTGCTTTCCAAAGGGGAATTATTTTCCATTCCTCAGCCCTATAAAAGTCATTATTAGTACTTACATTTAAGTTTCTCTAAAATAAATTTGTCATCTCCCCACGTCACATAGAAATACTAAAATCGAGACTTACGTAATATCAAATATAAAATTAACAGTTTTAGTCGTCTCAACTCGTCACATCAGTCAGCCTAACTCAGCCATTAGTTGATTTATAAAGGACGTATACTATTTCTTCCAATTTCGAAATAATGATGTCTGAAAAATATGGCTGCCTCGCATACATCGGGATCTTTATAATTTCGAGACGATAAATTTACTTTGCTTAACTGAGTTTCTGGTTAGTTTCTCTTTATTCAGTCGTGTACAAACGATAGCCTGACCGAAATCGTAATTCGGCTGTATTACAAAACATGATACTAATTACTCAGCCGCAATACAAAACATTCAAAACCGTAACCCAGCTGTAATACAAAATCATGAAAATAATTAACCCAGCCGTTTTACAAAAAATTGAAAACCATAAACCAGCCGTAATAAATGAATACACTTACAGCATCGGACAAGTTTTCGCATTATGTCCACTCTTTCCACATCGAGAACATGTGTGTATTTTCCTAGGACGTTTGTTTGAAAGTGCAATCTCTAAAGCAGATTTCATCCTACTTTTCTTAGGTCTTCCTTGTTGTTGACGAATATCCGGGGGCAAGCACGGTTTGTTAGCCACGTTTTCTGGAACAGGAATCGCTCTGTCAACCGGCATAACCGAGTCAACGTAGGCACTCAGCAAATAAGCATTGTTATAGTAAGGACTGCAAAGAGATATACGACAAACATTCCTGTACTCCGCAGCTGCGATTGCGCGCACACATGGTAATTTCTCGCGTTCGAAACGTTGGCACGTGCACTTTTCAGTATCAAATTAACAACATGCAAAGACTCGTCAGATGATCCATATTTAACTTCAGTGTGATGATCATCAATCCTTTGTACCGTCAACATTCTGGCGTCACTTACGCGACCCTATTAAAAATGCAGAATTATACAGGCTGAGTTATAATATAACAGGCTGAATAAACTATACTTTAGGCTGATTTATCGTGACTGTCCTGGCTGACTTACCTGTAGTTGTTTCTCCACACCACGCGTAAGCGTGGTTTGCTGCAATATGGCATCCTCTCTCCGTTCAGCAAACCATCTTGTCATCATAACCTGAATCGATTCTAATATTCAAAGAATGTTAAGACCTCTAGCATTCGACAGTGCTCTGTTCATTGATTCAGCTATGTTCGTAGTCATCAAATTGTACCTCTCGCCCGGGAAATGAACACGCGCCCACAGTCTCACATCAGCTCTTTGGAGATAGCCATGGAGTTCAAGATTAATCGCTTCAATCTCATCGAATATCGCTTCAAAGTCAGCCACCCTAAAACATCTTGCCCCTTTCTTCACCAGACGAAATGCATCTTTTCCTTTGTACCGTCCCAAAATGTTCTTATATTAAATGGTACGTGCAAATTCCCTGAGAAGCAAGCGGATATAAATTTCCAATTGCTTTGCCTATTGACCTATGCCTATCCGAGATTATCGCAAGACCCTCGTTGTCAGGAATCAAAAGTTTTAGTTCCGAAAAAAACCAATGCCACGAATCATCATTTTCAGTGTCAACCACTGCGAAGACTATTGGAAAAATCTGAAAGTTACCATCCTGAGCTAGTGTTGTGAGAAGCGTCCCCTTGTATCTACCGTTAAGAAACGTACCGTCGACAACCACAACTTTGCGCATGAAAGGAAACCCATTTACGCTCGCACCAAACGCAAGAAACACATACATGAATCGGCCAAACTCATCGATTTGAAGACGCGTAACTGTACCCGGATTTTCCCTTCTTATCATGTATAAGTAAGAAGGCAAGTTTTCATACCCACTCTCAGGTGTTCCCTCCTCGATTTCCCTTGCAAATCTCGGCGTCCGATGGGATTTCCAATAATCCATCTATCCACATGAAAAAACGATTCTATACATTTCAGTCACAACACATTTAAAACAGACGCATCGTTCTTATAACTAAGTTCTAATATCAAAGTAACTGAGCCGAGTCGTATAAATAATTCAGCCGAAACTTAAAAATACCTTTACACGAAACTGCTTAGTTATAGCTATTCCGACACTCGTTGGGCGGACGTCCGGACCAACGTCACCGAGAAAGTCCTTGTACAAATGTCCTAAAATATCCGGTGTTGCTTGTCGACATGGATTAGGACGCTCAGTTACAGAACATGAATGATCCTCATCGTAAATACTAACATAAAATGCCGGGGTTTTCCCTTTTGTAGAAGCACGCACTCTCCAGATGCATCGGGGAACCCAACACATAACAATTAATAACGTCAGAGTGGATATCTCCACATCAAAATCGAATTGATCCCTCACTGTAAGAAGTTTCAGTCGTCTCTCCAAGTCGTATTTATTCTCGTATCGTTGACCAACACAAAGATTTAGCGACGACATCTCCAGCTTTAGAACCTCCGGATTCCCGCTACATCCGCTAGTGGAATAGTTCTGAGTTCTCTGCTTGGAAGGTAGCGTCGGCGAATCCTCTTGTGTTGGAGACTCACCGTTTGAGCTGAAGTTATCATCTTCAGATGACGCACCGTCCGAGTCGTCGAACATATCAAAGCGGCTTTCAAATTCATCATCAACTTCGTCTTCTTCAAATACTACATCTTCTCCGCTTTCATTCTGTGTTTATCCTTCCACTTTACTACAGCAGTCATTCTCATTGTCCTCGCGTTCATATTCCAAACTATGGTCTTCGTCTCTTGATTCAACATCTGAAACTAATGTCTTGCATATTTACATGTTTTTAGCATCTATATCTTATGCGTTTTGATCATATAAGTTAGGCATTAGGCATGTTTAAGTCCATTTTGCATTCATTTGTCCTTATCAGGTGTTGGAGTATGCTTTGGTGTGATATGAGGTGTTTGGAAGCCTTATGGCCCCAAAAAAGATGAAGAATCAAGTTTGGTCATGAAAAGAGAAGTCAATCCATGATCTGGTCAAGACAAAGATCAGCATGGACAGAGGTCTTCGAGATGTCTTCTGCTGCTAAGATTTTGTGGAGACACAGAAAATTGAGTTAGCTTTCCAATGGAAGTGGTTTCAAGTCATTTGGACCTGTATTGGAGGAGTTATGATCAGTTCACTTGAAGCATGTCAGGCTGGCCGGGTAGATCAGTCCGGGTTCGAGCACCCAGTCGGGAGAAGCAGCAAACGAGCAGGACAGGCCGGGGAGACACGTCCGGTTTGGAGCGCCCGGTCAAAAGAAGCAGCACACGAGCAGGACAGGCCGGGGAGACACGTCCGGTTTGGAGCACCCAGACGGAGCAAGGCGTGGCCAGAAGAAGAGTTGGACCAGGGTGGCCAGACCGGGTTGGACCATGCTGGTTCCCCCCTGACCGAATTTCTTGCCCTCTTCCCATTGGTTGAGACCCATTTGGCTCAAGGACTTTTTAGTAATTTTGTTTGATGTTTCTAGGGCTTTGGAAGCTAAGTATAAATACTCCAGTTATCCTTATTTTGGATGTTATGTTATTTTCTTTCTAAGAACACAAACCTTTGAGAAAGTTTTATCTTTGAATCATAATCTCATCGCATTTTTGTGTTCTTGATTGTTTGATTTCATCTCTTTTCTTTCTCTACATGTTTAAGCTTAAATCTCTCATGGGTTTAAGAGTAAGCATGTGGATTAGTGAGTAGATCCATTTAAGATCCATGGGTTAGGGTGATTGAGAGTGATTAAGTGTAGATCCGAGGTGCTTAGTGTTAGATCTATCCTTTCCTTGCATTGATTTGGTGTTCTTAATGCTATATTTGAGTTGGCCTCTCAAACATAGAGCCATAGGCATTTCATGCCCGGAAGGTGTTCTATGAAATGTCTGAACCAACTCATCTATGTTTTTAGCTTGCTATACCTAAGGGATTAGCTGTTAAAGAAGCTAGGATTGCTATTAGACTCATTCTTAATGTTTGCTTTGATCATTACAGCCAAAGGGATTTGGTGTACTTGGGTGATCATTGCAAAGAGCATTCATCTAGGGATAGAGCTTGCTTAGTTTTGTTGTCTAGGCATAAGGAATTAGATTGATTGAAAAGTTGGCATCTTGGATTGAACCTTAATCATTTGAGATCAAGTCCCTATACCCATGTGTCTCATCTCCTCATAAAGAAAGAAAGCTTTACATTTTCTTGCATTTTAGATATTGTCTTAGTTTAATAATCATCTCCTTTAATGATTGTAGTTAGATTAAGCATAGACTTGTATTCCCTTTGCTTTGTGGTCACTTAGAACTGGTTCGACAATCTTATATACTACATCATTTGATTAGGACCTTTGAAAAGGCCTATAATCAAATTTGCGTCGTTGCCAAATTCTATGTTGATTGTGACATTGAGATTTAGTCATTTGCTTGAGACTAAATCATTTTTCTTTTCTTGTGATATTGATTCTCCTTTTGCCTCTTCCTTTGACTTTCAGGTGTATGAGCACAAGAAGAAGGGGTGTAACTAACCTGGTTCCCACTGTTGAAGAGATAACTACACTTGAGAGGGAAATAGCAAGAAGGAGAAGAGAAGAAGAGCAACAGGCTCACATTCAGAGGTTGGGGTTTGAGATGGATGAACACCAGCATCAACCTCAAGACAGAGCTGCTCAAGATGGCAATGGTCCAAGAGCTGACAACATAAGACCACAGCGCCAGCCACAACAGCCACATCGCCAAGCTAGAGCCATTGGAGCTTATGATCAACCTCACATTCATGGTCATAGGTTGGGGATAAGAGCACCAGTTGTGGAGAACAACAACTTTGAGATCAAATCAGGGCTGCTGAATTTGATTGAGAACAACAAGTTTCATGGCCTTGCTGTGGAGGATCCCCTTGATCACTTGCACACATTTGATAGCTACTGTAGCTTGTCCAAGATTAATGGAGTCTCTGAAGATGCTTTCAAGCTGAGGTTGTTTCCCTTCTCTTTGGGAGACAAGTCACATCTATGGGAGAAGGCTCTTCCAAGTGACTCTATCACAACTTGGAATGAGTGCAAGAGGGCATTCCTAGAGAAATTCTTCTCTACCTCAAGAACAGCCAAGATCAGAAATGAGATCTCTAGCTTTCAGCAGAAGAACCTTGAGAGCTTTATTGAAGCATGGGAGAGGTTCAAGGGCTATTGGTCTCAATGCCCACATCATGGCTTCACCAAGGAGAATTTGCTTAGTACCTTCTACAGAGGTGCTCTACCAGAGTTCAGGAGCAGATTGGAAACAGCCAGCAATGGGTTCTTCTTGGACAGAACTGAGCAGCATGCTGAGGAGCTGGTGGAGAACATGGCCAGGAGTGACTCAGTCTACAGTAAGGAGCATGATAGGGTCAACAGAGGCACTGATGAAGATGATCAGCACACAAGGAAGGCCCTTAAATCTCTCCCTGAGAAGTTGGACAAGATTATTGCAGAGAAGGCTAAGCAAGAGCAGATTAACTCCATTGGGAACCAGCAACAAAAGCAGCCTGCTAGGACTACTCAAGTTAATGGTGTAGAAGGTCAAGAGGAGCTGTGCTTCATCAATGCTAATGGCACATGGTATAGGAAAGAGCCCAACTTCCAATACCAAAACAACTACCAGTAAAGACCTTACTACAACAATCAACAAGGAGGTTACCAAGCCAACCAGCCTACTCAGCCCCAAGGAAGCTCTTCTCAAGCTCAGGTTCCAAGTTCAAATTTGGAGTACATGTTCGAGCAAATCTTAGAAACTTAAGAAAGAAATGCTAAGAACATTGGTGATGAGTTCAAGAACATCCATGCCAAGATTGATGGAACCTATTCTGACCTCAACAACAAGTACATGCAACTTGCCTCTAATCTCAAAGATTTGGAGAGCCAGGTTGCTTCTATGTCTTCATCCTCCAAGAGCCCAATGGGATCTCTACCCGGAAAACCAGAGAAAAATCCCATGGAATCTTGCAATGTCATCCTCTCTACTATTTCTTCAAAGATTGATATGTGCACTCATGAGAAAGAAAAGGATGAGATTGAAATGTTTGGCACTGAGTTTGGGGATGTTGAGAGATTTGTTGTGCGCCACAGCTGAAGCACATATTCTGAGGGATGCTGCCAAGAAGGCTGAGGTAAAGAGTCTGCAGCAAGCTGAGCCTAGAGCTGAGACACCACCTGTGAAAAGAGCAGACAACAAGCTGAAAGAAGTGGAGCAGGAAGACACTGAGTTTGAGCTATCACCATATGATAAGCTCCCCTTTCCCCAAAGAGTTCTCACCAAAGCTCAAAAGAAGGTGATCTCAAAGTTCAGGAAAGATCTTAGTGATGTTGGAGTCAAGCTTCCAGAGAAATCTGGTATGCGTGAAGCTCATGTCCAGATGATGCTCATCAAGGACATTCTAGACCACCAAGATGAAGTGGCTGAGCTTTTGGACATCTCCATTCTGAAGATTGATCCACCCACCCCTCCAAAGTCCCTCCCTAAGCTTGAGTCTCAAGGAAAGTTCACCTTGTCTTGCTCCCTTGGTAAACTAACTATGGATGATGCTCTTGTTGATAGTGGTGCTAGTTTGAATGTCATTTCCTTTGATATGGTGAAGAGTCTTGGGATTGAAAGCATGGAAGCAGATACTCCTCCTCTCACCTTTGGGGATTCTTCTTCTACAACCCCACTTGGCATAATCAAGGACTTCCCCTTGAAGATTGGATCCTGCACCATACTTATTGACCTCACTGTTTTGAAAATGGCATCTGAAGAGAGAGTCCCTTTGATCCTAGGGACTCCTTTTCTCACAACAGTTGGAGCTTGCATTGACTTTCCCAACAAGAAGGTCACCCTAATGCATGTCAACAAAGCTATCTCCTATCCTCTCCAACCTCCATTGGAATCAGACTATTGTGGGACAATCACTTGTGATGCACAAGATGTGGAGAAGCCCCAAGATGAAGTGGTTGTTTGTAAAAAAGAAGGTCTTGATGGAGAGTCTTCTAAAGAGAAGTGTGGTGAGCACTTGAAAAGTGCTAAAAAGGAGGGGATGAGTGGAGCCTCAAAGGCCACTCATGGCAAGAAGAAGATGGTGAATGAGCCTCATCCTCCACCTCTTGATTTGCTCCCACACACCCTCACTGTCCATCCACAGCAGCTCAAAGATGGTGTCATTGAGTACAAGATCAGGCACAAGGGCAGATCCATACCATTCTCAAGTGCTAGAGCCATCATCACTCCTCAGCTCCAAGATGGCCAAATCAAGCTTCAAGAGCTTCTCTCTCTGGTCCTCACCATCACACTTGAAGGTGGGAAGGATCCTCCTTCTCACTAGTTCAAGAGACAAGGTAGTCAAGCTAAGTGACTCAAAACAAGCTCACTTGGGAGGAAGTCCCATGGTTATCCTTGTACATAACTTTGCAATTTCAATCTTTCCTTTTAATTTTTTTTAATAAAAGTGGTCCAGGTTGTCAGGTTGAGCCAAGCACTAGAGGAGAGAAGAAAGGTGATTAACCACCTGAGCCCTATGATTTCCATGTAGCAGCCTCCTCTAGTTGCTATGAACCAAGCCAGCTCCTAGCCCAGGCACCAAACATCACGCCCAAACACCCTTCTTAGGTATCACTCCAACCCTTCTTGTATATACATTTGTTTTTGTCTTATTGGGGTATCTCCTTCTCTCTTACTCACACAGAGACTGAGTGATCTAAGTGTGGGGGAGGTACCAAGTATTTGATCTTGTTTTCTGTGTGATTTTGAATCTCATGCATTGCATTGTTCATTCATATCTGAATAAAAAATAATAATAATAAAATAAAATAAATTGAATTTTTTAATCATGTAGATTGCATCACTTGCATCCTTAAGATTGAGTCTAGAGCATATAGGTTGCATTCATTTGCATATGGAGCATTGCCTTGTAAAGAACACTTGTTTGCACTGAATTTGACACCCTAGTTAAACATATCAAGTAGCTTAAGCATCTTTTGAAAGGCTTGCATGCTTTGAGCCTTGAAAACTCTTCTTGAAACTTGCTTGCTTGCTTGATATTGGCATTGTTCTTGAAACCAGCTCCAACCTGAACTTAGATTTGAATGAACTTAATTTCTCTTGCATATGGGTTGCATACTTGATCATGGATCTCATACACATTTGGGTTATCTTTCCCCATTATACCACTCTTTGTTAACCCAAGTAGCAGTTCCATACCCTTGAACCCTAGCCATTCTTTGAAGCCTTCATTGATTTGCATGAGTGAGGCCTTTTCTGATAGCTTGTCATGTGCAAAATCTTGAGAGTATTGGGAGCGACATGGATTTGTTCTCATCTCTTGCTAGCATAGGGTCCTCATTTGAGCTAGCTTCTAGGATGGTGAGTGGGGTTTTTGTTCCTTAATGGTCTAAATCTTGGGTTTGGAATGTAACAATGTAGAGATTGATGAACAAATGAGTATCATAAGAAAGAAGAACCCTAGGGACCTAAAATAAAAAGATAAGAAGCTCTTAATTGATGTTTTTGACCTTCCCCCATCTTTGTGTTATATAAAAAAATAAGAAAAGAAAAAGAAAGATTCAATAAGATAGTGGGGAAGGAAAAACTTAAAGAGTTATAGCTTAGAGAAGTGATTAGAGGTCCTTAGTGGTTGAATTTCAAAGGAAAGAAAGTTGTTCATGAGGTTAGTGATGTGAGAATGCTTTTTAATTTTGGGTTATGGGATGAATAAAGGGGTGTAGATCTTGTAATCATTTAGGAATTGGGTAGAATGATGAGGATGGATCCATGTATGCATGAATTGCTCCTAGTCTTAGATAAATTTTGCATAATGATCAAGCTCCTTGAATTTTGAGTGATTTCCACCTTGAAATGATGCATTGAAACCCTCCTTTTCATACATATTAGACCATTTGATCACCTTGCCAAATGATTGAGATCATGTGCCCATTTGTGAGAACTCACCTTGAGTGTGTGAATCAATGTGAGGGCTGGTTAAGAGAACTTGTTGGTTGATAGGCATTGCATCTTGTGTAGAGGCATAAGAGTAATTGATAGGCCTTGTGAAGCTAGAGCATAATAAGAAAGTTTTGCACATGCTATTTGCTATGTTTCTTTAGGATGTCAAGTTGAGTGCTATGAGTGTTTCTTTTGGCTTTGCTTCCATCTCTATGTCTCTCCTCCTTGTGTTTTGAAAAGATTACTTGAGGACAAGTAAAGGTCTAGTGTTGGGGAGTTGATGTCTTGCATATTTACATGTTTTAGCATCCATATCTTATGCATTTTGATCATATAAGTTAGGCATCAGGCATGTTTAGGTCCATTTTGGATTCATTTGTCCTTATCAGGTGTTGGAGTATGCTTTGGTGTGATATGAGGTGTTTGGAAGCCTTATGCCCCCAAAAGAGATGAAGAATCAAGTCTGGCCATGAAAAGAGAATTCAATCCATGATCTGGTCATGACAAAGATGAGCATGGACAGAGGCCTTAGAGATGTCTTCTGCTGCTAAGATTTAGTGGAGACACAGAAAATTGAGTTAGCTTTCCAATGGAAGTGGTTTCAAGTCACTTGGACCTGTATTGGAGGAGTTATGATCAGTTCACTTGAAGCATGTCAGGCTGGCCGGGTAGATCAGTCGGGTTCGAGCACCGGTCGGGAGAAGCAGCACACGAGCAGGACAGGCCGGGAGACACGTCCGGTTTGGAGCACCGGTCGGGAGAAGCAGCACACGAGCAGGACAGGCCGGGAGACACGTCCGGTTTGGAGCACCCGGACGGAGCAAGGCGCGGCCAGAACAAGAGTTGGACCGGGGTGGCCAGACCGGGTTGGACCATGCTGGTTCACCCCTGACTGAATTTCTTGCCCTCTTCCCATTGGTTGAGACCCATTTGGCTCAAGGACTTTTTAGTAATTTTGTTTGATGTTTCTAGGGCTTTGGAAGCCAAGTATAAATACTCTAGTTATCCTTATTTTGGATGTTATGTTATTTTCTTTCTAAGAACACAAACCTTTGAGAAAGTTTTATCTTTGAATCATAATCTCATCTCATCTTTCTGTTCTTGATTGTTTGATTTCATCTCTTTTCTTTCTCTACATGTTTAAGCTTAAATCTCTCATGGGTTTAAGAGTAAGCATGTGGATTAGTGAGTAGATCCATTTAAGATCCATGGGTTAGGGTGATTGAGAGTGATTAAGTGTAGATCCGAGGTGGTTAGTGTTAGATCTATCCTTTCCTTGCATTGATTTGGTGTTCTTAATGCTATATTTGAGTTGGCCTCTCAAACATAGAGCCATAGGCATTTCATGCCCAGAAGGTGTTCTATGAAATGTCTGAACCAACTCATCTATGTTTTTAGCTTGCTATACCTAAGGGATTAGCTGTTAAAGAAGCTAGGATTGCTATTAGACTCATTCTTAATGTTTGCTTTGATCATTACAGCCAAAGGGATTTGGTGTACTTGGGTGATCATTGCAAAGAGCATTCATCTAGGGATAGAGCTTGCTTAGTTTTGTTGTCTAGGCATAAGGAATTAGATTGATTGAAAAGTTGGCATCTTGGATTGAACCTTAATCATTTGAGATCAAGTCCCTATACCCATGTGTCTCATCTCCTCATAAAGAAAGAAAGCTTTACATTTTCTTGCATTTTAGATATTGTCTTAGTTTAATAATCATCTCCTTTAATGATTGTAGTTAGATTAAGCATAGACTTGTATTCCCTTTGCTTTGTGGTCACTTAGAACTGGTTCGACAATCTTATATACTACATCATTTGATTAGGACCTTTGAAAAGGCCTATAATCAAATTTGCGTCGTTGCCAAATTCTATGTTGATTGTGACATTGAGATTTAGTCATTTGCTTGAGACTAAATCATTTTTCTTTTCTTGTGATATTGATTCTCCTTTTGCCTCTTCCTTTGACTTTCAGGTGTATGAGCACAAGAAGAAGGGGTGTAACTAACCTGGTTCCCACTGTTGAAGAGATAACTACACTTGAGAGGGAAATAGCAAGAAGGAGAAGAGAAGAAGAGCAACAGGCTCACATTCAGAGGTTGGGGTTTGAGATGGATGAACACCAGCATCAACCTCAAGACAGAGCTGCTCAAGATGGCAATGGTCCAAGAGCTGACAACATAAGACCACAGCGCCAGCCACAACAGCGACAGCGCCCAGCTAGAGCCATTGGAGCTTATGATCAACCTCACATTCATGGTCATAGGTTGGGGATAAGAGCACCAGTTGTGGAGAACAACAACTTTGAGATCAAATCAGGGCTGCTGAATTTGATTGAGAACAACAAGTTTCATGGCCTTGCTGTGGAGGATCCCCTTGATCACTTGCACACATTTGATAGCTACTGTAGCTTGTCCAAGATTAATGGAGTCTCTGAAGATGCTTTCAAGCTGAGGTTGTTTCCCTTCTCTTTGGGAGACAAGTCACATCTATGGGAGAAGGCTCTTCCAAGTGACTCTATCACAACTTGGAATGAGTGCAAGAGGGCATTCCTAGAGAAATTCTTCTCTACCTCAAGAACAGCCAAGATCAGAAATGAGATCTCTAGCTTTCAGCAGAAGAACCTTGAGAGCTTTATTGAAGCATGGGAGAGGTTCAAGGGCTATTGGTCTCAATGCCCACATCATGGCTTCACCAAGGAGAATTTGCTTAGTACCTTCTACAGAGGTGCTCTACCAGAGTTCAGGAGCAGATTGGAAACAGCCAGCAATGGGTTCTTCTTGGACAGAACTGAGCAGCATGCTGAGGAGCTGGTGGAGAACATGGCCAGGAGTGACTCAGTCTACAGTGAGGAGCATGATAGGGTCAACAGAGGCACTGATGAAGATGATCAGCACACAAGGAAGGCCCTTAAATCTCTCATGAGAAGTTGGACAAGATTATTGCAGAGAAGGCTAAGCAAGAGCAGATTAACTCCATTGGGAACCAGCAACAAAAGCAGCCTGCTAGGACTACTCAAGTTAATGGTGTAGAAGGTCAAGAGGAGCTGTGCTTCATCAATGCTAATGGCACATGGTATAGGAAAGAGCCCAACTTCCAATACCAAAACAACTACCAGTAAAGACCTTACTACAACAATCAACAAGGAGGTTACCAAGCCAACCAGCCTACTCAGCCCCAAGGAAGCTCTTCTCAAGCTCAGGTTCCAAGTTCAAATTTGGAGTACATGTTCGAGCAAATCTTAGAAACTTAAGAAAGAAATGCTAAGAACATTGGTGATGAGTTCAAGAACATCCATGCCAAGATTGATGGAACCTATTCTGACCTCAACAACAAGTACATGCAACTTGCCTCTAATCTCAAAGATTTGGAGAGCCAGGTTGCTTCTATGTCTTCATCCTCCAAGAGCCCAATGGGATCTCTACCCGGAAAACCAGAGAAAAATCCCATGGAATCTTGCAATGTCATCCTCTCTACTATTTCTTCAAAGATTGATATGTGCACTCATGAGAAAGAAAAGGATGAGATTGAAATGTTTGGCACTGAGTTTGGGGATGTTGAGAGATTTGTTGTGGCAACATCTGAAGCACATATTCTGAGGGATGCTGCCAAGAAGGCTGAGGTAAAGAGTCTGCAGCAAGCTGAGCCTAGAGCTGAGACACCACCTGTGAAAAGAGCAGACAACAAGCTGAAAGAAGTGGAGCAGGAAGACACTGAGTTTGAGCTATCACCATATGATAAGCTCCCCTTTCCCCAAAGAGTTCTCACCAAAGCTCAAAAGAAGGTGATCTCAAAGTTCAGGAAAGATCTTAGTGATGTTGGAGTCAAGCTTCCAGAGATAGCTGGTATGCGTGAAGCTCATGTCCAGATGATGCTCATCAAGGACATTCTAGACCACCAAGATGAAGTGGCTGAGCTTTTGGACATCTCCATTCTGAAGATTGATCCACCCACCCCTCCAAAGTCCCTCCCTAAGCTTGAGTCTCAAGGAAAGTTCACCTTGTCTTGCTCCTTGGTAAACTAACTATGGATGATGCTCTTGTTGATAGTGGTGCTAGTTTGAATGTCATTTCCTTTGATATGGTGAAGAGTCTTGGGATTGAAAGCATGGAAGCAGATACTCCTCCTCTCACCTTTGGGGATTCTTCTTCTACAACCCCACTTGGCATAATCAAGGACTTCCCCTTGAAGATTGGATCCTGCACCATACTTATTGACCTCACTGTTTTGAAAATGGCATCTGAAGAGAGAGTCCCTTTGATCCTAGGGACTCCTTTTCTCACAACAGTTGGAGCTTGCATTGACTTTCCCAACAAGAAGGTCACCCTAATGCATGTCAACAAAGCTATCTCCTATCCTCTCCAACCTCCATTGGAATCAGACTATTGTGGGACAATCACTTGTGATGCACAAGATGTGGAGAAGCCCCAAGATGAAGTGGTTGTTTGTAAAAAAGAAGGTCTTGATGGAGAGTCTTCTAAAGAGAAGTGTGGTGAGCACTTGAAAAGTGCTAAAAAGGAGGGGATGAGTGGAGCCTCAAAGGCCACTCATGGCAAGAAGAAGATGGTGAATGAGCCTCATCCTCCACCTCTTGATTTGCTCCCACACACCCTCACTGTCCATCCACAGCAGCTCAAAGATGGTGTCATTGAGTACAAGATCAGGCACAAGGGCAGATCCATACCATTCTCAAGTGCTAGAGCCATCATCACTCCTCAGCTCCAAGATGGCCAAATCAAGCTTCAAGAGCTTCTCTCTCTGGTCCTCACCATCACACTTGAAGGTGGGAAGGATCCTCCTTCTCACTAGTTCAAGAGACAAGGTAGTCAAGCTAAGTGACTCAAAACAAGCTCACTTGGGAGGAAGTCCCATGGTTATCCTTGTACATAACTTTGCAATTTCAATCTTTCCTTTTAATTTTTTTTAATAAAAGTGGTCCAGGTTGTCAGGTTGAGCCAAGCACTAGAGGAGAGAAGAAAGGTGATTAACCACCTGAGCCCTATGATTTCCATGTAGCAGCCTCCTCTAGTTGCTATGAACCAAGCCAGCTCCTAGCCCGGCACCAAACACCACACCCAAACACCCTTCTTAGGTATCACTCCAACCCTTCTTGTATATACATTTGTTTTGTCTTGTTGGGGTATCTCCTTCTCTCTTACTCACACAGAGACTGTGTGATTTAAGTGTGGGGAGGTACCAAGTATTTGATCATGTTTGCTTTGTGATTTTGAATCTCATGCATTGCATTGTTCATTCATATCTGAATAAAAAATAATAATAATAAAATAAAATAAATTGAATTTTTTAATCATGTAGATTGCATCACTTGCATCCTTAAGATTGAGTCTAGAGCATATAGGTTGCATTCATTTGCATATGGAGCATTGCCTTGTAAAGAACACTTGTTTGCACTGAATTTGACACCCTAGTTAAACATATCAAGTAGCTTAAGCATCTTTTGAAAGGCTTGCATGCTTTGAGCCTTGAAAACTCTTCTTGAAACTTGCTTGCTTGCTTGATATTGGCATTGTTCTTGAAACCAGCTCCAACCTGAACTTAGATTTGAATGAACTTAATTTCTCTTGCATATGGGTTGCATACTTGATCATGGATCTCATACACATTTGGGTTATCTTTCCCCATTATACCACTCTTTGTTAACCCAAGTAGCAGTTCCATACCCTTGAACCCTAGCCATTCTTTGAAGCCTTCATTGATTTGCATGAGTGAGGCCTTTTCTGATAGCTTGTCATGTGCAAAATCTTGAGAGTATTGGGAGCGACATGGATTTGTTCTCATCTCTTGCTAGCATAGGGTCCTCATTTGAGCTAGCTTCTAGGATGGTGAGTGGGGTTTTTGTTCCTTAATGGTCTAAATCTTGGGTTTGGAATGTAACAATGTAGAGATTGATGAACAAATGAGTATCATAAGAAAGAAGAACCCTAGGGACCTAAAATAAAAAGATAAGAAGCTCTTAATTGATGTTTTTGACCTTCCCCCATCTTTGTGTTATATAAAAAAAATAAGAAAAGAAAAAGAAAAAGAAAAAGAAAGATTCAATAAGATAGTGGGGAAGGAAAAACTTAAAGAGTTATAGCTTAGAGAAGTGATTAGAGGTCCTTAGTGGTTGAATTTCAAAGGAAAGAAAGTTGTTCATGAGGTTAGTGATGTGAGAATGCTTTTTAATTTTGGGTTATGGGATGAATAAAAGGGGTGTAGATCTTGTAATCATTTAGGAATTGGGTAGAATGATGAGGATGGATCCATGTATGCATGAATTGCTCCTAGTCTTAGATAAATTTTGCATAATGATCAAGCTCCTTGAATTTTGAGTGATTTCCACCTTGAAATGATGCATTGAAACCCTCCTTTTCATACATATTAGACCATTTGATCACCTTGCCAAATGATTGAGATCATGTGCCCATTTGTGAGAACTCACCTTGAGTGTGTGAATCAATGTGAGGGCTGGTTAAGAGAACTTGTTGGTTGATAGGCATTGCATCTTGTGTAGAGGCATAAGAGTAATTGATAGGCCTTGTGAAGCTAGAGCATAATAAGAAAGTTTTGCACATGCTATTTGCTATGTTTCTTTAGGATGTCAAGTTGAGTGCTATGAGTGTTTCTTTTGGCTTTGCTTCCATCTCTATGTCTCTCCTCCTTGTGTTTTGAAAAGATTACTTGAGGACAAGTAAAGGTCTAGTGTTGGGGAGTTGATGTCTTGCATATTTACATGTTTTTAGCATCCATATCTTATGCATTTTGATCATATAAGTTAGGCATCAGGCATGTTTAGGTCCATTTTGGATTCATTTGTCCTTATCAGGTGTTGGAGTATGCTTTGGTGTGATATGAGGTGTTTGGAAGCCTTATGCCCCCAAAAGAGATGAAGAATCAAGTCTGGCCATGAAAAGAGAATTCAATCCATGATCTGGTCATGACAAAGATGAGCATGGACAGAGGCCTTAGAGATGTCTTCTGCTGCTAAGATTTAGTGGAGACACAGAAAATTGAGTTAGCTTTCCAATGGAAGTGGTTTCAAGTCACTTGGACCTGTATTGGAGGAGTTATGATCAGTTCACTTGAAGCATGTCAGGCTGGCCGGGTAGATCAGTCCGGGTTCGAGCACCCGGTCGGGAGAAGCAGCACACGAGCAGGACAGGCCGGGGAGACACGTCCGGTTTGGAGCGCCCGGTCGGAAGAAGCAGCACACGAGCAGGACAGGCCGAGGAGACACGTCCGGTTTGGAGCACCCGGACGGAGCAAGGCGCGGCCAGAACAAGAGTTGGACCGGGGTGGCCAGACCGGGTTGGACCATGCTGGTTCACCCCTGACTGAATTTCTTGCCCTCTTCCCATTGGTTGAGACCCATTTGGCTCAAGGACTTTTTAGTAATTTTGTTTGATGTTTCTAGGGCTTTGGAAGCCAAGTATAAATACTCTAGTTATCCTTATTTTGGATGTTATGTTATTTTCTTTCTAAGAACACAAACCTTTGAGAAAGTTTTATCTTTGAATCATAATCTCATCTCATCTTTCTGTTCTTGATTGTTTGATTTCATCTCTTTTCTTTCTCTACATGTTTAAGCTTAAATCTCTCATGGGTTTAAGAGTAAGCATGTGGATTAGTGAGTAGATCCATTTAAGATCCATGGGTTAGGGTGATTGAGAGTGATTAAGTGTAGATCCGAGGTGGTTAGTGTTAGATCTATCCTTTCCTTGCATTGATTTGGTGTTCTTAATGCTATATTTGAGTTGGCCTCTCAAACATAGAGCCATAGGCATTTCATGCCCAGAAGGTGTTCAGTGAAATGTCTGAACCAACTCATCTATGCTTTTAGCTTGCTTTACCTAAGGGATTAGTTGTTAAAGAAGCTAGGATTGCTATTAGACTCATTCTTAATGTTTGCTTTGATCATTACAGCCAAAGGGATTTGGTGTACTTGGTTGATCATTGCAAAAGAGCATTCATCTAGGGATAGAGCTTGCTTAGTTTTGTTGTCTAGGCAAAAGGAATTAGATTGATTGAAAAGTTAGCATCTTGGATTGAACCTTAATCATTTGAGATCAAGTCCCTATACCCATGGGTCTCATCTCCTCATAAAGAAAGAAAGCTTTACATTTTCTTGCATTTTAGATATTGTCTTAGTTTAATAATCATCTCCTTTAATGATTGCATTTAGATTAAGCATAGACTTGTATTCCCTTTGCTTTGTGGTCACATAGAACTGGTTCGACAATCTTATATACTACATCATTTGATTAGGACCTTTGAAAAGGCCTATCATCAGAAACCTCGACTTCTGAGCTAAAACTGTATAACGTTTTACTCTTCTCTCTAGCTCTGTCATTCAAGTTCATTTCGACATCCTTCTTCTCCATAATCTCCACACAAAGACGTAGCTGTTCGCTTTTCTTTAGGCTTAGGAAACCTTGCAACTGTCGATTATTGGAGACGTAAACTGGTGGAGTGTTGTGCGCCATTTTTTCAAAGATTTATTCGAAAACATGTAGCTAAGCTGAATCTCATGACGTAATTCATTCAATCCGTAATCATCGAGTACACTGATAGCTTGCATATTTACATGTTTTTAGCATCCATATCTTATGCATTTTGATCATGTAAGTTAGGCATTAGGCATGTTTAGGTCCATTTTGCATTCATTTGTCCTTATCAGGTGTTGGAGTATGTTTTGGTGTGATTTGAGGTGTTTGGAAGACTTATAGCCCCAAAAGAGATGAAGTATCATGTTTGGCCATGAAAAGAGAAGTCAAACCATGATCTGGTCAAGACAAAGATGAGCATGGACAGAGGTCTTAGAGATGTCTCCTGCTGCTTAGATTTTGTGGAGACACATCAAATTGAGTTAGCTTTCCAATGGAAGTGGTTTCAAGTCATTTGGACCTGTATTGGAGAAGTTATGATCAATTCACTTGAAGCATGTCAGGATGACCGGGTAGAGACAGCCGGGTAGAGACAGCCGGCCGGGAAAAGGACAGATGGATTGAAGTGGTCCAGTCCGGGATGACTGAGCCTGGGACAGGTACCCGGTCGTTTGGCTTGTGCTGGAGGTGACCAGACCGGGTAGACAGGTCGGGTTGGTGAAGCGGACGGGAAGAGACGGATCAATGAAGGGCGGCGGGACTGATGAACGAGGAACACAACCCGGACGGGCTGGACAGAAAACAAGAGCATGCACTGGACCGGGGAACACAGACCGGTTGGATGACCCCGGTCGGGAGAAGCAACACACAACCAGGAAGAAGCCGGCCGGGTAGAAACGTCCGGGTGCAAGCAGCCGGCCGGCTTGGACGCGGACTGACTGGACAGGCCGGGGAGCACTGACCGGGTAGGATGGTGCTGATCTACCCTGACCGAATTCAAGCCTCATTTTGATTAAGCTGAAGACCTAAAGACCTCATGGGCTTTTAGTAATCTTAATCTATGTTTCTAGGGCTTTTAAGCCTAACTATAAGTACCCTTGTTATCCCTAATGTGGGACTTATCTCATTTTCTATCTAAGAACACATAAACCTCTTGAGTAAAGTTTCATCTTGATTCATAATCTCATCTTGTCTTTGTGCTCTGGATTGTTTGATTTCATATCCTTTTTTTCTCTATATGTTTAAGCTTGAATCTCTAATGGGTTTAAGATTAAGCATGTGGATTAGTGAGTAGATCCTTCTAAGATCCATGGGTTAGGGTGATAGAGAGTGATTAAGTTAGATCCAAGGTGTCTATTGTTAGATCTATCATTTCCTTGCATAGATTTGGTGTTTTTAAAGCTATATTTGAGTTGGCTTCTCAAACATAGAGCTATAGGCATTTCAAGCCCGGAAGGTGTTCTATGAAATGCCTGAACCAACTCATCTATGCTTTTAGCTTGCTTTGCATAAGGGATTCGTTGTCATAGAGGCTAGGATTGCTATTAGACTCATTCTCATTGTTTGCTTTGATCATTACAGCCAAAGGGATTTGGTGTACTTGGGTGATCATTGCAAAAGAGCATTCATCTAGGGATAGAGCTTGCTTAGTTTTGTTGTCTAGGCATAAGGATTAGATTAATTAAAAAGTTAGCATCTTGGATTGAAGCTTAATCATTTGATATCAAGTCCCTATGCCCATGGGTCTCACTCTCCTCATAAGAAAGAAAGTTTTGCTTTTTGTTGCATTTTGCTTATTGTTCTAGTTTAATCATCATCCTCTCTAATGGTTGCATTTAGATTGAGCATAGGCTTCCATTCCCTCTGTTTCATTGTCACTTAGGACTGGCTCGACAATCTTATATACTACATCATTTGATTAGAACCTGAAAAGTTCTATGAAGAGGCAGCCGGGACTGATGAACCGAGGAATACAACCCGGACGGGCTGGACAGAACACAAGAGCATGCACTGGACCGGGGAACACAGACCGGTTGGATGACCCGGTCGGAGAAGCAACACACAACCAGGAAGAAGCCGGCGGGTAGAAACGTCCGGTGCAAGCAGCCGGCGGCTTGGACGCTGACTGACTGGACAGGCGGGGAGCACTGACCGGGTAGGATGGTGCTGATCTACCCTGACCGAATTCCAAGCCTCATTTTGATTAAGCTGAAGACCTAAAGACCTCATGGGCTTTTAGTAATCTTAATCTATGTTTCTAGGGCTTTTAAGCCTAACTATAAGTACCCTTGTTATCCCTAATGTGGGACTTATCTCATTTTCTATCTAAGAACACATAAACCTCTTGAGTAAAGTTTCATCTTGATTCATAATCTCATCTTGTCTTTGTGCTCTGGATTGTTTGATTTCATATCCTTTTTTTCTCTATATGTTTAAGCTTGAATCTCTAATGGGTTTAAGATTAAGCATGTGGATTAGTGAGTAGATCCTTCTAAGATCCATGGGTTAGGGTGATAGAGAGTGATTAAGTTAGATCCAAGGTGTCTATTGTTAGATCTATCATTTCCTTGCATAGATTTGGTGTTTTTAAAGCTATATTTGAGTTGGCTTCTCAAACATAGAGCTATAGGCATTTCAAGCCCGGAAGGTGTTCTATGAAATGCCTGAACCAACTCATCTATGCTTTTAGCTTGCTTTGCATAAGGGATTCGTTGTCATAGAGGCTAGGATTGCTATTAGACTCATTCTCATTGTTTGCTTTGATCATTACAGCCAAAGGGATTTGGTGTACTTGGGTGATCATTGCAAAAGAGCATTCATCTAGGGATAGAGCTTGCTTAGTTTTGTTGTCTAGGCATAAGGATTAGATTAATTAAAAAGTTAGCATCTTGGATTGAAGCTTAATCATTTGATATCAAGTCCCTATGCCCATGGGTCTCACTCTCCTCATAAGAAAGAAAGTTTTGCTTTTTGTTGCATTTTGCTTATTGTTCTAGTTTAATCATCATCCTCTCTAATGGTTGCATTTAGATTGAGCATAGGCTTCCATTCCCTCTGTTTCATTGTCACTTAGGACTGGCTCGACAATCTTATATACTACATCATTTGATTAGAACCTGAAAAGTTCTATGAAGAGGCAGCCGGGACTGATGAACCGAGGAATACAACCCGGACGGGCTGGACAGAACACAAGAGCATGCACTGGACCGGGGAACACAGACCGGTTGGATGACCCCGGTCGGGAGAAGCAACACACAACCAGGAAGAAGCCGGCCGGGTAGAAACGTCCGGGTGCAAGCAGCCGGCCGGCTTGGACGCGGACTAACTGGACAGGCCGGGGAGCACTGACCGGGTAGGATGGTGCTGATCTACCCTGACCGAATTCCAAGCCTCATTTTGATTGGCTGAAGACCTAAAGACATCATGGGCTTTTTAGTAATCTTAATCTATGTTTCTAGGGCTTTTAAGCCTAACTATAAGTACCCTTGTTATCCCTAATGTGGGACTTATCTCATTTTCTATCTAAGAACACATAAACCTCTTGAGTAAAGTTTCATCTTGATTCATAATCTCATCTTGTCTTTGTGCTCTGGATTTTTTGATTTCATATCCTTTCTTTCTCTATATGTTTAAGCTTGAATCTCTAATGGGTTTAAGATTAAGCATGTGGATTAGTGAGTAGATCCTTCTAAGATCCATGAGTTAGGGTGATAGAGAGTGATTAAGTTAGATCCAAGGTGTCTATTGTTAGATCTATCATTTCCTTGCATATATTTGGTGTTTTTAAAGCTATATTTGAGTTGGCCTCTCAAACATAGAGCTATAGGCATTTCATGCCCGGAAGGTGTTCTATGAAATGCCTGAACCAACTCATCTATGCATTTAGCTTGCTTTGCCTAAGGGATTAGTTGTCATAGAGGCTAGGATTGCTATTAGACTCATTCTCATTGTTTGCTTTGATCATTACAGCCAAAGGGATTTGGTGTACTTGGGTGATCATTGCAAAAGAGCATTCATCTAGGGATAGAGCTTGCTTAGTTTTGTTGTCTAGGCATAAGGATTAGATTGATTGAAAAGTTAGCATCTTGGATTGAAGCTTAATCATTTGATATCAAGTCCCTATACCCATGGGTCTCACTCTCCTCATAAGAAAGAAAGTTCAATCTTTTATTGCATTTTTAATATTGTCTTAGTTTCACAATCATCCTCTCATCTTGATAGACTTAGATTAAGCATGAACTTGCATTCCCTTTGCATTAGAATCACTTAGAATTGGATTGACATCTTGTATTCTACAACATTTGATTAGGACCTGAAAAGGCCTGTCATCATACACACATTGAGAATTCTTCATGTGTTGTTTCCTCATCTAAATGGAGAACTCTGCACCCTCTACTGTCGGGGTTGAAAACATATATGTATTTCTTAATCCACTTTCCAGAAACAATAAAAACCGGATCCATAAGAACTCTGAGAAAGATGAAGAATTCTAGTAATTTTCTCTAACATAAACAGTATATAAAGGAGAGAAAATGAAGAAGAAGATGAAGAGACCGATAAACCAAACCGATAAACCGAACCGAGTTGTAAAATTAGTAAGTTAGTGATGACATGGCAAACCGATTTTGTTACATGGCGGATGACATGGCAAATTGGTTAGTCAGCCGCCAAACGAATAAATAACTTACTCAAACTAAGTCAGTCGTGACGTCTAACGTAAGTCAGCTGAAACGGGGATACTATTCTAGTAATTAATCTTTTGTAAATAATTCAGCCGTAACAAAGACGTAAAACAATAAGTCAGCTGTATCGTCCATTAAAGCAGCCGTCAAAGGTATACTATTCTAGTAATTAATCTTTCGCTAAAAAGTCAGCCGTAACTCATCTGAGTTTCACTTTAATCCAGCTTGGTACGACTGATTAAAGTAACTCAGCCGTATCAATCTCAAATAACTCAGCCGTTCTAATTTTATTACTCAGCCGGAGAGACATAACTCAGTCGTGTCACAACTATAACTCAGCTAAATTTTTCAAAAATCATAAAATCTATGTATAACTCAGCCGTAACGACTGTAAGTAAGTCAGCCGTTACTCCATAACTCAGTCGTATTTCTGTAAATCAGTCTTTACGGTAGACTGAGTTATGTCATCAGAATCAGCCAGTCTTTATTAAGTCAGCCGTATTCTTTAATTCGGCCGTAGCGTGAATCATAACGCAGCCGTAACAACGAAGGCATCGCTTTACGGCTGAGTTAATGAAAACACGAAACCGAATTCCTATGTGGCGCTGGGTTTTTGCTTATGTGGCATGAAAAAGTAATGGCATTCTCATAAATATGTTTTTTCTTATAACGCGAATTAAGAGCACGCTGGGTATAAAAAATAGGGAAAAATATTCTAGTAATAAAAAAAAGTTCTGTAACATTCTAGTCATTTGTCCTAAAATATGTATTAGTTGAGTAAAGTTCCCTATAAATAAATGAGCTTATTTATTCTCACATTTATAAAAACCAAACACTTTTTTACAAGCTCATCTTCCATCCAAATGAAGACAGACTTGAAAACAACGAAAAACGATATGGCAAGGATACAATTTGTATCAGCAAGGGAACCGCTGGCCAATAATGTTAATCACCTATTTTTAGCTTGTAATCAAGAGAAAAGAGCTTTGTTTTAGCTTGTAATCTAGAGAAAAGTTCTTTGTTACGATACTAAAGAAGGAAAGTTGTCTATATTACAAATAAAAGGAGGAAAGTTGTTTATATTACAAACAAAAGGAGATATTGAACAAACAAAAAGAGGAATCACCAAAGGCTAGTGATCATCGCCTTAAAATCAAGGTAAAAAGACCTAACTCTTTGATCCAAAAGCATCAGTTACACAAATTTTTACCCTTACTGTTTTCAATGTGCCAAGGATCCCAAGCTCGTTCCACCCATGGAGTGCATTTGCAATTATAAAACAAGGGTATTACCTTTTACATGAACTCATACTTCTTCATCAAAAACGCATCGGTGTGAGACTTACCACGACCCCAGTCTAGAGATCTAACATTCTTGCCTATTGTTTCAACAGATTCCCTAGTGAAACCAGATAAATACTCTTCGTTGTTCCAAAACACCTTGTGTGTCATAGCATAGGTGTACAAAGCCCGCTCGAATCTTGCATCTGCTGCTCTCTTAATCAAAACAAGTCCTTCATCTTTGAGGTCGAACGTGTAGAACACCTGTACACCCTTTAAGAAAAGTATACTCGGGTTTCCATTAGCATAGCAAGCTTGCATCACTCCGTTAGACATCTGTAAGTGGGAATGGAAGGTAAAGACATCTAAAGCTGCGTAAACTCTGGCCCAGTCTGTTAGTTCCTTCATCGACTTGCATGTTGCTCTCAATCGATAGAGGTGTGCAACGGAGTTAGCGGCCACACGCTCGGCCACAGAGGCTTGGATTTCTTCAGGCAGGGTGGTTACAGGGAATTGTTCCATTATCTATACTTTGTTTCAAGTTTTAATGATTCGGAGAGATAGAGAGAGAGAGAGGGAGAGGGGGTGAAAAAAAAAAAGAGAGAGGGGGTGATTGCATTAGGTAGTTGAGTTGACAAGAGATAGAAGGAGCAAATGTATTTAAAGTTGTATTTGAGATAAAGGGATAATATAATCACTAAACTTTTCTCTACAAGATTTACATATTACAGTTTAGTCCTTAGTATTATTAATAACTAACTATAATCATTGAACATTTAAAGATTGTTACCAAGGGAACAGCCGGTTAATGGCAAGGGAAAAGCAACTATAATTGTTAGCAAGAGAACAGCCGGTTAATGGAAATGGAAAAGCAACTATAGCTGGTTGAACCACTACAGAAAATCATGTATTTCATACTCGCAACAATATCCGAATTAATAAAGGTCTCTTTTAGATTATTGTTTCCATAGTGCTGCTACCAGATAACATAACATAAAAACTATCTCGTATCATAACATATGTCCCTCTCGTGAAAGGCCTTTCAACCACACAGGTTTTGGATTACATCATCCGACGCTTTTCTCTTCCGAGTAGCTTCACCATCCGCAGTGGATGCGATAGCCGCCTAGTATTACAAAGTGTTACATGCTCAACCAACGGTGGTTCTCCATCCCTTGTTGATGCACTCTTTTCTTTCGCTTCCTTCGCAAAAGCTTCCACCTCTCTAAGTCTTTTATACATCTCATCAACCATGTCAATGACAACCTTAATCCCCTTGTCGACGGAATTCTTCAACACTTCTTCAATCAAAGTTCGAAGCGAAATATAATCTTCCACCTCTATTTTATTTAGCACCCCTTCTCAGGCTGGCTCTTCTAGAAAATCAACGTTTAACCCCTCTTTCCTAGCAGCCATATCTTGATTGTAAAATCTTCAAACCATATTGACTTATGACTCATGACGAGATGCTGTGTCCAACCGTCAATAATAACATCACCGACATCATGGTCTTCTTCTTCTTCTTCTTTGAAGAATCGCTCAAGCATATATTCTTCGTCAACTGACCGGAGCAAGATACTTTCAATTACCTGCCATTTTAAATACCATTTTAGACAATTCAATAACACAAGATGTTATGCAACCAAAAAGCAGTTTAGATTAAATTAACGATAACCTTTGTTTTGCCAAGAGCTTTATTTATATCCGAAAGTGGAAATCCTGTCATGGCACTTGGTATGTACTGAGACTTGCACATCCGAGGACAACTGCTATCTGTGCGTCGTCCTCTACGAAGTTCACAAAATTTCTTCTTCAACTGTGGAATTGCCTCAAACGGTAGAAGTTCCAGAGAAGTACAGAAACTTGGAAACATGAACCCACCTTTGCTGACAACTCCACCAAAGTGATCCATTGCACGAACGATATCCCTCATTTTTTGATCAATTGATAATCTTCCCCAAGGAAACGTCTTACACATCTCAAGATCATTCACAGCTCTTACAAAAAAAGGCTCCACGGAGGGTGCTTTGTCTCCGGTCCTGCTCTTGCCTATAAGAATACTAGATAAGAAGTAGAGTACACACATCTTCAACCTATTTGGACATGCTTCCATTTTCTGCAGCTTCTCTTTCACATAATCATATGCCATTCTAATTTCTTTGGGAAACTGTCTTCTCATAAAATCTAAGCCGCCCAACTGTTCAAAGTTATGCGGATAACGTTGACAGTTTAAACCAGATATCAGCGCGTGTTCTCTGAGTGAATATCGGATGGTTGTCCCATTGACTACGAACCAAGCTTCACTTTTCTTCTCTGTACATACAGTTTGAACTAAAAACATCCACATTCCCATAACCTTGTGGTGTTTCTCCTGGGGCATGTGGAAGAAGTGTTTGAATTGATCGTGTGTCTCAAACCATCTCCTCTTGTCTGCTGTAAGCGGGACTTTTAAAGCATTCAGTGTCTTCACTTCCTTTTTGATGTAACACCTTGTAGAGAGCTGTGGGAACCAAGATTCACACAGTCGAGTTTTGTTAATCGGAGGAAAGCCAAGTTAACCTAGCTTTCCCTGAAGGTCCCGGTTATCTGCTGGGCCACGCACAACACAATCAATAAGGCGAAAAGTATGCGATAATAAATCGTAAGAACAAAAAGAGAGCAAAAAGATCTTATTTCCGAATCTGCGTTTGAGGGTGGACAACATGTGAGAGTCTCGGCTACGAGAGCTGTCGGTAAGTTTGCTAGTCTAGCAACCTAAGTTCTAACCTAGTTGAGTCGCAGCTCGATAGTAAAAATGGAAAATTGCCTAAATTGCTCTATGTGCTAAGTTTGCTCTGATATGCTTCTTTTCATCCTCCCCTGGCTCTTCATCTTAAGTCCTCTTTATATACTCCTCCTTTAGGTCGGTTTACCTCCTCTCGGGCCCGACTTGTCGCGAAGCGGGCTTTTCCATATCTCGTTTTTCTTCTTGATTATCTTCGGAAACTTGACATTTATCTTCGCGGAAATTTGACATTTATCTCTTCCAACGGATGAGATAAACAGTCATTCTAGTCTTTGAGCTCAAGTATTTTGGGATCATAGATGGGCCGCTGTCCGCAATTCGGACCCTCTTTGGGACGTATCGAGACTTAATCGTTTTTACGATTTTACTCGCGAAGTAGCCGTTGGTATAGGCATGATTTTCCCAACGGAGCCTTGTCTCTTCGCATAGCCGAGGCAGTTGATGTTAAGTTAACTGTAACCTTCTATTACGAAGAGTGGGAAACGTTCGAGAGACATAACCTTCCCAATTTCTCGAAGACTTTCGACGATGTTTTTAGACGGAACATTGGTATTGTGTCCATGGACCCGAGGTTACAGAAACTTCGGATGAAGATGCATGGTTATGGGATGGGACCGGGTTCGGAATGGTCGACGAAGGGTTGGCCGCGCTCGCCGGGCGAGCTGACCCGTGCCATGGTCGAGGTCGCTGGCGAGTTGACCCGCAACGTGGTCGTACTCGCCGGGCGAGTTGACCCGTTCCTCGGTCGAGCTCGCCGGCGAGTTGACCCGTAATGTGGTCGTACTCGCCGGGCGAGCTGACCCATGCTTTAGTCGAGCTTCGCCCGGCGAGTTGACCCTCAATGTGGTTGTACTCGCGGGCGAGCTGACCCATGCTTTGGTCGAGCTCGCCGGCGAGTTGACCCTCAATGTGGTTGTACTCGCCGGGCGAGCTGACCCGTGCTACGGTCGTGCTCGCCGGCGAGTAGACCCGTGCTCGTCCGGCAATCCGTTTTGGTTATTCGTTTTCTCGGCTTTTGAAGTTTTGACCGAGATTTGGTTTTTCCGAGGACTTTCGGGCATCGATTCCGTCGTGACTAATTTTGACCCCATCAGTTTGCCCCCCAGCTAGCTAGGTTCCGTGGAGTTTTGGTAAAAGGTCCTAGCTCGCGGTATAGCTCATTAGGAAGGTGTAGAGACTTAATTGTTTGCCGAAAGCCGAGAGTGAATAGTAACTCTCCCTTGTTGCTTATATAGGTGGAGTAAGTTTTTTATCATTCTTTACTTACTCCTCACTAGAACTTACCTCCAAGATATGAATTTGTCTTCTCTTTCTCTCTTTTCTTATACAAAGAAAATGTCTTCAAGAAAAGGATCTTCAAAGAGGCATTCTTCCTCACACTCATCTTCAGGTGACTCTTCTGCAAATGAGGTGATCACCCCGAAAGAAGAGTATGGAGTTGAGGAAGACGCAAAGGATGCGTACTACAAAGATCTTTGCGGCTCGCTTCCGCCTCTTCAAGACATTCCAATCCCTATGATGCCCGTGAGGTCATCGAACACACCCCTCACGCCGAGCATGGTCTCTCCCGACTATCTTATGACTCTCCGGAACTTTTACCAGATTCCATGTGGAGTCGTATTTCGGATCCCGAGTGGCAACGAGAGCGCGAGGAACCCTCCGGAAGGTTTCTTTACTTGCTACGAAGCCTTCCTGGCATATTGCCGCATTTGGTTTCCGATCCCCGGCACCATCGTTCGTGCGCTTCACCACTTTGGGCTTTCGATCAGCCAGCTAAGCGTTCCGGCATTGCAGCATTGGCTTGGCGTGTTGATCTTGAGTTACGAGCTAGAAATGGATCTTAACCCTGGCAACTTCGAGGGACTTTGGTTTATGAAAGGAACATGGATCAATGGCTCATACCGCATGGTGCCAAAGAAAAACATGGTTATAATTCAGGGGCATACTTCACATCCCATGACATGGTTCGAGTACTTTTTTTTGCCCGGATAGACGAGGAGTCTGTCCAGGAGAGCTACCTCCACCTATTCCGTCGGGAGTGGAACTCCAAACGTGGTAATACGACTAGTTGCGTTTTTTGTTTTGATACCTTGAAAACACGTGAAGTTGATTTTTTTATTATCTTGTGTGGGAACTGAAATTCGCACTGTCAAATTTAGTTGATCTGGAGGAAAGTCAAGTAACCTAGCCTTCCCTGAAGGTCCCGGTTATTTGCTGGGCCACATACGACACAATCAGTACGACAAAGAGATAAAGAAAACGGAATGAAAATCGTAAGAAAAAAGATAGAGCAAAAGATCTGATTTCCGAATCCGCGTTTGAGCGTGAACAACAGGTAAGAGCCTTGGCTACAAGAGCTGTCGGCAAGTTCGCAAGTCTAGCAACCTAAGTTCTAACCTAGTTGAGTCGCAGCTCGCTAGTAAAAACGGAAAAAAGTGCCTAAGTTGCTCTAAGTGCTATGTTGCTCTCAAAAAATTCTCCCTTTGCTCCTCGCCCCAAGCTCTCCTTATATACTCCTCTTTAATACGGTCTATTCTTCCTTTGGGCCGAATCTATCGTGAATCGGGCTTCTTTCCATTTCCGTCGATCTTCATGTTTATCAGGAAACTTGACATTTATCTTCGGGAAACTTGACATTTATCTCTTTATGTTAAGATAAACATGGGGCGTCATGTCCATCTCGACTTGGTTTCCTGGAAAATTGCAAGTGGGCCACTTCGGCCGCGTTCGGGCCTTCTGGGGCCGTTGTTTCGACCGTGGACGTTTTACGATTTTTCCGAGAAACCAGCCTGTCATGATACTTGTTTTGCCGAAGGAACCTCAACTCACCGTATAGTCTCGATGACTGGTGTTTTTAGAATAACCGTGATCGTTTTATACGATGAATCGAGATCCATTCGTCAACCGAACCTTTGGTGCTCTCCCGAAGCTTTCCCGATTTGGCTGTATGTGGCTCGTGTCCGCCTCCACGGGACATCCCCATTCCCAGGAGACCTCAGAGGGCGCCGGGCGCGCCTTTCTCACCAAGCATGGTCTCTCCCGAGTACCTCACGACTCTTCGAAACTTTTACCAAGTTCCGAGTGGGGTTACGTTCCGGATTCCGACCGTTGGCGAGAGCGCAAGGGACCCTCCGCAGGGCTTCTTTACTTGCTATGAAGCCTTTCTCGCGTACAGCAGCATGTGGTTCCCGATTTCTGGTACCATTGTTCGTGCGCTTCGTTCTTTCGGACTTTCAATCAACCAGCTCACCGTCCCGTCTTTGGAGAGTTGGCTCGGCGTGCTAGTCTCGAGTTACGAGTTAGGTATGGACCTTACCCCTAGTGATTTCGAGGGACATTGGTATACCAAGCCAACGTCGATTGAAGGTTCGTATTCCATGATCCCACGGAAGAACATGGCCATAATCCAGGGGACTACTTCGAACCCCAAGTCGTGGTTTGATCGCTTCTTCTTTGTACAAATAGATGGGGAATCCGTGGAGGAAAGCTGCCTTCACTTATTCCCTCAGGAGTGGAACTTCGATCGCGGTAACACGACTAATTCTGTTTTTTTTTGTTTTCATACTTTGAACGTGCATCAAGATAAATCTTTTGTTTATCGTGCTGTTAACAAGATTGTCGCGCACACTCATGCCGATATTTTCGTCAAACGAGACCTTCTTCGGGAAAGGCCATTCTTTTGGAGTACTTTTTCCGTCGAGCGGATTCGAAATGCGGTGGAACTCCATCGATCCCGAGTCACCTCTCAGCCTTCCGACGTTCCGCGCGACGTCGAGCTGACTGCTGTCTTGCCTGTTCGGAGGCGGAGACATAGGTCTCGGAAAGGCAAAGAGGTCGAATGTGAGACGGCCTCGGAAGATCGTTCACCATTAGGAGGAGACCCTTGCTTTGTTCCGGGGGAAGGGGGTGGAACCAGCGAGTTTCCCCTGCCTAGCAACTTTTTCGATGGTCTCCCTCCAGCGTTTACTACTGATGAGTCGCTCGAGGATGACGCGAAGAAGAGAGTTTTTGCCGAGGGTTCTCAACGAATCAACGAGGTTTATCCTTTGAACTTTGATCATATATATTACCATTGCTGGATATATATTTTTCTGATCCTAAGTTCATACAGGGGATGAGGCTTTTGAGTATCGAGGATCTCTCGCTTCAAATCCGAGGAAGCCGAACGCGAACTCTTCCGTTTCCGGAAAGAGGCTAAGGAACAAAGTCGTAAGCAGGCCGAACTTCATTCTCGGGCCCTTGTTCGTGCGGAAAGGAGAGGGAGGAGAGCGATTGCTGCCGAGATGGCGCGGAGGGCTGAATCGTTCGCCACCGAGTTCGAGAGCTTGAAGGAAGCTCAAGAGTTTGTGGGTGATTTCCGCGAGTGCCGGGGATGGTCGCTAACCATCACAAGTCGCAGAACCCGGGCTTCTCCTTCCCCTCCGAGATCGCTGAGATGGAAGGTCTTATGAGCGAATGCGCTCACGCTGAATCCTTTGTTCCTCCGATCGAGGGAAGGGTACGGAAGCTTTGGGACCCCATCAAGGTTTTGGAGGACACGGTGGAGGCCGAAGCAGGCGGAAACGCGGAAGGCATGGATGAAGAAGTTTACCAGCCTGTTACTTCGTTCGGGATCTCCATGTCCGGATTTCTTGACGTTGATTACTGAGGGTCGTCGGGATTATATCCCTTTATCTTGATAGTTGTTTGCGTAGCCGTGTGAGGCCTGTTTATTTGTATATGCCGCGGCCGTACGAGGTCGCGTAACCTTTGTATATTTTGGGACTGGCCGTTGGTGGCTTCGAATCCCTGCCGTTTCTGCGGCTTGAATATATATCATGTGGATTTTGCAGAAATTTACCTTGTGTTTTGATTTATACTTTCGTCAAGTGTAGAGGGTAGAATCCGAGTAGTCACTTCATATTCTAACTCTTATTTTGTCGCTAGGTCCGTGTACTACTTTGTAGCGAGTGTTTTAGGTGTTAGCGATGAGAGACATGTTTTTGGATCTCGTATCTGGTGTCGATACTATGTCTGTGAGATGTCAAGATCCAGCAAGACTGGGTTTAGGGAAAGACCTAGGTTTACTCTCAGCTTTAAGGATATGCGATGACTGATCGGCTTTCGTTTTGCCTGTTAGTGATTTCGTCCTGACTCGCACCATTTTAAAATCCGCGAATTGTTATCGGCTTATATGATTTTTTTAGGTACGAATCGAGCTACTTCCGTTTGGAAGAGCTAACCAAAATTTTGGACTTCTTGTATAGCGCGCTATGATATCCTTGTCGGATGTAAGAGAACCTTGAAAAGGTCTGACTACGGTTTTGTATTAGTAAAACGTTTCTGTGTTCGTCCCTCGGGGCCAATCGACGGGCGTTTGTTTTTTAAGTCGCAGGTGGACTGTTTTGATGGATGACACGATTTCGATACCTTAGGGAAATTGCGATGTCTCGCGTTTCCCCGAAGATATGGTTTTCGTTTTCCAGAAGTTTTGATGTGTTACTGTGTTAAGCATGCTTTCAAACTGTGATAAAAAGAATTTTATTGAAAAAGTTTCGAAAATTTCGAATATATGTGCGGATATTTTGCATTTTTGTGGGAGTATACGAGTATACGTACCCACTCCCCCCCACCTTTTTGGTGAGGGGGATAGCTGAACTCGCCGGGTTTCGACGACCTGCCTACGTACCTCTTTCGAGGATCAAGCCATCTCGTAGTTCTGATTGTTGCTGCAGACGTTTTTACTCCCCGTGTGTCGCCGTTCTGATCGTACTAGTCGGATCGTTGGTTTGTGCGGGGGTCGAGTTGTCTGCTTTTACGGCGATGGACTCAGAGACTTTGTCGCTGTCTTCAATCGTTGCCTGTTCGGATGATTCTGGATCATCTTTTTTTGAGTTTTCAGGAATGTTGTGTGATTCCTTTGCTCGTTTTGGGTTGGCTGCAGGGGCGTTCCGATCTTTTCGCAGTTTGAACTCGGCTAGGTAGCAGAGTCTCGACTGTTTCTGACTACCTCAGATTACTGCGGTTCCGGTTGGAGTCGGAAATTTGATGCTGAGGTGATATGTGGACGGTACTGCCTTCATGGAGTTGATCCAAGGGGTTCCCATGATGGCATTGTAGATGGCCGGGTTGTCGACTACTGCGAACTCGACGATCTTTGTGACTTCCTTAGCCATGACTGGGAGCTTAATTCTCCCGAGGGTCATGGAGGTGATGCCCGAAAACCCAGTCAAAGATTTTGGCTCAGGGATGACTTCCCCAAGTGGGATCTTCATCCTATAGAGGGTGTC
Source organism: Brassica carinata (assembly GCA_016771965.1). Classification (NCBI taxonomy): domain Eukaryota; kingdom Viridiplantae; phylum Streptophyta; class Magnoliopsida; order Brassicales; family Brassicaceae; genus Brassica; species Brassica carinata. Next base: position 11,299,928 of record CM028694.1, read on the forward strand.
TCGGAAGATGACGTTGACGGTACTTCCTGTATCAACAAGGATGCGGCCAATCTTCGAGATCCTGGATCACCAGGTCGATGACTAGAGGATCGTAATGAGGTTTGTCGATTCCGACAGTTTCTTGTTCCTCGAAAACGATCGCGTGGTTGGGAATACCGCTTTCCGGAAGCCAGTTGGAACTCGTCTCGGCTTTTTGCCCGTAGGCTTTGATTCAGGAGACCGAGTCTTGGTAGAACTGCGACCCTCCGATGATCATATTCACCCTCTGACGACTGCTGTTGTTCCCTTGGTCGTCCTGTCTCCTTCCGTGCTTCTCACCTGACTGACTTTCAGGCGCGTGGTCCTCGGAGACAGTCTTGTTGGTTTTTGGGCGGTCGGACTCCAGGAGCAGGTCCTTTATACATTTGACCTTTGATAGTTCGCCGGCGAGGAGCTTTGCGGCGATCCTGGCGCCAAGAACCTTGCAGTTCGCGGTGGAGTGACCTCTGGTTTCGTGGAACTCGCAGTAGGAATTATCCTTGTACTGGTTCCTGGTCAAGGTGTTTCTGGAGGTTCTGCCTTGCTCCGAGTATATGGCGTAGTTATGCTCGCCTTGGGCGTCTTCCCCTTCGTGATGGACGTACTTGTCGTTACGAGGGGGTTTCTTCTTTGAGGACGTTTTTTGCGGCCCATGCTTTTGCGATAGATCTCATCTCTTCTTCCATGACGATGAAGTCCGTTGCCTTGTGGAGGGTATCCTGGATCGTCCGTGGTTTCTCCAGCAATATCCACTTTTGGAACTTTGACTTGTACCAGAGAGTTTTTCTCCAGGCGTCGATTGCGACTTTGTCGCTGATACCCGTCACTCTGGCCATCACTAGCTTGAACCTTCTCATGAAGTCGCGAAGTGATTCGTCTTCCTTTTGAGCCAGACTCCATAGGTCCACGTCGGAAATTTCTCTATCCATGAACATGGAGTACTGTTTGAGAAATGCCGAGGCTAGTTGGCGGAAACTTCCGATGGAGTTTCTTTTGAGCCGAGAGAACCATTCGAGCGCGGAGCCCCTGAGATTCTCGACAAAGAGAAGGCAGTGACCGGCGTCTCGTTCACACTCCGGGAGTTTGCATCTTCCCGTCACGATCTGGAAGGACTGTAAGTGTGCCTTCGGATCTGTGGTTCCGTCGTAGACGGGAATCCTGATCTTCCCAGAGTCTGAGATGCGTGTCTCTGTGATCTGAGGGGTGAACGGCGTTTTTCGTGCTTCCTTGAGAAGTCTATCGATCTCGGGAGCGGCACTAGTTGCCTGGTGAATTTGTGATTTCACCGCTTTTACCTCGGCTACTGTTTTTGCGAGAGACTCACGGAGATCGTGGATCTCGCTATCGCTACCTGCGTTTTTCCGAGCTTTTCGGTGCTGGTAACGATGGATCCGAGTTTGATCCTCCGCCAGTTCCTCCTGTTCCATCCAGTAGAGGTCTTCTTCCTCTTATGTCATGGGTTATTCGAAGGAGACCGTCTGTCGAGCAAACTGACTTCGGGTCCTTCTAGGATGAATGTCAGCGCTACCGTCCGAATGATCGGATTGGTCGCTAATGCCCAAGTCAATCCGCTCGACGTTGTTTTCTTCGTTGTCCCCAGCGGGAGGTCGGTTGCGCACCCGGTTGGAGAGGTTCGTCAGGTTTTTGGCCTGAAGAAGTCTTGTCTGTGCGTGCAGCTCAATCGCCCGGAGTCTCGAAGTCAAGTCTTCTGCCGCTGCGGGCTCTTGTGATCCCTCGTGGGACCTTGCTCTTGGCCTTCGCAGTTAAGGTTTTCACCTGTTTTGTGAGAGAGGCTACGAGTTTTCCTTATTCGTCCGCCTGTTTCTGAGCGCAGGCGAACATCTCTTTCATCTGGTCGAGTATCGTGGTGTCAGTGGTGACCGTTGATACGTTTCCAGCTGGAGTATTGGTCGCGTTGGCATCGACGAGAGCTCCGTCGTGCGTTTGCGAGTTGTCAGTGTTGGTCGCAATATCAGACCGGGCGTGTGTGGTTGCGAGTGAGATAGATCCGTACCCCCCCTCCTTCTAGCGCCAAACTGTGGGAACCAAAATTCGCACTGTCAAATTTAGTTGATTTGGGGGAAAGCCAAGTGAACCTAGCCTTCTCCGAAGGTCCCGGTTATCTGCTGGGCCACACACGACACAATCAGTACGGCAAAGAGATAAAGAAAATGGAATGAAAATCGTAAGAAAAAAGATAGAGCAAAAGATCTTATTTCCGAATCCGCGTTTGAGCGTGAACAACAGGTAAGAGCCTTGGCTACAAGAGCTGTTGGCAAGTTCGCTAGTCAAGCAACCTAAGTTCTAACCTAGTTGAGTCGCAGCTCGCTAGTAAAAACGGAAAAAAGTGCCTAAGTTGCTCTAAGTGCTATGTTGCTCTCAAAAAATTCTCCCTTTGCTCCTCGCCCCAAGCTCTCCTTATATACTCCTCTTTAAGACGGTCGATTCTTCCTTTGAGCCGAATCTATCGTGAATCGGGCTTCTTTCCATTTCCGTCGGCCTTCATGTTTATCAGGAAACTTGACATTTATCTTTTTATCTCTTTATGTTAAGATAAACATGGGGCGTCATGTCCATCTCGACTTGGTTTCCTGGAAAATTGCAAGTGGGCCGTTTCGGTCGCGTTCGGGCCTTATGGGGCCGTTGTTTCGACCGTGGACGTTTTACGATTTTTCCGAGAAACCAGCCTGTCATGATACTTGTTTTGCCGAAGGAACCTCAACTCACCGTATAGTCTATATGACTGGTGTTTTTACAATAACCGTGATCGTTTTATACGATGAATCGAGATCCATTCGTCAACCGAACCTTTGGTGGTCTCCCGAAGCTTTCCCTATTTATTTCGACCAAGACGAAACGGGGTTCTTAGGTTTCTTGTCTCCAAGGAGTTGAACGGTGAGTCTTCGAGCAAGGATACAAAGTGCATAGTTGGACTACTTTGTTGAGACGGTCTTACGGGAAGAAGATCGCACTTGTCTAGTGGTCCGTACGAGGGAGCCCGGGACTTGGACATGGATGCTGGCGCCGGCGCCCGTGACCAGCACGAGCGAGCTGGCACCCGGCGCCTGTGATCAGCACGAATGAGCTGGCGCCCGGGGTGATCAGCACGAGCGAGCTGGCGCCCGGCGCCCATGACCAGCACGAGCGAGCTGGCGCCCGGCGCCCGTGACCAGAACGGGCGAGCTGGCGCCCGGCCCCCGTGACCAGCACGGGCGAGCTGGCGCCCGGCGCCCGTGACCAGCACGGGCGAGCTGGCGCCCGGCGCCCGTGACCAGCAGGCGAGCTGGCGCCCGGCGCCCGTGACCAGCACGGCGAGCTGGCGCCCGGCGCCCGTGACCAGCACGGCGAGCTGGCGCCCGGCGCCCGTGCCAGCGCTGGTGACTCGCCCCCGACGGGTTAGGCTAGGCCGCCTCTTGCTGGTGTCCGGGGCTACGGTGCGATCATCCCTTCCGACGTTTCCTCGAATAACTAGTTTTTTCCTTGGTTTTATTCGACGCTTGATTGCTTCCAAGGACTTTCGGGTGTTGATTGCGTCTTTGACCGATGTTGACCCCAACATCTTGCAGTGAACCGGATCCTTCCGCCGACTCCTGCCGATCTTTTTGCCAAGCGAGATCTTCTCCGCGACAGGCCATTCTCCTGGAACTCCTTCACCGTCAAACAGATTTGAAGCGCGGTGGAGCTCCATCGATCTCGAGCCGTCTCCCAGCCTCTTGACGTTACATACGACGTAGAACTGGTCATTGATGTCTTGCCTGCTTAGAGGAAGAGAAACAGGTCTCGGAAAGGCAAAGGGGTTTCCGCTGGGAACGTCTCGGGAGACCCTCCGCTGCCAGGATGGAACCCTAGTTTTACCCCAGGGGAAAGGAGTGGAACCAGCGAGGTTCCCCTTCCTAGCGACTTTTTTGCTGACCTCCCTCCCGGTTTCACTACTCATGAGTCGCTGGACGAAGAGTCGAGGAGGAAAGTAGTCGCTGAAGGTTCCCGTTTGATCAACGAGGTTTATCCTTTGAAATTTGATCTGAATTTCGATATATTATTATTTTTGTTTCCTTTTCTGATCTTAAGTTCATGCAGGGGATGAGGGTGTTCAATGCGGCGCTTGACGGAAGTTTCCGGGAATCGCGTATCTCTCACTTTAACGCCGAGGAGGCTGAAAGAGAACACTTTCGGTTTCCGAAGGAGGTCGAGGAACAGAGCCGGAGACAGGCTGAGCTCCATTCACGGGCCCTGGTCAGTGCGGAGAGGAGAGGAAAGAGAACGATTTTCGCCGAGATGAAGCGGAGGGCCGCTTTGTTTGCCACTGAATTCGATAGCTTTAAGGATGCTCAGGAATTCGTGGGCGATTTTCGCGAGTGCCGTGGCTCGGTCGCTACCCTATACAAGTCGCAGAACAAGGACTTCTCCTTTCCTGCCGAGGTCGCTGAGATGTTGAGCCTCATGGACGGGTGCGCCCATGCTGAATCCTTTGTTCTTCCGATCGAAGGAAGGGTCCGACAGCTTTGGAATTCCATCGAGGTCTCGGAGGACACGGCGGAAGCGGGAGCCTGTGCTGCGGACGAGGAGGGAGAGGTCGATCAGCCCGTCAGCTCGTTTGGTGTTTTGATGTCTGGGTATCTCGACCTTGACTTTTGAGGATCGTCGGGATAGATTTCCCTTATCTTTATCTGTATTGTTGAGTTTTTAGGCCGAGTGTGGCCGTTTATATGAGTGTGCTATGGCCTTACGGGGCCATTTGACTTTATTTGCGGGACTGGCCTTCGGCTCCTAATATATATAACGAATGTTTTTAGTTTATACTTCTGTCAAGTGTCGAGGATGAGATATGAGTAGTCATATCGTATCTCGACTCGTGTTTTGTCGCTTGTCCGCTGGCTTTTTTCGAGATAAAGATATTCGTAAATGCTTTGGAGTTTCTACAGAGTTTTCGTGAGCGTTATAGACGTGGGCGACGGGACATTTTTTGTATCATGTCTTGTAATGTTTGTGGACAAGTAGGACTGGGTTTAGGGCAAGACCTAGGTTTACTTTCGGCACTAAGGCTATGCGATGAATAATCGGCTTTCGTTTTGCCTGTTGGCGATTTCTACCTGGTTCTTTCCGTTTTAAAGTCCGCGGCTTGATGCCGGCTTATACGACTTGTATGGGAAGAACCGAGCATCTTCCAGAGACCGTCTGGAGTGCTGACCAAAATTTCGTATTTTTTGTATAGCGCGCTATGATATGCTTGTCGGATGTAAGAGAACCTTTACTTTTTATGAAAGGTTTGACTACGAGTTCTCTTTGGAGAACGTTTTTCAGGTATGTTCGTCGGGGCCAATCGACGATCATCATTTTTTTATGCCGCGGATGGACTGTGTGCTTAGATAAGATCTTTCGAGGATTGTTCGCGACGTCTTGCTTTTCCCAAAAGATATATATTTTATAAGGTGGTTTCGATCTTCTTATTTGAGAAGATGTGTGCATTTTAGGTCTTACTTGACCGTGACTGTTTTTAAAACAGGCAAGCGTCCGCATAAAGCCCCTGGCGCCCGGCGGCAAGCCCCTGGCGCCCGGCGGCAAGCCCCTGGCGCCCGGCGGCAAGCCCCTGGCGCCCGGCGGCAAGCCCCTGGCGCCCGGCGGCAAGCCCCTGGCGCCCGGCGGCAAGCCCCTGGCGCCCGGCGGCAAGCCCCTGGCGCCCGGCGGCAAGCCCCGGCGCCGGTCGACGGTCCTCGCCTGGTCTCGGTCCTCGCCCTGGTCTCGGTCCTCGTCCTGGTCTCGGTCCCATCATGTTTGGTCTGATCCCATCTTGGCTTGGTTGGATCGATACTCGTAGGTTTGATACAAGCACGGTTATGGAATTAACATCTCTCGATTCGACTCGATTGGAATCATCCTCGATGTTTTACGACAAAAATTAGAAAGGTTGGATTTCTCGTAGAGGATATCGTGTAAAACAAGATCGATTAACTCGGACATCGATCCTTTAGGCTATACGGTTTATTTTACGAGAAAGATAGTCTTTCCGAGAAATCGTATAAAACGTTCAACGACTTAAGACAAGTCCCCGGACTTATTTACGATTTTAAGAATTCAGGCCCAATCAGACTATGACGGTTTATCCAATTTCCCGAACATCGGATAAACATCAAGTCACCGGAAAATAGGGAAAAACTCGAGGATAATTACGAAGATCGACGAAAATGGAATATTTCCTGAAGAGATAAACTTGGGCCCAAAGTCGGTCCATCGTCCTAAGGCAAACCGACCTAGGAGTGAGTATATAAGGAGAGCAAGAGCAGATGAGAAGGGGATCCGAAAATTAGACTTAGAGCACTTTGGTAGCTTAGAGAACTTAGAACTTAGGTGGTTAGGCCAGCGAGGCAGGACTTAGAACGTCTGGCCGCCTCTTGTTCTAGTTTTATCTTCTCCGCAGACCCCTGTTCCTCTCGGAAGGATCTAACAATTCTTTTACTCAGAGCTCCGCACATTTGCAGAAACCCTAGGCATTATCTTCGACATGCCCGTTTCTATGACAAATGCTCATATTAGACGAACCAGGCATAGACTGTTCGATCTCTTGTTCAAACTGAACTACGTCCGACTTGATCCTCGAAAGGGGTACGTAGGCAGCCTTTCTTAAGGTCCAGTCGCAAATCTTAACAAAACCTTTTCCGCATTTATTTGGTCACTTGTCGTTGGCTGTCGCAGAGAATCCGGACCTTCAGGGAAAGTCGGGTTAACTTGGCTTTCCTCCGTTTTTATTCATTAAAATCGGCGGTGTGAATTCGGTTCCCACAGTTTGGCTAGAAGGAGGGGGACGGATTACTCTTACTCATACGGCCGCAGCTTGATCGAACCGATGTCCGGAAATATGAAAGAAAAACTTGCAGTTTGCGTCAACGATGGTAAAACAACTCCAGCAGCGACGGTTCCTACGGCCAACGCTTACGCAAACGCGACGGTGCTCGGGCAAGTCAAAAATCTAGCCGCGGCTTTCCGCCACAGGAAGAGCACGAAAACGAGCTCGCAATTTCTCTATCTAAACAGAAAGGGCAACAATAAAATCTATCAAACCCCAAAAATTAGTCTTGTTACCAAGTTAGAGAAATCGCAACGCTAAGGTTTCTACAAAAGCGTTTCTTCGAGAACCTCTCGAAAAATAAAACTTATTCTCCTCAAACCTTGGGGAAACCCTAGATTACTCGGAATGAAGCACGGCAAATCGGGTCACCAATTCCCACTGCTGTACTTCTTCCAACAACTCGAAGCAAACGATCTAAACGGGAAAAGAGCTTACCAATGCTTCCCAACCGTCCGAACCACCCAAGGGAGGCCAAAACTCCGACTGTCCCGACCGGTTGACCAGTTTGAGAAGAACAGAGTTGATTTCTATAAACCTACTCAAAACCTAAACCGGTTAACTAAGACATTTTCTGAAATCTAAAATTTTCGCCATTGCTAACTCGACTTTATCCGCTAAGTTTACTTTGGAAAACTACTCAAAACTCCTTTGGATCAATCCTACGGAAACGAGAATTTCTGATTAAGTTTAAGAACAAAATTACAGCTCTCCGCAGCAGAGTGTCGGATATTAAAATTGGTAACATCTTACGGAAACAACTTCCGTGAAGATCAAACTCGTAATATTTTACGAAACATCATTCGTAAAGTCAACCAAATTCATATCAAACAACAAGGTCTGAGACTTGACCAGTTCGCTCATGGCTTGACGAACTAAGAACCTCACCCGAATGACATCCTGTCCATTGCTCCCTCTTAGCCTGCTTCTCCTTCTTTTGTTTCAACGATTTCGTAAAATCCCTTTGGTACATAAAACGCAATCTGATTCTGCCACGTTGAGTCGGAAACATCTATTCATAACGCTTGATAGACTTTTCAACAATATATAAAGCGCACCTGTCAATTTAGGGAAGTACAAAGAAACGGAGACATGAGCTTAGACGTTGATATCTCTCATTCGCTCCGATATTCTCATCAGGATTTCATCGAAAATCAATTCATACGAAATTCAGTATCAGACTTTTCGAAGTCCTTTGACCTAGAATCGAAAGTGGCCATTCCGAAATGCCTAAGAAAACCTTCGATGGAATACACATTCCTTCTCGTAAAAACTATCACTACGGAAGGTGAAACACAGTTCAGAAGACAAAAGAAGAAGAAGGAGGAAGAAGGGGCAATCTCGAATCGTCGATGAGACTAAGGTATGTCCGACTTATAAAATTTTGTAAAGGTTTTAATTCTTCGTACGACAGAAACAAAAACTTCTTGAAAACTGCCGTAGAATTTAGGGAACTTAGGACATAGGTGGATAATCTAGCAAGCTAAGCCCTAGGCAAAATTTCCAGTCTTGTTCCATTGTTCCTTGATTGTCCAGGCAGAACATGCAAACCGATCTAGTCTCTCGAAAAACCGAGAAACGATCGCCACGCGTTCTAAAGCATACTCATCCCGCTTCCTAAAAGAAAGAAAAAACGTACACAAGCCTTCGAAAGAACTGCTAACCCGTTTTCTTGCGTAAAAAGAAAAGGGAAGTAGGTACGTATACTATACCCGTATAATCCCATCTTCGAAAACTTTTTGCTTCAGCATCAAGACAACGTTTTTGACAAAGCAAACTCTCCAAGCACTAAGATTCGTCTAAAAAACGCTAGCGGCATAGCCCAACCGTTACAAACATAGTCCTGAAAACTTTATTGCCACCTCTCGCCGCAAACTCGCGACTAGAACGCACCAACGCCAGACTAATAGCAGGACGTTGAACTTCTGAAAATAACGAAATAACCGGTAAAATCCATGAGTAGTTGAAGCAGCTTTAGATCAAAGGTGAAATCATAGCGGAAACATCTCCCGTGTAATCCGCGGAAACATTGCTACTTTAACAATCTGCGATTTTCTATCTCCATGAAACTGGTCATCCATTACTTTCGTATAACAAGAACATTTTAAAACAAAACAGCCTATGGAAAAACATGATCGGTCTCATGCAAAAGCGATTTCGCGATGCGCAAAAGTGAATGGCGAAAACATAATCCGTGGTCGCTAATATCGCAAGTAATTTGTGAGAAACACTCTCTGGTTACCTTTGCGAAAACCCCCTCTTACATCACTTTTACGAAAAATCCTCTGTATGGTCGAGTCAATTCATACAAAGAAACTTCGTAAAATAAACATAATGGGTCCAACGGGTAACTGTCATAGACAGTTTTGCTCCTAAGGTTTCTGGCTCCTGCTTTCACTCCCAGCGGTTACGTCCGAGCAGGAAATAATCAAGGCGAACCGCATGTGTCCTCGCGTCGATCCCTTAAACTTTGTCCCCTCGGATAAAGGAAGCGATTTTCATGCAACAAAAAATTTATCACGAACCATTCATGCATTATCACTGAGACCTAAAGTGGAAGATCATTTCTAAAAGCCATCAGCCATAACTCAGAAAACTCCGCTATGTGTGGTATGTCTATCTCGGCAAACGCTATTTGGCCCTCGGCCAACTACGCATTTCCGTAAAGCCCGGACCTGAATTCGGCCTCCCCATTAAGGACAACTGTAAACAAACATGACCTTAATAAGGGTCATGGTCTGATCGTTTACCAACAACTTCCTTGGCGATCACGGCTGAATCTAGCCTCCATGCCAATCCAAAGCTACTGGCGACCACGCTCCAATCACTTAGCGGCTAAAACAACAATCCACGATTTGTTCATAGAGCGCCAAGTGACTATTACGCAAGCAATTTGTCGTATAACCCAGAATCGAAATCATCACGATAAACTCTTCATACCAAAACTCAGTCCTAACAACCATATGGTTAGCGGAAGATTTAAACTTATCGTCAATCGATTAAGTTCTATCGCCCGTAAACCGCGGCATGAAAAGAAACACTTTCGTGACAAGGCTCCAAGAGTTATATGAGTCATCCTTAATATATACAATCAAATCCGGAAGGCCAACACTTCACGAAGCACGGTGAATGTAGGCGGCTTCTCCCTGGGTCAAACTTACGCGACCCCTTGGTCCTGCGTCCTAACGAAACAACAGTTTCTGGCTGCGAACATTAAAACATCTCAAGCCAGCGAACATTTCAACCACGAAATGCGGCACAAGGAAAACTTCGACCTTGACGCGAGGCGTTGCTAGCGCTTCGAAGAACATTCTTTTCCTCAAAAGCGTTCCAGGCGAAATCCTCGTCTCTAGAACTCAAAACATACAAACACACCTCTAGCGGTAACATGCCTCTAAACTGGCATCATTTCTTTGTTGCTGATCACAACAAAACTAACTCTAACGCCCTAAACAGACAATAGCCGCCTTTAAAGGGTAGGCTCTCTTACATCCGACAAGGATAAACATAGCGCTATACAAGAAATCTAAATTTTGGTTTAGCTCTTCAGAAGGAAGTAGCTACTCACGCTTCAGACAAATCATATAAGCCGACAACAATTAGCGGATTTTAAGCAGTGCGAGTCAGGTTAAAATCGCAAACAGGCAAAGCGAAAGCCGATTTGTCATCATAAAGCCTCAGTCGAGAGTAAACCTAGGTCTTGCCCTAAACCCAGCCACGCTGGATCTTGACATCTCACAGACATATTATGGTATCGATATCCAAAATTTGTCTCTTCACTTAAGCCTATTCGCTTCACCTAACTTTTCACAGAATCGTAAACCGCAGAAAATCTCGCTTTATGCAAACAATATGCGGTGATAATCAGGAACTAGGAATGAGGCGACAACTCACACCCTCTTTCTCATACTTGAAAAACTGAAGTTCATAAAAATCAAAAGCGTTTCATAGATTGAGACCGCCAAAAGTTCAAACAAAGCCCCAAAAGGGGCGGGGATTCGCCAACGCCAGTCCGGTAATACATCATGGCCTCTTAGCGGCGAAACACATGTAAAACAAAATCCCGAAGGGATTGATAAACCTAGACGCCCCAGGAGCCGCCACCTTCATCCTCAAACTCACCAGCGATAGGGACAGCCTGCGCCGTCGCCTCCCTCGGTCGCACCGCCACTACCCGCCTCGTCAGCGCCAGCCTCGCCAATCCTCTCCCGCTCCTGATCTTCTGAGTCCCTGAGGTCGACGCAAGGGTGCATTCGGCCTGCAGGCTGGCAAGGATCGAATCGAAGTCTCCCTCGGAGGTCGCCCACTCTCCTTTACAGGACGACAGTCTGGCTTCCTCCGAGTCCAAAGATGGGGCCTTGTTACCCCAAAGCAACTCGAGCTCGCTCAGACTCCCCTCGATCCCGCTAAAGCCAAGTCCCTCTTGCGGACAGCTATAAAGGACTCAATAGATGGCTATCGCCGCCGACGCACCAAAGAAGTCGCCACGCAGCATCGGCAACCTCCCGTGATCCATGGGCCAATCTCCTCATGAGTCTGGATTTTCTGCTGAAGGCGGCGGAATTCCGAGTATTTTCTCTTCTTCTCCTTCTTCACCTTGAGTAGTGAACTCGCGGTCTTCCCAAGGTCACGCTCAAGGTCGCTGATACAAACCTCAAGCTAGGGCGTTTGGGCAGCATGGGTGTCCTCGACGGTCTGCAGTGCAGCCTCAGTACGCTTCAGCGCTTCCTGCGACGACTCCAGCTCCTTCGATAGGCGAATGACTTCCGACCCACACTGCCAAGCATTCCATCAATCAGCGACACAAACTGTCCGCCAAAGAAGGGTAAAGTATCATCATATAAAAAGAAGGGGATGATGACGATTTCCTCGCGAAAAGAATCCTTAGCCGAAAATTTCAATTTTAGAAAACTTCGAATCATTCGCCCATAAAATCGTCTCGATCTTAGGGCTGGGGGCTAACTGTTGGGGTCAAAAATGGTTATCTCGAAATCTACGGCTAAAGATCCTTCCAAACTCAAAGATTTCCGCATCTAACGCCAACGGGGAAAGATCGGGCGACGGAGAACCCACGGGCGGCAGAACTCCTCGCGCCGGGCGGTATTAACGCCGCGCCAGCGCCACGCAAGTTGGCCTTATGCCGGGCGTAACTTCTAGCGCCGGGCGTAAGCGCCACGCATGCCTGGCGCCGACGGTAAGCCTCGGCGCTGGCGGTAAGCTGCCACGTTAAAGTCGGCCTTACGCCGCGTAAGCTCTGGCGCCGGGCGTAAAGCAATCTAAATTTTGGTTTAGCTCTTAGTAAAGGAAGTATTGCTTCGACTCCGCCCAGACAAATCATATAAACCGACAACAATTGTGGTTTTAAGCGGTGCGAGTCAGGTTAAAATCGCCAAACAGGCAAAGCGAAAGCCGATTTGTCATCATAAAGCCTCAGTCGAGTAAACCTAGGTCTTGCCCTAAACCCAGCCACGCTGGATCTTGACATCTCACAGACATATTATGGTATCGATATCAAAAATTTGTCTCTTCACTTAAGCTATTAGTTTCCACGAACTTTTCGTAAATCGGTAAACCATGAGAAAATCTCGCTTTATGCAAACAATATGCGGTGATAATCAGGGAACTAGGAATGAGGCGACAACTCACACCCTCTTTCTCATACTTGAAAAACTGAAGTTCATAAAAATCAAAAAGCGTTTCATAGATTGAGACCGCAAAGTTCAAACAAAGCCCCAAAAGGGGCGGGGATTGGCCAGCCGCCAGTCCAGGGTAAATACATCATGGCCTCTTAGCGGCGAAACACATGTAAAACAAAATCCCGAAGGGATTGATAAACCTAGACGCTCCCAGGGCGTCACCTTCATCCTCAAACTCACCCAGCGATAGGGACAGCCTGCGCCGTCGCCTCCCTCGGTCGCACCGCCACTACCCGCCTCGTCAGCGCCAGCCTCGCAATCCTCTCCGCGCTCCTGATCTTCTGAGTCCTCGGAGGTCGGCGCAAGGTGCATTGAACCTGCAGGCTGGCAAGGATCGAATCGAGTCTCCCTCGGTCGCCCACTCTCCTTTACAGGGGCGACAGTCTGGCTTCCTCGAGTCCAAAGATGGGGCCTTGTTACCCCAAAGCAGCTTCGAGCTCGCTCAGACTCCCCTCGATCCCGCTAAAGCCAAGTCCCTCTTGCGGACAGCTATAAAGGACTCAAATAGGATGGCCATCGTGTCAGGCGACCAAAGTCGTCCACGAGCATCGGCAACCTCCGGGATCCATGGGTCAATCTCCTCATGAGTCTGGATTTTCTGCTGAAGCGGAATTCAGTATTTTCTCTTCTTCTCCTTCTTCACCTTGAGTAGTGAACTTCGCGGTCTTCCCAAGGTCACGCTCAAGTTAAGCTCTAAACCTCAAGCTAGGGCGTTTGGGCAGCATGGGTGTCCTCGGCGGTCTGCAGTGCAGCCTCGATGCAGCTTCAAGCCTCGCGACGACTCCAGCTCCTTCGATAGGCGAATGACTTCCGACCCACACTTTCGCCAAGCATTCCATCAATCAGCGACACAAACTGTCCGCCAAAGAAGGGGTAAGTATCATCATATAAAAAAAGAAGGGGGATGATGGCGTAGATTTCTGCGGAAAGAATCCTTAGCGAAAATTTCAATTTTAGAAAACTTCGAATCATTCGCCCGCAAAATCGTCTCGATCTTAGGAGCTGGGGGCTAACTGTTGGGGTCAAAAATGGTTATCTCGAAATCTACGGCTAAAGATCCTTCCAAACTCAAAGATTTCCGCATCTAACGCCAACGGGGAAAGATCGGGCGGAGAAGGCCACAGGCGGCGAGAGAACCCCTGCCGCGGCAAACCACCTGGCGCCCGGCGGCAGCGTCCGCATAAACTGGCCTGGCGCCCGGCGGCACCCGGCCTGGCGCCCGGCGGCAGCGTCCGCATAAGCCGACCTGGCGCCCGGCGGCACCCGGCCTGGCGCCCGGCGGCAGCGTCCGCATAAGCGGCCTGGCGCCGGCTGCAACCTGGCGCCCGGCGGCAGCGTCCGCATAAAGCTGGCCTGGCGCCGGCTGCAACCTGGCGCCCGGCGGCAGCGTCCGCATAAGCGGCCTGGCGTCGCGGCAAAGCCCCTGGCGCCCGGCGGCAGCGTCCGCATAAGCGGCCTGGCGTCGCGGCAAAGCCCCTGGCGCCCGGCGGCAGCGTCCGCAAAGCGGCCTGGCGCCGGCGACAAGCCTGGCTGGTCGGCGGTCCTCGCCCTGGTCTCGTCCCATCATGCTTGGTCTGATCCCATCTTGGCTTGCTTGGATCGATCCTCGTAGGTTTGATACAATCACAGCTACGGTATTAACATCTCTCGATTCGAATCGATTGGAATCATCCTTGATGTTTTACGACTAAAATTAGAAAGGTTGGATTTCGTAGAGGATATCGTGTAAAACAAGATCGATTAACTTCGGACATCGATCCTTTAGGCTATCTGGTTTATTTTATGAAAAGATAGTCTTTCAGAAATCGTATAAAGCGTTCAACGACTTAAGACAAGTCCACAGACTTACTTACGATTTTAAGAATTCAGGCCCAATCAGACTATGACGGTTTATCCAATTTCCCGAACATCGGATAAATATCAAGTCACCGGAAAATAAGGGAAAAACTTCGAGGATAATTACGAAGATCGTGAAAATGGAATATTTCGAAGAGATAAACTTGGGCCCAAAGTCGGTCCATCATCCTAAGGCAAACCGACCTAGGAGTGAGTATATAAGGAGAGCAAGAGCAGATGAGAAGGGGATCCGAAAATTAGACTTAGAGCACTTTGGTAGCTTAGAGAACTTAGAACTTAGGTGGTTAGTGTTGGGGTCAAAAACGGTTATCTCGAAATCTGACTAAAGACCTTTCCGAAACTCAAAAGATTTCCATAAGCGGCCCGAGGAAAGATCGAACAACGAAAAACCCACGGACGGCCGAGGCGGCCTGGCGCCAGCGGCACCGACCTGGCGCCGGCGGCACCGGCCTGGCGCCAGCGGCACCGACCTGGCGCCGGCGGCACCAACCTGGCGCCAGCGGCACCGACCTGGCGCCAGCGGCACCGACCTGGCGCCAGCGGCACCGACCTGGCGCCAGCGGCACCGACCTGGCGCCAGCGGCACCGACCTGGCGCCAGCGGCACCGACCTGGCGCCAGCGGCACCGACCTGGCGCCAGCGGCACCGACCTGGCGCCAGCGGCACCGACCTGGCGCCAGCGGCACCAACCTGGCGCCGGCGGCACCAACCTGGCGCCCGGCGGCACCGGCCTGGCGCCAGCGGCACCAACCTGGCGCCGGCGGCACCGTCCGCAGCGGGCGGCCTGGCGCCAGCGGCACCAACCTGGCGCCAGCGGCACCGACCTGGCGCCAGCGGCACCGACCTGGCGCCAGCGGCACCAACCTGGCGCCCGGCGGCAGCGGGGCAGCGAGCTGGCCTGGCGCCAGCGGCACCAACCTGGCGCCGGCGGCACCAACCTGGCGCCAGCGGCACCGACCTGGCGCCAGCGGCACCGACCTGGCGCCCGGCGGCACCGGCCTGGCGCCAGCGGCACCGACCTGGCGCCGGCGGCACCAACCTGGCGCCAGCGGCACCGACCTGGCGCCAGCGGCACCAACCTGGCGCCCGGCGGCACCGGCCTGGCGCCAGCGGCACCAACCTGGCGCCCGGCG
This sequence comes from Brassica carinata, assembly GCA_016771965.1. Taxonomy (NCBI): domain Eukaryota; kingdom Viridiplantae; phylum Streptophyta; class Magnoliopsida; order Brassicales; family Brassicaceae; genus Brassica; species Brassica carinata. The sequence continues at coordinate 11,315,473 of CM028694.1, forward strand.
GCACCAACCTGGCGCCGGCGGCACCAACCTGGCGCCAGCGGCACCGACCTGGCGCCGGCGGCACCGGCCTGGCGCCCGGCGGCACCGGCCTGGCGCCAGCGGCACCGACCTGGCGCCGGCGGCACCAACCTGGCGCCAGCGGCACCAACCTGGCGCCGGCGGCATCAGCAGCGGGTCACGGCGTCAGTCAGCGGCCCTCGTCCGGTCTCAGTCCTATCGTGCTTTCGGTTCATTCCTGCCTTAGCTTGTTTGGATCAGCCCTCGTGAGTGTGGTCTAATCAGGCTATAGCGGTTTACCGATTCTACGAGACATCGGATAAACATCAAGTCATCGAAAGATAGCGGAAAACTCGGAGATAATTACAAAGACCTACGAAAATGGAACATTTCCGGAAGAGATAAGCTTGGGCCCAAAGGCGAGGCCCATCACCCCAAGGCAAACCGACCTAGAGATGGGTATATAAGGAGAGCAAGAGCAGAAGAAGAGCATCCCGAAAATCCGAGAATTAGACTTAGAGCATCCTGCTAGCTTAGAAAAACTAGGGTTTAGGTGGTTAGACTAGCGAACAAGGCTTAGGGCGTTTGGCTGCCTGCGACTCTATCTTTTCTTTAAATCGCAACTCTCTTTGTCTTTGGAGAATCCTTGTACTCGTTTCTCTTATCTAATAAAACGCCCTCGGGCAAATATTTCAAACTCTTGTTTTTATCTATTGAACTTTATCGATTTCGTGTGGCAACGCAGAGAATCCGGACCTTCAAGGAAAGTCGGGTTTACTTGGCTTTCCTCCGCAATCTTATTCATTAAAATTGACGGTGTGAATTTCGGTTCCCACAGTTTGGCGCTAGAAGGAGGGGGGGACGGATTCTCTAACTCGAAAACCACCGATCGATCAAAGTTCAGTATGACTTCTTCGTCAGCCCGCAACATCATTATCTTTCGAGGATCGAACAGCGGCCCGTGCGGTCAAACCTCACAGCGATCTCCTCGTAATAGAACTCACGATCCAGGACATTGACGTAGCACGGGTATTAGTCGACACCGGATGCTCGGCCAATATTATCTACAAAAGCACCCTCGAGAGGATGGGCGTCGACCTAAGCGTCCTTACGGATGACCCCAGCCCAGTACTCGGACTCTCGGGAGAAATTATGACCCTCGGTTCAACTAACCTCCTAGTCAGAGCCGGGAGCGTCGCCAAAAACACGGAATTCCTGGTGATCGATGGTCCAACATCCTACAATGCGATAGTTGGAACTCCTGGCTAAACTCCATGAGGCGATCCCATCAACATTCCACCTATGCCTCAAGTTCCCAACGCCTTTCGGGGTCGAGACAATACATGGTAGTCACGGAGCAGCTCAGATCTACCTCGCTACCGAACTAAAACGGAAAAATTCTGAAATCGAAACCTCTCGGAAAAAGCAAACGGTTAACAATTCACCGGAGACCTTCTGGCAGTCCCAAAGAGCCGAGGCCCTGGAAGGGAAGCGTGAACCAACCTGCGAACCGGTGGTTTCAATCTGTCTCGACGATTCTTCCCGGAACGGTGTGTCGAGATCGGAGCTAACCTCCAGCGAACCGATGAAAGCGAGCTCATCGCATGCCTCAAAAGAACCTCGATGCGTTGGCGTGGGCTGCGGAGGATATGCGGGGAATCGACATTAGCGTAACATGTCCGCGAACTTAACATCGACCCAACTCACAAACCCGTAAAACAAAAAGGCGAAAGTTGGGACCTGGCGTGCCACCGCGAGTCAATGAGGAAGTCGAAAGACTCCTCAAAGTAAGTCGATAACAGAAGTCAGGTATCGGACTGGCTCGCCAACCCGTCGTGGTAAAAAGAAAAAGCGGCAAATGGCGGGTCTGTGTCGATTTCCGCGGATCTGAATAAAGCCTGTCAAAGGATTGCTTCCGCTCCACATTGACCGACTGGTGAAGCAACTGCGGAAACAAGCTTCTGTCATTCATGGGCGCTTTTCGGTTACAATCAGATCATGATGAATCCGGCGACCCGAAAAACTGCGTTCATCACAGACCGCGGAGCGTATCGCTATAAGGTAATGCCTTTCGGTCTTAAAAGCGCAGGTGCAACATATCAGCGACTTCGTCAACAAAATGTTTGCCGAACAGCTCGGCAAAACTATGGAAGTATACATCGATGATATGCTCGTAAAATCTCTTGGCGAACACGATCACATAGCCCACCTAGAGGAATGTTTTGCGACTCAACCAGCATAACATGAAACTCAACCCGGCAAAATGTAGATTAGCAGTGGCATCGGAGAATTCCTCGGATACCTAAATAGCGTATCGTGGAATCGAGGCCAACCCAAAACAAATCGGCGCACTGATAGAAATGGTCTCCCGAGAACCAAGCGAGAAGTCGAGGCTAACAGGAAGAGTCGCGGCGTTGAACCGTTTCATCTCACGGTCCACGGATAAGTGCCTACCATTTTACAAGACATTGAAGGGAAACAAGAAGTTCGAATGGTCGAGCAATGTGAAAAAGCTTTCCAGCAATTGAAACATTACCTAGCCACTCCACCAGTCCTCGCAAAACCGATTGGAAGGCGAACCTCTTTCTCTATATCGCAGTTTCATAGCGGCAGTCAGTGGCGTCTTGATCACGAGAAGAGCGGCGAACAAAACCAATCTTTTACGTAAGCAAGACATTACTGGATCGCGAGCTTCGATACCCTCTAATGGAAAAATTAGCATTAGCTGTCATAACCTCGGCAAGAAAACTAAGACCATATTTCCAGTCTCACGCTATAGTGGTTCTCACCACGTTCCTTCTGAATAATCCTGCATAGTCCAAGTCAATCCGGAGGCTCGCAAAATGGGCAATCGAACTGAGTGATGCGGCGTCGAATACCGCCCAGGGCGTGTGCAAAGTCCCAAGTACTGGCGGATTTCCTGGTAGAATTACCCACTAGAGACATGACTATCGAGGAACCAAACTCAACTTGGGTCCTCCGCGTCGGCGGATCTTCATCCAAACAAGGATCGAATCGAATCGGCTCACCTCTCCAAGCGGAAATCCTAGAACAGTCTTTCCGATTGGCTTTTCACGCTTCAAACAATGAGGCAGAATCTGAAGCACTTCGTCGCGGGATTGCGGCTGGCCCATGGGTTAAAATCCGTAATATTCAGCTTACTGCGATTCTCAGTTAGTCGCCAATCAATACAGCGGAGAATATGAGGCGAGAGCGAAAGGATGGGCCATATCTAAAACTTCGTCCAAGAGCTGGCTCGAAATTCGACCAGTTAAGCCCTGACCAGAATTCCTCGCTCGGAAAACGCCCAGGCTGGCGCTTGGCTGCCCTCGCCTCAGCTCAGATCCAGGGCTCCAAAGAGTAATCCCGGTCGAGTTCATCGAGCATCCGAGCATCGGACCACCAGTGGTCATCAATCTAATCAGGGCGAGATTGAAGATCGCGGAAGAAGTCGAGGATCAGCCGGAAGCGGATGTGAACCCGACCGAGTATGGCTGCGACAGCCCTTGGTTAGAACCAATCGAGCCTATATCGTGAATGGAACCTTACCGCCCGAAAAATGGGGCCCGTAAAGTAAAACCAAAGCGACGCGGTATGTCACGATAGAGGAGAAATTTATAAGTGGTGTTTCTCTGGTCCTCTCATGGCATGCGCAGAAGGGGAAAGAGCAAGGAGAATCATGAAGGAGGTCCATTCAGGATCATGCGGAAATCATTCTGGCGGAAGATCTCGCGGTTAAAATCAAGCGCCACGGTTATTACTGGCCAACCATGGTAAAGACTGCGAGAAGTTAGCCGGAAGTCGCGAAAAATGCCAAAGGCATGCTCCAACAATCCATCAACCCGGAGATCCTCTCCTCGATCTCGTCCCCTATCCTTTCATGCGATGGTCCATGGACATCGTCGGACCTATGCACCCATCAAAACAAAAGCGCTTCCTCCTAGTCCTTACGGTTTCTTTTCCAAATGGGTAGAAGCGGAATCCTACGCAAGTATCAAGGACACACAAGTCGAGAACCGTGCGGAAACATATCATAACTAGACATGGGGTCCGTGCGAAATCGTAACAGATAATGGATCTCAATTTATCTCTACTTTCGATTGAAGCATTCTGCGAAAAATGGAAAATCGACTTACAAAGTCAACTCCCAGATATCCGCAATGCAATGGACAGGCAGAAACCATCAACAAAACCGTCCTTGGCCGGACTCAAAGCGCCTAGGCGCCAAGAAGGCGATGGGCGAGGAGCTTCGAAGGAGTTCTTTGGTGCATCGTACAACCCCAAGGCGGACTCTGGTGAAACTCCATTAGCCCTCGTTTACGGAGCGGAATGTATGATCCCGCGAGTAGAATTCCCTGGAGTGCGGAGAAGATTCCTCCCGAAAGAGAGGATTTAAGCGGCTATGATGCTGGACAACCTCGACCTCATCAATGGCGCGCGACCAGGCACTCACTCGAATCCAGAATTACCAGCGCTGCCGCAAGATACTACAACTCAAGCGTCGCCATCGCGGAGTTCAAAGAAGCGATTTAGTCTTCTGAAAAGTCTTCCAAAACACTGCGAGCGAAGCGCGGGAAAACTGGAACAAGCTGGGAAGGACCGTACAAAGTCATAAAAGTAGTCCGACCAGGTTCATACCAAATCGCAAACATGCAAGGCGTCAAAATCCGAGAACTTGGAATCGATGCACCTCAAAAATACTACCACTAAGCGATAAAGCGTGGTACAAAGAACTCTGAGATGGCTTGATCCCTAGACAAAGTGCGTAGGCAACTTCGCCAATCGGCAGTTCAGCTATCCCCAATTTAAAAAGGGGTAGATGCGTATACTCGTATACTCCCACAAATTTCGAAGACTCTAAAATTTTCGAAACTTTTCCGACTTTTCAAAATCAGCGAGGCGACCACAAACAGCGGATCTAGTGCCCGCTAGCGATTATCACATCCAAGCACAAATCCCAGATGGCCAAACACTTCCGCGAGGCATTGTGAATGTGGGCCTTCTCCCTGGGTCAAACTTCACGACCCCTTGGTCAGCGTCCAAAGCGGAAGCGACAGTTTTCTGGCTGCGGCATTCGCAAAAGACATCCCAAAGCCATAAGCGTTTCCAGCGAGATGCGGCATAAGGAAAAATCGACCTTCAGCGTTGCGAGGCGTCGCTAGCGGCGAAGGACATTCTTTCCATAAAACATTGCAGACGAAATCTTAGTCTCTAAAACATACAAGCGCACCTCAAAGCGGTACCATTTCGTTGTTGCTGATCACAACAAGCGAACTCTAACGTCTAAACAGACAAATAGCAGCCGCCGAGGGTAGGCTCTCTTACATCCGACAAGGATAAACATAGCGCTATACAAGAAATCAAAATTTTGGTCTAGCTCTTAGTAAAGGAAGTAGCTCGACTCACGCCAAAACAAATCATATAAGCCGACAACAATTAGCGGATTTTAAGCGGTGCGAGTCAGGTTAAAATCGCAAACAGGCAAAAGCGAAAGCCGATTTGTCATCATGAAAGCCTCAGTCGAGAGTAAACCTAGGTCTTGCCTAAACCCAGCCACGCTGGATCTTGACATCTCACAGACATAGTATGGTATCACGAGATCAAAATTTGTCTCTTCACTTAAGCCTATTAGTTTCCGCGAGTTTTTCGCATAAATCGGTAAACCGCGGAAAATCTCGCTTTATCTGAACAATAGATGCGGTGATCATCGGGGAACTAGGAATGAGGCGACAACTCACACCCTCCTTCTCATACTTCAAAGAAAAACTGAAGTTCATAAATAATTAAAAGCGTTTCATAGATTGAGACTGCGGAAATTCAAACAAAACCCCATAAAAGGGGCAGGGATTCGAAGCCACCAACGGCCAGTCCCGGTAAATACATCATGGCCTCTTAAACGGCCGAAACACATAAAAAACGAAATCCCAGAAGGGATTGATAGACCTAGACGCTCCCAGGAGCGTCATCTTCATCCTCACTTGCGACAGGGACAGCCTGCGCCGTCGCCTCCCTCGATCGCATCGCCACTACCCGCCTCGTCCAGCGCCACCCTGCATAATCTTCTCCCGCAGCTCCCGATCTTCGAATTTTTCGGTGGAGCTAAGTGCATTGACTTACAGACCGGCGAGGATCGACTCGAAATCTCCCTCGGTGGCCGCCCACTCTCCTTCTGGGGCGATAATCTGGCTTCCTCCAAGTCCAAAGACGGGGCCTCGTTACCTCGAAGCAACTCGAGCTCGTTCAGACTCCCCTCGATCCCCGCTAAAGCCAAGTCCCTCTTACGGACAGCTATCAAGGACTCAAACAGGATGGCCATCCTCGTCAGACGACCATAGAAGTCGTCACTGGCATCAGCAACCTCCGAGGTTCTACGGGCGTTCATCTCCTCGTGAGCCTGAACCTTCTCCTGAAGACGGCGGACTTCCGAGGATTTACTCCTTTTCTCTTTCTTCACCTTGAGTAACGAGCTAGCGGTCTTCCCAAGGTCGCGCTCAAGATCGCTGATCTGAACCTCAAGCTGGGGCGTCAGGCGGCATGGGTATCCTCGACAGTCTGCAATGCGGCCTTAGTGCGGCTTCAGCGCTTCTGCGGCGACTCCAGTTCGCCGATAGGCGAATGACTTCCGACCGCTTTTCGCCAAGCATTCCGTCGATCAGAACACAAACTGTCATAAAAGGAAAGAGTAAGTATCATCATAAAAACCCGTGCAAGAGTTACGGACAAAATCGAACCTTGGAACGATGACGCGCCAATGGCTCTGAGAGGTCGCTTTCCTCGCTCTTCGCACCCCGCTTCTTTTTCGCTCCGGACGCTGGGCCAGCTCTTGCCCTTCCCTTGGGCAGTGGCGCGGCACCAGCCGCTGGCAGTCCCAAGACAAGTTCCCTCTTCGCCGGGGGAAGAGGTGCAGATTCTATCGCATCATCTCTTCCGGAGATCACGATCGGGGCAGTCGAAGAACCCGATGGATGGATCTGAACATCGAGAGTCTGTTCGGCAACAATAACTCCTTCGTGGGCGGGGAGGGCATCGGATGGGACTTCAGGACTTGGAACCAAAGGAGCAGGCAAAGGAGTTGGAGCCGCGGAAGAAACATCGGGCGTCTCAGTCCTCGCCCGCTTCGAGCCTTTCGCAGCACTACGCCGGGATAGCTTAGCCTTGAAAGAATCAAACCCATCAGTCAGGGACGGAATAGCCTCTTGAGCGGCCTGAGCGGCGGGAGCTTGACTGGCGGAACCGGCGAACTTGGCGGCCTCGCCCATCTCAACATCAGAACCACTCTTTTCAACTTGGGATGAAGACATTTTCTTTCTTGAGAGAAGAAGAGAGAATTTGGAAAGATGTGAAGAATGAGAAGGAGGGTTGGCTACTTATAAGGAAAAAAGGGAGAAGACACAGATTCTCTGCGGAAAAATCCTTAGCCAAGATTTGATTTTCAAAAATATTCATATCATTAGCCCATAAAATCGTCTCCGACCTTACGGGCTGGGGGCTAACTGTTGGGGTCAAAAGCGGTTATCTCGAAATCTGACTAAAGACCTTTCCGAAACTCAAAGATTTCCATAAGCGGCCAGCGAGGAAAGATCGAACAACGAAAAACCCACGGACGGCGAGGCGGCCTGGCGCCAGCGGCACCGGCCTGGCGCCAGCGGCACCAACCTGGCGCCCGGCGGCACCGACCTGGCGCCAGCGGCACCGACCTGGCGCCAGCGGCACCAACCTGGCGCCAGCGGCACCAACCTGGCGCCCGGCGGCACCGACCTGGCGCCCGGCGGCAGCGGGGCAGGCTGGCCTGGCGCCGGCGGCACCGACCTGGCGCCCGGCGGCACCGACCTGGCGCCGGCGGCACCGACCTGGCGCCGGCGGCACCGACCTGGCGCCAGCGGCACCGACCTGGCGCCAGCGGCACCGACCTGGCGCCAGCGGCACCGGCCTGGCGCCCGGCGGCACCGACCTGGCGCCCGGCGGCACCGTCCGCAGCGGGCGGCCTGGCGCCAGCGGCACCAACCTGGCGCCCGGCGGCAGCGGGGCAGGCTGGCCTGGCGCCCGGCGGCACCGACCTGGCGCCCGGCGGCACCGACCTGGCGCCAGCGGCACCGGCCTGGCGCCAGCGGCACCAACCTGGCGCCCGGCGGCACCGTCCGCAGCGGGCGGCCTGGCGCCAGCGGCACCAACCTGGCGCCCGGCGGCACCGTCCGCAGCGGGCGGCCTGGCGCCCGGCGGCACCGACCTGGCGCCAGCGGCACCGACCTGGCGCCAGCGGCACCGACCTGGCGCCAGCGGCACCGACCTGGCGCCGGCGGCACCGACCTGGCGCCGGCGGCACCGACCTGGCGCCCGGCGGCAGCGGGGCAGCGGGCTGGCCTGGCGCCGGCGGCACCGGCCTGGCGCCGGCGGCACCGACCTGGCGCCAGCGGCACCGGCCTGGCGCCCGGCGGCATCCCTCGCGAATTCGGTCTGGCGTCAGTCAGCGGCCCTCGTCCGGTCTCAGTCCTATCGTGCTTTCGGTTCATTCCTGCCTTAGCTTGTTTGGATCAGCCCTGCGTGAGTGTGGTCTAATCAGGCTATAGCGGTTTACCGATTCTGAGACATCGGATAAACATCAAGTCATCGAAAGATAGCGGAAAACTCGGAGATAATTACAAAGACCTACGAAAATGGAACATTTCCGGAAGAGATAAGCTTGGGCCCAAAGGCGAGGCCCATCACCCCAAGGCAAACCGACCTAGAGATGGGTATATAAGGAGAGCAAGAGCAGAAGAGAAGAGCATCCCCGAAAATCCGAGAATTAGACTTAGAGCATCCTGCTAGCTTAGAAAAACTAGGGTTTAGGTGGTTAGACTAGCGGAGCAAGGCTTAGGACGTTTGGCTGCCTGCGACTCTATCTTTTTCTTTAAATCGCAACTCTCTTCGTCTTTCGGAGAATCCTTGTACTCGTTTCTCTTATCTAATAAAACGCCTCCGGGCAAATATTTCAAACTCTTATTTTTATCTATTGAACTTTATCGATTTCGTGTGGCAACGCAGAGAATCCGGACCTTCAAGGAAAGTCGGGTTTACTTGGCTTTCCTCCGCAATCTTATTCATTAAAATTGACGGTGTGAATTTCGGTTCCCACAGTTAGGCCAGCGAGGCAGGACTTAGAACGTTTGGCCGCCTCTTGTTCTAGTTTTATCTTCTCCGCAGACCCCTGTTCCTCTCGAAAGGATCTAACAATTCTTTTACTCAGAGCTCCGCACATAGAAACCCTAGGCATTATGTTCGACATGCCCGTTTCTATGACAAACGCTCATAGTAGACGAACCAGGCATAGACTGTTCGATCTCTTGTTCAAACTGAACTACGTCCGACTTGATCCTCGAAAGGGGTACGTAGGCAGCCTTTCTTAAGGTCCAGTCGCAAATCTTAACAAAATCTTATCCACATTTATTCGGTCACTTGTCGTTGGCTGTCGCAGAGAATCCGGACCTTTAGGGAAAGTCGGGTTAACTTGGCTTTCCTCCGTTTTTATTCATTAAAATCGACGGTATGAATTTCGGTTCCCACATTGATCGCTGGGGTGTTCCGAGTTAGTCGAAGTTTATGTTCGGCCAGGTAGCAGAGCCTTGACTGTTTTTAGCATCCCCAGATTACTGATGTTCCGTTCGGGGTTGGGAATTTGATGCCGAGATGGTAAGTCGATGGTACTGCTTTCATGGCATTGATCCAGGAGGTTCCCATGATGACGTTATAGATGGCAGGTGTGCCGACTACCATGAAGTCAACGATTTTTGTCACATCCTTAGCCATTACAGGAAGTTTGATGGATCCGAGGGTCAGTGACATCGTGCCCGAAAAACCTGTGAGAGGTTTTGGTTCCGGGACGACTTCTCCGAGTTCGATACTCATTCTTCGAAGCGTGTCGCGGTAGATGACGTTGACCGTGCTTCCTGTGTCGACAAGGATCCTGTCGACTTCAAGGTCTCGGATTACCAAATCGATGACTAGCGGATCACAGTGCGGTTTGTCGATACCGATGGTTTCGCTTTCTTCGAAAGTGATTGCATCAATATGCATGTCATTGGTCGGGGACCGGGTTTGCCAGTTAGAACTTGTTTCCGCCTTCCGTCCGTAAGTTTTGATCGATAAGACCGAATCTTGATAGAATTGTGATCGTCCGACGATCATATTCACCCTTCGACGGTTGTTATCGTTTCCGCGGTCGTCTTGTCTTCTTCCACATTGCTCCCCCAACTGGTTCTCGCATGTATCTCTCTCGGGAGATTCTTTATCAGTTTTGGGAGGTCGGCGGAATCCAAGACCAGGTCTTTTACGCTCGTGACCTTCGACAGTTCGCCGGCGAGGAGCTTTGCAGCGAGTCTTGCGCCGAGGACCTTGCAGTTTGTGGTGGAGTGACCTCTGGTCTGGTGGAACTCGCAGTAGTAATTATTCTTGTACTGGTTCCTAGTCCAGGTGTTTCCAGAAGTTTTCCCTTGTTCAGAATTGATGGCGTAGTTGTGCTCGCCCTGGAGATCTTCCCCTTCGTGGTGGATATACGTATCATTACGAGAGCTCCCCCTTTTTGGGGACGTTTTCTGCGGGTTGTGTTTCAGGGAGAGGATCTTCATCTCTTCTTCCATTATGATGAATTCCGTTGCCTTGTGCAGAGCGTCCTGGATTGTTCTCGGTTTCTCGAGAGATATCCACTGCCGGAGTTTAGATCGGTACCAGAGAGTTGTCCGCAGAGTGTCGACTGCTACTTTGTAGCTGATTCCAGTGACTCTTTCCATTACTAGCTTGAATCTGTTCATGAAATCGCAGAGTGGCTCGTCCTCCCTTTGTGATAGACTCAGAGATCGACGTCCGAGGTTTCCCTGTCCATGAACATGGAATACTACTTGAGGAACTCTGAAGCGAGTTGACAAAAACTTCCGATTGAGTTACGCTTCAAACGAGAGAACCATTCGAGCGCGTCTCCTTTGAGGTTTTCGACAAAGAGGAGGCAGTAGCCGGCGTATTTTTCGCGCTCCTTGAGTTTGCATCTTCCCATCGCGATCTGGAATGACTGCAGATGTGCCTTTGGGTCGGAGGTGCCATCGTAGACGGGAATTTTTATCTTCCCTGGATCTGAGATGTGGGTTTCCGTGATCCGGGCAGTGAAAGGGGTCTTGCGTGCTTCCTCGAGTAGCCTGTCGATTTCGAGCGCAGCGCTTGTCGCATGGTGAATCTGTGATTTTACCGCTTTGACTTCTGCCGCGGTTTTTGCAATGTACTCGCGGAGGTCGTGGATCTAATCGGGGCTTCACACGCCCTTCGAGTCTGCCGACGCTGGCTCCGGTGGATTCTGGCTTGTTTTTCAGCCAGCTCCTCCTGTTCCACCCAATAGAGGTTTTCTTCTTCTTCCGTCATGGGTTTTTTGAGTGACGCGTTCTGCCGAGGGGACTGGCTTCGCGTTCTTTTCGGATGGATATCAGCGTCTTGGTCTGAGCCATCGGACTGGTCACTTATGTCCAGATCGATATGTTCGGCGTCATCTCCTTCGTCGCTCCCGGGAGGAGGTGGAAGTTTCTCCACGATCGGCTGCGCATCGGATGGGGCTATTTCGCTAGGGTTTTTTCCCGAGGAAGCTCAGTCCGTCCGTGCGGCCTGGTTGTTTGGAGTCTCGAAATCGAGTCTTCTACCACCGCGGCGGGATTTTACTCCTAGCCTCCACGGTTAAGGTCTCCACTGTTGGGGTCGAAATCGGATATGACAAAGTTGACATCCAAATATCCGTAAAAATTAACATAAGATTTTTACGTTCTCGAGAAAGAAAAATTATACGAAGAACTTGCGGTAAAATCTTGTTTTAGAGAATTCAAACAGCGATTTCTTAAAACATTGAATTCTTTAAAACAACGACACAATGCTATCATTGGTCCAAACGTCCGTAAACAACATCTCAAGCATCGTGTCATTGTGACAGTCTCGGACGCTTGGACGATGGGTTCTCACAACAAAGTTTTCAGTCCGCGGCACAAACTCGGTCACGATGGCGACCGAGTCACAAACAAGAGCTGAGTTGCTATAGCGATCAAATTACGAAACGAAACTCGGTCGCTATAGCGACCAACCTTCGAGCCAAGCTCTGCATTTGAGCGTGGACAACAGGTGAGCGGGTGGTATTACCGTAGATTATCTAGCATCTCGAATCACTCAGCTGGAAGAAATTATGCAAGTCAAAACACTCGCACACAAACGGTTTTCTAACACAAAGCTTCCAGCAAAACCAGCTACACCAGCAGTATGTCAAATGTTTCAGTAATCAGTGGAAAGGCAACAATAAGTGATGTTTCTTAATTCCGTTTGATTATGGTTGTTTTCTGTCACAGAAATTAGAAGACAGCATAGGAGAGACTACAGTACAAGGAATTGGTGGACCCCAGGACCCGGGAAAAGGAGGAGACAAAGATGAAGGCAAACCAGTCAGGGAAGTTCACCCAGACAACCCAGAGGAAGAGAATGCAGTAGAAGACAAAGACGAGGAACTGCCATTTGAGGGCGAAGGCATAGATGTTAAAGAGAGTGCACCAAAAACATTAAGGGAAAGTCACCCAGACAACCTAGAGGAAGAGAATGGAGTAGAAGACATAGAAGAGGAACTGGCATTTGAGGGCGAAGGCGTAGATATTGATAGACTCTTGCAGAAAATAAAGAATCAATCTTACTTTCCGGAGGAAACCGAGCCTTCAAAAAAACAGGATCATCGCTTGTTAACTCCAAAGGTTGAAGCGACTTCAGAGTCCAAAAAGGAACCAGATTATGAAAGGGTTATTACAGTATCGTCAGTCACTCAAATTAATTTACCTTTACCCACATCCTTTCACACGAATGGAGAAAACAGACAAATTTGAAACCACTTCATCTGCCTCAGTCACCAATGTCTTTCCTTCTGAAGACTTGGCGCTTAAAGTGGCTGAGAGAAAGAGCAAAAATTTGCAAGATCAGGCAAATAATCCCCCTCTTAGGTATCAACAGAATAGGATCCCTGTCTTGTCGCAGAACCTCAGAAGCCCATATCAACTTGGCACCCAAGTTAAGGGGGTTTTGAACAGATATGCGAAGGTTTACACGTTAACCGAACGGGAGGAGGTAGTCTATGGGCCAGCTCCAGATTCAGATCTTGCAGGGCTATACATTTTTTTTGTATAAAGTAAGTATCAAGTGGCTTCTATAGAGGTTCATATTCCACGCGAACTTCACTTCTCATTTTCACCTGCAGGGATTCCGTTTTTCCAATCGGCTCACCGACTAGTGCCAGTAATTTCTTCGACATTTTTCTGAAGCCGAGGGAATGGTTGGAAGACGAGATAAGAGATCATAAATTTGACACATACTTAGGTCTTTTTTGTTGGTACTCTTAAATATTTTCATTCCTTTTGTAGCACATGGACGCAGCTTTAAATTTCTATAGATTAAGATTCCAACAACACCCAGGTATGTTCCCATCTTCAAGGATTGCTATTATGGACGTACCATTCCAGCAGCTGTGGGCACATCAGTACAAGAACTGGCAAGCAAATAATTCAGTCCTTCCTGGTGGGACCTATTTCTACTACTATGGACTTGCTCCACGATATGCTGAAACAAAGATGTGGTGGCAGGAAAATGGGGATACGCTCTTCTCTTGTCTTAATGTTCATAAAAACACTCATTGGATAGCCATGGTTATTTCCATTCCGGATCGGACTGTCAAAATCTATGATAGTGGGAAGCGTTCTCCCAGGGATCGTGCGTTAAGGAAAGAGGCGGAGCCGTTTGCTAGAATGCTTTCGTACGCGTTAGGGTTTTACGCAAAAGACAAAGAAAAGGAATTGGTGGATCGTATTGAATTTACCATCGAATGTATATGGAAGGGGGTCCCACGAGCAAGACCTCCATATGGGGACAGTGGAGTTTATGCACTAAAATTCCTTGAGTGTCCATTGATGGGTGTTGAATTAAACGCGAAACATCTTAATGATAACAACATGGCCTAAGTGAGGAGCAGAGATGTATTTAGCAACATCAAAAGCAGGCCCAAATATGTGGGATCCCACATTTGTAACAGATGCGATGGATGAGGCTGTGCCAGTTGAGTAGACAATCCGTGCAGCATTTTTTGTGAAGGTAAGCTGACAAGGAAACACATGTTTCATCAGTTCGTTTTGGGTGTTATTTTTGTCAACTATTTCCTTGCCGATAGTTTGCGAAGTTTATATTTTGCCAATAACTATGGTATAACCCGTATATCAACTAACGTCTTATTTTCGAAATTGTTCAGGAAAATAACGGTTAAATGCTTTTTCATAATTCTTTGCTACGTGAATGTTCGTAAATTTGAACACAGGCAATGCTGCATTTATATACATTTTAATGGGACCAGATCGTACCTTATAATTTCTTAGGTGTACCTAGTTATACATGGCAACACAACAGCCTGCAATAGGCAGAGGAATATTCAGCTTAAACTTGGCCTAGCGTTGCTGATCACTTGCCATCAGCCTGTCCTTCGCTTGCGTTATATTTATTGCCTTGCCAATGTTTATTTTTGTTCTTTTTCAGGCCTGCCTGTTACGCAAGGGTTGTAAAGGACCTTCTATAAGCTAAAAGATTTATTTTTATAAAACTCGTGCGTATTTAAAATATTTTTTGGGTTTGGGCCTGTGCTTGCGGTTCCCTTGCTTTCAGTCAGTGTTATCCTTGCGAGACCCACATTTGCCTTGCCATAATTTTTCTGAGTTTGTTGGAGGACTGCCACTGAGATTGGGGTGCCAAAGGCCGGTCTAAAAGTTAAACCAAATTTTCAAATTATCAAGTGTCCTTATAATTTTTTTCTAGTCCAGGCCAATTGAAAGTTTAACAAAATTTATATTTTTTATAAAACAAAATGTTAAAAAAATTAATCTTACCGTTAAAGAAGATAAAATATTTTTGTGATTGTAAAATAAATAATTAAAACTGTAAGATTTTATTTATATACATTTTAATGGGACCAGATAGTAGTAGCTTGGAATTTCTTAGGTGTACCTAGTTATACATGGCAACGCAACAGCCTGCAATAGGCAGAGGAATATTCACCTTAAACTTGGCCTAGCATTGCTGATAACTTGCCATCAGCCAGCCCTTCGCTTGCGTTATATTTATTGCCTTGCCAATGTTTATTTTTGTTCTTTTCAGGCCTGCCTGTTACGCAAGGGTTATAAAGGAAATTCTATAAGGTAAAAGATTTATTTTTATAAAACTTCGTGCGTATTTAAAATATTTTTGGGCTTGGGCTTGTGCTTGTGGTTCCCTTGCTTTCAGTCGGTGTTATCCTTGCAAGACTCATATTTTCGTTGCCATAACGTTTCTGAGTTTGTTTGAGGCCTGCCAGTGAGATTGGGATGCCCAAGGACATTCTAATAGTTAAACCAAATTTTCAAATTATCATGCGTCCTTATAATTTTTTTTAATCCACGCCAATTGAACGTTAAGCCATATTTATATTTTTTTAAAAAAATAAAATGTTAAAAAATTTAATCTTATTGTTAAAGAAGGTAACATATTTTTTGTGATTGTAAAATAAACAATTAAAATTGTAAGTTTGTATTTAAGTACTTTTTAATGGGACAAGATAATAGCTTAGAATCTCTTAGGTGTACCTAGTTATACATAGCAACGCAACAGCCTGCAATAGGCAGGGGAATATTCACCTTAAACTTGGCCTAGTGATGGTAAGAGTTTTTAAGGCTCCTAATCAAATTTGTAGTATAAAAGATTGTCGAACCAATCCTAAGTGATTCTAATGCAAAGGGAATGCAAGTCTATGCTTAATCTAAGTGCAACCATTGAGTGAAGATAAGATGATTATAAACTAAGGCAATACTAGAAATGCAATAAAAGATGAACTTTCTTTTCAATATGAGGCAAGGGGATTCTTGGGACAAGGGAATTGACTTTTGGTGATCAAGTTTCAATCTAAGATGGTAAACTTTCAATCAATCTAACACCTTAAGCCTAGTCACAATCCTAAGCAAGCTCTATCCCTAGATGAATGCTCATTCACTAACATATCTCAAGCATCTAATCCCTTAGGTTGAATAATATGAAAGCAATCAAAAAGAACAAGTCTATTAGCTATCTTAACACCTTTAACAACTAATCCCTTAGGTAAAGGATGTAAAAAGCATTGGAGAGTTGGTTCAGGCATTTCATCAAACACCTTCCGGGCATGAAATGCCTATAGCTCTATTTTGAAGAGGCCAACTCCAAAATAGCAATAAGAACACTCTACAAGCATGCATCTACACTAGAACATCTTAGATCTACACCTAATTACCCTTAGTCTCTCAAGCCCATGAATCCTAGATAGATCTACTCACTAATAGACATGGATAACCTTAAAACCATGGATGATTCAAAGATAAACATGATTAAAGATGAAGATAATCGAATAAACACAAAGAGAATAAGATGAGAAAGGATCCCAGTTCCAAACTTTCTTCAAGGTCAAAATGTGTTCTTAAGAGAAAAGAAGTTGGTCTCACAAAGGATATTACAAAAGTATTTATAGGAGGTTTGAAAGCCCTTAAAAACATAAAGACAATTGACCAAAATGGCCCTGGAATCATTTAATCACGACCAGACCTCACAAAAACGCTCAGGGTAGATGGCCGGCTCCAACCCGAGCATCCAGATCTGCGCAGATCCATCCATCCGTTCGGCCGGCCGCGCGGGTAGGCTTACCCGCGCATACTGAACCCCGTGTTTCCTTGCTTCCAATCCGTCAAGCCCGCGCACGTCCAGTCCTGGTATGTTCCTCGTCTCGCGCGGGTAAGGCGACCTGCGCATGTCCGGCCGCGCACGTCCTGTCCTCGTACCGGCCTTGTCCCGCGCGGGTATGGTGTCTCGCGCATGTCCGGCCGCGCATCAGTTCATGTCCGAGCTCTCCTCCAGCCGCGCAGGTGAGCTGACCCAAGCGTCCTGACCCGCGGCCGTCTCGTCCAAGTCTCTCGTCCGGATCATGATTCGTCCAAAGGTAAGGTCTTCATGTTTTGAGGGTGGGAAGGTGATCCGGAGGCCATCAAGCTAAGGCACGTCCTGGTCCATGGTCCGTCTTGTCCAAGCTTGGCCAAACCCCAATCTTCACTTCTTTTTGGATCACAATGCTCCCAAACACCTCTAATCACTCCTTGGTACACTCCAGCACCTGATAAGGACAATGAATGCAATATGGACCTAAAAGATGCATGATTCCTAATCTATATGATCAAAATGCACAAGATATGAAGGCTAAAAACATGTAAATATGAAAGATATCAACTCCCCCACACTAGTCCTTTATTTGTCTTCAAGTAAACTTTTCAAAACACAAGGAGGAGAGATATAAAGATGGGAGCAAAGCCAAAAGAAACACTCATAGCACTCAACTTGACATCCTAAAGAAACATTTCAAATAGCATGAGAAAAACTCTCTTATTATACTCTAGCTTCTCTAGGCCTATCAATACTCTTATGCCTCTACACTCAACATCATGAATCCACAAACTACAAATCAGCCAACTCTCACATTCATTAAGAAAATCATAGGTTAATTCTTGCAGATGGTCAAATGGTCCAAATCATTTGGTTTGGTAAGAAAAGGCTTTAGTGCAAAGTGAATCAAGAGGTTAAAGATGGTATTCCAAGGTGGGTTACACTAAAAAAAAAGTAGCTTTGACATTGCACATAATATATCTAAGAAAAGGATCAACTCATGCATACCATGCTCAAGATCAAACTTTACAAAACTTACCCCCATCCTAGAAGCTAGACAATATAAGTGTCTAATCTAGCAAAAATGGAGACTAAGCATTGTCGTTCCCAATACTCTCAACATTATGCACATGTAAAGCTTTCCAAAGAGGCCTCACTCAACAATCAATGAAGGCTTGAAAGGAGGAAAGGGTCTAAGGGAATGGAGTACCACTTGAGTTTGTCAAAAAGATTGGCAAAATAGGAGAGACAACTCAAGTGTGTATATCTATGACTCAGCACACAAAGGACCATAAGCAAGAAGCATTAAGTTCATTCAGTTTAAATAAGATTGAAGTTGACATCAAAGAGTAAGTTTCAGCGATCAATGAAATTTTAGAAAGTTTTCAAGGCTCAAAGCATGCAACCCTTTCAAAAGATGCTTAAGATACTTGATATGTTTAACTAGGGTGCCAAATTCAGTGTAAACAACTGTTCTTTACAAGGCAATGCTCCATGTGCAAGTGAATGCAACCTATATGCTCTAGACTCAATCTTAAGAATGCAAGTGATGCAACTACATGATTCAAAAATTTAAATTTTTTTGGTTTTTTATGCATATATGAATGTACAATACAATGCATGAGACTCGCAATCACAAAGCAAACATGGTCAAATACTTGGTACCTCCCCCACACTTAAATCACACAGTCTATGTGTGAGTATGAGAGAAGGAGATACCCCAACAAAGCAAAAGCAAATGTATATACAAGAAGAGTTGGAGTGATACCTCAGAAGGAGATTTGGGTGTGGTGTTTGGTGTCTGGGGCTAGGAGCTGGCTCGATTCATAGCAACTAGCGGAGGCTTCTACATGGCAATCATAAGGCTCAGGTGGTTCACCACCTTTCTTCTCAACTCTAGTGCTAGGCTCTACCTGAAAACCTCAACTTCTTTTATTAAAATCTTAAAAGAAAAATTGAAATTGCAAAGCTATGTACAATGATAACCATGGGACTTTCTCCCAAGTGAGCTTGTTTTGAGTCACTAGCTTGACTACCTTTCCTCTTGGACTAGTGAGAAGGAAGATCCTTCCCACCTTCAAGAGTGATGGTGAGGACCTGAGAGAGAAGCTCTTGAAGCTTGATTGGGTCATGTTGGAGCTGAGGAGTGATGATGGCTCTAGCAGTTGAGAATGGTGTTGATTTGCCCTTATGCTTGATCTTGTACTCAATGACACCATCCTTGAGCTTCTTTGGATGGAGAGTGAGAGTGTGTGGGATCAGATCAAGAGGTGGAGGATGAGGTTCTTTCACCATCTTCTTCTTGCCATGAGTGGCCTTTAAGGCTCCACTCATCCCCTCTCTTTTAGCACTTTCCAAGTGCGCAACACACAACTCCTTAGAAGACTCTCCAGCAAGGCCTTCTTTCTCACAAGCAATCACTTCATCTTGGGGCTTCTCAATAGCTTGTTCTCCAAATTGATTGTCCCACAATAGCCAGCATCCAATGGAGATTGGAGGGGATAGGAAACAGCTTTGTTCACATGCATGAGGGTGACCTTCTTGTTGGGAAAGTCAATGCAAGCTCCAACTGTAGTGAGGAAAGGAGTGCCAAGGATCAAAGGGACTCTCTTTTCAGTTGCCATCTTCAAAACAGTGAGGTCGATAGGTATGGTGCAGGATACAATCTTCAAAGGGAAATCCTTGATGATACCAATTGGGGTTGTAGAAGAAGAGTCCCCAAAGGTGAGAGAAGAAGTATCTGGTTCCATACTTTCAATCCCAAGACTCTTCACCATATCCATGGAAATGACATTGACACTTGCACCACTATCAACAAGAGCCTCATCCATAGTTATCTTACCAAGAGAGCAAGACAAGGTGAACTTCCCTTGAGACTCAATCTTAGGGAGGGACTTTGGAGGGATTGGTGGATCAATCTTCAGAATGGAAACGTCCAAAAGCTCAGCCACTTCAGCTTGGTGAGCATCATCTGGACATGAGCTTCACGCATACCTGAGATCTCTGGAAGCTTGACTCCAACATCACTAAGATCTTTCCTGAACTTTATGATCACCTTCTTTTGAGCTTTGGTGAGAACTCTTTTGGGAAAAGGGAGCTTATCATAGGGCGATAGCTCAACCTCAGTGTCCTCCTGTTTCACCTCTTTCCGCTTGTGGTCAGCTTTCTTCTCAACTGGTTTTCAGAATTCTTACTGCAACCTTCTTGGTAGCTTCCTTCACGACCGTAGCCTCAGCTGTGGCTACAACCAATCTCTGAACATGCTCAATCTGAGTCCCAAGCACTAGCCTTTCAATCTCATCCACCTCTTTCTCAAGATCACTCAGCTCAATATCTGAAGAAGTAGTAGAGAGAACAACATTGCAAGACTCCTTGGGATTCTTCTCTGGTTTTCCTGGTAGAGATCCCATTGGGCTCTTGGAAGATGAAGACATAAAGGCAACCTGGCTCTCCAAAGCTTTGAGATGAGAGGCAAGTTGCATGTACTTGTTGTTGAGGTCAGAATATGTCCCATCAATCTTTGCATGGATGTTCTTGAAGTCATCTCCAATGTTCTTAGCGTTTCTCTCTTGAGCTTCTAAGATTTTCTTGAACATGGACTCCATATTTGAACTTGGAGCATAAGCTTGAGAAGATCTTCCTTGAGGCTGAGGATACTGATTGGCTTGAGGATAGTTCTGCTTGGCTTGGTAACCTCCTTGCTGATTGTTGTAGTAAGGCCTTTGCTGATAGTTGTTTTGGTACTGAAAATTGGGCTCTTTCCTATAACATTTGCCATTAGCATTGATGAAGCACAGCTCCTCTTGACTTTCTAAACCATCAACCTGATTAATCCCAGCAGGCTTCTCTCGTTTCTGGTTCCCAACAGAGTTAATCTGCTCTTGCTTAGCCTTCTCTACAAGAATCATGTCCGACTTCTCTTGGAGAGATTTCAGCTCCTTCCTTGTGTGATGATCATCTTCATCAGTGCCTCTGTTCCTTCTATCATGCTCCTCACTGTATACTGAATCACTCTTGGCCATGTTCTCCACCAGCTCTTCTGCATCCTGCTCAGTTCTGCCAAAGAAGAAACCATTGCTGGCTGTGTCTAATCTGCTCCTAAACTCTGGAAGAGCACCTCTGTAGAAGGTACTAAGAAAACTCTCCTTGGTGAAGCCATGATGTGGGAATTGAGACCAATAGCCCTTGAACCTCTTCCATGCTTTACAAAAGCCCTCTAGGTTCTTGATGATAGAACTTTTCAAGGGTCCAATCAAATGTTGTAGTATACAAGATGTCAATCCAATTCTAAGTGATTCTAGTGCAAAGGGAATGCAAGCCTATGCTTAATCTAAGTACAGCCATGATAAGAAGATGATTATGAACTAAGACAATATTAAAAATGCAATAAAAGAGTGAACTTTCTTTCTCAATGAGGCAAGGGGGTTCTTGGGACAAGGGAATTGACTTTGGGTGATCAAGCTTCAATCTAAGATGGCAAACTTTCAATCAATCTAAAACCTTAAGCCTAGACACAATCCTAAGCAAGATCTATCCCTAGATGAATGCTCATTCACTAACATATCTCAAGCATCTAATCCCTTAGGTTGAATAATATGAAAGCAATCATTAAGAACAAGTCTACTAGCTATCTTAACACCTTTAACAACTAATCCCTTAGGTAAAGGATGTTAAAAGCATTGATGAGTTGGTTCAGGCATTTCATAGAACACCTTCCGGGCATGAAATGCCTATAGCTCTATTTTGAAGAGGCCAACTCAAAATAGCAAGAAGAACACTCAATCAAGCAAGGAAAAGATATATCTACAATAAAACATCTTAGATCTACACCTAATCACCCTTAGTCTCCCAAGCCCATGAACCCTAGATAGATCTACTCACTAATAGCCATGGAAAACCTCAAAATCAATGATGATTCAAGGCTAAACATGATTAGAGAAGAAGATAATCTAATAAACACAAAAGAAATAAGGTTAGAAGGATCAAAGATCCAAGCTTTCTTCAAGATCTAAATGTGTTTTTGAGAGAAAAGAAGTTATGTCCCAATCTTTGGGATACAAGAGTCTTTATACAAGGTTTAGAAAACCTAGGAACATCATTAAAAATTACTAAAAAGCCTTTGGAGTCAATTAGGCTTCAACCAATAGGAGAGAAGCTAAATTTTTGGTCTTGGGTCGACCAAGTTGTCCAAGCCGGTTCTGCTCACCCGGTCCAGCCATCGTCCTTGTCGTCTCTCGTCCCGACCGGGTTCGGCATCCCGGACGGCCCATCCTGGTCCTGCCTCATCCATGTCTTGATCATCCTTCCCGACCGGGTGCATGAAACCGGTCCGTTCGTCCCGGTCATGCCCCTCATCCCGACCGGGTTCAGCATTCCGGCTTGTCCTACCCGGTCGTCCCATGCCTTGGAAGCGTCTTCACTTCCCGACCGGGTGTCCCTTCCCGGCCTGCTCTCCCCAGCCTGGTACCTCTTCCGACCGGGTACCTCTCCCAGGCCTAGTCATCCCGGACCACTCTCATCCAGCTGCTCTTTTCCCGACCGGGTTGCTCATCCCGGACCACTCTCCCCGGTCAGCTTGATGTGCTTCTAGTAAACTGATCATAACTCCTCCAATATAGCTCCAAATGACTTGAAACCACTTCCCTTGGAAAGCTTACTCAATTTTCTGTGTCTCCACAAAATCTAAGCAACCGAAGACATCTCTAAGGCCTCTGTCCATGCTCATCTTTGTCTTGACCAGATCATGGATTGACTTCTCTTTTCATGGCCAAACTTGATTCTTCACCTCTTTTTGGGCCATAAGGCTTCCAAACACCTCAAATCACACCAAAGCATACTCCAACACCTGATAAGGACAAATGAATGCAAAATGGACCTAAAGATGCCTAATGCCTAACTTATATGATCAAAATGCATGAGATATGGATGCTAGAAACATGCAAATATGCAAGATATCAACTCCCCCACACTAGACCTTTACTTGTCCTCAAGTAATCTTTTCAAAACATAGGGAGGAGA
Source organism: Brassica carinata (assembly GCA_016771965.1). Lineage (NCBI taxonomy): Eukaryota > Viridiplantae > Streptophyta > Magnoliopsida > Brassicales > Brassicaceae > Brassica > Brassica carinata. Next base: position 11,338,219 of record CM028694.1, read on the forward strand.
GACATAGAGATGGAAGCAAAGCCAAAGAAACACTCATAGCACTCAACTTGACATCCTAAAGAAACATAGCAAATAGCATGAGCAAAACTTTCTTATTATGCTCTAGCTTCACAAGGCCTATCAATTACTCTTGTGCCTCTACACAAGATGCAATGCTTATCAACCAACAAGTTCTCTTAACCAGACCTCACATTGATTCACACACACACACTCAAGGTGAGTTCTCACAAATGGGCACATGATCTCAATCATTTGGCTAGGTGATCAAATGGTCTAATATGGATGAAAATGGAGGGTTCAATACATCATTTCAAGGTGGCAATCGCTCAAAATTCAAGAGCTTGATCATTATGCAAAATTTATCTAAGAATAGGAGAAATTCATGCATACATGGATCCATCCTCATCATTCTACCCAATTCCTACGTGATTACAAGATCTACACCCCTTTTTATTCAACCCACAACTCATAATGAAAAACATACTCACATCACTCACCCAATGAACATTTCTTTCTCATGATTCAACCACTAAGGACCTCTATTCACTTTTCTAAGCTCTAAAACTTTTTGTTTTGAGAGAATCTTAGCAACAGGAGACATCTCTCCAATATAGCTCCAACTGACTTGAAACCACTTCCATTGGAAAGCTAACTCAATTTGCTGTGTCTACACAAAATCTTAGCAACAGAAGACATCTCTAAGGCCTCTGTCCATGCTCATCTTTGTCTTGACCAGATCATGGATTGGCTTCTCTTTTCATGGCCAAACTTGATTCTTCACCTCTTTTTGGGCCATAAGGCTTCCAAACACCTCAAATCACACGAAAGCATACTCCAACACCTGATAAGGACAAATGAATGAAAAATGGACCTAAAGATGCCTAATGCCTAACTTATATGATCAAAATGCATGAGATATGGATGCTAGAAACATGCAAATATGCAAGATATCAGTTCTTCTGCTGAAAGCTAGAGATCTCATTTCTGATCTTGGCTGTCCTTGAGGTGGAGAAGAACTTCTCTAGGAATGCCCTCTTGCACTCATTCCAATTTGTGATAGAGTCACTTGGAAGAGCCTTTTCCCATTGATAGGCTTTGTCTCCCAAAGAGAAGGGAAACAGCCTCAGCTTGAAAGCATCTTCAGAGACTCCATTAGTCTTGGACAAGCTACAATATCTATCAAATGTGTCCAAGTGATCAAGTGGATCCTCCACAGAAAGGCAATGAAACTTGTTATTCTCAATCAAATGCAACAGCCCTGATTTGATCTCAAAATTGTTGTTCTCCACAGCTGGGGCTCTGATCCCCATCCTATGACCATGAATGTAAGGTTGATCATAGGCTCCAATGGCTCTAGCTTGGCACTGTGGATGTTGTGGTTGGCGCTGTGGTCTTATGTTGTCAGCTCTTGGACCATTGCCCCCTAGGGCATCACCATCTTGAGGCTGATTCTCCATATCAAACCCCAATCTCTGCAAGTGAGCCTGTTGCTCTTCTTCCCTTCTCTTTCTTGCAATCTCCCTCTCAAGTGCAGCCATTTCTTCAACAATGGGAATCAAGTTTGATGCACCTCTGCTTCTTGTTATCATACACCAGAAATGCAAAGGGAGGAAAATAAGAAGAAGCAATAACACAATAAAAGAAAAGTGACTTAGTCTCAAGAAAATGACTAAATCCCAATGTCAAAAAATCCACTTAGAACTTGGCAACGGCGCCAATTTGATGGTAAGAGTTTTCAAGGCTCCTAATCAAATATTGTAGTATAAAAGATTTTCAAACCAATCCTAAGTGATTCTAATGCAAAGTGAATGCAAGTCTATGTTTAATCTAAGTGCAACCATTGAGTGAAGATGAGATGATTATAAACTAAGGCAATACTAGAAATGCAATAAAAGATGAACTTTCTTTTCAATATGAGGCAAGGGGAATCTTGGGACAAGGGAATTGACCTTGGGTGATCAAGTTTCAATCTAAGATGGCAAACTTTCAATTAATCTAACACCTTAAGCCTAGACACGATCCTAAGCAAGCTCTATCCCTAGATGAATGCTCATTCACTAACACTCTACAAGCAAGGATCAAGAAGGATCTACACTAGAACATCTTAGATCTACACCTAATCACCCTTAGTCTCCCAAGCCCATGAATCCTAGATAGATCTACTCACTAATAGACATGGATAACCTTATTACCATGGATGATTCAAGGCTAAACATGATTAGAGATGATGATAATCCAATAAAAACAAAGAGAATAAGATAAAAAAGAATCTAAGATCCAAACTTTCTTCAAGATCAAAATGTGTTCTTAAGAGAAAAGAAGTTGGTTTCACAAAGGAGATTACAAAAATATTTATAGGAGGCTTGAAAGCCCTTAAAAACATAAAGAAAATTGATCAAAATGGCCCTGGAATCATTTACTCTCGACCAGACCTCACAAAAACGCTCAGGGTAGATGGCCAGCTCCAACCCGAGCATCCTGACCCGCGCAGATCCATCCATCCATTCGGCTGGCCACGCGGGTAGGCTGACCCGCGCATACTGACCCACGTGTTTCCTTGCTTCCAGTCCGTCCAGCCCGCACACGTCCAGTCTTGGTCCGTTCCTCGTCCCGCGCGGGTAACGCGACCCGCCCATGTCCGGCCGTGCACGTCCTGTCCTCGTACCGGCCTCGCCCCGCGCGGGTATGGTGTCTCGCGCATGTCCGGTCGCGCATCGGTTCATGTCCGAGCTCTCCTCCAGCCGTGCGGGTGAGCTGGCCCGCAGCCCTTGACCCGTGTGGTTCCTTCATCCAAGCAGTCCAGGCCGCGCGGGTGCTCCGTCCCGATCGTCCTGACCCGCGGCCGTCTCGTCCAAGTCTCTCGTCCAGATCATGATTCGTCCAAAGGTAAGGTCTTCATGTCTTGTGGGTGGGAAGGTGATCCGGAGGCCATCAAGCTAAGGGACGTCCTGGTCCATGGTCCGGCTTGTCCAAGCTTGGACAAACTCCAATCTTCACTTCTTTTTGGATCACAATGCTCCCAAACACCTCTAATCACTCCTTGGTACACTCCAGCACCTGATAAGGACAATGAATGCAATATGGACCTAAAAGATGCATGATTCCTAATATATATGATCAATATGCACAAGATATTAAGGCTAAAAACATGTAAATATGCAAGATATCAACTCCCCACACTAGTCCTTTACTTGTCCTCAAATAAAATTTTCAAAACACAAGGAGGAGAGATATAAAGATGGGAGCAAAGCCAAAAGAAACACTCATAGCACTCAACTTGACATCCTAAAGAAACATAGCAAATAGCATGAGCAAAACTCTCTTATTATACTCTAGCTTCTCTAGGCCTATCAATACTCTTAAGCCTCTACACTCAACATCATGAATCCACAAACTAAAAATCAGCCAACTGTCACATTCATTAAGAAAATCATTGGTGAATTCTTGCAGATGGTCAAATTGTCCAAATCATTTGGTTTGGTAAGAAAAGGCTTTAGTGCAAAGTGAATCAAGAGGTTAAAGATGGTCTTTCAAAGTGGGTTACATTCAAAACAAGTAGCTTTGACATTGCACATAATATATCTAAGAAAGGGATTAACTAATGCATACAATGCTCAATCTCCATTGTTCTACCCTTTTCCCAAATATACAAGTTACATTCTCATTCTCAATGCCAAACCCCACTCACATCTCTCACCCAAATATTTCCCAAACACTCAAGGCACTTCCTCACTTAGAACTCTTCACTTTTTGAAGTCTACAAGAGATTTTTACACTTTTTAAACACTTATTAGCTCATACTAACTTTGCTAGCCCCCTTTTCTTCTTTTTTTTTTTGGGGGGGGGGGGGCCAAGACTTTCTTTACAACATGAGCTAGAAGTTTCTTTTACTTATCCCATAAAGACTAATCACTTTGAGTTCTAAGAGTCTATTCTTTTCTTCCATAACCTTTTCACAATCCCAAGATCAAACTTTACAAAACTCACCCCCATCCTGGAAGGTAGACAATATGAGTGTCTAATCTAGCTCAAATATAGACTAAGCATTGTCGTTCCCAAAACTCTCAACATTATGCCCATGTAAAGCTTTCCAAAGAGGCCTCACTCAACAATCAATGAAGGCTTGAAAGGAGGAAGGGTCTAAGGGAATGAAGTACCACTTGAGTTTGTCAAAAAGATTGGAAAAATAGGAGAGACAACTCAAGTGTGTATAGCCATGACTCAGCACACAAAGGACCATAAGCAAGAAGCATAAAGTTCATTGAGTTCAAATAAGATTGTAGTTGGCATCAAAGAGTAAGTTTCAGCAATCAATGAGTTTCAAGAAGAGTTTTCAAGGCTCAAAGCATGCAAGCCTTTTCAAAGATGCTTAAGATACTTGATATGCTTAACTAGGGTGCCAAATTCTGTGCAAACAAGTGTTCTTTACAAGGCAATACTCCATGTGCAAGTGAATGCAACCTATATGCTCTAGACTCAATCTTAAGAATGCAAGTGATGCAACTACATGATTCAAAAAAATTTTGGTTTTTCTATGCATATATGAATGTACAATACAATGCATGAGACTCACAATCACAAAGCAAACATGGTCAAATACTTGGTACCTCCCCCGCACTTAAATCACACAGTCTTTGTGTGAGTAAGAGGGAATGGAGTAAATATGCAAGAAATCACCTAGCGTTGCTGATCACTTGCCATCAGCCTGCCTTTCGCTTGCGTTATATTTATTGCATTGCCAATGTTTATTTTTATTTATTTTCAGGCCTGCCTGTTACGAAAGGGTTATAAAGGACCTTCTATAAGGTAAAATAATTTTTTTCTAAAACTCGTGTGTATTTAAAAAAAAATTTTGGGCTTGCGCCTGTGCTTGCGGTTCCCTTGCTTTCAGTCGGTGTTATCCTTGCGAGACCCATATTTGCCTTGCCATAACTTTTCTGAGTTTGTTTGAGGCCTGCCAATGAGATTGGGTTGCCAAAGGACATTCTAAAAGTTAAACCAAATTTTCAAATTATCAAGCGTCCTTATAATTTTTTTTTTTAATCCAGGTCAATTGAAAGTTAAACCAAATTTATATTTTTTATAAGAAAATGTTAAAAAAATTTAATCTTATCGTTAAAGAAGATAATATATTTTTGTGATTGTAAAATAAACAATTAAAATTGTAAGTTTGTATTTATATACGTTTTAATAGGACCAGATAGTACCTTAGAATTTCTTAGGTGTACCTAGTTATACATGGCAACACAACAGTCTGCAATAGTAGAGGAATATTCACCTTAAACTTGGCCTAGCGTTGCTGATCACTTGCCATCAGCCTGCCCTTCGCTTGCGTTATATTTATTGCCTTACCAATGTTTAGTTTTGTTCTATTTCAGGCATGCCTGTTACGCAAGGGTTGTAAAGGACCTTCTATAAGGTAAAATAATTTTCTTCTATAACTCTTGAGTATTTAAAATATGTTTTGGGCGTGGGCCTGTGCTTTCGGTTCCCTTGCTTTCAGTCGGTGTTATCCTTGCAAGACCCATATTTGCCTTGCCATAACTTTTCTGAGTTTGTTTGAGGCCTGCCAATGAGATTGGGTTGCCAAAGGACATTCTAAAAGTTAAACCAAATTTTCAAATTATCAAGCGTCCTTATAATTTTTTTTTTTAATCCAGGTCAATTGAAAGTTAAACCAAATTTATATTTTTTATAAGAAAATGTTAAAAAAATTTAATCTTATCGTTAAAGAAGATAATATATTTTTGTGATTGTAAAATAAACAATTAAAATTGTAAGTTTGTATTTATATACGTTTTAATAGGACCAGATAGTACCTTAGAATTTCTTAGGTGTACCTAGTTATACATGGCAACACAACAGTCTGCAATAGTAGAGGAATATTCACCTTAAACTTGGCCTAGCGTTGCTGATCACTTGCCATCAGCCTGCCCTTCGCTTGCGTTATATTTATTGCCTTACCAATGTTTAGTTTTGTTCTATTTCAGGCATGCCTGTTACGCAAGGGTTGTAAAGGACCTTCTATAAGGTAAAATAATTTTCTTCTATAACTCTTGAGTATTTAAAATATGTTTTGGACGTGGGCCTGTGCTTTCGGTTCCCTTGCTTTCAGTCGGTGTTATCCTTGCAAGACCCATATTTGCCTTGCCATAGCTTTTCTGAGTTTCTTTCAGACCTGCCAGTGAGATTGGGGTGCCAAAGGACATTCTAAAAGTTAAAACAAATTTTCAAATTATCATGCGTCCTTATAATTGTTTTTAATCCAGACCAATTGAAATTTAAACCAAATTTATATTTTTTATAAAAAAATGTTAAAATTTTTAATCTTATTGTTAAAGAAGATAATCTATTTTTTATGATTGTAAAATAATGAATTAAAATTATAAGTTTGTAATTATATACATTTTAATGGGACCAGATAGTACCTTAGAATTTCTTAGGTGTACCTAGTTATACATGACAACGCAACAGCCTGCAATAGGCAGAGGAATATTCACCTTAAACTTGGCCTAGCGTTGCTGATCACTTGCCATCAGCCTGCTTTTGCTTGTGTTATATTTATTGCCTTGCCAATGTTTATTTTTGTTCTTTTTCAGGCCTGCCTGTTACACAACGGTTGTAAAGGACCTTCTATAAGGTAAAATAATTTTTTTCAAAAACTCGTGCGTATTTAAAATATTTTTTGGGCTTGGGCCTGTGCATGTGATTCCCTTTCTTTCAGTCGGAGTTATCCTTGCGAGCCTTGCCATAACGTTTCTGAGTTTGTTTGAGGCCTACCAGTGAGATTAGGATGCCAAAGGACATTCTAAAAGTTAAACCAGATTTTCAAATTATCATGAGTCCTTATAATTTTTTTTTAATCCAGGCCAATTGAAAGTTAAACGATATTTATATTTGTTAAAAAATGTTAAAAATTTTAATCTTTTCGTTAAAGAAGATAATATATTTTTGTGGTTGTAAAATAAACAATTAAAATTGTAAGTTTTTATTTATATACATTTTAATGGGACCAGATAGTACCTTAAAATTTCATAGGTGTACCTAGTTATACATGGCAGCATAACAGCCTCCAATAGGCAGAGGAATATTCACCTTAAACTTGGCCTAGCGTTGCTGATCACTTGCCATTAGCATGCCCTTCGCTGCGTTATATTTAATTTCTTGCTAATGTTTTTTTCAGGTCTGCCTGCGCAAGGGTTGTAAATGACCTTCCATAAGGTAAAATAATTTTTCTCTAAAACTCGTGCGTATTTAAAATACTTTTGGGCTTGGGCCTGTGCTTGTAATTCCCTTGCTTTGAGTCGGTGTTATCCTTGCGAGACCCATTTTTTCCTTGCCATAACTTTACTGAGTTTTTTAGTCTTCTAGTGAGATTGAGTGCCAAAGGACATTCTAAAAGTTAAACCAAATTTTCAAATTATCAAGCCTCCTTATAATTTTTTTTAATCCAGGCCAATTGAAAGTTAAACCAAATTTATATTTACAGAAAATGTTAAAATTAATCTTATCATTAAAGAAGATAATATATTTTTGTGAATATAAACTAAACAATTAAAATTTTAAGTTTGTATTTATATACATTTTAATGGGACCAGATAGTACCTTAGAATTTCTTAGGTGTACCTAGTTATACATGGCAACGCAACAGCCTGCAATAGGCAGAGGAATATTCACCTTAAACTTGGCCTAGCGTTGCTGATCACTTGCCATCAGCCTGCTTTTGCTTGTGTTATATTTATTGCCTTGCCAATGTTTATTTTGTTCTTTTTCAGGCCTGCCTGTTACACAACGGTTGTAAAGGACCTTCTATAAGGTAAAATAATTTTTTTCCAAAACTCGTGCGTATTTAAAATATTTTTTGGGCTTGGGCCTGTGCATGTGATTCCCTTTCTTTCAGTCGGAGTTATCCTTGCGAGCCTTGCCATAACGTTTCTGAGTTTGTTTGAGGCCTACCAGTGAGATTAGGATGCCAAAGGACATTCTAAAAGTTAAACCAGATTTTCAAATTATCATGAGTCCTTATAATTTTTTTTTAATCCAGGCCAATTGAAAGTTAAACGATATTTATATTTGTTAAAAAATGTTAAAAATTTTAATCTTTTCGTTAAAGAAGATAATATATTTTTGTGGTTGTAAAATAAACAATTAAAATTGTAAGTTTTTATTTATATACATTTTAATGGGACCAGATAGTACCTTAAAATTTCATAGGTGTACCTAGTTATACATGGCAACGCAACAGCCTCCAATAGGCAGAGGAATATTCACCTTAAACTTGGCCTAGCGTTGCTGATCACTTGCCATTAGCATGCCCTTCGCTTGCGTTATATTTAATTTCTTGCTAATGTTTTTTTTTCAGGTCTGCCTGCGCAAGGGTTGTAAATGACCTTCCATAAGGTAAAATAATTTTTCTCTAAAACTCGTGCGTATTTAAAATACTTTTTGGGCTTGGGCCTGTGCTTGTAATTCCCTTGCTTTGAGTCGGTGTTATCCTTGCGAGACCCATTTTTTCCTTGCCATAACTTTACTGAGTTTTTTTTAGTCTTCTAGTGAGATTGGAGTGCCAAAGGACATTCTAAAAGTTAAACCAAATTTTCAAATTATCAAGCCTCCTTATAATTTTTTTTAATCCAGGCCAATTGAAAGTTAAACCAAATTTATATTTACAGAAAATGTTAAAAATTAATCTTATCATTAAAGAAGATAATATATTTTTTGTGAATATAAACTAAACAATTAAAATTTTAAGTTTGTATTTATATACATTTTAATGGGACCAGATAGTACCTTAGAATTTATTAGGTGTACCTATTTATACATGGCAACACAACAGCCTGCAATAGGCAGAGGAATATTCACCTTAAACTTGGCCTAGCGTTGCTGATCACTTGCCATCAGTCTGTCCTTCGCTTGCGTTATATTTATTGCCTTGCCAATGTTTATTTTTGTTTTTTTTTTTCAGGCATGTCTGTTACGCAAGGATTGTAAAGGACCTTTTATAAGGTAAAATATACTTTTTCTAAAACCCGTGCGTATTTAAAATATTTTTTGGGCTTGGGCATGTGCTTGTATTTCCCTTACTTTCAGTCGGTGTTATCCTTGCGAGACCCATATTTGCCTTGCCATAACTTTTCTGAGTTTGTTTGAGGCCTGCCAGTGAGACTGGGGTGCCAAAGGACATTCTACAAGGTAAACAAAATATTCAAATTATCAAGCGCCTTTATAAAAAAAAATTTAAACAAGGCCAATTGAAAGTTAAACCAAATTTATATTTTAAAAAAAAAAGTGAAAAATTTTAATCTTATTGTTTAAGAAGATAATATATTTTATGATTGTTAAATAAACAATTAAAATTTATGTTTGTATTTATATACATTTTAATGGGACCAGATAGTACCTTAGGATTTCTTAGGTGTACCTAGTTATACATGGCAACGCAACAGCCTGCAATAGGCAGAGGAACATTCACCTTAAACTTGGCCTAGCGTTGCTGATCACTTGCCATCAGCCTGCCCTTCGCTTGCGTTATATTTATTGCCTTGCCAATGTTTATTTTTGTTTTTTTTCAGGCCTGCCTGTTCTGCAAGGGTTGTAAAGGACCTTCTATAAGGTAAAATAATTTTTTTTCTAAAACTCGTGCGTATTTAAAATATTTTTTGGGCTTAGGCATGTTCTTCCGGTTCCTTTGATTTCAGTCGGTGTTATCCTTGCAAGACCCATCCTTGCGAGATCCATATTTGCCTTCCCATAATTTTTGTGAGTTTGTTTGAGGCCTGCCAGTGAGATTGGGGTGCCAAAGGACATTCTAAAAGTTAAACCAAATTTTCAGATTATCAAGCGTCCTTATAATTTTTTTAGTTCCAGGCCAATTGAAAGTTAAACCAAATTTATATTTTTTTTAAAAAAAAATGTTAAACAATTTAATGTTATCGTTAAAGAAGATAATATATTTTTGTGATTGTAAAATAAACAATTCAAATTGTAAGTTTGTATTTATATGCATTTTAATGGGACCTGATAGTACCTTTAGAGTTTCTTAGGTGTACCTAGTTGATCTCACTCAAATTACCCTAAGGAGTGAATTAATTTCTCAAATAAGAGGTTCAGTTGTAATACTTAGGGATTGAATCCAAAGAGCTAGGGAACCAATTAAATCTAATTAGAGAATCAATTCCTGGTGGATTGTGGTTTTTTTGGTTTAAAGAAATGTAAATAATCCTATGTGAGCAAGGCAGTTGCTCGACTAACAAGATGATTTGGTTGAAACTTTATTTGGAAAACGCTAGACTTAGGGTTTCTATTCAGGTGTTCAGAGATTATAATCCTATAGATGCCTAACAATTGCATGCATGATATATTAGAGCTCAACTTCTTTATTTAACAACAAGTCAATCAGCGCTCGCAATTTTTGGACGATTCTATTAACTATATTTAATGACCAGAACTAGAATTTTCGATCACCAGCAGTGTTGATCGATGATCTTATAGAGATATCGACCGATGCACCTTTCACGCCGTCGATCGGTTGTCCAGTAGGGATATCGATCAACGAGCTTCCAGTTAAGCTTTACGTACGGGTTGAATTATGCTCACTAAGCTTCCTAGATCAGAAAATTACCTTACTCTAGCAATCTTAGCTAAATAGATAGGTCAGGACAGTATTATTCAAGAATGCTCAAACATACTAATTCCTAGGGTTCAATATACTAGTTAGCAATTCTAGAACAAACTTTAAGAACAGCCTATTGATGAATACCACAACTTAGCAATCTATAGTTGGGGCCAATCTCTTTAACCTATTTAAACCTTAAATCTAACAATGGAATTACTCAGACATGGCTAAGCAATTCATAACACAAACAAGGTAAGAAAACTGCATAGAATAGATAATAGAAGTGATGGAGTTCCAATCGCAAATCTCTCTGGATCTTCTCTCCAACTCTCAAAATTTCTCTACACTTTTGCTGTGAAAACAAGAATACAAAAAAACTCTCTTGCCTCCTAATACCTAGGCAAGTATTTACTCTATTAGGTTAAAAACTCGTCAAGGGTAATCTTGTAATTTGGTGAAGTCTTGAGCTATAAGTCGGCTGGAACCAAATCAGGCTTCTCGCGTCTTGATATCAATCGATGGCACAGGATGTACATCGATCTATTATAACCTTCTTTTGTCGGGTCTTTCTCTCATGTATCTATCGACAGCACAGGATGTGCATCGACCGATTATTCTCTCTGAATGTTGACCTCTGGTCTGGCTTGATGGTCAGCTCGGATGAAATCTCTTTTGTACTCTAAAAGGCTCCAAAATCATCGCTTTACTCCAAAACACTCCTGAACCTGAAAACATACCTAATAGGCTAGAAAACATAATAATTATATAGTAAGACACCAATATACCATGGGTGAAAGTGGGTCAAATCTATAGTATATCAACTCCCCCAGACTTACCATTTTGCTTGTCCTCAGGCAAAACAAACATGCAGTGTCTCTGAAAGAGGTTTGAAAACTGCGGGGGGCTCACGGATTTAAAACATTGAAATCATCACCTCTACAATTTTGCAATCCCCATCTATAAAGTCTTAATCACAAAAGTACATTATGCAATATCCTAACTTAGCAACCAAATTCATTCATCCATAAACTTAGCAAATACTATCTCACATTCCCCTCTACTAACCTCATTTATTAGCTTAAAAATAAAAGTGAAGGCTTTACCTTGGGGGTATCGATCACAGAATGCAAAGACTTTCAGACAAGTATCTGGAGCTGCAGGTAAAAGTTAGTTCCTATCTTTTCTCTCTACTAATTTCTCTCTTTAGTCAAAGTCTGCTTTATTGCAGTATCATTGACCAAGATTGGACAGGCTTCCATGAATCAAGACTCAATGGTGGTTGCAACCAAGCCCTGTTCACTTCTTTTTTACCTATATCCAAGAATTCTTTATGAAGCGAACCTTGAAGATTGCCGCCTCCAAGTCCCGTTCGAATTTTTTTTGTTGGAATCTTTATGAAGCTAGCCTTAATGGTTGTAGCCACCAAATCCTGTTCAGATTCCACCTAGCAAAGACCTAAAATCCTATTTTTCCTATCTCTTATGATTTTTTTTAAGACTAAAACTTTCTATCGAAACTATCAATGGTCGAAAATAGAGAGAGAAAAGCTGATAAATAAATCTACACAAGGCTTTACCTTCCAGACTTGTTTGAAGAATCTGATCCCATGTATACCAAGCCCCAAGACAAGCAGTTTGTGTCAAATTTAGTGTTGGAGGTCAGCTTTGGTTCCTTCAAACAGTCTAAGCAAGTGTGAATAGTTGACAGGTCGATCCACTTTAGCATCTTTAGTACTATCTGCAATCAGTAAGTCTAGAATGGTGCTAAAGAGTGGTTAGATCATCAAGTATAAATCAATAAGTTCATTGTCCCCTTCTTAGAACTCAATAAAAACTTTTTGAAAAATAATTTTAATAAGAATCAGAATAGATAAATATCAGTAAAGCTCCCCCCAGACTTAAATTAGACTGTCCCAGTGTAAAACAGTCGGAGTTATGGTGGAAAATAAATCAAAAGGACTCAATTGAACAAGTAAGAAAGATAAACCTAACTGGAGTGAATATCGATCGATGTGCATTACATTGCATCGATCGTCGCAAGTGATGGTGTGTTGATCGATTTTGACTACTCCTCATCGGTCGATGTATTGGTCATCATTCTACTTGGATCTTATAAAATCTGCAAAAACGAAGACGAAAATAAATACTAGTAATTAAGAAAGCTAAATTGAAATACCTTATAGTGGGTTGCCTCCCACTCGACGCCTTATTATAGTCATTTAGCTTGAGTTTGGAAGTGTTTGAGCTAATTGAAGGAGAAACAGCTGCTTGTTGGAAAACAAGCATCCACATTATCTCTGCTCATTCTGAACCAAGCTGCAATGAAACTTCTTGTGGCCTCGTCACTTATTGTCCATCTTTGATCCATCTTTAATGTTGCATTTGTGATGTTCCGTAGACTCTGTTGAAGACCTTCAATGCTGCAATGATGACATCCTATCTTATCATAGGCGTATGCTGATAGCTCTTTCAGTTCCTCTTGCATTGATTCTAACTTGTCATGTATCAGCTTGTCATGGTCTGATGTAGACGCGGTATCGATCGATGGCCTGGAGGGAAAATCGATCGTTGCTGGTGTAGCCCTATTGATCGATGTGTTTATCTTCCTGTCAATCGATGCTGATGTTTCATGACGACATGCGAGTTGCTTTTGAATGGCCTTGACTTCTTTCTCTAGACACTCCTCTGGAAGTCCAATCCACTGATCCTGTTGTCGAATGGAAAGTAGATGTCATCGCACCTCTTGTGAAGTCTGTCTTCCATGGTATCCATAGCTGTGTAGAGCTTGGATGTGATATGATCAACTTCTGCTGCTGTATAAGGAATATATGCTGGTGGTTTCTTGGCGTCGAACGATGCAGTTTGTGATCTATCGATCGATGTCGATCCTTCTTCTTGAGAGCCAAGTTGATCTTGCATTGTGCCAACGTCCATCTATATCTTGATTATCTGCTTAGACAAGCTTTCCAAGTATCGCATGATAGGTGAAGTGAAACGATCATGCATATCTTCATAGGTTTGCAACCTATCTTCTACTGATGCGAACTTGTTGTCGATCGATGCGGTTGTGCAGATATCGATCGATGTTTCTTGCTGGTGTTGACACTGATCTTTGTGGCGAAAGTCTTACAAATCTTGCTGTAAGAGGTCAATCCGTTTGTTTAACCAGGTAATGTTGTTGTTGAGAGGGCTGTAGACGTCATTAATCTTGGTGTTGATGTATGCTATCTCCCATTCATCCTCTTTCTTTACAGAATTCTCTGCTTGTGAGGGATTGTTGGATGGTGGCGGCTGTGCATCGATCGATGTTACCCTGGTGGCATCGATCGATTTTGATTGCGTAGCCTCCATCTCGAGTTGTTCCTTCAAACTGTCAATCTCAATCCTCATCTCTGCCATGTCTCTGTAAAGCGCATTGTAACCTCTGTCCAAAGGTTGATAGGTATCATCCACCAGTGTCTGAAGTTCTTCTCCTAACTTCTCTTCAGCTCCACAAATACTAGTTACTATTTCATTAATCTCATCTTTGGTGTAGATCTCTGGTGGTAGCCTGGCTTCAATGAATGAAGCGGCATGTTCTGGAAGGCATATGTAGCTCTGAACGGACATAGATGCTCTCTCCAGAATTTTTCTGATGTCTGCTTTAGTGACAGGGATAATCTCACCAGCTACTCCTCTTGCATATCCAAACTCATCTCTGTAGACTCCATACTCATCCTTCTGTTTCCATCTGAATTTTCTGGCTCCATACTGATCATAAGCTTGTAGTCCAAACTCAAGGCATCTATCGGTCGACACTTGGTGTGCCTCGTCGAGCGATGAAGTTGTTGCCCTGTCGAGCGACGTTGGATCATCGACTTCAATCGATGGCTGAGTAACCGGTCGGTAGGATTGGTGGAAGCCAGTATCTACTGCATGAGCTGTAGGATGTTCGTCTGGATCCTCAGGTATGTTGTCTGGATTGCTGCGTTGCTGCAAGACCAAGTTTTCTGGTCCATTAGCCACCTGAAGGATATCCGCTATATCATCTTTGGAGATGTGTAGAATCCTTCCATCCATAGCTCTTGCATAGCTTTCTGGATCCCTGAAAATACCAAATTCATCAGGCATTTAGATATCCATATTTGATACGTTTCTTAGTAAAATATTGAGATGGAAAATCGATCGATGGTCGTGAAGATGTATCGATCGATGGTGGACGTCTGTCTGCTGAATTAGGGTTGTTGAATTGAATGCTTCTCGTGCAAGTTCCTTCAATGCTCTGAGATGGGTGTGCGTGTGCTTCCATGTTGTCTGCTTCTGTGGTTTGAGAAAGCTTCGTGGATCCAAAACTCCTTTTATAGCAATCAGATGCCCTACTTTGAATTGGGAAAGTTCCTTTTTCCCGTTCAAAGTCGGTTGCCTCAAAATCGATCGATGTACCAGTAATGGTATCGATCGATGCAGGTGATCATTTTGCTGGATGAGGGTGGGAATCGATCGAGTGGTCTCTGTCGATCGATGGCGAATGTGTTAACATGAAGGTATGGCTTGGAAATCTATATACTTCAAGGGAAATCTCTGTAGCTCGTTTCTTCCAATAGTCCTCATCATGCTCCTCTATAGTATTCTCATCGGTTGAAATAATGGCAGTATCCACTGCGAAACTTTCATAAAATCCACTGTCTGCCCAACTGCATATTGTATAGTCATCTTGTCTGCTGTTGGGTTGAAAAGAAAAATCTGGATAGCAATGATCTGGCAAAGCATAGTGGTCAACTGGATGCTCCATGTCGATCGACGTGGGATGATGATTATCGGTCGGTGTTTACTCACAGGAATCGATCGATGACAAAGTGATGGTGTCGATCGATACCGAGTACTCTGTCTCGTACTCTGCTCCACAATGGCATGCTGCAATGTATCCAAGATCATTTCCAATATCCACGAGGTTGACATGTTGTTTGACAACTCTGACTAGGTCATAGTGGATATCTGGATCTATCAGTGTCAGGAACAATCTGTTGGTGTTCATGTCACATACAGCTCCTACTGTGGCTAAGAATGCTCTTCCAAGCAGAAGGGAAGAGTTCCAATTGAATTTGATATCCAGGACATGAAAGCCTACTGGGACAAAGGAATTACCAATCTCCACCTCAAGTTCTATGATGATACCTCTTGAGTTCCTCTGAGAATGGTCCACAAAGGTGAAAGATTCTGAAGAAGGCTCTACTTTCAGACCCAGATGGTCTGCCATAACCTTAGGTAAGATGCTGACTGATGATCCTGTGTCACAAAGTGCATGGGGAAATTCAATACCCTTCACCAGACATGGTATTGCAAACTTCCCAGGATCACTCTTCTTCTTCAATGTGATCCTCTGTTTCATCCTTTCTCTGACATGATGAAACATTCTCCTAATGCTCTCCTCGGTATCGTTTGTCTCTCTGAAGAACATCCACAATATGTGTGTGAAATAAGCCTCCTCAAAAGGTTTCTCCAGGGGGATTTTGAGGACTCTCTTAGTGAAATCATCCATCTCTTTCTCACTAGATTCCCTCTTCAAGTGTTTATGAATCTTCTCCTTCCATTTCCTCAACTTCCTCCATTCAGTGGCCGTATCAACTTGCATAGGCTCTAGTGTAGTGTCTAAAGGTTTGCTGGTAGTCTCTGGTGGATTAGCTGATGGTTTAGGTGGTGGTCTGAGTGCATTGATTCGGGTTATATCAATGGGTGGTAACTGCACTCGGTATGTGAGAGGTGTTTGTCGATCGATGTGAGATGGTGAATGTCGATCGATGTGTGATTCTCTCTCTGTCGATCGTTGGCTGGCTCTGGCTGTCGATCGATATTGACGTAGAAAGGGGATGGTGGGTGTAAATGTCGCTCTGCAAACTTTTCATGAGTCATGATTCGCACTGCACTGCAACTCGCAGTTGACTCAGTAGGTGACATCGATCGATGTTGACAAAGGTCTGTCGATCGATCCGTGTCATAGTGTGTAGATCGATGTGTGTCCTCCGATATCGGTCGACACGAGTGTGGTCCGCCGAAACTCGTGGAAGTCTCCATCTCAAAGTCTCCTTCAAGCTCCTCATGCTTCACACCTGCCAGAAATCATCATCTATAATGGCATTGACGTGGTGCTTCATGCTTTCATCTCCTTCCTCTCTAGTCAAGGCTTCCTGCCTCTTAACAGCTTCTCCAGTCTGAACAAGTTGCATCTCAAACTTCTTAACTTGAGTGCCTAGATTCTCAAACCTTGTGTTGGGATTGGTGTAGACATAATCAAACTTCCCATTGAAATCAACTGTTAGCTTCTGCTGTCCATCTAGAACTCGATCAAGCATAGTCTCAATCTTGCTCTCCTGAGTCTGTGGTGGTGGATTCTAATAAGCTGAATTCTCATAGTTTCTGCTGTTGTTGTTGTAGGGTCTCTGAAACTGTGAACTCTGGTTGTAGTTACTCCTCTGACCATTGCCATAGAAAATCCTGTTTCCACCCTGGTTTCCCAGACCTCTGAAATCCAGTACCTCCAATGTAGTTCACATCTTCTTCTCCTTCTGTGTATACAGCTTCTTCTTCTTCAGCTGAGCAGACCTGCTTCCTAAGAAGCTCATGAACAACATCCAACTTTGCTCTAACTTCTTCCATCTGATCCTTCCCAAGGGATGCAACAGACTTCTTTCTCTCAAAGTCAGTGTTCTTGGTGCTGCTGCTGTTAGCTAAATTCTCTATAAGTCTCACAGCCTCTTCTGGATTCCTGGTGTTGAAGTTTCCCTCGCTAGCTGTATCAAGAGCAGTCTGATACCTCAAGGCGATACCTCTGAAGAAAGTGCTAAGCAGTTGCACTTCATTGAATTCGTGGTGTGGACAGTCTCGCTGGAAGAACTTGAATCTGATCCATGCGTCCTTGTAACACTCTCTAGTCTTCTGCACGAATGTAGCAATTTTGCTCCTCAAGTCTTCAGCGTGTGCCTCATCAAAGAAGTTACGCAAGAAAGCGTTCATGATGGCGGCCCAGGATGTAAGAGATCATGTGGGTAGCTGCTTAAGCCAATACGAAGCTTCTCCAATCAGAGAGTATTTGAAGAGTTTGCAGAGTAGGTTGTCCTCAGGGACTCCATCCATGCGGATAGCAGCGATAAGATCCTCAAACCTCTCAAGATGGTCCATAGGATGCCCGTGTGGTAACCCAGAGTAGGGTATCTGCGACACGAGTGTGTAGTACTGTGGCTTAATCTCGAAATTTGGCTTCTGAATCTCAGGAAGGTGAAGGGCTGATCTGTTGGCATAGTACTCGTCTGGACGGTTGTAGTCAGCCAGTGGTCTTGTTCGAGCAGCCTCATCTACAAGTCAAACAGCTCCTATAGCATCAGTATCGGGCTCAGGGATTACATTCCCCTGTGAATCTAGTTTCTGACCTGTTTCATTATGCAGATGACCATCCTGGTCATACAGGTTTCCATTCTCATCCTGTCTGGGAATAACAATCGCAACCAAGCTTCGCGACTGAGTATCGATCGATTAACGAAGTGTGGTGTTGATCGATGTAGAGTGATGCAATTCGTTCTAGGATAGAGTGTCGGTAGACTCTTTGATACGAGAATCGGTCGACGTGAAAGCTGTCGTGTCGATCGATATAGAACGTAAATCCTTATGGATTGAGCGTTTCAAGTGAGAAGGATCTTCTGAGAATAGCAGTTGTTTGTCTTTGTTGCTTCTGGTACTGCTTGGCATGCACCTGAAAAGACAAGAAAAATTAGTATCATAAAGGGGGTAAAGAAAAAGAAAACCTAGAATCAATCAAATTAAATCTAATTGTTATCAAAGCTCCCCGGCAACGCCCCAAATTTGATCTCACTCAAATTATCCTAAGGAGTGAATTACTCTCTCAAATAAGAGGTTCAGTTGTAATACTTAGGGATCGAATCCAAAGAGCTAGGGAACCAATTAAATCTAATCAAAGAATCAATTCCAGGTGAATTGTGGTTTTTATGGTTTAAAGCAATGTAAATAATCCTATGTGAGCAAGGCAGTTGCTCGACTAACAAGATGATTTGGTTGAAACTTTATTTGCAAAACGCTAAACTTAGGGTTTCTATTCAGGTGTTCAGAGATTATAATCCTATAGATACCTAACAGTTGCATGCATGATATATTAGAGATCAACTTATTTATTTAACAACAAGTCAATCAGCGCTCGCAATTTTTGGACGAGCCTATTAACTAGATCTAATGACCAGAATAAGAATGTTCAATCACCAGAAGTGTCGATCGATGATCTTATAGAGATATCGACCGATGCACCTTTCATGCCGTCGATCGATTGTCCAGTAGGGATATCGATCGACGAGCTTCGAGTTAAGCTTTACACACTAGTTGAATTATGCTCACTAAGCTTCCTAGATCAGCAAATCACCTTACTCTAGCAATCTTAGCTCAATAGATAGGTCAGAACAGTATTATTCAAGAATGCTCAAACATAGTAATTCCTAGGGTTCAATATTCTAGTTAGCAATTCTAGAACAAGCTTTAAGAACAAACCTATTAATGAATACCACAACTTAGCAATCTATAGTTGGGGCTAATCCCTTTAACCTATTTAAACCCTAAATCTAATAATGGAGTTACTAAGACATGGCTAAGCAATTCATAACACAAACAAGGTAAGAAAACTGCATAGAATAGATAATAGAAGTAATGGAGTTCCAATCACAAATCTCTCTGGATCTTCTCTCCAACTCTCAAAATCTCTCTAAACTTTTGCTGTGGAAACAAGAATACAAAAAAGCTCTCTTGCCTCCTAACACCTAGGCAAGTATTTATCAATTAGGTTAAGAACTCGTCAGGGGTAATCTTGTAATTTGCTGAAGTCTTGAGCTATAAGTCGGCTGGAACCAAATCAGGCTTCTCACATCTTGATATCGATCGATGGTACAGGATGTACATCGATCGATTATAACCTTCTTTTGTTGGGTCTTTCTCTCCTGTATCGATCGACAGCACAGGATGTGCATCGATCAATTATTCTCTCTGAATGTCGACCTCTGGTCTGGCTTGATGGTCAGCTTGGATGAAATCTCTTTTGTACTATAAAAGGCTCCAAAATCATCACTTTACTTCAAAATACTCCTGAACCTGAAAACATACCTAATAGGCTAGAAAACATAATAATTATATAGTAAAACACCAATATACCATGGGTGAAAGTGGATCAAATCCATGGTATATCACTAGTTATACATGGCAACGCAACAGCCTGTAATAGGCAGAGGAATATTCACCTTAAACTTGGCCTAGCGTTGCTGATCACTTGCCATCAGCCTGCCCTTCACTTTCGTTATACTTATCACCTTGCCAATGTTTTTTTTGTTTTTTTTTCAGGCCTGCCTGTTACGCAAGGGTTGTAAAGGACTTTTTATAAGGTAAAATAATTTTTTTCTAAAAGTGATGCGTATTTAAAATATTTTTTGGGCTTGGGCCTGTGCTTGCAGTTCCCTTGCTTTCAGTCGATGTTATCCTTGCGAGACCCATATTTTTTGGGCTTGGGCCTGTGAGATTGAGGTGCCCCTAAGAACATTCTCAAGCATCCTTATAATTGTTTTTTAATTTTCGCCTAAGGTAGTATTTGACTTTAGTATCACGGTAAATGACAAGCCAAATAAAAATACGAGAAATTTCATATGCTAAAGAAAATGGTTCAACAACGATAAAAATATGAACCATGCATCCAAGAAAAGTTCAGCAAACGATAAACACATTATTGATCTCCCCCTGAATGAGTGAACGATCTGACAAAAACATCAACCATCGATCCTTCTGCGTCCTCTTGGTCCACGGTTGTTGAGAGCAGGCGAGTCAGCTGGCAGCCCCCAAATGCTGATCCCATCACCAATAGGTGCTTCATCACCGGGAAGCACCAGAACCTCCTTCTGAAAAAGCAGAACTTGATAGATGAGGTTCGGAAAGATGATCTTCTTCTCCTGATCAAACTCACGTGCCATACTGAGGACCTGATCATACACCAGGTCGCCAAAATTGATAACACGATGGTTGACGAGTGCATAGACCAAGCGAACGAAAAGTTTGATCATCACATCAGTATCTGGTCCCAGGAGCCAGTTTCGCTCGCAGACCCTGTAGAAGATCTGATTGGGAGAAATGAGAGCAGTTAGGGTGAATCCAGTCCAGCCTGAGCAACGATACCCCGTGAGTGCCGAAATCGCCAAGCTCAAATCAAATTTCTCATAGTCAAAGGATCGCTCAACGTGCGGGATGATCATCACAGTGTTGATCACATCAGGGTTAAAACGGTAGTGAGTTCCACAAACAAACACACCGTCAGCACAGTGACACAAGTTCGAAATCATCTCCCTAACAATCCTAGGGCAGAAAGCACGGACATGCATGACAGTATACGACGACTCAACCCTATCTAGGAGCCTAAAGACCTCGGCATAGTCATCGTCTTGAGGAACAATCTTACCTTGAATCACGAATCCACGCAGACACATGTCTTCATACGTGAGACAAGCACTCTCGTTCTCAAAGCGCCTCAGAGGATATCCGACAAGGAAACCATCATCGATGAAGATTTCACGGTTTGTTTGGAGGCGCTCCTCAAAGGACAAATATGGAACGGGAGCAGCGAGAGTTAGCACATGCATCGCAATGAGAGAATTGAGAGATAATGTGAGAATCGAGAGAGAATTGAGAGATAATGTTTTTGAAAACAACTAGATCCGGAGATTTCAAAGAGAGAAGATGAGAAAAGCAACAGTCGAAACCTCATGAGGAACTCAGGAACCGATGGAAAAAATTAAGGGGGAAGTCACTCAAACGTCCCATCACACTTTTACACTCTCGTATGGCGTGATCAACACACATACGCAAGGGGAACGCAAGCGCAGGTCCAAGCCCAAAAAATATTTTGATTACGCTTGAGATTTTTTTAAAAAATATATTTTAGTTTTTAGAAGGTCCATTAGCATCCTAGGATAACTGGAAGGCCTGAAAAAAACAAAAACAAAACATTGACAGGCAATAATGTTTACGCAAGCAACAGGTAAACTGAATGCAAGTGAACAGCAGCAGTTGGCAGGTTTAAGGTGATTATTTCCCTGCCGCTTGCAGGCTGTTTCGTTGCTCTGTACAACTTGGTACACTTAAGAAATTCTAAGTAACTGTTTGGTCCTTTTAAAATTTATATAAATACAAACTAACAATTCAATTGTTTATTTTACAATCAAAAGAAATATATGATTTTTTCAAAAAAGGAAATGCTTGAACTCAAAAATATTTATAAGGACGCTTGAGAATTTTTAAAATCAGTTTAGCTTTTATAATTTTCAAAGTCAGAAAAGTTATGGCAAGGCAATAATGTGTTTCACAAGGATAAAACTGAGTGAAGGCATGGAAACCGCAAACAGAGGGACCCTTAAGCTAAAAAATATTATAATTATGCTTTAGACTTTGAAAAATATTATATTATACTAATCTGTCATCGAAAAAACCAAAAGAAAACATGGCAATGCAATAATGTGTAAGCAAGTGACCGGCAGGCTGATGGCAAGTCGACAGCAACGGTGTGCCAGATTTAAGGTGATACTTCTGCTTACAGACTGCTGAGTTGAACTAGGTACACTTCCAAACTTGATTAACAACAATTGTTTTTTTAAATACGAAATCCATCAAATCTAAAGATCAAACTATTAATGACTGCAGACCTAGCCAAGAAAACAAAATAACCGTAGTGAGTTCAATGAACACATATATATCACCCAAACAACAATGTTGCATTCTGAGAACCCATTGCTTTCTTTGGTTTTGATTTTTTAGCACCCTGAGTTGGCTTCTTTGATGCTGGGCTACTCTGGAAAAGTCATTTTCTCACCGTGGGTGATGAAGTAGTCGGTGCTGTAATCTTTCCCGAGTGTTCTGGTTTCTTTCTCGATGACGGATTAGTTGATGGCGTCCTCCGCGGTGGATTGGTTTGCTTCTGTTTTAATGGTGTACTGGGAGCTTGACTATGACAACGTTTCTTTGTTGATGTTTTCCGTGAAGACTGATTACCTTCCTCTGTCATCGGAGGTAGATTGCTAGTACTCAATGTGTGGTTCTTCTTTTTAAAAATTTTATGCTTGAATCTCTTGGCTTTTTCAATTGCAGATAAGTATCTCTTCATCTTAAGTCTACCACGTTGTTTGCCAATTTCGGGTGGCAGACACACTTGACAAAGTACATCGACTGGTGGGAGAAAATCTTCATCTGTAGGGTTAATAGGTTCTGCGTACGCTGCAACCAAGTAGCCCTTTGTGTAACGAGGATCCACCAGGATAGCTTCATCAATTTTCCGACATTGAGCCACTTTAATCGTGTTCTCACAGGGTATCTTCTCGACATCATATTGCTTACAAGTAAAACTCCTCTGCAAAATATGAAATCTATGAATCAAAACTGAGACAAATGAGAACATAAAGAAGCATGAGTCTATGTTCTCAAACCTTTTCTAGATCAACAATAGAGTCAAAGACTCCACCAGTAACATGGCTACAGTGAGAATCAATGTGTTGAACAGTTAATGTACCCATGTTCGCGTGTCTCATATGCAGTTTGAGTTCAACATCTTCTCTGAGGTTTGTTTTCAACGAGGTAGCTTTCTCTCGCCTTTCCGCAAACATCTTGAAAGCATATTTCTAATAGAATCAACAAAATATGCAATAGGAAACGCTCTTTCCTCCTTAAGCATGCTATTTATGCATTCTGCAAAATTGCTTGTCATGATATCATATCTGTCTCCTGGAAAATGTGAAAGAGTCCACATTTTAATATCTGCAGTGCGCAAATAGCGGTGTAGTTTTCTGTCTTGACGTCGAATGACTTCAAACATAGTGTCAAAATCCACCTGTCGATATACCGCAGCAGCTTTTTTCGCCAAAGCTACCATTGGGGTCTTTTGCGACCTGAGATCATGTTTTGTCCAAGGTGATATAAGCATATGCCCCTATCAGCTTCCGGGAAAACATTCCTAAGAGCCTTCGCTATTGCTGGGCATCGGTCAGAGATGAAAGCCAAATTCGACCATCACCCACCACACGACGCAGCTGAGTAAAAAACCATTCCCATGCAACTGCATCCTCTCCATTTACAATCCCAAAAACTATAGGATATATACCCCTATCTCCATCCTGACATGCAGCCACTAACATAACACCTCTGAACTTACTACTTAGATGTGCTCCATCTATAACAATAACCCTCCTCATGAACGAAAAGCCTTTGATACATGCGCTAAGAGCAATGAACAAATACTTAAACCTTTTTTCCATATCAAGTTTAAGCTTTGTTATTGTACCTGGATTGTCCTTCTTTATTTTGAATAGATACGTGTTGGGCCCAAAAACCACCACTAGACGAGAAGGTCGAAGCCCGTTTACGCCGTGGCGAGGTCGCGGTTAATTGAGGTCGCTTAGAGGGACCCTCAAGCCCAAGTCGGACCACAAAGTGCGACCAAAAGCCCATCAAAGAAATCAGCAAGACTTGGTCTCATCGACACCAGAGAGGGAGTAACGAACTCCGAAGATCGAGGGAGAAGTTGGACGAGATCACGGAAGTAAAATGAGTATAAGAGAATGATCGAGCAAAGCAAACAGGACACAGAAAATCCCATTAGAGAGAACTAGCAATAGATCGACCTCTTGGAGATCGGTTTAGTCTTTATTTCACTTCGATCTTTGTGTAGTTCTTGTTCTCATTTCATTACTTGTGTTCAACCTTCATAATCCAATAAAAATCCATTTTTGCCAATCGGAATCTGATTAAATCGTTGTGTTCTAAGGAAGTCGTTACCTACATTCTTTTTCTCCCTAATTTTATACCTCAAACACTACAAAATTCCTAGTGTAGATTTTAGGATCTACATTTTGGCGCCATCTGTGGGGAGAAAAACGACTAACATCCTTGCTAAGAATCCGATCTAAGGTTCCTAGGCGCAACAATGGACCCAAACCAAAGCCAGTCTGGAAACCCATCCGGAATTATCGATCCCGATCTAAACGGATCGAACCCAAGGAGCGATGTACCCCCTGCCGGACTCAGTGGTTCGACTCCGGCGGACACATCCCAACCACGAAACCCATCTCCAAGTATAACTGGAGTAACGACGCAAAGTCAGACCGGCGCCAGAGTTTGGACCAGAACCGGACAAAATTTACCCGGAGACGATTCGACCACTCGAACACATTCAACAAGACCGATATCGCCGACTCCGCTATCTCAAACTCGGGAACAGGTAGCCGAGATGGAAAGCTTGATGGCGTCGCTCGTCGACAAAACCAGAACCCAAGAAATCACCTATCGGAACATCGTAGATCGATTAGAGCGAACCGAAAGAGAGCTCGCAGAACATTGAGCTAGCACTCTAACGCAACCTGGAAATAGATCAGACCCATCGTTCTGAACTCCGACATCACGAACCAACGAAGCCTTCGGAACCCCGAAATTTCCGAGCTCGCAATCAGCACGATACCCAGGCGAGACCTCCCAACATCTATCTCGGCCGATTCCGGCCGCAAGAGGGTTAAACTACGACGGATCCAGCGAGATCCCAGTAGGGTCACAAAGGACGCCGGACACGCCCTCGGCCACCCACGACACTCCTAATCTAAGACCGGGGGAAGCACGATCACTAGTCCCACTAGGAAACCCCGAGCCTCCAGGAGGAAGGTTCACGCCTAATAATGGAAAAGGAACCAACCAACCTCCTCGATCTGGTTCCAACGAGGAACCTAGGCCAGATCGGAGTTATACATTCCAAGACTGCACAGGCACAGAGTATCAGCGGGAAAGACCGACGATACCGAATGAGGCCGGCGACCTTCAAGAATATATCAAAAGGAACAACGCCGAGCTCAAAAGAATACTTGCGATCATGCACACTGCGACAAGTGCAGCTCCAGATATCGATCAAGTGATCGAGGAAACTAGGAGAACTCGTTTCACTAACCGAATCACCAGCGTCCGATTGCACGATTTTGGGAAAACTAAATTCCCTGAATATTCGGGAAACTCCGATCCCAAAGCCCATATCTGCGCCTTCCGACTGTCGATCTCGCGAGCACACCTCAGCGACGAAGAAAAGGAGGCTGGATATTGTCGTTTCTTCGCCAAAAATCTAACCGGACCAGCTCTCGAGTGGTTCGCTGGTCTCGAAGGGAACTCGATCGATAATTTCACCCAATTGGTATCGACCTTCTTAAAACAGTACTCGGTCTACATTGAGACAAGAACAACCAAGGACGGCCTATGGAATTTAAAGCAAGCTCCCTTCGAACCATTGAGAACCTACATTAACAAGTTCAGGAAAATCAAATTGAAAATTCCCAACCTAAAAGAAGCGGTTGCTATAGCCGCACTTAAGAATGGAGTCTGGTTCTCCTCAAAGTTCAGGGAAGAAATGGCAGTAAGAGCCCCTGCCTCACTCGATGACGGTTTACATCGAGCGTCCTACTTTGCTACACACGAAGAGGAGGTCGCAGCCCTAAATGAACAGTTCCTTGCGAGTAAAAATGGTGTCACCAAAAAGGCTTCAACAACTAAGGATCCTCCACCTAAGGGACAGCATTCCTACGCCATAAACAACTCCCCAAACCAACAATCGACATTCGATAGCAATAAGTTCTGTACTTTTCACAAGAGAAAAGGAAACTCTACCGAGGAATGTCGCGCGGCACTTAGAAACAAGGGAGAAGAAAAAGAAGGTGGTGAGAATCCTGAAGAGAAAGAAGAAGTCCCATTGACCCCTAAGAATAGTGGGGGAGCAAGATCATTTACAAAAAAGAGAACCAGAGAGGCCGAAAAAGAATCACCAAACTCACCTCCACCAGCCCCTAAAAAAGAGTCGACATGATCTCATGGGGAAAGAAGCCCGAAAACACGCACCAGAATGCTCGATCTAGGGGAGACACACCTCAAATCAAAATTACAATTACTATTCATAATGAGAACCACAACAAGGCCGATAGCACTCAAAAAACAGAGCACCAAGATTTCAAGGTCGTCGATAAACGAACAAAGTTCGAACTCAAGAACAGGCTTCAAAAGATAAAGAAAGCAAGGAAAATAGCATGCGGCCTGCCAACCACTAACCATTTGGGAGGCAAAGACACCACAACGCATCGACTTCATCTACGGAGGTTCAAAATTTTGCAATTCGGTCAATTCGAGTAAAGCCTACCAACGAAGAGCAGAGGACATCGGGATTCGAAAACCCACCGCAGGGCCAAACCAAGAGATCACCTTCGACGAAGAGGAGACTCTCGACCTCGACAAACCTTACGACGATGCACTCGTCATACGCCTAGACGTGGGAGGATGCGAACTATCGCGTGTCATGATAGACACCGCAAGTTCCGCCGACGTACTCTTCTACGACGCCTTCAAAAATAATGGGATTCACCAAGGAACTCCTCAAACAAGGAAAAACACCCCTTATCGGATTCGCCGGAGAAACCACTTTCTCACTTGGATCAATCGAGCTCGCAGTCACAGCCGGAGATATCTGGAAGATCGTCGAATTCATCGTCATCGATCGACCAGAACCTATCAATACCATCCTAGGACGACCTTGGCTCTACAACATGAAGGCAGTCCCATCAACATACCACCAATGTGTGAAATTCCCAACACCACGAGGAATAGAAATTATCCGTGGAGGCCAAAAGAATTCAAGAACCTGCTATCTCACGAGCTTCAAAGAGATCAAATCCACCTCCGGCGAATAGAATCGACATCGACGTCCTACTCAAAAAACAAAACAAGCATAATATCACATGCGCGCCAAACAGAAATCGACTCTATACCAGAGTACAATAACCGAACTATGATTTGACTTGATCCCTCGTCGAGGGTAATGTGAGGCAGCTCTCATTACGAGCTCAGTCACCCATAACAAATAAAGCCTCCTACCCAAAGGCCCCAACTCAAGATAACCGTCGAATTGACCAAAAGCGATCTTCACTTAGCGAATAAACTATTTCGATTCCTACGCGACAAATGTATCATCTTTAGAAAATATATATATCATATTTCTTGCAACTCTCTTTTGACCAAAAACTCAGCTCTAAAAGCTCGTCACGATTAAGCGTACTTGAGACCCTGATCAAGTCCGCGAATGCTTTTAATCCCGCGTAAAGCTAAAAGCGCAGTCTAATCGGTAGAATATCTTGAATACACCGATTCAAACCATCGAGACAGAACCAACTACATCGATCTATTACCATAAAATGATTCAAAGGGAGAAACTCCTCTTATTCAAAACAATCTGAATACTTATTCAAAACAGATCTGAATACTCATTCGAAAGCGAAACAATATCGAAAGCAAAATAAGCAATTTTAACCAAAAGAAAGGAATACAGCGCCGTGCGATCTTAATCCTCGACATCGAACTTCGCCATCTTCTCCTCGGCCATTCTCACGATCCAAGTCATCAACCATTTCCTTCCAAAGAAATCCTCCGGGATATCTTCGAAGCATGAGGAAGATCAATTCCCCAGCCGGAAAACTCGAGACACCATAGTCGTCAAGCTCTGCTTGAAACCCGTCCCCGCCGGCGAGGCAGTTCAAAGCGACAAGGCCAACAAGTTATTGTTCATTATCTCGTTAAGAAGATCGATATTAGACACCGCTTTCGAAGATGAATCTCCCAATCGCGCAGCTTTCTTCTTCTCCCATTTGCCTTTGAGGGCCGCCACATCCAGGTAACCAACGCCAGAATCTTCTTAAGCTTCATAAGTGGCGCGGCGGTGTGTGTCTAGCCAGCGGAAGATTCGATCTTACCCTCCAGATAAGAGACTTGATCTAGAGCGACTTCCTCGTTCTCAGCCACCCGAAGTCTTGCCTCTAGGGAGGTCGTTTGGTCACCTAGCTTCTCGCGGCAGCCAACTGAGTAACACTAGCCCGTTCGGTCTTGAGCCATCTTAAGGTTAAACTTTAGTTGCGACGACCTTCTTAATCTCTTGTAATACATTTTTCTCGCGTCATCGATCTCAAAACTCAAATCGATTTTAGAGTTAAGAACTCACGAGATCGAAGTCTCTTCTATTTATCTGGAAAATAAAGAAAGCAAGGAAAATAGCATGCGGCCTGCCAACCACTAACCATTTGGGAGGCAAAGACACCACAACGCATCGACTTCATCTACGGAGGTTCAAAATTTTGCAATTCGGTCAATTCGAGTAAAGCCTACCAACGAAGAGCAGAGGACATCGGGATTCGAAAACCCACCGCAGGGCCAAACCAAGAGATCACCTTCGACGAAGAGGAGACTCTCGACTCGACAAACCTTACGACGATGCACTCGTCATACGCCTAGACGTGGGAGGATGCGAACTATCGCGTGTCATGATAGACACCGCAAGTTCCGCCGACGTACTCTTCTACGACGCCTTCAAAAATAATGGGATTCACCAAGGAACTCCTCAAACAAGGAAAAACACCCCTTATCGGATTCGCCGGAGAAACCACTTTCTCACTTGGATCAATCGAGCTCGCAGTCACAGCCGGAGATATCTGGAAGATCGTCGAATTCATCGTCATCGATCGACCAGAACCTATCAATACCATCCTAGGACGACCTTGGCTCTACAACATGAAGGCAGTCCCATCAACATACCACCAATGTGTGAAATTCCCAACACCACGAGGAATAGAAATTATCCGTGGAGGCCAAAAGAATTCAAGAACCTGCTATCTCACGAGCTTCAAAGAGATCAAATCCACCTCCGACGAATAGAATCGACATCGACGTCCTACTCAAAAAACAAAACAAGCATAATATCACATGCGCGCCAAACAGAAATCACGACTCTATACCAGAGTACAATAACCGAACTATGATTTGACTTGATCCCTCGTCGAGGGTACGTAGGCAGCTCTCATTACGAGCTCAGTCACCCATAACAAATAAAGCCTCCTACCCAAAGGCCCCAACTCAAGATAACCGTCGGGTCGACCAAAAACGATCTTCACTTAGCCGAATAAACTATTTCGATTCCTACCGCGACAAATGTATCATCTTTAGAAAATATATATATCATATTTCTTGCAACTCTCTTTTGACCAAAAACTCAGCTCTAAAAAGCTCGTCACGATTAACTGTACTTCGAGACCCTGATCAAGTCCGCGAATGCTTTTAATCCCGCGTAAAGCTAAAAGCGCAGTCTAATCGGTAGAATATCTTGAATACACCGATTCAAACCATCGAGACAGAACCAACTACATCGATCTATTACCATAAAATGATTCAAAGGGGGAAACTGTGGGAACCGAAATTCACACCGTCGAGTTTCAGTCGTCGGAGGAAACCAAGTAAACCTAGTTTCCCCAAAGGTCGATATCTGCTGGGCCACACACAACACAATCAATATGACGAAAATATTAAGGTATAAAATCGTAAGAGAAAAAGAGGAGAGCAAAAGGATCTTATTTCCGAATCCGCATTTGAGCGTGAACAACAGGTAAGAGCCTTGGCTACGAAAGCTGTCGGCAAGTTCGCTAGTCTAGCAACTTAAGTTCTAACCTAGTTAAGTCGCAGCTCGATAGTAAAAACGAAAAATGCCTAATTTGCTCTAAGTGCTAAGTTCGCTCTGAGAAAGCTCTCTCTTTGCTCCTCGCCTCAAGCTTTTCTTATATACTTCCTCTAGGTCGGTTTACCTCTCTTTTCGGGCCGGATTCGTCGCAAGTCGGGCTTTTCCATATCTCCTTCATAATTATTTTTCGGAAACTTAACATTTATCTTCGTGGAAATTTAACATTTATCTTCGCGGAAATTTAACATTTATCTTCGTGGAAACTTAACATTTATCTTCGTGGAAATTTAACATTTATCTTCGCGGAAACTTGACATTTATCTCTTTCCGCGAAGGAGATAAACCGTCATCCTAATCTTTGGGCTCAAGTCTCTTAGGATCGTAAGTGGGCCGTCGTCCGCAATTCGGACCCTCTTTGGGCCGTATTGAGATTTAAGCGTTTTTACTCGCGAAGTGTCCGTTGGCATAGGTACGATCCTTCTAACGGAAGATCCTCTCTCAAACAATGGATAATCTCCGCTTGCACCTTCTTCCGGACCTCAGACTCCTCGAGTTCTTCGGAAAGCTTCTTGATCTTCTTCGCGAAGCCTGACCGCTTCCATGACCTGAGACGCAAGTACAACGAAATCTTACACATTAAAAAGAAAAGAAGAAGAGCCAACCAAACTACCTTAGTGTTGTCCTCGTGGATCTTCGAGTAAGCTTCCTTCTCTTCCTCTGTATAAAAGAATGCAGGGCGAGAGCTAGAGGGAAAATCTCGCTGCCGCGGTTCTTTAGGTTCTTGAAAGGAACTTCCTTCCCCCCTCTGAAGCTTCTCCTTCTTCCCCTTCTTCTTCGATCTCGAGGGAGCCACACCAGATGTCGCCCCCTTAGAAGTACGAGTGCGAGCACGTTTACGGGTCTCGGGCTCATCTTGAGAACCAGGGCTGAGGGAAATCGGCGACACAGTAACAACATTAGAACTGCGAGATGTTCCCGCAGCCGGATCTCGAACTTTGGAGATCGGAAAACGCGAATTCGCCAAGACAAACGCCGGTCAAGGCGAGCAGAATCGGTGGGAGGTTCAGTACGAGCCTCCACGTCTTCTTCGCTGGCCGGTCCCGACCTCTTTGATAGGTCGACAACCAAAGGCGGCATCTCAACACCAGGAGGAAGCTCGAAGGCAGCTCGGATCCTCTCGCGCGAAAAGATCGACCAGTCGTTTCGACCTCGCCTCAAGACGGTCAAGAGACCCCGAAGATGACCAGACATTGAAGAACTCCTTGAGCGAACTACAAAGAAGAAACATATATGTGCTTTAGCAGAAGAAGGAGCTACGGTTAATCAAAACGCCTACGAAATAGAGGGAACTAACATATATCCTCAGTCCAACGCTTAGGAAGACGAGAGAAGTCGAAAGTCCCCATAGTAGCCGCATCGACCTTAAAAACAAAGAACTTCTCCCGCCAGTCGTCGTCAATATACAGACATCCCTCGATGACATGATGACCGGGACGCAGGGACACGACGAAAATCCTCGGACTTTTGTTATATCGCTTCATCAGAAAGAGGTGGCGAAACTTGTCGAGTCCAAAAGAAAGCTTCTCCTCCGTTTCTCTAACCAAGATGGCTAGGAGATGACGAAGCAGATTAGAGCTCAATTGAGAAAGAGAGAGCCCCAAGGTCGCCAAGATATCGAGGATCGGCTCCAGTTTCGAAAAAAGTGGTGTATGCCCCACAGTATCCATCCCGAACGTTCTCGGGAGTCTTGAAGGTAGCCGCCAAGTCGAGAGTGACGGAACGATCAATACTGCACTCGAGTATAGAAACTCGAGTTCTTCGAAAGCTTCTTGATCTTCTTCGCGAAGCCTGACCGCTCCACCATGACAACGTACTCGTTGACCGCTTCCATGACCTGAGACGCAAGTACAACGAAATCTTACACATTAAAAAGAAAGAAGGAAAGAAAGAGAAAGAAGAAGAAGAGCCAACCAAACTACCTTAGTGTTGTCCTCGTGGATCTTCGGTAAGCTTCCTTCTTCCCCTTCTTCTTCGATCTCGAGGAGCCACACCAGATGTCGCCCCTTAGAATGCAGTGCGAGCACGCTTACGGTCTCGGCTCATCTTGAGAACCAGGGCTGAGGGAAATCGGCGACACAGTAACAACATTAGAACTGCGAGATGTTCCCGCAGCCGGATCTCGAACTTTGAGATCGGAAAACGCGAATTCGCCAAGACAAACGCCGGTCAAGGCGAAGCAGAATCGGTGGGAGGTTCAGTACGAGC
Organism: Brassica carinata; assembly: GCA_016771965.1. NCBI lineage: Eukaryota > Viridiplantae > Streptophyta > Magnoliopsida > Brassicales > Brassicaceae > Brassica > Brassica carinata. Next base: position 11,370,668 of record CM028694.1, read on the forward strand.
CTCCACGTCTTCTTCGCTGGCCGGTCCCGACCTCTTTGATAGGGTCGACAACCAAAGCGGCATCTCAACACCAGGAGGAAGCTCGAAGGCAGCTCGGATCCTCTCGCGAAAAGATCGACCAGTCGCTTCGACTCGCCAAGACGGTCAAGAGACCCAAGATGACCAGACATTGAAGAACTCCTTGGCGAACTACAAAGAAGAAACATATATGTGCTTTAGCAGAAGAAGGAGCTACGGTTAATCAAAACGCCACGAAATAGAGGGAACTAACATATATCCTCAGTCCAACGCTAGGAAGACGAGAAGTCGAAAGTCCCCATAGTAGCCGCGATCGACCTTAAAACAAAGAACTTCTCCCGCCAGTCGTCGTCAATATACAGACATCCCTCGATGACATGATGACCGGACGCAGGGACACGACGAAAATCCTCGGACTTTTGTTATATCGCTTCATCAGAAAGAGGTGGCGAACTTGTCGAGTCAAAGAAAGCTTCTCCTCCGTTTCTCTAACCAAGATGGCTAGGAGATGACGAAGCAGATTAGAGCTCAATTGAGAAAGAGAGCCCCAAGGTCGCCAAGATATCGAGGATCGGCTCCAGTTTGAAAAAGTGGTGTATGCCCCACAGTATCCATCCCGAACGTTCTCGAGTCTTGAAGGTAGCCGCCAAGTCGAGAGTGACGGAACGATCAATACTGCACTCGAGTATAGAAACTCGAGTTCTTCGAAAGCTTCTTGATCTTCTCTTAGCGAGAAGCCTGACCGCTCCACCATGACAACGCATTTCGTTGACCGCTTCCATGACCTGAGAGGCAAGTACAACGAAATCTTACACATTAAAAAAGAAAAGAAGGAAAGAAAGAGAAAGAAGAAGAAGAGCCAACCAAACTACCTTAGTGTTGTCCTCGTGGATCTTCGAGTAAGCTTCCTTCTCTTCCTCTGTATAAAAGAATGCAGGGCGAGAGCTAGAGGGAAAATCTCGCTGCCGTTCTTTAGGTTCTTGAAAGGAACTTCCTTCCCCTCTGAAGCTTCTCCTTCTTCCCCTTCTTCTTCGATCTCGAGGGAGCCACACCAGATGTCGCCCCCTTAGAAGTACGAGTGCGAGCACGTTTACGGGTCTCGGGCTCATCTTGAGAACCAGGGCTGAGGGAAATCGGCGACACAGTAACAACATTAGAACTGCGAGATGTTCCCGCAGCCCGGATCTCGAACTTTGGAGATCGGAAAAACGCGACCCGTCAAGACAAACGCCGGTCAAGGCGAGCAGAATCGGTGGGAGGTTCAGTACGAGCCTCCACGTCTTCTTCGCTTTCGTCGGTCCCGACCTCTTTGATAGGGTCGACAACCAAAGGCGGCATCTCAACACCAGGAGGAAGCTCGAAGGCAGCTCGGATCCTCTCGCGCGAAAAGATCGACCAGTCGTTTCGACCTCGCCTCAAGACGGTCAAGAGACCCCGAAGATGACCAGACATTGAAGAACTCCTTGAGCGAACTACAAAGAAGAAACATATATGTGCTTTAGCAGAAGAAGGAGCTACGGTTAATCAAAACGCCTACGAAATAGAGGGAACTAACATATATCCTCAGTCCAACGCTTAGGAAGACGAGAGAAGTCGAAAGTCCCCATAGTAGCCGCATCGACCTTAAAAACAAAGAACTTCTCCCGCCAGTCGTCGTCAATATACAGACATCCCTCGATGACATGATGACCGGGACGCAGGGACACGACGAAAATCCTCGGACTTTTGTTATATCGCTTCATCAGAAAGAGGTGGCGAAACTTGTCGAGTCCAAAAGAAAGCTTCTCCTCCGTTTCTCTAACCAAGATGGCTAGGAGATGACGAAGCAGATTAGAGCTCAATTGAGAAAGAGAGAGCCCCAAGGTCGCCAAGATATCGAGGATCGGCTCCAGTTTCGGAAAAAGTGGTGTATGCCCCACAGTATCCATCCCGAACGTTCTCGGGAGTCTTGAAGGTAGCCGCCAAGTCGAGAGTGACGGAACGATCAATACTGCACTCGGAGTATAGAAACTCGAGTTCTTCGCTGGTGGTTGTCGGAAGAAGAAAAGAGAAGGCAGCCATTATAGGAGATTAAAAGAATCGCAAAGAAGAGAAAGCAAAAGTTTTGTGCTTATCGCCAAATCTCTAGAAGGATAAACTAGAATCGAAGAGGGGATACTTCTAGGTTATATAGAAAAATTCCTCAATGGACCGAATCGGCTATATCGCTCCAATCAAAAATAATTAATAGCCCGAGCCACATCTCCGACATAGCCGTTACGACGAAATTCAAAAAAATCACCCGTGGCAACGGTCGAGCGACACGTCTCGTATTCCGATTGAATGAGGCCGCCGATTAAAGAATATAACATCTCTGTTATTTTCAGTCAAATAAAGAGATTGGGGGACAAATGTTGGGCCCAAAAACCACCACTAGACGAGAAGGTCGAAGCCCGTTTACGCCGTGGCGAGGTCGCGGTTAAATGAGGTCGCTTAAAGGGACCCTCAAGCCCAAGTCGGACCACGAAGTGCGACCAAAAGCCCATCAAAGAAATCAGCAAGACTTGGTCTCATCGACACCAAAGAGGGAGTAACGTACTCCGAAGATCGAGGGAGAAGTTGGACGAGATCGCGGAAGTCAAATGAGTATAAGAGAAAGATCGAGCAAAGCAAACAGGACACGGAAAACCCCATTAGAGAGAACTAGCAATAGATCGACCTCTTGGAGATCGCTTTAGTCTTTATTTCACTTTGATCTTTGTGTAGTTCTCGTTCTCATTTCATTACTTGTGTTCAACCTTCATAATCCAATAAAAAGTCCATTTTTGTCAACCGGAATCTGATTAAATCGTTGTGTTCTAAGGAAGTCGTTACCTACATCCTTTTTCTCCCTAATTTAATACCTCAAACACTACAAAATTCCTAGTGTAGATTTTAGGATCTACAATACGTAGGCAAGTCCTGATAGCCACTGGCGTGAGTGCCTCTAACCATCTCCCGTGCATATGCCAATGCGCTATGTGCCTTCGAATAACCGATATCAATTTGATAAACTGCCCTTATAAAGTCCATTATATGTTTAGGTCGTATTCCTTTAAGATCACTACCACCATTAAATCCCTCAATATACATCTTGCCAATACATTTTGCATTTTCCTGTCGGTGACGAGCATACCTAACGGCTGCAGAGCATGTATGAAGATCAATATATTTATGAACGAGGAATTGTCGAGATGATTTTGACATAGTTGAAGCACGCATCTTCCAGGAACATCGGGGAACGAACCACTTTGCATAAAATAACTGCTTCCAAGACTTTTTGATGATGAAATCAAACCTTTCGATCACTGAAAGCTTGTGTAATTTCATTATTAGTTCCTTCTTGCCACTGAATATGTCACTAGACTTAATGGTTTCACTCTTCCGCAGCTGTGATGGCTTCATTATCTCAAGTGATGGCTTCATAGTCTCCTGTGATGGCTTCATAGTCTCGTACTGAACATTTCCAAAACTACCAAAATCCGCAGCAGCATTCTCTCTGACAACAGGCTTTTGATTTCTATTCACATCATGACGACCTTTGTTTGCAGTCAATGAGACATAAATACACATAATGTCCCTCTTGAGCAATGTGATGAAGCTTGCTAGTTGACTGTCGTTTCTCAAGGACATTGGAGGAGTGTTGCTACCTATTTGCTCCATTATACGTTTAGGCAACATATAAGCAAACTCGACCGCATTCATCTCACTAATATTGTAATCGTCACAAGCCAAGTGGAGAAAATCCTCATATTTGATATCGTCTTCAACAAAAAAATAATTATCCTTCTTACCTTGATCAAGAACGAACTCCCAACCAACATTACCCATCTTCCATTGTCCAAAAACAGTAACTAAGTGCAACATTATCTGCATAATAAAACTTGCCTCAGTAGATCCGAAGACACATTGCAAAACTGATGAATCTTAGCGGCAAGAGAACAGCATTGTTAGGCAACCATAAAAAAAGACGTGGACATTTTTCATAACAATAGACTGTTTATCATACCTGATGTTTCTCAGATCTGGTTTCGAAGTTTCGTCAATCAAATCGCATGTAATCTGTTCGCCTTCCACCAATAAATTAACTTAATTTATCAAAAATAAACTAAGATATGACAGCAAACAGAATATGAGGCTTAAATGTATGAACAACAATGAATCTGATATGGGAGAAAGAGCCGTTGAAGGTGAAGTGTTGTCTTTTATTTTTTTTTTAATTTCTACAAAACCAAAATGGCATTTTTGTTATAAAAGGTTTACATGGTAATTTCAAAAAGAAGGTAGACCCTTTTAATAATTTTTTCTTGGAATGATACCATTCTCCCTTTTGTTTTTGAAAGGAGGACATTCCAACAAATGGCTTTATTTTATGTAAACTTGGAATTACCCCTAAAAAGACCTCATAATGGGTTTGAAATTTCTCTTCCTGCTGAAGTCGTTGTTAGGTAAACCTTTTATCAATACTTCTAAGTTGGCTGGTAAAAAAAGAAGGTCAATTATTATCTTTTGTTTGACCTATATATCAATCGAAATGTATACATTTATTATTTTTGTCGACTAAGTGCTTGTGTGTGTTTCTTATTTCTCTTGTATTTTGATTCTGATGCTTAAAACATTCTTCATATAAGAGGATTTATAAAAGGATGACGTTCTTTCTTTTCTTCTAGTTTTTGGATTGCTTACATAATATGTGAACAATAAGTAAAAAGATCAACCAACCCACCCAAATGACATAACAACGGCGACTAAACGCTTCTTATAATCAATTGTATACAAAAGTTGAACACAAGACATTACACTGAGGAATGTATAACAGGGAACGAGTCAATATCACAAAAGCATCATTAAAAGTTTGACAAAAATAACAATTTAGCATCGTTCAAATTCATTTCGTTTGACATTAACAAAGATACAAAATTTCATATCATTTAAAATTAAACCACTCATACATGTATATATAGTAGGACCCTTTCGTTGTTGGAGTTCCATAAACGCTTTCTTCTTTCATTTTCGTATACTCTCCATTCTTACTGTGATAATAGTTAATAGTTCCCTAATTAGCAACTTATTTTCTTATTCAGCTAAGGAATGTGGAGAATTATTATGATCTTTTATCTTCTAGCTTTGGTTGGACGGGGAAACTCTGGGAGAACGCCGATGTGGAGAAAGGATTTAGGACGACTACACGGTTTGCAAAACCAGCTTCAGCGAGGTTTGGTTCCTCCCTCACAACCCTCTCTATGCCATAATAGAGTAAACACTCTTTCTCATCAAGATGTTTACTCCTCCAATTCATATGTTATTTGTCCCTGATCATGCTTATTTCAACAATGATAACCCCATTTTTTTCGTTCTCTGTGCCAATCATTATTCATAGTTGTATCCTTTGGCATATTGATATATATATAGAGAGAGAACTTTTTTTGTTTGTTTAGTTGGCCACTTTGAATATCATATATCATTCTTTAAGAGATTATGATTCCTCTTGAGAGGATGATATCTTTTTCATCATTTGCGGCAGCTGCATATGTGTTTGTATTTCTATACATAACAATGATACTTGTTGCCGACGAAAAACGAAGAAGAAAATAGTGTGGCAGAGTAACAGACGCGGAAAACAATTCGACAAGACAGTGGATGATGACATACATAACATTAGTCAAAGTAAAGCATGATTTTAATTTGGATTTTTATGACTTCAATACCAAATCATACAAGAAAACGGCGTCTGGGTTTTATATTTATATTAAAAGTAGGTGTATTGTCAAAGAACAAGGAAATGTTTTCATTTTCTTATTTATTGTAATAGCCTCAAATGTATAATAGAAATACCCTAGATACTTATCTTAACTTAAAAAGTATTAATATTTAAATATTATATAATAGTAACATGTTTTCCCTAAAGTTGAAGTATGCAATTTCTGAACGTTCAACTTGTGATGTAGATACAAAAAATATATTTTGTATAATACATTCAGTGAAATAAATGTTGGTTTCTTTGTTTGTATGTATATATAAGTCGTAATTAGTGTATTATCTCAGATTCATCCCAGTTCCCAAACATAGTGAGAATTCACTTTTGTATACTTTATCCATTCATGGAAAATGTGATTAACTTCAATATGTAAAGTAACTTTATATTAACAATGTAACTATGTAGGGTTTTCAGAAACACCAAAGGCCAATGTAGATGCTGATTCCGTTCCATCTTAGTCTTCCATGCAGTAGGAGAATTACCTAACATGACAACATAACATGTAAGGGTTTGAGAGATATAGTACACAATGTCAAATCCAAATCACAAATAGCCATGAGTTATAAGTCGGAGTCTGCATTTAACATTGCATTTAACATAACTCAGAGATCATGCAAGATACCAAACCATTCGAGTATTGCTTCATTCCAATGCTCGTACGTGAATGTTGAACAATTTGAGCCAGGATATTCACAGCTTAGGAAAACTATGATCATGCACATGTAAGGTAAAATGATCCTTCAAAAAGTATCTGATAACCTTCGATATCATTAACAAGATCTCCCTCACTCGCTTAGTTCCCTACAAGGCTACAACAACACCCACAACAATGTTAAGATAATATTTTCTTTTAAATAAATATATACCCTTGGGTGATTGAGCTACTTAAATTCTAAGAAACATATCAACATACCTAAATCTTTCATATAGAAGCATTTACTAAAATATCATTTAAACTTTTAAATAGCTTTAGGATCATTTAAATAAGAATGTATATGCAGTGTCCCAGTGGTTAATGTAAAAATGAATTGTCTAAATTCTTATAAAATATAAACAAAATAATACCCTCTCAAAGTTTTAGTAAGCACAAAAATCCAGTAACAAGGTGCTTGACGTAATATATATGACGGATTCTTGAGTTTATAGTTCTTTCTAACCATTTGATGCACATCCAGAAGACAATTTCATATAAATTTCTTTTTGTAGATCACCATGACATAATGCATTATCAACATCCCATCAAGTGAATCTTCTATTTTTTTTACAGCTAAATGTTTTGAGAAATGTTCACACAATCGTCATTTTCACAACTGTAATAAATGTTTTTTTCATAACTGACACTTTCTTCTTGTTTTATTTTCATATGCAACCAATCTTACTTAATATTGTTCAACCTGATCACCATTCAATTTATTTATGATTGCAAAAAAAATTTGACACTCAAGGGGCTTCTTAACCGGTAGAAGATCCATAATGAACCAAGTATCATTCTTTTCAAGAGCATCGTCTTCACATGACATCGTATTTCTCCATTTTATCTTTAATTGCTCAGAATAAAAGTCACATAAATGTGATTGTAACTACTTCTGGAAAACCGCTATGAACATGTAACTGGAGTCTGGAGATAGGATAGAAGACCATACCTTGAGTCGATGATGATGTATTAGTCTGAGACAGAATACTGTGAAGGTTCTATTAAAACCCGAGTTGTATATAACATATAATCATTGGGTCGGGTTGATTTGATTTTCATACAATGCCCCTTTCCCAAATTTTTATTTTACACAACTGACGATGTACTCTCAATAATCTTATCATATGTATCTGAACTTCCTGGATTTTCTTCAATTTGACCAGGCTCCAGTAGAAGAAATATTTCCAAAATGTAAATAAAATCTTCATCATATATTCTAGTGTAGTGACAAAGAGTCAAAGGAGTTGTATGTAATTGACTTAAACGAAGGATGAGCATGGGGTCAAGGGATTACTTAGAAAAGTTTAATAAACAAGGCTGGGATATGAAAGTAAGATGAGACTAAAAGACTTATGGACCGATAATAAAGAAGAGGCAAACATGTAACAGGAAAGATCCGATACGATTTAAAATGGTTAAGGATTGTTGGAAGTAAAAAACAGGATAAAATCATCAAAATTTAGAAAAGCTAGTTTCTTAAGATTAAAAATATACTTTAACTAAGTCATAATTACATAAAATTATTTTTTGGAGAAACAAAAAACAAAATACACGCAAATCTGCAAAGAAAGAACTTTTAAGACAAGGGACGAATAATTGGATAAAGCCCAAATCTGCAAGGATGGAAGACATTCAAAAGGAAAATAATTAATCGGCTCCATTGGACCATTACTTCTAGGACAGCTCTTATCAGTATATATGTGTCTATAAGTGAAACTCTTTACTATCGCCACACATCCATAGAGCCTGCTACAAGAAATGTTTCATCTTCTTGGAGCTTGTATTTTTCTACACATGGTTATATAGGCATGTGATACTCGGTTCAAAAACATATTCTTGGTTGTGCAAAATATTGGTTGTTCTAAGTATCTCATATCCAGATTTAACAAAGTAAACTCCCGAGTGATTCTAAGCATATTCATCCAAGGATAACAAGCGATAGGTCCCAACTCAAGATCAAAGGTATATCTTCATTGAGGAAAATTCTTGTAAAAGAGGAAGATACCACTCTTTGGTATAATTCCTAATATAAGAATGAACAAAGAGTTGAGATTGTCTGTAAACAACAAGGTCTGAAGCTCTAGGTGGGTGAGCTGTAGTATCCGTGACCCACTCCAAACCCTAGTATTATGGCCCGCTCCAATACTTTTACACAATCATGACTTGAGTAGATGTTTTGCGGCCATAAAGCTATTCTATCCAAATGATGGTGAGTACATTTTCGATCTTCTAAGGGAGAAAAATGATTATAGTATCTTCCCCTTAGAACACAGGCCAACAATGATGAGAAAAATTAAATTAGACTCAATAATTGTTTCGCAAGAAACACTATATTGAAGTCATGTAGATTTTGAACCCCCACCCCATATCCTTGGAGATGCAAATCTTATTACATGCAATCTAGTGTAAACCTCCACTGTTTTGTTTTAAACTCCACCAGAAATTTGAAATAGTACTTTTAAGTTTTTCAATAATTCCTTGTAGGATCAGGAAACATGACATCAGATATTTCGGTACTGCTTGAGCCACTAATTTTATTTGGACTTCATTTCCCCCTTAGGTAGAAGTCTTGATGACCAAGTGTTGGCGCACCTACTAAATTGATCTTGTACAAAGGAGAAAATCTTGAACTTTGAACCACAAATTTTCTCATACGATCTTAGGTACATACCCATGCCTTCTTCTGTAAAAATACCAATGGCTAATTTGTTATTTCATTTTAAATAATGATCAAGTCGGTTTCCAAGAACAATGAAGGATTTTGCTGCATTCAGTCTTTTCTCCTATGTTTTTCCGTAGGTGTCAACAATGTATTTAATCTATGTGCATTGACTCACTTCTGCCTTGCATAAAAGGATTATCATATGCGACTAAGGAATGTGAAATTCGGGGACTCGCCTTCGCAATGTGAATTCCCGAAATCTGCTTCTCTACTTCCACTGCATTCAGGAGGGAGATTAATGATCCATTACACAAGATATAAGCAAGAAAGGAGATAAGAGATTTCCTTGCTTTAGGCCCCTCCTTGGTAATATGCGCCCTCTTGGTTCTCTATTTACAATAATTTGGTAGGAAACTGATATGACACAACACATAAGAAGATTAACTCATCTCTCTGTGAAACTCATCTTTAACATTATTGCTTCGATTAAACTTCATTCCACTATGTCGTAAGATTTTCTCATGTCTGTTTTGATAGCCATAAATTCTGCATTACTTCCTGGTCTAATGCAGAGAGCATGAAATTTTTCTTGTCTTACTAGAATATTATATGTGATTAAACATCTTGGCACAAAGGCAGATTGTGTCTTCAAGATTAAGCTCGAGATAACTCTCTTGAATCTCTTGCATAGAAGTTGTCCGAGCCTAGTCACTGCGACCCCATTTTGTGAGGAATATGTGGAACTTATGGGCTTGAGTCGGTCTTGAATCAAGTCGGGTCTGTCTACTCGCGTGGGTGTCGAGCGACACCAAAGAAGCAGTTTCAATTGATACTTCTTTTAAATCTCGGTTCTAACATCTGATTTCTTGAACAACTACGAGTTTCCTCATCCATGAGCTCTAAAATGCTTTATAATCTTCATATTCCTCTAAAACACGCCTGGACATGAAAACACTATAACATAGACTTCAAGTACATATAATAGACTCTAAAAGGACTTATACAATGGCTGAAAACTGACTTATAAATGACTGAAAACTGGTAAATTCCATAGTATATCAGTTTTACTAAAAGTATTGATTCATCTATATTTTTTCTTCCCCAAAGAGTTTTTTTCTCTAGAAGTTGAGATCAGTTGTCTCCTCAAATCCTCAAACTATTGAAGTGTGAAATGTCATCATCTTGCATAAAATCAATTTTGGTTTTCAATTCTTTAATTAATACATCATATTTCGTTGGTGTATTGCTTTTCTAACTGCTAATGTTAAGATAATTTTTCGATGAAAATTCTTATATGAAATTTCACCAAAAAAGTTTCCACCCCAAAATAAAATTCTTTCCTAAAGTCTGGTTTTCTCACATTGTTTGTCAAATGTCAAATCTGAAAATTTTAAATCTTTTAACACTAAATCTAATTTATTTAAATAGAGAATCGACTTTAGCTAAATCATAATTAGATAAAAAGAATATTTTTTTAGAAACAAAAACCAAACTTTACTCTAAAATAAATAAATTAAAATACATACAAGAAAATAATACCCTAAATTTCGTTAAATCACATTATAAAAACATAATTTAGAAAGATTTGAAAAAAAATCAGAAAATGATACTGGAATAGATTTGGTGTGACTTTTTGGTCAAAGAATAAGAATGAAGATTTAGTGTGACTAATTTTTGATTTTATGCCATTTTTGTAGATTATTTCTTTTGAAAAAGATTTTAACATTCGGCAATATTTGGAATTCAAATAAATTAATAAACCGCGACAATACTTCCGCGTCCCTCTAAATTCCCAAACCCTTCACCCAATCTAGTTTATTTAAATAGAGAATCGACTTTAACTAAATCATAATTAGATAAAAAGAATACTTTTTTGAAACAAAACCAAACTTTACTCTAAAGTCCAGAAACTAACAACTTTCAAAAATAAAATAAAATAAAATACATACAAGAAAATAATATCCTAATTTCGTTAAATCACATTATAAAAACATAATTTAGAAAGATTTGAAAAAAAATCAGAAAATGATATTGGAATAGATTTGGTGTGACTTTTTTGGTCCAAGAAAAAGAAGGAAGATTTGATGTGACTAATTTTTTGATTTTATGCCATTTTTGTAGATTATTTCTTTTGAAAAAGATTTTAACATTCGGCAACGTTTGGAATTCAAATAAATTTTAAAAACCGCGACAATACTTCCGCGTCCCTGTAAATTCCCACCCCACCCCAATATACGCTCTCCACATGTGTGTGTATATATATCTCTTCGTCAAAACCAAGATTCTTGCACCACACAAATCTGATATCTCTCTCTCTCTCTACCTGATACTTGAGATGGCGTCCGACGGCGAAGGAGTATGCATGCGATGCAAGACGATTCCTCCGACAGAGGAATCCCTCACGTGCCGCACGTGCGGTACCCCTTGGCACGTTCCCTGCCTTTCATCCCCTCCTAAGTCCCTTGCTTCCACTCTACAGTGGGAGTGCCCTGACTGCTCCGGAGATTTTGATCCTATCCCCCAACCCGGTGAAAGATCAGATCTCGTGGCAGCCATTCGCGCGATCGAGTCCGACGTGTCTTTGACGGACGAGGAGAAGGCTAAGAAGAGGCAGCAGCTTATGAGCGGTAAAGCCGCCGTGGATGATGATGAAGAAGAAGAGGAGGAGAAGAAGAGTTCCTCCATGGGTCTTGATGCTGATATCTTGGCCGCTCTTGGTGATAACTTCAAATGCTCTTTCTGTATTCAGTTACCTGAAAGGCCGTGTCGGTATGATCATGCTGTTGATATTAGATGATTGATTTGCCTCTTATGCATGTTAAGTTTTTGGAATCTAGGGTTTATCCTTTATTTGTTATGATTGTTGTCACTTGATTACCTCATAGATTCTGTGTTTATTAGTAGATTGCTTTGCCTCTTATGCTGCCATTTCTTGTTAATAATTGTTTATCTCTACACTTCTATTGAAGATTGGTCTGTTAGTACATTATTTTGCCTCTTATGCTTTGATAATTTAATGAAAGAATCTAGTGTTAGTCGTTTACAACAAAAAAAAAAAAATCTAGTGTCAGCCTGGTAAATATTTTGAGTCTCGAATCTATTTTAGTGTTTGAAACTTATTGATTTTCTCGTTGTTTGCTTACATAATATGTTCCTTTTGCTGTTTGCATGGACTTATTTGTTCTTACCATTTGTGATAAACTAGGTCAATACATACATTTATATATAACGAAAATTCAATTTCAACCTCTACATTGATAATAATTGTTTGTTGATCGTTAATCTATACTTGTTTCATTTATTTCGTCTCTTTAAAGTATTTGCTCGTGTATGTGTATATTTTTTTTGCAGACGCCATGCGGGCACAATTTCTGTTTGAAATGCTTCGTGAAGTGGACTGGTCAAGGGAATCGAAATTGTATAAAATGCCGCTCTGTAATTCCTGCCGAAGTGGCAGAGAATCCTCATATCAACTTAACCATTGTTTCTGCTATCCGTCTGGCCAAAGTTTCGAGAACTACTGCTGCTGCTACTGCGAGTACTGCAAACGTTTACCATTTTGTCAGCAATGAAAACCGACCGGATAAAGCATTTACAACTGAGCGCGCCAAGTTACCGGGCAATGCAAATGCTGCAAGTGGCAGGATATATGTTACAGTTCCAAATGATCATTTCGGTCCTATTCCGGCCGAAAACGATCCTGTCAGAAACCAAGGTGTCTTAGTTGGTGAATCCTGGGACTATAGGATGGATTGTAGGCAGTGGGGTGCTCACTTCCCCCATATGGCTGGGATTGCTGGACAATCGAAACATGGAGCTCAGTCCGTTGCACTCTCTGGTGGTTATGATGACGACGAGGATCATGGAGAATGGTTTCTCTACACAGGAAGGTTTTTTTTCTTTTTCCTTCATTACTCTTTGCTTTTGGTACATTTGATTACTCTTGGTTTATTGGTAGCTGACTTGCTTAATTTTCTCGGTTTTGTCTTGAATATGTGCGGATGTGTCGCAGTGGAGGAAGAGACCTCAGCCGCAACAGAAGGACAAACAAAAAACAGTCATCTGATCAGAAATTTACATACTCAAATGAAGCTTTAAGAGTTAGTTGCAAAAGGGTTATCCTGTTCGCGTTGTCAGGTTAGCTGATTATTCCAATACCTCATCACTTTCCTCTGCTAAAATGTTGGAATGTTTTTCTTTGTGTCAAAATTGCTAACTTTTCAATTTAATAACCAGGACTTACAAAGAAGAAAGTTCTGCATATGCCCCCGAGAAAGGAGTGAGATATGATGGTGTTTACAGGATCGAGAAGTGCTGGCTAAAAGTTGGAGTGCAGGTATGCATACAGCTTAACAACCATAATTTTTTCACCTCTGCCGTCTGTGCAGAATATTTTCCTGACCTATTCTTCTGTTTTTCATAGGGTGTTTTTAAGGTCTGTCGTTACCTTTTTGTTAGATGTGATAACGAGCCAGCTCCATGGACCAGGTTTGATGTACTTCTTGGAAGCGCCTTCTTTGATGTCTTCTGTTTGTGTCTAACGCTGTGTGATATACTGCAGTGACGAACATGGAGATCGTCCAAGACCTTTGCCTGACATTCCAGAGCTTGAGGATGCAATTGACCTGTTTGAGAGAAATGAAACTCCATCATGGGATTTTGATGTAAGTTTACAAGACATCAATTTTAGCATTCGGAGTTTGATAAGTTTTCAATTTTTTTACCTTATCTGTAATCTCTTCCATTTACCGGCGTATACGCTTACTTGATCAGGAAGCTGATGGTCGTTGGAAATGGATGAAACCCCCACCTGCTAGCAAAATGCCTGTTAACGTTCTGGATGCTAAGGAGAGGAAGATAATGCAGAAAGCCATGAAGGCGGCACACTCAAATACCTTGAGAGAAAAACTTCTGAAAGGTTCAGCTGTCCAACTCTCTGCTTCTTCTGCTTTTAACAAAATATCAGTTTCTGTTGTCGTTTGTGTTCTCCACTCTATGCAATGATGCAATACATCAATTACGGTTTTGCATCTAAAACCGTTGTGTTGGGTGTTTGTTGATGCAGGATTTAATTGCCAGATATGTAGGCAAGTGATGAACCTTCCTGTGACAACGCCTTGTGCACATAACTTCTGCAAGGGATGTCTAGAAGGTAAATTTGTTGGGAAGACTCAGGTGACAGAAAGAAGCAGAGGTGGGCGCACACTTCGTGCAAAGAAAAACATAATGAAGTGCCCTTGTTGCCCCACTGACATTTCTGACTTTCTTCAGAACGTTCAGGTGAACATCATCATCCTTTCTTCTTGCATTGGTCTTGTGCAGTTGATATATTGTCTCCCATATCAGACTTCTTATAATACAACCTGTTGCATTAGTATTGATTTGGTAGGCTCTACTAGAACTGGATGAAGTTGGTGCAGGAATAAAGTAAATAAATACTTACATAACATCTTGTTTCTTGATCAAAATATTTCTAGTTGTGGTAGCGAATTCTTGTAACGTGGTTGATCAAGAAACAACATTTTGCGTAAAATCTTATTTCTTGATCAACTGTATCAAATTGTATGTCATTTGATCCCTCCATTTGATGAAAAGTGATCCTGTTGCCAAAAATCTAACCCTACGCTACCCATTATGAGCATACAAATTGAGGAATAGTTGGGCTGTTGAAATTGCCATGACGTGTCTATGTGTAAGCAGGTCAACAGAGAAGTTATGGATGTGATAGAGAAGCTGAAGAACAAGGAAGCAGGTGAAGCCTCAAATGTAGATGAGAAGGAAGAAAAAGCAGAGACAGAGTCTGAAGAAAACTCGGAGATTACCGACGGTGAAGATGTTGAACAACCGAGGAAAAGGGCTAAACTGGACACTGAAGCAGTTGTTTCTGCGACATAAAGGACATCAATGAAAACTCTATCTTTATGTATTTTTGTTTGTTTCTATCGAATCATTTAAAAGCCAAGAAATACTTTATTGTCTAATTGGCTGTCAGATCATTAAACTTTTGCTTGTTTTAACAATATTTCGACTGTGTTTCTAAAATTCATTACTACTTTGGGAGGCACTTTAGAAAGCTGTTTCATAGTAATCCTATATTAAGTACATTTATTGTTTGAACAAAAAAAAAAGAAAAAAAAGTCCATTTATTTTCCTTGTCAAACAAAAATATCAAAGAATATAGGCAACATTAGTAGGTAGCTTACCCATCCTTTATTTATTGAGGTTATGAATAACATGTGTCTATTTAACTAAATTTAAATATAATAGGAATAAAATATAGTTGTTATGCATTGTAGAAATCTCCCGCTAAAAATACTTTATGGATTCTACAGAGATATAAATTTTTATATTATATACTAGGTGATTTTTCCGTGTCCATGCACGGACATAAATATTTATAAAATAAATATATTATAATAATTAATTTATATTTACTTTTAGTTTTAATTTAATTTATAATTGGTAAGTATAATTTATATTAATATAATTATATTACTTTATTTATACATATGATTTTAGATATTTAATATCTAATCGGTTTTGTTGTTTTTACAGTCGATTAAGTTATCATTTGGACATATTGAATTCCATCTATTTCTTTGAATTCAATAATAATATTTTTATTCTAAATATATTATTTTTAAAATTATTTTTCTTATTTGCATTTAAGTTGATTGTTGTCTTAGATATGTAAGTATAATTTAGTAAGATTATGTATAACTTAAGATATATTGTGCTTAGAATGAAAAAAATAAGCTAAGGTGTCTGATTCTGAGTTACATAAATTAATATAATGATAATATTCTAAAGTCCCATGCATATATGTAAATTTTACAAAAGAACTAAATTGGTACACTGAGTTATTATTTTATTTTTTATTTGTTAATATATTTTAAGTCATCCTATAATTTTAATTTATAAAATAAATATATTATTATTTATATATTCTTATTAAATAAATAAATTATATATTCTTAATTTTAGTTAAATCTATGATTTTAGATATAAGTTGGATTAGTCGAGTCACTCATGTTGTAGTTATTTGATCAAAAGATGTTTATTGTTAAAACTTATTTTTAGTTTTTTTAATCTCTTAAAATATACAGTAAAAATTTAATTGTTTTTTAGTAATTATATTATATAAGTAAAATTTAATTTATATTTTTTTCTGTATTTGTAAGGTATTATAGTCAATTAAACATATATCAGTTTATGTTGCTTAATTATTTTTTGTAATAATCTAAGAAAATAGACAGATAAACAAATTCTATTACTTTGAAAATATATTTATTTGTATTGTGTAGAATTATGTTTTAAAAGAAAAATATTTCTTTTTCTAATATCAAGATCATCTGTTTGAATGTTTTTTATGAAACCATATTATATAGAATTATTGTTTTCATCTAAGAAGATATAGATACAAGAAAAAAAATTATTACTTTGAAAGTATATTTTATGTTAGTGAAAATATATTTTAAATGAAATATTAATATTTTGTGAACTTTCCTTTTTTATGAAATCATATTATATATACATATATTTTCGTTTTTAAATTAGTTTTTAAACTTTATAAATGTTTACTTTTTTATTTTATATTTTATATTGTTATTTTATAATATAGAAAAATATTAATATAAATTGTTTAATTGATAAAAAATTAATTATTTTATATATACATTAGATATTTTATATATATTATTTTAATATATCTACAGGCAATAACTTACAGCTACAACAAATTTAACTACAGCAAAAATCTCTGCAAAAATCTAACCCTACGCTACCCATTATGAGCATACAAATTGAGGAATAGTTGGGCTGTTGAAATTGCCATGACGTGTCTATGTGTAAGCAGGTCAACAGAGAAGTTATGGATGTGATAGAGAAGCTGAAGAACAAGGAAGCAGGTGAAGCCTCAAATGTAGATGAGAAGGAAGAAAAAGCAGAGACAGAGTCTGAAGAAAACTCGGAGATTACCGACGGTGAAGATGTTGAACAACCGAGGAAAAGGGCTAAACTGGACACTGAAGCAGTTGTTTCTGCGACATAAAGGACATCAATGAAAACTCTATCTTTATGTATTTTTGTTTGTTTCTATCGAATCATTTAAAAGCCAAGAAATACTTTATTGTCTAATTGGCTGTCAGATCATTAAACTTTTGCTTGTTTTAACAATATTTCGACTGTGTTTCTAAAATTCATTACTACTTTGGGAGGCACTTTAGAAAGCTGTTTCATAGTAATCCTATATTAAGTACATTTATTGTTTGAACAAAAAAAAAGAAAAAAAAAGTCCATTTATTTTCCTTGTCAAACAAAAATATCAAAGAATATAGGCAACATTAGTAGGTAGCTTACCCATCCTTTATTTATTGAGGTTATGAATAACATGTGTCTATTTAACTAAATTTAAATATAATAGGAATAAAATATAGTTGTTATGCATTGTAGAAATCTCCCGCTAAAAATACTTTATGGATTCTACAGAGATATAAATTTTTATATTATATAAGTAAAATTTAATTGTTTTTAGTAATTATATTATATAAGTAAAATTTAATTTATATTTACTTTTAGTTTTAATTTAATTTATATTTACTTTTAGTTTTAATTTAATTTATATTTACTTTTAGTTTTAATTTAATTTATATTTACTTTTAGTTTTAATTTAATTTATAATTGGTAAGTATAATTTATATTAATATAATTATATTACTTTATTTATACATATGATTTTAGATATAAGTTGGATTAGTCGAGTCACTCATGTTGTAGTTATTTGATCAAAAGATGTTTATTGTTAAAACTTATTTTTAGTTTTTTAATCTCTTAAAATATACAGTAAAAATTTAATTGTTTTTAGTAATTATATTATATAAGTAAAATTTAATTGTTTTTAGTAATTATATTATATAAGTAAAATTTAATTTATAATTGGTAAGTATAATTTATATTAATATAATTATATTACTTTATTTATACATATGATTTTAGATATAAGTTGGATTAGTCGAGTCACTCATGTTGTAGTTATTTGATCAAAAGATGTTTATTGTTAAAACTTATTTTTAGTTTTTTATTGGGTTTGACTTTTGAGAAATTGGGATGTATAGCTAACAAAATTTAATAATTCACTGTCTGACTATTTTACCTAAATGGCTACACGGTGTATAATATATATAATTGCCATTGTATCCTTAATTCTCACCTATTCAACCAGCACAAACTCTCCTCTCTTTTTAACTATTATCAATATCTAAATGATACATCGTGGTCTAAGCTACTTCACATATTTATGGTGAATCATTTTTCTCTCAAATCTGAGAAATGTAGACAGCAAAACAGTAAAGCCATCAAAGTGGTTGAAAAATTATCAAACAAAAAAGACGAGGAAGGAGACAAATTCGAAGAAATCTCAGGATTATAATATCATGGTTGACAAAAAGAAAGGAGGCGATCACAATTGATGAAGACGAAGAGAAGACTTGAGGTAAGAAAGTTGTTATATTCAAATTTTGGGAGACGAACTCTGTTTGGGTGATGGACAGCATAGAATTGACAACAAAAACTTAATAGGGATTGTTATGCAAATTTGGTGGGGAAGAGAATGACGGTGACGATGAAGGTATAAGATATGTAAGAGATGATTTTTCGTCTATACTATATTCGGTGAAAAGACGGTATAGCATAGTACATTTATATTTGTTAATGTAAATATTTGTAATGGTACTATACTATTTAAGACATAGTTGTCTATTACTCATATATCTATATTATATCCATGAAACAAAATATCCTGTCTTGCCCTCAAATTCAACACTTCTCTTATTCTTCTTGTTTATTAACAATGCAATATAATATTTATCATATTCTATTCTATTTGATGATTGAGAAATAGAATTTTTTTTTACCATCTTTGTCATTTTTGGCAGATCTATCATTTTCATTTTGTCGATCTATTATCGTTGAATGTTAATATCTGGCTTTATGTATTCTCTTAAGAAATGGTCGCACACATCCTACTCAAACTAAATACTTTCCAATGCAATCATATTTTACTATTTGTTTAAAATAGAATACTCTTGTTATGTGAACATCTTACTATTTTTAATGAAAGAAAATAAGCACTACATATTACGGTTAATATTTGGTGTGGGTTTATTGATCCAGATTTAGTGTTAGTATTTAGGGTTTGGGGATTAGGTTTAGTATTTATGAGTTTGAGTTAGGATAGTTAATCTCAAGATATTCTTAGCATATTTACATTAAGTGTTTAGGAAAGTTATTATTATCTAGTGTTAACATTATATTAATGTTACCGCTATATATGCATTTTGTATTCTCATATCAAACACAACATAATAATATTTTTTTTGAAAAAAACAACATTATAATATTCATATTCTATTATACTTTACATGGTATCAGAACATCCGATTCTAGTAGATCAAGTTTAAAAACTTCTGCATAAAAAAAAAAGTTCTTGCACTCGTAATCGCCATGGTGGCTATAATAATTGGAGAAGAGGATGAAGGGACTAACGATGATGATGACGATGTGCAGCTGTCAACCTCTTTGTGAACTAGTTTTCATGAAGTCTTATCTATTTTTTTTTAGTTTTCAATTTTGTTATTGGGTTTGACTTTTGAGAAATTGGGATGTATAGCTAACAAAATTTAATAATTCACTGTCTGACTATTTTACCTAAATGGCTACACGGTGTATAATATATATAATTGCCATTGTACCCTTAATTCTCACCTATTCAACCAGCACAAACTCTCCTCTCTTTTTAACTATTATCAATATCTAAATGATACATCGTGGTCTAAGCTACTTCACATATTTATGGTGAATCATTTTTCTCTCAAATCTGAGAAATGTAGACAGCAAAACAGTAAAGCCATCAAAGTGGTTGAAAAATTATCAAACAAAAAATACGAGGAAGGAGACAAATTCGAAGCAATCTCAGGATTATAATATCATGGTTGACAAAAAGAAAGGAGGCGATCACAATTGATGAAGACGAAGAGAAGACTTGAGGTAAGAAAGTTGTTATATTCAAATTTTGGGAGACGAACTCTGTTTGGGTGATGGACAGCATAGAATTGACAACAAAAACTTAATAGGGATTGTTATGCAAATTTGGTGGGGAAGAGAATGACGGTGACGATGAATGTATAAGATATGTAAGAGATGATTTTTCGTCTATACTATATTCGGTGAAAAGACGGTATAGCATAGTACATTTATATTTGTTAATGTAAATATTTGTAATGGTACTATACTATTTAAGACATAGTTGTCTATTACTCATATATCTATATTATATCCATGAAACAAAATATTCTGTCTTGCCCTCAAATTCAACACTTCTCTTATTCATCTTGTTTATTAACAATGCAATATAATATTTATCATATTCTATTCTATTTGATGATTGAGAAATAGTATATTTTTTACCATCTTTGTCATTTTTGGCAGATCTATCATTTTCATTTTGTCGATCTATTATCGTTGAATGTTAATATCTGGCTTTATGTATTCTCTTAAGAAATGGTCGCACACATCCTACTCAAACTAAATACTTTCCAATGCAATCATATTTTACTATTTGTTTAAAATAGAATACTCTTGTTATGTGAACATCTTACTATTTTTAATGAAAGAAAATAAGCACTACATATTACGGTTAATATTTGGTGTGGGTTTATTGATCCAGATTTAGTGTTAGTATTTAGGGTTTGGGGATTAGGTTTAGTATTTATGAGTTTGAGTTAGGATAGTTAATCTCAAGATATTCTTAGCATATTTACATTAAGTGTTTAGGAAAGTTATTATTATCTAGTGTTAACATTATGTTAATTTTACCGCTATATATGCATCTTGTATTTTTATATCAAACACAACACAATAATATATCAATTTTATTATACTTTATACTTCTTTTCAATACATAGGTTTGCAGCACATATTTAGATAATTCATTTTCGGCCACTGTGATTCCTGCGGGTGGGTAAACCCCTGTCAAACTTTTGCCATTTATTTAAGAAAATTTAAGAAAATTTTATTTTCCCGCTTAAATAATTTAAACCAGACGACTTACAAATAAGTCGTTTGAATCGAAAATATTTAACCTAATTGGATTTTTTTGTCTCCCTATATAAAGAAAAATTTACACATTCTCTCTCCTCCTCTCAAATGTCTGCAACAAAAATGTAATGTTTATCTTTCTAGAACTATCCAACCTCTCTATAATTTCTTTGAACTTATAAACACCAAACTTTATAACAATCTATTGTTTTTGTCTCATGTCTTTCTCAATAATTTATCTTGTTTTTGCAGGTTTTTCATCACATGGTTCCACTCGTTTAATGGTAGATCTATTAATTTTAGATATGTATTTTTGTATGTTTTATAAAGGTAGATTTATCTATTCTTCCACTCACTTTCTTTGTTTTTAAGCTATTTGAACGTTTTTGGATATGCAGATTTTTCAGATCTGGATTTGGATATGCAGGTTTTTCAGATCCGGATTTGGATATGCAGATTTTTCAGATCTGGAAGACTTCTTGGAAGTCGTCTGGACTTCTGGAAGTCGTCTGGACTTCTGGAAGTCGTCTGGACTTCTGGAAGTCGTCTGGACTTCTGGAAGTCGTCTGGACTTCTGGAAGTCGTCTGGACTTCTGGAAGTCGTCTGGACTTCTGGAAGTCGTCTGGACTTCTGGAAGTCGTCTGGACTTCTGGAAGTCGTCTGGACTTCTGGAAGTCGTCTGGACTTCTGGAAGTCGTCTGGACTTCTGGAAGTCGTCTGGACTTCTGGAAGTCGTCTGGACTTCTGGAAGTCGTCTGGACTTCTGGAAGTCGTCTGGACTTCTGGAAGTCGTCTGGACTTCTGGAAGTCGTCTGGACTTCTGGAAGTCGTCTGGACTTCTGGAAGTCGTCTGGACTTCTGGAAGTCGTCTGGACTTCTGGAAGTCGTCTGGACTTCTGGAAGTCGTCTGGACTTCTGGAAGTCGTCTGGACTTCTGGAAGTCGTCTGGACTTCTGGAAGTCGTCTGGACTTCTGGAAGTCGTCTGGACTTCTGGAAGTCGTCTGGACTTCTGGAAGTCGTCTGGACTTCTGGAAGTCGTCTGGACTTCTGGAAGTCGTCTGGACTTCTGGAAGTCGTCTGGACTTCTGGAAGTCGTCTGGACTTCTGGAAGTCGTCTGGACTTCTGGAAGTCGTCTGGACTTCTGGAAGTCGTCTGGACTTCTGGAAGTCGTCTGGACTTCTGGAAGTCGTCTGGACTTCTGGAAGTCGTCTGGACTTCTGGAAGTCGTCTGGACTTCTGGAAGTCGTCTGGACTTCTGGAAGTCGTCTGGACTTCTGGAAGTCGTCTGGACTTCTGGAAGTCGTCTGGACTTCTGGAAGTCGTCTGGACTTCTGGAAGTCGTCTGGACTTCTGGAAGTCGTCTGGACTTCTGGAAGTCGTCTGGACTTCTGGAAGTCGTCTGGACTTCTGGAAGTCGTCTGGACTTCTGGAAGTCGTCTGGACTTCTGGAAGTCGTCTGGACTTCTGGAAGTCGTCTGGACTTCTGGAAGTCGTCTGGACTTCTGGAAGTCGTCTGGACTTCTGGAAGTCGTCTGGACTTCTGGAAGTCGTCTGGACTTCTGGAAGTCGTCTGGACTTCTGGAAGTCGTCTGGACTTCTGGAAGTCGTCTGGACTTCTGGAAGTCGTCTGGACTTCTGGAAGTCGTCTGGACTTCTGGAAGTCGTCTGGACTTCTGGAAGTCGTCTGGACTTCTGGAAGTCGTCTGGACTTCTGGAAGTCGTCTGGACTTCTGGAAGTCGTCTGGACTTCTGGAAGTCGTCTGGACTTCTGGAAGTCGTCTGGACTTCTGGAAGTCGTCTGGACTTCTGGAAGACTTCTTGGAAGTCGTCTGGACTTCTGGAAGTCGTCTGGACTTCTGGAAGTCGTCTGGACTTCTGGAAGTCGTCTGGACTTCTGGAAGTCGTCTGGACTTCTGGAAGTCGTCTGGACTTCTGGAAGTCGTCTGGACTTCTGGAAGTCGTCTGGACTTCTGGAAGTCGTCTGGACTTCTGGAAGTCGTCTGGACTTCTGGAAGTCGTCTGGACTTCTGGAAGTCGTCTGGACTTCTGGAAGTCGTCTGGACTTCTGGAAGTCGTCTGGACTTCTGGAAGTCGTCTGGACTTCTGGAAGTCGTCTGGACTTCTGGAAGTCGTCTGGACTTCTGGAAGTCGTCTGGACTTCTGGAAGTCGTCTGGACTTCTGGAAGTCGTCTGGACTTCTGGAAGTCGTCTGGACTTCTGGAAGTCGTCTGGACTTCTGGAAGTCGTCTGGACTTCTGGAAGTCGTCTGGACTTCTGGAAGTCGTCTGGACTTCTGGAAGTCGTCTGGACTTCTGGAAGTCGTCTGGACTTCTGGAAGTCGTCTGGACTTCTGGAAGTCGTCTGGACTTCTGGAAGTCGTCTGGACTTCTGGAAGTCGTCTGGACTTCTGGAAGTCGTCTGGACTTCTGGAAGTCGTCTGGACTTCTGGAAGTCGTCTGGACTTCTGGAAGTCGTCTGGACTTCTGGAAGTCGTCTGGACTTCTGGAAGTCGTCTGGACTTCTGGAAGTCGTCTGGACTTCTGGAAGTCGTCTGGACTTCTGGAAGTCGTCTGGACTTCTGGAAGTCGTCTGGACTTCTGGAAGTCGTCTGGACTTCTGGAAGTCGTCTGGACTTCTGGAAGTCGTCTGGACTTCTGGAAGTCGTCTGGACTTCTGGAAGTCGTCTGGACTTCTGGAAGTCGTCTGGACTTCTGGAAGTCGTCTGGACTTCTGGAAGTCGTCTGGACTTCTGGAAGTCGTCTGGACTTCTGGAAGTCGTCTGGACTTCTGGAAGTCGTCTGGACTTCTGGAAGTCGTCTGGACTTCTGGAAGTCGTCTGGACTTCTGGAAGTCGTCTGGACTTCTGGAAGTCGTCTGGACTTCTGGAAGTCGTCTGGACTTCTGGAAGTCGTCTGGACTTCTGGAAGTCGTCTGGACTTCTGGAAGTCGTCTGGACTTCTGGAAGTCGTCTGGACTTCTGGAAGTCGTCTGGACTTCTGGAAGTCGTCTGGACTTCTGGAAGTCGTCTGGACTTCTGGAAGTCGTCTGGACTTCTGGAAGTCGTCTGGACTTCTGGAAGTCGTCTGGACTTCTGGAAGTCGTCTGGACTTCTGGAAGTCGTCTGGACTTCTGGAAGTCGTCTGGACTTCTGGAAGTCGTCTGGACTTCTGGAAGTCGTCTGGACTTCTGGAAGTCGTCTGGACTTCTGGAAGTCGTCTGGACTTCTGGAAGTCGTCTGGACTTCTGGAAGTCGTCTGGACTTCTGGAAGTCGTCTGGACTTCTGGAAGTCGTCTGGACTTCTGGAAGTCGTCTGGACTTCTGGAAGTCGTCTGGACTTCTGGAAGTCGTCTGGACTTCTGGAAGTCGTCTGGACTTCTGGAAGTCGTCTGGACTTCTGGAAGTCGTCTGGACTTCTGGAAGTCGTCTGGACTTCTGGAAGTCGTCTGGACTTCTGGAAGTCGTCTGGACTTCTGGAAGTCGTCTGGACTTCTGGAAGTCGTCTGGACTTCTGGAAGTCGTCTGGACTTCTGGAAGACTTCTTGGAAGTCGTCTGGACTTCTGGAAGTCGTCTGGACTTCTGGAAGTCGTCTGGACTTCTGGAAGTCGTCTGGACTTCTGGAAGTCGTCTGGACTTCTGGAAGTCGTCTGGACTTCTGGAAGTCGTCTGGACTTCTGGAAGTCGTCTGGACTTCTGGAAGTCGTCTGGACTTCTGGAAGTCGTCTGGACTTCTGGAAGTCGTCTGGACTTCTGGAAGTCGTCTGGACTTCTGGAAGTCGTCTGGACTTCTGGAAGTCGTCTGGACTTCTGGAAGTCGTCTGGACTTCTGGAAGTCGTCTGGACTTCTGGAAGTCGTCTGGACTTCTGGAAGTCGTCTGGACTTCTGGAAGTCGTCTGGACTTCTGGAAGTCGTCTGGACTTCTGGAAGTCGTCTGGACTTCTGGAAGTCGTCTGGACTTCTGGAAGTCGTCTGGACTTCTGGAAGTCGTCTGGACTTCTGGAAGTCGTCTGGACTTCTGGAAGTCGTCTGGACTTCTGGAAGTCGTCTGGACTTCTGGAAGTCGTCTGGACTTCTGGAAGTCGTCTGGACTTCTGGAAGTCGTCTGGACTTCTGGAAGTCGTCTGGACTTCTGGAAGTCGTCTGGACTTCTGGAAGTCGTCTGGACTTCTGGAAGTCGTCTGGACTTCTGGAAGTCGTCTGGACTTCTGGAAGTCGTCTGGACTTCTGGAAGTCGTCTGGACTTCTGGAAGTCGTCTGGACTTCTGGAAGTCGTCTGGACTTCTGGAAGTCGTCTGGACTTCTGGAAGTCGTCTGGACTTCTGGAAGTCGTCTGGACTTCTGGAAGTCGTCTGGACTTCTGGAAGTCGTCTGGACTTCTGGAAGTCGTCTGGACTTCTGGAAGTCGTCTGGACTTCTGGAAGTCGTCTGGACTTCTGGAAGTCGTCTGGACTTCTGGAAGTCGTCTGGACTTCTGGAAGTCGTCTGGACTTCTGGAAGTCGTCTGGACTTCTGGAAGTCGTCTGGACTTCTGGAAGTCGTCTGGACTTCTGGAAGACTTCTTGGAAGTCGTCGGACTTCTGGAAGACTTCTTGGAAGTCGTCTGGACTTCTGGAAGTCGTCTGGACTTCTGGAAGTCGTCTGGACTTCTGGAAGACTTCTTGGAAGTCGTCTGGACTTCTGGAAGTCGTCTGGACTTCTGGAAGTCGTCTGGACTTCTGGAAGACTTCTTGGAAGTCGTCTGGACTTCTGGAAGTCGTCTGGACTTCTGGAAGTCGTCTGGACTTCTGGAAGTCGTCTGGACTTCTGGAAGTCGTCTGGACTTCTGGAAGACTTCTTGGAAGTCGTCTGGACTTCTGGAAGACTTCTTGGAAGTCGTCTGGACTTCTGGAAGTCGTCTGGACTTCTGGAAGTCGTCTGGACTTCTGGAAGTCGTCTGGACTTCTGGAAGTCGTCTGGACTTCTGGAAGTCGTCTGGACTTCTGGAAGTCGTCTGGACTTCTGGAAGACTTCTTGGAAGTCGTCTGGACTTCTGGAAGTCGTCTGGACTTCTGGAAGACTTCTTGGAAGTCGTCTGGACTTCTGGAAGACTTCTTGGAAGTCGTCTGGACTTCTGGAAGTCGTCTGGACTTCTGGAAGTCGTCTGGACTTCTGGAAGACTTCTTGGAAGTCGTCTGGACTTCTGGAAGTCGTCTGGACTTCTGGAAGACTTCTTGGAAGTCGTCTGGACTTCTGGAAGTCGTCTGGACTTCTGGAAGTCGTCTGGACTTCTGGAAGTCGTCTGGACTTCTGGAAGACTTCTTGGAAGTCGTCTGGACTTCTGGAAGTCGTCTGGACTTCTGGAAGTCGTCTGGACTTCTGGAAGTCGTCTGGACTTCTGGAAGACTTCTTGGAAGTCGTCTGGACTTCTGGAAGTCGTCTGGACTTCTGGAAGTCGTCTGGACTTCTGGAAGTCGTCTGGACTTCTGGAAGACTTCTTGGAAGTCGTCTGGACTTCTGGAAGACTTCTTGGAAGTCGTCTGGACTTCTGGAAGTCGTCTGGACTTCTGGAAGTCGTCTGGACTTCTGGAAGTCGTCTGGACTTCTGGAAGTCGTCTGGACTTCTGGAAGTCGTCTGGACTTCTGGAAGACTTCTTGGAAGTCGTCTGGACTTCTGGAAGTCGTCTGGACTTCTGGAAGACTTCTTGGAAGTCGTCTGGACTTCTGGAAGTCGTCTGGACTTCTGGAAGACTTCTTGGAAGTCGTCTGGACTTCTGGAAGACTTCTTGGAAGTCGTCTGGACTTCTGGAAGACTTCTTGGAAGTCGTCTGGACTTCTGGAAGACTTCTTGGAAGTCGTCTGGACTTCTGGAAGACTTCTTGGAAGTCGTCTGGACTTCTGGAAGACTTCTTGGAAGTCGTCTGGACTTCTGGAAGTCGTCTGGACTTCTGGAAGTCGTCTGGACTTCTGGAAGTCGTCTGGACTTCTGGAAGACTTCTTGGAAGTCGTCTGGACTTCTGGAAGACTTCTTGGAAGTCGTCTGGACTTCTGGAAGTCGTCTGGACTTCTGGAAGTCGTCTGGACTTCTGGAAGTCGTCTGGACTTCTGGAAGACTTCTTGGAAGTCGTCTGGACTTCTGGAAGTCGTCTGGACTTCTGGAAGTCGTCTGGACTTCTGGAAGACTTCGGCGACTTACATTTCAGTCGTCATAGGTTAAATTTGCAATTGTGAAAAAACTTCAATATTTAATTATATCCGGCGACTAAACTTTCAGTCGTCCTAAACTATAACACGCTAGGCGACTTACAATTCAGTCTTCCAAGATTTACGAGGTTTGACCGAATCTCGGAATAAAATCTGGACGACTGAATTGTAAGTCGCCCGACGGACGACTGAATTGTAAGTCGCCCGACGGACGACTGAATTGTAAGTCGCCCGACGGACGACTGAATTGTAAGTCGCCCGAATATAATTAAAATTTGAAGTTTTTTTCACAATTGCAAAACTAACCTATGACGGCTGAAATGTAAGTCGTCATAGGTTAGTTTTGCATTTGACTAGAATATTTCAGAAGTTTGACTTTTACGGACGGCGTAGATTTCAGTCGTCATAGGTTAGTTTTGCATTTGACTAGAATATTTCAGAAGTTTGACTTTTACGGACGGCGTAGATTTCAGTCGTCATAGGTTAGTTTTGCATTTGACTAGAATATTTCAGAAGTTTGACTTTTACGGACGGCGTAGATTTCAGTCGTCATAGGTTAGTTTTGCATTTGACTAGAATATTTCAGAAGTTTGACTTTTACGGACGGCGTAGATTTCAGTCGTCATAGGTTAGTTTTGCATTTGACTAGAATATTTCAGAAGTTTGACTTTTACGGACGGCGTAGATTTCAGTCGTCATAGGTTAGTTTTGCATTTGACTAGAATATTTCAGAAGTTTGACTTTTACGGACGGCGTAGATTTCAGTCGTCATAGGTTAGTTTTGCATTTGACTAGAATATTTCAGAAGTTTGACTTTTACGGACGGCGTAGATTTCAGTCGTCATAGGTTAAATTGCAATTGTGAAAAAACTTCATACCTTAAATTGGTGAGATAACTTTCTTAGCACACAAGGCTTCTCCAAGCACACAGAATCTCAAACGAAAGTAACCCACCCAGAATCGTTAGTTTCTTTGACTATATGAATCATAAAAAATGTATAATCAAAATCTTGGGTTTTTTAGCTCAATGTGGAGAGAAAGTGAGAGAGATGTTTTTTTTAGTTTTATAAGAATGGAGAAAGAAGAAGGGTAAATCGAATTTGGAAGCATTAAGAGCTTCAAATTGGTTGTTCATGGTGGTTGGGGTATTGATGATAATGGCAATCTTGTAATTACTTGAAGATGATGAGGGTGAGAGAGTAAAAATAACATTTTCGAAAAAATAATAATTTTGATGGCATTTTCGTGAATTATATGAATTTGTGGGGTGAATAGGGCAAAATCAATTTCCAAAAAAAGAGAGGTTATTTTTGTGTTTGACTTCAAGTTCTAGGTCAAATCTGCAAAAAGCCCTAAGAAAAAATCTAAATTTTTTAATTATATGGTTAATGTGGTTGTTTAATATCTTTTAATAATATAAAATTAAACAAAAAGAGCTAAGAAACAAAAATTGTTATCAAATATTTATTATTCATAATCATTAATTGTCATATATACGTTAATCATATTATGTAATTCCCTAGTTTTTATTTAAGGAAAGTGCAAGATTTTTTTTTGTACACTATTTATAAATTTGATAGTTAGTTTAATAAAAATATAATATAAATTAAGATGGACCAACCTATTTTCTGAGAATTCTGAATTTCATTTTCATGGTGACATGTGGCTACAAAATAATGTTGTAATGTTTCTCAATTAATATATAATGGATGTTAAACCATTAATAATTAATTTTTAACATAATAATTTTAACAGTTTTAGCAATTTATTGTCATTTTGTAAAATTCAAAATATAACATATACGAACAAAATCTAAATTTTAGTTTTATAGCTAATTTGATTGTTTAATTTATTTTAATAATATTAAATTAAACAAAAAATGATGGATGGAATATAGATTGTTATCAAATCTTTATTATTAGAATAATTAATTGTCATTTATATAATAGTCATATTTGGTAATTCCGTAACTTTTATTTAAGGAAAGAAAATAAAATAGTAATTGTACACTTTAATTAATTTTATGATTAGTTGGACCAACATACTTTCTAAGAATTTTGAATTTTATTCTGGTGATGACACGTGCCCACACTTAAAAGTTATAATGTTTCTCAATTAATATATAAGGGATTATAAGAGGGAAAATTGCCAAATATGACACACAACTTGATTTCAAATGCAAAAGTAAAGCCAAACTTGAATCAAATGCAAAAGTAACCTAAAAGGCTATTGAAATTACAACCAGCCCTTTGTGAACAAACAAAAAAACCGAATTTTTTTTACGTTTCTAACCCCGGTAGTCTTCTGTCCAGACGACTTTCCAGTAAGTCTAACCCCTGCAATACTTGAAAGTCGTCTGGTATAGTTTTTCTTAAAATTAATTTAAAAATTTTGTAAAAAATATTTTGATAAGTGAAAAATTGAAATCATGTAATTAACATATGTTTTAAGTGATATAAATTAAGATATAACAAAAGTGAATTGTTTTCAATATAGATGAGTGAAAGTAGTGAGTCATGATATTCTTTGGTTTAGGTTTTGCCAACATATGTTGTAGTATTGTATGTGTTCTTAGGGTTAGATTTTGGAAAACATAAATGTTTTTTTGAAAAATTTAAAATTTACCTAAGTGTATTTATTTCTGTGTATAGAGAAAACACTATTTAAGTTTAATTTGATTTTATAACGTGTTTAGTTAGTTAATTTAGTCAATTTAGTTTATGGGTTAAATTTAGGGTCTGGACGACTTACTAGTAAGTCGTCTGGTGAATATATTTATGGTAGACGACTTACTTCAAAGTCGTCTGGTATAGTTCTTCTTAAAAATAATTTAAAATTTTTGTAAAAAATATTTTGAAAAGTGAAAAATTGAAATCATGTAATTAACATATGTTTTAAGTGATATAAATTAAGATATAACAAAGGTGAATTGTTTTCAACATAGATGAATGAAAGTAGTGAGTCATGATATTCTTTGGTTTAGGTTTTGCCAACATATGTTGTAGTATTGAATGTGTTCTTAGGATTATATTTTGGAAAGCATAAATGTTTTTTTGAAAAATTTAAAATTTACCTAAGTGTGTTTATTTCTGTGTAGAGTAAACACTATTTAAGTTTAATTTGATTTTATAACGTATTTAGTTAGTTAATTTAGTCAATTTAGTTTATGGGTTAAATTTAGGGTGTGGACGACTTACTAGTAAGTCGTCTGGTGAATATATTTATGGTAGGCGACTTACTTCAAAGTCTTCGATTAGAAAATATGTAACATAATTTGATTTTTTTGTCTCCTTATATAAAGAAAAAATTACACATTCTCTCTCCTCCTTTCAAATGGCTGCAACAAAAATGTAATTGTTCATCATTCTAAAACTCTCCAACCTCTCTCTAATCTCTTTGAACTTATAAACACCAAACTTTATATGAATTTTTAAGTTTTGTCTCATGTCTTTCTCACTAATTTATCTTGTTTTTGTAGGTTTTTCATCACATGGTTCTCATATTCCACTCATTTAAAGGTAGATCTATTAATTTTAGATATGTTTTTTGTAGATCTATTACCTTTTTCCCAAACTAAAACTCTCTAAACTCACTCTAATCTCTTAGACTTGAAAACACCAAACTTTATATGAATTTTTAAGTTTTGTCTCATGTCTTTCTCACTAATTTATCTTGTTTTTGTAGGTTTTTCATCACATGATTCTCATATTCCACTCATTTAAAGGTAGATCTATTAATTTTAGATATGTTTTTTTGTAGATCTATTACCTTTTTTCCCAAACTAAAACTCTCTAAACTCACTCTAATCTCTTAGACTTGAAAACACCAAACTTTATATGAATTTTTAAGTTTTGTCTCATGTCTTTCTCACTAATTTATCTTGTTTTTGTAGGTTTTTCATCACATGATTCTCATATTCCACTCATTTAAAGGTAGATCTATTAATTTTAGATATGTTTTTTGTAGATCTATTACCTTTTTCCCAAACTAAAACTCTCTAAACTCACTCTAATCTCTTAGACTTGAAAACACCAAACTTTATATGAATTTTTAAGTTTTGTCTCATGTCTTTCTCACTAATTTATCTTGTTTTTGTAGGTTTTTCATCACATGATTCTCATATTCCACTCATTTAAAGGTAGATCTATTAATTTTAGATATGTTTTTTGTAGATCTATTACCTTTTTCCCAAACTAAAACTCTCTAAACTCACTCTAATCTCTTAGACTTGAAAACACCAAACTTTATATGAATTTTTAAGTTTTGTCTCATGTCTTTCTCACTAATTTATCTTGTTTTTGTAGGTTTTTCATCACATGGTTCTCATATTCCACTCATTTAAAGGTAGATCTATTAATTTTAGATATGTTTTTTGTAGATCTATTACCTTTTTCCCAAACTAAAACTCTCTAAACTCACTCTAATCTCTTAGACTTGAAAACACCAAACTTTATATGAATTTTTAAGTTTTGTCTCATGTCTTTCTCACTAATTTATCTTGTTTTTGTAGGTTTTTCATCACATGGTTCTCATATTCCACTCATTTAAAGGTAGATCTATTAATTTTAGATATGTTTTTTGTAGATCTATTACCTTTTTCCCAAACTAAAACTCTCTAAACTCACTCTAATCTCTTAGACTTGAAAACACCAAACTTTATATGAATTTTTAAGTTTTGTCTCATGTCTTTCTCACTAATTTATCTTGTTTTTGTAGGTTTTTCATCACATGATTCTCATATTCCACTCATTTAAAGGTAGATCTATTAATTTTAGATATGTTTTTTGTAGATCTATTACCTTTTTCCCAAACTAAAACTCTCTAAACTCACTCTAATCTCTTAGACTTGAAAACACCAAACTTTATATGAATTTTTAAGTTTTGTCTCATGTCTTTCTCACTAATTTATCTTGTTTTTGTAGGTTTTTCATCACATGGTTCTCATATTCCACTCATTTAAAGGTAGATCTATTAATTTTAGATATGTTTTTTGTAGATCTATTACCTTTTTCCCAAACTAAAACTCTCTAAACTCACTCTAATCTCTTTGAACTTATAAACACCAAACTTTATATCAATTTTTGTTTTTGTTTCATGTCTTTCTCACTAATTTATCTTGTTTTTGTAGGTTTTTCATCACATGATTCTCATATTCCACTCATTTAAAGGTAGATCTATTAATTTTAGATATGTTTTTTGTAGATCTATTACCTTTTTCCCAAACTAAAACTCTCTAAACTCACTCTAATCTCTTAGACTTGAAAACACCAAACTTTATATGAATTTTTAAGTTTTGTCTCATGTCTTTCTCACTAATTTATCTTGTTTTTGTAGGTTTTTCATCACATGGTTCTCATATTCCACTCATTTAAAGGTAGATCTATTAATTTTAGATATGTTTTTTGTAGATCTATTACCTTTTTCCCAAACTAAAACCCTCTAAACTCACTCTAATCTCTTAGACTTGAAAACACCAAACTTTTGTATGAATTTTTAAGTTTTGTCTCATGTCTTTCTCACTAATTTATCTTGTTTTTGTAGGTTTTTCATCACATGGTTCTCATATTCCACTCATTTAAAGGTAGATCTATTAATTTTAGATATGTTTTTGTAGATCTATTACCTTTTTCCCAAACTAAAACTCTCTAAACTCACTCTAATCTCTTAGACTTGAAAACACCAAACTTTTGTATGAATTTTTAAGTTTTGTCTCATGTCTTTCTCACTAATTTATCTTGTTTTTGTAGGTTTTT
The DNA here is from genome assembly GCA_016771965.1 of Brassica carinata. Lineage (NCBI taxonomy): Eukaryota > Viridiplantae > Streptophyta > Magnoliopsida > Brassicales > Brassicaceae > Brassica > Brassica carinata. The sequence goes on from CM028694.1 coordinate 11,403,847, forward strand.
CATCACATGGTTCTCATATTCCACTCATTTAAAGGTAGATCTATTAATTTTAGATATGTTTTTTGTAGATCTATTACCTTTTTCCCAAACTAAAACTCTCTAAACTCACTCTAATCTCTTAGACTTGAAAACACCAAACTTTTGTATGAATTTTTAAGTTTTGTCTCATGTCTTTCTCACTAATTTATCTTGTTTTTGTAGGTTTTTCATCACATGGTTCTCATATTCCACTCATTTAAAGGTAGATCTATTAATTTTAGATATGTTTTTGTAGATCTATTACCTTTTTCCCAAACTAAAACCCTCTAAACTCACTCTAATCTCTTAGACTTGAAAACACCAAACTTTATATGAATTTTTAAGTTTTGTCTCATGTCTTTCTCACTAATTTATCTTGTTTTTGTAGGTTTTTCATCACATGATTCTCATATTCCACTCATTTAAAGGTAGATCTATTAATTTTAGATATGTTTTTGTAGATCTATTACCTTTTTCCCAAACTAAAACTCTCTAAACTCACTCTAATCTCTTAGACTTGAAAACACCAAACTTTATATGAATTTTTAAGTTTGTGTTGAAAAACTTAGTCAAATTTAGTAAAACTAAGAGAGAAAACATATTTTGAAAATTTAGGTTTTACATATCTTGAAGTTACTTAACACTCTTAAAAATTCAAGTTATTCAAAAATTAGTGTAGAAGACTTAAAACTAATGTAAAAGACTTAAAAATACAAGTTAGTCAAATTTACAAAATGAAATTCTTCTCCTATGTTTTCTGTAGAAGACTTAAAACTAATGTAAAAGACTTAAAAATACAAGTTAGTCAAATTTAGTAAAACTAAGAGAGAAAACATATTTTGAAAATTTAGGTTTTACATATCTTGAAGTTACTTAACACTCTTAAAAATTCAAGTTATTCAAAAATTAGTGTAGAAGACTTAAAACTAATGTAAAAGACTTAAAAATACAAGTTAGTCAAATTTAGTAAAACTAAGAGAGAAAACATATTTTGAAAATTTAGGTTTTACATATCTTGAAGTTACTTAACACTCTTAAAAATTCAAGTTATTCAAAAATTAGTGTAGAAGACTTAAAACTAATGTAAAAGACTTAAAAATACAAGTTAGTCAAATTTAGTAAAACTAAGAGAGAAAACATATTTTGAAAATTTAGGTTTTACATATCTTGAAGTTACTTAACACTCTTAAAAATTCAAGTTATTCAGATCTGGATATGCAAGTTTTTCAGATCTGGATATGCAAGTTTTTCAGATCTGGATATGCAAGTTTTTCAGATCTGGATATGCAAGTTTTTCAGATCTGGATATGCAAGTTTTTCAGATCTGGATATGCAAGTTTTTCAGATCTGGATATGCAAGTTTTTCAGATCTGGATATGCAAGTTTTTCAGATCTGGATATGCAAGTTTTTCAGATCTGGATATGCAAGTTTTTCAGATCTGGATATGCAAGTTTTTCAGATCTGGATATGCAAGTTTTTCAGATCTGGATATGCAAGTTTTTCAGATCTGGATATGCAAGTTTTTCAGATCTGGATATGCAAGTTTTTCAGATCTGGATATGCAAGTTTTTCAGATCTGGATATGCAAGTTTTTCAGATCTGGATATGCAAGTTTTTCAGATCTGGATATGCAAGTTTTTCAGATCTGGATATGCAAGTTTTTCAGATCTGGATATGCAAGTTTTTCAGATCTGGATATGCAAGTTTTTCAGATCTGGATATGCAAGTTTTTCAGATCTGGATATGCAAGTTTTTCAGATCTGGATATGCAAGTTTTTCAGATCTGGATATGCAAGTTTTTCAGATCTGGATATGCAAGTTTTTCAGATCTGGATATGCAAGTTTTTCAGATCTGGATATGCAAGTTTTTCAGATCTGGATATGCAAGTTTTTCAGATCTGGATATGCAAGTTTTTCAGATCTGGATATGCAAGTTTTTCAGATCTGGATATGCAAGTTTTTCAGATCTGGATATGCAAGTTTTTCAGATCTGGATATGCAAGTTTTTCAGATCTGGATATGCAAGTTTTTCAGATCTGGATATGCAAGTTTTTCAGATCTGGATATGCAAGTTTTTCAGATCTGGATATGCAAGTTTTTCAGATCTGGATATGCAAGTTTTTCAGATCTGGATATGCAAGTTTTTCAGATCTGGATATGCAAGTTTTTCAGATCTGGATATGCAAGTTTTTCAGATCTGGATATGCAAGTTTTTCAGATCTGGATATGCAAGTTTTTCAGATCTGGATATGCAAGTTTTTCAGATCTGGATATGCAAGTTTTTCAGATCTGGATATGCAAGTTTTTCAGATCTGGATATGCAAGTTTTTCAGATCTGGATATGCAAGTTTTTCAGATCTGGATATGCAAGTTTTTCAGATCTGGATATGCAAGTTTTTCAGATCTGGATATGCAAGTTTTTCAGATCTGGATATGCAAGTTTTTCAGATCTGGATATGCAAGTTTTTCAGATCTGGATATGCAAGTTTTTCAGATCTGGATATGCAAGTTTTTCAGATCTGGATATGCAAGTTTTTCAGATCTGGATATGCAAGTTTTTCAGATCTGGATATGCAAGTTTTTCAGATCTGGATATGCAAGTTTTTCAGATCTGGATATGCAAGTTTTTCAGATCTGGATATGCAAGTTTTTCAGATCTGGATATGCAAGTTTTTCAGATCTGGATATGCAAGTTTTTCAGATCTGGATATGCAAGTTTTTCAGATCTGGATATGCAAGTTTTTCAGATCTGGATATGCAAGTTTTTCAGATCTGGATATGCAAGTTTTTCAGATCTGGATATGCAAGTTTTTCAGATCTGGATATGCAAGTTTTTCAGATCTGGATATGCAAGTTTTTCAGATCTGGATATGCAAGTTTTTCAGATCTGGATATGCAAGTTTTTCAGATCTGGATATGCAAGTTTTTCAGATCTGGATATGCAAGTTTTTCAGATCTGGATATGCAAGTTTTTCAGATCTGGATATGCAAGTTTTTCAGATCTGGATATGCAAGTTTTTCAGATCTGGATATGCAAGTTTTTCAGATCTGGATATGCAAGTTTTTCAGATCTGGATATGCAAGTTTTTCAGATCTGGATATGCAAGTTTTTCAGATCTGGATATGCAAGTTTTTCAGATCTGGATATGCAAGTTTTTCAGATCTGGATATGCAAGTTTTTCAGATCTGGATATGCAAGTTTTTCAGATCTGGATATGCAAGTTTTTCAGATCTGGATATGCAAGTTTTTCAGATCTGGATATGCAAGTTTTTCAGATCTGGATATGCAAGTTTTTCAGATCTGGATATGCAAGTTTTTCAGATCTGGATATGCAAGTTTTTCAGATCTGGATATGCAAGTTTTTCAGATCTGGATATGCAAGTTTTTCAGATCTGGATATGCAAGTTTTTCAGATCTGGATATGCAAGTTTTTCAGATCTGGATATGCAAGTTTTTCAGATCTGGATATGCAAGTTTTTCAGATCTGGATATGCAAGTTTTTCAGATCTGGATATGCAAGTTTTTCAGATCTGGATATGCAAGTTTACTAAACATTGACGAGGCGACATTCAAGTAAGTCGTCTAGGATAATCAGGTTAGTTTTGTGTTTGACTTTGAGTTTTAAGTCAATTTTGCAAAAATCCATGATAGTAGAATATACTTCAAATATTTTATTTTATTTTAGTAAGAAAGTGAAAAAAATTATCAGAGCAAAACACAAACTCATATTTAGTTACCTTATTTTGAGAAAACCATTGAATATGTTTTTAAATGGTTTGATGACTTGTTGTTATATACACGTCTGTGATGTAAATAAATTCACATGTAAGATAATTACAAATTACGGAAGATGGAAAGTAACTTTTATTAATTACTTCATATATCATAAAGATGTCAAACAAACATGAGTTATCAAACCCTATTCGGAAAACATTGTAGTCATATTTTTATAAAACCAATTATTATGATAAAACTACAAAAACAATATAAACAAAATCCAAATGAAAAATTATATATATATATATATATATATATATAGATATATATATCTTAATTGTATATAATTTTATATTTTATCAAATAACTTGTCTACCACTTGTTAAAAATATACTGAATCAAAAAATTCTCTAATTCTTGGTTTAATGATTGAGATTTAGTATTTAGGAGCTGAGATTGAGTTTATAAACTTCTATAAATGTATTATAATTTTTTTAAACATTTATAAACGATTTATGAAAGTTAATTCAGGGAGGTGTATTGAATCATGAATTTTAAAAGTTTGAGTGGATTTGGAAAAATATTGGAGTTTGAAGAGATTTGGACTAAATCTTATTTATATGGGTTGGATTTAGAAAGAGAAAAAGAGATTTGGGTGAGATTTTATCTTAAATTTCAGAGTACTTATTAGCAAAAAATATATATTTCAAGAGTATTCTAGATCATTTGATATTATTAATTTATGTTGTTCCATTATTTTTGAACAAATGATACATCGTTACAGGACACGAGTTGGCTCTGTATCGTAACTCTCGCAAAGGAAAAATGAGCAAGACGACGTGGTTCATCAGATCATTGATAAGGGAAGTAACTGGATTTGCTCCTTACGAGATCGAAGAGAACCACCAAGGCTTCTCAAAGTTGGTAAAAACAAGAGGACTCTTAAAATTTCTAAGAGGAAGTTAGGTATCCACAAAAGAGCCAAGAGGAAGAGGGAGGGGATATGTCTAGTCGAGGGGGATGGACGTTACGGAGTATGGGGTCACGTGTCCCTTATTCTTTTTTAATTTTTTATAGTATAGTGGAGAAATAGTAAAAGTGCCTCCAATTAATTTTTTTTTAATGTTATTTTTAGTGTTGTGTCCCCAACTTAATAAGTTTCTAGATCCGCCTCTGTGTCTAGTGTTCATGAAGTCTGGTGGAGATACTACTACTGAGAAGAAGATTTAATAGATCAAAAATGTTTATCAAAATATCAAATTCATAAACGACGACAAGAAATATATAATAGGTGATTTTCTTACAGGTCTTCATATAAATTCATTCATTTTTGCTACACATGTCATGTATACTCATTTTTGCTACACATGTCATGTATACTCATTTTTGCTACACATGTCATGTATACTCATTTTTGCTACACATGTCATGTATACTCATTTTTGCTACACATGTCATGTATACTCATTTTTGCTACACATGTCATGTATACTCATTTTTGCTACACATGTCATGTATACTCATTTTTGCTACACATGTCATGTATACTCATTTTTGCTACACATGTCATGTATACTCATTTTTGCTACACATGTCATGTATACTCATTTTTGCTACACATGTCATGTATACTCATTTTTGCTACACATGTCATGTATACTCATTTTTGCTACACATGTCATGTATACTCATTTTTGCTACACATGTCATGTATACTCATTTTTGCTACACATGTCATGTATACTCATTTTTGCTACACATGTCATACACTCATTCTCATAGTAACGTGTAAAAGCTAAATCTGAAACAAATAACTTCAGTGATGTTGTCCAAAAAAAGAGTATCAGCTCTCTCGTGTTGTGCCTGCAAAAGAATTTCTAACAAGTTAGGGTAACACAGCTCCCACAACTGATTCATCATATACCGAAACTCCTTCTCCCATAGCTTACATGTGCTAAAGTGCTTCACCGCAAGTGTTGTACCATCAGGAAGAAGCCCCTTATATGTTGTCCCTGTCCTAGTATAATGCTCTCAGAGCTTGCATCCATTAAGTCCCCAAGTTTAACCTTAACCAAAGGCTTCTAAAACAAAGAAACTTGAGCAAGCTTATGGCTACTAAGTCTTTACGCCAAACTACTAACTCCTCCTTTGGTTAATCTTCTCCTCTTCTCTTTGTACACTTCAAATGGCAATACCACCATAAAAATTAGAATCAAACACTTGGGTTTTTTGGATGAATATAGAGAGAAAGTGAAAGAGATATTGTTTTTTAGTTCATAACAATTGAGAAAGAGATAGTGTAAATCGATTTGAGGTGCATTAAGAGCTTCAAATTGGTTTTTCATGGTGGTTGGAGTATTGATGGCAATGTCAATCTTGTAAATACTTGAAGATGATGAGGTTGAGAGAGTAAAAAGGCAATTTTCGGAAAAAAAAATTAATGGCATTTTCGTGAATAATGTGAACTTGTGGAGTGAATAGGACAAAAGAAAACAAAAAAAAAACATAGGTTAGTTTTGTGTTTGACTTTGAGTTTTAAGTCAATTTTGCAAAAAAATCCATGATAGTAGAATATACTTCAAATATTTTATTTTATTTTATTTTAGTCTTTATCAAAAAAATATTTTATTTTAGTAAGAAAGTGAAAAAAATTATCAGAGCAAAACACAAACTCATATTTAGTTACCTTATTTTGAGAAAACCATTGAATATGTTTTTAAATGGTTTGATGACTTGTTGTTATATACACGTCTGTGATGTAAATAAATTCACATGTAAGATAATTACAAATTACGGAAGATGGAAAGTAACTTTTATTAATTACTTCATATATCATAAAGATGTCAAACAAACATGAGTTATCAAACCCTATTCGGAAAACATTGTAGTCATATTTTTATAAAACCAATTATTATGATAAAACTACAAAAACAATATAAACAAAATCCAAATGAAAAAATTATATATATATATATATAGATATATATATCTTAATTGTATATAATTTTATATTTTATCTAATAACTTGTCTACCACTTGTTAAAAATATACTGAATCAAAAAATTCTCTAATTCTTGGTTTAATGATTGAGATTTAGTATTTAGGAGCTGAGATTGAGTTTATAAACTTCTATAAATGTATTATAATTTTTTTAAACATTTATAAACGATTTATGAAAGTTAATTCAGGGAGGTGTATTGAATCATGAATTTTAAAAGTTTGAGTGGATTTGAAAAATATTGGAGTTTGAAGAGATTTGGACTAAATCTTATTTATATGGGTTGGATTTAGAAAGAGAAAAAGAGATTTGGGTGAGATTTTATCTTAAATTTCAGAGTACTTATTAGCAAAAAATATATATTTCAAGAGTATTCTAGATAATTTGATATTATTAATTTATGTTGTTCCATTATTTTTGAACAAATGATACATCGTTACAGGACACGAGTTGGCTCTGTATCATAACTCTCGCAAAGGAAAAATGAGCAAGACGACGTGGTTCATCAGATCATTGATAAGGGAAGTAACTGGATTTGCTCCTTACGAGATCGAAGAGAACCACCAAGGCTTCTCAAAGTTGGTAAAAACAAGAGGACTCTTAAAATTTCTAAGAGGAAGTTAGGTATCCACAAAAGACCCAAGAGGAAGAGGGAGAGGATATGTCTAGTCAGGGAGATGGACATTACGGAGTATGGGGTCACGTGTCCCTTACTCTTTTTTAATTTTTTATAGTATAGTGGAGAAATAGTAAAAGTGCCTCCAATTAATTTTTTTTTTAATGTTATTTTTAGTGTTGTGCCCCCAACTTAAGAAGTTTCTAAATCCGCCTCTATGTCTAGTGTTCATGAAGTCTGGTGGAGATACTACTACTGAGAAGAAGATTTAATAGATCAAAAATGTTTATCAAAATATCAAATTCATAAACGACAACAAGAAATATATAATAGGTGATTTTCTTACAGGTCTTCATATAAATTCATTCATTTTTGCTACACATGTCATGTATACTCATTTTTGCTACACATGTCATACACTCATTCTCATAGTAACGTGTAAAAGCTAAATCTGAAACAAATAACTTCAGTGATGTTGTCCAAAAAGAGTATCAGCTCTCTCGTGTTGTGCCTGCAAAAAGAATTTCTAACAAGTTAGGGTAACACAGCTCCCACAACTGATTCATCATATACCGAAACTCCTTCTCCCATAGCTTACATGTGCTAAAGTGCTTCACCGCAAGTGTTGTACCATCAGGAAGAAGCCCCTTATATGTTGTCCCTGTCCTAGTATAATGCTCTCAGAGCTTGCATCCATTAAGTCCCCAAGTTTAACCTTAACCAAAGGCTTCTAAAACAAAGAAACTTGAGCAAGCTTATGGCTACTAAGTCTTTACGCCAAACTACTAACTCCTCCTTTGGTTAATCTTCTCCTCTTCTCTTTGTACACTTCAAATGGCAATACCACCAAACCCCAAAAGCTAACAACATCCATGCAGCAGCACCTAACACGCCAGCTGATAATCAAAAGATTATTCTTGCTTAGCTCCACAGCTCGAAGATAAAGAACAACCAGAGAGACCTTGATTCTCAGTGAAATCATCAGAGGAGTATGTAGGTGAGATAAAGAAAGATGGAATGCGACCTTAGACACCTTGAACGTCACTAATCTACCCAAAGACGACAACTGAACCGGGATTTGGCCAGATAAATGTTTCTCAGACAGAACCAAAGAGTTCACATACCTACACTCTGCTAAAGTAATCTTACCGTTCAACTCATTGTTCGACATATCAAGAGACACCAAGAACAGTAACCAAGTACACAGTTGTGGAGGGAAGTTACCTGAAAATTTGTTGCTAGATAGATCCAGTTTTGTAAGCTTCCACAGTAGTGAAGAGACTCTGGGATCGGGCTAGACAAACCCATGTCTGGAAGCTCGAGATTGATAAGTATGTTCTCCTGATTTTTCAAGTTCCAACAAGCCACACCCAAAAGTTGAAACATCTAGATATAGAGCATGTTTGTGTGTCCTACAAGGAAGCTGATACCTTGGTTTTTCAGAAATTATAGAGGAACCCAAGAGTGTTGTTTGCAAAGTTACTAAGGATCGGTTAGAGGTTTGGATTCCTCCTAAGCATCTTACATCTGCAGCCATCGCAGGATAATAACAGAGGAAGAAGATGAACAGAGTAGTGTTATCGATTAAGGGAGAAGCTTTATGGGGTTTGAGCCGATCTCCATGGATGAAGTGTTCACAGGTTTGTTTTTTTTTTGTATCTGTCAATGGAGCAGAGAGACAAAGCTGCAAGTCATACGCATTGAATGATAGTCTCAAGGATTAGATCGATCAAAGTAGCCGTCAATTTTCTTCTGTGTATATTTTCTTTTTCATCGCTAGATAGATGTTTTATTTGTTGATAAAAAAAAAGATAGATGTTTTATTTTTATTCTGAAGTCACTCCAAATAACACATATAGAAGTAGGAGTTTTATAACGACATTTTCTAACTTGAATCAATGCAAAGTATCCCCAAAATCACACTAGCTTTTTCTTTCAAAATAGTGTTTAGCTTTCAATAACAGTGGATTTGATTTAAGTTTTGTAAATGATTAATTGAATAACAGGAAATTGCAAGTGTTTCTAGTAATTTTACATAAATTTCATGTTCAGTAACAGGTGATTTGAAAATAAAATTTAAAATTCTTAGTTGAATAATAAGGGATTTTAAAACAACCCCAAAATCTTTTAAAATCCATGATTCAATACATTCCCCTTAATATTTTGTCACAAATTTAAGACATTTAAGAAAATAGTTATCTTTTAAAAATAAATTAGAGTTTGACCGCGATTTAAAAAGTGCGATATTATTTTTGATTTAAAATTTTGTTAAACACATTCACTGAAATTCTTTATATATGCACACTTATATTTTTATTTAGTAAAATCGTATCCTCCATTTTTTGGATTGTAGAGTTTATTTGTTTATATGAACTAAGAACTTTGACTTGTATCATACAACCCGTTTTAGAAGATTTGACATTTTCAAGTCTCTGAATTCCATTATAATTGAAGGTCATTTTGATTTTTGAAATGTATTACAAATTACTTGATGCTCCAATTTATATACTGTTATTTTTAACTTCGTTACACAATATGAAATTGGTCTTCACAATATTTTTTAAAGATTTTCAGGTGCAAAGCAAAAAATAATAATCAATAGAACACGGAAAATATAATATATTAGTAATGTTTCCATTTAAGATTTTAGAAGATATTGACACTTAAATTATGGGTGGACCTTTAATCTGTTCGGATTTCTGATTTTGAAATTAAAGATTTTGACTCCATTCAGATATTAATAAATTTTCGTTTGGACGCTGTTTAGATTTTTCCGGGTTTGGTTCGATTCAAATAACTCGTTAAATTATTTTTAAAAATTAATTTTACATATACTTTAAATTTCTCAAAATATAAAGATAAAATAATATATATATATAATGCATAAATAAAATATGTATGCAAAAATACGTAAACTGAATATAAAAATTGTTTGGCTTGAATATTTAGATGGAGAATCATTAGATATTTTAAATATTTTGGTGTTTAATTATTGTTTAGCTAATTTAAATATTTATTCTGACTATTTATATACACTTTCAAGTATTTTGGTCAAATTTGGATATTTTTGTGACTAAATCTAAAAATAACTACTATATTTACGTATATAAATATAATGTTGATGTATTTGGATATCCATATATGTGAGGTCTAGTCAAGTTCGATTCTGATTCTTTAGATTTCAAAGTTTTAAATCCATTCATATATTTAACCAGTTTCAGTTCGGTTTCAGGACTAATTTTTCGTACCAGATTTGGTTCCGTTTTTCGAATTTGTTTTTTTTTCCAACCCTAAATTAAATGATGGTTATTTTCTTCGTCAGTATTTGTTATTAAGTATCTGGATTATGTGTTCATCACAATCATAAATGATCCGTAAATAAAAATCAAATTGCTTGATAAATTTCTGTTAAGATAAATACTATAGTATAATCAGTTTAAAAACTAGTTACTTCATTTGTGATAGATTACAGGTGCATCTATTAAAATTATTTAATAACACATTCATACTTTTAAACTAGGTGATGATCTGCGCCCTGCGCAGGGTGATTAGACTAAAATATGTTATAATTTTTAGGTTATAGATATTAGAACTATTATTTTTATTTTTATATAAGGTACATTGGATTTTTTCTTAAATAAATGTTATTGTCTAGGTATAATGAAGTTTAATCCGTAGGTATAATTGTTTTGTAAATATAGGTTCTGTCGAATTTTTCCTAGGAATTGATATAAACTTATTTATGAAATTTAGATTTATCGAAAAACTCACAATCCAATTATTGGTTTCATAAGACAAAAAAGAAACAAAGACAATGTAATAATAAAATATAAAAGGAAGATAATTTAAAAACTGAAAATACAGTAACTGTTGTGAAAAATAACTTCAGAACTCTTTGTTTGCAATCCTACAAAGAACAATAACAAAGTATATAAGCTTACCAAACATCACAGACTTATAAATCAGATCTCATAAAATTACACGTATTACCTCTTTCTAAAAACATCAATTTCTGAAACATCGTTGGGCTCAAACAACACTTTGGAAAACCCATCAATGTTAGTCAAGTTCTTGAATCGACCTTATAAAATAATCATCTCCACCGTTTTTTTATTATTATACTACATTACCTGTTTCCCAATTAATTTGCCAAATTAATATAATTTTTGGAAAGAATACATGAATTTTTTTTTTGATATTTGTATTCCAAATAGTAGCTTACTGTATATATTTTTTGTAATAAATTTTAATGAATATTCCAACCAACAAAAGGAAGGATGTGGTCTCACCAATAGCAAAGATGGAAATTATATTTATTCAAATTTCAAATTTTAAATGTAAAAATATTGGCTGGCGCCTTGTGTTAATGTTTTTACTATAACTGATAAACAGATTCCTATCAAAACGCACATGATAAACTTGGAAAGAAAACAATAGAGTTACCAGAACCAATAAAACATTAGTGTAATTTAAATATCAGTGGAATTGTAAAAGAAACTCGCCACTAATCAAGTCTCAAGAATGGCGTAGTTTGATCAATTAGCACATTCATGACCTGATTTAAAAAAATTTCTAATAACATTTACGAATTTTTCTTAACTACAAAGACTTAGTTGCCTAAATGTATTTTTTAAAACTAACTCGGTGCCTAATTATACATTACATATGCATATATTAAAAGGAAGGTGATTTGAACACACCACAATTCTTCCATTGTTTCATACCATCAATTATATCAAATATACGATAGATAGTAGATGAAGTTTGAGCCTAACGCTCCAATATAATTTTCCCCAATTTTATATATCTAAGAAGATAAAATACAGGTTTGAGCTAATAAAAAAAAAGCCTGAAACATTTGCATGGTACCGTACGTAGTGGACATTAGTTAGACATGTTTAAAGCAAACATTTACTAACTATTATCCCTAAATTATTGGTACATTAGACATATATAATTTCCTCAAAACAAAATCAATTCAAATATATGGGCCACATATGTATAAAGCAGTAAATCGCTGTAGTAAATTGATGGCTATAATTAAGAAATTTTCATATTTATCTACTTTTAATTCACCCATTGACATAGCAAAATAATACATGGAAAGAACAATTAATAAGATGAATCTTTTTGTCATTAGCTTGGACACCACTCTAATTTGGTGATCACAATAAAAATCCAAATTTCATTATATATTATAACGATTGGACCTTTTAAATGATACAATCTGACCACTAATTTTTTTTTTAAATCATAATCAAATTATATTTTAAATATGGTCTTTACTTATTGAAACACCACAAACACGAAAGTCAATCATTCTGAAAATATTTGATTGACTCAAATTTCATGACCAACTTTCATTAATCTTTTGAATTGGAGCATTCAATACTTGACACCGAGATTTACTCCATTAAGGAAATATAACTTAATCAAGATCCAATGACATCGTTTTTTCCGATTCATTCAAATTAATCATGGACTACATGTTTCATTTTCCAGTAATATCTTCATATTGTATCTAAGTGTTTATAATCAGAAAAATACGAGTATATTGTTGCTGTGATCGAGTATACACAACTATTATGCTAACATATTACTAATAATAACTAACTAATATACAACAACACAGAGATAAATCGCACAATGTTATGCTTGTTTCTGGTTTATTCAGCATAGTATATTATATAACAAAAATTAGAAAAAAATTATATAATATGATGGCCAATGACATAATATTATCTCGAGTTGAAATGGATGTTAAAAAGTATCGATATAACTTAACATGGCTTATAAATTATTTATCCATAGAGTTCACATTTTATACAATAGTGTCATGACATGGATGTATAAAAAGTTTCAATATTCTAGATTTAGTGAACACGTTCATGAAATGAGACTATATGTTTTTGGCAAGATGCTTACAATAAATGCTTAGAATCAAGATGCATAAAATGAAACACATACTATATGTTTTGATAATGACATGATATGTAATTAGTCTAGGCCAAAGAGGGTTATTTAAAAAAGGTTGTAAGGTGGAATGTGGTGTTGACACCTAGGAAATGGCAAAGTTGTAAATCACACATGGGATAAAGATTTATTTATAAAAGTTCACCTCAAATAATAAAAAGGGGAAGTGCTCACATCTTTACATGTTTAGAATATATTGGCAGTTAAATGATAATAATTATTATTATAACTGTTAGTTATTTGTTAAAGTTTTCAGCTTTTGTGTTGATTCCTTTTCTAACAACTAAATATTGAATTTTCCTAAAATGCATTAAAGCTGATAAAATTTTGGAAAGTTTTAATATAAGATAGGTATGTTTTATGATTGTATTAATTGACAAAATAATAAATGCTGAAAGTTAGGATTATGTAGTTTTTCATAAGTATTGGAATGTAATTAAAAATTATTTTAAGGGTAAGTTCATATTTGTAGTTCAGTTTTAATACTATAGATTTGAAAAATGATATCAAACCTAAAATTGAAATACGCTTATATAAAGTATTAACTTTTTGAGAAATTGCTATTTCTTTTCAAAGTTACACTTAATTAAATACCATAACATTTAAGTTTATGATTTAATGATTATTGTTTAGGGGTTTAATTTTTACAAGGTGAGATTGTGTTTTTAAGCTTTTATAAATGTTTGATAAATTATTTTAAAATATTTATAAATGGTTTAGAAAATTTAATTTAATGTTTTTATCAAAACTTTAAGACAATTATGAAAATTATTTTTCTTTAAAAGTAATTTTGAAAATAGTATCAAATTTGTGGTAAAACTGAAAGTCTTTTTTCCAAAAATTTAATTTGCTAATTTCATGAATTTATTGTTATCTTTTTTTTTCTGGAACGAAAAGCAAGAAACTACATATGAAACGTAAAGTATAATCTAAATTTTAATCATAAGGTTTATAGTTAGTCAGGTATGATACAAAAGTTCAGTATATCACAATGATAATTGAAAGAGAGATATTCTATTATTTCTCCAAAAAAAGAAGATATTCTATACCTTGTTGTTGTCCCCCACAGGGCCACGAAATATACGTTTTCGTTCAACGGGAGACCAACTTTCTTTAATAATCATAAAAAAAAGAAAACAAATTGTATATAAAAAGCAAAAAAAAATAATTAGAAAAAAAGAGAACAAGAGAGTGGAACAGCATTTTGCCATCGAAGACACGCTATATAGCCAATCGTCTCTATAAAATAACTCCCTCCCTTCATCTTCCTCCACCATCTCCTCTTTTACAAGTATGCCCTTCACCTTATAATCTCTCTCATTTCCGTCCTTTACATTTTCCTTTACTCGCTAAAAACTCCATCTCCTTTCCTCCGTTCTCGAATACGCCATGGGAGTTGCTGTTCTTCAGCCTCGTGACTGTTTGAACGATCCTTTCTCCATCAATAACATCCATGCCCAACGGCCTAACAAACCAACACCCAATCGCCGTCGGTGGAGTCCGCCGCGTCACCAACCGGAAACCTCTCCTCCGCCGAAGGGATCGAAGAAGAAGAAGAATCTCAACCACAACCATGTTAGAATTCCGAAGCAAGGCGAAGAGAAAGTACCAGCTTTGACGGTTGAGAAGCCAGAGCGGAGATCTACTCGTCAGATCGTATCAGATCCGGTGATGATCCCATCGCAGAACTGGAGATTGATCCCATCATTGTTTTATGCCGGTCCAGTCACATCGACATCTCCGCCGCCGAGCGAAGTTCCCTTACCGATGTTCTTCGCAAAGAGAAGCGTCTCCTCATTCAAATCAGCCGATGCAACCACCGATCTGATCAGAATCTTGCGGTTAGACATCGCATGATTAAAGTGATCTCAGATCTCCGATCTATAAGAAAAATATCTCGAGAACTTGCAAAAGACATCTTCGTTATGAAACGTTAATTCGAATCATTCTCTTATTTTTTCAAGGGGAAAGATCGAAATATCTTCTTAATATGTCTGTTATTTTTGGTTCTGTGTCTAGTTATTATGTGTATTGTTTAGCATTTCGTTTTCGAACAAGTTATGGTTTCGGAAGGTTCTTAATAGTTATGATATGTATTAGTTTTGTTTAATTATGTTTAAAGTAGAGATGTCTTGTTCTATGGTTAAATGGTATCCATGTAATAATCTTCCTCCGAGTATTTCTTCGTCTATTATAATAAAGGCGGAAAATGATATCTTATTTATAAACATATGATCCCTTTATATAGGAAATTATATAGTCAGAGTAATATGGAAATAGTACAAATCCTAAGTAAAAAGAAAAAAGAAAAACATACATAACCAGCCGGCTAAAACCAAATCATAAACCAGCCGGTTATTATATCCACTAATCTAAAGGTTTATAACACTCTCTCTTGGATGTCATAGCCATCTAGAGCTCGTGATACACTTTACCAATAATGGTGTTGCCTCATTAAAACCTTATCAGTAAAACCCAATTGGGACAAAACCAGCGAAGGAAAAAGAGTACAACATGTATCAGTTCCCCTGATTTGTACCTCAGTGCATGTTCTTCAAGTTGGTGCATGGACAATCTGATAGTTTAGCTTCATAGGCGCCAAGTCTTGAACTGGTCCT
The DNA here is from genome assembly GCA_016771965.1 of Brassica carinata. Classification (NCBI taxonomy): domain Eukaryota; kingdom Viridiplantae; phylum Streptophyta; class Magnoliopsida; order Brassicales; family Brassicaceae; genus Brassica; species Brassica carinata. The sequence goes on from CM028694.1 coordinate 11,419,789, forward strand.
TTAATTGGCACGTCCAAAACTGATAGATAAGTTTCATGGACGTAGAGTTGGTGTAGACATGGTGAAAAGTCGGCTGACATATCATATGACTGAACTTGTAGTACTTTGAGCTTATTCATCATTTTCCAAACGTGTATAACCTGTCTGAGATCTTGTATGGATCAAATGTTATAACCTGCATTATTTATCAAAACCAAACAAACTTCTCTTTGGGTTTGGTTAGTATAAATCAATTTGAAACATTTAGTTCCTTTGAAGGTAACATAGGATGTATTAATCTTATCCCATTGCCTCATGTTCGGACATGGCAAATTTATCTAAGCAAGGTACCAATAGTACTTATGGCAAGGGACGTGTATGGTTTTGGTTCCAATACCTTATGGTCTAAACATATACATAAAACTATCCGACCTAGTATGGCTTGCCATATCAAGGCACCAATTATATCAATATAGTGCACTTTTGGTCGGATGTGCATAAGCTTTAATGATACTTATGTAAGGCCTTTCCTGGATCAAGGACATATGCCTTGTCCAATCTTAGGATCAAAAGGATCCGTGACCAAGCTTAGGGGTCCTCAAGAATATGTCTTTTCTTTGGACTAAGTAGGTCTGAGTCCAAGCCAAAACAGGACCTTACGACCATAAGACTTACAATGGTTTGTGTCTGGACCAATGTACAATTTCTTTGTTCTTTCTGTGACCAAATGGGTCTATGTCCGGGCAAGGGACTTTATAACTATGGTACCATGTAACCATACAATGGGCGATTCTTATTCATATAAAATGTTTGAGTACCAATGGACCTTATAGGACTTACTCAATGGTCCATGCTAATCATTTTAGCACCTTTCTATGTATGGCTTTGATCACAAGGATTTCATCTTTAAGATACTCAATTTGTAGTTCCAAACAATCTTTGTTTGTCCCAAAACTTAGTCTTTCCCAAATCTTTCATTTCAAATTCTTTCTTTAGATATTTATTTGGGAAATATCTCTCCAGAGGTTCCTAGGATATTCTTAGATCATTAACATATTTTGTACAAGTTTGTTCTCGAGAACTTGTTGCATTTGGCAACTCAATACCCTCTGAGACTTATATATATATATATATATTCATTATCCAGTGGACTTATATAAGTAGGCGGTTTTTACATCCATGAACCGCAAGTATAAGTTTCTTTCTTATGTGCCAGACTTATCTAGGAATCTCAACGTTTGTTGCATCCACCACAAGGAGCATATCTCCTTATAATTGATTCCTGATCTTTGTGAGAATCCTTGTGCATATGACCATGCCTTATATCATGCATATGGTCGTGCCTTATATCAAGCATATCTCGCCATGTTCATTTCTTTCACAAAAATTTATTTATGTCCAACTGGTTTAACATCTAGAGGTGTCCGAACTTATGGGACCAATCCTCTCTTTTCTTAATAAGTTTAACTCCACGTCTTCTTTCCGTATGATCTTATTCTTATTGTTGAGTGCACTCATATATAGACGTAGGTTCATGATCCTCATTCATTTCATAATATCAAGTGCTACATTGCATGCATATTAGTATATCATTGATGTCGAGTACTCTTTTGTTCCATTGTGTCCTAGACATGACTTAACTTATTGAGGTTTCATTATGACCTTCAGTACCCTGATGCTAGGAATCCCAAGCATCATTCTAGGCACCTTAGGTACAACCTCATCCATGGCCATGGCTTTTAAGTTTATACATCTTATGATTGATTATGTCTAGGAGTCCCTCATCCACGGATTAGCACCTTTCTTTAATATCCAAGGGATCTTATCTTTAGAACTCATTGGTCTATCATGTTTTCAAACATGTCTTAGACTCAGTAGAAACTTGATTGTGTTCTCTTGAAAATCAATTCGAATTTGGTGCATTCATAGCTGGTATAGTTGACTTAGTCATTATATTCGGGTTTGCATTGGAATCTGGCAATTTGTTTAAGCTAGCTTTTGTATAATCTTTTGGACTTCTAGATCTCACTCTAGAGTCCGAGGATCTTGCCAATATAAGGATGTTTGATTCCATGTAATTTTCTTTTATCTAGCTAATTCTTTTCTCCCTTAATGTTGGATGTTCGGATTCACTGAAGTGACTATCCGTGTACCTGGCCTTTAAACAAATCATCCGTGGTTGGCTCAAGGTACTTAGAAACGTGGAGAAATCATATTAAGTCATATCCAACATATATTCTCATCCTCCCATCTTATATCTCTGTGGTGGAGTTATTGGATTCATAAAAGGCACATCCATATATCTTAAGATGAGATATGTTATGTCTGGCTCTTGACCCAATTTGGGATGGGGAATATCTATGTTCACTTAGATCCGTGTGTATATCCATGTGCCAAGGAGTGTTTTATACTTACCCCCATGGACATACCATACGTAATAAATGATTTTGGGATGTGAACATATCAAGACATATAATCTTTTAGGCGATTTCAAGGAACTCTTTTCCTTTGCCATTAGTTTCATCTATGTTTACTTCTTGTCCTTGTCCATTCTTTGTGTATGTCCATGTCCATATTTCTTCCATGGGATGTTTTATACTTACCCCATGGACATATAGTGGTTATTAAACATTTGGGACGTGAACTCTTTGACATATAGTCATTTGGACGCTTGAAGTAACATATTTCCTTTGCCTTTTGTTTCATCCGGATGAGGATTGTCTATCTTTCTTTCTTGTGGACTCATTGACACGTCCATATTGTGTATATCCATGTGTCATGGAGTGCTTAACACTTACCCCCATGGACATATCATATTTATCGAACACTTGGACGTGAACTCACTAGCTTTTATCAAGACATGTAGTCTTTGCCACTTTCTTATTTCTTTGGGCGATTTCTCTTAAAGAAATTCTTTGTTCTCTTTTGCCCACAGTTTCAATATGAGACCATCCATTCTTTCATTTAGACAAATGAGTATTATACCACAGTCTCTGATGGTACACGGCCTCTATGTGAATACAATGCACACAGTTTATATTAAGGATACAATGCATCATCTATTTCTAGATGTGTACCCTTGAGGCCATAAGATATAAGTTTGGCTGTGGCATTTGTTTCTTAAGATGTTGTGGCTTGATCCACTATACACCATAATGATATTCACAAGAATGGACATTTTGTTTTAGAGATAAAAGCTTTCATTCATTCAAAGATAGAAAACAAGGAAATGAAACAAGTTCAAATGGAAAACGAGAGATCATGAAAACTAAGTAAAGACACTAAGTGTTTTGATGTCGAATCAACTGGACTCATTAGGCAATCTAAAGTTTCAAACTCCATAAGATCATTTTTATAAACCATATGAGCTTTTTGGATTCTTTCCTTTTAGATTTTCGTGGTAGAGCTCAATTAGATGATTGGGATTTCTACATGTCTTAGCCCAATGGTTACTCGTTCCACACCTATAGCACACTGACTTGGACATGCCTCTTCTAAGTCCAGAATTGGACTGATGGTCACGTCCATAGTGTCATTTCCCGAAGGTCGATCCGAGGTTCCCAGAATAATTCCGATCACCTTAGATCAACAAACTGAGAACACCGACGCTCCTATCGGATATCACTCTAGGCTTTTCAACCCGACAAGCAATACTCGATAGAAGGTTTGTCCCGGACAAGGACTAATATCATGTAAGAACTAGTAGTTTATAAAACATTCTTTATACCTTATTTATTTACTTTAAACATCTTACAAACCGTTATAGTTTTATCCTGCGGCCTATCGCCCAACAACGTTTTACAGTAAATATACATCAAAAGGTTCGTTGCAAGGACAACAAAACTACCGCTGATTACGCCGTTCCTTCTAGTCCAAAAGAGAAAAGTGTCTCCCGCCTAATGGTTACCTGCACACACGAATGAGTCGTGAGTAACAAATACTCAGTGAATCTAGAATCACAACACAACAAATCAACACAAACAATCACAATAATGCATAAGTATGATCATTCAAGTACTAGTACATAATCACTATGAATCTCTTCCTATACATCGCTCCATATCACCAGCCCTTAACTCATAATTATAAATATATATATATATATTTATAGGCATATGCTAAACCCGAAACCACAAAAGGCTAAGAGCTTAGCGGGGAATAAAAATAATTAAAATAATAAATTCATCTCCTTGGATAATCACTTGATGAACACCCGACACTGGATCGTCACCCAGTACACGGCCATAGTCTGCAATACCGTAACTCCGTGTCTTGTTACAACTTGAAGCGACCGTGAACCCGCGTCGATCAGCGGCGGCTCTTCATATTACGGTGATATTTAGGTAGCAGTATTGACCAAGACTTCATATGAATATTAGTTACATACTTAACTATATGAATGCATATCAGATTAGTACTTAGAAACAAATACAAGTCACACATAAACCTCCATGAATACTTATGTGTATTTCGCAAGAGTTCACACGAGTTAAACTCTTCACAACTTTTTAAGAATAATTAGACAACACCTAGCCATTCATGACTGTTGACTGCAGATAAATCATGCTACACTCATACATGATTTATTATCCAACTATCTAGACTCACCTTAAAATAAGTCTTGAAACCGAAATTTAAGAAAGCTTGAAACTGATCTCGAACAAGCTGAAAGGAACCTGAGAATGGACAAGGTTCATTACGGTTACTAGGTTTTCTGATCACCACATCCAAACCACTTCATTACAGCTTACCAAAGTAGTACACAGGTACAAGGACGAACTGGACTGAGACAGCAAGGCTAGCAAGCAGCTGACAAAACAGAACACAAGTACTAGCTTTAGATACTTAGTTAGGTTCTGAAGAAGAATTTTAAATAAGATCTTATCAGCTCAATGCAGAACAAGGTTTATCATTTCAGATCAAGTGAAGTTCAGACCATGATAAGATCAGTTCAGATTAAATCAAACTAGTTCATAAAACATGAGCTAATTATTCCAGCAACTGATTTAATCTGAAATATATAAAACTGAACCGATGAAGCTTAAACAACTGATCCAGGATAACAGCTTAACTGATCAATATCTGATTCTGATCAAGAATTTACTGAGGCAAGAAGATTAAGCTTACCACAACAACTGATGGACAGAAGAACTCACTTGATCCTCCCCCTTACACTGAACCTGCTACTGAACTGTTCTTTTTCTTTAAAAAAAAACAGAAATTAAAATCTGTTCATCACAAAAACAGAACAAGGCCAAGGGTTTACTCTGGATTCTCACCTTCTGATATTCTATACAGCAAGGAACTGAGATAGATGATGAAAGAAAGTCTTCCAAGGTCTTGTCTATTTTTCCTCAATTTTTCCTCTGATTTTTTTTCTTCACTTTTTCTCTTCTTTCTCACTCTTTTCTCTCTGCAATTTTTTTTTCTTTCACTGATCAGTTTGTTCACGACAAGGAGAGATGGGGAAGGAAGAGTAATTATTTGATGTCAAGCTAAGTGTCTTGAGTTTACATCAGGCTTGGTGATCATATGACAGCTGGCATCTTGATTCATAATCATCCACTAAGCAGCTCACTAATTCTTTCCTTTGAAGAAATCTCTCCCAGCCACATAATTTAATTTTAATTAATTAAGCAAGCAAGCACACTGCTTGTGACTATCATGTGTTTTTTTTTTTATATGAAGGTCATTACATTCTTCCCCTCTCAAAAGAATTCGTCCCCGAATTCTCAAAATATAATTGTACACACTTCACTGGACGACTGGGGTATCTGAGAAGAACTCTGGGTAATCAGCTCTGAACTTATCTTCATCCTCCCATGTGACAATAACTCTCTGACCCTTGCCCCAAAATACTTGAACTTGAGAAATCTCTCGGTTCCTCAATGTCTTGATACGACATTCACCTATCCGCAAAAGACCTTCATGATAGGTGAGGTTTGGTTGCAAGTTCTCTGGTTGTTGTGGCTCGACCATATTGGGATCTGGTATATGCTTACGCAGCATCGATACATGAAATACCGGATGCATAGGCATATCAGGTAGAAGTTCAAGTCGGTAGGCTACTTCTCCAACTTTAGCAACAATTCGGTATGGACCTATGTAACGGGTTGCTAACTTCCCAACTTTTCTGAATCGTTCCTTTCCTCTCTGTGCAGCTACCTTTAAGAAAACTAGATCATTCACTGCAAAGATTACTTCTCTTCTACCGCGATCTGCGTACTTCTTTTGACGATCTTGAGCCTTCTTCATATTTGCTTGAATCACCCTTAGTTTTTCAGTAGCCTCATCTACAATTTCTGGACCAAGCATTCTTCGCTAACCAACTTCTGCCCAACACACGGGTGATCTACAAGGTCGACCATATAGTGCTTCGTACGTACTATAACCACACGGAAGATATTTCGATCTTTCCTGCAACAATAGCTACCACTCCGGTATTGGTATGTCCTCGCGACGGCACTATATGGTCGCATCTTGTGATCACCCCGTGTTGGGCAGAAGTTGGTGAGCCAAGAATGCTTGGTCCAAATTGTAGATGAGGCTACTGAAAACTAAGGGTGATTCAAGCAAATATGAAGAAGGCTCCAGATCACAAAAGAAGTACGCAGATCATGTAGAAGAGAAGTAATCTTTGCAAAGAATGATCTATTTTTAAAGGTAGCCAAACAGAGGAAAGGAACGATTCAGAAAAGTTGGGAAGTTAGCAACCCGCTATAGGTCCATACCCAATTGTTGCTAAATGAGAAGTAGCCTACCGACTTGAACTTCTACTGATATGCCGCATCCGTATTTCATGTATCGATGCTGCGTAAGCATATACCAGATCCAATATGGTCGAGCCACAACAACCAGAGAACTTGTAACCAAACCTCACCTATCATGAAGGTCTTTATGGATAGTGAATGTCGATCAAGAGATTGAGGAACCAGAGATTTCTCAAGTTCAAGTATTTTGGGGCAAGGGTCAGAGAGTTATTGTCACATGGAGGATGAAGATAAGTTCAGAGCTGATTACCTGAGTTCTTCTCTGATACCCCATTCAAAGGAAGTGTGTACAATTATATTTTGAGAATCTGGGACTAATCTTTGAGAGGGGAAGAATGTAATGACCTTCATATATAAAAAAAAAAACACATGATAGTCACAAAGTGCTTGCTTGCTTAATTAATTAAAATTAAATTATGTGGCTGGGAGAGATTTCTTCAAAGGAAGGAATTAGTGAGCTGCTTAGTGGATGATTATGAATCAAGATGCCAGCTGTCATATGATCACCAAGCCTGATGTAAACTCAAGACACTTAGCTTGACATCAATATACTCTTCCTTCCCCATCTCACCTTGTCGTGAACAAACTGATCAGTGAAAGAAAAAAAAAAAAAAAAAAAAAAAAAAAAAAAAAAAAAAAAAAAAAAAAAAAAAAAAAAAAAAAAAAAAAAAAAAAAAAAAAAAAAAAAAAAAAAAAAAAAAAAAAAAAAAAAAAAAAAAAAAAAAAAAAAAAAAAAAAAAAAAAAAAAAAAAAAAAACAAAAGGAAACAAAGACATTGTTGAAGCTGTTGGATAATTCCAAGCTTGTGGAAACTTAACATATTATTAGATGTTTAATATGTTAAGGATAAACACAAAAATAAAATCTAGAAATAGGAAAAGAAAGTTTTCTATTAGATTAGGTTTGTGTTTTTCATATCACACATGTTAAAGGGAATTATCTTTCATATAAATATAGACCTAATAGGTGTTCCATAAGATCTAAGAGAGAAACATTGAGAGCTTTAGTTTTGAGTAGTTTCTAAAGCTAATAAGAAAAGTTGTTCTTATAATTCTTTGTGTCTCTAGAGATTTGAATTGGTATCAGAGCTCTCAGGTTGGAGACTCGATCTAAGCTTAAGTTGAAGCTTCGATCCTGGTGCTTGTGAACAAGAGATCACGCGAGCAAGATGGCGGACGTGACTAGGGCTCCACGCACAAAGGACTTTGGATCGACATCCATCCAATGTCCTATGTTGTCATCGACAAACTATACAGTTTGGTCGATGAGGATGAAGGTTCTATTTCGCGTTCATGAAGTGTGGGACACGATTGAACCTGGTTCAGATGATCAAAAGAAGAACGATGTTACGATAGCTCTTTTGTTTCAAGAAAGAACAGTTCAGTAGCAGGTTCAGTGTAAGGGGAGGATCAAGTGAGTTCTTCTGTCCATCAGTTGGTGGTGCTTAATCTTCTTGCCTCAGTCAAGTCTTGATCAGAATCAGATATTGATCAGTTAAACTGTTATCCTGGATCAGTTGTTTAAGCTTCATCGGTTCAGTTTTTATATTTCAGATTAAGTGAAGTTCAGACCATGATAAGATCAGTTCAGATAAATCAAACTAGTTCATAAAACATGGCTAATTATTCCAGCAACTGATTTAATCTGAAATATATAAAACTGAACCGATGAAGCTTAAACAACTGATCCAGGATAACAGCTTAACTGATCAATATCTGATTCTGATCAAGAATTTCTGAGGCAAGAAGATTAAGCTTACCACAACAACTGATGGACAGAAGAACTCCTTGATCCTCCCCTTACACTGAACCTGCTACTGAACTGTTCTTTTCTTTAAAAACAGAAATTAAAATCTGTTCATCACAAAAACAGAACAAGGCCAGGGTTTACTCTGGATTCTCACCTTCTGATATTCTATAGCAAGGAACTGAGATAGATGATGAAAGTCTTCCAAGGTCTTGTCTATTTTTCCTCAATTTTTCCTCTGATTTTTTCTTCACTTTTTCTCTTCTTTCTCCTCTTTTCTCTCTGCAATTTTTTTCTTTCACTGATCAGTTTGTTCACGACAAGGAGAGATGGGAAGAAGTAATTATTTGATGTCAAGCTAAGTGTCTTGAGTTTACATCAGGCTTGGTGATCATATGAGCTGGCATCTTGATTCATAATCATCCACTAAGCAGCTCACTAATTCTTTCCTTTGAAGAAATCTCCCAGCCACATAATTTAATTTTAATTAATTAAGCAAGCAAGCACACTGCTTGTGACTATCATGTGTTTTTTTATATGAAGGTCATTACATTCTTCCCTCTCAAAAGAATTAGTCCCAATTCTCAAAATATAATTGTTACTTCACTGGGCGACGGGGTATCACGAGAAGAACTCGGGTAATCAGCTCGAACTTATCTTCATCCTCCCATGTGACAATAACTCTCTGACCCTTGCCCCATACTTGAACTTGAGAAATCTCGGTTCCTAATGTCTTGATCGACATTCACCTCAAAAGACCTTCATGATAGGTGAGTTTGGTTACAAGTTCTCTGGTTTGTTGTGGCTCCGACCATGGGATCTGGTATATGCTTACGCATCGATACATGAAATACCGGATGCATAGGCATATCAGGTAGAAGTTCAGTGGTATTTACTTCTCCAACTTTAGCAACAATTGGTATGGACTTATGTAGCGGGTTGCTAACTTCCCAACTTTTCTGAATCGTTCCTTTCCTCTCTGTGCAGCTACCTTTAAGAAAACTAGATCATTCCTTGCAGATTACTTCTCTTAAGATCTCGCGTACTTCTTTTGGCGATCTTGAGCCTTCTTCATATTTGCTTGAATCACCCTTAGTTTTAGTAGCCTCATCTACAATTTCTGGACCAAGCATTCTTGGCTAACAACTGCCCAACACCGGTGATCTACAAGGTGACCATATAGCAATTCGCCATGCGTCTATAACCACCTGCGGAAGATATTTCGATCTTTCCTGCAACAATAGCTACCACTCCAGTATTGGTATGTCCTGCGAGCAGCATGTAGTGGGCCAGATCACCCGTGAAGATAGCGTGAAAACGAATAATTTGAAAAACTAAGGGTGATGTATGAAAGAAATGAATCGTCAAAGAAGTGCGCGTCGCGAAAATAATCGTCAGTTTTCTTAAAGTAGCGCCTAAAAAGAAACGATTCAAAGATGAAGAAGGTGAAATATTATAAAGATGAACCGACTTTCCTGATGCATCGACCTATTATCGATATCTTTCACCGAATCCCCAATATGGGAAACTGGCTCGAAACGCAAACACTATCAATAGTCTTTGGGGCGATAAATATCAGAAGGTGAGGCGAATTTCTCAATTCTGGTGCAAGGGTGAAGTTATGCACCAGGAAGATGAAGACAGTTCTTCTCGATACAGTACTGATAGAATTGGAACAATGTGTTTCCTTCATATATAAAAAAAACACATGATAGTCACAGCAGCGGTGTTAACCTTAATTAAATTATGTGGCGGAAGATTTCTTCAGGAAGATTAGTGAACGCGGTGATGAATCAAGATGCCATGTCATGATCACCAAGCTGATAAACTTCTCAGACGCTGACATCAATCTATCTTCCTTCCCCATCTCACCTTGTCGTGAACAAACTGATCAGTGAAAGAAAAAATTGCAGAGAGAAAAGAGGAGAAAGAAGAGAAAAGAAGAAAAAAAAAAAAATCAGAGGAAAAATTAAGGAAAAATAGACAAGACCTTGGAAGATTTTCTTTCATCATCTATCTCAGTTCCTTGCTGTATAGAATATCAGAAGGTGAGAATCCAGAGTAAACCCTTGGCCTTGTTCTGTTTTTGTGATGAACAGATTTTAATTTCTGTTTTTCTTTAAAGAAAAAGAACAGTTCAGTAGCAGGTTCAGTGTAAGGGGGAGGATCAAGTGAGTTCTTCTGTCCATCAGTTGTTGTGGTAAGCTTAATCTTCTTGCCTCAGTCAAGTCTTGATCAGAATCAGATATTGATCAGTTAAACTGTTATCCTGGATCAGTTGTTTAAGCTTCATCGGTTCAGTTTTATATATTTCAGATTAAATCAGTTGCTGGAATAATTAGCCATGTTTATGAACTAGTTTGATTTAATCTGAACTGATCTTATCATGGTCTGAACTTCACTTGATCTGAAATGATAAACCTTGTTCTGCATTGAGCTGATAAGATCTTATTTAAAATTCTTCTTCAGAACCGAACTAAGTATCTAAAGCTAGTACTTGTGTTCTGTTTTGTCAGCTGCTTGCTAGCCTTGCTGTCTCAGTCCAGTTCGTCCTTGTACCTGTGTACCCTTGGTAAGCTGTAATGAAGTGGTTTGATGTGGTGATCAGAAAACCTAGTAACCGTAATGAACCTTGTCCATTCTCAGGTTCCTTTCAGCTTGTTCGAGATCAGTTTCAAGCTTTCTTAAATTTCGCTTCAAGACTTATTTTAAGATGAGTCTAGATAGTTGGATAAATCATGTATGAGTGTAGCATGATTTATCTGCAGTCAACAGTCATGAATGGCTAGGTGTTGTCTAATTATTCTTAAAAATTTGTGAAGAGTTTAACTCGGTGAACTTCCATAAATACACATAAGTATTCATGGAGGTTTATGTGTGACTTGTATTTGTTTCTAAGTACTAATCTGATATGCAATCATATAGTTAAGTATGTAACTAATATTCATATGAAGTCTTGGTCAATACCGCTACCTAAATATCACCGTAATATGAAGAGCCGCCGCTGATCGCACGCGGGTTCACGGTCGCTTCGTACAAGGTATTGCAGACTATGGCCGTAATCGGGTGACGATCCAGTGTCGGGTGTTCATCAAGTGATTATCCAAGGAGATGAATTTATTATTTTTAATTATTTTATTCCCCGCTAAGCTCTTAGCCTTTGTGGTTTCGGTTTAGCATATGCCTATAAATATATATATTTATAATTATGAGTTAAGGGCGTGATATGGAGCGCATGTATAGAAGAGATTCATAGTGATTAGTACTAGTACTTGAATGATCATACTTATGCATTATTGTGATTGTTTGTGTTGATTTGTTGTGTTGTGATTCTAGATTCATCGAGTATTTGTTACTCACGCACTACGTGTGTGCAGGTAACCATTAAAGGAGACACTTTTCTTTTGGACTAAGGAACGCGTAATCAGCGTAGTTTTGTTGTCCTCGCAACTAACCTTTTGATGTATATTTACTGTAAAACGTTGTTGGGCGATAGGCCGCAGGATAAAACTATAACGATTTGTAAGATGTTTAAAGTAAATAAATAAGGTATAAAGAATGTTTTATAAACTACTAGTTCTTACATGATATTAGTCCTTGTCCGGGACAAACCTTCTATCGGTATTGCTTCTGTTGAAAAGCCTAGAGTGATATCCCGATGAGGGTGTTCTCTTTGTTGATCTAAGGTGATCGGAATTATTCTGGGAACCTCGGATCGACCTTCGAAACAACGACGGTCATTTCCATCATCTATGATCGGGGTGTCACAAAGGTTCCATCTTGAACCCCGCCATGGTTTCTTCTACCACGCCTTGTCCATGCCATCTGCCACGCTAATAACTTCTTTGGCTATCATGGACATGGTTGGTTTCTTTATTTGCCATTTTTCCTAGGTGTGTATTAGGTAATGGAGTTGATCCCAGAGATCTCATTTCACTATCTTTTATTAGCAACTCATCATTTTGCTCAGCTTGCAATAAACATGATATGAGAGATGCATAAGTAGTGAAGCCTTTTACTGGTATCGTTGTTGTAACAACATATTGGTGAAGTGAAAGGTGGAGAATGTCTTCTCCAACATATGTTTATCATTCACTTCCTCACCACATAGTTTCATTTCAAAAATATCTTAAGTAGGCCGAAGTTATACTCTGGCCCACCGGCTTAGAGTCCTGGATTCTCGAGATTCCTCCAATCATATGAGTTTGGAAGTATCACCATTCTTTGGTGATCAGATCTAATCTTTAGCTTTCCAAAGCTCTAAGCCTTTTGTGGTTTCGGTTTAGCATATGCCTATAAATATATATATTTATAATTATGAGTTAAGGGCGGTGATATGGAGCCATGTATAGGAAGAGATTCATAGTGATTATGTACTAGTACTTGAATGATCATACTTATGCATTATTGTGATTGTTTGTGTTGATTTGTTGTGTTGTGATTCTAGATTCACTGAGTATTTGTTACTCACGACTAATTCGTGTGTGCAGGTAACCATTAGGCGGAGACACTTTTCTTTGGACTGAAGGAACGGCGTAATCAGCGGTAGTTTTGTTGTCCCCGCGAACTAACCTTTTGATGTATATTTACTGTAAAACGTTGTTGGGCGATAGGCCGCAGGATAAAACTATAACGATTTGTAAGATGTTTAAAGTAAATAAATAAGGTATAAAGAATGTTTTATAAACTACTAGTTCTTACATGATATTAGTCCTTGTCCGGGACAAACCTTCTATCGGTATTGCTTCTCGGGTTGAAAAGCCTAGAGTGATATCCGATAGAGCGCCGGTGTTCTCAGTTTGTTGATCTAAGGTGATCGGAATTATTCTGGGAACCTCGGATCGACCTTCGGGAAACAACGACGGTGTCATTTCCGATCATCTATGATCGGGGGTGTCACAAAGGTTCCATCTTGAACCCCGGCCATGGTTTCTTCTACCACGGCCTTGTCCATGCCATCTGCCACGTTAATAACTTCTTTGGCTATCATGGACATGGTTGGTTTCTTTATTTGCCATTTTTCCTAGGTGTGTATTAGGTAATGGAGTTGATCCCAGAGATCTCATTTCACTATCTTTTATTAGCAACTCATCATTTTGCTCAGCTTGCAATAAACATGATATGAGAGATGCATAAGTAGTGAAGCCCTTTTTACGGTATCGTTGTTGTAACAACATATTGGTGAAGTGAAAGGTGGAGAATGTCTTCTCCAACATATGTTTATCATTCACTTCCTCACCACATAGTTTCATTTCGAAAAAATATCTTAAGTAGGGCCGAGTTATACTCGTCCACGGGCTTAGAGTCCTGGATTCTGAGATTCCTCCAATCATATAGAGCCTTTGGAAGTATCACCATTCTTTGGTGATCAGATCTAATCTTTAGCTTTCCAAAGCTCTAAGGGATCAATGGTTAGATATTGATTATTTATATTCGACATCTGAAAACATGTGTTTTACAAGTTAGATCCTTGGAACATGTTCTGAGGAACAAGTTTTAGATTGTCCAGAAATTCATCTGGTCGGTTAATGGTCGAGTGGTGCATCCAGACATCTTGTCCGGATGGTTAGCATTGTGTCCGGTTCTTAGAACATGGACCCGACGTGTAAGGGTATACATCCGCTCTTAGGGTATAAGAGATAGGGTTAGAACCGGATGATGGATTGAGTAATTTAGGAGTGTGTCCGGTTGTTAGAAATAAGACCGGTCGAGCCATTTTGGCTTAGGTGATCAAAGGTTTATGTTTTCAAGTAAGTTTAGACAATGATCATAAAACTCAATCGACCCATACCCTTACAACCTATCGACCATGTATAAAGCAATGCTAACAATCTTAGATACTCAATCAATTCTAATCAACCTAATAATGCGATTTATCAAGATTTCTTTTCAAAGATTTTAACAAGTTGATTGAATTTATAAAAACAATATGAACTCGAAATATCAATCTTAGCAATCGGATTTAATCGGTTTCAATTTTCAAGTATGCAATTTTATCAATTCTAATTCAAATCGGTTTCTAAACAATTGATAATCAATCAATCTATCAAATTAATCTTTTTCAATATGACCGAATCAAAACAATCAAACAATTTCAAACAGATTCAAAACAAATTTTTTTTTTTTATTTTAGGGTTTCAGAATCGGTTTTACATGATATGCGGATTGCATATATGTGGTTTTAGGGTTTGATGTTTTAGGGATTTTGATTTGATTATAGATCAAGGGAGTTTTAAGCATACGATATGATCATTGGATCATAGGTTTTGAGATTCAAAAACCGATTAGGGTTTTGATTTTAATTGATCAAATCAATCTCGATTTAAGAAAGAAGAATTCATGCTTCTAGAAACTTAGCAACCATTGATCTATCAACCTAAATAAACAATCGATCTAATCCAAAATCTAGTTCCTTATTAATTAGGGTTTGATCGAACTTATATGAGCTTCGATTTACTCAATGGAGATTTGATCTATTGTCCTAGATTAGGGTTTATCAATTCATGATTTTTATGGTTCAAATCCTTATCAGGCAACCGTATTCGATGTGGGTTCTCTTTTAGGATTTCGAATTAGCTTAACCTCAAGTAGGGTTCAATGGACCACCGAGAGAGAAGAACCGCGAGTTGATTGTTTCTGAAGTCGCGAGCTGGAACGAGCTTGAGATTGTCGCTCGCGAACGGAATCGGATTTGGTTTCCAAAGCAAATTCCGTGCACTGTGTCTGTGCGTGAGGGCGCGTCGGTGGTCAGATCGACAAGAAGTTTGCACTGATGGATTCGTCTCGTCGAGGGCTTCAATTTGATATCTTGATCGTTTTCTGGTTACTCACGGTTTGAGAGAACGACCTCTTTGAAGTTCCGAGGTGATTTTCTTTTCGTTTAGGATTTGATGATTTTTGGGTGAGTTGAAGAATATTTCGTGGGGCTTAGGGTTAGAGGTTCTCGTGCCGATAACGTGTTATAAAATAAAGGAGAAAAGGATATCTTATTCATAAACATATGATCCCTTTATATAGGGAATTACACCGTCATAGTAATATGGAAATATTACAAATCCTAAGTAAAAAAAGAAAAAAGAAAACATACATAACCAGTCGGCTAGAACCAAATCATAAACCAGCCGGTTATTTCATCCACTGATCTAATGGTTTATATGTAATTTTCTTATCTTATTATTGAAGTAGTTCTTTCTATTAAAAATTTTAGTGAGATGTTTGTGGGTGGTTTTTAAAATGGAAGGTTGAATCTCATGTTTATAGAGGTGATCTTTTAGTTTCTTGCAAAACAAACTGATAGATTGTATTAGAAATTCTACAAACTATGTAATGAAAACTTTGTGACTTAATCAGTTAAGTTCAGTTGGAGCTCCTAAACTTGTTTGATCCGACTAAGTTGAGGTGCGTTTTCTAGCCGTTTGCTTTGGACTTATCACAAGTCACAACGGCTCCTTTTGCGGGAGTTCTATATTGACTTCTTTTTTTTTGGTAACATAGTTCTATATTGACTGTTTGATCAAAAAAAGGTTCTATATTGACTGTTTTTCTTTATTTCTTTTTGCCTGATATTGGCCTGTTTTCTTTAGCTTTTATTTTGCGATATTAAATTTGGTATGACTACTGATTGTGAATCAGGTTACCATTTCATAACAGTTACTCAAAATTTGGTTAAACTGTAATTTAATATTTGAAGGGAATAATAAAAATTATGGAACAGAGTCAAAGGAATGTAATCTTGCTTTTTTAAGAAAACTCTTTTAAGATTCCATGTTAGGAATATTAGATGTAGCTTCGTTCACCATATTCGCTAATGTCACCTGCATTATGTTGTGTCCAATTAGTTCAGAACTGTGCAGAGAACAAAAAAAAAACAAAAGGAAACGAAGCCATTGTTGAAGCTACATATTACACACTCTCAGCAGGGTCGGCTCAAGGAATCCAGGGGCCCTTGGGCAAAATAATTTTTAATATTTTTTTAACATATATCTACAGACAACTTATATTTTTTGGGCCTCAAACCTAATTTTTTCTAAAAAACTGGACCCCTTTTTAATACTATTTTTGAAAAAAAAAAATGTTTGGGCCCTGGGGCCCACGCACGCCCCTTTGCCCCATGGTCTAAGCCGGCACTGACTCTCAGGAACACCTTGTGGTGGCAATGTGAGATTTCTTGGAGGCGGTTTATTCCCGTAAGACCGTTTATCGAATCTCCATACTCCGATCTTCCCATGCATTACATTTCCCCGTAAGTATATATAAGTTATAACCCAAACATATCTAACATCTTCGTTTTATTGATTTTCATTTCATTATTTTCGCTACAGGAAATATGGGTAGTAATAGCGAACGAAAAATGCTATGAATGCCTTATAATAACGTTTCCTTAGCCGTTCTGACAGCACCCATTATAATAGGTCCGACACTTTTAATAGCGATTTGGTTTATGCTATAGTTAAATATACAACGATAGCGTTAGTTTGTATACAATATTTAATATTTATAAGAATATAATATTATAATTAAAATTAAATAAATTAATTGATTTAAAATTAATGAATTGATTAAAAACTAATTAATTTAAAAGAAATGATAAAATTAAATCAAAATCAATTTAGAAATTAAAATTTAAAATTTATTTCATTAATTATAATTTTACACATTAAACCAAAAAAATCATTAAAAACCAAATTTGGTTTAACTGTAAACCAAAAAAAAAACCTAAAAAAATCTCTAATCTTCGCAGAGCTCCACCTCGCCGCCAACTTTACTGGATCCTCCACCGTCGACGCTTCAAACACGCTGTCGGCTACGCCATCTGCTGTCTTCTTCCATCATTCACCATAAAGGAAGGGGAAGTGAGTTTATCTGTCGTTGTGGTGAGGAGGTCAAACGATTTCTTCATCCTCGTCTCTGGACGAAGCTACGGTGGTGACGACGGAGCTGTGGCTCTAACGACGACGAGCTGTGGTGGACCCGAAGGCAAAGTCTGGGGATGAGGTTTAGTAGAGACAAGGAGGTCGAGATAAAGATGATGGTGGCATCGGCTGAGGTTATGGTGATGGTGGTTGAGATAGCTTCATTTACGGAAGTAGAGAACGAGGAGATAGAGATGGCAGCGTCGGAGGTTATGGTGATGGTGGTTGTGATAGATTTTGTTTTTTGGGTGATTTTTGTAAGGATGAAGAAGATAGATAGAAAAAAAAATAGAGAATACGATGTCCTGATTTAGTTTGTAGAAGAAACAAATTTTAAGTTTGTTCATTATTGGCCATTGGATTGAGTTTAATCTATTGGCTGTGGTTAAAAGAAAGTGTGATCCTCGCACTTGCACCTTAGTGGTCAATTTTTGACCAATAAGATTTTTCTATTATTTTTTTCTTTTAACACAGAAAGTCACAAAATATTTGTAGAAATTTATGGTTTATGAAAATAGACTTATTGTTTTAAAATTGTGATTTTAAGTTAAAGTTTGAAAATACTAATTTTAGAATTTAAATCGAAGAATTGGAGTTAATTTTTTAAAAAATTAGAGACTAAATTTATTATATGGATTTATAAATAAGGTAAAAAAGGCTGAGGTTTATGAAGTATATTTTATGGTTAAAATTCAAATTTGAAGTTAAAGTTTGGAAGGGTAAATTTGGAGTTTAAGTTTAAGATTTCAAAAATTTATATTTTAAAGTGATATACACTTAGGGTTTAGAATAAAGGTTTGTATTTGTAATTTAGGATTCATATTTAAGAATTTTTTAAAATTATGTTTTGTGGTTTCTAATATTTTACGAGGAAAGTTTAAAATAAAAGTTTTTATGATGATATAAAGTTTGAGTGTATAGGGTTCAGAATTTAGAATATAAAATTTATGGATTGGAATTTATTAATTAAAGTGTTACAGAAAAGGAGTTTATTAGTTAATTGAATTTTAGTGTTATGATATAAGGTTTGGGGTGTGGGGTTTGGGATTTATAGTGAAATTTGAGGATTGTTTTTTACAGGATTAGACTTTTAGCCTTTAAATTTATAATTTGTAGTATAATAATTAGGGTTTGAAGTAGAGTATTTGGGGTTTAGGGAATAGGGTTTAGGATAATGAAATTTGAGGATAATTTTTTTAAAAAAATTAGACAATTAGTCTTTATATTTATAATTTGTGATACAATACTTAGGATTTGAAGTAAAGTATATCATTTTAGGATAGGGTTTGGAGCTAACAAAAAAAGTGTGGTTTTGGAAATTTGAATTAAGTATATTGTGGGAACCGAAATTCACACCGTCGATTTTAATGAATAAAAAACGGAGGAAAGCCAAGTTAACCCGACTTTCCTTGAAGGTCAGTTCTCTCGACAGCGAATAGCGACAAGTGACGAATAAATGCGGAAAAGGTTTTGTTAATATTTGGGACTGGACCTTAAGAAAGACTGCCTACGTACCCCTTTCGAGGATCAAGTCCGACGTAGTTCAGTTTAGAAAGAATTGAACAAGAGATCGAACCGTCTGGCGGGTTAGGCCTAGTATGGCGTTTGTCATAGAAACAGGCATGTCGAAGATAGCGCCTAGGGTTTCATGTGCGGAGCTCTGAAGTAAAAGGTATGCGATCCTTCCAAGAGGAGCGGAGATTTCTGGCGAGGCTGACCAGGCGTTCTAGGGCCTGCCTTGCTGGTCTAACCGCTAAATTCTAAGTTCTATCAGCTAACAGGAGGTTTCTAGGTCTCCAATCTAGGATTTTCGGATCCCCTTCTCTTACGCTCTTGCTCTCCTTATATACTCACTCCTAGGTCGGTTTGCCTTAGGATGATGGACCTCGCCTTTGGGCCCAAGTTTATCTCTTCAGGAAATATTCCATTTCCGTCGATCTTCATAATTATCCTCGAGTTTTCCTCTATTTTTGGTGACTTGATGTTTATCGATGTTGGAAATTGGATAAACCGTCATAGTCCGATTGGGCCTGAATTCTTAAAATCGTAAGTAAGTTCGTGGACTTGTCTTAAGTCGTTGAACGCTTTTATACGATTTCGAAAAACTATCTTTCGTTAAAATAAACCGTGATAGCCTAAAGGATCGATGTTCAAGTTAATCAATCTTTGTAATTTAGGATTCATATTTAAGAATTTTTAAAATTATGTTTTGTGGTTTCTAATATTTTACGAGGAAAGTTTAAAATAAAAGTTTTATGATGATATAAAGTTTGAGTGTATAGGGTTCAGAATTTAGAATATAAAATTTATGGATTGGAATTTATTAATTAAAGTACAGAAAAGGAGTTTATTAGTTAATTGAATTTTAGTGTTATGATATAAGGTTTGGGGTGTGGGGTTTGGGATTTATAGTGAAATTTGAGGATTGTTTTTACAGGATTAGACTTTTAGCCTTTAAATTTATAATTTGTAGTATAATAATTAGGGTTTGAAGTAGTATTTGGGGTTTAGGGAATAGGGTTTGGATAATGAAATTTGAGGATAATTTTTAAAAAATTAGACAATTAGTCTTTATATTTATAATTTGTGATACAATACTTAGGATTTGAAGTAAAGTATATCATTTTAGGATAGGGTTTGGAGCTTAAAAAAAAAGTGTGGTTTTGGAAATTTGAATTAAGTATATCAGGAACCGAAATTCACACCGCCGATTTTAATGAATAAAAACGGAGGAAAGCCAAGTTAACCCGACTTTCCTTGAAGGTCCGGATTCTGCGACAGCCAACGACAAGTGACCGAATAAATGCGAAAAGGTTTTGTTAATATTTGGGACTGGACCTTAAGAAAGATCGCCACGCACTCTTCGAGGATCAAGTCCACGTAGTTCAGTTTAGAAAGAATTGAACAAGAGATCGAACCGCCTAAGGGTTCGCCTAGTATGAGCGCTTGTCATAGAAACAGGCATGTCAAGATAACGCCTGGGTTTCTATGTGCGGAGCTCAAGTAAAAGAATTGCGATCCTTCCAAGAGAGCGGAGATTTGCGAAAGGTGAGGCGGCCAGACGTTCTAGGGCCTGCCTTGCTGGTCTAACCGCCAAATTCTAAGTTCTATCAGCTAACAGGAGGTTTCTAGGTCTCCAATCTAGGATTTTCGATCCCCTTCTCTCTGCTTTGCTCCTTATATACTCACCTCAGTCGGTTTGCCTTAGGATGATGGACCTCCTTTGGGCCCAAGTTTATCTCTTCGGAAATATTCCATTTCCTCCGATCTTCATAATTATCCTCGAAGTTTTCCTCTATTTTTCGGTGACTTGATGTTTATCGATGTTGGAAATTGGATAAACCGTCATAGTCCGATTGGGCCTGAATTCTTAAAATCGTAGTAAGTTCGTGGACTTGTCTTAAGTCGTTGAACGCTTTATACGATTTCTCGAAAAGACTATCTTTCGTAAAATAAACCGTGATAGCCTAAAGGATCGATGTTCGTTAATCAATCTTTGTTTTATCACGATATCTTCTACGAAATCCAATCCTTCTAGTTTTTGTTGTAAAACATCGAGGACGCATTCCAACCGAATCGAAAGATGTTCATTCCAGAGCCGGATCGTACCAAACTCACGAGGATCGATCCAAAAGCCAAGATGGGATCGACCAGCATGATGGGACCGAGACCAGACGAGGGCCGCCGACGGCGCCGGGGTTTGCCGCTTACGCCAGTCAGCTCGCTGATGCGTCGCCCGTCGGAAAACGGCGCCAGGTCGCTCGCAGGATCGCCGCCCGCCAGGGTCGGGTGCCGCCGGCACCAGGTCGGCTTACGCGCGCCAGGGGTCCTTTGTCGCCGTGGGTTTTCCGCTGTCGGATCTTTCCCCGCTAGTCGCTCGCGGGAAATCTTTGAGTTTGGAAGGATCTTTAGTCAGATTTCGAGATAACCGCTTTCGCCTCACCAAAGAGTGGATATTCTAATTTGAGAAAATATCATAACTTCTTTTCAAATTATCCGAGACTTTTGTTTTAAGAAATACTTTCCAGACTTTCGTCATTGATTCGTCGTGACCGATTTTGACACCAACAAGCATTTAAGCTCGTTAGAACCTTTGTGATGTTCTTTGCGATGATAAGACATGTCAGGTAAGATAGGCGGAATTAATGGTTGAAAGGTTGAAAGTGGTAATATTGGCCTGCTTTCGAAGGCAGTTCACGCACTTTGTTGTAGTGGATCAAGCCTCCTAGTTTGTTTTGGAGTTTAAGACCTTGTGATCTGTTTTCCAGCGGACTTATATGGTCTGGTTATGTGTCATGAGAGACTTTCGAGCATGATGTGTTGATGTATTTGTTTTGGTCCGGGCGCTTGGAGGCCATTGTGTGTTTTTCGATTTTTATGAACTTCAGTTTTTCGGTATGAGAAAGAGGGTGAGTTGTCGCTCTCATTCCTAGTTCCCGATGATCACTGTACCTATTGTTTGCATAAAGCGAGATTTTCCGCGGTTTACCGATTTACTAAAAGTTCGTGAAACGAATAGTCTTAAGTGAAGAGACAAATTTTAGATTTGTGATACACGGATGAATTGAAGTCTCGCAGTGTAAACGGTAAGCCACTTTTCCCACTCGTGCCACCACTGGAAAAGGTCCATAATACCTTGCTGCCAACTTCTGAAACAATCTTCTGCTCACTGATTGCTGCCTATACGGTCTCAGTTTCAAATAAACCTTCTCTCCCACCTGAAACTCTAACTCTCTCCGATGCTTATCCGCATTGTTCTTCATAATTTCCTGAGCACGCAACAAGTTTTCCTTGATCGAAGACAGAACCAACTCCCTCTCTTTTAACAGCTCATCCAGCTCAAAGTTCTGTGTCGCACCGTCTTCATAAGCCATCAACGTAGGAGGATCTCAACCGTAAACTATCTTGAAAGGGGTAGTTTTTAATGCAGTGTGGTAAGACGTGTTGTACCACAACTCAGCCCACGACAGATACTGCGACCACTGCTTCGGGTGAGTAGACGCGAAACACCGCAAGTAAGTCTCCCAACAACGGTTGAGGACCTCCGTCTGACCATCCGTTTGCGGGTGGAAAGCAGTGTGAAACGCAATTTCGTGCCCGATAGCCGAAAGCACTCCTTCCAAAACTTGCTGAGAAAAATCTTGTCCCTATCTGAAATAATAGACTTAGGAAAACCATGTAGTCTCACTATTTCCTTCACAAATTTCTGAGCAACATCGACAGCTGTAAACGGGTGTTTCAAGGCGATGAAATGACCGTACTTACTGAGCCTGTCAACCACAACCAAAATCACATTCACACCATGAGAAACCGGGAAGCCTTCGACAAAATCCATCGCAATATCCTCCCAAATTCGGACCGGTAACTCAATTGGCTGCAAAAGCCCTGCAGGAGATAGCGTTGAGTACTTGTGAGTCTGGCAAACAGAACAAGCCGACACATACTCCTGTATCCTCTCGCGCATCTTCGGCCAATAGAACAAAGCCTTCACTCTCTGTAACGTTCGTAGAACTCCAGCATGACCTCCCATAACTGTGTCATGACACTCCTGCAGTATTAATGGAATCTGAGTAGACGTGGAAGGAATCACCAACTTCTGCTTGAAAACAATCTCCCATGAACCAACGAAAAACCTGATTTCACTTCTTGACCCGACTGCAATTTATTCGTGATCAGTTGAATCTCCTTATTCTCAGCAGCTTCCCGATACAGATCCTGTAGCTGAAGTGTCGCTGGAACAGTCATCGCCAACAATAATAACCCCGCTTCCTTGTCCAACGAGTGATCAATTCGTGACAAGCCATCTGCTACTTTGTTTTCACTTCCCACTTTGTATTCTATATCGAACTCATATCCCAAGATTCTTGTTAACCACCGTTGATAGTCCAATGTTATCTCCCTTTGTTCCAACAAATACCGTAGGCTTTGTTGATCCGTTCTCACCACAAAACGCCTCCCCAACAAATAATGACGCCATTTCTGTATGGCCATCACTATTGCCATGAGTTCACGCTCATAGATCGGCTTCTGTTGTTCCCTCGCCGTCAACCCATGACTAAAGAATGCTATCGGGTGATGTCCTTGCATTAAAACCGCTCCCAATCCCATACCTGAAGCATCTGACTCCACTATAAAGATTTGATTGAAATCCGGAAGGGCCAAGACTGGTGCTGTGATCATTGCTTCTTTTAACTTCTCAAATGCCTCTTGTGCTAGACAGCCCCACACAAACTGATCTTTCTTTAGTAGTTCTGTTAACGGTTTAGCCATACACCCATAATAAATCACGAAACGCCTGTAATACCCTGTCAATCCCAAGAAACCTCGCAGCTGTTTCACTGAACGCGGAACTGGCCACTGCTTAACTGCTTCTATCTTCTTCTCATCAGTCGACACTCCCTTCTTACTGAGTACATGGCCCAAGTATTCCACACTCGGCTGAGCAAACGAACACTTCTTCTTATTAGCGAACAGCTTATGCGTCACAAACATATCCAACACCAAACTCACATGCTCAATGTGCTCCTCTAAACTCCTGCTGTAGATAAGGATATCATCGAAAAACACAAGGACAAACTTCCTTAAAAATGGACGAAAAACGTCATTCTGGAAGGTTGCCGGAGCATTTGTGAGCCCAAACGGCATCACCAAGAACTCGTCATGGCTATCATGTGTCCTGAATGCAGTCTTCGCAATATCTTCTTCTCGCATTCGTATCTGATGATAACCTGATCTTAAATCCAACTTTGTAAAGACCGTTGCGCCATGAAGTTCATCCAAGAGTTGATCGATGATGGGGATGTTACCGTTTAGAGGTGTGTTTGTATGTTTTGAGTTCTAGAGGCGAGGATTTCGTGCAGGCGTTTGAGAAAAGAATGTCCTTGGCGTTAGCGGCGTCTACATGATCTGAAGGTTGATTTTTCCTTGTGCGCATTTTATTGTGGGAAATGTTCGCGGGCTTGGAGATGTTTTGCGAATGTTAGCAGCCAGAAACTGTTGTTTGGTTTGGGCGCAGGACCAAGGGGTCGCGTAAGTTTGACCGAGGAGAAGCGTCTACATTCCGGTGCCGTGAAGTGTTGGCCTTCGGGATTTTATTGTATATATTAAGGATGACTCATATAACTCTTGGAGCCTTGTCACGAGTGTTTCTTTTCAAGCCGTGTTTACGGGGCGTATAGAACTTAATCGATTGACGATAAGTTTAAATCTTCCGTTAACCATATGGTTGTTAGGACTGAGTTTTGGTATGAATAGTTTATCGTATGATTTCTGATTCTGGTTATCGACAAATTGCTTGCGTAATAGTCACTTGGCGTTCTATGAACAAATCGTGGATTGTTGTTTTAGCCGTTAAGTGATTGGGCGGTGGTCGCTCAGTAGCTTTGGATTGGCATGGAGGCTAGATTCAGCCATATCGCCAAGAAAGTTGTTGGTAAACGATCAGACCATGACCCTTATCAAGGTCATGTTAGTTCTGATTGTCCTTAATGGGGATGCGAATTCAGGTCCGGGCTTTACGAATCGTAGTTGGCGAGGGCCAAATAGCGTTGCGAGATAGACATGCCAAGCATAGCGGAGTTTTCTGAGTTATGGCTAATGGTTTTAGAAGCGATCTTCCACTTTAGGTCTCAGTTATACGATGAATGGTTTGTATAAAATTTTTTTGTTGCATGAAAATCGTTCCATTTTATCCGAGGGAGACAAAGTTTAAGGGATCGGCGCAGGACGCGTCGCGGGTTCGTCTGCGTGATTATTTCCTGCTTTCGGGCGTAACGCGGGGAGTGAAGGCAGGAGCCAGAAACCTTGTGGAGCAAAACTGTCTATGACAGTTACCCGTTGGACCCATTATGTTTATTTTCACGAAAGTTGCTTTGTAAATTGACTTCGACCATACAGAGGATTTTTCGTAAAAGTGATGTAAGGGGTTTCACAAAGGTAACGGGCGTTTCTCACAAATTACTTGCGATATTAGTGACCACGGATTATGTTTTCCTCATTCACTTTTGCGTCTTGCGAAATCGTTTTGCATGAGACCGATCATGTTTTTCCATAGGCTGTTTTCTTTTAAAATGTTCTTGGTATCACGAAAGTAATGGATGACGGTTTCATGGAGATAGAAAATCGCAGATTGTTAAAGTAGCGATGTTTCCGCGGATTACACGGAGATGTTTCGCTATGATTTCGACCTTTGGACGAAAGCTGCTTGAACTACTCATGGAGTTTTACCGAAGGTTATTTCGTTATTTTAAGTAGTTCACCGTCGTGCTATTAGTCTGGCGTCGGTACGTTCTAGTCGCGAGTTTCGCGGCGAGAGGCGACGTAGAGTTTTCAAGACTATGTTTGTAGCGGTTGGGCTATGCCGCTAGCGTCTTTTAGGCGAATCTTATTGCTCGCGAGTTTGCTTTGTCAAAAGCGTTGTCTTGATGCTGAAGCAAAAGTTTTGAAGATGGGATTATCGTTACCTACTTTCCTTTTCTTTTACAAAAGAAAGCGGGTTAGCCGTTCTTCGAAGGCTTATGCGTTTTCTTTCTTTTAGGAAGCGGGATGAGTATGCTTTTAGCGAGGCGATCGTGTCTCGGTTTTAGAGACTAGATCGGTTTGCATGTTCTGCTTAGTCTCATCGATCGTTCAAGGCTGCCTCTTGCCCGTTCCTCTTTGTTTACGTGACTTTTAGCGGTTCATCGTCAAAGGACTTTGAAAAGTTTGATACGAGCGAGAATCGGTTTTGATGAAATTCGGCGAGAATATCGGGCGAAAGAGATATGAGCATGAAGTTCCTGTTCTCGTTTCTTCGTACTGCTGGTTAAATTGACAATGTGTCGAAGGAACATTACAGAATCGTTGAAACAAAGGGAGGAGAAGTGGCGATAACTTCGAAGAAGGCTAAGGTGGGTGCTTTAGACAAATGGAGACATTGGACAAGGCGCCACTCGAGTGAGACTCTTAGCTCGTCGGGCTATGGCGAACTGGTTAGGTCCTTATCGTTTCATATGATATTCTATGTCTTCTGAATGGTGTTTAGTAAAATATTGCCGAGCTTGATTTTAAAATATGAACTTTGTTAAACAATCGAGAAGGCTTTGCGGAAGAATTGTCGTGTTTCTCGAACAATCTGAACATGGGTTTAAGGGACCAAGATGTTGCGGTTGCCGAGATCCGCGAGGCGACTGCGGATGGGCGCCAGGACCCTTGCCGCCGAAGCCAGGCGGAAGCAGCGGGCCTGCCGCCCGGCGTAAGCGGAAGGGCGAGCCTGCCGCGTAGTATGGCGTGGTCGATCTGCCGCCCGGCGCCAAGCGCGGCATAGTCGATCTGCCGCCCGGCGCCAAGCGCGGCATAGTCGATCTGCCGCCCGGCATAAGCGCCCTACGCCCCGGCGTCAGAAGCCTGGCGTGGTCGATCTGCGCCGCATGAAACCGCGCCCGTGCGTGTCTTCGCGTCCGCCGATGCTTCGTTGCTCGCCTTCGTCGATCCCGTGGCTCACGGACTCAAAGATCGAGTTCACGAAAACTCAGGCAAAGATGCATGGTACTGAGACAGGACCGGTCTCGTCCTATGGCGGGACAGAGATCCTTCTCATGGGCGAGGTGGTCGAGACAGCGACATTGTTTTCTTCGTAAAATCTCAGCGGAAGATCCGATTGAGGCGAAGCGAAAACCATCTTGACCTAGACTCAAAGGAGAGCAAAGTGAGGTTTCCACAGGCGAGGTGGCCATGGGCGAGTTGACCTTGGTGATGGTTGTTCTCGTCCACGGGCGAGGTGGCGGAGAGTGATTTTGTTCCCTTCGTAAAATCTCAGCGGAAACTCCGATTGAGATGAAGCGGAAGCCATTTTGACCTAGACACAAAGGAGAACAAAGTGGGCTCTTACTAAAGGCGGACTGGGAAGACTGATCTTACCCTATGGCAAGTCGTCCTAGTAAGATCAAGCTCCGACCTCCTTTCGTTTTCCGTTTGTTCCTCGAGTTGTTTGTAAAAAGTATGGCAGTGGGAATCGGTGAACCGATTTGCGTGCTTCTGTTCCTTGAGTAATATAGGGTTTCCCAAGGTTTGAGGAGAATAAGTTTTATTTTTCGAGAGGTTCTCGAAAAGCGTTTTTAGTAAAAACCTTGCTCGTTCGCGATTTCTCTAACTTGGTAACAAGACAAATTTTCGGGGTTTGATAGATTTTATCGTTGCCCTTTCTGTTTAGATAGAGAAATTGCAAGCTCGTTTTCGTGCTCTTCCTAGGGCGGAAAGCGCGGCTAGGTTTTGATTTGCTCGAGCACCGTGGCGTTTCGCGTGGCGTTGGCGTAAACGATCGCTGCTGGAGTTGTTTTACCATCGTTGGCGCAAACTGCAACTTTTTCTTTCATATTTCCGGACATCGGTTCGATCAAGCGTTTTCGCGGCGTATGAGTAAGAGTAATCCGTCCCCTCCTTCTAGCCAAACTGTGGAACCGAAATTCACAGCGTCGATTTTAATGAATAAAAGCGGAGGAAAGCCAAGTTAACCCGACTTTCCTTGAAGGTCCAGATTCTCTGCGATAGCCAACAACAAGTGACCGAATAAATGCGGAAAAGGTTTTGTTAAGATTTGGGACTGGACCTTAAGAAAGGCTGCCTACGTACCCCTTTCGAGGATCAAGTTGGACGTAGTTAAGTTTAGAAAGAATTGAACAAGAGATCGAACCGTCTGGCGGGTTCGTCTAGTATGGCGTTGTCATAGAAACAGGCATGTCGAAGATAGCGCCTAGGGTTTCTATGCGGAGCTCTGAAGTAAAAGAATTGTCCGATCCTTCCGAGGAGCCGGAGATTTGCAGCAGGAGGCGCCAGACGTTCTAGGGCCTGCCTTGCTGGTCTAACCGCCTAAATTCTAAGTTCTATCAGCTAACAGTAGGTTTCTAGGTCTCCAATCTAGGATTTTCGAATCCCCTTCTCTTCTGCTCTTGCTCTCCTTATATACTCACTCTAGGTCGGTTTGCCTTAGGATGATGGACCTCGCCTTTGGGCCCAAGTTTATCTCTTCGGAAATATTCCATTTCCGTCGATCTTCATAATTATCCTCGAGTTTTCCCTATTTTTGGTGACTTGATGTTTATCCGATGTTGGAAATTGGATAAACCGTCATAGTCTGATTGGGCCTGAATTCTTAAAATCGTAAGTAAGTTCGTGGACTTGTCTTAAGTCGTTGAGCGTTTTATCACGATTTCTCGAAAAACTATCTTTCTCGTAAAATAAACCGTATAGCCTAAAGGATCAATGTTCAAGTTAATCGATCTTTGTTTTATCACGATATCTTCTACGAGAAATCTAATCCTTCAGTTTTTGTCGTAAAACATCGAGGGCGATTCCAACCGAATCGAAAGATGTTCATTCGTAGCGTGATCGTACCAAACTCGAGGATCGATCCAAACAAGCCAAGATGGGATCAGACCGAGCATGATGGGACGAGACCAGGACTTGGGCGTCGACCGGCGTCGAGGGCTTACGCCCGCCTGGCGGACTTAGCGGAGACGCTGCGCCCGGTGCCAGGCGGCCAGCGTGGCGATGCCGCCCGGTGCCAGGCGGCCAGCGTGGCGATGCCGCCCGGTGCCAGGCGGCCAGCGTGGCGATGCCGCCCGGTGCCAGGCGGCCAGCGTGGCGATGCCGCCCGGTGCCAGGCGGCCAGCGTGGCAGCGTGCCGCCGGCGCCAGGGGTCCTTTGCCGATTGTGGGTTTTCCGTTGCCTGATCTTTCCCCCGTTAGTCGTTCGTGCGGGAAATCTTTGAGTTTGGAAGGATCTTTAGCCGTAGATTTCGAGATAACCGTTTTCGACCTCACCAGAGAGTGGATATTCTAATTTGAGAAAATCTCGTATAACTTCTTTTCAAATTATCCGAGACTTTTTGTTTTAAGAAATACTTTCCAGAGACTTTCAGTCATTGATTCCGTCGTGACCGATTTTGACACCAACATATATAGTTTTAGATTAGAAATAAGGTATGAGATTAAATTTGAAAAAACATGTTTAGGACATGTTTAGCATTTAAAATTTGAAGTAAAAAATATTTTTTTTTTATTTTTTTCTAATTTTTTATTAGTATTAGATTTTAGTTTTATCATATGACATTCGCATACATTATCATAACCATCTCTCTAAGTTTCAAACTAAATACAAAACCATAAACACAATCACTATGAGAAATAGAGATTGAGATCTTAACATACCTTCAAATTCAAGCTCTCTTTGATCCAACAGACTCGAACATTCAACATTTTCATCACTTACAGCTCCAACCTAAACATAAAAGAAGATAAAAGCCCTTAAATTTTACAATGAAACTAACTTTGCAGAAACCTTATAGGAAAGATTCATCATTCGAATCTGAGTCATAACCTGGGGTGAGTTATCAACTGAAATAAAATCACTGAGAGCAGTACTTTTAGATTCATCAGACAGAAACAGAGAAATAGTGTTCTGATCAGTCACTGTAGTGTTCTTCTGGTTCTCAGTCAATATATCTGAAGCTGAAGACAAAAAAAAAAACACAGAAGCTGAAGAAAACAGAACTGAGAAAAAAAAAACGAAATCATTCACAGATAAAACTCGCGAGAACAACACTGACTTATATGAGAGAGGAACTGAGAGAACATAGTTGATGTAGTGTTCTCTGCCATATGGTAAAGAAGCTCGGGATCTGAGCCGTCGTCGTCTTCCTCTGTCTTCTTCGTTTCTGCTAATTGGATAGAATCTCGGGATTCGCTGCCGCCGCCTTGCAACCAGAGACGAGAGAGAGAGCGAGGTGTGACGGAGACGAGGAGATGCGACAGACGGAGACTAGGAGATGCGATGACAAAGACGTGGAGGCTTCGCCATCGACAGAGATGATCTGTTTCTAGATTTTTTTTTTTGTAAAGAGAGAAGCTAGAAAGTAGAAGCATTTTGGTCCATTAGATAATTTGTAATCAATGGTTAATATTAATCATGAGGGTTATCCATGTGATTTTTCCTTAACCAATAGAAAGTTAAGGAAGAAGAAACAGAAATAAAATAATTATAATTCTTCATTGTTTTTTGTTATAATTTTAACTATATTAGATTTTAACAAATTTAGAAGTTTAAACTTTTATGGATATATAAAAGTTGAAGTTTAATGTGTTAAGATATAAAAGTTAGATTGAAGGGTTTAGGGTTTAGGGTAGTTTAATATGAGGTTTAGGGTTTAATATTTGAAATTGAAAATTTTAAATGTTAAATTTGAATTTAAACTTAAGATTTGAAATTAAGTTTTAGGGTTTAAATTTTAATTTTAGTGTTTAGGATATAAAATTTAGATCAAAGGATTTAGGGTTTAGGATTCAATATTTGAAATTAAAATTTTAAAATATTAAAATTTGAATTTAAACTTAAGAATTGAAATAAAAATAAAAATATTTAAGTTTTAAGATTTAAATTTAAATTAAGTTTAGAGTTTAGGGTTTAGGGAGGGTTGAGAAATAAAATAGAATGAGAGGAAAGTGAAATGAGGTAAGAGGGAAAATTAATTATTTTTTCGCCTTAATTATGCATAGCGTTTGTATTTTTACCAACGCTATCTAAAATTAAGGGGTATGTCAACATTAGCACAAAGGAAAAAACACTATCCTCTACAACTATTAATACTTATATTTCCTCTAGTAGTGTTTACGTACCTTCATGTAGAAAGCACACCCGTAAGTGTAATGCATGATGTACGTCTTTTTTGATTCAGTGTCCCAAGGAGGCTACACAAAAGCACGACTTGTTATGATCCAAAAGTCTGAAAGGTCTCAGTTTATGCAAGATAAAACTTTATTGATCAAAACCTGAATCATGAAGTCTTTTTGTAGAATGTTGCTCACACCGTGTAATGCCGAAGAAACAGTATAGGCATACCTTAGTATAATCAACATAGTCGGATGAATCTACCAATGTCAGTCTAGAATTTGACAACAAAGAAGAGTAAGAGAAATTTACATCTCAAGGACCCAACCGAAAGTTTTATCTGCTTGTGGGTCATTCTTCTTAGCTAAAGAAACGTTCATCCATGTTGGAGCAATTTTCATCAATGCGTTCTAATAAACAAAATTAAATTAGTATCTATGGAACTATATATACTCTAAAAGATTTGGATTAGGGATTAAATAAAATTACTATACCTTAGAGACTACAACTGGAGAGTTACCAATGGGGTTGATTTAAATATATTAAAATCAACCCGTTAAACGGGAATTTGAAACGGTTACAAGGCCGACTTGAACAAAAGCTCCCAAATCAATGTATTACAAGAATAGTTTTGCCCACCTACTAAGCCCGACACGTTCCACTACCTTAATTTTAAAATCCTAAGGAACCAATTCCTGTCTCAACCCTCGGCGATGACCATAAATAGGTGAGGTTCTCTTCGTTGCCTCAGATGCCGGGACTATCGATGTTGCCTTAGGAGTAGCTAGATTTCGGCGATCGCCTCGAAGCTCATAACCGCATCAATCAATTACACACCAAGTACTAAGGGAGAAGGATATAAAACATAAACCGTGTGAAGATCGCTCCATAACCCCTGTACAAACTCCATCAGCACCAAGACCGTCTAGGTGAAGAGATCGGTTAGGACCTCAAACCCATCCGGGAAGCAGAAAACGGGAACGGAATGATGGCAAAATTCAGTCCAATGCTCGCTCCATAACCTGCAAAGACAAACTGGAGACACTACTTCAACAAGAGTCCCACAGCAAGATAATATCATGGCACTGGAATGCGCCTCTCTGACAACTGATCCTCCGAGAGAAAGGAGAACTTCTCAGACCACAAGAAGCAACCAAACCCCCGTCAGTCGCCTCCTCCGAGAACCGAAGAAAAGCCATCCTCGACGTCAAAACAATGAACTGGTGGCACAGTTCAAACAGCACAAAAACAAACCAGAGCAATCAAAAACCTGAAGAATAAGTCGACATTGTTCACGAGAAAAATAAACCGACCACCAGGAAGAGAGAAGCTGAATGAAATGTATGTAACGAAGCGGCCTTGAGAGAGCCATAGACGAGTAATCTCAACACCGCAGCAGGTCACACTCCACGAGCCAGCTTCACAAGCCCTAGCACCACGCTAGCAGCAAGGATTGAGGCTCGACTCTGAGTAACGGGACCTCCAGAGCAACCATGACAAGGAGAGGAAGAGCATTTCCCAACAGAGACATCAAGGAAGAACTCCGATCTGCTTCCACTCGCCTCACACCCTCCGCCCAAAGCTAAACAATACGAAGACCGCAAACCAGAACAAGGGGTGAGCTAGCAATTCTCCTCCACGCGCCACCATTCCTACAGGGTTCAAGTGACCCCTGTGAAACCCTAAAAGCCGACCTCGTCAGCGGAAACCACCTACCAACCCGCGCCGACCTTCTCTGCAGCGAAGACGAAGAACCCGACAAGCCTCCAATCGCAGAACACCGGACAAAACAGGGAAGGAGAGGGAGACCGTGAAAAAGCAAAGGAAAAATGAGGTCACGGCAAAAGAGGGGCCCCTCCAGCGGTACACACCGTTCGGTAGCCGGAGAGCGTTTGAAACACCCTAAAATAGGATCACTCGACCGGTAAGGTATTGGATATGAACTCCGATGGAGAACGGGTGGAATGAAGAGTCACACAGCAGTTGCGGAAGGCTGCTCTATTCCCGAAGCCAATTTGTTGCATGATATGACGCACAGGTCCAACAAAAGGGTAATCCGATCCGTTGCTTGATGTGATGCACAAGTCCAATGGAAAATAGAAGTTTGCTTGGAGCTAACCACACCAAGAAACAAGAAATGTTCTAAGTAAAGAACAAAGAGTAAAAACTCAAAAAAAGTTGAAAGAAAAATCGATTGTATTATTATGTGGATGGGATAGAGTTTGTAGTCAAAGAAAGACTTAAAGAATTACATAGAAAATGAAAACATTGACCGAGAATTTTGAAACTGGTCAAGGATGACCCTTCGGCTACTGTCCAGATTCAT
Organism: Brassica carinata; assembly: GCA_016771965.1. Taxonomy (NCBI): domain Eukaryota; kingdom Viridiplantae; phylum Streptophyta; class Magnoliopsida; order Brassicales; family Brassicaceae; genus Brassica; species Brassica carinata. The sequence goes on from CM028694.1 coordinate 11,453,163, forward strand.
TGAACCAGCCTGGACACACGGTGGTAAGGAGATTGACGAATGAGGGGCTGTCCGCGGGGCTGGCCGTGCGTCTGATGTCACTCAAATTACCCTAAGGAGTGAATTACTCTCTCAAATTTGTATTACTTAGGGATCGAATTCACAGGGATCTAGGAAACACAAAAGATCTAATCCTTAGTGACTAAGCTAGGTTGATTAAGATTAACTTTAAATTTCAGGTTTGAGCAAGGCAGTTGCTCGGTGGGTTTGATTGAGGTTTTAAAACAATTAAAAAAGTAGCTAGACTTAGGGTTTCTATTTAGGTAATCAGGATTATAATCCTATAGATGCCTAACAAGTTGCATGCATGATATTAAAGAGCTCAACACTTATGAACAAATCGATCAGCGTTCGCTTTCTAGATTTGTCTGATAACTAGATCTAATGATCTTACCTGTCGGGATGATCAATTAGAAAGTGTTGCGATGACTCTATAGGAGTATCGATCGGTACAACTTTCGCTACATCAATCGATTATTCTATAAGAATATCGATCGACGCGCTTCTAGTAAGCTTTATGCGCGAGTTGAAATCAAGCTCACCAAGACTATAGATCATCTCTCGCCTTTCTAATACAGGATTTTTCAAGGGTCCAAGATCGAATCAATGTAGTATAAAAGATTGTCGAACCCACAGAGAAATAGAGATCTATAGCACCAAGAATACACAAGCTTCCTTAATCTAAGCAAACAAGAAGATGGATGAAGGTGACAAGCTAAGATCCTAGAAATATAAACAAGTTGATCTCAAATCCAATCAAGAAACAAGTGCAAGAACTCAATCAAATGCTAAGGTGGGATCCATGGGACTAGGGACTTGACTTTGATTAAGATCCAATCTAAGGGTGGCAAGCAATCAATCAAACACTCTCTTTATGCCTAAACAACAAAACTAAGCAAACTCTATCCCTAGATGAATGCTCTTTGCAATGATCACCCAATACATCAAATCTCTTTGACTGTAATGACTAAAGCAAGCATGGAGAACAAGTGTAATAGCAATCTTAGCTCCTTTAACAACTAATCCCTTAGGTAAAGCAAGCTAAAAGTATTGAAGAGGTGGTTCAGGCATTTCATCGAACATCCTCTGGGCGGAAATGCCTATAGATCTATTTTGACATGATCAAGACCAAAATAGTATTAAGAACTCTCAACAAGCAAGGAAACAAATAGATCTAATACTAAACACCCTAGATCTTCACTAATCACCTTTAATCACCCTAGTCCATGAATCCAAAGTGTGTCTACTCACTAATCTCCATAAAAAACCTTAAATCTATGTGAAATTCAAGGTTAATCATGTTTGTGAGAATGAGAAACAAGATATAAGATGAAGAGCTTCATTAGATTGATAAAAAGATTCAAGCTTTCACAATATGAGGCAAAGTTTTGAGAGAAAATAAGATACATTAGGGTTTTTAGGTCTAGAACTGTATATAGGGAAATCAAAACTCGTCCTGGTTTAATTAATCTAAACCGGGTCAAACCAAGCTAAACCGGTCAATGTCTTGTTTTCTTCTCCAAAGCGGTCTTCTTCTCTTTGCGTTTGGCCGCTTCGATGCTCACCCGCGCGGGTTGATGAACCCGTTGTGTTTTGCCCGGTCCAAGCTTCCTCTTCTCGGTCTTGAAACTCCTCGTCGCGAATCCAGCCTCAACTCTCCTCGACATGAGCCGCTGTTAATTAACTTTGGAGATGCAGAGAATTGATGGTTCGTGGTCACAAACTCGAAGCTTGCTCTCTCATGTCTTCAGCTCGTGTTTCGCAATTGCTTTGATCTGAACCGTACCTCCAACCCACGAGCTCTCCGTGCAAGAGACTGATTCCGCCGCGTCTTCTCGATTCACAGCTACAACCAAGCTTCTTCCTCGCAATGCTAAGCTCGACCGTCGTGGTGGCCGTCGTCACCGAAATCGAGCTCGGGCTCTCCATCAATGGAGCTCTGGCCCAAGTCGTCTCTTCAAGCTCTGCTGCTTGTCGCCATCGTGCTCATCACTCCAAGCCACCGCGCTTCCTCGACGAAAACAAAACGCGATGTAAGCTCCTCCGTCTCCTCGTGCATCTCCTCCGCCGCGACAAGAACACTGCCTCACTCCTCCGCGACGTCACCGGACCAAGCTTCTCTGCCATGGCGTTCATCTCCATCTCCGCCACTTTACTTCACCGCGGAGCTCTTGTCAGGCCGTGCTCATCTCGTCCTCTGCGATCTCCAATAAGCTTTGTTGTTGGCTCTTATCTCACGGCCGCCGGAATTGTCTTGCTCAGGATCTGTCGTGAGCTCCAATGGTCATTTCTTGAAGATTTGCAAATTAGGTCCTTGAACTTCAGGTTGTTTTCACTTCTGCCCAGACTTTGGAATTTGCAGAAATGTCCTCGCGAATTAACCCCTGGACTTTTTATCTTGCGATTTAACCCAAGCGAACATTCTGTGTTTTGCACAATTAGTCCCTGCAGTTTCATCTTCATTTGTTTCTGCCCATAAGTTTCTGATTTGCAATGATAACCTCTCAATTGACCCCAAACATTCCAATTATGCACTCCATACCCTAATGCACACATATGAACAAATATATGCAATGAAGACACCTAAATGCAACTCAAAACACTAATATGATTAACAAATGGATGCTAAAAACTATGAAAATCATGAGATATCAACTCCCCACACTAGTCCTTTATTTGTCCACAAGTAAACTTTCAAGAACTTATGGTGGAGAGGTTTGAAAGTGGAAGCTCATCACCAAAAGAAACTCTTCTTAGTCATCAACATGATATTCTTGCATAATCATACCAAATAGCAAGAGCAAAGACTTTGTCTAACTCAAACTTCTCTAGGCCTATCTTAACTCATTTGATCTCTACACTCAACATCATGGATCCACAAACTCAAATCAGCCAACTCTTACATTCATTAAGCAAATTACTAAGTGAATTCTTGCAAATGGTCAAATGGTCCAAGTCATTTGGTTAGGTAAGAAAAGGCTTGTGTGCAATGTGAATCAAGAGGTTTAAAATGATCTTTTTCATGGTGGCTTACTCTCAAAACAAAGTAGCTTTGACATTGCACATAATATATCTAAGAAATGGATCAACTCATGCATACAATGTTCAATCTCCATTGTTCTACCATTTTCCCAAACATAAAAGCAAATTCTACTATATTTCCCCAATGCCAAACCTCACTCTCTTCACTCACCCAAAGATTTCCCAAACTCTCAAGAACACTTTTTCACTTAGAAATCTTTCTTTTTTTTTTTTTTTTGGTCTACAAGGGATTTACACATTTTTAAACAATTCTTAGTTCTTACTAAACTTTGCTAGCCCCCTTTCTTATTGTCTTTTTTTTTTTTTTTTTGGGGGACCAAGACTTTCTTTACAACATGAGCTAGAAGTTTCTTTTACTTATCCCATAAAGACTAATCACTTTGAGTTCTAAGAGTCTATTCTTTTCTTTCATAACCTTTTCACAATCCCAAGATCAAACTTTACAACATTCACCCCCATCCTAGAAGCTAGACAATATGAGTGTCTAATCTAGCAAAAATGGAGACTAAGCATTGTCGTTCCCAATACTCTCAACATTATGCACATGTAAAGCTTTCCAAAGAGGCCTCACTCAACAATCAATGAAGGCTTGAAAGGAGGAAAGAGTCTAAGGGAATGGAATACCACTTGAGTTTGTCAAAAAGATTGGCAAAATAGGAGAGACAACTCAAGTGTGTATTGCCATGACTCAGCACACAAAGGACCATAAGCAAGAAGAATTAAGTTCATTCAGTTCAAATAAGATTGTAGTTGGCATCAAAGAGTAAGTTTCAGCAATTAATGAGTTTCAAGAAGAGTTTTCAAGGCTCGAAGTCTACAAGATTTCAAAAGAATGCTCAAGCTACTTGCCATGATTACAAAGGGTATCATATTGAGTACTTTGCATGAGTTCTTTACAAGGCTTTCTCCCAATGCATGAATGCAATCTATATGCTTCTAGACTCAATCCTAAAGATGCAAATGATGCAACTAAATGCCTTTTTTTCAAAAATTTTGTGGATTTTCTATGCAAATAAATATGCAATGCATGAGACTCATGACAAGTAAACAAAACAGAAAATGGTGTGAGATAGTAGACTCTCCCCCAAACTTACTTCACACAGTCCCTTGTGTGAAAGTAAGCTCAAAGAAGAGATCTAAGGGAAAGAGATAAACATGATAGCTAAATATGTACAAGGTTGGAGTGACACATACTTAGAGTTATTGGCTGAATTGGGTGGTTGAGGACCCTTGGCCTCGGATTTGTGCCACCGGGAGAGATAGGCTGAAGCGGATAAGTGAAGTCGGGTGTCTAGAGTTGCAATGCTTGGCCACCTTTCACCTTTTGTCTAGCCTTAGACCCATCCTGAAAAATCTCAACTATCCTTATTAAAAAGCTTCAAAAGAAAGAAAGATAAAGATATATATAGAATGGATAAATATGGGAATGCCTCCCAAGCGCGCTTGTTTTAAGTCTCTAGCTTGACTTTGTGTGCTTGCTAATCATAAGTATCAAAAGGCTGAGCCAATGCACCTTTGGTCCTTCTCCTATGAGAACAAGGAACCAAGTATGCAAAGGAGCACACTACTGTCCATAGAAAATAGACAGATTTTTCATCAAAGAGCTTCACTAAAGATGTATCATGAATCACGAGATGCTCTTTGAGGTTCAAATGGTCATGAGAATCAAAAGCATTTTGTGGAAACACAAAATCAACTACAGGTGCAAACAAAGTTTTAACAAAGTAGTCAACTCTATCTCCATCAACCAAATAAAACACAATGTTCACATTCTCATGCTAATTTTCAGCATGGGGGTTTTCTATCTCAAGCAAGAGCTTATCAAAATCAAGTTCATCCCCTAGATCAGCAAGTGCAAGAAGAGGTCTAGGTTCATTAAGAATGAAAAACTCAGATTCAAGATCAAATGAAGCACATAGATAACTCTTGTCAAAACAAACTTCAATATGATCTCTAACAAGCTTTTCTATTCTCAACTCATCTAGTTTCCTAGTTTCACATATCAGATCAAGACATTCATTGATGAGCTCAAAAGAATCAAGATCATGGGCAATATTCTCACCACAAGGCAAGCAAATTTCCTCAAGTTGAAGTTCTAAAGTGGAAATGCTTGTACCTTCCAGCTGGAGTGGTGGAACCCAATACATTACCTCTTTAAGGTCATAAGCAACATCAAACTCATGTTGTGTAACCTCCCTTTCTTCAAACTCTGCTCGATCCCTAATGAGGTGTACCCGGATCATTCGTGCCAGGGATCTCATTGGCTTGCCCCAATTCTCTTTCATTCTCTGAATCCGATGCAACTCCACCCTTTGGTCTGGTGTGAGTATGCGTATATCAAAGGGTGGTGGTTCCACATAGACATATGGCTCATCTTCAATGTGATCTTCCTCTTCTTGTGGCTTTTCAAGGTAGCTTGAAGCCATCACTACAAAACAGAAATTCTAGAATAGAAAGTTAGTAACTGTACAAAAGCAAAACAAAGCAAGAAAATAAAGCTTAGTCTCAAGAAAGATTGAAATCCTAATGATAAATCTACTAGTTCCTCGGCAACGGCGCCAATTTGGTGATGCAATCTACATGATTCAAAAATTTTAATTTTTTTTTTTTGAGATGAAAAGGATCAAAGATCCAAACTTTCTTCAAGATCTATATGTGTTTTTTTTGAGAGAAAAGAAGTTGTCTCCTCAAGGAGATTACATAAGTATTTATATGAGGCTTGAAAGCCCTTAAAACTAAAAGAAATGACTAAAATGGCCCTGGGGTCATTAAATCTCGGCCAGACATGATAAAAGCGCTCAGGGTAAAGTCCGGATCAACCCAAGCATCCTGACCCGAGCAGAAAAGTCCCTGTCCGAGCCGGCCAGCCGCGGGTGCACTGTCCCGAGCGTCCCGACCCGCGCGTTTCTGTTCCTGTCCGGGCCTGTCCGAGTCTGTCCTGTCCCGCGCACTCCAGGCCGCACATATGCCGTGTCCGTTCCCTTCAGGCTGCGCGGGTATCTTGCTCCGCGCATGCTAGGACGCGCACCGGCCCATGTCCTGGCTGCCGTCCCGCATGGGTCATGTGTCCCGAGCGTCCTGGCCGCGCATCATGGTCCGTTCTTGCCTGTCCCTGGTGTGTCCCGCGCGGGTACTCTCACTCGAGCAGTCCAGGCCGCGCGTCCGGCCAACCATCTCTTGTCCGTCCAAGCACCTGGGTCAGTGTTCCTGATCTATCTCGCGTCCCGGCCGTCCTGGTCTCGTCCAAGGAGTGGTCTTGATAATGGTTTGGCTTGTCCTGACCTTGGCCAAACTCCATTCTTCATCTCTTTTGAATCACAAAGCTCCCAAACACCTCTAATCACTTCTTAGCTTGTTCCAACACCTAATAAGGACATATGAATGCAATATGAACCTAAAGATGCCTAATGCCTAATCTAAATGATCAAAATGCACAAGATATGAATGCTAAAAAACATGTAAATATGCAAGACATCAACTCCCCCACACTAGACCTTTACTTGTCCTCAAGTAATCTTTTCAAAACACAAGGAGGGGAGACATAGAGATGGAAGCAAAGCCAAAAGAAACTCTCATAGCACTCAACTTAACATCCTAAAGAAACATAGCAAATAGCATGAGCAAAACTCTCTTATTATGCTCTAGCTCTTCACAAGGCCTATCAATTACTCTTATGCCTCTACACAAGATGAAATGCTTATCAACCAACAAGTTCTCTTAACCAGCCCTAACATTGATTCACACACAAACACACAAGGTGAAGTCTCACAAATGGGCACATGATCTCAATCATTGGGCTAGGTGATCAAATGGTCTAATATGGATGAAATTGAGGGTTCATTGCATCTTTTAAGGTGGCTATCACTCAAGAATCAAGGAGCTTGATCATTATGCAAAATTTATCTAAGACTAGGAGCAATTCATGCATACATGGATCCATCCTCATCATTCTACCCATTCCTAAGTGATTACAAGTTCTACACCATTTCCATTCATCCCATAGCCCAATAATGAAAAACCTTCTCACATCACTCACCCAATGAACATTTTCTTTCTCATGATTCACCCACTAGGGACCCATTTATTCACAATTCACAATTCTAAGCTCTAAAACTTTTTGTTTTCCCTTCCCCACTATCTTATTGAATCTTTTTTTTTCATGTATAGGGGGAAGGTCTCAAACATTACACAAGAGCTTCTTAACTTTTTATAGGTCCCTAGGGCTTTTGTTTCTCAATACATTCTTTTGCTCAACAATCTCAACATTGTCACATCCCAAATCCTAGATATAAACCTTTAAGAAACAAAGACCCCACTCACCATCCTAGAAGCTAGCTCAAATGAGGACCCTATGCTAGCAAGAGATGAGAACAAATCCATGTCGCTCCCAATACTCTCAAGATTTTGCACATGACAAGCTATCAGAAAATGCCTCACTCATGCAAATCAATGAAGGCTTCGAAGAATGGCTAGGGTTCAAGGGTATGGAAGTGCCATTTGGGTTAACAAAGAGTAGTATAATGGGGAAAGATAACCCAAATGTGTATGAGATCCATGATCAAGTATGCAAATGCCCAAATGCAAGAGAAATTAAATTCATTCAAGTCTAAGTTCAGGATGGAGCTGGTTTCAAGAACAATGCCAATATCAAGCAAGCAAGCAAGTTTCAAGAAGAGTTTTCAAGGCTCAAAGCATGCAAGCCTTTCAAAAGATGCTTAAGCTACTTGATATGTTTAACTAGGGTGTCAAATTCAGTGCAAACAAGTGTTCTTTACAAGGCAATGCTCCATATGCAAATGAATGCAACCTATATGCTCTAGACTCAATCTTAAGGATGCAAGTGATGCAATCTACATGATTCAAAAATTTAAATTTTTTTTGGATTTTCTATGCAAATATGAATGTACAATGCAATGCATGAGACTCTCAATCACAAAGCAAACAAGATCAAATACTTGGTACCTCCCCCACACTTAAATCACACAGTCTCTGTGTGAGTAAGAGAGAAGGAGATATCCCAACAAGACAAAAGAAAATGTATATACAAGAAGGGTTGGAGTGATACCTAAGAAGGAGTGTTGGGCGTGGTGCTTGGTGTTTGGGCTAGGAGCTGGCTTGGTTCATAGCAACTAGAGGAGGCTGCTACATGGCAATCATAGGGCTCAGGTGGTTCACCACCTTTCTTCTCTCCTCTAGTGCTTGGCTTAACCTGAAAACCTTGACCACTTTTATTAATAAAAAACTAAAGAAAATTTAAATTGCAAAGATATGTACAAGGATAACCATGGGACTTCCTCCCAAGTGAGCTTGTTTTGAGTCACTTAGCTTGACTACCTTGTCTCTTGAACTAGTGAGAAGGAGGATCCTTCCCATCTTCAAGTGTGATGGTGATGACTAAATCCCAATGTCAAAATCAACTTAGAACCCGACAACGGTGCCAAATTTGATACAGGACTTTTTAAGCGTCCAAGATCAAATAAATGTAGTATAAAAGATTGTCGAACCCACAGAGAAATAGAGATCTATAGCACCAAGAATATACAAGCTTCCTTAATCTAAGCACACAAGAAGATGGATGAAGGTAACAAGCTAAGATCCTAGAAATATAAATAAGGTGATCTCAAATCCAATCAAGAAACAAGTGCAAGAACTCAATCAAATGCTAAGGTGGGATCCATGGGACTAGGGACTTGACTTTAGGTGATTAAGATCCAATCTCAGGGTGGCAAGCAATCAATCAAACACTCTCCTTATGCCTAAACAACAAAACTAAGCAAGCTCTATCCCTAGATGAATGCTCTTTTGCAATGATCACCCAATACATCAAATTCCTTTGACTGTAATGACTAAAGCAAGCATGGAGAACAAGTCTAATAGCAATCTTAGCTCCTTTAACAACTAATCCCTTAGGTAAAGCAAGCTAAAAGCATTGAAGAGATGGTTCAGGCATTTCATCGAACACCCTTGGGGCGGAAATGCCTATAGATCTATTTTGATATGATCAAGACCAAAATAGCATTAAGAACTCTCAACAAGCAAGGAAACAAGTGATCTAACACTAAACACCCTAGATCTTCACTAATCACCTTTAATCACCCTAGCACATGAATCCAAAGTGTGTCTACTCACTAATCTCCATGAAAAACCTTAAATCTATGTGAGATTCAAGGCTAATCATGTTTGTGAGAAGGAGAAACAATATATAAGATGAAGAGCTTCCTTAGATTGATAAAAAGATTCAAGCTTTCACAATATGAGACAAAGTCTTGAGAGAAAATAAGATACATTAGGGTTTTTAGGTCTAGAACTATATACTGGGAAAGCAAAACTCGTCTTGGTTTTAATTAATCTAAACCGGGTCAAACCAAGCTAAACCGGTCAATGTCTTGTTTTCTTCTCCAAAGCGGTCTTCTTCTCTTTGAACAGAACTTAGGTACACCCTCTGGGGTGAACCTTTAAATTCACCTTTTCTTCTATAACCAATAAAAGTGCCACGTAGATAATTAAATAAATAATATTAAATTTTATTTTTAAATATGTAAAAGAATAAGCCAATTTTATCGATCTTGATGCCAACTAAAGTAAATTTTAAATTCTAAGCTCTAAACCTTAAATTCTAAACTCAAACCTTAAATTCTAAACTCAAACCTTAAATTCTAAACTCAAACCTTAAATTCTAAACTCAAACCTTAAATTCTAAACTCAAACCTTAAATTCTAAACTCAAACCTTAAATTCTAAACTCAAACCTTAAATTCTAAACTCAAACCTTAAATTCTAAACTCAAACCTTAAATTCTAAACTCAAACCTTAAATTCTAAACTCAAACCTTAAATTCTAAACTCAAACCTTAAATTCTAAACTCAAACCTTAAATTCTAAACTCAAACCTTAAATTCTAAACTCAAACCTTAAATTCTAAACTCAAACCTTAAATTCTAAACTCAAACCTTAAATTCTAAACTCAAACCTTAAATTCTAAACTCAAACCTTAAATTCTAAACTCAAACCTTAAATTCTAAACTCAAACCTTAAATTCTAAACTCAAACCTTAAATTCTAAACTCAAACCTTAAATTCTAAACTCAAACCTTAAATTCTAAACTCAAACCTTAAATTCTAAACTCAAACCTTAAATTCTAAACTCAAACCTTAAATTCTAAACTCAAACCTTAAATTCTAAACTCAAACCTTAAATTCTAAACTCAAACCTTAAATTCTAAACTCAAACCTTAAATTCTAAACTCAAACCTTAAATTCTAAACTCAAACCTTAAATTCTAAACTCAAACCTTAAATTCTAAACTCAAACCTTAAATTCTAAACTCAAACCTTAAATTCTAAACTCAAACCTTAAATTCTAAACTCAAACCTTAAATTCTAAACTCAAACCTTAAATTCTAAACTCAAACCTTAAATTCTAAACTCAAACCTTAAATTCTAAACTCAAACCTTAAATTCTAAACTCAAACCTTAAATTCTAAACTCAAACCTTAAATTCTAAACTCAAACCTTAAATTCTAAACTCAAACCTTAAATTCTAAACTCAAACCTTAAATTCTAAACTCAAACCTTAAATTCTAAACTCAAACCTTAAATTCTAAACTCAAACCTTAAATTCTAAACTCAAACCTTAAATTCTAAACTCAAACCTTAAATTCTAAACTCAAACCTTAAATTCTAAACTCAAACCTTAAATTCTAAACTCAAACCTTAAATTCTAAACTCAAACCTTAAATTCTAAACTCAAACCTTAAATTCTAAACTCAAACCTTAAATTCTAAACTCAAACCTTAAATTCTAAACTCAAACCTTAAATTCTAAACTCAAACCTTAAATTCTAAACTCAAACCTTAAATTCTAAACTCAAACCTTAAATTCTAAACTCAAACCTTAAATTCTAAACTCAAACCTTAAATTCTAAACTCAAACCTTAAATTCTAAACTCAAACCTTAAATTCTAAACTCAAACCTTAAATTCTAAACTCAAACCTTAAATTCTAAACTCAAACCTTAAATTCTAAACTCAAACCTTAAATTCTAAACTCAAACCTTAAATTCTAAACTCAAACCTTAAATTCTAAACTCAAACCTTAAATTCTAAACTCAAACCTTAAATTCTAAACTCAAACCTTAAATTCTAAACTCAAACCTTAAATTCTAAACTCAAACCTTAAATTCTAAACTCAAACCTTAAATTCTAAACTCAAACCTTAAATTCTAAACTCAAACCTTAAATTCTAAACTCAAACCTTAAATTCTAAACTCAAACCTTAAATTCTAAACTCAAACCTTAAATTCTAAACTCAAACCTTAAATTCTAAACTCAAACCTTAAATTCTAAACTCAAACCTTAAATTCTAAACTCAAACCTTAAATTCTAAACTCACGATTTAGGTTTAGTCTGAATTTGGGTTTAGGATATAGGATTTGGATTTAAGATTTACGGTTTGGGCTTGTGGTCAGTGGTATAGAATTTGAATTTAGGGTTTAGAATTTGATTTAGGGTATAGGGTTTTGGTTTAGAATTTGATTTAGGGTATAGGGTTTTGGTTTAGAATTTAAGGTTTAGGATTTAAATTTAAAATTCTTGTTTAGTTAAGCTGTCAGCATCATTAAAATTAATGTTATTCAATTTTTATTGTTTTAAAATAAATTTAATAGTTTTTATTTAATTATCTACGTGGCATTTTTATTTAAAGGTTCAGCTCAGGGGGTGAACCTAAGTTTTGCTCCTTATCTTTGCGTTTGGTCGCTTCGATGCTCACCCGCGCGGGTTGATGAACCCGTTGTGTTTTGCCCGGTCCAAGCTTCCTCTTCTCGGTCTTGAAACTCCTCGTCGCGAATCCAGCCTCAACTCTCCTCGACATGAGCCGCTGTTAATTAACTTTGGAGATGCAGAGATTGATGGTTCGTGGTCACAAACTCGAAGCTTGCTCTCTCATGTCTTCAGCTCGTGTTTCTCAATTGCTTTGATCTGAACCGTACCTCCAACCCACGAGCTCTCCGTGCAAGAGACTGATTCCGCCGCGTCTTCTCGATTCACAGCTACAACCAAGCTTCTTCCTCGCAATGCTAAGCTCGACCATCGTGGTGGCCGTCGTCACCGAAATCGAGCTCGGGCTCTCCATCAATGGAGCTCTGGCCCAAGTCGTCTCTTCAAGCTCTGCTGCTTGTCGCCATCGTGCTCATCACTCCAAGCCACCGCGCTTCCTCGACGAAAACAAAACGCGATGTAAGCTCCTCCGTCTCCTCGTGCATCTCCTCCGCCGCGACAAGAACACTGCCTCACTCCTCCGCGACGTCACCGGACCAAGCTTCTCTGCCATGGCGTTCATCTCCATCTCCGCCACTTTACTTCACCGCGGAGCTCTTGTCAGGCCGTGCTCATCTCGTCCTCTGCGATCTCCAATAAGCTTTGTTGTTGGCTCTTATCTCACGGCCGCCGGAATTGTCTTGCTCAGGATCTGTCGTGAGCTCCAATGGTCATTTCTTGAAGATTTGCAAATTAGGTCCTTGAACTTCAGGTTGTTTTCACTTCTGCCCAGACTTTGGAATTTGCAGAAATGTCCTCGCGAATTAACCCCTGGACTTTTTATCTTGCGATTTAACCCAAGCGAACATTCTGTGTTTTGCACAATTAGTCCCTGCAGTTTCATCTTCATTTGTTTCTGCCCATAAGTTTCTGATTTGCAATGATAACCTCTCAATTGACCCCAAACATTCCAATTGTGCACTCCATACCCTAATGCACACATATGAACAAATATATGCAATGAAGACACCTAAATGCAACTCAAAACACTAATATGATTAACAAATGGATGCTAAAAACTATGAAAATCATGAGATATCACTTTCTCTAGTAATTTTAGCTTGAATAGGATGTATTCAGAATGAAGTCAGGTTAACAAACAATCCTAGGTCAAGATTCTAGTTAGCTACTCTAGAACACAAATATTAAGAACATCCTAACAAAGAATATAACAATTTAGCAATCTATAGTTGGGGCTAATCGCTCACAACCTATTTGAACCCTAAATCTAATAATAGAACTACTTAGACATGGCCAAGCAATTCATAGCAACAAGATGAAAGAAACTCATAGATAGATAGATAGATAAAGAAACAAATAATAGAGTTCCAATCACAAATCTCTTTGGATCTTCTCTCAAACTCTAAGAATCTCTAAAAGCCTTAAACAATAAGCTAGAAAAAAGTAGAAAATATATAAAACATAAAACCTGCTTTGCCTTAAACACATAGGCAAACTATAAATATTGAGTTCATTAGGTTAAAAAAACTTGTCAGGGGCAATCTTGTAATTTGGTGAAGACTTGGGCTTTAAGTCGGCTAGAACCATTCTGTCTCTGTGCGACTCGGTATCGATCGATGTCACTGAATGTGCATCGATCGATTATAATCTTGATATGTCGACCTTTGGATATCGATGTCGATTGATGACACAGAGTGTGCATCGATTGATTGTTGTCTCTGAATATTGACCTCTGGTCTGGTTTGATGGTCAGCTCGGATGAAATCTCTATTAAGCTCCAAAATGCTTCAAAATCATCACTTTACTCCAAAAATGCTCCTGAACCTGAAAACATACCTAATAGACTCCAAAACATAATATATATATATATATATATATATATATATATATATATATATATATATATATATCTTAAAAACACATATATACCATGGGTAAAAACGAGTCAAATCCATGGTATATTAACTCCCCCAGACTTACCATTTTGTTTGTCCTCAAGCAAAACAAACCGGCAGTCTCTCTGAAAGAGGTTTTAAAAACAACAGGGACTCAAACAATCTCTAACTAGAATCATCACCTTCTACAATGTTGCAAGCCACATTAAATATCTCCTAACCACATAAGTACTTTATACCATATCCTAGCTTAGCAACAAAATTCATCTAGCCAGCAACTCAGCAAATCCTGCCTGACTCACCCCTCTACTGATCCCATTTCTTTGCATAAAATAAAAGTGCAGGCTTTACCTTGGGGGTATCGATCACAAGATGCAAGGCTGCTCAAACAAGTATTTGGACCTGCAGGTAAAAAGAAGTTCCTTTCCTCTCTCTCCTCTTATTTCTCTCCTAGTCAAAGTCTGCTTTTATTGCAAGACATTGACTAAGATTGGACAGGCTTCCATGAATCAAGTATTAATGGTTTTAGCCACCAAGCTGTTCACTTCTTTTAGACCTATATCCTAGGATTCTTTGTGAATCAAGCCTTAATGGTTGTAGCCACTAAGTCCTGTTCGAACCCTTTATCTATAGAATTCTTATGAATCAAGCCTTAATGGTTGTAGCCACCAAGTCCTGTTCGAATTCTTTTCCTAAGTAAATATCTAACTAATCCAATTTTTTTTTATTTTTTTTGAAAGACTAAAAATTTAAATATAAATTTCGAAATTTGAGAGAGAGAGAGAGAAATATATCTATCTACACAAGGCTTTACCTTCCAGACTTGTTTGAAGCATCCGACCCGTGTATACCAAGCTGATATACCATGGATTTTACCCATTTTACCCATGGTATATGAGTATTTTTATTACTATTATCTATGTTTTGGAGTCTATTAGGTATGTTTTCAGGCTCAGGAGCATTTTGGAGAAAAGTGATGTTTTAGGTGCCTTTTTGGAGCTTAAAGAAGAGTTCACCCGAGATCAGACCAGAGGTCGACATCCGGAGCTACACATCGATCGATGCACATTCCGCTATCGATCGATACACATTTGCCGAAGGACGATACATCAAGATCATAATTGATCGATGTACATCCAGTATTATCGATCGATATCGAGCGGCGAAAGAAGACAAGTTGGACTTGGCCGAACTTGAAGCCCACGACATCACATTTTTAAAAGATTGCCCCTAACGAGTTTTTAACCTAATGAAATCATATTTATATTTGCCTAAGTGTTTTTGGCAAAGGAGAGCTTTTTACCACCATCTTTTCTACACATTTCTTTTACCATTGTTTCATTACTTTGCAAGTTCTCAATAAAGTTCTATTCAGTTCTTAATTCTTTACTTGTTCTTCTTAACAAATGTTATAGGATTCTAGATCTACAGGAAATATCCAAAGAGATTTGTGATTTGAACTTAAGTGTTCATTCCTCTAATAAATCTATGAATTTCTATTATTACCTTGTTACTATGAATCACTTAGCCATGTCTGAGTAGATTCACTTGTTAGATTTAGGTTTTAAAAAGGATATGAGGGATTAGCCCCAACCTATATCTGCTATAGTTGTGATATTTATTGTTAGGATTGTTCACTAATGCTTTTTCTATATTAGCTAACTAGAACCTGAACTTGGATTGCATTATTCATTTAATATAATTCCTGATAACATCCTAAACATGCTATGGCTCTTGAGACAAGCTGATCTAAGATCATGGTGAGCACTGTATCAACTTCGGCATAAGTTACGCTTAGAGGCGTGTCGATCAATACTCCTATAGAGTAATCGATCAACGTAGCTAGAGGTGTATCGGTCGATATTCCTATCGAATAATCGATCGATACTGTCGGCGCTATAGCTGACTGCAAACACCATTTAGCATCTAAGTAATAGATGGTCTAAATATTGCGAGAGCTGGTGGATTCATTTAATAGTGTTGAGCTCTGACATATCATGCAAGCAACTTGTTAGCATTTATAGTATTTATAATCTGAATTCTGAATACCTACCACGAATCTAACTACTTTTCTTTATTGTCTTAACCCAAAACCTTTCAACTGAGTAGTCTTACCATTACTCAAAAACCTGCATTTTACTTTAAACCATTTTCAACCTAGCATAGTCACTAAGATTGCATCTTATTTGTACACTAGCTCTCTGTGGATTCGACCCCTAAGTGCTACAACTGAACCTCTTATTTGAGAGAGTAAAGTCACTTCTTAGGGATAAACATTTGAGTGATATCACAAGCCCCAAGACAAGCAGATGTAGTCATGTTTGGTTGGAGATCAGCTTTGGTTCCTTCAAACATTCATAGCATGTGTGGTTCTAGTTGACAGGTGATCCACTTTAGCATCTATAGTACATTCTGCAGTCAACAAATCTAAGAGTGGTGCTAAAAAGTGGTTAGATAACAGGTAAAGATTGAAAAAGATCATTGTCCCCTTCTTGACTCAATAAAACTTTTGAAAACATATAATGAGATCAAAAGGTTGAGTAATATCAGCAACTCCCCCCCCTAGACTTAAATTATACACTGACCTCAATGTACAATCAGTCAGAGTTAATGGGATAACAAAAACCATAAGTAATAGTTTGAACGATATACCTGACTGAAGTCCGTGTCGATCGATGGCAAGAGAAGGCCATCGATCGTTTTGAAAGTGTCTATGTCGATCGATGTCGACATGGTTTCGTCGGTTGATGTCTTATGAAATCGTCTACTCTGGTTCATCCTCCTCTCTTCTTCTTTTTTTTTTAAATATTTTTTTTTATTTTCTGCAGTAAAAGTTGAAAAACGAAAAATAAGTAACTATAAAGCTAAGTAAAATTACCTAATAGTGGGTTGCCTCCCCACTCAGCGCTTTGTTATAGTCTTTTAGCTTGACTTTGGAGGTGGTTGGGCTAGTGAGATGCAAAGCAGCTAGTTGTTGGAAAACAAGTATCCACATTATCTCTGTTCATCTGGAACCATGTAGCAATGAAGCTTCTTGTGGCATCATCCCCTCTGGTCCATCTCTCATTCATCTTTGCTGCTGCATCTGAGATGATCTGTAGCCTCTCTCCAATGTTGTCAATGCTGAATTCATGCTTCCCAAGCTTTTCATAAGCATAATCTGATAGTTCCTTTAGTTCTTCGTGCATTGAATCAATCATGTGCAGCTTTTCTGTTAGTAGCTTGGCGTGGACTGATTGTGACTCTGCGTCAATCGATGCTGATCTTTTTGTGTCGATCGGTGCCAAATGTCTCCCATCGATCGATTTGTTGTGTCCTTTGTCGATCGATGCTGATGCTGAAGGTTGACTCGCAAGTTGCCTCTGAATGACATTGAGTTTCTTCTGCAGTCTTTCTGTGCATGATTCTAGTCCACCAATGCTGTTGTTGAAAGGAAATTAGATCTCATCGTGTCTCCTGTAAGATACCTCCTCAGATCTTTCAATGGCCGTGTAGATTTCTTCTGCCATCTTTTCCATATCAGCTCTGGTACATAGCTATGTGGACTGAATATCGATCGATGTGACATGTTGTCCATCAGTCGATTTTTGTGTCTGAATGATCTTGTGAAGCTTCTGACCGAATAACTTCATCTGGCCTTTGAGTGCCATGAAATGTCCGTCGATCGATGGGTGGTTGTCCATGTCGATCGATGAGACTGTTGCTGCTTGGAAATCTAGCTGTCTCTGAATGGTGTATACTTCTTGCTGCAGTGCATCCATTCTGGAAGTGAGACCATCTTCTTCTTTGTTTATTGGGTAGCGGATTCCATCAAGTCCTTCTTCAACTGACTTCAATCGAGCATTCACTGTTCTCAACTTATCGTCGATGATCATCTCAGTATGATCATAGATAGAGGTGAGTGTCTTTGCGTTGTCTGCATGCTGTTCCTGAAGTCTGGTTATGGATTTCTTCATCTGGCCTGTTCGTGTGGTCAACCATGATATACTGTTGTTGAGAGGAAGGTAGACATCATCGAGGTCCTTGGTGAAGTGGTACTCTGTTGTTCCAGATCCTTGTAGATACTCTGGATAAGCTCATCAATTTCCTTCTTTGAGTAGGTTGTCGACTGGTGAGACTGCGTATCGATCGATGGAACAGCGTTCCCGTTGATCGATGCTGAAGTCTTCTGTCGTACTTCATTTACTCTGCGGAGAGCTTCTAGGTCCTTATGTACGTACTCATTCCTTTTGACCAGCCAATTGAGCTCGTTGTTGAGTGTAGTAAAAGCCTCATCAATCCTCTTGTTGATGGTTTCCTTTTCCCAGTTTTGATTACTAATCATCCCAGTGATTATCTTATTGATCTCATCTTTGGTGTAGATCTCCTACACCAAGCTAGTCTTTGTGAATGAATTGGCATATTCCGGAAGACAGATGTAAGAGCACTCATCCATCGAGGCTCTTCTTAGCAAGTTTTTAACATCTTCCTTGGAGATGTTGATGATGTTGCCATCTACTCTCCTTGCATATCCAGACTCATCTCTGTAGACTCCATACTCATCTTTCTGTTCCCAATAGAACTTCCGAATTCCAGAACGGAAAGCTCTTCGTCCAAACTCTGGACGCCTGTCGATCGCTGGTCGAGCTCTGTCGATCGATGGTGGTGTAGGGTGTTGATTGTTTGGCTTGAAACGGCCGTCTATGTTACCAGCTGCATCAGAGGTGTTGTTGGTATCTTCTTGCTGGTGTTCTGGATTGCTGCGTTGTTGCAGGAAGAAGTTGTCTGGTCCATTGGCAACCTGAAGAATGTCTGCAATATCTTCTCTTGATACTTGAAGAATTCTTCCATCTATTGTTCGTGGATGGCCATTTGGATCCCTGAAAATACCAAACTCATCCGGTGTTAGATTTCCATAATCTATAGGGTCTTGTTTGCATACCTCGGATCTAGGGTTTGTATTCATGTCGATCGATGTGGAAGGGTGGATATCGATAGATGTTGAAGCAGTGTTGTTAATTGATGGGGAAGGTTGGATATCATTTTCGCCATTGAATTTGAAGAAGTCTTATGTGGTGAAACCTCTGCTCATCTTCTCTGCTTCTAGGGCGTCTGATGTTTCCTCAACTACAAAGCTTTCTTTATAGCAATAATCCCAACTTCCAATTGAAAAGTTTTCATTTTTCTCCATGTTGGCCGCCTTAGTGTCGATCGATACACTGTAGGGTGTGTCGATCGATGTGCGCAGTCGGTTTGGCTGGTGATGATGAGGGTCGATCGATGTAGAGTAGTCTATATCAATCGATGCTGAATTCCATTGTCTGCAGGAATGAGGTGTAAGCCTTTCTTCTTCTGCAAAAAAATCATGATACTCTATAACTTGTTCCTTCCTGTAATCTTCATCATACTCTTCGTGTCTAGACGCGGATGTGGCAGCATCTTTAGCAAAAGTGGGGTGATAATAATCACTTTACCAACTGTCATCAGAAAAATTACCATCTGGGAATTCTTCTTTCCATTGAGCGAACTTCGCGTCGATCGATGCTTATTCTGGCGTGTCGATCGATTCTGAAGGACGAGAATCGATCAATGTGCCCATTCTGTCGCCGATCAATTCGTCATACTCTGTCTCATACTCGACTTCTGAATCAATTTCTTCTCCGCAGAAACATACTCCAACGAACCTTGGATCATCTCCAATCTCTGTGCTGGACTTCTTTGTCTTGACAATCTTGACTGGATCATAGTAGACACTTGGATCTATGAGAGTCAGACATAACTGGTTAGTATGCATGTTGCAGCTGACAAAATCTGTGGTGGGCCTGTGTGGCAGCTGCAGCAGAAGTATCTGGTCCTCTCTCCTGAAACTCCAGAAGAGGTTGTCCTTCAGCCAGCCCGAGTGGAGTAGGTGGGCCTCGTCCAGAAAGCGTCGGGTGGTCACGGCGGTACCCTCGTCCAAACGGATGCCCAGATGCATGAAGATCGGTGTCAGCAGGCTCCCCACTGTCTCCGTCTTCTGGCTCATCCCCGTGAATGGCTTCATCTTCAGCCCCACCAGATGCTCAGCAAAGATGGCACCGAGGTTAGGTATCACCACCCCGTCCTCTGCATCGAGATGGCTCAGATCCACTAAACCATTCACTGCACCATAAAGCAGTGTGAGCTCTTGTATCCTTACCTTGTTGGGCTCCATCTTACACAAACGAGTGTTGGCGAGAGCCCTCATGAAGTAGCGCAAGGTGGGGTGACGAATGTCCATCTGGGTGGCTGAACCGGAGCTCCACGGACCTGTACCAAGTTTCTCCCAGAACTCCGGTAGTCCAGGGAAGTCAGGGATGAAGCTGGCAGTGGCAGTGGGGTCTGTGAACCCGTAGATCCGTAGAGTTCGGTGATGGAGATACTGTATCTGATGCCTCTTGCGAAGAAGGACAAAGTGCCGTCTCCTGCAACCCTCGCCCTCGAGTTACGGTAGGTGAGCTGGGCTGTGGCCATGAACTGTCTGACCATAGAGACATGAAGCTTGTACGGATGAGTGGCCATGGAGCCAAACCCCTGCTGCCCGATCATGTCGGTCAGATCCGACTCGATCCCGAGCCTCTTCACGGTAGCCTGATCGATGAACCGTGTAGGCTCAATGGCTACGTCCAGCCATGCATTGTAGAACAGGGTGTCGTAGTCGTCCCACGTCTCTATGAGTGCACAGTCGGTGTATTTGAGGCTCTTGACCGCTGCCTGATGATGGACTTTTCAAGGGTCCAAATCAAATGATGTAGTATAAAAGATTGTCGAACCAATCCTAAGTGATCTTAATGCAAAGGGAATGCAAGTTCATGCTTAAGCTTAGTGCAACCATAAAGTGAGATTAGATGATTATAAACTAAGGCAATACTAGAAATGCAATAAAAGAGTGAACTTTCTTTTCAATATGAGGCAAGGGGATTCTTGGGACAAGGGAATTGACTTTGAGTGATCAAGCTTCAATCTAAGATGGCAAACTTTCAATCAATCTAACACCTTAAGCCTAGACACAATTCTAAACAAGCTCTATCTCTAGATAAATGCTCATTCACTAACATATCTCAAGCATCTAATCTCTTAGGTTGAATAATATGAAAGCAATCATCAAGAACAAGTCCATTAGCTATCTTAACACCTTTAACAACAAATCTCTTTGGTAAAGAATGTTAAAAGCATTGGAGAGTTGGTTCAGGCATTTCATAGAACACCTTTCGGGCATGAAATGCCTATAGCTCTATTTTGAAGAGGCCAACTCCAAAATAGCAAGAAGAACACTCTACAAGCAAGGATCAAGAAGGATCTACCCTAGAACATCTTAGATCTACACCTAATCACCCTTAGTCTCCCCAGCCCATGAACCCTAGATAGATCTACTCACTAATAGGCATGGAAAACCTTAAAACCATGGATGATTCAAGGCTAAACATGATTGGTGATAGAAATAATCCAGCAAACACAAGAAAATAAGATGAAAAATAGCAAGAAGAACACTCTACAAGCAAGGATCAAGAAGGATCTACGCTAGAACATCTTAGATCTACACCTAATCACTCTTAGTCTCCCAAGTCCATGAACCCTAGATAGATCTACTCACTAATAGGCATGGAAAACCTTAAAACCATGGATGATTCAAGGCTATACATGATTAGTGATAAAAATAATCCAGCAAACACAAGAAAATAAGATGAAAAAAGATTCAAGATCCAAACTTTCTTCAAGATCTAAATGTGTTCTTGAGAGAAAACAAGTCAAGTCCCAACTTTGGGATACAAGAGTATTTATACAAGGCTTAGAAGCCCTAAAACCATCATAGAAAATTACTAAAAGGTCCCTGGAATCAAATGGGCTTCGACCAATAGGAGAAGAGTGTCAAAAACGCTCAGGGTGGCTCCAGCCGTCCAGCCCGCGCACATCCGACCCGAGCAGAATCATCCGGCTGTTCGTGTGTCCCGCGCGGGTGTACTGACCCGAGCACTCCAGCACGCGCACCGTCCTGTCCCTTCCTAGCCTGTCCCGCGCGGGTAAGTGAGGCCGAGCACTCTAAGCCGTGCACCGTCCTGTCCGTTCCTGGCATGTCCCGCGCGGGTAAGTGAGACCGAGCACTCCAGGCTGCGCATCCGGTCCAGCTTCTGTCCCGTCGCGGTGCTCTCTCCCGAGCACTCTAGGCCGCGCATCCGAGCATTGATCCATTCCAACTCGGCCGTCCCATCTTCCTTTGTCCCGGGTAAGTGTCATGGTCCATCTCGCATCCCGGCCGTCCAAGGTGAGGTCATGATCATGGCTTGGCTTGTCCTGGCCTTGGCCAAACTCCATTCTTCATCTTTTTTCGACCACAAAGCTCCCAAACACCCCAAATACTCCATAGCACACTCCAAGACCTGATAAAGACTTATGAATGCAAAATAGACCTAAAGATGCTTAATGCCTAACTTATATGATCAAAATGCACAAGATATGAATGCTAAAAACATGTAAATATGCAAGACATCAACTCCCCCACACTAGACCTTTACTTGTCCTCAAGTAAACTTTTCAAAACACAAGGAGGAGGGATAAAAAGATGGGAGCTTAGCCAAAAGAAACACTTATAGCACTCAACTAGACATCCTAAAGAAACATAGCAAATAGAATGAGCAAAACTCTCTTATTATACTCTAGCTTCACAAGGCCTATCAATTCCTCTTATGCCTCTACACAAGATGCAATGCCTATCAATCAACATGCTCTCTTAACCAGCCCTCACATTGATTCACACACACACACACACTCAAGGTGAATTCTCACAAATGGGCACAAGATCTCAATCATTTGGCTAGGTGATCAAATGGTCTAATATGGATGAAAACGAGGGTTTCAATGCATCATTTCAAGGTGGCAATCACTCAAAAATCAAGGAGCTTGATCATTATGCAAAATTTATCTAAGACTAGGAGCAATTCATGCATACATGGATCCATCCTCATCATTCTACCCATTCATAAGTGATTACAAGATCTAGACCCCTTTTATTCATCCCATAACCCATAATGAAAAACATACTCACATTACTCACCCAATGAACATTTTCTTTCTCATGATTCAACCACTAAGGACCTCTATTCACTTTTCTAAGCTCTAACTCTTTTAGTTTTTCCTTCCCCACTTTCTTATTGAATCATTTTTTTTCTTTTTCATTTTTTTTATAAGGGGGTTCGTCTAGTACGAGCGTTGGTCATAGAAACGGGCATGTCGAAGATCATGCCTAGGGTTTCTATGTGCGGAGCTCTGAGTAAAAGAATTGTTAGATCCTTCCGAGAGGAACAGGGGTCTGCGGAGAAGATAAAACTAGGACAAGAGAGGGCCAGACGTTCTAAGTCCCGCCTCGCTGGCCTAACCGTCTAGGTTCTAAGTTCTCTAAGCTAGCAGGAGTTCTCCACGTCTAGATTCTAGGATATTCGGATGCTCCTCTCCTCTGCTCTTGCTCTCCTTATATACTCACTCCTAGGTCGGTTTGCCTTAAGATGATGGACCTCGCCTTTGGGCCCAAGCTTATCTCTTCAGGAAGTATTCCATTTTAAATCGATCTTAGTAATTATCCTCGAGTTTTGGTGACTTGATGTTTATCCAATGTTCGAAATTGATAAACCGCCATAGCCTGATTGGGCCTGAATTCTTAAAATCGTAAGTAAGTCCGTGGACTTGTCTTAAGTCGTTGAGCGTTTATACGATTTCTAAAGACTATTTTTCTCGTAAAATAAACCGTATAGCCTAAAGGATCGATGTTCAAGTTAATCGACCTTGTTTTATCGATATCTTCTACGAAATCCAATCCTTCTAGTTTTTGTCGTAAAACATCGAGGGCGATTCCAATCGAGTCGAAGGATGTTTATTCGTAGCCGTGATCGTCCCAAGCTCACGATGATTGATCCAAACAAGCCAAGATGGGATCAGACCGAACACGATGGGACCGAGACCAAGGCGAGGGCCGTCGACCGGCGCCAGGCGAGTGCCGCCCGGCGCCAGGCGAGTGCCGCCCGGCGCCAGGCGAGTGCCGCCCGGCGCCAGGCGAGTGCCGCCCGGCGCCAGGCGAGTGCCGCCCGGCGCCAGGCGAGTGCCGCCCGGCGCCAGGCGAGTGCCGCCCGGCGCCAGGCGAGTGCCGCCCGGCGCCAGGCGGCCTGCGTGGCGAGTGCCGCCCGGCGCCAGGCGAGTGCCGCCCGGCGCCAGGCGAGTGCCGCCCGGCGCCAGGCGAGTGCCGCCCGGCGCCAGGCGAGTGCCGCCCGGCGCCAGGCGAGTGCCGCCCGGCGCCAGGCGAGTGCCGCCCGGCGCCAGGCGAGTGCCGCCCGGCGCCAGGCGGCCTGCGTGGCGAGTGCCGCCCGGCGCCAGGCGAGTGCCGCCCGGCGCCAGGCTGAAGATCTCGGAGAGGGCTTCGATTTGATATTTTGATCGTTTTCTGGTTCCTCACGGTTTGAGAGAACGACCTCTTCGAAGTCTCAAGGCAGATTCTTTTGTGTTTAGGGTTTTTGTGGTGATCGAATCTTGATGTCCTTGGGCGAGCGGACCGATCTTTCGGGGACTCGTCCGTGCCGCCCGTAGTCTTCCGATCTCACAGAGAGTGGATATTCTAATTTGAGAAAATCTCGTTATAACTTCTTTTCAAATTATCCGAGACTTTTGTTTCAAGAAATACTTTCTAGAGACTTTCAGTCATTGATTCGTCGTGACCGATTTTGACACCAACAGTTAGTCCCCAGCTTGTTAGAACCTTCGTGATGTTCTTGCGGCGATAAGACATGTCAGGTAAGATAAGCGGAATTAATGGTTGAAAGCTCCGTTGAAAGTGGTAAGATTGGGGCTGCACCTTTGAAGGCTGCCTACGTACCCTTGTTGTAGGGATCAAGCCTTCCGTGGTTAGATTTTAGAGTTTAAGACCCTTGTGATCTGTTTTCCGGCGAGACTTATATGGTCTGGTTATGTGTCATGAGAGACTTTCAAGCATGATGCTGTTGATGTATTTGTTTTTCGATTATTTATGAACTTCAGTTTTTTCGAAGTATGAGAAAGAGGGTGTGAGTTGTCGTCTCATTCCTAGTTCCCTGATGATCACCGTACCTATTGTTTGCATAATCACGAGATTTTCAGCGGTTTACCAATTCTGCGAAAAGTTCGTGAAGCGAATAGGCTTAAGTGAAGAGACAAATTTTGGATCTCGTATACCATACTATGTGTGAGATGTCAAGATCCAGCGTGGCTGGGTTTAGGGCAAGACCTAGGTTTACTCTCGGACTGAGGCTTTGCGATGACAAATCGGCTTTCGTTTTGCCTGTTTGCGATTTTAACCTAACTTCGTTGTTGGGGTCAAAATCGGTCAATAACGAAATCGTCACCCGAAAATCCTCGAAGAAAAACCAGCGACGATCAAATCCAAGAAACGGTCGCCGCCGATAAAATTCACGGAAGGCTCGTCCACTCCCATCTGGCGCCGGCGGCACCGGCCTGGCGCCCGGCGGCACCGACCTGGCGCCCGGCGGCACCGGCCTGGCGCCCGGCGGCACCGACCTGGCGCCCGGCGGCACCGACCTGGCGCCCGGCGGCACCGACCTGGCGCCCGGCGGCACCGACCTGGCGCCCGGCGGCACCGACCTGGCGCCCGGCGGCACCGGCCTGGCGCCCGGCGGCACCGACCTGGCGCCCGGCGGCACCGACCTGGCGCCCGGCGGCACCGGCCTGGCGCCCGGCGGCACCGACCTGGCGCCCGGCGGCACCGACCTGGCGCCCGGCGGCACCGGCCTGGCGCCCGGCGGCACCGACCTGGCGCCCGGCGGCACCGACCTGGCGCCCGGCGGCACCGACCTGGCGCCCGGCGGCACCGACCTGGCGCCCGGCGGCACCGACCTGGCGCCCGGCGGCACCGACCTGGCGCCCGGCGGCACCGACCTGGCGCCCGGCGGCACCGGCCTGGCGCCCGGCGGCACCGACCTGGCGCCCGGCGGCACCGACCTGGCGCCCGGCGGCACCGACCTGGCGCCCGGCGGCACCGACCTGGCGCCCGGCGGCACCGACCTGGCGCCCGGCGGCACCGACCTGGCGCCCGGCGGCACCGACCTGGCGCCCGGCGGCACCGACCTGGCGCCCGGCGGCACCGACCTGGCGCCCGGCGGCACCGACCTGGCGCCCGGCGGCACCGACCTGGCGCCCGGCGGCACCGACCTGGCGCCCGGCGGCACCGACCTGGCGCCCGGCGGCACCGACCTGGCGCCCGGCGGCACCGACCTGGCGCCCGGCGGCACCGACCTGGCGCCCGGCGGCACCGACCTGGCGCCCGGCGGCACCGACCTGGCGCCCGGCGGCACCGACCTGGCGCCCGGCGGCACCGACCTGGCGCCCGGCGGCACCGACCTGGCGCCCGGCGGCACCGACCTGGCGCCCGGCGGCACCGACCTGGCGCCCGGCGGCACCGACCTGGCGCCCGGCGGCACCGACCTGGCGCCCGGCGGCACCGACCTGGCGCCCGGCGGCACCGACCTGGCGCCCGGCGGCACCGACCTGGCGCCCGGCGGCACCGACCTGGCGCCCGGCGGCACCGACCTGGCGCCCGGCGGCACCGACCTGGCGCCCGGCGGCACCGACCTGGCGCCCGGCGGCACCGACCTGGCGCCCGGCGGCACCGACCTGGCGCCCGGCGGCACCGACCTGGCGCCCGGCGGCACCGACCTGGCGCCCGGCGGCACCGACCTGGCGCCCGGCGGCACCGACCTGGCGCCCGGCGGCACCGACCTGGCGCCCGGCGGCACCGACCTGGCGCCCGGCGGCACCGGCCTGGCGCCCGGCGGCACCGACCTGGCGCCCGGCGGCACCGACCTGGCGCCCGGCGGCACCGGCCTGGCGCCCGGCGGCACCGACCTGGCGCCCGGCGGCACCGACCTGGCGCCCGGCGGCACCGACCTGGCGCCCGGCGGCACCGACCTGGCGCCCGGCGGCACCGACCTGGCGCCCGGCGGCACCGACCTGGCGCCCGGCGGCACCGACCTGGCGCCCGGCGGCACCGACCTGGCGCCCGGCGGCACCGACCTGGCGCCCGTAGTCTTCCGATCTCACAGAGTGGATATTCTAATTTGAAAATCTCGTATAACTTCTTTCAAATTATCCGAGACTTTTGTTTCAAGAAATACTTTCTAGAGACTTTCAGTCATTGATTCGTCGTGACCGATTTTGACACCAACAGTTAGTCCCCAGCTTGTTAGAACCTTCGTGATGTTCTTGCGAGCGATAAGACATGTCAGGTAAGATAAGCGGAATTAATGGTTGAAAGGCTCCGCTGAAAGTGGTAAGATTGGGGCTGCACCTTTGAAGGCTGCCTACGTACCCTTGTTGTAGGGATCAAGCCTTCCGTGGTTAGATTTTAGAGTTTAAGACCCTTGTGATCTGTTTTCCGCGAGACTTATATGGTCTGGTTATGTGTCATGAGACTTTCAAGCATGATGCTGTTGATGTATTTGTTTTTCGATTATTTATGAACTTCAGTTTTTTCGAAGTATGAGAAAGAGGGTGTGAGTTGTCGTCTCATTCCTAGTTCCCTGATGATCACCGTACCTATTGTTTGCATAATGCGAGATTTTCCGCGGTTTACCAATTTACGCGAAAAGTTCGTGAAACGAATAGGCTTAAGTGAAGAGACAAATTTTGGATCTCGTATACCATACTATGTCTGTGAGATGTCAAGATCCAGCGTGGCTGGGTTTAGGGCAAGACCTAGGTTTACTCTCGGACTGAGGCTTTGCGATGACAAATCGGCTTTCGTTTTGCCTGTTTGCGATTTTAACCTAACTTCGTTGTTGGGGTCAAAATCGGTCAATGACGCAAATCGCCACCGAAAATCCTCGAAGAAAACCAAGCGACGATCAAATCCAAGAAACGGTCGCCGCTCGATAAAATTCACGGAAGGCTCGTCCACTCCCATCTGGCGCCAACGGCGAGGGTCCTGGCGCCCATCCATGCGATCGTCTCATGATCTCGGGCAATGACAGCATCTTGGTCCCTAGAAATCCATGTCCGGATTGTCCGAGATCTACAATGAGTCTTCCGTAAAACCTTCGATTGTTTAAAAGATTCATCTTTTAACATATCTAAAACTTCGAACCACATTGCTCTCATCCTCGACGACGAAAATCTGAAGATCTAAGTCCATCTCAAAATCCCGATACTCGCAGAATCTCGTTGGAAACAATTATCTCGAGATCTACGACTAGAGACCCTCCCAAAACTTCGAAGATTTCCCGCAAACAACTGACGAGGGAAAGATAGAACAAACCCACGGACGGCAAAGCGGCCTGGCACCAGCAGCACGCTGTATGCGGGCTGGCGCCGGCGGCACCGGCCTGGCGCCGGCGGCACCGGCCTGGCGCCGGGCGGCACTGCCTGGCGCCGGCGGCACCGGCCTGGCGCCGGCGGCACGCTGGACGCTGGCTGGCCTGGCGCCGGGCGCACGCTGGACGCTGGCTGGCTCTGGCGCCGGGCGGCATTCGCCTGGCGCCGGCGCACGCTGGACGCTGGCTGGCCTGGCGCCGGGCGGCATTCGCCTGGCGCTGGCGTATTCGCCTGCGCCGGGCGGCACTGCCACGCTGGTCGGCCTGGCGCCGGGCGGCATTCGCCTGGCGCCGGCGGCACTGCCTGGCGCCGGGCGCACGCTGGACGCTGGCTGGCTCATGCCGGGCGGCACTCGCCTGGCGCCGGGCGGCATTCGCCTGGCGCTGGCGGCACGCTGGACGCTGGCTGGCCTGGCGCCGGGCGGCACGCTGGACGCTGGCTGGCCTGGCGCCGGGCGGCATTCGCCTGGCGCCGGGCGCACGCTGGACGCTGGCTGGCTCATGCCGGGCGGCACCTGCCACGCTGGTCGGCCTGGCGTCGGTCCACGGCCCTCGCCCGGTCGTTCCCATCTTGCCGGTTCGATCCCATCTTAGCTTGTTCGATCAATCTACGCAAGTTTGGTATGATCACAGTTACTCTAAGCGCCACTTCCTCGACTAAACAAGGAATTAAGGTTCCTTGAAACACCGAGACCTTCAAAGACTGTCCTTTCAAAACCGTAAAACGCCTAAACGCCTAACGCCGCCAAACGCCCACATAATGATTTTCCGAAAGGAAGGATAACTATGACGGTTTATCTTTATCCTCACATAAGAGATAAATGTCAAGTTTCCATAAGAGATAAATATCAAGTTTCCGAAGATAAATGTCGAGATTTCCGAAGATAAATGTCAAGTTTCCGATAAACACAAAGATGGGCCGAAAATGGAAAAAGCCCAACTCAGCCCGCGAAGATAGACCGTCATAGGAGGAGTATATAAGGAGAGCTTTGAGCAAGAAGCAAACCAGATCAAAAGCGTCGAGCACTTAGAGCAACTTAGCATTCTTTTCTGTTTTCACTAGCGAGCTGCGACTCAACTAGGATAGACTTAGGCGATCAGACTAGCGAACTTGCCGACAGCTCGTAGCCAAGGCTCTTACCTGTTGTTCCGCTCAAAGCGGATTCGAAATAAAATCTTTGCTCTATTCTTTTTCTTCACGATTTTTATTTCGTTTTATTATTTTCTTTGTCGAACTGATTGTGTCGTTAATGCGGCCCAGCAGATATCCAGGACCTTCAGGGAAGGCTTGGTTCACTTGGCTTTCCTCCAAATCAACTTAATTTGACGGTGCGAATTTCGGTTCCCACACTCGTACCGTTTAAAATCCTTGAATTGTTGTCGGCTTATATGATTTGTCTGGGCGTGAGTCGAGCTACTTCCTTTACGAAGAGCTAAACCAAAATTTGGATTTCTTGTATAGCGCGCTATGTTTATCCTTGTCGGATGCAAGAGAGCCTACCCCTTGAAGGGCGGCTATTTGTCTGTTTAGGGCGTTAGAGTTAGCTTTGTTGTGATCAGCAACAACGAAATGATTCAGTTTAGAGGCATGTTACCGCTTAGAGGTGTGTTTGTATGTTTTGAGTTCTAGAGACGAGGATTTCGTCTGGAACGTTTTGAGGAAAAGAATGTCCTTCGAGCGTTAGCGACGTCTCGCAGTGCTGAAGGTCGAGTTTCCTTTGTGCCGCATTTCGTGGTTGAAATGTTCGCGGGCTTTGGAGATGTTTTGCGAATGTTCGCAGCCAGAAACTGTTGTTTCGGTTTGGACGAGGACCAAGAGGTCGCGTAAGTTCGACCCAGGAGAAGCGCCTACATTCACAGTGCTTCGCGGAAGCGCTGGCCTTCCGATTTGTTTGTATATATTAAGGATGACTCGTGATAACTCTTGGAGCCTTGTCACGCAGTGTTTCTTTTCATGCCGCGGTTTACGGGCGATAGAACTTAATCGATTGACGATGAGTTTAAATCTTCCGCTAACCATATGGTTGTTAGACTGAGTTTTGGTATGAAGAGTTTATCGTGATGATTTCGATTCTGGGTTATGCGACAAATTGCTTATGTAATAGTCACTTACGCTCTATGAACAAATCGTGGATTGTTGTTTTAGCCGTTATGATTGGAGCGATGGTCGCCAGTAGCTTTGATTGGCATGGAGGCTAGATTTAGCCGTATCGCCAAGGAAGTCGGGTAACGATCAGACCATGACCCTTATTAAGGTCATGTTAGTTTACTTATTGTTTTAATGGGGATGCCAATTCAGGTCCGGCTTTACGGAGGGCTGAAGTTGGCCGAGGGCCAAATAGCGCTTGCCGAGGTAGACATGCCAAGCATAGCGGAGTTTTCTGAGTTACGCTGATGGCTTTTAGAAACGATCTTCCACTTTAGGTTTCAGTTATAATGATGAATGGTTCGTGATAAAATTTTTTGTTGCATGAAAATCGCTTCATTTTATCCGAGGGGACAAAGTTTAAGGGATCGACGCAGGACACGCATGGTTCGCCTGCGTGATTATTTCCTGCTCGGATGTAACCGCTGGGAGTGAAAGCAGGAGCCAGAAACCTTGTGGAGCTTAAAACTGTCTACGCCAGTTACCCGCTGGACCCATTATGTTTATTTTACTTAAAGTTGCTTTGTACGAATTGACTCGACCATACAGAGGATTTTTCGTAAAAGTGATGTAAGGGGTTTTCGCGAAAGGTAACCGGAGAGCGCTTTCACAAATTACTTGGCGATATTCGCGACCACAGATTATGTTTTCCTCATTCACTTTTGGCGCATCGCGTAAATCGCTTTGCATGAGACCGATCATGTTTTTCCATAGGCTGTTTTGTTTTAAAATATTCTTGTTATATGAAAGTAATGGATGACCGGTTTCATGGAGATAGAAAATCGCAGATTGTTAAAGTAGCGATGTTTCCGCCGATTACACGGAGATGTTTCCGTTATGATTTCGACCTTTGATCTAAAGCTGCTTCGAACTACTTATGGAGTTTTACCAAGGTTATTTCGCTATTTTAAGTAGTTCACCGTCGTGCTATTAGTCTGACATTGGTACACGCTTCTAGTCGCGAGTTTGCGGCGAGAGGCGGCGTAAGTTTTCAAGACTATGTTTGTAGCGGTTGGGCTATGCCGTTAAGCGTTTTAGGCGAATCTTATTGCTGCGAGAGTTTGCTTTGTTAAAAGCGTTGTCTTGATGCTGCAGCAAAAGTTTTCGAAGATGGGATTATACGGTATAGTATACGCATCTACTTCCCTTTTCTTTTACTTAAAGAAAACGGGTTAGCCGTTCTTCAGAAGGCTTATTATGCGTTTTTCTTTCTTTTAGAAGCGGGTGAGTATGCTTTTAGAGCGGCGTGGCGATCGTTTCTCGGTTTTTCGAGAGACTAGATCGGTTTGCATGTTCCGCCTGGACAATCAAGGAGCGATGGAACAAGACTGGAAATTTTGCCTAAGACTTAGCTTGCTAGACTATCCACCTAGGTCCTAAGTTCCTAAATTCTCGGCAGTTTTTCAAGGCGTTTTTGTTCCTGTCCTACAAAGAATTAAAACCTTTACAAAATTTTTCGAGAAAATAGTCTTTGAAGGTTTGGCATTTCGAAGGAATCCTATTTCCTCGTATAGTCTAGGCGATTGGTGTTTAGAATAACCGTGATTGTACCAAACTTACGAAGATTGTTCGAACAAGCCAAGATGGGATCGGACCGAACACGATGGGACCGAGACCAGGGCGAGCCGTCGACCGGCGCCAGGCGAGTGCCGCCCGGCGCCAGGCGAGTGCCGCCAGCGCCAGGCGGCCAGCGTGGCGCGTGCCGCCGGCGCCAGGCGAGTGCCGCCCGGCGCCAGGCGAGTGCCGCCAGCGCCAGGCGGCCAGCGTGGCGCGTGCCGCCGGCGCCAGGCGAGTGCCGCCAGCGCCAGGCGGCCAGCGTGGCGCGTGCCGCCGGCGCTAGGCGAGTGCTGCTGGCGCCAGGCTGAAGATCTCGGCGAGGGCCGATTTGATATCTTGATCGTTTTCTGGTTCCTCACGGTTTGAAGAGCGACCTCTTGAAGTCTCAAGGCAGATTCTTTTGTGTTTAGGGTTTTGTGGTGATCGAATCTTGATGTCGCTTAGGCGGCGTGCCGATCTTTCGAGGATTCGTCAGCGCCGCCCGTAGTCTTCCGATCTCACAGAGAGTGGATATTCTAATTTGAGAAAATCTCGTATAACTTCTTTTCAAATTATCCGAGACTTTTTGTTTCAAGAAATACTTTCTAGAGACTTTCAGTGATTGATTCCGTCGTGACCGATTTTGACACCAACACAATGCAATGCATGAGACTCACAATCACAAAGCAAACATGATCAAATATCCGGTACCTCCCCCACACTTACTGCTTTTGCCCAATAATGCTTAACTTTGTGTTCATTTACTGTGAATTCGTTTCCTTTTTCATCAGACAGAGTTATTGCTCCGTAAGGTTGTACTTCCTTAACTGTGAAGGGTCCTGCCTAACGAGATCGGATTTTTCCAGGAAATAAGGGAAGTCGGGAATTATAAAGCAGTACTTGGTCATTTGGTTCGAAATGTCTAGAAATAATTTTCTTGTCATGATAGGCTTCGCCTTTTCCTTATAAATCTTGAACTTTGAAGTAAAGAATTGTCCGATCCTTCGAGAGGAACAGGGGTCTGCGGAGAAGATAAAACTAGGACAAGAGGCCAGGCGTTCTAAGTCATGCCTCGCTGGCCTAACCGTCTAAGTTCTAAGTTCTCTAAGATAGCGAGGAGTTCTCCAAGTCTAGATTCTAGGATTTTTGGATGCTCCTCTCCTCTGCTCTTGCTCTCCTTATATACTCACTCCTAGGTCGGTTTGCCTTAAGATGATGGACCTGCGCCTTTGGGCCCAAGCTTATCTCTTCAGGAAGTATTCCATTTTCGTCGATCTTCGTAATTATCCTCGAGTTTTGGTGACTTGATGTTTATCCGATGTTGAAATCGGATAAACCGTCATAGCCTGATTGGGCCTGAATTCTTAAAATCGTAAGTAAGTCCGTGGACTTGTCTTAAGTCGTTGAGCGTTTTATCGATTTCTCGGAAAGACTATTTTTCTCGTAAAATAAACCGTATAGCCTAAAGGATCGATGTTCAAGTTAATCGACCTTGTTTTATCGGTATCTTCTACGAAATCCAATCCTTCTAGTTTTTGTCGTAAAACATCGAGGGCGATTCCAATAGAGTCGAAGGATGTTTATTCCGTAGCCGTGCTCGTCCCAAGCTCACGATGATTGATCCAAACAAGCCAAGATGGGATCAGACCGAACACGATGGGACCGAGACCAGGGCGAGCGCCAGGCGGCCAGCGTGGCGCGTGCCGCCGGCGCTAGGCGAGTGCTGCTGGCGCCAGGCTGAAGATCTCGGCGAGGGCCGATTTGATATCTTCAGAAAATCTTAACGGAAACTCCGATTGAGTTGAAACGAAAGCCATTTTGACCTAGACACAAAGAAGAACAAAGTGGGCTGTTACTAAGGCGGACTGGGAAGATTGATCTTACCCTATGGCAAGTCGTCCTAGTTAGATTAAGCTCCGACCTCCTTTCGCTTCCGCTTATTCCTCGAGAATTGTTTGTAAGAAGTATGGCAGTGGGAATCGGTGAACCGATTTGCCGTGCTTCTGTTCTGCGAGTAATATAGGGTTTCCCCAAGGTTTCGAGGAGAATAAGTTTTATTTTTCCGAGAGGTTCTTGAAAGAAACGCCAGAGAAACCTTGCTTGTTCGCGATTTCTCTAACCGTAACAAGGCGAATTTTTGGGGTTTGATAGATTTTATCGCTACCCTTCTGTTTAGATAGAGAAATTGCGAGCTTCGTTTTCGTGCTCTTTCTGTGGCGGAAAGCCGCTGCTAGGTTTTTGATTTGCTCGAGCACCGCGGGCGCTTGGCGTAAGCGCTATCGTAGGAACAGTCGCTGCTGGAGTTGTTTTACCATCGTTGGCGCAAACTGCAACTTTTTCTTTCATATTTCCGACATCGGTTCGATCAAAGCTGCGGTCGTATGATTAAGAGTAATCCGGCCCCTCCTTCTAGCCAAACTGTGGGAACCGAATTCATACCGCCAATTTTAATGAATAAGATTGCGGAGGATAGCCAAGTTAACCCGACTTTCCTTGAAGGTCCGGATTCTTCGCGACAGCCAACGACAAGTGACGAATAAATGCGGAAAAAGATTTGTTAAGATTTGAGACTGGACCTTAAGAAAGGCTGCCTACGCACTCTTCGAGGATCAAGTCGGGCGTAGTTCAGTTTAGAAAGAATTGAATAAGAGATCGAACCGCCTGGGCGGGTTCGATCTAGTATGAGCGCTTGTCATAGAAACAGGCATGTCAAGATAATGCCTAGGGTTTCTATGTGCGGAGCTCTGAGTAAAAGAATTGTTAGATCCTTCCAGAGGAACAGGGGTCTGCGGAGAAGATAAAACTAGGACAAGAGGCCAGGCGTTCTAAGTCATGCCTCGCTGGCCTAACCGTCTAAGTTCTAAGTTCTCTAAGATAGCGAGGAGTTCTCCAAGTCTAGATTCTAGGATTTTTGGATGCTCCTCTCCTCTGCTCTTGCTCTCCTTATATACTCACTCCTAGGTCGGTTTGCCTTAAGATGATGGACCTGCGCCTTTGGGCCCAAGCTTATCTCTTCAGGAAGTATTCCATTTTCGCCGATCTTCGTAATTATCCTCGAGTTTTGGTGACTTGATGTTTATCCGATGTTGAAATCGGATAAACCGTCATAGCCTGATTGGGCCTGAATTCTTAAAATCGTAAGTAAGTCCGTGGACTTGTCTTAAGTCGTTGAGCGTTTTATCGATTTCTCGGAAAGACTATTTTTCTCGTAAAATAAACCGTATAGCCTAAAGGATCGATGTTCAAGTTAATCGACCTTGTTTTATACGGTATCTTCTACGAAATCCAATCCTTCTAGTTTTTGTCGTGAAAACATCGAGGACGATTCCAATAGAGTCGAAGGATGTTTATTCCGTAGCCGTGCTCGTCCCAAGCTCACGATGATTGATCCAAACAAGCCAAGATGGGATCAGACCGAACACGATGGGACCGAGACCAGGGCGAGCGCCAGGCGGCCAGCGTGGCGGAGTGCCGCCGGCGCCAGGCGGCCAGCGTGGCGGAGTGCCGCCCGGTGCCAGGCGGCCAGCGTGGCGGAGTGCCGCCCGGTGCCAGGCGGCCAGCGTGGCGGAGTGCCGCCCGGTGCCAGGCGGCCAGCGTGGCGGAGTGCCGCCCGGTGCCAGGCGGCCAGCGTGGCGGAGTGCCGCCCGGTGCCAGGCGGCCAGCGTGGCGGAGTGCCGCCGGCGCCAGGCGGCCAGCGTGGCGGAGTGCCGCCCGGTGCCAGGCGGCCAGCGTGGCGGAGTGCCGCCCGGTGCCAGGCGGCCAGCGTGGCGGAGTGCCGCCCGGTGCCAGGCGGCCAGCGTGGCGGAGTGCCGCCGGCGCCAGGCGGCCAGCGTGGCGGAGTGCCGCCCGGTGCCAGGCGGCCAGCGTGGCGGAGTGCCGCCCGGTGCCAGGCGGCCAGCGTGGCGGAGTGCCGCCCGGTGCCAGGCGGCCAGCGTGGCGGAGTGCCGCCGGCGCCAGGCGGCCAGCGTGGCGGAGTGCCGCCCGGTGCCAGGCGGCCAGCGTGGCGGAGTGCCGCCGGCGCCAGGCGAGTGCCGCCAGCGCCAGGCGGCCAGCGTGGCGGAGTGCCGCCGGCGCCAGGCGGCCAGCGTGGCGGAGTGCCGCCGGCGCCAGGCGAGTGCCGCCGGCGCCAGGCCTTGAAGGTCGGTTCTCTGCGACAGCCAACGACAAGTGACGAATAAATGCGGAAAAAGATTTGTTAAGATTTGAGACTGGACCTTAAGAAAGGCTGCCTACGCACTCTTCGAGGATCAAGTCGGGCGTAGTTCAGTTTAGAAAGAATTGAACAAGAGATCGAACCGTCTGGGCGGGTTCGATCTAGTATGGCGTTTGTCATAGAAACAGGCATGTCGAAGATAATGCCTAGGGTTTCTATGTGCGGAGCTCTGAGTAAAAGAATTGTTAGATCCTTCCGAGAGGAGCGGAGATTTGGCGAGCAGGAGGTGGCCAGATGTTCTAGGCCTGGTTCGCCTAAGACGAAGCGCTGGTCATAGAAACGGGCATGTCAAGATCATGCCTAGGGTTTCTATGTGCGGAGCTCTGAGTAAAAGAATTGTTAGATCCTTCCGAGAGGAACAGGGGTCTGCGGAGAAGATAAAACTAGGACAAGAGGCGGCCAGACGTTCTAAGTCATGCCTCGC
This sequence comes from Brassica carinata, assembly GCA_016771965.1. Taxonomy (NCBI): domain Eukaryota; kingdom Viridiplantae; phylum Streptophyta; class Magnoliopsida; order Brassicales; family Brassicaceae; genus Brassica; species Brassica carinata. The sequence continues at coordinate 11,489,569 of CM028694.1, forward strand.
TGGCCTAACCGTCTAAGTTCTAAGTTCTCTAAGATAGCAGGAGTTCTCCAAGTCTAGATTCTAGGATTTTTGGATGCTCCTCTCCTCTGCTCTTGCTCTCCTTATATACTCACTCCTAGGTCGGTTTGCCTTAAGATGATGGACCTCGCCTTTGGGCCCAAGCTTATCTCTTCGTGAAGTATTCCATTTTCGCCGATCTTCGTAATTATCCTCGAGTTTTGGTGACTTGATGTTTATCCGATGTTGAAATCGGATAAACCGTCATAGCCTGATTGGGCCTGAATTCTTAAAATCGTAAGTAAGTCCGTGGACTTGTCTTAAGTCGTTGAACGTTTTATACGATTTCTCGGAAAGACTATTTTTCTCGTAAAATAAACCGTATAGCCTAAAGGATCGATGTTCAAGTTAATCGACCTTGTTTTATACGGTATCTTCTACGAAATCCAATCCTTCTAGTTTTTGTCGTAAAACATCGAGGGCGATTCCAATAGAGTCGAAGGATGTTTATTCCGTAGCCGTGCTCGTCCCAAGCTCACGATGATTGATCCAAACAAGCCAAGATGGGATCAGACCGAACACGATGGGACGAGACCAGGGCGAGGCCGTCGACCGGCGCCAGGCCGCCCGCTGACGGTGCCGCCGGTGCCAGGCCGCCCGCTGACGGTGCCGCCGGTGCCAGGCGGCCAGCGTGGCGAGTGCCGCCGGCGCCAGGCCGCCCGCTGCGGACGGTGCCGCCGGCGCCAGGTCGGGTGCCGCCGGCGCCAGGCGGCCAGCGTGGCGCGTGCCGCCGGCGCTAGGCGAGGTGCTGCTGGCGCCAGGCTGAAGATCTCGGCGAGGGCCGATTTGATATCTTGATCGTTTTCTGGTTCCTCACGGTTTGAAAGCGACCTCTTGAAGTCTCAAGGCAGATTCTTTTGTGTTTAGGGTTTTGTGGTGATCGAATCTTGATGTCCTTGGGCGGCGTGCCGATCTTTCGGGGATTCGTCAGCGCCGCCCGTAGTCTTCCGATCTCACAGAGAGTGGATATTCTAATTTGAGAAAATCTCGTATAACTTCTTTTCAAATTATCCGAGACTTTTGTTTCAAGAAATACTTTCTAGAGACTTTCAGTGATTGATTCGTCGTGACCGATTTTGACACCAACACAATGCAATGCATGAGACTCACAATCACAAAGCAAACATGATCAAATATCCGGTACCTCCCCCACACTTACTGCTTTTGCCCAATAATGCTTAACTTTGTGTTCATTTACTGTGAATTCGTTTCCTTTTTCATCAGACAGAGTTATTGCTCCGTAAGGTTGTACTTCCTTAACTGTGAAGGGTCCTGCCTAACGAGATCGGATTTTCCAGGAAATAAGGAAGTCGAGAATTATAAAGCAGTACTTGGTCATTTGGTTCGAAATGTCTAGAAATAATTTTCTTGTCATGATAGGCTTTCGCCTTTTCCTTATAAATCTTCGAACTTTCATAAGCCAAATGCCGGATTTCATCTAATTCATTTAGCTGTATAAGCTGTCGTTCAGCAGCAGGCTTAATATCAAAATTCACCTGTTTAACTGCCCTTGCTGCTTTGTGTTCAAGTTCGACTGGTAAATGACAGGCTTTACCGTATAGTAAATGAAATGGTGTAGTCCCTAATGGGGTTTTGAAGGCGGTCCTATAGGCCCAGAGTGCATTATGCAATTTTCGAGACCAATCCTTTCGGGATATTCCTACGGTCTTTTCTAAAATTTCTTTTATTTGTCTGTTGGATACTTCCACTTGTCCACTTGTTTGCGGGTGGTATGGTGTTGCAACTCTGTGATGGACTCCATTCTTTTTGAGTAGTTGATCGAAGATCTTATTGATAAAGTGGGTTCCACCGTCACTTATCACTACTCTAGGCACTCCAAAACGAGGGAAAATAATGCTTTTGAAAAATTTGACAACTACTGCAGCATCATTTGTTGGGGAAGCAACTGCTTCCACCCATTTAGACACATAGTCTACAGCGACTAAGATGTACTTATTTCCATAAGAGGAGGGAAAAGGTCCCATAAAATCAATTCCCCATCAGTCAAAGTCTTCGACTTCGAGAATGAATTTCTGTTGCATTTCATGTCTTTTGCTGATTTTTTCTCTACGTTGACATCGGTCACATTTTGCGATGTAAGCATGAGTGTCGCGAAACATTGTCGGCCACCAGAAACCTGCCTAAAGAACTTTTGCTACCGTTTTAAAGGTTGCAAAGTGTCCAGCATAGTCAGATCCATGGCATTGAAATAAGATATTGTTAATTTCAGTTTCGACGATACATCGTCTAAATATTCCATCGGGACAGTGTTTGTATAAATACGGTTCATCCCAATGGTAACGTGTAACTTCTCTAAAGAACTTTTTCCTTGAATAACCTTGGAGATTTTCTGGCTCTACTTCAGCAGCTAGATAGTTTACTATGTCAGCGTACCAAGCTCGATTCTTTAAACCCATAGTTATTGCGTGCGCCCCAGACTCGAACCGTTTTCTCCGTGAAGTTTTGTTTTCACAGTGTTTAGAGGGTAGCAGGCAACATGAACTGGTAAATCAATGGTGATTTTCTTTGGAAAAGTTCTGATTCTATGCCCATACGCTGTCGTCAGTGGCTAAAGTTAGCGTCGATCGATCGAATAGCGCAGGTATCGATCTGTCTCTCTCAGGATCGATCGATGTATAATCGGTCAGTCCAATGTGACCTATGAACAAATCGTCGGTCTGATAAACATTTTATGTAGGTAAGAAATCGTTGATTGGAACATCTTCATCGATTCTTATCCTAGACAGATGATTTGCAACTCCGTTTTCTATTCCTTTCTTGTCTCTAATTTCCATATCAAATTCTTGGAGTAGCAAGATCCACCGAATAAGTCTCGGCTTTGCGTCTTTCTTTTGCATTAGGTATTTGATCGAAGCGTGGTCGGTGTGAACAATGACCTTCGAACCGAAAGATATTGGCGAATTTTTGAATCGAAAACTACTGCCAGTAGTTCTTTTTCCGTAGTTCCATAATTCCTTTGCTCTTCGTCGAGCGTTCGACTGGCGTAATAAACAACATGTAATTTCTTGTCTTTTCTCTGGCCCAAAACTGCACCTACAGCAAAATCGCTATGCCGCATTACAATTTCAAATGGGATATTCCAATCAGGTGCTTGTACGATGGGTGCGCTAATTAGAGCAGTTTTAATCTCTTCGAAAGCTTTGAGACATTCGTGGGTAAAATCAAATTTGACTTCTTTACATAAAAGAGCTGTCAATGGTCTAGGAAACTTCTAACATCTTTTACGGAAGCAGGTGCTGGTAAAACAGTCATAACTTCTATTTTCGCACGATCTACTTCTATTTCGGCAGCGGACACTTTATGCCCAAGGACAATTCCACTAGTAACCATAAAATGGCACTTTTCCCAATTTAGAACAAGATTCTTTTCTTCGCATCTCGCTAGTACTTTGCATAAATGGTCAAGAAAACTTTTAAAATCGGACCCGTGGACCGAAAAATTATCCATAAAGACTTCCATGAAATCTTCGATCATATCTGTAAAGATATACATCATACATCGCTGGGATGTAGCCGGTGCGTTGCAAAGTCCGAAAGGCATTCTGCGATAGGCAAAAGTTCCATAGGGGCAAGTGAAGGTTGTCTTTTCTTGGTTGTCCGGGTGGATAGGGATTTGGAAAAATCCAGAATACCCGTCAAGAAAACAGTAATACTGATGATTTGCTAATCTTTCGAGCATTTAATCAATGAAGGGCAGGGGAAAATGGTATTTCCTGTGGCTGCATTTAGCTTCCTATAGTCGATACACATCCGATGTCCAGTGATGGTTCGGGTAGGGATGAGTTCGTCCTTATCATTCTTTACTACTGTAATTCCTCCTTTCTTGGGTACAACATGCACCGGGCTCACCCAATTGCTGTCTGAAATCGGGTAGATGACTCCAGCGTCAAGTAGTTTGATAATTTCCTTTTTAACTACATCTTTGAGATTAGGGTTTAGCCTCCGCTGGTGTTCTATTGAAGATTTTGATTCATCCTCTAAATGAATACGGTGCATGCAGAGATCTGGAGAGATACCAGGGATATCTTCGAGTGAATACCCAATAGCTTTTCTGTGCTTGCGTAACTTATTTAGGAACAGTGCGAGCTCTCCATTACTTAGATCAGCATTTACTATGACCGGATAGGACTTATCATATAGAAATGCGTATTTCAGTCCGGCAGGTAATTGTTTTAACTCAACTTGCGGCGCTTTATCCGAGCTCCAATCGTTCGACAGAGCGGGCTGTCGATCGATTGACCGCTGTAGGTATCGATCGGTGTCGATTGATCGGTGTCGATCTTGCACTTGTCTGAATCTTACTTTCCAGTCTCCGTAGTGTTATCAGTTGCGTTCATTAACCGCGTGCATTCATTGGTTCGGCTTTCAGTACTAAAAATCTCCTTTTCGGTGGTTGGCAGAGTGTCTTCTTACTCGTTATCAGAATAAAGATCAAAGGGTTCCTCATCTAGAGCGGGGATATCGTCTATATTAAATGCTCGGTTATCGATCAAAGGACACTGAATTAGTTTTTCCATGTCGAAAACCATCGGAATGTCTCCAACTTCTAAACATATTCGTCCTTCCTTGACATCGATAATGGCTCCGGCTGTGGCGAGGAAAGGTCTACCTAAAATAATAGGGTCTTTTGGTTCTCGCATGTATTTTAGAACGACGAAGTCAGTTGGTATAAGACAGTCGTCTATCATTACTGGCACATCCTCGAGTATACCTTCCGGTACTCGGACGGATCTATCTGCAAGAACAAGGGATATTCGGGTAGGCTTAAATTTCGTGAAACCTAGGGATGCGGCAACAGAGTAAGGCATTAAGTTGACACTTGACCCCAGATCGCAAAGTGATCTGCTGAATTGTTTGTCTTCTATTTTGCAATTCAAAACAAAACTACCAGGGTCAGGTCTTTTTATTGGTGGTTTGCCTTGGATCATAGCACTTACTTCACTTGACACCATCATGATGCTATGTTCCATTGATGGAAAAAATTTAGATACCATGTCTTTCACGCATTTTTTTTATCGACGGAGAAACTTTTATGGCTTCACTCAGTGTCAATTCAAGTTTTATTCTGTCAAGAGCTCTCTTACAGATATCCTTTTCCATTTCTCGCTTAGTTTGTGTGCTGGTGAGGGGGAATGGTGGTCAGGTTTTATACACCCGCTCTACTACGGGCGCGCAGATGCCGTTTGTGTCGTAGGAGGTGTCGGCTGTCGATCGGTACCATCATCCTTCTGCCGATCGATTTTATCTTCTTTCTGTCGATAGATATTCTGCTTACTGCGTTGATCGATGGAAGTCTCTCCCTCGTCCTCATCACTAAGACAGATTAGTTCTGGATTCGTTTGGTCAGGCTTCTCCTTGCTGGTTTTCTCATTTCCAGTGGGATCGTCATTGGTAGTGCTTTCCTTTTCAACCGGAGGGAGGCATTTTCCACTCCTAAGAAGAACAGCACTAACATGGCGTCTTGGGTTTTCATCGGTGCTTCCAGGAAGACGCCCTATTTCCCTTTTAATAGAGATTGCGTTTTCTGCGATTTTACTATCTAGCATATTTATGTGGTCATCGAGGGTTTCGAGTTTTGTCATTAATTCATTGTAGATCATTCCCATCCTTCCTTCGAAGTCAGCTATCAACCTTCGATTTCCCGTGAAGGCTTGCTTTAACCTGAATTTGGCTTTTCCTTGTCTTGATCCAACGGTTGCATCATAATTCCGGGTGAAACTGCCTTCATGCAAATCTATGGGTTGATTATTGAGCTGGTCTATGTCCACAAAGTCTACTTGTTCTTGAAGTTCAGATAAAACTTCGTCACTTATCTGGAATATTCCTCGTTGACTTTTTTCTGCTAAAAAGGATTGAATCGAGTTCAGGGTCTCTTTGATATAGGTCAGCTGAGAATCGTTTGAAAAATCCACTTTGTTCCTTCTTTCCAGATCCATCCTTTCATAAGCTCTTTCCAGGTCCAGCCACTTTTTGGCTTCTCCGGCTAAGGAGAGTGAGAAGACTTTGCGGCGATTGTTTTCGTCATTCACCATATCTTCCAATTTCTCGATGTGGTCAAGTGGGAACTCTGAAAGAGTCCCACGGAAAGGGTTCTGTCGTACCAGAATAAGGTGTTCAAGGTTAAGCTTGGACCTCATTGTTTCAATTTCTGGTAACTTTATGGCGGACCTATTGGAATAGGTCCTGCTAGGGTCTAAAAACTCTTGCAAAGACAATTCTTTTTCATTCTTAAGGGCTGTATCAATTCCATAAGGGATTTCAGTCCCCTGTTCTTTCATAATTTGGCTGATTGCGTTGCATGATTGAACTATTTTTCCTAGGGTTGCTTTCCCTAATTCAGTACTAGTAAGTTTAGAAAACTTACCTGCTTCTGGCTGGTTGTAATCGGTCGATGTTGATGGTCGTATGTCGAACGATTCCTGTCGACCACTATCGGTCGATTCTGGTATAACCATGTCGATCGATCCCAGCATCATAGTATCAGTTGTCACCATATCGTTTGATGCGTCAGTATCTGCGTTGATCGATAGTTTGGCGAATTGTGCAAGTCCTTCCTCTAGGTACCTGTGTAAGCAGGAAGTGATGAAAAAATTTTAGTAAACAGAAATTTAAAATCTAGACTATACTCTAAACTTAATCTAATGGTGATAAGAAAGAGTCTTCGGCAACGGCGCCAAATTTGAAACGATGCTCAAATTACCCTAGAGCAACCTTACTCTCATCAAAAGAGGTCAAGTTGTAGTACTTAGGGATCGAATCCACAGAGACTCTAGGATCACACAATAGATTTGTAGTCTTCGAGATAAAGCTAGATGGAATGGTTTAGAATAGTAACTTAAAAGAACTTTAGGACAATCGATCGATAGACCTATGTGTATATCGATCGACGAACACGACAATTGCTCGATTTCAGAATATGGGATTTGTTATCAATTTAGAAAGGTAGCTAGATCAAGGTAAACCTTTAGGTATGACATGAATGGTGCTTGAAGCCTTAAAGGGGTTTCAGATATGGTTGTTCTCAAACTCAACTCTTAGAAACAATCTATAGGATTGTCTAATAGCTGGATCTTATGCCAGTCAGCTGTCGCTTGTTCCAACTTGAGAAAGCATCGATCGATATGTCTTTCGGACTATCGATCGGTGTGCCTTTCAGATAATCGATTGATGACTAATTGTCGTAGCGATTGATTAGCCTTCCAGTAAGCATTACCGAGCAGGTTGATGGGTTCTCAGATTAACTAGGGCAACTTTCGTCTTTAGCTAATTAATAAGATCAGTCTAATCTATTTCAGGAAATTCACCATGTTGTCGCTTGCGCAAATTAAACCTAAGATCTAAGTCAAGGGTGATCAATTCCTTTACTTAGCATTAAGCACAACAAGAATGAAAGAACTATTAAAACACCCTAACAATCATAATATGATTAGCAATACATGATTCAACCTTAGGTGAACCTAAATCTAACAGTAGAACTACTCAGACATATTCATAGGAAGCAAAGTTATTATGGTCTGAATAATACTTAAATAAAACTTAATGAAAATAGTAAAAGAGTAAGAAAACAAAAGGAGTTCAAGATCTTCTCTGTTTATGAAGTTCAGATCTCTCCCTCCAGGCTAGATATCTTCTTCTCCAACTAATCTTCTAAGCTATTACTTCTCTCCTTGGTGATGACTTTGGTGGCTGTTGCCTGCTTGATTGCTTGCTTTCTTTCTTGCTGATGACTCCTTATTTAAATGGGACAAAAACCCTCAAAACATGACCTAACAGGTGGACAGGGTGTATTATGCAAATAAAAAATCTTTTGGACATCTTTGTAAATCTTCTATTCTTCATTAATCGCGAGTGGCATTGCATCGACCGATATTCCAAAAGGATATCGATCGACTCGTGTGATCTTCCATCGATCGATACTGTAGTGTTGTGTCGGTCGATGCCTTCTTCAGTAGGCAGCTCCGCGAGCAAAATGTAAAATCTTCCAAAAAGATCTCAAAATGCCTCATAATCATCACTTTATTCCAATGAGTACCTTAAACATGAAATATCTCTAAAAGAGCTACAAAATGCATATAAAACCTTTGAAAACATATGAAATTCATAGGTAAATAGGGTAAAATATAAGGCCTATCAACAACCTGGGATGACATCAAGAATGCATTCTTGTGTCACTTTTTCAATGAGACACGTGCAGAAGACTGGAGGAGCAAAATCTCTACATTCACTCAGGAAACTGGAGAATCTTTCAGAGATGCCTGGCATAGATTCAGAGATTTCCAGCGCGACTGTCCACACCATTGATTCAATGAAGTGCAACTGCTGAGCACTTTCTATAGAGGTCTTTCCTTGAGGTATCAGATGGCTCTTGATACAGCTAGTGAGAGAAACTTCAACACAAGGAATCCAAGAGAGGCTAAAAGACTGATAGAGAATTTGGCTAAATGTAACAGCACCAAGAACACTGACTTTGAGAGGAAGAAATCTGTAGCATCACTTGAGGAGAGTCAGATGGATGAAGTACAAACAAAGTTGGATAAGGTGCAGGAACTTCTTAAGAGGCAAATTTGCTCAGCTGAAGAAGAAACAAAAGAAGATGTGAACTACATTAGAGGAGCTGGATTTCAGAGGTCAGTGAACTACATTAGAGGAGTGGAAATAGGAACTTCTATGGCCAAGGTCAGAGAAACAATTACGACCAGAGTTCACAGTACCAGAAGCCTTACAGCAACAGCAAAAACTATGGGAATTCATCTTATCAGAATCCACCACCACAGACAAAGGAGAGCAGAATTGAAGCAATGATTGATCAGGTTCTTGAAGGCCAGCAGAAGCTCACCCTGGATTTCAATGGAAAGATTGATTCTGTCTACACCAATCTGAATTCCAAGATAGATACTTTGGGGACTCAAGTGCGAAAACTTGAGATGCAGATTGTACAGATTGGAGAAGCCTCTAAAAGAAGAGAGGTGGGAGAGGAAAACATGAAGCACCACGTCAATGACATCATAGATGATGATTTCTGGCAAGTGGTGAAGCATGAGAAGCTGCAGGAAGGAGATTTCGAAGTAGAAAGCTCCATGAGTTTCGGCGGATCTCAGTGGTGTCGATCGATACCGCATGATACACACCGATCAACATGGGACACTACGGGTCGACCGACAGACCATCACCAACACCGATCGGCGTCGACCACGAGTCGGTGCATCTTGCGATACGATGATATACTGACTCATGAAGAATTCACGAAACAACATCCTCACCCACCCACCCCATTCTACTGTAGTATCGACCGCAAGCATGAGCCAGCCGCCGATCGACACCAGGAGGGCACCAACGATCGACACTCATCTACAAGCATCGATCGACGAGCACCTCTAACCTATCGAGTGCAGTTACCTACCAATGACCCAACCCGAATCAATGCACTCAAACCACCACCTACATCATCAGAAAAACCATCAGAACCTACAAGCAAACCTTCAGACACTACATCAGATCCTATGGAAGTTGACAAGGCTTCTGAAGGGAGAAATTTGAGGAGGAGAAATGAGAAGATTCCTAAACATCTGAAGAGGGAAGCTAATGAGAAGTAGATGGATGGTTTCACTGAGAGAGTTCTCAGGATTCCAACAGACAAACCTTTTGAGGAGGTTTACTACACACAGGTTGTGGATGTTGTGGGAACCGAAATTCGCACTGTCGAGTTTTCGTTTGATTTGGAGGAAAGCCAAGTAAACTTAACCTTTCCTGAAGGTCCCGGATATCTGCTAGGCCACACACGACACAATCAATGCGAATTTAAGTTGTAAAATAAAAATCGTAAAAATAGAGCGAAAGAGATCTTATTTCCGAATTCGCGTTTGAGCGTGAACAACAGGTAAAGAAATCGGCTACAAGAGCTGTCGAAAAGTCCGCTAGTCCGGCCGCCTAAATCTAACCTAGTTGAGTCGCAGCTCGCTAGTGAAAACAGAAAAGAAATGCTGAATTTTCTCTAAGTGCTAAAGTGTTCTGGAAATTTTGTGATGATTTGCTCATCGCCCAAAGCTCTCCTTATATACTCCTCTTAAGGCAATCTATCTTCCTTCGGGCAGAATCGGGCTTTTTCCATTTTCGTCCGTCTTCGTGTTTATCGGGAAACTTGACATTTATCTTCGGAAAACTTGACATTTATCTTCTGGAAACTTGACATTTATCTCTTATGTGAGGATAAGGATAAACCGTCATAGTTATCCTTCCTTTTCGGAAAATCGTAAGTGGGCCGTTTTGGTCATGTCGGGCTTTTTAGGCGTTTTTACGGTTTTTCGAGAAAATAGTCTTCGAAGGTTTCGGCATTTCCGAAGGAATCCCAATTCCTCGTATAGTCGAGATGATTGGTGTTTAGAATAACTGTGATCGTTTTATACGATGAATCGAAATCCATTCATCATTCGAACCTTTTATGGTCTTCCGAGATTTCTCGAGTATCGGGATCGAGATGGACTTGGATTCGTAGACTTCCCGACTTCGAGGGTTAGAATAATGAGGCTTCAAACTTAGATTTTAAAATATGAACTTTTGTTAAACAATCGAGAAGGCTTTGCGGAAGAATCGTCGTGTTTCTCGAACAATCCGAACATGGGTTTAAGGGACCAAGATGTTGCCGTTGCCCGAGATCACGAGACGACTGCACGGATGGGCGCCAGGACCCTTGCCGCCAACGCCAGACTGGAGAAGAAGGGCCTGCCACCGGCGCCAGACGGGAGAGTGGTCGGTCTGCCGCCGGCGCCAGGCGCAGCGTGGTCGGTCTGCCTCCGGCGCCAGGCGCGGCGTGGTCGGTCTGCCGCCGGTGCCAAGCGCCCTACCGCCCGTTCCGTGTCTCGCGTCCGACGATGCCGCTGTTGCTCGCCTTCGTCGATCCCCGTGGCTCACGGTCTGTTCGTGCCTTCCCGTAAGTTCGTTGAGTGACGACCTGTTTCTCGGTTTCGATCGTCACATAGTTTTCTTCCGAGGACTTTTGGGTGACGATTTCGTCGTTGACCGATTTTGACCCCAACAGATGTTCTTCAGAGAGACAAGAACAACTGAGAACGACATTAGTACTATGTTTCATCACATCAGAGACAAGATGAAACAAAGGATCACACTGGAGAAGAAAAATGATCCAGGGAAGTTTGCAATACCATGCTGTGTTAAAGGTATTGAATTTCCCAGTGCACTCTGCGACACAGGAGCATCAGTCAGCATTCTACCAAAGGTTATGGCAGACCAACTAGGTCTGAAAGTGGAGCCTTCATCAGATTCTTTCGTCTTTGTGGATTGTACACAAAGGAACTCAGGAGGTATAATCAGAGACCTTGAAGTGCAGATTGGTAATGCCCTTATCCCAGTAGACTTTCATGTCCTGGACATAAAGCTAAATTGGAACTCTTTCCTCTTGCTTGGAAGAGCCTTCTTAGCTACATTTGGAGCTGTATGCGAGATTAAATCAAACAGATTGTGTCTAACACTGATTGATCCTGCCACCTACTATGACCCAGTCAGAATTGTCAAGAGACAGGTCAACCTCATGGAGATTGATGATCAGAAGTTCATTGGAGCATGCCATTGTGAAGACGACTATGAGACAGAGTATTCTGCGTCGATCGGCACCTTCATTGTGCCATCGATCGATGGAGACGACAGCCAAACAATCGACAGCATACCATGCACGTCAATCGACAGTGAACCTTCACAAGAAAACCTACAATTGCCAGAACAATGCTATCCTAACTTCACCTTTCAACCCAACAATAGTCCAGAAGAATATTCAATTGGAAGTTGGGCAGCCATTGGTTTTCACGAGAGCTTCACAGTGGACACAGCCATTCCACCTATTGATGAGCAATATGATGAAGACTATGAGGAAGAAAGAGCAACAGAGATACATGCTATCCTAGAGGAAAATAGACCCTTGGAACATTCACGATCGGTCGACAGAGCCTTCTCTGCACCGATCGATGAAGAGTCTCATCAGGCAGCACGCATAGTGGCGTCGATCGACACGCAATCTTGCACATCGATCGACACACAATCTTGCACATCGATCGACGGAGGTCAAACCGACTTTGAAACAAAAAATGGAAATTTCCCATTCCAAAGTAGGGCAACCCACTACTATAAAAGTAGTGGTCCACCAAGAAGGATTTCTCACCAGAAAGAAGCAGAGGAGATACACGCAGCCAAAGACATACAACCTATTCTTCTGATACGATGCTCAAATTACCCTAGAGCAACCTTAGTCTCATCAAAAGAGGTCAAGTTTTAGTACTTAGGGATCGAATCCACAAGGAGCGATGGAACACAATAGATCTTATTATAACTAAGCTAGGTCAAAGATTTCAAAGCAGTAAATTGCAAATAACTTAAAACTGGTGAGCAAGACAATTACTCAAGTGATTGATTTGGGTGTTAACTAAGATGGTGAAGGTGTTAGATCTAGGATTACTATTCAGGTTATCAGGATTATAATAGTATGAATGCTTATATGAGATGCTTGCATGATATTAAAGAACCCAACGAAGCAATAGCCCGACCATTTAATTATCTTACACTAGAATTGATGAATCTCCATTGAGTATTCACCAAAAGGCGTCGATCGACCTACCAATGCACGTATCGATCGATGATGCCTCTCGTATATCGATCGATGACTCTATAGGAGTATCGATCGATACGATACTAGCGAGCTTTAAGCGTGTGGTTGAATACAGTTCACTAGAGAATTCGCCAAGTCAGCTGTCGCTTGTTCCCAGCAGAATTCTTAGCTCAAAGAAGATAGATCCAAGGATTTTATCTTTGTATTCATGTATAGGTTAGCTACTCCTACACAAGCATTAAGTATGATCTTCTAAGATGAATATCACATGCTCAAGTATTCATATTTGGGGCTAATCCCTCAACCTATTTGAACCCTAAATCCAACAAAGGTGTTTACTCAGACATGGCTGAGTAGAACATCAAAACAATAATAATAAAATGCATAGATAGAATAGAATAGAAATAAAGGTGTTCAAGAAAGCTCTCAATATATATAACTCTCTCTCTCACAAAACAAAGAAC